>OW052084.1:3106261-5511261 GCA_932526445.1 Phragmatobia fuliginosa | reverse complement strand
GGCAGACTGTTGAAGGCGTTGGCGATGTCTAAGGACACCGCCAACACCACTCCGCCGCAGCTCACGGCCTCCTCGGTCACGGCCCTAAGGCGCATTACGGCATCGATCGTCGAACGCCCCTCTCGGAAACCGAATTGGGCGTCCGACAGATCGGGGGCCAACCTCGCAGAGGTGCCGGACGATGCGGGCAGAGAGTATCCTCTCGAAGAGTTTACCCGCCTCGTCCAGCAACACGATAGGCCTATAGGCCGTGACCGAATCGGCAGGCCGTCCCGGCTTCCTCAGCAGGACCAGCTTCCCGCATTTCCAGCGCTCAGGGAAGCGTCCGGACGCCAGGCTAGCGTCCAACACTTCCCTGAGGCGGTCCGACATGTGATCGAGGGCTCGGGCCATCACTCGGGCTGGAACCCCGTCCGGCCCGGGGGCGGTGTTCTTGGATCGAATCCGTAGAACAGCCGCCCCTACCTCCGATTCCCTGACGGGCGGAACTTCAACCTCGCTACCCCCGTCGTCTTCGGCTGATGCAGCCATCGACGGGGGTGTGTGTTCCGCCCGCTGCGGGAATAGGCCCTCGACCACTTCCTGCAGGAAGCTGGGCTGAAGAGTCTCCGTAAGGGGGGGGCCCGACGTGCGGAGCTTTTCACGCACCGCACGATAAGGGCGACCCCAGGGATCACGCTCGAGACTCTCCAGCATCTCCTCTCTACTGACATCCTTGGCGCGGCAGATGGCCAGCCTCAGAGTTTTCCGAGCTTCTCGGTACTCCTCGTGAAGCCGGTCCACCTCCTCACCGACCCCGCGGTGACGTCGCCTGCTACTAGTTAGGGACCTCCGGGCACGAACGCACGCCGCACGGAGGTCCGCCAACTCCTGGGACCACCAGTAGACCTCCTTCCTCGGAGGCCGACACCCACGAACGCGGGGCATGGCCGCATCGCAGACCCGCGTTAGCGCGTCAGCGAAGCGGCCAGCTCCCACGTCGACCCCCTCGGTCGGGGCCCGCGGAGACAGCCAAGCGTTGAGAATGGCCGCCTCCTCCAGTAGGTCCCTATCGAGCTTGGCGACAGCCCACCGCGGGAAGCGGGAAGGGCGCCGCGCCGCGTGACCCCTACTGGGGTCCTGGGACCGGGAGAGCTCCAATCGGATATACAGGTGATCCGAGAGCGTCTCAACCTCTTCCAGGACACACCAGTTCCTTACTCGTGCGGCGACTGCAGGGGTAGCGAACGAAAGGTCCACTATCGACCCCCCCTGCTGTCGCACGCACGTGTTGATGGAGCCCCTGTTTAGTAAACAGAGGCCCACCGAAGCCGCCCACTCCATAACGGCTACGCCCCTGGCGTCCGTCGCCGGGGAACCCCACGCAATGGACTTTGCGTTGAAGTCCCCCAGCACGAGGACGTGCCCAGACGCTAGTCGCCGCATCGAGGTCTCCAAGTTGTTAAGGAAGACCTCGAAGTCGCTCAGACAACCTAACCTAACCTAACCTAACCAGTCGCACTTCGCCACTAGACGCGAACGCCACGTTTTTGTACCGCTCCGCTTTAAAAATTCGAAGTTGTGGGTTATTTTAACCATATATTCAAGTGTGATATATCACCGGAATCGCGCTCGCGAGACGCGTCGAATGATATATCAGTTGTGAAAATTAGTGAAAATTTTGTGCACCACGTGGTAGAAAAGTGTAAAAATTTTTTCATTCCGGAGGTCATAACTCCGGAAAACGATCTTGTGACCACCGGTTTTTGGATTGCACAAGGAAGCGTTTTGACCCCCCCGACCCTTGGAGACCACTCCCGGATTTTTCCGGTGAGGATCCGAGGCACTAGGGGCCAAAAACCGAAAACCACGTGGCGACCATTTCAGCCATTTCAGCATTCCGGCTGAAACTGAAGTGTTACCCGTGTAGAGGACACAAAGAGCCGACTCGTGAGTGCTTTTTGAAGTGAAATCCGACAATCGAGTGAAGTACAATAAGTGAACAAAGATAAACAAAGTTGAAAAATTTACTAAGTGTTTTTTGGATAAAAATTGTGAAGAAACTAAATCGGTAACGTACTATTTTTATTATTTATCAGTATAGTGCATCTAAAGAGGAAGACATTGATACCTCTCCCATATTTTTAAGACGAAGGCGCGCGAAGTTATTAGAATTATAAAATTAAGTGTGCAGACAGTGAACCGCAAAACATAAATTTGCCAAAAGTCGGTTCATCACCCCGTACTCCAGGCACCCACTCCATCCGGGAACCGTCCCTAAGTGTCTACCCAACAACCTATATTACGGAAAAAATTTTTTCCGATACTCGCCCCGGGCACTAGGGGCTATTTGCAGAAAGTTGTCAGCCACCCCTAACTTCCGCGACCTCCTGAGGGTGAGCGGTGAGCTTGGCGACTTCTCTGGTGGCAACAGCGGCAAGAAGACCTCACCACCTGTAGTAACATATTTTTAGTTTTAATTATAATTATTTTTTGTATTTTTGGCGAATTTTTTACGGGGAAGTGTCACTTTTCTCCATTACCAACTAAGTTTGTAACCCTTATATCTCGTTAGGGGTGCGAGATATCGCAAAAATAACCGAAAATTAACTCACGCTTGTGAAACAGTTGTAAGGGTAATCTACCCATACCAACCCCGAAAAACCACCCCCGGGAAGATTTTTTGGTAAAATATAAAAAATTTTGGGTTTCCCGGACCCCTATGGTCTGGAAACCGGCGCGGTCATCAAATTTGGGCCCTCTGCCACACGACCGCACTTTTCAAAAAATTTTATTTCTATTATTAAGGGCAAAACAATGCAGTTGTAGTTGGTCAACAACCACCCCCTGAATTCCCCCTTTAATATCATTTGTGCGGGACCCCCCCCCACCCCGCAGTTATTGGCGCGTGTTAGTCCATCTAATCAGCTTTAAAATAACACCTTTACAATCAAATTCGGCTAATTAATTCGAAAGTTATTAATTAATAATCAAAATTCAAAATTGTTCCCACGCGATACGATATAAGATTGTAAAGATTAAGCAAAATCAAAAAACACCCCATAACTCGGGAAGGGTGCGTCCTAGCCCAAAAATAACCGAATTTCGCCCCCCCCCTTCCTAACTAACCCCCCCATCTCCGAACGAAACCGACCCCCCCGGACCCACCCCTAAATTTTCAACCCCCTACCCTTACAAAACAGTTTCGACCAACTTAACTGGACCTTTGACCATAGGGTGGCAAAGCAGTTTTTAATAAATTTAAAAACTTTAAAAATTCATAACTCCGGTTCGGCTGGTCCGATTTTGATGGGAATTTCGGGGTTGTGATTGGGATAGGGTGTACTATTTTTTGAAGGGTGAAGAGGCACTCTAGGTAGAGTCAAAAAATTATTTTGTAAACTATTGTTATATTAATTAGGACATATTAATTAGTAAGTAGAGACCAAACGACCGGCTCAGGTAGAGCCACAAACTGACGTAGAGACAAGAAACAAAAACTTTTGTTGTTATTATTTTGTTGTAAATTTTGTGTTTTGACCTTTGGGGTATATAGCTACCTATTGATATATGTAGAGCCTTACTCTACATAACATTAAAATAAAACTGTTCATTTTACTAAATTCTAAAAACTCCCTTTTTGACTTTAAACAATTATTAGTAGGACTTAAAACTTATCGTAACGACTCTACTTAGGGTAAAAATAGTTATAAAAATTTTTTAGTGTTTAGCTAAGATAACGTATTGTGTTGTTTATTGACAATACAATTAGTTTTTATAAATTCTTGTTAGTTTTAAGACTGGGATTTACGCCCCACAACACACGATTTACATAGTAGTAGTATATAGGAAATAGCCTTAGTAACTAGTTGACTCCATTTTGACGCTCTGGTCGGAGCAAATTATTAGTAATAGTATACTAGACATAACCACTAAGCTAGACTGACCACTGTATACCCCTTTATACTAAGACAGTCACGACCCCCTATACAGGCCGTACATTACTTATCTTAGACAACTATATTACTCTCTTTGATTCCTTAAAAATTTAGGTTTTACGCGTATCTCCCCCCCTGTTTATTTACAAATTCTACAAACATACACTTAGACCCTAAGTGATCGCGACTAACGCATTTCTCCCCCCTTATAACATAGCCATGAGTCCCCCTACTACTGCCACTACTTCCAAACCATCTTCCAGTTACCCAACAAATAGGAGAAGTATAAGTGGGGACCAGAAATGCTCGACCTGGTTACAGGAAGCCACGCACTACAGCAAAAAGGCCAAAGTGGCCTTAAATGAAGCCCGAAATTTAAAAGCTGAGCTGAAAGCGCAAAGTTTTGATATGTTAGACAAACTTGTTGCCTTGGTTAGTGCGATGGAAAAACACATCGAGCAATCGGGAAGGGAGGAAAAGACCAGCAACTTAGAGAAGACAGTCGATGTTATCTCAGAAAGCGTTAACACAAATAAGGCTCTTCTGAAAAATATTGAAGAGAGCCTCGAACGTAGGCTTAGGGAACTGGAGACAAGACTGACGGACAAAATAGAGGAGGGCGTCGAGTCGACCAACAACGCCATACATATCGACGGGGACTTTCAAACAGTAGAGATGAATCAATTTATAACGAAAGCGTTAGAAAACAACAATACGCAAATTGAAAACATTGTGGATGGCGCCCTCGACTCCGTCAGGGACAAAATATACTTACAGACAGAGGTAATCACACAAAACTTAGACGAAAATATAAAAATACTCAAGTCCGGACTTACACCCGCGGGGGAGATTGACACGACGTTCGGATACATAAAAAGTATAAAAGCCGCAGTGGAGGACCTCCAGACACGGGGACCCGTGTCGGGAGCTGCTCCCTCATACGCAGATGCGGTACGGCAACCCAAAACACCATGGGAACACAAGCCGACGCACTCGCTCATTATCTCCTCTACCGAGAAACTGGGGACATCAGGTGGAATAGTGGAACACCTAAAAGGGGCCCTAGACGCTAAGAAAAGCGGGATTCGGGTGGAGAGGCTGAGGAAGATACGAGATGGAAAGGTCATCCTCAGCTGCTCCACCAGAACTGAACTGGACATGGTGGAGGCCAGACTCAAAAATAATAAGAACATCGTCTACGAGGAAGCTAAGAACAAAAGCCCTTTAGTCATCCTCAAAAATGTCCTGTCATACAACACAGACGATGAAATTAAAGCTGCCCTATTAAAACAGAACAACAACATACTGGGGGACCTGGCGACCGACATAAGCCAAGCTGAAGTTATGTATAGGAGAAGGGCCCGTAACCAACATGAGTGCCATCTGGTGCTTAAAGTGTCGCCCGCCCTATACCAGAAGCTTGTGTCGGTCGGTAGAGTCTACATAGACCTACAGCGCGTCCGGGTCGAAGACCAGTCACCTTTGGTACAGTGTACCAAATGTCTATCATATGGACACGGGCGTAAATTATGTACAGAGGCTGTAGACCTCTGCTATTACTGCGGAGGCCCCCACCTTAAGGCAGACTGTGAGCAGTTCTTGGCGGCCCAAGCGCCAACATGCAAAAACTGCACAAAGGCAAAACTAAATGACACCGCCCATACAGTCTACAGTGACCAATGCCCTGTCCGAAAGAAGTGGGACGCGCTGGCGAGAGCGGCAGTAGCGTATTCCTGACGTTGCCGCCGGCGTCCTAAATAACAATAGTACGAATAAACTAGGCACACTTGACATCCATTTACACACCGAAATAGGACACACACAAAGATTTAATTATAAAAAATCTAGAAATTTAGAAAACACAAATTTGGCTTTTAAAATAATAAATGAAAATATACCTCAAATAAATAGAACACAAATTCATATAATTAAATTTATAAAGTTAACAAACTGGACTTACTTTCGTTCGAAAGTAACACAGTTAGAAAATAAATCAAGTAAGGTCAGTGGCTTAAAAATTTATAGATATAAATCAAATATATAGATATAGAACCATGCTCGACTATATTTTGATAAATATACAAAAAGCATAATAGAAAATAGGTAGGAATAGTTATACTTACATTGTTGATAAGCCGTAGAATATAGTTAATATCAAGTGTTGTAATAAAATAGATATAGTAATACCAAAATAACTGATAAGCCATAAACATTGTTAGAATTTATTTTGTATTAAAATACTATAAAGTTAATTGTTAGTTAAATATTGTTAGAAATTAATGTTGCATTAAAATACTATAAAGTTAATTGTTAGTTAAATATTGTTAGAAATTAATGTTGTATTAAAAAACCATATAGTTAATTGTTAGTTATTAAGCCTCTAATATATAATAGCATAAGAAAAGTAGTGTATACCATATATTTGAGATACATGAATATACACTATATAATATAGAAATAAGTAAACATAAGAAAAGACTAAAAGAAAAAGAAACAAAAAACAACAAGAAAAGAAAAATAAGAAATAAAAAATATATAAAAAACCAAAAAGAAAATAAAAACTATAAAAAGAAAAGTATAGTATACAAAAAATATATAAAAAAGAAAAATAAAAAATTCAAAAAGAAAATAAAAATAAAAGAAAAATATAAAGTAAATATAAGATAAGATATTCCTAATATAGTTCCTAAGTAAGAAATGTAAATATATATAGATGTGTAAATGTGATTCCTCACATCCCATAGAGAAACAATTGTCAACTGTTAAATGTCAAGAAGTGCTAAAGATTAAGATAAATCGAAATCATTGTAATAAGATTAACGCTTTCTAGCCAGCATTTAATTTATTTAGAGAAACATTGCAAGTTTCAAACTTATTATTAAAATAAAAAGAACATAAAATCACTAAACTACCAAAGGGCCCAGATTATGTTTGGGGAGACCACGCAGTCCGGACTCAGATCCGGACTAAAAAAAAAAAAAAAAAAAAAAAAAAAAAAAAAACCTAACCTAACCTAACCTAACCTAACCTAACCTAACCTAACCTAACCTAACCTAACCTAACCTAACCTAACCTAACCTAACCTAACCTAACCTAACCTAACCTAACCTAACCTAACCTAACCTAACCTAACCTAACCTAACCTAACCTAACCTAACCTAACCTAACCTAACCATCTAAAAATTGCTATATAAGTTTGTTAATAATATCGACTCGAAGCTATTGGCGGCTGAGATTCACATTATTTTGATATAAAACGCCATTTGGTTTGTTTTATTGACATTTTCTCCTAAATTTTTAGGACTTTGACGCTTTTTAGTGTTTTTACATATTTCAAACGCTAAAATCTTTGTCGTTTGTCAACCAAATCTTTTGATTTTGGTTTTAAATTGTCGGCGTTAGCGTCGCCTACACGTGTGTACCTCGTTTTCGGGGCTGCACCGTATAACACCTGAAAAATTAACTATAAACACTGAAAAAGTTCCTAAAAATCGTAAATTTTTAACTTTAAACTATACTTACCGGACGTTCCGTGCCACTCGCTGCCGGAAGCTCGTTGTTTTTGACTATATCTACACCCCCGCTGTACACCACCACCGGTTGAACACCCTCCGACTTACCATCGGAGCAGGAACACCTGAAAACTTAGGAATTTTTCATCAAAATTGATCAAAATTAACGTTTTTCGACAATAATTTGGAAACCTTTTGGCTTAAAACTATAAATCATACATATTTAGATAGGGCTCATTTAGCCGCGTCGAAAGACACCACTCCCGTCGAAATCCGACGAGTGGATTTTTAAAAACATCCCTAAAACGAAATTTCTAAGTGTCAAACCGAGGTTTCCTCAGGGGTGAAATCACAAAAATTTTTCATCTAAAAATTGCTATATAAGTTTGTTAATAATATCGACTCGAAGCTATTGGCGGCTGAGATTCACATTATTTTGATATAAAACGCCATTTGGTTTGTTTTATTGACATTTTCTCCTAAATTTTTAGGACTTTGACGCTTTTTAGTGTTTTTACATATTTCAAACGCTAAAATCTTTGTCGTTTGTCAACCAAATCTTTTGATTTTGGTTTTAAATTGTCGGCGTTAGCGTCGCCTACACGTGTGTACCTCGTTTTCGGGGCTGCACCGTATAACACCTGAAAAATTAACTATAAACACTGAAAAAGTTCCTAAAAATCGTAAATTTTTAACTTTAAACTATACTTACCGGACGTTCCGTGCCACTCGCTGCCGGAAGCTCGTTGTTTTTGACTATATCTACACCCCCGCTGTACACCACCACCGGTTGAACACCCTCCGACTTACCATCGGAGCAGGAACACCTGAAAACTTAGGAATTTTTCATCAAAATTGATCAAAATTAACGTTTTTCGACAATAATTTGGAAACCTTTTGGCTTAAAACTATAAATCATACATATTTAGATAGGGCTCATTTAGCCGCGTCGAAAGACACCACTCCCGTCGAAATCCGACGAGTGGATTTTTAAAAACGGGCCCGCCCACCCACCCATTAACGCTTTGGTATATCAGTTTTCAGGGGTAGAGAGGCAGTAGGGGTATAGAACATTTTGACTTTTTTTTGACTTTTTAAAAAATTTATTGACGAATTGACACGTACTTGCTACGTACTGACTTAGGATTATACCAGACATAAAGAACACTTACGACCCCCTTTACAGGTCGTAGGAAATTCACTTTGTATTTACAATTATTATTATTTTCATACTCGTACATAATTAGGCGTACGTTTTTAACAACTAATTACACTGGTGATTGATTACATCTTACATTTAATCGTTAGGAATACTTTTGACCTCCACAACCAAACAGCGACAAGATGAACAGCTTAAAAACACCAGTCCGGAGAACACTAAATTTTACCCCCGAAAGTCCGGACACAGTGACTCTACTAAATATAAGACCCAGACCCCCCCCTCCTACAACCGAGGCTGGAGCACCATCGTGCAGGGTACCAACTGAGGCACAGACTCAATCGCCGCCAGAAAAGCCCAAATACGCGTCAAGAAGCGCAGAGGCCAAGGCTCTCCTCGTGAAGGCCAAGACATTGCTTGGTCAATCGAGGAACATCCGAGCGGACATAAAGAGCGATGTCACGGCGGCGCTCGAGAGATTGTACCAGCTGGTCAAAGAGGGGGAAGATAGGAAGAAGGGGCCAAAAGCCGACGTACGAACAGAGCCGACTGACGATGTCGAAGACGGGAATCGACTTACAGTAGTCTTGAGCGAACACATGAGGTCTATCCAGGAGCATACAGAAAGCATGAAAGACCTGAAAAAAGCACTGGAGACTCGAAGTAACGAAGAGCAGGCGAAACCTCCCCCCTTGTCTTACGCAGAGGCCACCGCCAGTCAATGTACTGCTGGCCTGAGGACATCACCGAGGAGTACAATTCACTCCGTGGTGGTGACTTCAAGGAACGAGTTGGAGACGGGGGAGGAAGTTCTTAACAGAATAAGGCAAGCGGTGGATGCAAAAGAAGGATGGATTAAGGTGGAAAGAATCAGGAAGGCCAAGGACAAAAAGGTCATATTGGGGTTCAGCTCTAGGGAGGAGAGACGCAAGGCAAAAGAAAGATTGGAGAGGGATGGAAGTCAGCTCCTCGTCGAGGAGATGAAAAACAAGGATCCTCTTCTGGTGTTCCGGGACGTCTTGTCCGAGAATACGGACGAGGACATCCAAAAAGCCTTCCGGAACCAGAATGATGGTGTTTTTCATGGCCTTGAGGAGGGGGAAGACAGGATGACGGTTAAATACCGAAGGAGGTCCAAGAACCCGCATACTTGTCATGTCGTGGTGAGTGTCTCGCCCTCCATCTGGGCAAGGACTCTGAAAGCGGGGTCAGTTTTTATTGACCTACAGCGCATCCGGGTGGAGGATCAGTCCCCACTGATCCAGTGTACCCGCTGCTTGGGTTTCGGACACGGCAGGCGCTTCTGTAAGGAGCCGGCCGATTTGTGTAGTCACTGTGGCGGTCCACATTTGAACAGGGACTGCGCCGAGCGACTTGCAGAGGTGCCACCAAACTGCCGAAATTGTGATAGGGCACAAATAGACAAAAAAGCACATAATGCCTTCTTTCTTGAGTGCCCCACAAGAAAGAAATGGGACAAGCTGGCCCGATCAACAGTGGCTTACACTTAACATCAACTTTCGGCGGGGTAGTTCCGGGACCGATAGGGGGAGGAATCTGCGCTTCGTGTGCTACTTGTACTTGGTCATCTGTACCAATAGCATACTTAATGTTATGGACAGATGGATATTGACGAAAAATCTTACCAGCCCTGGCCGCAGCGGCGTGGTGATTAATACTAAATGTCGAAAGTCTCATATAACTAACACTTTTAAAATAATAATAAATAAAAATTTAAAACAATTTAATTGGGCTCAATTTAATTACAAATGGAGACAATTAAAAATAGTTAATATAAAAAACAAAATAGAAATAGATAATATCACAACAACAAATAAATTAAAATCAGACAGTTATAAATTTTTAAACAATAACTTATTACCTAGAAACAAAATCAAAAATATACATGCCGTGCCGTGGCGGTCCGAAAAGCCCTTCAAGGTAGCCACCTTAAAGATCCAAAAGCGCTGTGCTGCCCCGATGCGTAGACGCATAGAAGCGGAGGAGCACCTGAAAAATGAAGAAAATTACGAGAAGACCATAATTAAAAAGAAAAAAAGGAGTTGGGAAGACTTTCGCTGGATGCTGAACAAAACAAATAACACAGTCAAATAAATTATGCTGTCATAATATACTTAGCTACTATTATTGTACAGCATAAATAAATTAAAAATAAGATTAGACAAATCAAACTAGTATTTAAGCGCAAGTTTAACAACAAAGTACAATAGAACGAGAAAACATACATATACAAGATATACAAAGAAAATTAAAAAGCCCACCACCTAATCCATCCATGTAAATTAGTATTAGTCGTATGATATAAAGTGAGATAAGAAACAGAAATAAAAGTACATAAAATAAATAGTATATCAATAGGAAATACCTAGTTATGATAAATAGGTAATAGAGAAACCACATAAATACAATAAATACATAAATACAAACAGAACATATTAGAATAGCATAATAAATAATCAAACAGCTAATAAAACAATTGGATAAAATTGAATTACGACACTTAAACAAAAATTGCGTCCACCAATAACAAACAAAATATATCAAGAAAGTAAAGATATAGACAGAAATTTATCTGATATATTACAGTGTGCGTTAATTAAAACCACACTCCAAAAAATAATTAGGAAATTAAATTGCTGAAGAATTAAAATCGTTACACAAAGTCTCCGATTACGTTGGAGGTACAATTGTAGGAGGGCGAAATGCGCTCTCCTTATAAAAAAAAAAAAAAAAAAAAAAAAAAAAAAACCTAACCTAACCTAACCTAACCTAACCTAACCTAACCTAACCTAACCTAACCTAACCTAACCTAACCTAACCTAACCTAACCTAACCTAACCTAACCTAACCTAACCTAACCTAACCTTTTTTTTTTTTTTTTTTTTTTTACGTGTGGAAATCCCCTCGGATCGTCACCCCGCCGGGGCTCTCGACGGGGCGGTATGTCGGACTCGAACCGACTAAAACCACACGGTGTGACCTCTCTGCGCCTGTGTTTTGGGAAGGGGGCCAGGTTGTTATCGCCTTCTGGACCCCTCCCGGCGCCTGCCCGCACTGTTGCGGGCGCCATCTCCTTATCCTCTCCAATTGTTGGGCAACGTCCGGTCACACGCGGACGCCGCCCCCTCGCGGCTGGCCTCTACAGCGGATGAACGGGGAAACCCATCCCGTCCACCCGCGGCCAGAATCAGGGCGGCATGAGGCGCAGGTGAGCGCGCCTTCGCCGCCCCGTTCGCCGGCGGCGGATCTGGTCCGAGTGGAAGTCGTCCTCCCGAACCTTCTCCGCCGCCTCCTTCTGCGAGATTACGTCCTCGCAGAAGGTTGCGACCGCGGTAAAACAACTGTCGCTACCGGCCATGGAGCGTACTACGACCGGCAGCGAGAGTTCCTCTCCGATTACTGCAGTGAGGGCCCGGCGCTGCGCCGCCCATGCGGGGCAGACCGCCAGCGTGTGCTGGGCCGTGTCCTCACTGCAGTCGCAGTGGTGGCAGGCGGGACTCGATTCCCTCCTTGCGACCGAGTGCAGATACTTTCCGAAGCAACCGTGCCCGGAAAGCACCTGCGTCAGCCGGAAGGAAAGGGTCCCGTGCTGCCGCCCTGCCCACTCGGCGATGACCGGCTGGAGAGCCTCCACGGCGGCGAAACCAGCACGTGGAGTCTCCAGTCGGGACGACCATCTTGCCAAGGTGGCTCGACGAGCGGCTTCGCGCCACTCGCGCACGTCCTCGGGCGGAGGGCGAGACCCGCTCTCCATCCGGAATTCAGCCACTCGTCGATAGACTTCGGCGAGCACTTCCGCCTCCAAATCCCACGGGGGTGTTCCGGCCAATGCGCATGCCGCTTCGGTCGACACCGTGCGGTATCCGCGTATGGCTCTGACCGCCAATATCCTCTGGGGGCGCCAGAGGCGCGCCCTATTCTGGGCGGTCAGAGCCGCCGCCCACACCGGTGCACCGTACAGTGCCATCGACCGGACCACCCCCGTGTACAGCCGTCTAGTGGGAACACTGGCCCCGCCCAAATTGGGCAAAAGTCGCCCGAGGGCGGAGGCAGTGTCCACCAACTTTGGTGCCAGCTGTTTGAAGTGCTCGTCGAAGAGCCACCTTCCGTCTAGGACCAGACCCAGGTACCTTATCTGGGCCCGGACCGGTACGAGGACCGAGTTGACCTCTATCGAGGCGCCGGCGGGTGGACCACGACGGGGCCCATGAAAGAGTAGGGCCTCCGTCTTATCCAGGGCCACCCGCAGACCCAGCGCCTCGATGCGCCCGACCACCAGGGAGACTCCCGTAGTGGCCAGGCGTGCCGCCTCCTGGAAGTTAGCCCCCCGGGCCGTGACTAAAGTGTCGTCCGCGTAGCAGATTACACCCAGCCCGGGGGGGAGACGCCCTCTTAGGGCCCAGTCGTATCCCATGTTCCACAGGAGTGGTCCTAGGACAGACCCCTGTGGAACACCGCACGACATGGCCCTGCGTCTCAAGACGCCATCCCGGTCCTCGTACATGACGGTACGCTCCTCGAGATAGTCTGCCACCAGCCGCCTCAGGTACTCTGGCACCCCGTGGTATCGGAGTGCTTCCCCTATGCAGCCGAATGGCAGACTATTGAAGGCGTTGGCGATGTCTAAGGACACCGCCAACACCACTCCGCCGCAGCTCACGGCCTCCTCGGTCACGGCCCTAAGGCGCATCACGGCATCGATCGTCGAACGCCCCTCTCGGAAACCGAACTGGGCGTCCGACAGATCGGGGCCGACCTCGCAGAGGTGCCGGACGATGCGGGCAGAGAGTATCCTCTCGAAGAGTTTACCCGCCTCGTCCAGCAACACGATTGGCCTATAGGCCGCGACCGAGTCGGCGGGCCGTCCCGGCTTCCTCAGCAGGACCAGCTTCCCGCATTTCCAGCGCTCAGGGAAGCGTCCGGACGCCAGGCTAGCGTCCAACACCCCCCTGAGGTGGTCCGACATGTAGTCGAGGGCACGGGCCATCACTCGGGCTGGAACCCCGTCCGGCCCGGGGGCGGTGTTCTTGGATCGAATCCGCAGAACAGCCGCCCCTATCTCCGAATCCCTGACGGGCGGAACTTCGACCTCGCTGCCCCCGTCGTAACCTTTTTTTTTTTTTTTTTTTTTTTTTTTTTTTTTTTACGTGTGGAAATCCCCTCGGATCGTCACCCCGCCGGGGCTCTCGACGGGGTGGTATGTCGGACTCGAACCGACTAAAACCACACGGTGTGACCTCTCTGCGCCTGTGTCTTGGGAAGGGGGCCAGGTTGTTATCGCCTTCTGGACCCCCCCCGGCGCCTGCCCGCACAGTTGCGGGCGCCATCTCCTTATCCTCTCAAAATTTGGGCGACGTCCGGTCACACGCGGACGCCACCCCCTCGCGGCTGGCCTCTACAGCGGATGAACGGGGAAACCCATCCCGTCCACCCGCGGCCAGAATCAGGGCGGCATGAGGCGCAGGTGAGCGCGCCTTCGCCGCCCCGTTCGCCGGCGGCGGATCTGGTCCGAGTGGAAGTCGTCCTCCCGAACCTTCTCCGCCGCCTCCTTCTGCGAGATTACGTCCTCGCAGAAGGTTGCGACCGCGGTAAAACAACTGTCGCTACCGGCCATGGAGCGTACTACGACCGGCAGCGAGAGTTCCTCTCCGATTACTGCAGTGAGGGCCCGGCGCTGCGCCGCCCATGCGGGGCATACCGCCAGCGTGTGCTGGGCCGTGTCCTCACTGCAGTCGCAGTGGTGGCAGGCGGGACTCGATTCCCTCCTTGCGACCGAGTGCAGATACTTTCCGAAGCAACCGTGCCCGGAAAGCACCTGCGTCAGCCGGAAGGAAAGGGTCCCGTGCTGCCGCCCTGCCCACTCGGTGATGACCGGCTGGAGAGCCTCCACGGCGGCGAAGCCAGCGCGTGGAGTCTCCAGTCGGGACGACCATCTTGCCAAGGTGGCTCGACGAGCGGCTTCGCGCCACTCGCGCACGTCCTCGGGCGGAGGGCGAGACCCGCTCTCCGCCCGGAATTCAGCCACTCGTCGATAGACTTCGGCGAGCACTTCCGCCTCCAAATCCCACGGGGGTGTTCCGGCCAATGCGCATGCCGCTTCGGTCGACACCGTGCGGTATCCGCGTATGGCTCTGACCGCCAATATCCTCTGGGGGCGCCAGAGGCGCGCCCTATTCTGGGCGGTCAGAGCCGCCGCCCACACCGGTGCACCGTACAGTGCCATCGACCGGACCACCCCCGTGTACAGCCGTCTAGTGGGAACACTGGCCCCGCCCAAATTGGGCAAAAGTCGCCCGAGGGCGGAGGCAGTGTCCACCAACTTTGGAGCTAGCTGTTTGAAGTGCTCGTCGAAGAGCCACCTTCCGTCTAGGACCAGACCCAGGTACCTTATCTGGGCCCGGACCGGTACGAGGACCGAGTTGACCTCTATCGAGGCGCCGGCGGGTGGACCACGACGGGGCCCATGAAAGAGTAGGGCCTCCGTCTTATCCAGGGCCACCCGCAGACCCAGCGCCTCGATGCGCCCGACCACCAGGGAGACTCCCGTAGTGGCCAGGCGTGCCGCCTCCTGGAAGTTAGCCCCCCGGGCCGTGACTAAAGTGTCGTCCGCGTAGCAGATTACACCCAGCCCGGGGGGGAGACGCCCTCTTAGGGCCCAGTCGTATCCCATGTTCCACAGGAGTGGTCCTAGGACAGACCCCTGTGGAACACCGCACGACATGGCCCTGCGTCTCAAGACGCCATCCCGGTCCTCGTACATGACGGTACGCTCCTCGAGATAGTCTGCCACCAGCCGCCTCAGGTACTCTGGCACCCCGTGGTATCGGAGTGCTTCCCCTATGCAGCCGAATGGCAGACTATTGAAGGCGTTGGCGATGTCTAAGGACACCGCCAACACCACTCCGCCGCAGCTCACGGCCTCCTCGGTCACGGCCCTAAGGCGCATCACGGCATCGATCGTCGAACGCCCCTCTCGGAAACCGAACTGGGCGTCCGACAGATCGGGGCCGACCTCGCAGAGGTGCCGGACGATGCGGGCAGATAGTATCCTCTCGAAGAGTTTACCCGCCTCGTCCAGCAACACGATTGGCCTATAGGCCGCGACCGAGTCGGCGGGCCGTCCCGGCTTCCTCAGCAGGACCAGCTTCCCGCATTTCCAGCGCTCAGGGAAGCGTCCGGACGCCAGGCTAGCGTCCAACACCCCCCTGAGGTGGTCCGACATGTAGTCGAGGGCACGGGCCATCACTCGGGCTGGAACCCCGTCCGGCCCGGGGGCGGTGTTCTTGGATCGAATCCGCAGAACAGCCGCCCCTACCTCCGAATCCCTGACGGGCGGAACTTCGACCTCGCTGCCCCCGTCGTCTCCGGCTGATGCAGCCATCGACGGGGGTGTGTGTTCCGCCCGCTGCGGGAATAAGCCCTCGACCACTTCTTGCAGGAAGCTGGGCTGGAGAGTCTCCGTAAGGGGGGGGCCCGACGTGCGGAGCTTTTCACGCACCGCACGATAAGGGCGACCCCAGGGGTCACGCTCGAGACTCTCCAGCATCTCCTCTCTACTAGCGTCTTTAGCGCGGCAGATGGCCAGCCTCAGAGTTTCCCGAGCTGCTCGGTACTCCTCGTGAAGCCGGTCCACCTCCTCACCGACACCGCGGTGACGTCGCCGACTCCGGGTGAGGGACCTCCGGGCACGTACACAGGCCGCACGGAGGTCCGCCAACTCCTGGGACCACCAGTAGACCTCCTTCCTCGGAGGCCGACAACCACGAACGCGGGGCATGGCCGAGTCGCAAATCTGCATTAGCGCAGCAGCGAAACGACCAGCCCCCACGTCGACCTCCTCGGTCGGGGCCTGCGGAGACAGCCAAGATTGAACAATGGCCGCCTCCTCTAGTAGGTCCCTGTCGAGCTTGGCGACAGCCCACCGCGGAAAGCGGGAAGGGCGCCGCGCCGCGTGACCCCTACTGGCGTCCTGGGACCGGGAGAGCTCCAATCGGATATAGAGATGATCCGAGAGCGTCTCGACCTCATCCAGGACACTCCAGTTCCTTACTCGTGCGGCGACTGCAGGGGTAGCGAACGAGAGGTCCACTATCGACCCCCCCTGCTGTCGCACGCACGTGTTGGTGGCGCCCCTGTTCAGCAAACAGAGGCCCACTGACGCCGCCCACTCCTCTACGGCTGCGCCCCTGGCGTCCGTCGCCGGGGAACCCCACGCAATGGATTTTGCGTTGAAATCCCCCAGCACGAGGACGTGCCCAGACACTAGTCGCCGTATCGAGGTCTCCAAGGTGTTCAGGAAAACCTCGAAGTCGTGCAAGCTCCGATTGGGGGAGAAGTAGACACCATAAATGGTGATTCCCCCCCATTCGGCGGCAACATATCCAGTACCCTTGTCTCTTAGCGACAAGGGCGGGGAATGAGCCGCCGTGGAGCTGACGACTGCCACGGAGCCGTCCCGGTCACCCATCCAGTTCGGACGGGGAGGGACAAAATATGGCTCCGCGACTACGGCAACACCTATCGACCACTGTGCCATGGTTTGCAGGAAGAGGTCCTGCGCCGCGGCACAGTGGTTCAGATTCGTCTGGACCAGGAGGTTGGAGACTTGATCCATTACTGGATCGTCTCTACAACCTCCTCCATGGGCGTCGGCGTCGACGCACGGTTGACGTCGGAGGCAGCCTGGATCGATTGGCTAGCCCCCGGCGTTCGCTGAGAGGCGCGGGGAGGCCTGCAGCCCCCCTGCCCCATTTGATGATTGGCGGGCTTTTTACCCGCCGCACACACGGGGCAGTGAGGAGCAGCAGAGCACTCTGCCGCCTTGTGCCCGGGTTGACCGCAACGGAAGCACAAACCGCTGCAGTCAAAACAGCTCTCGCACTTGGCGCGAGTGTGTCCCCCGGCTAGACACCTGAAGCATCGCATCGGCCTCGCAGCCAGAACCGTGACCCTGGCATTTACGAAGCCGACGAGCATGCTCCCGGCGTCACCCAACACTTTAGCCGCCGCCACGGGACAGCTAACCCACACCGCGCCGAGGCCTCCCGGACCCGGACGGACGGTGCCGACTCTGACGGTGTCCGCGGTGCATCCAGTCTTTTCCGTGACTGCATCGCGGACATCCTCCGACGTTACAGAGTCGTCCAGGCCCGAGATGCGCAGATCTGCGCACTTGGTGGGCCTGGCGATCTTAAGACCGTCCGTTGCGGCAAACATCACCCGCAGCCTCTCAGCGAACTTGTCGGCCGTCTGAGCGCCGTCAGCCCCAGGGAATTCAAAAATCCGAGCTCCCGTTTGGGCGCGGCGCAGCCTCATTCCTGCGGCCCCGAACTCGGTGGCGAGCCCAGGACGGGCCCCTTTAAAGAGGGCCGCGTACGAGAGCCCGCCACTGGCCGCCTCCGGCGACAAGGTGACAACCACAGCCGCAGTTTTAGGCGGCTGCAGCTTCCGCGGCTTCTTCTTTGACGCCGTTGTCACCGGTGGTGAAGGCTGGGCTTGGCCCGCTTTTTCGGCCGCCCGTCTTGCCCGCTTTCGGGACTTCTTGGAGCCCTTCACCTCCTGCCAACCCTCGTTGGAGGGGGCAGGTGCAGAGGGGCCCGGCAGGGTTGTCGGAGTGGGAAGTGGAGGGAAATCCTCTCCACCACTCGGCCCCGCTTTAGGCCCCTTCTTGGCCGGCGCCTGTGCCGGCCCCTTCTTGGCCGGCGCCTGGGCTGGCGCCTTAGCCGACGCCTGGGCCGGTGCCTTGGCCTTCGCCTGGGCTGGTGACCCGGTCCCCTTCTTTTGCTTTTGGGCAGCCGATGGAGCCGGGGCCGACGCTGCCGCCGCGTAGGACACGCAACCTCCCACAACCGGGAGTGCGGTCGGAGCGGCGGTCTTAGGCCGCTGTGACGCGAGCGGGGGGCGCACGACCGGCGCAGGGGGCAGTCTCGCCTCCAGTCCGGCCAGACGCCCGTCCAACATATGCCCAACTGCAGTTAGAATATCATGCAGTTGGGCGTCACGTACCCCAGAGTTTATGGTAGGGGCAGGCTCAGACGTGGACGCGGCCTCCTCATCAGGGAGCTTTGCCCGGAAGCGGGTGAACTGAGCGCTCAGCTCGTTTACCTGCTCCGTCAACCTATCATTGGCGGCCTGTAGGCGAGACACGTCGCCAATCAGGTCCTCCACGACCTCCGTCAGAGCGGAGGAGGAGTCCTTAAGGGCCCTCACAAAGCAGCCCTTAAGGTTCACGGATTTGGTGGCCACCTTTTTTACGATGTCCACCGCCGCTCTCGCCTTCTCCTGTACAGACACGGGAGCTTGGGGGGCTTCTCCCCGCACTGGCTCCCGGATCTTAAGCAGGAGATCTGCGATCTCCTCCTCCGCTTCCGCTTCGCCTTCCGCTCGGTTACGCCTATAAGTCTCCGAATTTGAAAATACGGAGCCTGATGGGACGGAGACAGGGGTTCGTGACCTCCCCGTGCGGATAAACTTTTCGGGTGTCTCCTGGGGTGGGTCGCTTACTCTATCGCTGGAGCGCTTACGCTTGTCGCTCACCTCTATCTCCATCCGCTCCAGTGCGACTGGACTCGCGCTGGTTCTACCGCTCGGACCTGGCGTTGCCGACGAGGAGCGTAAACGCTCCGATGTTCTCCGGCTCCCAGTAGTCAGTTTGACTCCTGGGAGCCCCTTGGAGATGGGCGGCCCGAGTACTACGACCGCCTCTTTGGACGTAACTCCGTCCACACCCGAAGAGCTCCCCTTAAGGGGACCCTTCTTCTCCTGCGTCTCTCTCTTCGATTCAATGTCCATTTTACATGCCGTGTCGTTTTGTTGTTTTGTTTCCGTGCCGTTTTCATTTTGTTTAAGTTTATCAATTCCCATAATAGACCCACGAGTTGGGGAGAAATAAAAGTCCGCCCGGGCAGAGATCCCCGATACCCGGGTAAGCGTAAGGTTTTAACCAAACCGAGGGGTCCGCAGGTACCCCGGCTTGGGGTGCGCTTACGACTGAACCACCCATCAGCCATGCATCCCCTGGCCACGCACCAGAACTTGGGATTCGGGGTAATTTTTTATAGAGGTTTTCTTCCTCGCGGTCCGGGCGGTTAAGCCAAGACCCACGCCCCCGGACAGAGCCGGGATTACGTTATGCCGACGGTGGCAGAAAGACTACGTCCCCCTGCCTGCTCGGTGGTAGTGTTAGTACACGCCGAGCCCGTCCTCCTTTCTCCACCGCGAGCAGCGGAGAAAACTCTGGCCCCTCCAGGGCCCCACCTTCTGGTTTTTTATCGAGGTTTCCTCCTCCATGCTCCGAAGAGCGAAGAGCCAGCAGGGCAACCGGCAGACACGCCCACCCTGCTGGATCAGGCCTTGCCCGAGAGCCGATGGAATGGCTTCCTCTCCTGCTAGAATATTAGCCGCTGGCGATAATCCTCTCCTCCAGATGACACGGAGGAAATGAGGAGGAACAGTGCTATCGCCAGCGTTGCCCAGGGTGCACCACGAGGAGGTTTTCTAGCCAGCACCCCGCCCCCGTCGTAACCTAACCTAACCTAACCTTTTTTTTTTTTTTTTTTTTTTTTTTAACGTGTGGAAATCCCCACGGACCGTCACCCCACCGGGGCTCTCGGCGGGGCGGTGTGTCGGACTCGAACCGACTAAAACCACACGGTGTGACCTCTCTGCGCCTGTATTTGGAAGGGATCCAGGTAACTGTTTTCTCCTTCTGGATCCCTCCCGGCGCCTGCCCGCACTGTTGCGGGCGCCATCTCCTCATCCTCTCTGTTTGGGCGACGTCCGGTCACACGCGGACACCACCCCCTCGCGGCTGGCCACTACAGCGGATGGACGGGGAAACCCGTCCCGTCCACCCGCGGCCACACTCAGGGCGGCATGAGGCGCGAATAGGCGCGCCTCCGCCGCCCGGGGCGCCGGCGGCGGATCGGGTCCGAGTGGAGGTCATCCTCCCGGGCCTTCTCCGCCGCCTCCTTCTGCGAGATTACGTCCTCGCAGAAGGTTGCGACCGCGGTAAAACAACTGTCGCTACCGGCCATGGAGCGGACTACGACCGGCAGCGAGAGTTCCTCTCCGATGACTGCAGTGAGGGCCCGGCGCTGCGCCGCCCATGCGGGGCAGACCGCCAGCGTGTGCTGGGCCGTGTCCTCACTGCAGTCGCAGTGGTGGCAGGCGGGACTCAATTCCCTCCTCGCGACCGAGTGCAGATACTTTCCGAAGCAACCGTGCCCGGAAAGCACCTGCGTCAGCCGGAAGGAAAGGGTCCCGTGCTGCCGCCCTGCCCACTCGGCGATGACCGGCTGGAGAGCCTCCACGGTGGCGAAGCCAGCGCGTGGAGTCTCCAGCCGGAAAGACCATCTAGCCAAGGTGGCTCGACGAGCGGCTTCGCGCCACTCACGCACGTCCTCGGGCGGAGGGCGAGACCCGCTCTCCGCCCGGAATCCAGCCACTCGTCGATAAACTTCGGCGAGCACTTCCGCCTCCAAATCCCACGGGGGTGTTCCGGCCAAGGCGCAGGCCGCTTCGGTCGACACCGTGCGGTATCCGCGTATGGCTCTGACCGCCAATATCCTCTGAGGGCGCCAAAGGCGCGCCCTATTCTGGGCGGACAGAGCCGCCGCCCACACCGGTGCACCGTACAGTGCCATCGACCGGACAACCCCCGTGTACAGCCGCCTAGTGGGAACACTGGCCCCGCCCAAATTGGGCAAAAGTCGCCCGAGGGCGGAGGCAGTGTCCACCAACTTTGGTGCCAGCTGTTTGAAGTGCTCGTCGAAGAGCCACCTTCCGTCTAGGACCAGACCCAGGTACCTCATCTGGGCCCGGACCGGTACGAGAACCGAGTTGACCTCGATCGAGGCGCCGGCGGGCGGACCACGACGGGGCCCGTGAAAAAGTAGGGCCTCCGTCTTATCCAGGGCCACCCGCAGACCCAGCGCCTCGATGCGCCCGACCACCATGGACACTCCAGTGGTGGCCAGGCGCGCCGCCTCCTGGAAGTTAGCCCCCCGGGCCGTGACTAAGGTGTCATCCGCGTAGCAGATTACACCCAGCCCGGGGGGGAGACGCCCTCTTAGGGCCCAGTCGTATCCCATGTTCCACAGGAGTGGTCCTAGGACAGACCCCTGTGGAACACCGCACGACATGGCCCTGCGTCTCAAGACGCCATCTCGGTCCTCGTACATGACGGTTCGCTCCTCAAGATAGTCTGCCACCAGCCGCCTCAGGTACTCTGGCACTCCGTGGTAGCGGAGTGCTTCCCCGATGCAGCCGAATGGCAGACTATTGAAGGCGTTGGCGATGTCTAAGGACACCGCCAACACCACTCCGCCGCAGCTCACGGCCTCCTCGGTCACGGCCCTAAGGCGCATCACGGCATCGATCGTCGAACGCCCCTCTCGGAAACCGAACTGGGCGTCCGACAGATCGGGGCCAACCTCGCTGAGGTGCCGGACGATGCGGGCAGAGAGTATCCTCTCGAAGAGTTTACCCGCCTCGTCCAGCAACACGATTGGCCTGTAGGCCGCGACCGAATCGGCAGGCCGTCCCGGCTTCCTCAACAGGACCAGCTTCCCGCATTTCCAGCGCTCAGGGAAGCGTCCGGACGCCAGGCTAGCGTCCAACACCTCCCTGAGGCGGTCCGACATGTGATCGAGGGCTCGGGCCATCACTCGGGCTGGAACCCCGTCCGGCCCGGGGGCGGTGTTCTTGGATCGAATCCGTAGAACAGCCGCCCCTATCTCCGAATCCCTGACGGGCGGAACTTCGACCTCGCTACCCCCGTCGTCTTCGACTGATGAAGCCATCGACGGGGGTGTGTGTTCCGCCCGCTGCGGGAATAGGCCCTCGACCACTTCCTGCAGGAAGCTGGGCTGGAGAGTCTCCGTAAGGGGGGGGCCCGACGTGCGGAGCTTGTCACGCACCGCACGATAAGGGCGACCCCAGGGGTCACGCTCGAGACTCTCCAGCATCTCCTCTCTACTGACATTCTTGGCGCGGCAGATGGCCAGCCTCAGAGTTTTCCGAGCTTCTCGGTACTCCTCGTGAAGCCGGTCCACCTCCTCACCGACCCCGCGGTGACGTCGCCTGCTACTAGTTAGGGACCTCCGGGCACGAACGCACGCCGCACGGAGGTCCGCCAACTCCTGGGACCACCAGTAGACCTCCTTCCTCGGAGGCCGACACCCACGAACGCGGGGCATGGCCGCATCGCAGACCCGCGTTAGCGCGTCAGCGAAGCGGCCAGCTCCCACGTCGACCCCCTCGGTCGGGGCCCGCGGAGACAGCCAAGCGTTGAGAATGGCCGCCTCCTCCAGTAGGTCCCTATCGAGCTTGGCGACAGCCCACCGCGGGAAGCGGGAAGGGCGCCGCGCCGCGTGACCCCTACTGGGGTCCTGGGACCGGGAGAGCTCAAATCGGATATAGAGGTGATCCGAGAGCGTCTCAACCTCTTCCAGGACACACCAGTTCCTTACTCGTGCGGCGACTGCAGGGGTAGCGAACGAAAGGTCCACTATCGACCCCCCCTGCTGTCGCACGCACGTGTTGGTGGAGCCCCTGTTCAGCAAACAGAGGCCCACCGAAGCCGCCCACTCCATTACGGCTTCGCCCCTGGCGTCCGTCGCCGGGGAACCCCACGCAATGGACTTTGCGTTGAAGTCCCCCAGCACGAGGACGTGCCCAGACGCCAGTCGCCGCATCGAGGTCTCCAAGTTGTTAAGGAAGACCTCGAAGTCGCTCAGACTCCGGTTGGGGGAGAAATATACACCGTAAATGGTGACTCCCCCCCACTCAGCGGCAACATATCCCGTACCCTTGTCTCTTAGCGACAAGGGCGGGGAATGAGCCGCCGTGGAGCCGACGACTGCCACGGAGCCGTCCCAGTCACCCATCCAGTTTGGACGGGGAGGAACGTAGTAAGGCTCCGCGACTACGGCGAGACCTACCGACCACTGTGCCATGGTTTGCAGGAGGAGGTCCTGCGCCGCGGCACAGTGGTTGAGGTTCGTCTGGACCAGGAGGCTGGAGACTTGATCCATTATCGGACCGTGTCTCCAACCCCCTCCATGGGCGTCGGCGTCGACGCACGATTAACGTCGGAGGCAGCCCGGGTCGTTAGGCTGGCCTCCGGCGCTTGCGGAGAAGCACGGGGAGGCCTGCAGCCCCCCTGCCCCATCTGGTGATTGGCGGGTTTATTGCCCGCCGCACACACGGGGCAGTGAGGGGCGGCAGAGCATTCCGCCGCCTTGTGCCCCGGTTGACCGCAGCGGAAACATAATCCGCTACAGTCAAAACACCTATCGCACCTGGCGCGTGTGTGCCCCGATACTAGGCATTTGTAACACCTCATCGGTCTCGCCGCCAGGACCGTAATCCTAGCGTTGACAAAACCGATGAGGATCTTGCCAGCATCGCCCAATACTTTGGCCGACACTACGGGGCAGCTGACCCACACAGCGCCAAGTCCTCCTGGTCCGGGGCGGATGGTGCCCACCCTGACGTTGTCCGCGCTGCAGCCCGTCTTCTCCACGACTGCAACGCGGACATCCTCCACCGTCACTGAGTCGTCCAGGCCCGAAATGCGCAACTCAGCACACTTCGTAGGCCTGGCGACTCTGACACCATCCTCAGCTGCAAACATAACTCGCAGCTTCTCCGCAAAGGCGTCCGCCGACTTTGCGCCTTCAGCCCCCGGGAACTCGAGCACTCGAGCTCCCGTCTGGGACTTGCGCAGGCTCATGCCTGCCGTCCCGAACTCAGTGGCGAGACTGCGGGCCCTTTGAAAAAGAGCCGCGTACGTCAGTCCGCCACTGACCGCCTCCGGCGACACGGTCACCACCACAGCCGCTGTTTTGGGCGGCTGCAGTTTCCGCGCCTTCTTCTTGGTGGCCGTTGCCACCGGTGGCGAGGGCGGGCCTTGGGCTGCCTTCTGGGCTGCCTTTTTCGCCCGCCTTCGGGACGACTTCGACCCTTCCACTACCTGCCAACGGTCATCGGAGGCAGATGTGGAGGGGCCCGGCTGAGATGGTGGAGTGGGAAGCGGAGGGAACTCCGCTCCGGACTTCGCCGCCGTTTCAGGCACCGCCTTGGCTGGCGCCTTGGCCGGTGCCTGGGCCGGCGCCTTAGCCGGGGCCTTCACCGGGGCCTTCGCCGGCGCCTTGGCCCCCTTCCCCACTCTTTTGGGAGCCGCAGGGGCTGGAGCCGTAGCCGCCGCCGCCGCCGCATACGATACAGCGGGTGCGGTCGGCGCTGTTGTAGCCTTCGGTCGCTGCGACGACGCAAGCGGGGGGCGCACGACCGGCGCAGGGGGCAGTCTCGCCTCCAGACCGGCCAGACGCCCGTCCAGCATACGCTCCACTGCGAGGAGAACCTGGCGCAGCTGGGCGTCAGGTACCTCGACGCTGGCAGGAGCCGGAGCCGGCTGCGACGGGCCAGGCAAGGCCTCTCTTTGAGGCAGCTCAGCCCGAAATTGGGCGAACTGAGCGCTAAGCTCAGTCACCTGGCCCGACAAGCGGTCGTTGGCCGCCTGGAGACGTGAGACGTCACCGCAGAGGCTCTCTACGACCTCCGCAATAGCGGAGGAGGAGTCCTTCAGGGCTCTTACAAAAGAGCCCTTCAGGTTCACCGACTTGGTGGCCACTTTGTGGATTATATCCACGGCCACCTTCGCCCTTTCCTGCAAGGACAAGGTATCCTGTGGGACATCTCCTTCCACCGGCTCCCTCATCCTCAACAGGAGACCCGAAATCTCCTCCTCCGCTTGGTTCTCGCCGTCCGCCCTGGCGCGTCTATAGGACTCCCTCCTGGTGAAGGCGGAGCCTGACGGCAGCGGGACAGGGGCTTGGAACCCATCGAGGCGGGTGCCTTTGGTCACTGGCGTCTCCAGGGATGAGTCACTGTCTGCATCCCTGGTGTGAACGCGCTTGTTCCTCGCACTCTCCGTCTCCATCGGTTGCGTACTGGCACTTTCGCTCCTGCCAGCTGCGGCCGACCTGGAGCGCAATCGCTCCGATCTTCTTCGGCTCCCAGCAGTCAGATTGACTTCTGGGAGCCCCACCGAGATGGGCGGCCCGGGTGCCACCACGACCTCCTTGGACACTGTGTCCACTCCCGAAGAAGAGCTCCCCTTGAGAATGCCCTTCTTCTCCTTCTTACCCTCTAATCTGTTGTCCGTTAAGCTAGCCGATTTGTTGTCTTTAGTGTCCGTTCCGATTTGTGTTTTTGTATTTGTCTTTTCATTTCCCATAATAGACCCACGAGTGGGGGAGAACTAAAGGTCGACCCGGGCAGAGATCCCCCAATACCCGGGCAAGCGTACATTTTTAACCCAACCGAGGGGTCCGCAGGTACCTCGGCTTGGGGTGCGCTCGCAACTGAACTTCCCATCAGCCATGCATCCCCTGGCCACGCACCAGAGCTTGGGATTCGGGGTAATTTTTTATAGAGGTTTTCTTCCTCGCGGTCCGGGCGGCTAAGCCAAGACCCACGCCCCCGGACAGAACCGGGATTACGTTATGCCGACGGTGGCAGAAAGACTACGTCCCCCTGCCTGCTCGGTGGTAGTGTAAGTACACGCCGAGCCCGTCCTCCTCTCTCCACCGCTAGCAGCGGAGAAACTGCGGCCCCTACAGAGCCCCACCTTCAGGTTTTTTATCGAGGTTTCCTCCTCCATGCTCCGAAGAGCGAAGAGCCAGCAGGGCAACCAGCAGACACGCCCACCCTGCTGGATCAGGCCTTGCCCGAGAGCCGATGGAATGGCTTCCTCTCCTGCTAGAATATTAGCCGCTGGCGATAATCCTCTCCTCCAGATGACGCGGAGGAAATGAGGAGGAACAGCGTTATCGCCAGCGTTTCCAGGGTGCACCACGAGGAGGTTTTCTAGCCAGCACCCCAACCTAACCTAACCTAACCTAACCTAACCTAACCTAACGAGTCGCACTCTAAAACTTGCTATATAAACTTGCAAATAATATCGACTCGAAGCTATTGGCGGCTGAGATTCACATTGTTTTGATTTAAAACGCTGTTTAGTTCGTTTTATACACATTTTCTACGAAATTTTTAGGACTTTGACGCTTTTTAGTATTTTTACTTATTTCAAACGCTAAAATCTTTGTCGTTTGACAACCAAATCTCTTGATTTTGGTTTTAAATCGTCGGCGTTAGCATCGCCTACACGTGTGTACCTCGTTTTCGGGGCTGCACCGTATAACACCTGAAAAATTTACAATAAACACTGAAAAAGTTCTTAAAAATCATACAAATTTGACTTTAAACCATACTTACCGGACGTTCCGTGCCACTCGCTGCCGGAAGCTCGTTGTTTTTGACTACCTTGGCACCCTTGCTGTACACCACCACCGGTTGAACACCCTCCGACTTACCATCGGAGCAGGAACACCTGAAAACTTAGGAATTTTCATTAAAATTTATCAAAAATTCACGTTTTTCGACAATAATTTGGCAACCCTTTGGTCTATAACTACAAATTTTGCATATTTAGATAGGGCTCATCTAGCCGCGTCGAAAGACACCACTCCCGTCGAAATCCGACGAGTAGATTTTCAAAAACGGGAAATTCTAGCTTGGGTATATCAACTTCCAGGGGTACAGAGGCAGTAGGGGTAAAAAACATTTTTTATTTTTGACTTTTTTATTTATTTCATAAAATTAACTAATCACGGTACGAGGTCTTTTGACCATAACTTGCGACTGAGCAAATTAATTGCTCTTTACATTTAACCAGACATACAATAGTCGACCTTTTAAAATTTAAAATAAAATCAATTAACCCTTTTTAACTATTAATCAGGAGCGCACGTAGTGTGTCCTTATACAACACACTGCACGTGCGTACGCACTCCAACCTCGATACGTTCGGACACAGAGCACCCATTGGGAAGGCGTCAGAGGTCTCCCCAGGTCCTGAAAACATGGAGGCAGCCGAGGCGGGACCATCGCAGACTTCAAGCGTGCGACGGAGCATTGAGAGACTGGAATCTGGCAAAACAGCGCCCAAACCATCACCCACCAAATCACCAAACAAACTGCTACCTGGTGCCCCAACGAAAACTAAAGACAAGGTTGTCCCGCCCCCACTTGAGGGTAAAACAGCAACGCGCAAGACCCCAGCTGAAGGGCAGAGTCAGACACCGCCTGCGCAGAAGCCACGCTATGCCTCCAGAACCGCCGAGGCCAAAGCCAGAATGGTGAGGGCAAAGACCTTGCTAGGAGAGTCTCGAAACCTAAGAGCGGACATAAAGGCAGACGTTACAGCTGCAATTGACAGACTGTACGAACTGGTGAAAGAATGTGAACAACCCAAGAAAACGCAGAAGACGACCGCACAGGTTGAATCGGTTGGTTGTCCGCAAGAGGACTCCCGGCTGGAGGGGGTGTTAAAAGACCATATGGAAATGATCAAGGAACATACCGAAAAAATGCGGGACTTGGAGAGAGCACTGGAGGCCCATAAACCAGAACACTCGGAGAGAGTGGCCCCCCTCTCTTACGCGGAAACCGTCGCAAGTCACAGCCATTCGAGACCTAAGAACAATATACACTCGGTGATAGTGACCTCGAAGGAGGAGACAGAGACGGGTGAAGAAGTTCTGGACAGGATTAGAGGCGCGATGGATGCAAAGGAGGGATGGATCAGGGTCGAGAGAGTGAGAAAGACTAGGGACAGGAAAGTGATTTTGGGATTCACCTCTAAAGAGGAAAGGAGCAAGGCCCGACAAAGGTTAGAGAGAGATGGAGTTCACCTTCAGATCGAAGAGATGCAAAACAAAGACCCCCTGCTTAAGCTTAAAGACGTTCTGTCTATAAACAATGATGAAGACATAGTCAAGGCCTTCCGTAACCAAAACGGGGAGATTTTTCAAGGCCTTGACAAGGAAGAAGACAGAATCACCGTTAAATATAGGAGAAAGGCGAGAAATCCCCATACTTGCCACGTGATTATGAGCGTATCACCTACCATCTGGGGGAAAACTCTAAACGTTGGGTCCCTCCATATAGACCTCCAGCGAATACGAGTGGAGGATCAGTCCCCACTTGCCCAGTGTACCCGCTGCCTGGGCTTTGGCCACGGTAAGCGATTCTGCAAGGAGCCGGCCGACTTATGCAGTCACTGTGGTGGACCACACATGAACCGGGACTGTGCCGAGCGCCTTGCGGGAGGGGTACCAAGCTGCAGAAACTGCACCAAGGCGCACCTGGAGAAGACGGCTCACAACGCCTTTCATACTGATTGTCCTGTGAGGAAGAAGTGGGATAAACTGGCACGGTCGACAGTGGCATATTGTTAAGGTTGCCGCGGGCGACAAAACAACATACCGCGTTATACAAGCGAACCTCCAGCGAAAGAAGCTTGCCACAAACGAGTTGCTGCTCGAGGCAAGCAAGCGGGGAGTTGCAGTAGCCCTGCTACAAGAGCCTTATGTAGGTGGCGCCGGGGAGATGAGGAGTTACCAGGGGGTACGTATATTTCAAAACGCTAAATGTGGAGAGGGTACGGTGAAGGCAGCAATTGCAGTCTTCGATCCGAACTTAAAAATTAAACAGTACACCAACCTCACCACAAAAAACTTTGTTGTTTTGGGCATTGAAATGGGTGCCTTCGTGGTGACACTCGTCTCCTTCTATTTTGAGCCGGACCAGCCTATTCAGCCGTACTTGGAGCACCTCAAAAATATTAACACCACAATTAGAACTAGGTGGGTCGCTGGAGGGGACGCAAATGCGAAGAGCTCCTGGTGGGGAAGCTCAAAAACTGACACAAGAGGCGAAGAACTCTCGGGAATGATACACGAACTGGGCCTGAACATACTGAACACAGGGGAAATTCCTACATTCGACACCATTAGGGGTGGCCAACGCTTCGCTAGTTATGTAGACGTGACCATCTGCACTACAGACATTTTTGATGTCGTAGACAGCTGGGAAGTAGTAGAAGGTCTCACGAGCTCTGATCATAACGGTGTGGTATTCAATATAAATCTTCAAAAGCCAAAGGAAATAAGCATCAGTAGAACCACTAGAATTTACAATACTAAAAAAGCTAATTGGACCCAATTTCTGACGAAATTGAGGCAATTAAAAATAGAACACAAAATAAATATAACAGAAATAGACAAAATTATTACAATAGAACAATTAGATTCATTCATCCAAAAATTTATGAGCATCTTAACATTAACCTGTAACGAAACAATACCTAAATTAAAAAACAAAAATAAACTTACCATGCCGTGGTGGTCCATGGAGCTTGAGAAGATGAAGAAGAGGACAGCTACTTTGAAGAACAGGATACGTTGTGCCGCCCCGGTGCGTCGACGTAAAGTTGTAGATGAGTACCTGAAACAGAAAACAGAGTATGAGAGAGCTGCAGCGTTGGCACAAATAGAGAGTTGGAAGAGCTTTTGCGGGAAGCAGGATAAAGAGAGCGTTTGGGACGGCATTTATAGGGTTATCGGCCGAACTGCTGTCAGATCCGAAGATTTGCCAATGGTGAGAGCCGGTGAGGAACTGGACGCAAAGGAATCGGTGAAATTCATCGCTGAAACGTTTTATCCGGAGGATCGGAAAGAAGAAGATAACCACTATCATCGCCAAATGAGGGAAAGAGCCGAGGAAGTAAACGCCATGAGCGACAGCAACTGTGAAGACCCCGAATTCACGCTCGGCGAACTGAAAGCATCAATGGACACCTTCAATCCGCGAAAGGCTCCTGGTGCGGATGGATTTACCGCGGATATATGCCATCATGCCATCGACGAAGATCCGGATACATTCCTGCGACTCTTAAACAAGTGCCTAGCTCTGCACTACTTCCCAAAGGCCTGGAAGGAAGCGACAGTCGTGGTCTTGAGAAAACCTGGAAAGGAATGCTACACAACCCCTAAATCATTAAGACCTATAGGATTATTGCCCGTACTAGGCAAAATCCTAGAAAAGATGCTAGTTAGCCGACTCAAGTTCTATTTGTTGCCCGGAATGAGTGCCCGCCAGTACGGCTTCATGCCCCAAAGGTGCACCGAAGACTCCCTCTATGACTTAATGCAGAACATCCGCACAAAATTAAAAGAAAAACAAATCGTAACATTGGTATCTTTAGACATAGAGGGAGCCTTCGACAGTGCTTGGTGGCCTGCTATCAGAGTACGTCTGGCAGAGGAGAAGTGCCCCGTAAATCTACGACTATTGATAGATAGCTATCTCAAAGAAAGAAGCGTAAAGGTTAGATACGCAGGGGAGGAGTACCAGAAAGGCACTAGCAAGGGTTGTGTACAGGGGTCCATAGGTGGTCCAATTCTATGGAATCTCCTTTTGGACCCACTCCTTAAGAACCTGGAGGCCAGTGGAGAATATTGTCAGGCCTTTGCTGATGACATCGTTTTACTCTTCCACGGAAAAATGGCATCGGATATCGAAGAGCGCGCCAACGCTGTCCTTAAACACGTCTGTGAATGGGGAGTTGCAAACAAATTAACTTTCGCACCCCACAAGACAATGGCAATGACCATAACAAAAAAGCTCAAATATGACACCCCACGATTGAGCATGGGAGGGGTCAGCGTTGGAGCGGTCAAAGAGATGAAGATATTGGGAGTCACAATTGACCAAGGCTTGACCTTTAACAGCCACGTCACCAACGTCTGCAGAAAGGCCATCGGGGTGTACAAACAGCTGTCCAGGGCGGCCAGGGTGAGTTGGGGCCTGCATCCAGAGGTTATCCGAACAATTTACATAGCGACCATCGAACCCATTATATTATATGGAGCCAGCGCTTGGGTACCAGCCGTGAACAAACTGGGTGTGAGGAAGCAACTGGATGTAGTGCAACGCGGGATAGCCCAAAAACTGTGCAAGTCTTACCGCACAGTATCCCTAAGCTCAGCACTGGTGTTGGCAGGAATCCTTCCACTCGACCTCCGAGTCCGTGAGGTCGCTCTGCTCTTCGAGAGCAGGAGAGGCATCACCTGGGAGGGGCTTGGGGATTGCGAGACGGAGAGCATGGCCCGAGCCATGGACCTCCCGCATCCGGCCGAGTACGCGTACCCCGACATCACACACATCATGGACCAAGAACACTATGAGCAGAGAGACAGTGAAGCTGTGGAAATATTTACCGATGGGAGTAAAATTGATGGTAAAGTGGGAGCCGCTTTGACAGTGTGGATAAATGGAACCGAGACCAAAAATATCAAGCTCGCTCTCGCGCGTTTCTGCACCGTTTACCAAGCCGAGCTCCTAGCACTATGTAGAGCCACGAAGGAGATCACCGTACGCAAAGAAAAAGCGTTTGGAGTATACAGTGACTCTATGGCCGCTCTCCAAACTATTGCGAATCCTCGTTCCCTTCACCCGTTGGCGGTGACAGCTAGAGAGAATTTAAAAACAGCGTCTCTACAGAACAAAGCTGTGACTTTGTCCTGGATAAAAGCACACATCGGACTGGAGGGCAACGAGAGAGCTGATGAGCTGGCAAAGGCGGCGGCTGCTGGAAGCTCCAAGCGCAAACCAGATTATGGTTTTTGCCCGGTTTCATTCGTCAAGGGTTGTATTCGAAATGCAACCCTTGACGACTGGAATGAGAGGTATAGAAATGGAACAACTGGATCGGTTACAAAAATATTCCTACCCGATGTAAAGATGGCGTACAGAGTGACACGTAAAATTGAGGCTACTGGTGTCATGACACAATTCATGACAGGGCACGGCGGGTTCTCTGAGTATCTGACTCGCTTCCGATGCAAAGAGAACCCGGCGTGCATCTGTGATCCAGCAAAAATGGAAACGGTGCAACACATCCTGCTTGAGTGCCCTGTGCACTCAATAGAACGGCACAATATTGAACAAGAGCTAGGACAAAAGTTAGAAAGCACAAATATCGCCACAATCATGGCCAGTAAAGACAGGAACACGTTGCTGAAATACTGCACAAAAATTGCACTAGTAGTAATAGAGAGAAACAAAACAAAGTAATTAAAAGATGCTGTCGTAATATAATAATTATATTATTGAACAGCACTAGAATATAAAGGAATAAACAAATTGTTATCATGGATTTAGCACAAAAAGCAGTAAAGTCAAAAATAGTTAGTACCTAGTTTAGAAAATATCAAGCATTCAATTAGTTTATTTAAAGGAAAAAGTAATTTTCAACCCCCCCCCCCCCCCTTCCTTTCTTAATTGAGAAATATTTCAAATCGATCGACTGAAAAACAGTGTACAATAGGCTCCAATTACGTTGGAGGAACTAGAACCCCATTATTATTGGGGTAATAAAAAAAAAAAAAAAAAAAAAAAAAAAAAAAAACGAGTCGCACTTCGCCACTAGACGCGAACGCCACGTTTTTGTACCGCTCCGCTTTAAAAATTCGAATTTGTGGGTTATTTTAACCATATATTCAAGTGTGATATATCACCGGAATCGCGCTCGCGAGACGCGTCGAATGATATATCAGTTGTGAAAATTAGTGAAAATTTTGTGCACCACGTGGTAGAAAAGTGTAAAAATTTTTTCATTCCGGAGGTCATAACTCCGGAAAACGATCTGTGACCACCGGTTTTTGGACTGCACAAGGAAGCGTTTTGACCCCCCCGACCCTTGGAGACCACTCCCGGATTTTTCCGGTGAGGATCCGAGGCACTAGGGGCCAAAAACCGAAAACCACGTGGCGACCATTTCAGCCATTTCAGCATTCCGGCTGAAACTGAAGTGTTACCCGTGTAGAGGACACAAAGGCCGACTCGTGAGTGCTTTTTGAAGTGAAATCCGACAATCGAGTGAAGTACAATAAGTGAACAAAGATAAACAAAGTTGAAAAATTTACTAAGTGTTTTTTGGATAAAAATTGTGAAGAAACTAAATCGGTAACGTACTATTTTTATTATTTATCAGTATAGTGCATCTAAAGAGGAAGACATTGATACCTCTCCCATATTTTTAAGACGAAGGCGCGCGAAGTTATTAGAATTATAAAATTAAGTGTGCAGACAGTGAACCGCAAAACATAAATTTGCCAAAAGTCGGGTTCATCACCCCGTACTCCAGGCACCCACTCCATCCGGGAACCGTCCCTAAGTGTCTACCCAACAACCTATATTACGGAAAAATTTTTTTCCGATACTCGCCCCGGGCACTAGGGGCTATTTGCAGAAAGTTGTCAGCCACCCCTAACTTCCGCGACCTCCTGAGGGTGAGCGGTGAGCTTGGCGACTTCTCTGGTGGCAACAGCGGCAAGAAGACCTCACCACCTGTAGTAACATATTTTTAGTTTTAATTATAATTATTCTTTGTATTTTTGGCGAATTTTTTACGGGGAAGTGTCACTTTTCTCCATTACCAACTAAGTTTGTAACCCTTATATCTCGTTAGGGGTGCGAGATATCGCAAAAATAACCGAAAATTAACTCACGCTTGTGAAACAGTTGTAAGGGTAATCTACCCATACCAACCCCGAAAAACCACCCCCGGGAAGATTTTTTGGTAAAATATAAAAAATTTTGGGTTTCCCGGACCCCTATGGTCTGGAAACCGGCGCGGTCATCAAATTTGGGCCCTCTGCCACACGACCGCACTTTTCAAAAAATTTTATTTCTATTATTAAGGGCAAAACAATGCAGTTGTAGTTGGTCAACAACCACCCCCTGAATTCCCCCTTTAATATCATTTGTGCGGGACCCCCCCCCACCCCGCAGTTATTGGCGCGTGTTAGTCCATCTAATCAGCTTTAAAATAACACCTTTACAATCAAATTCGGCTAATTAATTCGAAAGTTATTAATTAATAATCAAAATTCAAAATTGTTCCCACGCGATACGATATAAGATAGTAAAGATTAAGCAAAATCAAAAAACACCCCATAACTCGGGAAGGGTGCGTCCTAGCCCAAAAATAACCGAATTTCGCCCCCCCCCTTCCTAACTAACCCCCCCATCTCCGAACGAAACCGACCCCCCCGGACCCACCCCTAAATTTTCAACCCCCTACCCTTACAAAACAGTTTCGACCAACTTAACTGGACCTTTGACCATAGGGTGGCAAAGCAGTTTTTAATAAATTTAAAAACTTTAAAAATTCATAACTCCGGTTCGGCTGGTCCGATTTTGATGGGAATTTCGGGGTTGTGATTGGGATAGGGTGTACTATTTTTTGAAGGGTGAAGAGGCACTCTAGGTAGAGTCAAAAAATTATTTTGTAAACTATTGTTATATTAATTAGGACATATTAATTAGTAAGTAGAGACCAAACGACCGGCTCAGGTAGAGCCACAAACTGACGTAGAGACAAGAAACAAAAACTTTTGTTGTTATTATTTTATTGTAAATTTTGTGTTTTGACCTTTGGGGTATATAGCTACCTATTGATATATGTAGAGCCTTACTCTACATAACATTAAAATAAAACTGTTCATTTTACTAAATTCTAAAAACCCCCTTTTTGACTTTAAACAATTATTAGTAGGACTTAAGACTTATCGTAACGACTCTACTTAGGGTAAAAATAGTTATAAAAATTTTTTAGTGTTTAGCTAAGATAACGTATTGTGTTGTTTATTGACAATACAATTAGTTTTTATAAATTCTTGTTAGTTTTAAGACTGGGATTTACGCCCCATTACATAGTAGTAGTATATAGGAAATAGCCTTAGTAACTAGTTGACTCCATTTTGACGCTCTGGTCGGAGCAAATTATTAGTAATAGTATACTAGACATAACCACTAAGCTAGACTGACCACTGTATACCCCTTTATACTAAGACAGTCACGACCCCCTATACAGGCCGTACATTACTTATCTTAGACAACTATATTACTCTCTTTGATTCCTTAAAAATTTAGGTTTTACGCGTATCTCCCCCCCTGTTTATTTACAAATTCTACAAACATACACTTAGACCCTAAGTGATTGCGACTAACGCATCTCTCCCCCCCTTATAACATAGCCATGAGTCCCCCTACTGCTGCCACTACTTCCAAACCATCTTCAAGTTACCCAACAAATAGGAGAAGTATAAGTGGGGACCAGAAATGCTCGACCTGGTTACAGGAAGCCACGCACTACAGCAAAAAGGCCAAAGTGGCCTTAAATGAAGCCCGAAATTTAAAAGCAGAGCTGAAAGCGCAAAGCTTTGACATGCTAGACAAACTAGTTGCCTTAGTTAGTGCGATGGAGAAACACATCGAGCAATCGGGAAGGGAGGAAAAGACCAGCAATTTAGAGAAGACAGTCGAAGTTATCTCAGAAAGCGTTAACACAAATAAGGCTCTTCTGAAAAATATTGAAGAGAGCCTCGAACGTAGGCTTAAGGAACTGGAGACAAGACTGACGGGCGAAATAGAGGAGGGCGTCAAGTCGATCAACGAAACCACACATATCGACGGGGACTTCCAAACAGTAGAGATGAACCAATTTATAACAAAAGCGTTAGAAGAAAACAACACGCAAATTGAAAACCTTGTGGATAGCTCTCTCGATACCTTCAGGGTAAAAATTGACTTACAGACAGACGTAATCAAAAATTTGACGGAAAACATCGAACAAATTAGGTCTGGACTCACACCCGCGGCGGAGGTTGACGCGACTGTGGGTTATATAAAAAGCATAAAAGCCGCAGTGGAGGATCTCCAGACACGGGGGACCGTGTCGGGAGCCACTCCCTCATACGCAGATGCGGTACGGCAACCCAAAACACCATGGGAACACAAGCCGACGCACTCGCTCATTATCTCCTCTACCGAGAAATCGGGGACATCAAGTGTAATAGTGGAACACCTAAAAGGGGCCCTAGACGCTAAGAAAAGCGGGATTCGGGTGGAGAGGCTGAGGAAGATACGAGATGGAAAGGTCATCCTCAGCTGCTCCACCAGAAATGAACTGGACATGGTGGAGGCCAGACTTAAAAATAATAAAAACATCGTCTACGAGGAGGCTAAGAATAAAAGCCCTTTAGTCATCCTCAAAAATGTCCTGTCATACAACACGGACGACGAAATTAAAGCTGCCCTATTGAAACAGAACAACAACATACTGGGGGACCTGGCGACCGACATAAGCCAAGCTGAAGTTATGTATAGGAGAAAGGCCCGTAATCAACATGAGTGCCACATGGTGCTTAAAGTGTCGCCCGCCCTATACCAGAAGCTTGTGTCGGTCGGTAGAGTCTACATAGACCTACAGCGCGTCCGGGTCGAAGACCAGTCACCTTTGGTACAGTGTACCAAATGTCTATCATATGGACACGGGCGTAAATTATGTACAGAGGCTGTAGACCTCTGCTATTATTGCGGAGGCCCCCACCTTAAGGCAGACTGTGAACAGTTCTTGGCGGCGCAAGCGCCAACATGCAAAAACTGCATAAAGGCAAAACTAAATGACACCGGCCATACAGTCTACAGTGACCAATGCCCTGTTCGGAAGAAGTGGGATGCGCTAGCGAGAGCGGCAGTAGCATATTCCTGACGTTGCCGCCGGCGTCCCAAATAATAATAACACGAATAAACCAGGCACACTCGACATCCATTTACACACCGAAATAGGACACGCACAAAAATTTGATTATAAAAAATTTAGGAACTTAGAAAACACAAAATTGGCTTTTAAAATAATAAATAAAAATATACCTCAAACAAATAAAACACCAGCTCATATAATTAAATTCATAAAGCTAACAAACTGGACTTACTTTCGTTCGAAAGTAACACAGTTAGAAAATAAATTAAGTAAGGTCAGTGGCTTAAAAATTTATAGATATAAATCAAATATATAGATATAGAACCATGCTCGACTATATTTTGATAAATATACAAAAAGCATAATAGAAAATAGGTAGGAATAGTTATACTTACATTATGTTGATAAGCCGTAGAATATAGTTAATACCAAGTGTTGTCATAAAATAGATATAGTAATAGTAAAATAACTGATAAGCCATAAACATTGTTAGAATTTATTGTTGTATTAAAATACTATAGAGTTAATTAATAGTTAAATATTGTTAGACATTAATGTTGTATTAAAATACTATAAAGTTAATTGTTAGTTAAATATTGTTAGAAATTAATGTTGTATTAAAAAACCATATAGTTAATTGTTAGTTATTAAGCCTCTAATATATAATAGCATAAGAAAAGTAGTGTATACCATATATTTGAGATACATGAATATACACTATATAATATAGAAATAAGTAAACATAAGAAAAGACTAAAAGAAAAAGAAACAAAAAACAACAAGAAAAGAAAAATAAGAAATAAAAATATATAAAAAACCAAAAAAGAAAATAAAAAACTATAAAAAGAAAAGTATAGTATACAAAAAAATATATAAAAAAGAAAAAAAAAAATAAAAAAAAAAAATTCAAAAAGAAAATAAAATAAAAAGAAAAATATAAAGTAAATATAAGATAAAATATTCCTAATATAGTTCCTAAGTAAGAAATGTAAATATATATAGATGTGTAAATGTAATTCCTCACATCCTATAGAGAAACAATTGTTAACTGTTAAATGTCAAGAAGTGCTAAAGATTAAGATAAATCGAAATCATTGTAATAAGATTAACGCTTTCTAGCCAGCATTTTATTTATTTAGAGAAACATTGCAAGTTTCAAACTTATTATCAAAATAAAAAGAACATAAAATCACTAAACTACCAAAGGGCCCAGATTATGTTTGGGGAGACCACGCAGTCCGGACTCAGATCCGGACAAAAAAAAAAAAAAAACCTAACCTAACCTAACCTAACCAGTCACAGTCAGTCTCTCGTGGCGACCACGTGCTTTTCCGCACCGCTCCCGCTTTGAAAAATCATTTTGCCGGGTTATTTTTGAGTTAGAACAGTGTTTGAAGTGTCTGCAGACGCGTCTAACGGAGCCCCATCTTTTGGCGACTAGTGTGACAGCCGCACGATTGCGGTTTAGCCGTCAAAAGCGTTTTTCTCCATTTTTTGGAGGTTATAAGTGTTTAAAAGTGCAGTTTTTGGTGAATAGCAGAGCAACCAGTGTACCTACATTGCTGAAATAAGTGCCTACTGGTGGGGGTAGTAAACCTCCATCATAAGTGCTATAGTGGGTTTCCCGGAAAACAACCGTTTTTCCGGAAAAACACAAAAACTGAAAACCACGTGGCCACGTGCTCGGGGAAGGTGTCACCTCAGAGCTCTGAAAATTGGCAGCATTGTGGAGCACATGAAGATAAACAAAATTCTGCAAGTAAAATAATTTTATCTCTATTGGTTTTATTTTAATTTTATTTAGAAGACTCGAACTTTGGAAGTTAATAGTAGCTAAAATAAAAGACTAAATTCATTTTTTCAACTGCTATTATTTGCGCGCTAGCTTCGTCTACACGTCTGCAGAAGATTTTAAATTTTAAGATTTATATTTTAAGCTTAGAAATTAAAAAACTTAAAAATCCAGTAAAATTGTTTAAATAGTATCAAAAAATTTTTTATTGTTAAAACTAATAATATAGTATTGTGCATCTCTATTTTACCTATTTTTAGCATATTTTTTCAAAATTTTATCTTTACGGGTGTCGGAGTTATTGAATTTTTAATGTTTTTTCTTAATAAATCCTAAATTAATATAAAATTACGTGTTTTTGGTCTGGAATCGGTTTCAGAAACCCCAAATCTATTGGCTGAAGCCCAAAGACCGGGACAAAATCACCAAAAACAAAAGTTTTGGACAAAATCGCCATTTTGGTTTTTTCGGTTTTAAATTTCAGAAGCCAATAACTCCGAAAATACTACACCTAGAGAGTTGGAATTTTTTGCATAAATAACAGCAGATCTTTTACTATCCTTCTAGATATTTTTCAGGCGTTTTCAGGCCAAAGATTTTTCAGGTCCTGAAAACCATATAAATAGGTAGGGGGGATCCCGCCAAGCTGTACACCCAAAACCCTAAGTTTCTCCGACCACTAGAACCGGAGTTATTCAAGTTTAAAGTTGCGGTTTGACAGCTCGGCGGCCATTTTGTAAAACTTTAATTCGTCATAGTTTCGGAACCATAAGAGATAGAAATCTGCGGTTTCCGGAATTCTTTGTGAGACCTCCTCTTCAATAGGATAGTCATAAATTTAGGCCAATCGGTGACCTGAAAATTCGGACCCCCGGAGGCATCCTTGCGGGTTAGAGCGGAACGAGTCCGTGTCAACAAAACAAATCCGGCGTTTCTACGACCTCGGGTTCGGGAGATACAGGCCTTTGAAATTTCATTTTGACAGTTGCGCGGCCATCTTGGAAAACTTTAACATCAGATATCTCCGGAACGCGCGGCCCTAGGAAGACGGGGTTTTGGACGTAGGGACCCTGAGAGTATTTCAGGGCGACGTATATAGATTTCAGGCGTTTTCAGGAACTGAAAATTTCAGTGCCTGAAATTGCCACTGGAAAATAGATCTCGTTGAGCCCTTTAAAACGAGCCCACGCACGAGCGATTTGACCCACGGACTAGGGAGAAAACCAATAAATTAAATCTGGTTTTTCAGGTTTTCCAGAAAAACCAAAATTTTGACAACGGTTTTCTCCTAAACCGCTAAGGCTAGGTGTGCCGTGTTTGGTATCGGGGTGAAGGGCTTGAAGAGCTCTACCAAATTAGACTAACAGAACGACTCTACATAGAGCCGTTTTCAAAAACCGACGTAGAGTCGCCAAATTTTGTTATATTTTTGTACAAATAGATAAAGTAAGTGGCTGACAACCATAGTTTTCGCTGTGTATATATTAAATTTAAGTTTGTCTACAAATAAGATCTTAGCAAGTAAGAATAGAAAATAAGTTAGAAGTAAGACTTTACACATTGATTAGAGCCCCTATTGGCTTGGAATCATTGACAAAATAGTAGACAGTCTACATACGACTACGGTGTAACTTATACACCAAAAAATTATAACAATTACAAAACCTCTGACTCTATTTAACAGTTTCCTGACGGAATCCTCCAATATCACTGTGGGTGGTGGACTGAGGCTCCGTAGCCGTAATACATATACAACATACACACGCATACACGCACGTATATATTAACCGACACACAAACACACATATACATACACATACACGCACTCTTTTCACCACACATTACACATAGATATACTCACACGGGACACACAGCCTTGCTGCTTGCTCTTATCTACATCTGACTGTGACCGTATTTAAATTTACAAATATACATTCTTTTCACTTTTTATTATTTACAATTTATCTCGTCTAAACTATTCTGGTAAGGTACCCTTTACATACCCCAGATAGATACTTTTAAATATAAGGACGCGCACCACCAACAACAAAATGTCCGGAACTTCAAATAGGGAAGCCACAGGGGAGCAGGATGTGTCCAAATCACCAGCTAGGACAATGGTAAGAAAGACTCTATTTAGAGCAGAACAGTCGCCAAAACCCACATCCCCTGAAGCCTCCGGCTCCGCTGAGACCAAAACACCAGAAGCCCAAACCAGACCGGCCTATAGCCCCAAACAAGTTCCGGGCTACAAAAGTAGAGCAACGGAGGCAAGAGCGTATGCTGATAACGCAAAAAGACACCTGGGCGATTCTAGAAACCTAAAAGCCGAAATAAAGCAAGGTGTAATAAGATGGATCGATCGACTGGTTGCATTGGTAAGGGAAATGGAGTCGGGGTCAAGGCTGAACCAGACAGAGCCTGTCAACGCACAGCCCGTCCACCAAATCAAAGAACTCACCACAAAACTGGAGGAACACACCAAACTCCTGGCGGCGAACACCGAACAGATAAAGGAGTTGAAACAAGCGTTGGACAACAACCCAACTAGTTCAGCAAACACCACCTATGCAAGTGTCGCAGCCAGAGCCCCAACCACTTTATATCCGGATAGACCAACACTCCACTCGGTAATTGTCTCGTCGGAGGTGGAAACCGAGACAGGAGAGCAGGTTCTGGAGAGAGTGCGCCAAGCGGTTGACGCAAAGGAGGGATGGGTGAAGGTGGAAAGGGTGAGACGGGCAAAGGACAAGAAGATCATCATCGGATGTCCCACAAAGGACGACAGGGACAAAGTACGGGAGCGACTCAAAACCCGGCACCTCGTCGTCGAGGATGTCAGAAACAAAGACCCGCTGGTGATCCTGAAGGACGTTCTGAGCGTGAACTCGGATGACGACGTGCTCAAGGCCCTCAGAAGCCAAAACCGGGGTGTTTTTGACGGCCTCGAAAAGGAGGAAAACCGGGTTCAAATAAAATACCGTAAAAGGGCCAGAAACCCCCACACTTGCCACATGGTCCTAGCAGTGGCTCCAAAAATTTGGAAAAGAGCAACAGAGTTGGGCACACTGCATATCGACCTGCAAAGAGTCAGGGTCTCGGACCAGTCTCCACTGGTGCAGTGCTCGAGATGCTTGGCATACGGCCACACAAGAAAGTACTGTACGGAGGAAGTGGATGCTTGCAGCCATTGCGGGGGCCCGCACCTTAGGGTAAATTGTGACATGTGGGCTATCAACGAAGTCCCGAAATGTAGAAACTGCTCAAAAGGCAAGATGGCGCGTACTGAACACAACGCTTTCAGCGAGGAATGCCCCATCCGAAGGCGCTGGGAGACCCTGGCCAGATCCACAGTAGCTTATTGCTAAGGTGGAGACGGGGGCCTTGGTATACCGCGTGTTTCAGGCAAATGTTATGAAGAAAAAGCTGGCTATGGAAGAATTGATGATAGAAGCAAAAAATCGTAACATAACAGTCGCCTTAATCCAGGAACCGTACGTCGTTGCGGGTCGAAGCGCTAGGAATTACCCAGGGGTGAGACTCTATCACAACTATGCTCCGGGTGAAGGTACCATCAAAGCGATGATAGCCGTTTTTGATGCCAAAATCGACGTCATTCAATACCCGAAGCACACCACCGATAATGTCGTGGTGGTGGGGCTTGCGACTACAGCATGGAGAACCACAATGGTCTCCTACTACTTCGAGCCGGAACGACCAATAGGACCATACATTGACCAAATCAAGGCAATAGCCAAAAATCCTGCACTGGGGAAAATCATCATGGGAGGAGATGCAAATGCCTGGAACACGTGGTGGGGTAGCGCCTCTGTTGATGCCAGAGGTGAATACTTCCTAGAAGCGCTGGATGAGCTGGGCCTGCAGGTGCTAAATGTGGGGGACACCCCGACGTTTGATACCATCAGAGGTGGCCGACGGTTCCACAGCCATGTGGACGTCACTGTATGTTCGGCCAATGCGCTCGACCTAGTGCAAAACTGGCGCATAGAAGAAAACCTCACAAGTTCGGACCACAACGGGATCACCTTCGGAATCGCGCTGCGAAAATCAAGAGGAACAGACGTTCAAAGAACGACAAGGTTGTACAATACCAAAAAAGCTAAGTGGAACCTCTTCCAGGACGAACTGGGTCAACAATTCCACACAAATCACCTAAATGTGGCACAGGTTGAATCAATAGGTACTGTTGACGAACTGGAGAAGACGGTCGAAGCGTACACGTCTAGCATAGGTAATGCATGTGCAGTTGCGATTCCCAAGAAAACACAGAACCAGAAGCTGAGGGTCCCGTGGTGGTCCGAAAAGCTCGCGGAGATGAAGAAGGAGGTCACCACCAAGAGGCGGCGCATCAGATGGGCCGCGCCGGTGCGTCGAGACTACGTCGTGAGTGAATACCTACTTAGCAAAGAAAGATATGAGACGGAAGCAAAAAAGGCTCAGATAGCCAGCTATAAGCAATTTTGCTGCAAGCAGGATAGGGAAGGGATGTGGGAGGGCATGTATAGAGTGATTGGCCGGACCGCCAAAAGAACAGAAGATCAACTGCTGGAGACAAATGGCGTAACACTGGATGCAGAGGGGTCGGCTGGACTGCTGGCAAAAGTCTTCTACCCGGAGGACTTGGAGGAGGAGGACTCGCCGGCACAAACCCGTATAAGAGCAAGAGCGAGGGAGGCGGTGGAACGACCTAGAGGAGAACACCAGGAACCCCCGTTCACTTCGAACGAACTTAATATGGCTGTTAGGTCGTTTAACCCCAAGAAAGCTCCGGGAGCCGACGGACTTACCGCCGACATCTGCAGCCGAGCCATCGGACACGAACCAGCACTGTTCCTGAGCCTTGTAAATAGGTGTCTGGCATTAAGCTACTTTCCAAAAATATGGAAAGAAGCGACCATCGTAGCTCTTAAAAAACCAGGTAAAGAAAATTACACCCACCCTAAATCTTACAGACCCATCGGGCTCCTACCGGTTCTGGGCAAAATATTAGAGAAGATGTTGATGGCTAGGCTCCGATACCATCTTCACCCACGCATAAGTAGCCGCCAATTTGGATTCATGCAACAGAGGAGCTGCGAAGACGCCCTCTATACCCTCGTCCAACATATAAGATCTAAGCTGGATGAAAAACAAATCGTCACACTTGTTTCCTTGGATATAGAGGGCGCCTTCGACAGCGCGTGGTGGCCAGCAATAAAAACGAGGCTAGTGGAGGAGGAATGCCCAGAAGGCCTCCGAAAAATAATAAATAGCTACCTAGAAGATAGATGGGTCCGGGTGAGGTACGCAGGTAAAGAACACCGAAAAGCCTCAGAAAAAGGATGCGTCCAGGGCTCCATAGGCGGACCAATCCTGTGGAACCTTCTCATAGACCCACTGCTCAAGAGTCTTGAAAATAGGGGTGACTATGCACAGGCCTTCGCTGATGACATAGTGTTGGTGTTTCATGGTAGTACAGCTGCAGAGATCGAAGGATGTGCCAATGCCGCTCTTGACCATGTTCGGACGTGGGGTGGAATGAACAAATTGAAATTTGCTCCACAAAAAACGAATGCGATGACAATCACTCGCAAACTAAAATACGACACCCCTCGTCTGAGCATGGGTGGGATAGGCATCGAAGCATCTAAAGAGGTAAAGATCTTAGGCCTTACGATCGATAGCGGCCTTACGTTTAACACACATGTGGCCAACACATGCAATAAGGTCACAAACATATACAAGCAGCTGAGTAGGGCGGCGAAGGCAAGCTGGGGTCTCCACCCGGAAATAATACACACAATATACACAACCGCGGTGGAACCGGTGATTCTGTACGCATCCAACACATGGGCACCCGCGGCAGAGAAGCTTTGCATCAGGAAAAAGCTCAACTTCATCCAGCGCAGCTTCGCACAGAAGATCTCAAAAGCGTATCGTACGGTCTCTCTCCACTCGGCATTGGTACTGGCGAGAATACTCCCCCTGGATCTTCGCGTACGCGAAACTGCTGCCCTGTATAGGGCCAAGAAAGGATGCCCACTACCGGATCTCGGGGGGAGAGAGATCGAACAAGTAGCTTCTGTAATGGAGAATCCACATCCTGCGGAACATATATGTCTGGAGTTCATAAAACTGGATACTCAAGAACAGCTCGGCGAAAATCGCGATCAGTGTATACAGATATTTACGGATGGCAGTAAGATTGAGGGACGGGTGGGAGCTGCATTATCTCTATGGAAGAATGGAGTAGAAACCAAGTCCCTCAAACTTACTTTGCCATCTTACTGTACAGTGTACCAGGCGGAACTTCTGGCAATATGTGAAGCAACAAAAATAATACGTACCTACAATGCAGAAGCATTTTCGATCTGCAGCGACTCAACCGCAGCCCTCCAGACGGTTGGAAATCCCAGTTCCCTCCACCCCCTAGCGATAGAAGCAAGAAAAAATTTGAAACTAAGTTTTCAACAAGGCAAATTAATAAATTTGTTTTGGGTCAAGGCACACGCGGGGATGGAGGGGAATGAGAGAGCCGATCGACTGGCAAAGGAGGCGGCCCTAAAGTCAAAACGAGCGCCAAATTATGATCGCTGTCCGGTATCATTCGTCAAGCGGAAAATCCGAATGGATTCGCTTGACGAGTGGAACCGAAGATACACGTCTGGCGAAACCGCCTCCATAACGAAAATGTTCCTCCCAAACGTGGTGGATGCATACAGAATCACTACAAAATTTACACCAAATATACACACAACACAACTACTTACGGGGCATGGTGGGTTCTCCGAATACTTGACGCGATTCAGGTGTAAGGAGAGCCCATCGTGCATCTGTGATCCGGCGAAGGAAGAAACCGTCCCCCACCTGATAGTGGAATGTCCCACTTTTGATAGGCAGAGGTATGACCTGGAACAAGAATTACAAATTAAAGTAACAAACGATAACCTTAGTCGATTAATGAATAATAAATATTTAAACAAATTCCTAAAATACTGTATAAATATAATAATTACAGTAAACAAGCGAAATAAAGCATAAAAGTCATATGATCACAAATAATGTAAAATTATTCAAGTCGATCATAATAAATAGTAGACAACACAGTGTAAAATTAATACAGTAAAAAAGCAAGTAGTAAAATGTGTAATAGTAAAAATAATATAGAAATTGAAATGGATAAATATGTAATAGCGTAAGGAAGCATAGAAATAGAAATTGTAAAACATGTAATAGTGTAAGTAGTATAGAAATAGAAATCGTTAAATATGTTATAGTGTAATAAGCATAGCAATAGAAACAGCAAAAATGTAATAGAGTAATAAGTATAGACATAGAAATGGTAAAATATATAATAGTGTAAAAATATAGAAATAAAAGTAATAAAATGTAAGTATTAAATAAAACACCATAACCCCCATAAATATAAATTAAGTATATAAGTATTGCTGTTAAATAAAGAACCTTGTTTCGAGTTATTTACCCGTGTTAAAATAGAAATAAGATAAAGATAAAATATAATAGTAGTAGAATAGCAGGAATCCCACCTGTACGGCATGAAAGAAAGTATGCGAGAAAGAAACAGTATGCGGCATGAAAGTGCGAGAAGCATTCAAGCGAGAACTAGTATGACAGGCAAAGTCTAGGAAAGGCTCCTAAATATAAATATAGGAGGTGCTAGTATATAAAAAAAAAAAAAAAAAAAAAAAAAAAAAAAAAAAAAAAAAAAAAAAAAAAAAAAAAAAAAAAAAACCTAACCTAACCTAACCTAACCTAACCTAACCTAACCTAACCTAACCTAACCTAACCTTTTTTTTTTTTTTTTTTTTTTTTTTTTTTTTTTTTTTTACGTGTGGAAATCCCCTCGGATCGTCACCCCGCCGGGGCTCTCGACGGGGTGGTATGTCGGACTCGAACCGACTAAAACCACACGGTGTGACCTCTCTGCGCCTGTGTCTTGGGAAGGGGGCCAGGTTGTTATCGCCTTCTGGACCCCCCCCGGCGCCTGCCCGCACAGTTGCGGGCGCCATCTCCTTATCCTCTCAAAATTTGGGCGACGTCCGGTCACACGCGGACGCCACCCCCTCGCGGCTGGCCTCTACAGCGGATGAACGGGGAAACCCGTCCCGTCCACCCGCGGCCAGAATCAGGGCGGCATGAGGCGCAGGTGAGCGCGCCTTCGCCGCCCCGTTCGCCGGCGGCGGATCTGGTCCGAGTGGAAGTCGTCCTCCCGAACCTTCTCCGCCGCCTCCTTCTGCGAGATTACGTCCTCGCAGAAGGTTGCGACCGCGGTAAAACAACTGTCGCTACCGGCCATGGAGCGTACTACGACCGGCAGCGAGAGTTCCTCTCCGATTACTGCAGTGAGGGCCCGGCGCTGCGCCGCCCATGCGGGGCATACCGCCAGCGTGTGCTGGGCCGTGTCCTCACTGCAGTCGCAGTGGTGGCAGGCGGGACTCGATTCCCTCCTTGCGACCGAGTGCAGATACTTTCCGAAGCAACCGTGCCCGGAAAGCACCTGCGTCAGCCGGAAGGAAAGGGTCCCGTGCTGCCGCCCTGCCCACTCGGTGATGACCGGCTGGAGAGCCTCCACGGCGGCGAAGCCAGCGCGTGGAGTCTCCAGTCGGGACGACCATCTTGCCAAGGTGGCTCGACGAGCGGCTTCGCGCCACTCGCGCACGTCCTCGGGCGGAGGGCGAGACCCGCTCTCCGCCCGGAATTCAGCCACTCGTCGATAGACTTCGGCGAGCACTTCCGCCTCCAAATCCCACGGGGGTGTTCCGGCCAATGCGCATGCCGCTTCGGTCGACACCGTGCGGTATCCGCGTATGGCTCTGACCGCCAATATCCTCTGGGGGCGCCAGAGGCGCGCCCTATTCTGGGCGGTCAGAGCCGCCGCCCACACCGGTGCACCGTACAGTGCCATCGACCGGACCACCCCCGTGTACAGCCGTCTAGTGGGAACACTGGCCCCGCCCAAATTGGGCAAAAGTCGCCCGAGGGCGGAGGCAGTGTCCACCAACTTTGGTGCCAGCTGTTTGAAGTGCTCGTCGAAGAGCCTCCTTCCGTCTAGGACCAGACCCAGGTACCTCATCTGGGCCCGGACCGGTACGAGGACCGAGTTGACCTCTATCGAGGCGCCGGCGGGTGGACCACGACGGGGCCCATGAAAGAGTAGGGCCTCCGTCTTATCCAGGGCCACCCGCAGACCTAGCGCCTCGATGCGCCCGACCACCAGGGAGACTTCCGTAGTGGCCAGGCGTGCCGCCTCCTGGAAGTTAGCCCCCCGGGCCGTGACTAAAGTGTCGTCCGCGTAGCAGATTACACCCAGCCCGGGGGGGAGACGCCCTCTTAGGGCCCAGTCGTATCCCATGTTCCACAGGAGTGGTCCTAGGACAGACCCCTGTGGAACACCGCACGACATGGCCCTGCGTCTCAAGACGCCATCCCGGTCCTCGTACATGACGGTACGCTCCTCGAGATAGTCTGCCACCAGCCGCCTCAGGTACTCTGGCACCCCGTGGTAGCGGAGTGCTTCCCCTATGCAGCCGAATGGCAGACTATTGAAGGCGTTGGCGATGTCTAAGGACACCGCCAACACCACTCCGCCGCAGCTCACGGCCTCCTCGGTCACGGCCCTAAGGCGCATCACGGCATCGATCGTCGAACGCCCCTCTCGGAAACCGAACTGGGCGTCCGACAGATCGGGGCCGACCTCGCAGAGGTGCCGGACGATGCGGGCAGAGAGTATCCTCTCGAAGAGTTTACCCGCCTCGTCCAGCAACACGATTGGCCTATAGGCCGCGACCGAGTCGGCGGGCCGTCCCGGCTTCCTCAGCAGGACCAGCTTCCCGCATTTCCAGCGCTCAGGGAAGCGTCCGGACGCCAGGCTAGCGTCCAACACCCCCCGGAGGTGGTCCGACATGTAGTCGAGGGCACGGGCCATCACTCGGGCTGGAACCCCGTCCGGCCCGGGGGCGGTGTTCTTGGATCGAATCCGTAGAACGGCCGCCCCTACCTCCGAATCCCTAACGGGCGGAACTTCGACCTCGCTGCCCCCGTCGTCTCCGGCTGATGCAGCCATCGACGGGGGTGTGTGTTCCGCCCGCTGCGGGAATAGGCCCTCGACCACTTCCTGCAGGAAGCTGGGCTGGAGAGTCTCCGTAAGGGGGGGGCCCGACGTGCGGAGCTTTTCACGCACCGCACGATAAGGGGGACCCCAGGGGTCACGCTCGAGACTCTCCAGCATCTCCTCTCTACTAGCGTCTTTAGCGCGGCAGATGGCCAGCCTCAGAGTTTCCCGAGCTGCTCGGTACTCCTCGTGAAGCCGGTCCACCTCCTCACCGACACCGCGGTGACGTCGCCGACTCCGGGTGAGGGACCTCCGGGCACGTACACAGGCCGCGCGGAGGTCCGCCAACTCCTGGGACCACCAGTAGACCTCCTTCCTCGGAGGCCGACAACCACGAACGCGGGGCATGGCCGAGTCGCAAATCTGCATTAGCGCAGCAGCGAAACGACCAGCCCCCACGTCGACCTCCTCGGTCGGGGCCTGCGGAGACAGCCAAGATTGAACAATGGCCGCCTCCTCTAGTAGGTCCCTGTCGAGCTTGGCGACAGCCCACCGCGGAAAGCGGGAAGGGCGCCGCGCCGCGTGACCCCTACTGGCGTCCTGGGACCGGGAGAGCTCCAATCGGATATAGAGATGATCCGAGAGCGTCTCGACCTCATCCAGGACACTCCAGTTCCTTACTCGTGCGGCGACTGCAGGGGTAGCGAACGAGAGGTCCACTATCGACCCCCCCTGCTGTCGCACGCACGTGTTGGTGGCGCCCCTGTTCAGCAAACAGAGGCCCACTGACGCCGCCCACTCCTCTACGGCTGCGCCCCTGGCGTCCGTCGCCGGGGAACCCCACGCAATGGATTTTGCGTTGAAATCCCCCAGCACGAGGACGTGCCCAGACACTAGTCGCCGTATCGAGGTCTCCAAGGTGTTCAGGAAAACCTCGAAGTCGTGCAAGCTCCGATTGGGGGAGAAGTAGACACCATAAATGGTGATTCCCCCCCATTCGGCGGCAACATATCCAGTACCCTTGTCTCTTAGCGACAAGGGCGGGGAATGAGCCGCCGTGGAGCTGACGACTGCCACGGAGCCGTCCCGGTCACTCATCCAGTTCGGACGGGGAGGGACGAAATATGGCTCCGCGACTACGGCAACACCTATCGACCACTGTGCCATGGTTTGCAGGAAGAGGTCCTGCGCCGCGGCACAGTGGTTCAGATTCGTCTGGACAAGAAGGTTGGAGACTTGATCCATTACTGGATCGTCTCTACAACCTCCTCCATGGGCGTCGACGTCGACGCACGGTTGACGTCGGAGGCAGCCTGGATCGATTGGCTAGCCCCCGGCGTTCGCTGAGAGGCGCGGGGAGGCCTGCAGCCCCCCTGCCCCATTTGATGATTGGCGGGCTTTTTACCCGCCGCACACACAGGGCAGTGAGGAGCAGCAGAGCACTCTGCCGCCTTGTGCCCGGGTTGACCGCAACGGAAGCACAAACCGCTGCAGTCAAAACAGCTCTCGCACTTGGCGCGAGTGTGTCCCGCAGCTAGACACCTGAAGCATCGCATCGGCCTCGCTGCCAGAACCGTGATCCTGGCATTTACGAAGCCGACGAGCATGCTCCCGGCGTCTCCCAACACTTTAGCCGCCGCCACGGGACAGCTAACCCACACAGCGCCGAGGCCTCCCGGACCCGGACGGACGGTGCCGACTCTGACGGTGTCCGCGGTGCATCCAGTCTTTTCCGTGACTGCATCGCGGACATCCTCCGACGTTACAGAGTCGTCCAGGCCCGAGATGCGCAGATCTGCGCACTTGGTGGGCCTGGCGATCTTAAGACCGTCCGTTGCGGCAAACATCACCCGCAGCCTCTCAGCGAATTTGTCGGCCGTCTGAGCGCCGTCAGCCCCAGGGAATTCAAAAATTCGAGCTCCCGTTTGGGCGCGGCGCAGCCTCATTCCTGCGGCCCCGAACTCGGTGGCGAGCCCAGGACGGGCCCCTTTAAAGAGGGCTGCGTACGAGAGCCCGCCACTGGCCGCCTCCGGCGACAAGGTGACAACCACAGCCGCGGTTTTAGGCGGCTGCAGTTTCCGCGGCTTCTTCTTTGACGCCGTTGTCACCGGTGGTGAAGGCTGGGCTTGGCCCGCTTTTTCGGCCGCCCGTCTTGCCCGCTTTCGGGACTTCTTGGAGCCCTTCACCTCTTGCCAACCCTCGTTGGAGGGGGCAGGTGCAGAGGGGCCCGGCAGGGTTGTCGGAGTGGGAAGTGGAGGGAAATCCTCTCCACCACTCGGCCCCGCTTTAGGCCCCTTCTTGGCCGGCGCCTGTGCCGGCCCCTTCTTGGTCGGCGCCTGGGCCGGCGCCTTAGCCGACGCCTGGGCCGGTGCCTTGGCCTTCGCCTGGGCTGGTGCCCCGGCCCCCTTCTTCTGCTTTTGTGCAGCCGATGGAGCCGGGGCCGACGCGGCCGCTGCGTAGGACACGCAACCTCCCACAACCGGGAGTGCGGTCGGAGCAGCGGTCTTAGGCCGCTGTGACGCGAGCGGGGGGCGCACGACCGGCGCAGGGGGCAGTCTCGCCTCCAGTCCGGCGAGACGCCCGTCCAACATATGCCCAACTGCAGTTAGAATGTCATGCAGTTGGGCGTCACGTACCCCAGAGTTGGTGGTAGGGGCAGGCTGAGACGTCGACGGGGCCTCCTCATCGGGGAGCTTTGCCCGGAAGCGGGTGAATTGAGCGCTCAGCTCGTTCACTTGCTCCGTCAGCCTATCATTGGCCGCCTGCAGGCGAGCCACATCTCCAATCAGGTCCTCCACGACCTCCGTCATGGCGGAGGAGGAGTCCTTAAGGGCCCTCACAAAGCAGCCCTTAAGGTTCACGGACTTGGTGGCCACCTTTTTAACGATGTCCACCGCCGCTCTCGCCTTCTCCTGTACAGACACGGGAGCTTGGGGGGCTACTCCCCGCACTGGCTCCCGGATCTTAAGCAGGAGATCTGCGATCTCCTCCTCCGCTTCGACTTCGCCCTCCGCACGGCCACGCCTGTACGACTCCGAATTTGTGAATACAGAGCCGGACGAGACGGAGACTGGTGTTCGCGACCTACCGGTGCGGAGAGTCTTCTCGGGTGTCTCCTGTGATGCGACGCTCACTCTGTCGCAGGAGCGCTTCCGCCTGTCGCTCGCCTCTGTTTCCATCGGCTCCACTGCGACCGAGCTCGCGCTGTTGCCACCGCTCATGCCTGGCGTGGCGGTCACGGCCCTAAGGCGCATCACGGCATCGATCGTCGAACGCCCCTCTCGGAAACCGAACTGGGCGTCCGACAGATCGGGGCCGACCTCGCAGAGGTGCCGGACGATGCGGGCAGAGAGTATCCTCTCGAAGAGTTTACCCGCCTCGTCCAGCAACACGATTGGCCTATAGGCCGCGACCGAGTCGGCGGGCCGTCCCGGCTTCCTCAGCAGGACCAGCTTCCCGCATTTCCAGCGCTCAGGGAAGCGTCCGGACGCCAGGCTAGCGTCCAACACCCCCCTGAGGTGGTCCGACATGTAGTCGAGGGCACGGGCCATCACTCGGGCTGGAACCCCGTCCGGCCCGGGGGCGGTGTTCTTGGATCGAATCCGCAGAACAGCCGCCCCTACCTCCGAATAACCTAACCTAACCTAACCTAACCTAACCTAACCTTTTTTTTTTTTTTTTTTTTTTTAACGTGTGGAAATCCCCGCGGACCGTCACCCCGTCGGGGGTTACGGCGGGGTGGTGTGTCGGACTCGAACCGACTAAAACCACACGGTGTGACCCTCTCTGCGCCTTTGTATTGGAAGGAGTCCAGGGAGGGGATTTCCTTCTGGACTCCAACCGGCGCCTGCCCGCACTGTTGCGGGCACCTACTCCAATTTCGACTCTCTATTGGGCAACGTCCGGTCACACGCGGACGCCGCCCCTCGCGGTTGGCCTCTACTGCGGACGGACGGGAAACCCGTCCCGCCCATCCGCGGCCACTCTCAGGGCGGCATGAGACGCAGGTATGCGCGCCTCCGCCGCCCGGGGCGCCGGCGGCGGATCGGGTCCGATTGGATGGAATCCTCCCGGGCCTTCTCCGCCACCTCCTTCTGCAAGATTACATCCTCGCAGAAGGTTGCGACCGCGGTAAAACAACTGTCGCTGCCGGTCATCGATCTTATGACGGCCGGCAGCGAGAGATCCCTTCCGATGAAAGTACCTGCGTCAGCCGGAAGGAAAGGGTCCCGTGCTGCCGCCCTGCCCACTCCTCGAGGACCGGCTGAAGAGCCTCCACGGCGGCGAAGCCAGCGCGTGGGGTCTCCAGCCGGAACGACCATCTCTGCATGGTGGCTCGGCGAGCGGCTTCGCGCCACTCGCGCACGTCCTCGGGCGGAGGGCGAAAGCCGCTCTCCGCCCGGAAGTCAGCCACTCGCCGATAAACTTCGGCGAGCACTTCCGCCTCCAAATCCCACGGGGGTGTTCCGGCCAAGGCACACGCCGCCTCTGTGGACACCGTGCGGTATCCACGTATGGCTCTGACCGCCAGTATCCGCTGGGGGCGCCAGAGGCGCGCCCTGTTCTGGGCGGACAGAGCCGCCGCCCACACCGGTGCACCGTAAAGTGCCATCGACCGGACAACCCCCGTGTACAGCTGCCTAGTGGGGACACTGGCCCCGCCCAAATTGGGCAGAAGTCGCCCTAGGGCGGAGGCAGTGCCCACCAGCTTAGGACCAAGCTGTCGGAAGTGCTCGTCGAAGAGCCACCTACCGTCGAGGACCAGACCCAGGTACCTCATCTGGGCCCGGACCGGTACGAGGACCGAGTTGACCTCGATCAACTCGGTCCTCGTACCGCCGGTACTCGAGTCGCCGGCGGGCGGACCACGACGGGGCCCATGAAATAATAGGGCCTCCGTCTTGTCCAGGGCCACCCGCAGACCCAGCGCCTCGATGCGCCCGACCACCCGGGAGACTCCCGTGGTGGCCAGGCGCGCCGCCTCCTCAAAGTTTGCCCCCCGGGCCGTGACCAGGGTGTCGTCTGCGTAACAGATCACACCCAGCCCGGGGGGGAGACGCCCTCGTAGGGCCCAGTCGTATCCCATGTTCCACAGGAGCGGTCCTAGGACAGACCCCTGTGGAACACCGCACGACATGGCCCTGCGTCTCAAGGCGCCACCTCGGTCCTCGTACTCGACAGTACGCTCCTCTAAGTAGTCTGCCACCAGCCGCCTCAGGTACCCTGGCACTCCGTGGTATTGGAGTGCGGCCCTGATGCAGCCGAATGGCAGACTATTGAAGGCGTTGGCGATGTCCAATGACACCGCCAACAGCACTCCACCGCCTCTCACCGCCTCTTCGGTCACGGCCCTCAGGCGCAGGATCGCGTCGACCGTCGAACGCCCTTCTCGGAAACCGAATTGGGCGTCCGACAGGTCGGGCCCCACCTCGCTGAGGTGCCTCGACGGGCCATCGACGGGGGTGTGTGTTCCGCCCGCTGCGGGAATAGGCCCTCGACCACTTCCTGCAGGAAGCTGGGCTGGAGAGTCTCCGTAAGGGGGGGGCCCGGTGTGCGGAGCTTTTGGCGCACCGCACGGTAGGGCCGACCCCAGGGGTCACGCTCCAGACTCTCCAGCATCTCCAATCGACTCGCGTCTTTGGCGCGGCAGATGGCCAGCCTCAGAGTTTCCCGAGCTGCTCGGTACTCCTCGTGAAGCCGGTCTACCTCCTCACCGCCTCCGCGGTGACGTCGCCGACTCCGGGTGTGGGACCTCCGGGCACGTACGCAGGCCGCACGGAGGTCTGCCAACTCCTGGGACCACCAGTAGACCTCAGCCCCCCTGCCCCATCTGGTGATTGGCGGGCTTTTTACCCGCCGCACACATCGGGCAGTGAGGGGCGGCAGAGCATTCTGCCGCCTTGTGCCCGGTTTGACCGCAGCGGAAGCAAAGTTCGCTGCAGTCAAAACAGCTCTCGCACTTGGTGCGAGTGTGTCCCGCGACGAGGCACTTGTAGCACCTCATCGGCCTCGCGGCCAGAACCGTGATTCTGGCATTCACGAAGCCGACGAGCATGCTCCCGGCGTCGGCCAAAACTTTGGCCGCCGCCACGGGACAGCTGACCCACACCGAGCCGAGGCCTCCCGGGCCCGGCCGGACGGTGCCGACTCGGATGGTGCCCGCGGTGCAGCCAGTCTTCTCCATGACTGCATCGCGGACATCCTCCGACGTGATGGAGTCGTCCAGACCCGATATGCGCAGTTCCGCGCATTTGGTGGGCCTGGCGACTTTGACCCCGTCCTGGGCGGCAAACACCTCCCGCAGCCTCTCGGCGAAGGTGTCGGCCGTCTTGGCGCCCTCAGCCCCCTTGAAGAGGGCCGCGTATGTGAGCCCGCCACTGGCCGCCTCCGGCGACACAGTCACAACCACCGCCGCGGTTTTAGGCGGCTGCAGCTTCCGCGGCCTCTTCTTAGAGGCCGCTGCCGCCACCGGCGGAGACTGCGGGGCTTGGGCTGCGCGTTCGGCGGCCTTCCTCGCCCGCGCTCGCTGCCGCTGCTGGCACCTCTTCGAGGACCCCACAACCTGCCAACCCTCGTTAGAGGGGGCTGGTCCCGAGGAACCCGTCGGAGGCGTCGGAGTGGGAAGCGGGGGGAAGTCCGCCCCACTTGAGGGCGCCGTTTGAGGCCCCTTCTTGGCCGGCGTTTTGGCCGGTGCCTTGGCCGGCGCTTTGGCCGGTGCCTTGGCCGGCGCCTGGGCCGGTGTTCCGGCCCCCTTCTTCGGCTGTTGTTGTTGCCTTTGGGGAGCCGGGGCCGCCATCGCCGCCGCGTAGGTGACGCGGCTTCCCACCAGGGTGGCAACCGGGGGCCTCTGCGACGCGAGCGGGGGGCGGACAACTGGTGCGGGAGGAAGCCTCGCCTCCAGGCCGGCCAGTCGCCCGTCCAGCATTCGCGTCATAGCGTCGAGCGCCTGACGCAGCATGGCGTCAGGGAACTCGCCGCCAGCAGGGGCCTCCGGCCGAGACGGCGCAGGCGGGGCCGGCACTTCTACCCGAGACGGCGCGGGCGGGGCCGGGACCTCTACCCGAGACGGTCCAGACGGGGCCGGGGCTTCTGCCCCAGATGGCCCGGGCGGGGGCTGGGCCCTCGACCGAGACGGCCTGGCCGAGGCCGGGGCCGGGGCCCCTTGCTCGGGCGGCCCAGGGGGGGCCGCGGCCATCGGCTGAGCACGCTGAGCCCGGAATTGGGCGAATTGCGCACTCAGGTCCGCTACCTGGGCAATCAGGCGGGTGTTGGCCTCGTCGAGGCGCGCCACATCCCCGCACAGTTTCCCCACCACTTCCGACAGGGCGGAGGAGGAGTCCTTAAGGGCTTTTACAAAAACGCCCTTTAGGTTCACGGATTTGATGGCCACCTTGTTGATGACGGCCACCGCCGCATTCGCCCTCTCCTGCACGGACGCGGGAGCTGAGGGGGGTTCTCCCTCCACCGGCTCCCGAATCTTTAGCAGGAGATCGGCGATCTCCTCCTCCGCTTCGGCTTCGTTGAACGCCCTTGTCCTCCTGTAGGACTCCGAATTCGAGAACACGGAGTCCGTCGGCAGTGGCACAGGGGCTCGCGACTCGTCTGTGCGGACGCCCTTCGCGACTGGCGTCTCGATGGACGAGTCGCTGTCCGGATTGTTCCCCTCCCGCTTTCGGCTGTCGCTCCTGCTCGCGACCGCCGACTTAGAGCGTTCCCGCTCGAAACGCCCGTTTCTTCCTCTTCTTTGGCTCCCAGTAGTCCCTTTGACTGCTGGGAGCCCCACCGAGGTGGGCGGCCCGAGTGCCACCACAGCCTCCATCGACGTAGAGACGTCCACTCCAGAAGAGCTCCCCTTCAGGATGCCCTTCTTCTTTCCCTTTCCTTTCTTCACATCAGTGTCCGTTGTTAGTGCCGTTTCGTTATGTTTTTGGTTTTCCGTGCCGTTGTTTATTTGTTTCGTTTGTTTTTTGTTTTCATTTTCCATATTTGAACCCACGATTGGGGGAGAAATAAAGGTCGACCCGGGCAGAGATCCCCCAATACCCGGGCAAGCGAAAATTTTTAACCCAGCCGAGGGGGCCGCAGGTACCTCGGCTTGGGGTGCGCTTGCGACTGAACTTCCCATCAGCCATGCATCCCCTGGCCACGCACCAGAACTTGGGATTCGGGGTAATTTTTATAGAGGTTTTCTTCCTCGCGGTCCGGGCGGTTAAGCCAAGACCCACGTCCCCGGACAGAGCCGGGATTACGCTATGCCGACGGTGGCAGGAGGACTACGTCCCCCTGCCTGCTCGGTGGTAGTGTAAGTACACGCCGAGCCCGCCCTCCTTTCTCCACCGCTACCAGCGGGAGAAACTCCGACCCATGAAGGGTCCCACCTTCGGTTTTTTAACGAGGTTAACCTCCTCCATGCTCCGAAGAGCGAAGAGCCAGCAGGGGAACCGGCGGAAACGCCCGCCCCGCTGGACCAGGCCTTGCCCAGGAGCCGATGACATGGCTTCCTCTCCAGCTAGAATATTCGCCGCTGGCGATAATCCTCCCCTCCAGATAACGCGGAGGAAATAAGGAGGAACAGTGCTATCGCCAGCGCCCAGGGTGCACCACGTGGAGGTTTTCTAGCCAGCAGCACCCCCCGGGGGCGGAACCTAACCTAACCTAACCTTTTTTTTTTTTTTTTTTTTTTTTTTTTTTTTTTTTTTTTTTTTTTTTTTACGTGTGGAAATCCCCTCGGATCGTCACCCCGCCGGGGCTCTCGACGGGGCGGTATGTCGGACTCGAACCGACTAAAACCACACGGTGTGACCTCTCTGCGCCTGTGTTTTGGGAAGGGGGCCAGGTTGTTATCGCCTTCTGGACCCCTCCCGGCGCCTGCCCGCACTGTTGCGGGCGCCATCTCCATTTCCTCTCAAATTTTGGGCGACGTCCGGTCACACGAGGACGCCGCCCCCTCGCGGCTGGCCTCTACAGCGGATGAACGGGGAAACCCATCCCGTCCACCCGCGGCCAGAATCAGGGCGGCATGAGGCGCAGATGAGCGCGCCTTCGCCGCCCCGTTCGCCGGCGGCGGATCTGGTCCGAGTGGAAGTCGTCCTCCCGAACCTTCTCCGCCGCCTCCTTCTGCGAGATTACGTCCTCGCAGAAGGTTGCGACCGCGGTAAAACAACTGTCGCTACCGGCCATGGAGCGTACTACGACCGGCAGCGAGAGTTCCTCTCCGATGACTGCAGTGAGGGCCCGGCGCTGCGCCACCCATGCGGGGCAGACCGCCAGCGTGTGCTGGGCCGTGTCCTCACTGCAGTCGCAGTGGTGGCAGGCGGGACTCGATTCCCTCCTTGCGACCGAGTGCAGATACTTTCCGAAGCAACCGTGCCCGGAAAGCACCTGCGTCAGCCGGAAGGAAAGGGTCCCGTGCTGCCGCCCTGCCCACTCGGCGATTACCGGCTGGAGAGCCTCCACGGCGGCGAAGCCAGCGCGTGGAGTCTCCAGTCGGGACGACCATCTTGCCAAGGTGGCTCGACGAGCGGCTTCGCGCCACTCGCGTACGTCCTCGGGCGGAGGGCGAGACCCGCTCTCCGCCCGGAATTCAGCCACTCGTCGATAGACTTCGGCGAGCACTTCCGCCTCCAAATCCCACGGGGGTGTTCCGGCCAGGGCGCATGCCGCCTCGGTAGACACCGTGCGGTATCCGCGTATGGCTCTGACCGCCAATATCCTCTGGGGGCGCCAGAGGCGCGCCCTATTCTGGGCGGTCAGAGCCGCCGCCCACACCGGTGCACCGTACAGTGCCATCGACCGGACCACCCCCGTGTACAGCCGTCTAGTGGGAACACTGGCCCCGCCCAAATTGGGCAAAAGTCGCCCGAGGGCGGAGGCAGTGTCCACCAACTTTGGTGCCAGCTGTTTGAAGTGCTCGTCGAAGAGCCACCTTCCGTCTAGGACCAGACCCAGGTACCTCATCTGGGCCCGGACCGGTACGAGGACCGAGTTGACCTCTATCGAGGCACCGGCGGGTGGACCACGACGGGGCCCATGAAAGAGTAGGGCCTCCGTCTTATCCAGGGCCACCCGCAGACCCAGCGCCTCGATGCGCCCGACCACCAGGGAGACTCCCGTAGTGGCCAGGCGTGCCGCCTCCTGGAAGTTAGCCCCCCGGGCCGTGACTAAAGTGTCGTCCGCGTAGCAGATTACACCCAGCCCGGGGGGGAGACGCCCTCTTAGGGCCCAGTCGTATCCCATGTTCCACAGGAGTGGTCCTAGGACAGACCCCTGTGGAACACCGCACGACATGGCCCTGCGTCTCAAGACGCCATCCCGGTCCTCGTACATGACGGTACGCTCCTCGAGATAGTCTGCCACCAGCCGCCTCAGGTACTCTGGCACCCCGTGGTATCGGAGTGCTTCCCCTATGCAGCCGAATGGCAGACTATTGAAGGCGTTGGCGATGTCTAAGGACACCGCCAACACCACTCCGCCGCAGCTCACGGCCTCCTCGGTCACGGCCCTAAGGCGCATCACGGCATCGATCGTCGAACGCCCCTCTCGGAAACCGAACTGGGCGTCCGACAGATCGGGGCCGACCTCGCAGAGGTGCCGGACGATGCGGGCAGAGAGTATCCTCTCGAAGAGTTTACCCGCCTCGTCCAGCAACACGATTGGCCTATAGGCCGCGACCGAGTCGGCGGGCCGTCCCGGCTTCCTCAGCAGGACCAGCTTCCCGCATTTCCAGCGCTCAGGGAAGCGTCCGGACGCCAGGCTAGCGTCCAACACCCCCCTGAGGTGGTCCGACATGTAGTCGAGGGCACGGGCCATCACTCGGGCTGGAGGTAAGGGCGACCCCAGGGGTCACGCTCGAGACTCTCCAGCATCTCCTCTCTACTAGCGTCTTTAGCGCGGCAGATGGCCAGCCTCAGAGTTTCCCGAGCTGCTCGGTACTCCTCGTGAAGCCGGTCCACCTCCTCACCGACACCGCGGTGACGTCGCCGACTCCGGGTGAGGGACCTCCGGGCACGTACACAGGCCGCACGGAGGTCCGCCAACTCCTGGGACCACCAGTAGACCTCCTTCCTCGGAGGCCGACAACCACGAACGCGGGGCATGGCCGAGTCGCAAATCTGCATTAGCGCAGCAGCGAAACGACCAGCCCCCACGTCGACCTCCTCGGTCGGGGCCTGCGGAGACAGCCAAGATTGAACAATGGCCGCCTCCTCTAGTAGGTCCCTGTCGAGCTTGGCGACAGCCCACCGCGGAAAGCGGGAAGGGCGCCGCGCCGCGTGACCCCTACTGGCGTCCTGGGACCGGGAGAGCTCCAATCGGATATAGAGATGATCCGAGAGCGTCTCGACCTCATCCAGGACACTCCAGTTCCTTACTCGTGCGGCGACTGCAGGGGTAGCGAACGAGAGGTCCACTATCGACCCCCCCTGCTGTCGCACGCACGTGTTGGTGGCGCCCCTGTTCAGCAAACAGAGGCCCACTGACGCCGCCCACTCCTCTACGGCTGCGCCCCTGGCGTCCGTCGCCGGGGAACCCCACGCAATGGATTTTGCGTTGAAATCCCCCAGCACGAGGACGTGCCCAGACACTAGTCGCCGTATCGAGGTCTCCAAGGTGTTCAGGAAAACCTCGAAGTCGTGCAAGCTCCGATTGGGGGAGAAGTAGACACCATAAATGGTGATTCCCCCCCATTCGGCGGCAACATATCCAGTACCCTTGTCTCTTAGCGACAAGGGCGGGGAATGAGCCGCCGTGGAGCTGACGACTGCCACGGAGCCGTCCCGGTCACCCATCCAGTTCGGACGGGGAGGGACAAAATATGGCTCCGCGACTACGGCAACACCTATCGACCACTGTGCCATGGTTTGCAGGAAGAGGTCCTGCGCCGCGGCACAGTGGTTCAGATTCGTCTGGACCAGGAGGTTGGAGACTTGATCCATTACTGGATCGTCTCTACAACCTCCTCCATGGGCGTCGGCGTCGACGCACGGTTGACGTCGGAGGCAGCCTGGATCGATTGGCTAGCCCCCGGCGTTCGCTGAGAGGCGCGGGGAGGCCTGCAGCCCCCCTGCCCCATTTGATGATTGGCGGGCTTTTTACCCGCCGCACACACGGGGCAGTGAGGAGCAGCAGAGCACTCTGCCGCCTTGTGCCCGGGTTGACCGCAGCGGAAGCACAAACCGCTGCAGTCAAAACAGCTCTCGCACTTGGCGCGAGTGTGTCCCCCGGCTAGACACCTGAAGCATCGCATCGGCCTCGCAGCCAGAACCGTGACCCTGGCATTTACGAAGCCGACGAGCATGCTCCCGGCGTCACCCAACACTTTAGCTGCCGCCACGGGACAGCTAACCCACACCGCGCCGAGGCCTCCCGGACCCGGACGGACGGTGCCGACTCTGACGGTGTCCGCGGTGCATCCAGTCTTTTCCGTGACTGCATCGCGGACATCCTCCGACGTTATAGAGTCGTCCAGGCCCGAGATGCGCAGTTCTGCGCACTTGGTGGGCCTGGCGATCTTAAGACCGTCCGTTGCGGCAAACATTACCCGTAGCCTCTCAGCGAACTTGTCGGCCGTCTGAGCACCGTCAGCCCCAGGGAATTCAAAGATTCGAGCTCCCGTTTGGGCGCGGCGCAGCCTCATTCCTGCGGCCCCGAACTCGGTGGCGAGCCCAGGACGGGCCCCTTTAAAGAGGGCCGCGTACGAGAGCCCGCCACTGGCCGCCTCCGGCGACAAGGTGACAACCACAGCCGCGGTTTTAGGCGGCTGCAGCTTCCGCGGCTTCTTTTTTGACGCCGTTGTCACCGGTGGTGAAGGTTGGGCTAGGCCCGCTTTTTCGGCCGCCCTTCTTGCCCGCTTTCGGGACTTCTTGGAGCCCTTTACCTCCTGCCAACCCTCGTTGGAGGGGGCAGGTGCAGAGGGGCCCGGCAGGGTTGTCGGAGTGGGAAGTGGAGGGAAATCCTCTTCACCACTCGGCCCCGCTTTAGGCCCCTTCTTGGCCGGCGCCTGGGCCGGCGCCTTCTTGGCCGGCGCCTGGGCTGGCACCTTAGCCGACGCCTGGGCCGGTGCCTTGGCTTTCGCCTTGGCTGGTGACCCGGTCCCCTTCTTTTGCTTTTGGGCAGCCGATGGAGCCGGGGCCGACGCTGCCGCCGCGTAGGACACGCAACCTCCCACAACCGGGAGTGCGGTCGGAGCGGCGGTCTTAGGCCGCTGTGACGCGAGCGGGGGGCGCACGACCGGCGCAGGGGGCAGTCTCGCCTCCAGTCCGGCCAGACGCCCGTCCAACATATGCCCAACTGCAGTTAGAATATCATGCAGTTGGGCGTCACGTACCCCAAAGTTGATGGTAGGGGCAGGCTCAGACGTGGACGGGGCCTCCTCATCGGGGAGCTTTGCCCGGAAGCGGGTGAACTGAGCGCTCAGCTCGTTCACCTGCTCCGTCAACCTATCATTGGCGGCCTGTAGGCGAGACACGTCGCCAATCAGGTCCTCCACGACCTCCGTCAGAGCGGAGGAGGAGTCCTTAAGGGCCCTCACAAAGCAGCCCTTAAGGTTCACGGATTTGGTGGCCACCCTTTTTACGATGTCCACCGCCGCTCTCGCCTTCTCCTGTACAGACACGGGAGCTTGGGGGGCTTCTCCCCGCACTGGCTCCCGGATCTTAAGCAGGAGATCTGCGATCTCCTCCTCCGCTTCCGCTTCGCCTTCCGCTCGGTTACGCCTATAAGTCTCCGAATTTGAAAATACGGAGCCTGATGGGACGGAGACAGGGGTTCGTGACCTCCCCGTGCGGATAAACTTTTCGGGTGTCTCCTGGGGTGGGTCGCTTACTCTATCGCTGGAGCGCTTACGCTTGTCGCTCACCTCTATCTCCATCCGCTCCAGTGCGACTGGACTCGCGCTGGTTCTACCGCTCGGACCTGGCGTTGCCGACGAGGAGCGTAAACGCTCCGATGTTCTCCGGCTCCCAGTAGTCAGTTTGACTCCTGGGAGCCCCTTGGAGATGGGCGGCCCGAGTACTACGACCGCCTCTTTGGACGTAACTCCGTCCACACCCGAAGAGCTCCCCTTAAGGGGACCCTTCTTCTCCTGCGTCTCTCTCTTCGATTCAATGTCCATTTTACATGCCGTGTCGTTTTGTTGTTTTGTTTCCGTGCCGTTTTCATTTTGTTTAAGTTTATCAATTCCCATAATAGACCCACGAGTTGGGGAGAAATAAAAGTCCGCCCGGGCAGAGATCCCCGATACCCGGGTAAGCGTAAGGTTTTAACCAAACCGAGGGGTCCGCAGGTACCCCGGCTTGGGGTGCGCTTACGACTGAACCACCCATCAGCCATGCATCCCCTGGCCACGCACCAGAGCTTGAGATTTGGGGTAATTTTTTATAGAGGTTTTCTTCCTCGCGGTCCGGGCGGTTAAGCCAAGACCCACGCCCCCGGACAGAGCCGGGATTACGTTATGCCGACGGTGGCAGAAAGACTACGTCCCCCTGCCTGCTCGGTGGTAGTGTTAGTACACGCCGAGCCCGTCCTCCTTTCTCCACCGCGAGCAGCGGAGAAAACTCTGGCCCCTCCAGGGCCCCACCTTCTGGTTTTTTATCGAGGTTTCCTCCTCCATGCTCCGAAGAGCGAAGAGCCAGCAGGGCAACCGGCAGACACGCCCACCCTGCTGGATCAGGCCTTGCCCGAGAGCCGATGGAATGGCTTCCTCTCCTGCTAGAATATTAGCCGCTGGCGATAATCCTCTCCTCCAGATGACACGGAGGAAATGAGGAGGAACAGTGCTATCGCCAGCGTTGTTTTTTTTTTTTTTTTTTTTTTTTTTTTTTTTTTTTTTACGTGTGGAAATCCCCTCGGATCGTCACCCCGCCGGGGCTCTCGACGGGGTGGTATGTCGGACTCGAACCGACTAAAACCACACGGTGTGACCTCTCTGCGCCTGTGTCTTGGGAAGGGGGCCAGGTTGTTATCGCCTTCTGGACCCCCCCCGGCGCCTGCCCGCACCGTTGCGGGCGCCATCTCCTTGTCCTCTCAAAATTTGGGCGACGTCCGGTCACACGCGGACGCCACCCCCTCGCGGCTGGCCTCTACAGCGGATGAACGGGGAAACCCATCCCGTCCATCCGCGGCCAGAATCAGGGCGGCATGAGGCGCAGGTGAGCGCGCCTTCGCCGCCCCGTTCGCCGGCGGCGGATCTGGTCCGAGTGGAAGTCGTCCTCCCGAACCTTCTCCGCCGCCTCCTTCTGCGAGATTACGTCCTCGCAGAAGGTTGCGACCGCGGTAAAACAACTGTCGCTACCGGCCATGGAGCGTACTACGACCGGCAGCGAGAGTTCCTCTCCGATTACTGCAGTGAGGGCCCGGCGCTGCGCCGCCCATGCGGGGCAGACCGCCAGCGTGTGCTGGGCCGTGTCCTCACTGCAGTCGCAGTGGTGGCAGGCGGGACTCGATTCCCTCCTTGCGACCGAGTGCAGATACTTTCCGAAGCAACCGTGCCCGGAAAGCACCTGCGTCAGCCGGAAGGAAAGGGTCCCGTGCTGCCGCCCTGCCCACTCGGTGATGACCGGCTGGAGAGCCTCCACGGCGGCGAAGCCAGCGCGTGGAGTCTCCAGTCGGGACGACCATCTTGCCAAGGTGGCTCGACGAGCGGCTTCGCGCCACTCGCGCACGTCCTCGGGCGGAGGGCGAGACCCGCTCTCCACCCGGAATTCAGCCACTCGTCGATAGACTTCGGCGAGCACTTCCGCCTCCAAATCCCACGGGGGTGTTCCGGCCAATGCGCATGCCGCTTCGGTCGACACCGTGCGGTATCCGCGTATGGCTCTGACCGCCAATATCCTCTGGGGGCGCCAGAGGCGCGCCCTATTCTGGGCGGTCAGAGCCGCCGCCAACCTAACCTAACCTAACCTAACCTAACCTTTTTTTTTTTTTTTTTTTTTTTTTTTTTTTTTTTTTTTTTTAACGTGTGGAAATCCCCTCGGATCGTCACCCCGCCGGGGCTCTCGACGGGGCGGTATGTCGGACTCGAACCGACTAAAACCACACGGTGTGACCTCTCTGCGCCTGTGTTTTGGGAAGGGGGCCAGGTTGTTATCGCCTTCTGGACCCCTCCCGGCGCCTGCCCGCACTATAGCGGGCGCCATCTCCTTATCCTCTCCAATTTTTGGGCAACGTCCGGTCACACGCGAACGCCGCCCCCTCGCGGCTGGCCTCTACAGCGGATGAACGGGGAAACCCATCCCGTCCACCCGCGGCCAGAATCAGGGCGGCATGAGGCGCAGGTGAGCGCGCCTTCGCCGCCCCGTTCGCCGGCGGCGGATCTGGTCCGAGTGGAAGTCGTCCTCCCGAACCTTCTCCGCCGCCTCCTTCTGCGAGATTACGTCCTCGCAGAAGGTTGCGACCGCGGTAAAACAACTGTCGCTACCGGCCATGGAGCGTACTATGACCGGCAGCGAGAGTTCCTCTCCGATGACTGCAGTGAGGGCCCGGCGCTGCGCCGCCCATGCGGGGCAGACCGCCAGCGTGTGCTGGGCCGTGTCCTCACTGCAGTCGCAGTGGTGGCAGGCGGGACTCGATTCCCTCCTTGCGACCGAGTGCAGATACTTTCCGAAGCAACCGTGCCCGGAAAGCACCTGCGTCAGCCGGAAGGAAAGGGTCCCGTGCTGCCGCCCTGCCCACTCGGTGATGACCGGCTGGAGAGCCTCCACGGCGGCGAAGCCAGCGCGTGGAGTCTCCAGTCGGGACGACCATCTTGCCAAGGTGGCTCGACGAGCGGCTTCGCGCCACTCGCGCACGTCCTCGGGCGGAGGGCGAGACCCGCTCTCCGCCCGGAATTCAGCCACTCGTCGATAGACTTCGGCGAGCACTTCCGCCTCCAAATCCCACGGGGGTGTTCCGGCCAATGCGCATGCCGCTTCGGTCGACACCGTGCGGTATCCGCGTATGGCTCTGACCGCCAATATCCTCTGGGGGCGCCAGAGGCGCGCCCTATTCTGGGCGGTCAAAGCCGCCGCCCACACCGGTGCACCGTACAGTGCCATCGACCGGACCACCCCCGTGTACAGCCGTCTAGTGGGAACACTGGCCCCGCCCAAATTGGGCAAAAGTCGCCCGAGGGCGGAGGCAGTGTCCACCAACTTTGGTGCCAGCTGTTTGAAGTGCTCGTCGAAGAGCCACCTTCCGTCTAGGACCAGACCCAGGTACCTCATCTGGGCCCGGACCGGTACGAGGACCGAGTTGACCTCTATCGAGGCGCCGGCGGGTGGACCACGACGGGGCCCATGAAAGAGTAGGGCCTCCGTCTTATCCAGGGCCACCCGCAGACCAAGCGCCTCGATGCGCCCGACCACCAGGGAGACTCCCGTAGTGGCCAGGCGTGCCGCCTCCTGGAAGTTAGCCCCCCGGGCCGTGACTAAAGTGTCGTCCGCGTAGCAGATTACACCCAGCCCGGGGGGGAGACGCCCTCTTAGGGCCCAGTCGTATCCCATGTTCCACAGGAGTGGTCCTAGGACAGACCCCTGTGGAACACCGCACGACATGGCCCTGCGTCTCAAGACGCCATCCCGGTCCTCGTACATGACGGTACGCTCCTCGAGATAGTCTGCCACCAGCCGCCTCAGGTACTCTGGCACCCCGTGGTATCGGAGTGCTTCCCCTATGCAGCCGAATGGCAGACTATTGAAGGCGTTGGCGATGTCTAAGGACACCGCCAACACCACTCCGCCGCAGCTCACGGCCTCCTCGGTCACGGCCCTAAGGCGCATCACGGCATCGATCGTCGAACGCCCCTCTCGGAAACCGAACTGGGCGTCCGACAGATCGGGGCCGACCTCGCAGAGGTGCCGGACGATGCGGGCAGAGAGTATCCTCTCGAAGAGTTTACCCGCCTCGTCCAGCAACACGATTGGCCTATAGGCCGCGACCGAGTCGGCGGGCCGTCCCGGCTTCCTCAGCAGGACCAGCTTCCCGCTTTTCCAGCGCTCAGGGAAGCGTCCGGACGCCAGGCTAGCGTCCAACACCCCCCTGAGGTGGTCCGACATGTAGTCGAGGGCACGGGCCATCACTCGGGCTGGAACCCCGTCCGGCCCGGGGGCGGTGTTCTTGGATCGAATCCGCAGAACAGCCGCCCCTACCTCCGAATCCCTGACGGGCGGAACTTCGACCTCGCTGCCCCCGTCGTCTCCGGCTGATGCAGCCATCGACGGGGGTGTGTGTTCCGCCCGCTGCGGGAATAAGCCCTCGACCACTTCCTGCAGGAAGCTGGGCTGGAGAGTCTCCGTAAGGGGGGGGCCTGACGTGCGGAGCTTTTCACGCACCGCACGATAAGGGCGACCCCAGGGGTCACGCTCGAGACTCTCCAGCATCTCCTCTCTACTAGCGTCTTTAGCGCGGCAGATGGCCAGCCTCAGAGTTTCCCGAGCTGCTCGGTACTCCTCGTGAAGCCGGTCCACCTCCTCACCGACACCGCGGTGACGTCGCCGACTCCGGGTGAGGGACCTCCGGGCACGTACACAAGCCGCACGGAGGTCCGCCAACTCCTGGGACCACCAGTAGACCTCCTTCCTCGGAGGCCGACAACCACGAACGCGGGGCATGGCCGAGTCGCAAATCTGCATTAGCGCAGCAGCGAAACGACCAGCCCCCACGTCGACCTCCTCGGTCGGGGCCTGCGGAGACAGCCAAGATTGAACAATGGCCGCCTCCTCTAGTAGGTCCCTGTCGAGCTTGGCGACAGCCCACCGCGGAAAGCGGGAAGGGCGCCGCGCCGCGTGACCCCTACTGGCGTCCTGGGACCGGGAGAGCTCCAATCGGATATAGAGATGATCCGAGAGCGTCTCGACCTCATCCAGGACACTCCAGTTCCTTACTCGTGCAGCGACTGCAGGGGTAGCGAACGAGAGGTCCACTATCGACCCCCCCTGCTGTCGCACGCACGTGTTGGTGGCGCCCCTGTTCAGCAAACAGAGGCCCACTGACGCCGCCCACTCCTCTACGGCTGCGCCCCTGGCGTCCGTCGCCGGGGAACCCCACGCAATGGATTTTGCGTTGAAATCCCCCAGCACGAGGACGTGCCCAGACACTAGTCGCCGTATCGAGGTCTCCAAGGTGTTCAGGAAAACCTCGAAGTCGTGCAAGCTCCGATTGGGGGAGAAGTAGACACCATAAATGGTGATTCCCCCCCATTCGGCGGCAACATATCCAGTACCCTTGTCTCTTAGCGACAAGGGCGGGGAATGAGCCGCCGTGGAGCTGACGACTGCCACGGAGCCGTCCCGGTCACCCATCCAGTTCGGACGGGGAGGGACGAAATATGGCTCCGCGACTACGGCAACACCTATCGACCACTGTGCCATGGTTTGCAGGAAGAGGTCCTGCGCCGCGGCACAGTGGTTCAGATTCGTCTGGACAAGAAGGTTGGAGACTTGATCCATTACTGGATCGTCTCTACAACCTCCTCCATGGGCGTCGGCGTCGACGCACGGTTGACGTCGGAGGCAGCCTGGATCGATTGGCTAGCCCCCGGCGTTCGCTGAGAGGCGCGGGGAGGCCTGCAGCCCCCCTGCCCCATTTGATGATTGGCGGGCTTTTTACCCGCCGCACACACGGGGCAGTGAGGAGCAGCAGAGCACTCTGCCGCCTTGTGCCCGGGTTGACCGCAGCGGAAGCACAAACCGCTGCAGTCAAAACAGCTCTCGCACTTGGCGCGAGTGTGTCCCCCGGCTAGACACCTGAAGCATCGCATCGGCCTCGCAGCCAGAACCGTGACCCTGGCATTTACGAAGCCGACGAGCATGCTCCCGGCGTCACCCAACACTTTAGCTGCCGCCACGGGACAGCTAACCCACACCGCGCCGAGGCCTCCCGGACCCGGACGGACGGTGCCGACTCTGACGGTGTCCGCGGTGCATCCAGTCTTTTCCGTGACTGCATCGCGGACATCCTCCGACGTTACAGAGTCGTCCAGGCCCGAGATGCGCAGATCTGCGCACTTGGTGGGCCTGGCGATCTTAAGACCGTCCGTTGCGGCGAACATCACCCGCAGCCTCTCAGCGAATTTGTCGGCCGTCTGAGCGCCGTCAGCCCCAGGGAATTCAAAAATTCGAGCTCCCGTTTGGGCGCGGCGCAGCCTCATTCCTGCGGCCCCGAACTCGGTGGCGAGCCCAGGACGGGCCCCTTTAAAGAGGGCTGCGTACGAGAGCCCGCCACTGGCCGCCTCCGGCGACAAGGTGACAACCACAGCCGCGGTTTTAGGCGGCTGCAGCTTCCGTGGCTTCTTCTTTGACGCCGTTGTCACCGGTGGTGAAGGCTGGGCTTGGCCCGCTTTTTCGGCCGCCCGTCTTGCCCGCTTTCGAGACTTCTTGGAGCCCTTCACCTCCTGCCAACCCTCGTTGGAGGGGGCAGGTGCAGAGGGGCCCGGCAGGGTTGTCGGAGTGGGAAGTGGAGGGAAATCCTCTCCACCACTCGGACCCGCTTTAGGCCCCTTCTTGGCCGGCGCCTGGGCCGGCCCCTTCTTGGCCGGCGCCTTAGCCGACGCCTGGGCCGGTGCCTTGGCCTTCGCCTGGGCTGGTGCCCCGGCCCCCTTCTTCTGCTTTTGTGCAGCCGATGGAGCCGGGGCCGACGCGGCCGCTGCGTAGGACACGCAACCTCCCACAACCGGGAGTGCGGTCGGAGCAGCGGTCTTAGGCCGCTGTGACGCGAGCGGGGGGCGCACGACCGGCGCAGGGGGCAGTCTCGCCTCCAGTCCGGCGAGACGCCCGTCCAACATATGCCCAACTGCAGTTAGAATGTCATGCAGTTGGGCGTCACGTACCCCAGAGTTGGTGGTAGGGGCAGGCTGAGACGTCGACGGGGCCTCCTCATCGGGGAGCTTTGCCCGGAAGCGGGTGAATTGAGCGCTCAGCTCGTTCACTTGCTCCGTCAGCCTATCATTGGCCGCCTGCAGGCGAGCCACATCTCCAATCAGGTCCTCCACGACCTCCGTCATGGCGGAGGAGGAGTCCTTAAGGGCCCTCACAAAGCAGCCCTTAAGGTTCACGGACTTGGTGGCCACCTTTTTAACGATGTCCACCGCCGCTCTCGCCTTCTCCTGTACAGACACGGGAGCTTGGGGGGCTACTCCCCGCACTGGCTCCCGGATCTTAAGCAGGAGATCTGCGATCTCCTCCTCCGCTTCGACTTCGCCCTCCGCACGGCCACGCCTGTACGACTCCGAATTTGTGAATACAGAGCCGGACGAGACGGAGACTGGTGTTCGCGACCTACCGGTGCGAAGAGTCTTCTCGGGTGTCTCCTGGGATGCGACGCTCACTCTGTCGCAGGAGCGCTTCCGCCTGTCGCTCGCCTCTGTTTCCATCGGCTCCACTGCGACCGAGCTCGCGCTGTTGCCACCGCTCATGCCTGGCGTGGCCGACGAGGAGCGTAAACGCTCCGATGCTCTCCGGCTCCCAGTAGTCAATTTGACTCCTGGGAGCCTCGTCGAGATGGGCGGCCCGAGTACTACGACCGCCTCTTTGGACGTGACTCCGTCCACACCCGAAGGGCTCCCCTTCAGGGGACCCTCCTTCTCCTGCGTCTGTCTCTCCGTTTCGATGTCCGTATTGTTTGCCTTATTGTTGTTAGATAATTCCGATCGTATGTTTTTATTTATATTAGATTTCAACTCCATAACTATACCCACGAGTGGGGGAGATTTAAAAGGTCCACCCGGGCAGAGATCCCCCATTACCCGGGCAAGCGTAAATTTGAACCAAACCGAGGGGTCCGCAGGTACCCCGGCTTGGGGTGCGCTTACGACTGAACTACCCATCAGCCATGCATCCCCTGGCCACGCACCAGAGCTTGGGATTCGGGGTAATTTTTTATAGAGGTTTTCTTCCTCGCGGTCCGGGCGGTTAAGCCAAGACCCACGTCCCCGGACAGAGCCGGGATTACGTTATGCCGACGGTGGCAGAAAGACTACGTCCCCCTGCCTGCTCGGTGGTAGTGTTAGTACACGCCGAGCCCGTCCTCCTTTCTCCACCGCGAGCAGCGGAGAAAACTCTGGCCCCTCCAGGGCCCCACCTTCTGGTTTTTTATCGAGGTTTCCTCCTCCATGCTCCGAAGAGCGAAGAGCCAGCAGGGCAACCGGCAGACACGCCCACCCTGCTGGATCAGGCCTTGCCCGAGAGCCGATGGAATGGCTTCCTCTCCTGCTAGAATATTAGCCGCTGGCGATAATCCTCTCCTCCAGATGACACGGAGGAAATGAGGAGGAACAGTGCTATCGCCAGCGTTGCCCAGGGTGCACCACGAGGAGGTTTTCTAGCCAGCACCCCAACCTAACCTAACCTAACCTAACCACACCAGACAGAAGACAGGGAAGGCAGGCCCCTCAACTTCACAACCAGCACCAGCACAGGTACGACTTAGTGTTGATGCGATAGAGGCCAAAATTCACCCTCCTGGCCCTACCCCTCCAAAGGCAAAGTCTCTACCGAAACAGACGACCTCTAAACATGCAAATAGAGTCTCAGAGGCAAAGACCCTCCTGGCCAAATCCAAACACGCCTTGAGTCAGAGCAAGAACATGAAAAGCGAAATCAAGTTCGACATAATACAGGCTCTCGAACGCCTGGTTGTTCTTGTGAAGGAAGCAGAAGCGGCTAAAAACCCAACTATGGGTACCGAACCAAAAGCCCAGACTAAAGAAAAGGATGAGGAAGAAAAAGAAAGAATCCCACATATTGAGAATGAACTCCTTAAGAGACTGGATGAACAGGAGAGACTTCTCAGAGAGAATAGGGAAGAAATTCTTAAGGTAGGAGCCATGGTACAGGAGAGTCAGAAGATGGTTACCTATGCGGGAGCGGTCGCCGGACCAGTGAAACGCCCCGCCCGAGAGGAGACGGCCATGCACTCCATAACAATTTCATCCAAAGAGGAGAAGGAAACCGGCGACCAGGTCCTGGATAGGATTCGGAAAGTGGTAAACGCGAAGGAGGAAGGGGTAAAAGTGGATAGAGTGAGGAAAGCTAGAGACCACAAAATTATCTTAGGTTGTCAATCAAGACAGGAAATAGAAAAAGTAAAGGAGAAACTGAAGAAGTCGGGAGGGGACCTCCAAGTGGAGGAAATCTCTAACAAGGATCCATTGGTTATCCTTAAATTCGTCATGGACTACCTATCTGACGATGAAATAAAAGGAGCCTTAATAAAGCAGAACCAAAACTTGCTAAAAGACGAACCCAAGCAAAACATAGAAGCCATAAAAGTAAAGTATAGGCGGCGCACAAGGAACAAGTATGTGTCTCACATTGTACTAACAGTACCACCAAGCATATGGCGTCGCCTGACGGACGCGGGCACGGTGCACATCGATTTACAGCGAATTAAAGTGGAAGACCACTCGCCGCTGATTCAATGCACGCGGTGCCTAGGCTATGGCCATAGTAAGCGGTTCTGCAAAGAGACCGCAGACATGTGCAGCCACTGTGGGGGACCTCACCTGAGAACGGCCTGTGAAGACTGGAATGCGGGCATACAACCGAAGTGTCGCAATTGTACTAAAGCTCGAATAGACCAAAATGAGCACAATGCATTCAGCCTCGACTGTCCCATACGTAGCAAGTGGGATGAATTGGCCCGATCGTCGGTAGCATATTGTTAAGGGCAGCCCGGCTCAATACAGGCTTGTGCAGGCGAATCTACAAAGAAAAAAGCTAGCCACCGACGAACTCTACTTAGAAGCTGGCAAACGCAATATTGCAGCGGCACTTGTCCAAGAGCCATACGTAGGCGCGGGAAAGGAGATGAGGGGTTGTCGGGGCGTGAGGGTCTTCCAGAGCGCTAATAAAGGAGACGGGACAATCAAAGCGGCTATTGCAATCTTCGATAAAGACCTTAATATCAAACAGTACCCAAAACTCACCACAAATAACATCGCTGTGGTGGGGATTCAAACCAGCGCCTGGGAAATAACTCTCGTCTTCTATTACTTCGAGCCGGATAAGCCCATCAAACCATACCCCCTCGCGGCTGGCCTCTACAGCGGATGAACGGGGAAACCCATCCCGTCCATCCGCGGCCAGAATCAGGGCGGCATGAGGCGCAGGTGAGCGCGCCTTCGCCGCCCCGTTCGCCGGCGGCGGATCTGGTCCGAGTGGAAGTCGTCCTCCCGAACCTTCTCCGCCGCCTCCTTCTGCGAGATTACGTCCTCGCAGAAGGTTGCGACCGCGGTAAAACAACTGTCGCTACCGGCCATGGAGCGTACTACGACCGGCAGCGAGAGTTCCTCTCCGATTACTGCAGTGAGGGCCCGGCGCTGCGCCGCCCATGCGGGGCAGACCGCCAGCGTGTGCTGGGCCGTGTCCTCACTGCAGTCGCAGTGGTGGCAGGCGGGACTCGATTCCCTCCTTGCGACCGAGTGCAGATACTTTCCGAAGCAACCGTGCCCGGAAAGCACCTGCGTCAGCCGGAAGGAAAGGGTCCCGTGCTGCCGCCCTGCCCACTCGGTGATGACCGGCTGGAGAGCCTCCACGGCGGCGAAGCCAGCGCGTGGAGTCTCCAGTCGGGACGACCATCTTGCCAAGGTGGCTCGACGAGCGGCTTCGCGCCACTCGCGCACGTCCTCGGGCGGAGGGCGAGACCCGCTCTCCACCCGGAATTCAGCCACTCGTCGATAGACTTCGGCGAGCACTTCCGCCTCCAAATCCCACGGGGGTGTTCCGGCCAATGCGCATGCCGCTTCGGTCGACACCGTGCGGTATCCGCGTATGGCTCTGACCGCCAATATCCTCTGGGGGCGCCAGAGGCGCGCCCTATTCTGGGCGGTCAGAGCCGCCGCCAACCTAACCTAACCTAACCTAACCTAACCTAACCTAACCACACCAGACAGAAGACAGGGAAGGCAGGCCCCTCAACTTCACAACCAGCACCAGCACAGGTACGACTTAGTGTTGATGCGATAGAGGCCAAAATTCACCCTCCTGGCCCTACCCCTCCAAAGGCAAAGTCTCTACCGAAACAGACGACCTCTAAACATGCAAATAGAGTCTCAGAGGCAAAGACCCTCCTGGCCAAATCCAAACACGCCTTGAGTCAGAGCAAGAACATGAAAAGCGAAATCAAGTTCGACATAATACAGGCTCTCGAACGCCTGGTTGTTCTTGTGAAGGAAGCAGAAGCGGCTAAAAACCCAACTATGGGTACCGAACCAAAAGCCCAGACTAAAGAAAAGGATGAGGAAGAAAAAGAAAGAATCCCACATATTGAGAATGAACTCCTTAAGAGACTGGATGAACAGGAGAGACTTCTCAGAGAGAATAGGGAAGAAATTCTTAAGGTAGGAGCCATGGTACAGGAGAGTCAGAAGATGGTTACCTATGCGGGAGCGGTCGCCGGACCAGTGAAACGCCCCGCCCGAGAGGAGACGGCCATGCACTCCATAACAATTTCATCCAAAGAGGAGAAGGAAACCGGCGACCAGGTCCTGGATAGGATTCGGAAAGTGGTAAACGCGAAGGAGGAAGGGGTAAAAGTGGATAGAGTGAGGAAAGCTAGAGACCACAAAATTATCTTAGGTTGTCAATCAAGACAGGAAATAGAAAAAGTAAAGGAGAAACTGAAGAAGTCGGGAGGGGACCTCCAAGTGGAGGAAATCTCTAACAAGGATCCATTGGTTATCCTTAAATTCGTCATGGACTACCTATCTGACGATGAAATAAAAGGAGCCTTAATAAAGCAGAACCAAAACTTGCTAAAAGACGAACCCAAGCAAAACATAGAAGCCATAAAAGTAAAGTATAGGCGGCGCACAAGGAACAAGTATGTGTCTCACATTGTACTAACAGTACCACCAAGCATATGGCGTCGCCTGACGGACGCGGGCACGGTGCACATCGATTTACAGCGAATTAAAGTGGAAGACCACTCGCCGCTGATTCAATGCACGCGGTGCCTAGGCTATGGCCATAGTAAGCGGTTCTGCAAAGAGACCGCAGACATGTGCAGCCACTGTGGGGGACCTCACCTGAGAACGGCCTGTGAAGACTGGAATGCGGGCATACAACCGAAGTGTCGCAATTGTACTAAAGCTCGAATAGACCAAAATGAGCACAATGCATTCAGCCTCGACTGTCCCATACGTAGCAAGTGGGATGAATTGGCCCGATCGTCGGTAGCATATTGTTAAGGGCAGCCCGGCTCAATACAGGCTTGTGCAGGCGAATCTACAAAGAAAAAAGCTAGCCACCGACGAACTCTACTTAGAAGCTGGCAAACGCAATATTGCAGCGGCACTTGTCCAAGAGCCATACGTAGGCGCGGGAAAGGAGATGAGGGGTTGTCGGGGCGTGAGGGTCTTCCAGAGCGCTAATAAAGGAGACGGGACAATCAAAGCGGCTATTGCAATCTTCGATAAAGACCTTAATATCAAACAGTACCCAAAACTCACCACAAATAACATCGCTGTGGTGGGGATTCAAACCAGCGCCTGGGAAATAACTCTCGTCTTCTATTACTTCGAGCCGGATAAGCCCATCAAACCATACCTCGACCATCTAAAGAGGATCGTAACAGAAGTAGGAGCCAGAAACTTAATTGTCGGTGGCGATGCCAACGCAAAAAGCCTGTGGTGGGGTAGTCCTACTACCGACGCTCGTGGAGACGAAGTGGAAGGAATATTGGGAGAGCTCGACCTTCACATCCTGAACGGGGGTTCCACCCCAACCTTTGACACTATTAGGGGGGGGCAGAGATACCACAGTTACGTGGATGTAACAGCATGTTCAACCGACATCTTGGACAAAATTGAAGGATGGAGAGTAGACGAAAGTCTAACGAGCTCGGACCACAACGGCATGATATTCAATATCAAACTAGGGAAATCCAAAGGATTAAGAATAGAAAGAACGACTAGGAAATACAATACAAAGAAAACAGACTGGACCGAGTTTCGTAAGGAACTCAGCCAACTAAAAATAGACAGAAACATAAATAGAAACGAAATAGATAAAATTCAAAACATAGAAGAATTAGAAAACACAATAGAATCAATAACAAAATTACTTACAGACACTTGCAATAATAAAATAAAGAAGAAAAAATTAAAAGAAGAATTAGCCATGCCGTGGTGGTCCGAGAAACTCCGCAAATTAAAAAAGGAAGTCGCAACAAGGAAGCGAAGAATAAGGTGTGCTTGTCCGGCCCGCAGGTCCATGGTGGTGGAGGAATATCTGGACAAAAAGAACGAGTACGAACAGGAAGCGTCGAGAGCTCAAGTCGAGAGCTGGAAGGAGTTCTGTAAGAAACAGGATAGGGAGGGGGTTTGGGAGGGGATTTACCGGGTAATCGGTAGAACTACCCAGAGAGGGGAGGATCTGCCGCTGGAGAAGGATGATGTGGTGCTTAATCCGCAAGACTCAGCGAAATTACTAGCGGAAACTTTTTATCCCAGAGACAACATCAATAGCGATAATGCTCACCACACCTTTACCAGAGCGAGGGCGGACCTGGTGAACGAGGGAGGACTCAATGAGTCTTACGATCCCCCGTTCACCATGTCGGAACTCAGAGCGGCCAGTGAGTCCTTCAACCCCAAAAAAGCACCAGGCGCCGATGGCTTCACAGCCGACATATGCAGCCAATTTATCACCAACGACCCCGATCTCTTCCTGGCTCTCCTAAATAAATGCCTGAGACTCCACCATTTTCCCACCAAATGGAAGGAGGCTACTGTATTAGCTCTAAGGAAACCCGGGAAGGAAAATTATACAACCCCCAAGGCTTACAGGCCTATAGGGCTTCTCCCGGTTTTGGGAAAAATCTTTGAAAAGATGCTGGTGGCGCGTCTTAAATACCATCTGCTCCCAAGGATGAGTACTCGCCAATTCGGGTTCATGCCACAAAGGAGCACAGAAGACGCCCTCTATACCCTGGTACGGCGCATCCGCGGCGGACTCGATCAAAAGAGGCTCGTCGCGATTGTGTCCCTGGATATAGAGGGGGCCTTCGACAGCGCCTGGTGGCCGGCTATTAGGAACCGGTTGGCTGAGGAAGAGTGTCCGATAGGGCTGAGACGCGTCATGGACAGTTATCTCCGGGATAGGAGGGTCAGGGTGAGATACGCTGGTGCAGAACATGAGAGGAACACAGAAAAGGGCTGTGTTCAAGGCTCGATAGGCGGACCAATATTATGGAATCTCCTCCTAGATCCCCTCCTTAAGGAATTGGAAAACGAAGGTACGTATTGCCAAGCGTTTGCTGATGATGTTATACTAATGTTTGAAGGTAGCACAGCAATGGAAATAGAGGGACAGGCAAACGCCGCACTCGCGCGTGTTCTGGCGTGGGGAATCGATAATAAATTGAAATTTGCGCCGCAAAAGACCAGCGCCATGTTAATCACACGAAGGCTAAAATTCGACACCCCACGTCTGGACATGGGCGGGGTCGTCATATCCATGTCTAAGGAAATTAAAATATTAGGCCTAACAATAGACGACAAACTCACCTTCAATAGCCACGTCTCAAACGTTTGTGGTAAAGCTGCGGGAATTTGTAAACAGCTATGTAGGGCAGCTAAAACAACTTGGGGACTACACCCGGAGGTAGTTCGGGTCATATATACTGCAGCAATAGAACCCATTGTTTTGTACGCCGCCAGCGTGTGGGCTCCGTCAGCTAAAAAAGTGGGAGTAATAAAGCAGCTGGCTATACTGCAGAGAGGAGTTGCTCAAAAGATATGCAAGGCATACCGAACAGTCTCCCTAAACTCCTCGCTGGTCCTGGCGGGGTTGCTCCCCCTAGACCTTCGGGTCCGCGAAATGGCCTCACTCTACGAGGCAAAGAAAGGGATACCTCAACAAATCCTTGGGGACAGGGAGGTGGAACAAATGCACTCTGCGATGCTGGCACAACATCCTGCCGAGCGGGTCGATCTGGAGTTTGGAACACTGGTGCACCAAGACCAGCACACAGCAGATTTTGATATTACCATCTTTACAGATGGTAGTAAAATTGCGGGAAAAGTTGGAGCTGCGCTGTCGGTAAGGGACAAAGAAAAAGAAATTAAGACCATCAAATTGACACTACCGGCCTTCTGCACAGTGTACCAGGCCGAGCTCCTGGCCATATGCGTCGCCACCAGGGAGATCAAGAAACACAAGGCTAAAACCTTCTCCATCCTCAGCGACTCCATGGCAGCACTAATGACCATAAAAAATCACAATTGTCTCCACCCCTTGGCAGTGGAAGCAAGAGAAAATATAAAAACTCTGTCTCCTCAGAGCAAAGTTGTCACTTTGTTCTGGGTTAAAGCCCACGCAGGGGTGGAGGGAAACGAACGTGCTGACTTCCTTGCCAAGGAGGCCGCGGAGAAATCTAAACGGAAGCCGGATTATGATCTGTGCCCGGTTTCATTCATCAAGCGAAATCTGCGTATGCAGACGCTTGATGAATGGAACCATAGGTATGAAACTGGTGAAACGGGGAGGATCACCAAACTGTTTTTCCCGAATGCAGTGGCGGCGTACAAAATAATCAGGAAAATAAAAATAGGAAACATCCTAACACAAATTATGACGGGACACGGGGGATTCTCAGAATACCTTGAGAGATTCCGGTGCAAGGAGAGCCCATTCTGTCTCTGCGATTCGGGAGAAAAGGAAAGCGTCCCTCACATACTATGCCACTGCCCTATGTTCGCTGTGGAGCGACACAACTGTGAAAGTAGGTTAGATATAAAAATAAATGAAGAAAATATTAGTGATATTATAAATAGTAAAGAGAGGGATGTGTTTTTAAATTACTGCATAAAAATGGCTGAAATTGTTATAAAGAGAAACAAAACTAGAGTATAAGAAATTATGTTTACACAATATTGTATATTATATTAGTGTTAAGCATAAAAAAGTAAATGTAAGTAGAAAATAAGTAGTGATTGAAAATACCACCTAAATGTAATAGTATATAACTAATAATGTATAAAGATTATATAAGTAGAAACTAAAATAGACATAAGCAGAAAATATAAATAAGAAAACAAAATAAAAATTTACCATAGAAATAAAATTTAGCAAACAGTATATTGTAAGCAAGTAGACCTAAGACCAAAATTGTAAAAACAAAGATTTTAAAGTGTGTTGAACCTTATTTCCCTGTAGCATTTAAGTAGAAATAAACAAATATGAAATAAAACAAATAGACAGAATAGAATAGAAATAATAGGAATAGACGGGAGTCCCACCCGTAAGGAATGAATGTGTGAATGACAGAAAGATCAGGTATGCGGCATGGAAGTGCGAGAGGCATACTCGCGAGAACTGGAATGCAAGTGAAACCAGATACCATAGGCTCCGATTATGTTGGAGGTGTAGAAAAAAAAAAAAAAAAAAAAAAAAAAAAAAAAAAAAAAAAAAACCTAACCTAACCTAACCTAACCTAACCTAACCTAACCTAACCTAACCTAACCTAACCTTTTTTTTTTTTTTTTTTTTTTTTTTTTTTTTTTTTTTTTTTTTAACGTGTGGAAATCCCCACGGACCGTCACCCCACCGGGGCTCTCGGCGGGGCGGTGTGTCGGACTCGAACCGACTAAAACCACACGGTGTGACCTCTCTGCGCCTGTATTTGGAAGGGATCCAGGTAACTGTTTTCTCCTTCTGGATCCCTCCCGGCGCCTGCCCGCACTGTTGCGGGCGCCATCTCCTCATCCTCTCTGTTTGGGCGACGTCCGGTCACACGCGGACGCCACCCCCTCGCGGCTGGCCACTACAGCGGATGGACGGGGAAACCCGTTCCGTCCACCCGCGGCCACACTCAGGGCGGCATGAGGCGCAAATAGGCGCGCCTCCGCCGCCCGGGGCGCCGGCGGCGGATCGGGTCCGAGTGGAGGTCATCCTCCCGGGCCTTCTCCGCCGCCTCCTTCTGCGAGATTACGTCCTCGCAGAAGGTTGCGACCGCGGTAAAACAACTGTCGCTACCGGCCATGGAGCGAACTACGACCGGCAGCGAGAGTTCCTCTCCGATGACTGCAGTGAGGGCCCGGCGCTGCGCCGCCCATGCGGGGCAGACCGCCAGCGTGTGCTGGGCCGTGTCCTCACTGCAGTCGCAGTGGTGGCAGGCGGGACTCAATTCCCTCCTCGCGACCGAGTGCAGATACTTTCCGAAGCAACCGTGCCCGGAAAGCACCTGCGTCAGCCGGAAGGAAAGGGTCCCGTGCTGCCGCCCTGCCCACTCGGCGATGACCGGCTGGAGAGCCTCCACGGTGGCGAAGCCAGCGCGTGGAGTCTCCAGCCGGAAAGACCATCTAGCCAAGGTGGCTCGACGAGCGGCTTCGCGCCACTCGCGCACGTCCTCGGGCGGAGGGCGGATGCCCCTCTCCGCCCGGAATTCAGCCACTCGTCGATAAACTTCGGCGAGCACTTCCGCCTCCAAATCCCACGGGGGTGTTCCGGCCAAGGCGCAGGCCGCTTCGGTCGACACCGTGCGGTATCCGCGTATGGCTCTGACCGCCAATATCCTCTGGGGGCGCCAGAGGCGCGCCCTATTCTGGGTGGACAGAGCCGCCGCCCACACCGGTGCACCGTACAGTGCCATCGACCGGACCACCCCCGTGTACAGCCGCCTAGTGGGAACACTGGCCCCGCCCAAATTGGGCAAAAGTCGCCCGAGGGCGGAGGCAGTGTCCACCAACTTTGGGGCTAGCTGTTTGAAGTGCTCGTCGAAGAGCCACCTTCCGTCTAGGACCAGACCCAGGTACCTCATCTGGGCCCGGACCGGTACGAGAACCGAGTTGACCTCAATCGAGGCGCCGGCGGGTGGACCACGACGGGGCCCGTGAAAGAGTAGGGCCTCCGTCTTATCCAGGGCCACCCGCAGACCCAGCGCCTCGATGCGCCCGACCACCATGGACACTCCAGTGGTGGCCAGGCGCGCCGCCTCCTGGAAGTTAGCCCCCCGGGCCGTGACTAAGGTGTCATCCGCGTAGCAGATTACACCCAGCCCGGGGGGGAGACGCCCTCTTAGGGCCCAGTCGTATCCCATGTTCCACAGGAGTGGAACCTAACCTAACCTAACCTAACCTAACCTAACCTAACCTACCTTCATCTAAAACTTGCTATATAAACTTGCAAATAATATCGACTCGAAGCTATTGGCGGCTGAGATTCACATTGTTTTGATTTAAAACGCTGTTTAGTTCGTTTTATACACATTTTCTACGAAATTTTTAGGACTTTGACGCTTTTTAGTGTTTTTACTTATTTCAAACGCTAAAATCTTTGTCGTTTGTCAACCAAATCTCTTGATTTTGGTTTTAAATCGTCGGCGTTAGCATCGCCTACACGTGTGTACCTCGTTTTCGGGGCTGCACCGTATAACACCTGAAATATTTACAATAAACACTGAAAAAGTTCTTAAAAATCATAAAAATTTGACTTTAAACCATACTTACCGGACGTTCCGTGCCACTCGCTGCCGGAAGCTCGTTGTTTTTGACTACCTTGGCACCCTTGCTGTACACCACCACCGGTTGAACACCCTCCGACTTACCATCGGAGCAGGAACACCTGAAAACTTAGGAATTTTCATCAAAATTTATCAAAAATTTACGTTTTTCGACAATAATTTGGCAACCCTTTGGTCTATAACTACAAATTTTGCATATTTAGATAGGGCTCATCTAGCCGCGTCGAAAGACACCACTCCCGTCGAAATCCGACGAGTAGATTTTCAAAAACGGGAATAAAACGAAATTTCTAAGTGTCAAACCGAGTTTACCTAAGGGGTGATATCACAAAAATTTTTCATCTAAAACTTGCTATATAAACTTGCAAATAATATCGACTCGAAGCTATTGGCGGCTGAGATTCACATTGTTTTGATTTAAAACGCTGTTTAGTTCGTTTTATACACATTTTCTACGAAATTTTTAGGACTTTGACGCTTTTTAGTGTTTTTACTTATTTCAAACGCTAAAATCTTTGTCGTTTGTCAACCAAATCTCTTGATTTTGGTTTTAAATCGTCGGCGTTAGCATCGCCTACACGTGTGTACCTCGTTTTCGGGGCTGCACCGTATAACACCTGAAATATTTACAATAAACACTGAAAAAGTTCTTAAAAATCATAAAAATTTGACTTTAAACCATACTTACCGGACGTTCCGTGCCACTCGCTGCCGGAAGCTCGTTGTTTTTGACTACCTTGGCACCCTTGCTGTACACCACCACCGGTTGAACACCCTCCGACTTACCATCGGAGCAGGAACACCTGAAAACTTAGGAATTTTCATCAAAATTTATCAAAAATTTACGTTTTTCGACAATAATTTGGCAACCCTTTGGTCTATAACTACAAATTTTGCATATTTAGATAGGGCTCATCTAGCCGCGTCGAAAGACACCACTCCCGTCGAAATCCGACGAGTAGATTTTCAAAAACGGGAATTCTCGCTTAGGCATATCAACTTTCAGGGGTACAGAGGCAGCAGGGGTAACCAACATTTTTGACTTTTATTTTATTTTATTTTAAAATATTTTTTGACTAACTGACACGTACTGCTACGTACTGTTTTACTATTTTAGACTTAAAGGACACCTACGACCCCCTTTACAGGTCGCAGAATCGGAGCTACATTGTGTAAAAAATTATTTTATTCTCATTCTTTTTGATTTGATTTCTCTTTGATAACTGACGTCAGACTATCAAGCCGGCATAATGATAGGAATACGGACGCCCATCAAAAAGCCGGAGAACAGGACAGACAAAAGCCCTCTGAACACCAGAGAAGAGGCCGAATCCTCCACTGCTACGACCAATGTAAGGCAAAGTGTGGGTGAATGGGAATCGGGTAAGATTGACCCAAAGCCTTGCACCTCAAAGGCACACCCTCACTCACCCAAACAAACAGTGGGCTTGGCACCGGTGGCGCCCCAGAAAATTAAACAAAAAACTGCACCCTCTCAAGATGCAAAAACATCAGCCCCCAGAACATCGATAGAGGCAACTGGGGCTTCGCCGGGGCCGAGCCAAGGAGCAGCAAAGCCGAGCAGTAGAACCGCCCAGGCCAAAGCGTGGCTCCAAAGAGCAAAGACCTGCGTGGGCGAGTCCCGAAATCTTAAGACGGACCTCAAGCAGGGGATCCTGAAAGCGGTCGACCACCTTTTCCTATTGGTGAAGGAGGCGGAGGCCTCAAGGGCGGCGGCACCACCTGCGACACAGGACAGAGAGAAGGTAGCATTAAAAGAGACGGAAATGGTGGGGGTGACGACCATAGAGACGGAGACGCTGAAGAGGGTGCTCGAGGAGCATAGTCGCCTTCTTAGTGTTAACACCCAAAAAATGGACGAGTTGAAAGAAGCGCTGCAGGTGAACCAGGAAAGCGTCGAAAAGCTTTCCTACGCCAGCGCAGTAGCAAATCGGACCATTTCACACGCTCCCAAAGTACAAAACGCAACGCTCCACTCAATAGTCGTCACCTCAACCAAGGAAACGGAAACTGGGGACCAGGTCATAGACCATATAAGAAACGCTGTTAACGCGAAGGAGGGATGGATTACAGTCGATAGGATTAGGAAGGCGAAAGATAGAAAGATTGTTTTGGGATGCCGCACCGAAGAAGGAAGAGATAGAATAAAACAGAGGTTAGCGAGCGCAAAGGAGTTCCTGAAAGTGGAGGACGTCAAAAACAAAGATCCCCTCGTTGCACTTAAAGACGTCCTGAAAAATAACACTGATGAGGACATCTTAAAAGCCCTCCGGAATCAGAACAAGGATCTGTTCGATGGCCTCCCAAAGGGCGAAGAACGTGTTGAAGTAATCTACAAGAAGAGAGCCAGGAACCCTCATACACAACACGTGGTTCTGAGGGTCGCCCCAAAACTTTGGCTGAAACTCCAAGAGAAGCAAGTAGTCCATATAGACTTACAAAGAATTAAGGTCGAGGACCAATCGCCCTTGGTCCAATGTTCTCAGTGTCTGGGGTATGGACACGGGAGAAAACTATGCAAGGACAGCACTGAAAAATGCAGCCATTGTGGAGGACCCCACATGAGGACGCAATGCCCTGACTGGCTAGCCGGAACAGCCCCGAAATGCTGTAACTGTGAGCACGAAGGCCTGGATCGCGTTGAGCACAACGCATTCAGTGCCGAATGCCCAGTACGCAGGAGGTGGGATATGCTGGCCAGATCCCGAGTTGCATATTGCTAAGGGCAAGACTGGCAGGATGAGCACCCCAACCAGAAGGTATGTAGTAGCCCAAGCCAACTTACAGAGAAAGGAACTGGCGACCACCGAACTCTTTTTAGAGGCCAGTAAGCGATCAATCGCTTGGGCTCTGATCCAGGAGCCGTACGTGGGGGGGGGCAGAAGTATGAAGAGCTACCGAGGTGCGAGAGTCTACCAGTGCGAGGCTGATGGAAGTGGGAGGGTCAAAGCGGCAATAGCCGTATTTGATAATGACCTAGATGTCATTCCCTACCCGAAACTCACCACAAACAACATCGCTGTGGTGGGTATCCGGACCAAAGCCTGGGAAATCGCCGTAGTTTCATACTACTTTGAGCCTGATAAACCCATGGGGCCATACCTGAATCAGCTGACAAAAATAAAGACGGAACTGGGCATAGGAAAACTACTGATAGGCGGAGATAGTAACGCCAAGAGTACCTGGTGGGGAAGTGCGATAGAGGACTCCAGGGGAGAAGAGATGTCTGGAACGCTGGAAGACCTAGAGCTTCAGGTACTGAACACCGGAGACACGCCCACTTTTTATACAGTGAGAGGCGGTGTCATTTACAAGAGCCGAGTGGACGTCACGGCATGCTCACTCGACCTAATTGACCGAGTGGAGGGCTGGCGGGTTGACACAGGGGCCACGAGTTCTGACCACAACACCATCTTCTTTGAAATTAAAGAAAAAAGGGCAAAAGGAATTAATATAACTAGAACTACGAGGAAATATAATACTAGGAAAGCAAATTGGGAAAACTTTGAAGTAAAATTAAATGAATTTAAAATTGAAAATAACATTAATTTAGACAAAATATTAGAAATTTCAAATAAACAAGACTTAGAACTAGCTATAACCAAATACAATAAATTAATAGAAAAAGCATGCGAAGAAACAATACCTAAGATTAAAAATAGTGAAAAACTTACCTTCCCGTGGTGGTCAAAGGAGCTCGCAGCGAAGAAAAAGGAGGTCGCCAGGTTGAAGAACCGCATCCGCAATGCCGCCCCGGTCCGAAGAGCGATGGTCGTTGATGAGTACCTAAGAGCGAAAGAAAACTATGAGTGTGAAGCAAAGAATGCCCAAACTGCCAGTTGGAAGGAGTTCTGCAAGAAACAAGATCGGGAAGGACTCTGGGACGGGATCTACAGGATCATAAGAAGGACCAAAAGAAGACAAGAAGATCTGACCCTTGTGAAAAACGGTACACACCTGGACCCGAGAGAATCAGCAGCCCTACTAGCCGAGACCTTCTACCCGAGGGACAGAACGGACGAAGATAACGCAGACCACAGAGCTATTAGGGAAACAGCTAGCCGGGTTAACGAGTGGCAGCATGACGAGTATCATGACCCACCGTTTACGTCACTAGAACTGACTACGGCCGTGGAGGGCTTTAACCCTAAGAAGGCACCCGGAGCGGACGGCTTAACGGCGGATATCTGCAGTCGGGCTATCTGCCAGGACCTGGACTCTTTCCTTGCCCTCTACAATAAGTGCCTAGAATTGGCACACTTCCCTAACACCTGGAAGGAGGCAACGGTGGTGGTCCTCAGGAAACCGGGCAAGGAAGACTATTCGAGCCCCAAGTCGTACAGACCGATAGGTCTTCTGCCGGTCTTGGGGAAGGTCCTGGAGAGAATGATAGTGGCAAGGATTAAATGGCAGCTCGTACCGCGGTTTAGTACTCGCCAATTTGGCTTTATGCCCCAGAAAAGTACCGAAGACGCCCTCTATACACTAATAGAACACGTACGGGACAAGTTGCGGCTGAAAAAGCTAATTGTTCTGGTGTCGTTAGACATAGAGGGCGCCTTCGATAGCGCATGGTGGCCAGCGATTAGAGTAAGATTGGCTGAGGAAAGGTGCCCGGTGAACACTAGGAGGCTACTAGACAGCTATCTCGACTGCAGAAAGGTTAGGGTGAGATATGCTGGGGAAGAGTGTACGAGAGAGACAGACAAGGGCTGTGTCCAAGGGTCAATCGGTGGTCCAATCCTTTGGAACCTGCTGCTAGACCCACTGCTGCAGGAACTCGGAAGTAAGGGGTACTTTGTCCAGGCTTTTGCAGACGACATTGTACTGGTAATAGACGGCGAAACAGCATCTGAGGTTTCAGGAGTCGCAAATGTAGCCCTCGCCCATGTACAGGAGTGGGGTGTCAAAAATAAACTGAAGTTCGCACCACAAAAAACACACGCAATGGTAATAACAAACAAGATCAAATATGACACACCACTCCTGAGCATGGCCGGAGTTAACATTGGCATGGTCACGAGTATGAAACTTCTGGGACTTACCATCGACAGCAAACTTACCTTCAACGAACACACCACAAACGTATGTAAGAAAGCCGCGGACATATACCAACAGTTGTCGCGCGCAGCAAAGGTAAGTTGGGGACTCAATGTGGAGGTAATCCACACAATCTACACCGCAGTAATTGAGCCCATTATAACTTATGCGGCATGTGTCTGGGCTCCCGCCGCTGGTAAACTGGGGATAAGGAAGAGGCTAGGCACCGTCCAACGAGGATTTGCACAGAAGCTCTGCAAATCTTACCGCACCGTCTCTCTCAATGCGGCGCTGATACTTTCCGGGATACTTCCTCTCGACTTGCGTATACAAGAAGCAGCCGCCATGTATGCAGCGAGGAGAGGGTCGTCCAGGTTTGTGCCCGGAGATCGCGAAATCGAGGGTGCGGTAAGGTTTGCAGAAACATCGCATCCAGCCAAGCGGGTGGCCTTGGGGTTCGTATGCCTGGAGGACCAACAGCTTGTGAACAGCCGCGATGTGCAGACAGTGCGAATATTCACTGACGGCAGCAAGATTGAGGGGAAGGTCGGAGCCGCATTATCCTTATGGGATAATGACGGTGAAGTCCAGAACCTCAAACTTAGCCTTGCCGCGTACTGCACAGTCTTCCAGGCTGAACTACTGGCTATCTGTAAGGCAATGGATGTGATCCTTAAGCGCAAAGATATCGCCTACGAATTGTATAGTGATTCTAGGTCGGCATTGCAAGCGGTCGTGGACGGTGCCTCGCTTCATCCTTTGGCGTTTCGTGCTAGAACAAATATGGTTAGGGCACTGAACCAAAACAAAGATATTTCTTTGTTTTGGATCAAAGCACATGCAGGACAACCGGGGAACGAACGCGCGGATGAATTGGCGAAGGAGGCAGCATTGTCGTCGCGGAGGAAGCCGGATTATGACCTGTGCCCGGTTTCGTACATCAAGCGTCAAATCCGTCTGGATTCGCTTGATGAATGGAACCGGAGATATGTGTCTGCCGAGACTGCTTCTGTGACGAAAATGTTTCTTCCGAACGCAATAGAAGCTTACCGGGTGGTGAGAAAGGTGAGACCGACCGGTGTGATCACGCAGGTCCTTACGGGGCACGGCGGGTTTTCCAAATACCTGAACCGCTTCCGGTGTAGGGAGAGCCCATCGTGCACCTGCGACCCCAGTGTGGATCAATCAGTCCCCCATATATTATTGGAGTGTCCCATATTCGCAGTAGAACGCTACAATGTCGAAATGGAACTAGAGGTAACACTAAAAAAGGAAGTGATATGGGAAATCATGTTAGGAAAAAATAGAGATAAGTTCCTAAAATATTGCGAAAATATAGCAAAGAAAGTCATTAAAAGTAACAAAGATAAATAGATAGATAAATATGTTTAGTTATATATTGTATATATATTAACGTAAGCATAAAAGTAAGTTATATGAAATAGTAAATAAGTAAGCAATAAAATAAGTAACTGTAATGAACAAGGCACATTGTTAAAATAAGATATGTAAAAATGTAATTAAAATACGAAAATGTAATTAGATTAAAGTAATAAGAAGTAATATAGTAGAACCTTTAAATGGGAGTTCCACCCATAATAAGACAGTAGTAGAACTGGTATGAAAAAGAATATAAGTAACATAAGGGCGCCAATCATGTTGGCGGATAGTCTGAAAAATTTAAAAAAAAAAAAAAAAAAAAAAAAAAAAAAAAAAAAAAAAAAACCTAACCTACCTACCTAAATACCTACCTACCTACCTACCTACCTACCTACCTACCTACCTACCTACCTACCTACCTACCTACCTACCTACCTACCTACCTACCTACCTACCTACCTACCTACCTACCTACCTACCTACCTACCTACCTACCTACCTACCTACCTACCTACCTACCTACCTACCTACCTACCTACCTACCTACCTACCTACCTACCTACCTACCTACCTACCTACCTACCTACCTACCTACCTACCTACCTACCTACCTACCTACCTACCTACCTACCTACCTACCTACCTACCTACCTACCTACCTACCGACCTAGTTCCGGAGTTACATTTTTAGGGTAAAAGAGGGCAAAGTGAACACAGGCAGCTGTATTATATTATTTTATAAAATTTTAATGCTTTATATAATTTTAATGCTTGTATTAAATTATAATTTTATTTTGTTGAACTTTAATTTTATGTACTTAGAATTTTTTTAATATTTTATCAAATTTTGTTGCTCCCATTGAATTTTATTTGTTAAACTTTATTTCATTTCATTTTATTATTTATTATATAACTTTAATTTAAATTTAAATATATATTGAATTTCATTTTATTTCATTTTATTTATTATATAATTTTAATTTAACTGAAGTTTACTTGTGTTCTTTTATTACTTTATTTTTCTTTAATTTAATTCGAATTTAACTTAGTTCAAAAAAAAAAAATTATTTTAATTTTTATTATTATCGAATGTCATTGCACCTATTGAATTTTATTTATTATTAAATTAATTTAAAAAAAATTAAAAAAAAATAAAAAAAAAGGAATAACAGTTATAGTAATAATTTTATTAGTAACAATAACAAATTACTGATGAATATTGTTATCTTCATCGAATTTCGTTGCTCCTATTGAATATCATTTGTCATTTGGTTTTAACTTATTTATTTCTTTTTTGTTGAACTTTAATTTTATGTACTTGAAAGAATTTTAATTTTTTATCAAATTTTATTGCTCCCATTCAATTTCACTTTATTTGATTTATTTTCATTATTTAATTTTAACTTAGCTTTAATTATTTTTTAGGTCACAGTGGTTACTGGAAAATACCAAAATTTTAATTTGGGTCATCTCCGGAACCAGACATCACAGAGCGTCGTGCTTGGTGTCCATAGAACGGGCTTGAGAAGGGCTTTCTGTTAGGCCTACTTAACGACTCTACATAGAGTCCAAAAAATAGGAACCCGTAGCTCCTTGAATTGGGGGCTGTGGTGACCGAATTTGAGCGTGTGGCGCGTTGGAGGTGCCCTTAGCCCCGTCAGCATGAGCTTGTCACGCGCGCCTGGCGTTTCTGGCCCCGAGGGGGAATTGGAGGTGGACCGTCCCGGAGCCTCTGAGATACCAACTAAGGTCGCAAAAAGCGACCGAGGGGTCAGGGCTGGACCAACTAAAGCCCCTAAATCTGTAAAGTCGGCGTCGGGTAGTCTGCGCAAGACTACAACCATCAAAAACGCCTAAACTACGGCGAGGCGTAACATCGCGGACCTCGCCCGAGGACTTCACGAGGGAGAGAGGTCAGACTCTATAGAAGAGATGGGGACTCAGTCGGGACATACTGGGGATGGCTCGGCCCAGCGCACGGAGGACACTCCATACATGAGCGCGGAGTCCCTTAGTCCGAAACGTAGCGCGGGCAGACTGGAGTTCTGGTCGATGACCGGCTCACCGCAGAACCGTGGCCGCCCGGACTTGGCTGAGCGAACCGGCGGGGGCCCGGACGCCGATGACGGTTTGGGCTTGGAGTTGGGACTCATGGCGGGGGCGAACGACAGCGATACCGATGAGGCCCTCTCCGATGTTGACAGCCACAAAAGCTGGAGAAGTGGAAGAGCCAGCATCTTGCCCCCCGTCGGGAGATTCGTCGGTGTCGCGATGGATCTGGCCACGGTGCGCGCTCATAAACTGCTCCAGGATGGCAAGGAAGCGCTAGAAAAGGCCACCACCATGCGCAAGGAATACAAGACGGAAGCAACAGAGTGCCTACAGGCACTATACGAAACGGTGCTCGGAGTGGCAGACTCTCAAAATAGACACCGCGTAGCGCTGGAGGAAGAACGCGCTCGCGCGGCTAGGGAGCTGGTCCGGGTAGAGAGAGCGCACTCACGGAAGCTGGCTGAGTTAAGCGGCCACACGGCGGATAAAGTATCCGAGACCCAGCAGCTGGTGACAGGGCTACGAGGACTAGTGGAGGGCATCCAAAGATGGCTAAATTTCGAAATGGACGCTCCAATTAAAACCATTGGGAGTATCCATCTAGAGCTGCAAAGAGTAACAGCAAGATGCTCTTCGAGCCAGTTAGGAGAGACCACGGAGGGCGGCTCCTTGAGGGCACCGAACATCTCCTCGGAGCAGGGCCTGGGTCCGGAGCTGCTATCTTTAGGAGCAAAAATAGAAAACCTGGCCGATCAGTTCAGGGCCTTGCAGGCTGACGTGGACAGATGGCGCCTGGAAACGACCCAAATGATGCGGAGTCCGGCTGAAGTGTGCAGTCCCCTGGGCGAGTCCACTATGCCAGGGAGTGCGGGCACAGAGAAGGCAGTTGAAGAAATCAACCGCCAGATTGTGTTGCTGAAAGAGGCGGTGGACAGGAATACCACAATAATGGAAAGGGAGCGAGTTGCACTGCCCTTCTTCGGGAACCCGTTGAATGTGCCCCGGGACTGGGAACGACTGTGGCTGACCTGCTCAGGGAGATCAGGGCCGAGATCGCGGAGGTGAGGGATCTCGTTTTGATAGAGCCCAGAACCTCTAACGTCTTGGCTGGCCTGGGAACCGAGCTGTATCGCGCGGAGACTAGGGAAGCGATAGAGGGTACCCTAAAGCCTCTAGAAACCAAGATAAACGACCTATCGGACCGCACCACAGAAATTAACAAAATGGTGCGAAGCTACGCAACGGTGCTCAAGGGGGCCTCAACCACGGGGCGGACTATTGGCCTCCGTAAGGAGGAATCCAGCACGCCTGACTGACCGACCGATACCTCGTATGGCCTCATAGTGGAGTCCATCAACCCACAACACTCCCATGGAGATGTCATTGTTAGCGCAAAAATGCGTTTTGCTGCCCACAAAACGCAGGCAATTTTTATCACCAGGAGGAGGGTTAGGGCCTCTCCTCCAAATCTAACTTTAAATGGAACCGTGATCCGGCTTGGAGAATCCCTCAAAGTTCTGGGCCTAACAATTGACCACCGGCTTCTATTTAAGGAACACCTGGCTGGCGCGCAGCGAAAAGCGGTCGGCCTGTACAAGAGGGTCGCAAAAACAGCATCAGCGGGATGGGGGCTGAACTCCAACGTTATTCGGCTGATTTATCAGACCGTGGTGGAACCCACCGTACTGTACGCCGCATGTACCTGGGCAGAGGTGGTTAAGAAAAAATACAACCAGGACCTACTAAACAGAATCGCGAGACAATTTGCGATACTGATCACCAAAGCGCACAGAACCACCTCATTTACATCAGCGGTCGTACTGTCAGTCATACTCCCTCTGGACCTCAGAGCCCGGGAACAGCTCAGGCTCTATGAGGTCCGAAGCGGTCAGCCTCTTCCCGAGCTACCTGATTACGAAATGGAGAGACGCATCAGCCCATTTGACCTGCCCCATCCTGCCGCTAGGAAGGGTCTTACCCACCGGAAGATTTTGACCGAGGAAGATCTTAGGATACTGGATGTGGACGTAGTCCACATCTACACGGACGGAAGCAAAATAGAAGGTCGAGTTGGGGGAGGAATTGCCCTGTGGTTGGGGGGCAGGGAGATTGGGCACTCCCGTTTTAGACTCTCTGACCACTGCAGCGTTTTTCAAGCGGAACTCGTAGCCATTGCCAGAGCGCTTGCTATGATCCAGAGAAGGGCCGGGGAGAGGCGGATCTGTGTACTCAGCGACTCGCGATCGGCTTTGGAGACTCTGGCCGACCCTGCCTCCCTCCATCCACTGACCAATCTCATCAAAGCCAGAGTCGCTGAACTGGAGAAAAGGGGCGTAGAGGTGCAGTGGTGTTGGGTAAAGGCACATGTGGGACTACCTGGTAACGAGAGGGCCGACGAACTGGCCAAGGAGGGAGCCCTCGAGGACAAGAGGGCCCCTGTGTACACAGACTACCCACTCTCGGCGGCCAAGCGTCTTATAAGGTCGGCAACGCTGGAGGATTGGCAGAAGAGGTATGAGGGCTCGTCCACAGGAAGAATCACGAAAATGTTTCTCAGGAATGTTCTACAGGCCTACAAAATCTTTAGAACACACAACCACCAAAACCTGTTAACGCAGTTCCTAACAGGCCACGGGGGAATCCGAGAATATCTCCACAAACATAAACTTGCTGACTCCCCCAACTGCATATGCGACGGGAACACGGCCGAGACAGTGGAACACTTAATCTGGCAGTGCCCCAGATTCACATCTCAGCGCCACGATTGCGAGCAAAGGCTAGGCATAAAACTAGAAAAGAGTGCCCTGGTGGAACTAATGTACCAAAAGGAAAGTAGGGAGCAATTAATGAAATACGGTTCCACTATCATGAAGATTGCCGGCAGAGCTAACGGCTCCAGGGTGTAGGCCTTCTGCCTGGTCACGGGGTAGGGATTGATAAATTAGTTGAATTCTAGATTATGATGAATATTGCTGGTTCTTAAATTGCTGAACTTATTACCTGTGTATTTATATTAAATTATATTAGTTTTACTGAATTTTATTAATTTGTATCGAATTATTTATTTTATTGAATTTTATCAATTTATATTGAATTTATTAATCCTACTGTAAATAAAGTTATTAATCCTATTTTCTAATAATCCAATTTTGCTAATTTTAATGAGTTCATTGAATTTTAATTTTTGTTACTAGTCTTATTGAATTGCATTCAAGCCAATTGAAATATATTGAATTTATTGATTTTGTACTGCGTTCTATTAATCCTATTGCCAATGATTTTGTTAATTTTATTGAGTTCATTGAATTTTATTATTTGTTGAATTTATGAATTATACTAGTTCTATTGAATTGTATATAAGCCTACTGAAATGTATTGTAATTAATGTAATTATTTAATACTATTGTAAATACTTTTATGAATTTCATTTAATGTATTGAATTTATCATTTTGCTGTATTTATGGCTCCTATTAGTTCTAAATTAATTGTATTTAATCCTATTGAAATGCATTGAATTTATTAATTTTGTACTGAATATTTCTAATCTTATTGTGGGTGATTTTACTGACTGGGTATTATTGAACTGTACCGAGCCTAATGAATTGTATTGATTTTTTGTAAGGAAATTATTTATAACAATGTCATTTAACTGCAATGTACTTAACTGGGCTTGACACGCTTAAGCCTAGATTAAGCTGAAATAGTTTTATGAATTAATGTAACATATAAGCAAATGGTTGGTTGGTTGGGTTTGAGTAAAACCCAAAACAACTAAAACTAAGGAAAATGAAAACAAAATATTGTAATGCAAGTAGGGAAAGCATGCTTAATAAATATACGATATAGATTGTAAGTCATTTGAAGCGGGGAAAAAAAAAAAAAAAAAATATATATATACATATATATATATCTATAGATCATTGAATCACAAAATACCACACAAGTTTCAAGTGACATATTAAAATATAATGTCAAATTAAGCATGCATATTAAAAAAAAAAAAAAAAACCTACCTACCTACCTACCTACCTACCTACCTACCTACCTACCTACCTACCTACCTACCTACCTATCTACCTACCTACCTAACTACCTACCTACCTGGAATTTCATTTTATTTAATTTATTTGCTTGTTTTGTTGAATTTCAATTTTAGTGATTAGAGCCACTCTGGAGTTGAATTTCTGAGTCGTGATTTTCTGGGTTCTGAGTCGCGGTTGAAATCTGCCTTACCTATTTTTATCTTGTGATTTTATTTTATTAAATTTTCACTTTCATTAATATTATCTTTTTTATCGAATTTATTTTTTGCTCCCATTGAATTTTATTTGTTAAATTTTATTTCATTTTATTTTATTATTTATTATATAACTTTAATTCAACCTAATTTTTATTCTGTTTTGTTCTATTTTATTGAATTCTAATTCTGAGTACCCTCTGTCGGTGGTGCCACCGACGCCGTTAGGATGAGCGTGTCGCGCGCGCCTGGCTCTACTGGCCCCGGGGGGGATTCAGAGGTAGACCGCTCCGGAATATTGGATGTGCCAATTGGAGCCGCAAAAAGTGACCGAGCACCGAGAACTGGACCGGTTAGAGCTCCTAAGTCGGTGAAGTCGGCGTCGGGCAGCCTACGTAGGACCACTACCATTAAAAACGCCCAGTCAACGGCGAGGCGTAACATCACGGACCCCGCCCGAGGACGTTACGAGGTGGAGCGGCCGGACTCGGTGGATGTAATGGGGGCTCAGTCAGAGCCCACTGAGGATGGCTCGGCCCAGCGAACGGAGGGTACTCCATACATGAGTGCGGAGTCCCTTAGCCCGAAGCGAAGTGCGGGCAGATTGGAGTTCTGGTCAATGACCGGTTCTCCGCAGCACCCCGGCGTCCCGGAAAATGATGACTTGGTTGGGAGGACCATCGGAGGGCCGGAGAGTGGTGGGGCGGCCGACGGATTGGATTTAGGGTTGGAGCTCCTTGCGCCAGTGAACGACAGCGATTCAGATGAAGCCCTCTCTGATGTCGAAAGCCACAAAAGCTGGAGAAGCGGAAGGGCCAGCATATTGCCCCCCGTCGGGAGATTCGTCGGTGTTGCAATGGATCTGGCCACGATGCGCGCCAATAAGCTGCTCCAGGATGGCAAGGAAGCACTCGAGAAGGCCACGACTATGCGCAAAGAATGCAAGGTGGAAGCGTTGGAGTGCCTACAAGCACTTTACGAAACAGTGCTGGGTGTGGCAGACTCCCGAAACAGGCACCGCGTGGCGCTGGAGGAGGAACGCGCGCGCGCGGCTAAGGAGTTGGTTCGGGTGGAGAGAGCTCACACGCGGAGGCTGGCCGAGATAAGCGGCCAGACGGCGGATAAGGTGTCCGAGACCCAGCGGTTGGTGACAGGGCTGCAAGAACTTGTGAAAGGCATCCAGAAATGGCTGAACTTCGAGATGGACACCCCAATAAAAACAATAGGCAGCATTCATCTAGAGCTGCAGAGGGTGGCGGCTGGATGCTCTTTGAGCCAGGTGCAGAAGGCTGGCGAGAGTGGGACCTCGCACGAGCGGTTGCTCCCCGCCGGGCGGGACTCGGGTCCGGAGCTGCTTTCCCTCGGACGGAAGATGCAGGATCTCGCGGAGCAGTTCAGGGCGCTGCAGGTTGATGTGGAGCGGTGGCGACAAGAAATGGCGGAACTCATGCGTAGCCAGGGTGGGGCGGATTTCTCTCCCAATAGCCCTGTGTTGGCGGACGATGCAGGGGCCATGGGAGCGGTGAGGGAGATCGGTCAAGAGATCGAGAGGTTGCGTGAAGCAGTGGACAGAAACACCGCCGTGATCGAGATGGGGCGAACGACTCCTTCGCCTACTCCTCGGGAGGACCCGGACGTCAATCCCCCTCTATCGGGGGCTGTCGCGATGGAGATGCTGCGAATGGTGAGATCCGAGATTGCGGAGGTTAAGGACCTCATAATGGCGGGGCCGGTGTCGCACGGGGTTGTGGCGAATCTGGGCGCTGAAATGTCTCATGCAGAGGCAAAAGAGGCTATGAAGAGCACCCTTAAACCGCTGGAGTCTAAATTGGAGAACCTAGCGGACCGCGCCGAGCAGATCAACAAAACGGTGCGCACCTACGCGACAATGCTCAAGAGTGCCCCGGCCGCGGCGTTGGCTGTAGATCAACGTGGAGGGGAGTCGGGTGCGCCGAGAGAGCTGAATGGTACTTCGTATGGCCTGATCGTGGAGTCGATCAACCCGCAGCACTCCCATGGGGATGTAATAGACGCGCTAAAGAAGAGTGTGGACATCGTCATGCTAGGGGTGGGAGTTAATGGCCTGAGGCGAATAAGAAGAGGCAGAGTGGTTGCCGACTGTGCGACACAGGAGGAAAGAAGGGTGCTCGGGAACGCCATCAAAGCCTCCAACACTGGACTCTCGGCCATGGAGGCGCCAAAGAGGATGCCGCACCTGCGCCTGGTCGGAGTAGCGAACCACTTAAACGATGAAAAAGTGGGGAAGGCAATATTGTCCCAAAACAGCGGTCTCCTTGAGGAGGTCCCGGAGCAGCACAGAAAAGCCAGGGTGGTCCGCAGAATAAGGAACAAGACTAGAGAAAAGAGCAATATAATAGTTGAAGTAAGCCCGCGGGTTTGGAAAGCCCTGCAGGGGACGAGAGTACGTATAGGGTACCAGCTGGTTCCCGCTGTAGACCAGTCCCCTGTAATGCAATGCTACCGATGTCTGGGTTTTGGACACAAAGCTGACGAATGCCGGGGGGTGGCCCCAGCCTGCGGTTACTGCTCCGGTGCACACGACACCCGGGAGTGTACCCGTAGCAGTACGCCACCCAGGTGCATCAACTGCGGAGAGGGATCGGACCACCCGGCATACTCCAGTGAATGCCCAGTATGGCAGAAGTGGGATAGGATCTCAAGGGCTGCAGTCTGCTACTGCTGAGGGCACCCAAAATAATCTAACACAGGAAATCGGGGTAATCCAAGCCAACCTAGGAAGAGGCTTTGCGGCGACGAAGGACTTGTTGAGGGTGGCTGCGAGAGAGGGCGTCTCCCTCTTGTTGCTTCAGGAGCCTTATGTGGGAGCCACCAAGAGACTGGAGGCGACTGGTGCCCGGACATTCCAGGTGATGTCGGGAGATTTGCCATCCAAGGTGGCGATAGTAGTGCTGGATGACCGCCTTCGAGTAACTTCTGGCAGTGACTGTGCGGCGCACAATATGCGCTGATTTGAGTGTGGACCTGCTTAGGCTGGGGCCAATCAGGAGGAATTTGCGCACTGAACACTGTATTGTTGCCGGCGACGTCAATGCCAAGAGCCCCTGGTGGGGCTGTAGCACGGAGGATGGCAGGGGCGAGATGCTTGCGGATTTTGCTGCGCAGGAATCGTTACAATTCATCAACGAAGGAACGACGCCCACTTTCTCCGTGTTTCGACAGGGTCGTCTCTACGCCAGTATCGTGGACGTAACCATGGCTTCGAACCGCTTAGCGTCGAAGATTGTTGAATGGAAGGTAGACCCAGGCCTTTCGGACCTTTCCGATCACCGCCCAATCTCCTTTGGTGTGAGGGTCAGTGGCGGGCTCACTGCGAATCCGAGGCCATCCACGAGGCGCTATAGTACTGGAAAGGCTGACTGGGAACGCTTTGACGAGGGACTGGCTCGGGGTCTAGAGGCAAGGGATCTTGCCTCCGAACGGTTCGCAGCGGTCTCCACAGCGGAGGAACTGGAGACGCTGGTAGCGTCGTTGACCGACTCCATTGGGGAGGCATGCGCGGAGGCAATCCCCCCAGTGAAGAACGGGAAAAAGCGACCAGAAACTCATTGGTGGACCACGGAGTTGAACGAACTTAGGACCACCGCTAACCGAATGAGGAACCGTATTAGAAACGACGACCCCAGACGACGTCAGCATGCGGTCGACCGCTACATGGAGGCAAAGAGGACTTACAAGGAAGCCATTCAGGACGCGATCACACAGGCGCTGGAGAAAGTTTTGTGAAAGGCAGGAGAGGGAGTCCATGTGGGACGGGATCTACAGAGTCATTCGCAGGTGTGGGAAAGCGAGACCGGATGAGATGCTGAAGGATCCTGCTGCGAATGGCTCTGTGCTGACCCCTTGCATCGGCACGGCTATTGGCTGAAACCTTCTACCCCCAAGACCTAGAAGAAAATGACAACCGGGTACAGCAGGAGCGGAGAGCAGTGGTGGCGGAAGGCCTGAGACAGATTAGGGAGAGAACAACGAACCATAAGGACTTTACCGCTGCACAGGTTTAGACAGTTCTCGGGGATATGAGTCCAAGGAAGGCCCCCGGGGGGGATGGTCTGACATCGGACATCTGCTCTAGGGTTATGCAACAGAAACCCGGTCTGATGCTGGCGATGTATAATGCCTGTCTAAGGTTGGGGTATTTTCCGCGGCCCTGGAAAAAGGCGGTCATCCGTATTATCCCGAAGCCTGGCAAGGATACCTACGATGAGCCGAAATCCTACAGACCTATCGGCCTACTGCCAGTTCTTGGGAAAGTACTGGAAAAGTTGTTCGCTGCGAGGCTGCTTTGGGAGTTGGGAGGTGCCTCCAAACTGAGCTCCAGGCAATTCGGCTTTATGCCGCAGCGCAGCACCGAGGACGCCCTCTATGTGGTAGTAAATAGGGTGCGAGAGCTCAGGAACAGAGGACAACTTGTAGCGGTCATCTCCCTGGACATAGAGGGCGCTTTTGACAATGCCTGGTGGCCCGGAATTGTAGGGGAGCTCCTTGATAAGGAGGCTGAACCCTTGACTCTGAGGTTACTCCAAAGCTACCTCAGCGACAGGGAGGTGACAGTACAGTACGCAGGATGCGAGGTCACGACAGCGACAAGCAAAGGATGCATACAAGGCTCAACATGTGGTCCCCTTTTATGGAATGTACAGCTGGACCCGCTCCTTAGGGCCGCGGACAGACTGGAGGCTCACGTCCAGGCAATCGCCGACGACATCCTTATCATCGCCTCTGGAGGCAGCACGGAGGAGCTGGAACGTGGGGCTCAGAGGGCGCTGGATACCATCGCAGCATGGGGAGTTAGAGAGAAAATGCGTTTTGCTGCCCACAAAACGCAGGCAATTTTTATCACCAGGAGGAGGGTTAGGGCCTCCCCTCCAAATCTAACGTTAAATGGAACCGCGATCCGGCTTGGAGAATCCCTCAAAGTTCTGGGCCTAACAATTGACCGCCGGCTTCTATTTAAGGAACACCTGGCTGGCGCGCAGCGAAAAGCGGTCGGCCTGTATAAGAGGGTCGCAAAAACAGCATCAGCGGGATGGGGGCTGAACTCCAACGTTATTCGGCTGATTTATCAGACCGTGGTGGAACCCACCGTACTGTACGCCGCATGTACCTGGGCAGAGGTGGTTAAGAAAAAATATAACCAGGACCTACTAAACAGGATCGCGAGACAATTTGCGATACTGATCACCAAAGCGCACAGAACCACCTCGTTTACATCGGCGGTCGTACTGTCGGGCATACTCCCTCTGGACCTCAGAGCCCGGGAACAGCTCAGGCTCTATGAGGTCCGAAGCGGTCAGCCTCTTCCCGAGCTACCTGATTACGAAATGGAGAGACGCATCAGCCCATTTGACCTGCCTCATCCTGCCGCTAGGAAGGGTCTTACCCACCGGAAGATACTGACCGAGGAAGATCTCAGGATACTAGATGTGGACATAGTCCACATCTACACGGATGGAAGCAAAATAGAAGGTCGAGTTGGGGGAGGAATTGCCCTGTGGTTGCGGGGCAAGGAGATTGGGCATTACCGCTTTAGACTCTCTGACCACTGCAGCGTTTTTCAGGCGGAACTCGTAGCCATTGCCAGAGCGCTTGCTATGATCCAGAGAAGGGCCGGGGAGAAAGGAGTCTGTGTACTCAGCGACTCTCGATCGGCTCTGGAGACTCTGGCCGACCCTGCCTCCCTCCACCCACTGACCAACCTCATCAAAGCCAGAGTCGCCGAACTGGAGAAAAGGGGCGTAGAGGTGCAGTGGTGTTGGATAAAGGCGCATGTGGGACTACCTGGCAACGAGAGGGCCGATGAACTGGCCAAGGAGGGAGCCCTTAAGGACAAGAGGGCTCCTGTATACACAGATTACCCACTCTCGGCAGTCAAGCGACTCATAAGATCGGCAACGCTGGAGGAGTGGCAGGAAAGCTACGAGAACTCTCCTACCGGGAGGAGTACACACATGTTCCTGCGGAGCGTAGGAGAGGCCTATAAATTCTTCGCCGACTACAAACACCATAATGTGCTGACGCAGTTCCTGACAGGTCATGGGGGGATCAGGGCGTATCTGCACAGGTTCGGGCTAACCGACTCCCCGAACTGTGTGTGCGATGGGATTACGGAGGAGACTGTGGAACACCTTATCAGGCAGTGCCCTAGATTTATATCCCAGCGCCATGACTGCGAGCAGAGACTGGGAATAAACCTAAAAGAATGTGTCTTAGCGGACTTGATGGAGCAAAAGGAAAGCAGAGACGCTATTCTGAAATATGGCTCAACTATCATGCGAATAGCGGGCAGAGCAAACGGCTCAAGAGTGAGCCTACCAGCCAACTAGGATCGTCACGATGTGGACTCTGCCTCAACCTGGACGACTGATTGATTATATATTACGACTTATTGATTAATTTTATTATATATCATTATATTATGGAATATTTATTGAATCTTGCAATTTTATTGAATTTCATTGCTTTCATTGAATTTTACTGATTTTAGTGAATTATATTTAATTTCTTTAATTTTATTAAATATGTTGAGTTTTACTGAATTCATTGAATTTGTTGGATTCATTTTGAATTCACTAATTTTATTGGATTTTATTAATTTTGTCTGTATGTTCCTGAATGCAATTGAATTTTACCTCAGCCTATTGAATTTATGGAATTTAGTATATATTATGTATCTCATTAATTTTATTGGGTTTTAGTGAGTATTGTTGAATTTATTGAATTTTATTGATGTTATTGAACGTTTTGGTTTTGTTGACTTCCATTAATTAATTATAATTAAGTATTGTTTTATTGAATTTAATGATTTTATGGGATTTCACTGTTTCCTGATGAATTAATGCTAATTTTACCCTGAATTTTGTTAGTATATTCTTGAATTTAATTGATTTTTACCCTAGTTATTGAATTTATGGAATTTTGTATTCATAATGTATCTCATTGATCTTATTGCATTTTATTGGATTTTATTGAATTAATTGAATTTATTGATTTTATTAACTTAACTTACCCTAACTTGGCTTGACACGGTTAAGCCTAGAATAAGCCGTAGTATTAAGATGTATCAACCTAATTGTTTAGGGTTCTTACGAACGTATTAAAAGGCAGTGGACTGTAATGCTGATATTTTACTCGTCAAGGTATGATACAAAGAATAAAGGGAAGTCGGTCCGTCCACGGTGAATCCAAAAGGCGAGTGTCGGTCGTTGGATGCGATGTTGAACCCGTCGGGGCCGACCCCACCGCTGTCCAGTTAGTTCCGCCGCACGCCGCGGCGCTGATGCTCGCTACAGTCCTCTGTAGATGTCGCAACACTAATGGACAAATTTGTTCGGTTGGTTAGGTTTGACCTGATTAAACCTAAAGCAACTCAAACCGAAAGAAAATGTATCAAAAAATAAAATGTGAGACCTGATCCTTATAATCCAAATTCAAATGTAAAGGACAGAGAAATACAATAGGGAAAAGCATGCTTACCTACCTACCTACCTACCTACCTACCTACCTACCTACCTTCCTAGGCTGTCAATAAGTAATAGTTACCGTTATGGAGTTATATGTTTCATCATCAACTCATCATCATGAAATGATGGCCATCAGATACCGTTAAGGAATACTGTACGAAAATAATAAATATAGTCAAAAATAGACATAGTAGTAAGATATGTTTAACTTATATTGTAATAATATAGAGAATAAGCATATGTATAAGATTGTTATAAGAAAATTATAATAGAAATAGTAAGTAAGACAGAAAACTTAATTGTAATAAACGAAATAATGTGTAAAAAGAAAAACAAATGTAATTGGATGTAGTACCCTGTAGAAATAAACATATATATAAGAAGTAAGATACACTGTAGACCCTATGTAGAAATAAGAACAATCAGAAGTGTAAAATAAAAGAAAATAAAATTAACCCTGTAAAAAAAAAAAAAGAAAAAAAAAAAACTATAGTACGTTTAAGACAAAATATAAATAAAAGCTGGCTTAAATTATTACCCTGTGTTCCTAGATATAAATAAAATAAAGAAATAAGTAGATAGGTTTCCTAAAATCACAATGGCCATGCTCATGGCATGGGTTCGAAAAAAAAAATACCGTTAAGGAGTTATATGTTCCATCATCAACTCATCATCATGAAATGATGGCCATCAGATATTGTGTCTGGAATAGCTTTACAGAATGTATAAAACAATATTTACTCATTTTTGTGGTTGGCATGTGCGTGTATATAGATGGAGTTTATGGTAATAATTAATAATAAAAGTCTCACTCACGAAATAACACAAAAGTAGAATAGTCAGAAAACAACAGATAGTTCACAATAGTTAGCAGGATAACACTTAGCACAGTTCACGAAAGAAATTGATTTTATAGATTAATTAGATTGTTATAGACTAGCTAAGCAGATAGCACTTAAACTTAAAGGGGGTAAGCAGCGGACGACTAGGAAAACAAGCAAAGGCAAAGCGCGGCGACGCCGGAGCGAACAGCACGGTGTTCGCGTTGCTAAGCGTTCAGCAGACTGAACTTGACTGAAAGCCGGCCCGGCCGGCGGCCAGTGTCGCCAACACTTGAAATTTTATCCCCCTAAGAGTAAACTCAAAAACCCCTTAAACTTCTTAACTGACAATTTGAAAAATGTAGGTTCTTATCTAATATTAAAACGTTCAATTTTTAATTATCATTTTTATTTCAAATAATTACAAGTGGTGTAAAAAAACTTATTTATGGTTATTATCATAATCAAGCTCGTTTGTTAGGGTTCCGAAGTTTATGACTCGAAACCCTTATAGATTCGTCATGTCTGTCTGTTCGTCCGTCCGTCCTCGACTTACCGTCCAAACGGTAAATGCTAGTAAGATGAAACTTTGCATGAATATGTGTTCTAATTACGTCGACAAAGTGCTACAATAAAATTATGAAAAATATTTATATTTGGGGTACCTCCCTACACGTATTGTGGGGATGATTTTTTTTCTCGCGCCTACCCCTTCGTGTGGGGTATCATTAGATAGGTCTTTTCAAAACAATAAAGGGATTTTAAGACGATTTTTTTGATTTAGGTATCCGTTAGCGAGAAATTACACTTTAAAGGGCACGTTTTTGTAAAAACATTGCGTCCCCCCCCCCCCCCTCTAAAAGCTAAACGACTGGCTCAAAAACCTGGAAATTATGTTAATTATTGTTAATTACGCATTAATAAGTAAACATAACAATTATCTATTGTATACGATTTTAAATCCACGCACCATTATGGGTGACTGAGGAACCCTTTCCTGTGCGTGGCCTGACACGCACTTGGCCGATTTCAATATAAAGTTTACGAGTTAGAGAGGGTGTCACAGTCGCCTTAACGACCTTAACGTACAACTCCAAAAAATTTTAGGCTACCATGGTCGCCCGGACGTTTGAGTGGTTATGCGATGCACCACTAGATGTCTTAATTATCATAAAATGATATTTAATGATCTGAAAGATTTAAAAGATATGATTTTTTCAATTCTTTAAACTAAATTTTATAAATCTCCAAAATGAACCCTAAACATGTTTTCCCCCTAAAAAAACCCCTAAACATGTTTTCCCCCTAAAAAAACCCCTAAACATGTTTTCCCCCTAAAAAAACCCCTAAACATTTTTTCCTTCTAAAAAACCAGTGCATTTTTATACCCCTAAATTTGGGGGGGAAACCCCTAAGTTGGCGACACTGCCGGCCAGTGTTGTTCACTGTTCACCGGTTCACCGATGCTCGTGCTCGGGCGTAGACTTGCGCAAAACAGTACTTTACTGTATGAAGTAATGCCAAATGGCATGACATTCCGTACCGCGTGATATGGCATTAGAACAGTACTCAGTACTCTAAACATGTCATGACCTGTCAGAAATATGTTAACGATTACGTATGTCTTTCTGTACTGAATGTTCGGGTATCATAAATTATAGACCTTTTATTATTACCAAGTTAAATAAATGATATTATAAAAAAAGGTAATATAATATCATTGGTTTATAATAGGCTTTATAATATCATTGGTTTCACACCGGTTTTCTGTGAGGCCGTGGTATCACTCTGGTCGAACCGAGTCATTCATGCCGAAGCGTGGCTCTCCCACGGTATGTAAGAAGAGCGAATCTGAATAGATTGCCGAATCGTGATTCATTGCTAATCAGGAAACCGTAGGTGTGCACTGGACCTAAAGATTACCTAATTTGTCGATCGGAGGGCGGCGCGGCTCACACGTCTAGGCTTAAGACTTCAGACGCACGGTGCTATGGGTTCGATTCCCGGCGCAAAATAAACTTGAATTTCATTGAAGACGATGAATGATTTCATTATACGAACGCAGAAAAATAACAAGTGCACAAGATACCATTATTATTTAGCGTTGGTTGATAACCCATCAGAAAGCCAGATTAGAGAGTGATTTCGTTTAAAGTTTTAGTTAGTGTTAGGTACCTACTGCGGTCATTGAACCGCGTGCGGTACTGTGTCATGACTCATGACCCCCGGTCATCTGATTTTATTTAAAAATACATTGCAGTTTTTTTTTGTTTTCTAAATGAGATAATTAGGTTGTTAGTGTCCTATTATGTTGTACTATGTGTATGTAACCAGAAAAATACAAAAAAGAACTTAGATAAATTAACATATATTTTGCGTTTTTTCTCTAAACCTATTCAGTATCATGGTCTGAATGCAACCCCCAAGTTTTTGATTTCAGTCTTTTTACACCCTGTATAGTACACATAATTCACAACAAATGCGTACATCGATGGCATCTTCTGCTTACTCAACCAGAAGTTCATTCCTCACAAATCAGGATATTGACTCACCAACTTCTCAGCCAATTAATCTATCAGGCAACGACAATGTGGTAGAACATGCGAATTCTCTGCTCGAACAATTCAATTTTTAATATCAAAGTTGAAAATAACTACCTACCATAGGTAAATAACTGATTGTGATCAAAAAAGTAAATAATAGGTACAAGTTTAATTAAAAGACTGCATATTGTTAATGTTTGTTATGTTTTTTTTATATACTTGTGATAATTAGTTGGTTGTGATTATGGAAGTTTTTGTTACTTAAAATAACTCTAGATTTAAAAAAAAAAAATTATAATAGAAATAAAGGTTACCTCAAACAGATCGCCAGTCTTTCTCTTGAACCGATAGATTTTCTCCAATTAGTGTCCAGCTTACAATTTTCTTCTTTTAATATACTAGGTAATTCTTCAAAACAATCTTGTGTCATTTTGAAATAGTCAAAAAACTTATCTTCATTTGATAATAGTTCGCGACATAGCCTATGATACTCCCCATAATTAGGTACAACATTTTTGATTAATTTCATGTACCCATTTTCGTTTATGCTTTTTAGGGTTCCGTTTCTAAATGGCAAAAAATGGAACCCTTATAGATTCGTCATGTCTGTCTGTCTGTCTGCCTGTCTGTCTGTCCGTCCGTATGTCACAGACACTTTTTTCCGAAACTATAAGAGCTATACTGTTGAAACTTGGTCAGTCATCAGATGTATTCTGTGAACCGCATTAATATTTTTACACAAAAGTAGAAAAAAAGCAATAAATTTTGGGGGTCCCCATACTTAGAACTGAAACTCAACAAAATTTTTTTCATCAAAACCATACGTGTGGGGTATCTAAGGATAGGTCTTCAAAAATGATGTTGAGGTTTCCATTTTAATTTTTTTCTAAACTGAATAGTTTGCGCGAGAGACACTTCCAAAGTGGTAAAATGTGTCCCCCCCCCCCCCCTGTAACTTCTAAAATAAGAAAATGATAAAACTAAAAAAAAATATGTTGTACATTACCATGCAAACTTCCAACGAAAATATGTTTGAACGAGATCTAGTAAGTAGTTTTTTTTTAATACGTCATAAATCATAAACCGCAGTTTACATTTCTTTCAATCAAAACACTATTATTAAAACATCGATGAAAGTTATAACGAACCACAACATCTTTTATATGATGTACGAGTCCGACTCGCACTTGGCTGCTTTTTTTTTTAGCTAGCGCAAATAATAGCAAGAGCGTTTCCACGTCAGAATCACTCGAAATCTTTTCAGGGTTCCGTAGCCAAATGGCAAAAAAAGGAACCCTTATAGATTCGTCAAGTCTGTCTGTCTGTCTGTCTGTCCGTCCGTATGTCACAGCCAATTATTTCCGAAACTATAAAAGCTATACTGTTGAAATTTGGTCAGTCGATGTATTCTGTGAACCGCATTAAGATTTTTACATAAAAATAGAAAAAAAACAATACATTTTGGGGGTCCCCATACTTGAAACTGAAACTCAAAAATTTTATTTTCATCAAACCTATCTATGGATAGGTGTTCAAAAATGATGTTAAGGTTTCTAATATCATTTTTTTCTAAACTGAATAGTTTGCGCGAGAGACACTTCCAAAGTGGAAAAATGTGTGCCCCCCCCCTCTAACTTCTAAAATAAGAGAGTGATAAAACTAAAAATATGTTGTACATTACCATGCAAACTTCCAACGAAAATTGGATTGAACGAGATCTAGAGAGTAGTTTTTTTTAATACGTCATCAATCGTAACACGCAATTTACCTTTCATCCAATCAATACATTAGTATAAAAACATCGATGAAAGTTACAACGAACTACAAGAACTTTTATATGATGTTACTTGCTGATACGGAACCCTTCATGGGCGAGACACTCGGCGTGACGGGGCGCAGAGACGGGACGTGATCGCGCCGGCAGTGTGACCGCCATCAAGTTAACGTAGTACATAATATCTCGATAGTGACCGCTATCGCCAAGCCAGCGTCGCGTCACCGTCCCGCACCGCCACGCCACGCTTGCTGTCAGACCAAACCATTAAGCGTTTTGCCACAATTGATCGAAGAACGAGATGATGGAAATACCGAAATGCGCATTTCAGAAGTGCTTCGAGGATTGGAAGAAACGCTGGCATAGGTGCATTATTTCTGAGAGGGATTACTTTGAAGGAGTCAATGGATATTGATGAATAAATAAATACTTTTCGAAAACAAAATTCATATTTTCTTTTGAACAGACTGTGTAAATTACTTAGGCCAAGTACCTGGGAACCTCATTTTTTTTTATTATTTTTTTCTTTTAAAAAGACAACTCCCGCATTCGGAATATAAATTCCTGTGTCGCGGGGGACTTTACAAACATACATGAAACGGACACAAAGAACACCCAGACTCAGAACAACAAATTGTGAATCACACAAAGTGTTGTCCTACGTGGGATTTAAACCCACGACACTTGGCGTAGTAGGAAGCGGCGTGGCGACCGCTTAAGCCACTAGGCCAAACGTGCAGTCGGATTGTACACATTGCTGATGAATCTATACAAACAAAAAAAATACATTTACACTGATGCACCAAGAGGTGATGTACAAAAACAAACGTTTCTAATAAAATCATTTATTTTATTGAAAATACTTATTTTACATAAAATAAGATTTTTATAAATTTTGCACTTATCAGAGTCTAAAATTAATTCTCAAGTGTAAAAACCATAGTAGTTAAACCAATAACATGGTAGTTAAATTATAAGATCAGCATAACATGTTCTATGACCAGTTGTGGTCTGCAATAGTCTAACGATGATAAGTATGATAACATAACAAATTGTCAAAAAACTTCCACAATTATATACATCTCAGTGTCAAATTTTAGCAATGAAGTAGTTCACGTTGTATGCCACGCATATCGATACAACAATCGTAACGCAAACGTCAGCTAACTTAATGTTCTATCTTGCTGGTGGACGCGACAACTTCCTAATGTTTACTCTCTTCTAACACTCTCTCCAGGTCCAGCAAAGTATCGCTGTGTAATCTGCTGGTTACCCACATTTTATTTTTCCGAAGACGGGTGCTTACAACTGTCAAGAACGTAAGAACCTTGTCCTTGCAATGAGGATCGACTTCGTCAACAGCTTCGAATACAAAGACTACTCTGCCCTCATTATAGAAATGTAAGAATAAATTTAATTCAAAAGCAGCTACAGCGTCGCCCTCACAATCCGCCACCTGTGCCTTATCTTCTGTTAGTGCTACACTAAACGATGTCAATTTACAGTTCAATGAAACTTGGCACAGAAATTTCAATGCGTCCAAATCATCGACGGCTATATCTTCGTTCTGCCATCTTCCAAATTGATCATCGTGATCTGGAAAGTTAACTCTGACTATCCAAAGTTTCCCATTATGCTCTTTTACGTTAACCGCTAGGTGAGTGAGGAGTGCCGACATATCCATTTCCGTTGGGCCTCTTATTTCGTCTCCGCCGTCGTTACATTTTCTGATTATCTTCATATTGTCAACTTGTTTGTACTCGTCTTCAGCTCTCTCAACTGACCCTACTTTGCTGTCGATCCTCGAGTCTTTAACTTCATTGTAATGCGAATTGCTGAAGGGTTTGCCGATGTGTAACATGTCATTATTGATCATCTTGTCCAACACATCGCTTTTAACATATCTAACCGACTCATTATCTATAATCAAGTTTAGAGTGACATTTTGGCCTTGAAATATTACTCTTGTGTCTCTTATTATCTCCTCGTATGACTGTATCGAGGCCAAACTTTCTACTTCGTTACAAAACTCAACGTCCAACCACTCACGGTGTGATTGCATCGCGGCTCTGAACTCCTTATTTGTTATAATTAACATACGTTTGCGGTCAAACAATTGTCTTAGTTCATGCAATAGCACATCGTCTCTCATCTGTGTCCACACCACGATCAGAACTTTTGTAGTGTTCCTTAACTCTGCGAACAATGACCTACTGTTCGAAAACGTGCTCGGCATGTGCTTCTTTAAGTCCAGGACTGTGTACTCGTTGTTGAAGCTACGGCTCTTTAAACTGCGTAATACTTTAATAGTGGTCAAGATAACTGTTTCAGATACTACAACCAGCTTAGAGCCTACTGCTGGTGGGTCTTCATATTTTGTAACTGCACGAAATTTGTAATTAAAATACTTTAAGTTCTTCAAATAGAATGAAGCGTGCATTTCACTAATTTCCGGTTCGAAATATATATTTTTTGTTGCCAATTGATACAATTCCTCTAGTTTGGTGTCATATTCGCCCGTGTTTGATGTTTTCCACCACTTTAGTACTCCACTGTGGATATGCAGACGCACCAAGCTTAGTGTGGTGAAACTGTCATGAACTTTTATGTAAGGGCTAAACCCAAATTTTTTAAAATAAATTTTATCAATTTCGTAATCGACAGTTTCTTCGGCAACAATTAATAGCCTCGTTAAAAAGTCTCTCGCTGAATTTTCAAAATCGAGATGACATTTGAGTAAATTTTCAGTTCTTACATGGAACCTGTATTCGTGCAGATTGTCGATTTCTTTAGCTAGTTGAAGATATAAAGATTTAGCGTTCTCTTGAGCTGGTGTGTATTGCTCTAAATGTTGAACCATGAGCATCTCTGTATCCTTATCGTAAATAAGAATGTTACCAACGCAACTAGACAAGCCCCCAGGAAGTGTCAGCAGTGACTCGTCAAGAGAGTCGTCGATTATGACCACCTTACGTGATGTGCTTTGTTTACACAAGTTCACAAGAGCATTCTTCAAGCTTTCTCGACTTATTTCTAAGTCTTGAGGAAGGCTGTCGCTTGAACTTTGAGATGGTAAATCAATATTACCAAACTGAATATGGACTGTCTCATGTACAGAACGCAAGTATATCTCGGTGGCTGTCCTGACTGCAAGCTTCGCTTCGTTGATAGTGGACTGTGGAAGGTTCATATTTCGCAACTGTTCTACATCACTGGGAGGTCTCTGAACGAGAAATTCTAACTTATTATCTTTACAGCCAACAACAAAAGTCCCAAGCAAAAGAGTTAGTGTTGCAACAGACGGTTCAGAAAAGAAGAATAATATCAGTTGATTTGGCAAAAATTGACTTTCATTGTCCAAATAAAAATGGATTTTTTTAGTGAGCATTTGTTCAAACAAACAATTTCTTAAAAACTCAATATGTTTATCTTTAGTGTAGAAAAACTCGTCTCGAAATGTAACAGTCCGCCATATGCCTTCAGAACTACTTTCATCCCTTTGAATGTCAGTGACATCAAACACACGTTGCGCGAGAAAAACATGATATCGGTTGATGTAATCCTCGAAACTCACATCTATATCGAAAATAAGTTCTGGCTCCAATAAAGTTTCAACAACGCTAGCGAGCCAACTGAGCTCTTTTTCAATAGTTTTTTCTGTCAATACTTTAACATGTTTTTCGGAGTAATGCAACCGATTTCCGACTGTGTTCGTACTACTTAAGAAATTTAATATTTCATTTGAAAAATGGATATCACTTGTATGCCATACAGTTCCAGGATAACCAGGATTTAATAATACTCGTATATTTACAAAATCTGTTTGAACAATGTCGTCTGATTGTATCTTCTGGAAATTCTTACTAATATTTTCAGTATTTGACAATTGGGAGTTACCACTGTGATCTGGATGAGTAAGAAGCATGAACATAGGTACAGATCGCTTGTGTCTTCTTGCTTTTAGGTCGAGGACAATGCCATCGACTTTGTCCATGGGTTTGCTTAACTTAAAATCTCTAACAAAGCTTTTGTCGGGATGTTGAAACTTAAAAAAAGCTGGTTCTTCAAAATGTTGCTTTAGGTGTGGTTTCATTTTACAAATAAGATAGTTTGTAAAATATTCATTTAGTCCCCGTTTAACGTCGTTATCAAAGTTATTCATGTTATTCATTGCCAATTTATCCTCATATTCAGCGAAACACCCATCTTCATAGTCGTTAATTGATGAAGCTAAGATTCTGATACACTGGTGATGCGACATGTTTTCCCTTTTCAAGTACACACGATATTTAGTTGTATATATTGGTGAAATTTTCTGCATTTCTATAAATGCCTTTCGAAGTGTTGGGTCTGCTTCCTTTTTCATCTCGATCCAATCGTTAATGGCCGTGTAACCAGCTTCAGTTATTGCACAATACCAAAGACGTTTTTGAGATAACCTAAACCTATCGCTTTTTATAACATCACAAACATACTCAGCAATGAAGTATTCTGCAAAGGATCTGTGAACAAACACTGGCTCATCGATCGCATTCACGTGCGATACGAGACCTGTCTTCTCGGTACCCGCTTTTATTTTATTCAATTCAGTATTCCACTCTCGTTCATTCATTGGCTCCATTTCCCTGAATTTTTCAAAATTCCTCTTACACGTAAGTTCTCGGTAGAAAGTGTACGCAGCCAGTTTTTTATGAACATTTATACTGTCTTGGAGAGTTTTTTCAAATAAAGGCGCCGTATTAAAATTTGACAGATCCACTTTTAATATTTCTTGAAAATAAATTGTCAGTTTATTTTTTATGAACGTTTCATAAATATTATGGAGTTTCAATTCTAAAATAGCATTTTTGTAATTTGTGTCACAATACACTATATTTACAAAATAATCAGCGAGGCAATGCAAAAGCAACGGAATTCCTGTTAATCGAAAGACCAGTATTCTTGAATCCATCCTTCGAGCAATGTTCAATATTTTCTTCAATTCGTCCATCTCAGCATGGGATGTTGTTTGACAAACCAATGGTGTAACAGTATCAATAAAAACACTGTAGATTATACGAACCCAATTTTGGGCTTTAGATACAGACTCTCTTGTGTTGTCTAAGAATGCTCGTAAAATATTGAGATGTTTCTCGCTTACTATGTTCAATAGTAACTTTTTGTTCCAGAATCGTCTTAAATAAGTCTCCTGTTCGGTAAGAGTTAAATAGTTTATTTTATAACTTCCACCTAAATATGTTTCTAGATCCGGTAGGATGTCACTGTACGGTCTGCTGGTTACCCACATTTTGTATTTCCGAAGCTTATTTTTGGCGACAGAAAGAAAATTTAAAACTTTATCCTTAAAGAGAGGACAGATTTCATCAAAACCGTCAAATACAAATATCACTCTCTTTTGATTATAAAAGTACAAGAACGTGCTTAATTCAAAATCAGCCAAGTCATCATCTGTACCGCTTATCAAATGCACTTCGCTATCTTTTAATTCTATGTCAAACAATAATTTATCATTCCTTAATATAACTTGACACAATAAATTCAAAGCTTCCCAAGTATCGACCTTTTCGAATTTGCGAAACTGTTTCTGATAATCTCCAAAATTCATTCTTACTATCCACAGTTTCACATCGTGCTCTTTGGTATTAAGTGATAAGTGTGTGAGTAATGTAGATTTACCCATACCTGGTGGGTCTGTTAGAAGCACTACATCGCTTGGTATATCGAGAAATGTTTTGACTCTGAACACCGCTTCATCAGAAGTGTATTTATGATTACTGGACACGTTCCTATCGGCTAACACTCCTGTCGATATATAAATCCTTGACCTCTTCATAATGTGCATTACTGAGTGTTTTACCAATCGTTATAGTTTGATTGCATATCACTTTATCAAGTACACCACCCTTAACGAGTGATGCTGACTCCTCCTCTAATATTTCATCTAAAGTGACTTCTTTACCTTGAAATACTACTTTAGCATGTTTCATTATCTCTTTCTTTGATCTTATGTTGGACAGAACTTCCGTTTCATCACAAAATAAATCGTGTGCACTGAAAAAATATTCTTTCAGTATTGCCTTTAACCCGCTATTTATTATAACAACCGATTGCCTATCTTTAGTTGCTAGTGCTAGTTTAGACAATCTATCGTCTGAGTCATTATAATTCTGCTTTTTATGCCACATCATAATTAAGATTTTTTTAGTCATTCTTATCTCCATATTCAACGACTCAAAGTCTGAAATCGACATATTTAAAATAAACTCAACATTTAAAACTGCGAACTCGTTTATCGAGAAATGGCTTGTTAAATATTGAACTACTTTTACAGTTGTTAGTTCAACGGTATCTGTAGTTAAGAATAGTTTAAAAGGTGGCTTTAGTACTTTCTCCCATTCCGCAAAACTGATTTTAAAATATTCTGACCTACTGACATAAAAACTCGTGTGTAATGCGCTAATCTGTGGTTCGGCTTCCAGGTTAAGTATTGCTTGTTCGTACAAGTTGGTGGTTTTGTTCAAATACGTGCCCTTAGTCCCCTTCAACTGACATGACCTCCACCACTTAAGTACTTCATCGTGGTAATGTAGAAACACTGACACACTTCTCTTACTGCAGTTCTTTAAGGAACCCCGTGAGTTGTTTATGAGGTCTCTCTGAATGTTTTCTTTTAAAATTTCCTCAACTTTATCTTGATTACTTTGTGTTTCGTAGATTACTAGTTTACTTAGAAACTCTTTGACCATATTGGTGCAATCGAAATGAAGTTTTGGAAATCTCTTAGTCTTAACAATAAATCTATATTCAAGTATGTCAACAATTAGATTATTTAGATTAAGAAATAATTGTTGTGCGATGCTCTGTTCGGATGTAAAGTGAGTGGAGAACATCATCATGTCAGTGGCCACATCATACGTTAGCAGGTTACCGACGGCGCCAGCCAAGCCTCCGTTGTGGTTCAAGAGCTCCTTGCCCAAATCATCTTCAATTTTGACAACTTTGTACTTGTCGTGTGATTGAAATTTTTTGCATAAGTTACAGATGACCGTCGTCAAACATTTTATTTTCTTATTTATTTTCTTATCATCACCTGGAATCGTTAAATCTACATTACCAAACGTAACGGGAACTTTTAACTCTATCGAGAGTAAATTATCTTTCACACTCATGGTAGCTGCATTTATTGCTTCGTCTATTTCCTCTCGGGAGATATAAGTTTCATTTAACAGCTCGACGTCATGAGAAGGCCTTTCAATGAGAAATTTTAGTTCGCCATCTTCATTACAGTCAATATACTTCATGATTAGAGGCGTTAGTGTCATAACCGACGGCATCTTGAAGAAAAGTGATATAGCTTCATCCAATGATTTCTTGTTATCCAGTGACGTATTTTGTTGGTGTTGACTGTTAAACAGCTCTTTACGTAACTGGTTCCTAAACATCAATACGTATTTATCATTGGTTGTGAATAAGTCTCGTTTAAATGTCAAGGTTCGCCATTTTATTTGAGCGGCTTTGCAGGTCTGATCACGTTCAACAGTTCGAATACCGCTGACATCGACAACCTTTCTCCTCAAGAAGACGTGGTACTGCTCTATGTACTCATCCTGCATTATGTTCATTGATCTGTCTTTACATTTGCCAATCAAAAACTTAACAAAGTGTTTTGACAACAGTCTGAATTCATTTTCTAGAAAAAAATCCCCGAATTCTTTTAGGAGTTGGACTGAGTGTTGCGCCCGAAGACCGACTGCATCGCTTGTCGCCAATAAATTGTTTAGTACTGCGGCGAAACTATTTTCAAATTTAGATTCTGTATTCGTGATATTAAATGTACCATTAGTGTACAGAACGAATACACAATCCGTTACATTGAGACTTCCATCAAAAAAGACATCCCTTGAGCGTCGCGATGCGACTATATTTGTGATGTTTATAAAACTGGTGACGTATTTGAATTTGTCTTTGTTGGTGAGCGTTATAACTGCCTTATCATTTTCTTTATGTTTTAGTTGAACAAATACAGCGATGGGTCGATCTTTTCCTTTTATTTTGACGACGAGACAGACATCATCGAAGTTACCTGCGTCCTCGACGTTCGATGCTAAATAAAAGTATTCAACTGTTTGATCGTGTTGCAATCTGAACAGAATTAGGGCCAGGAGTTTGGTTTCATAGTACTGACCGGCGATGCCCGTTGTACCGGACCGCTTTTTGTACTCCATGTCAGCTGATGCACGCAAGGCATCGGTAACTGTCTATGATCGCAGAATGTGGATACTATGGCTTTGAGGGTTCCCTGAAAGTGGAAGAGAAGTCCAAATAAATAATCACAAAGATATGAATACCAGTGTACGTGGAGAATTCCTTCTAACTATAAATAACTGAAGCTATTATCACTACGGGTGTAACAAGGTGAGGGAGCAGGGCAGGGGACACCGTCGCTCGAGGGACACGAGACAGAGCGTGTAGAAATGATAAACTCACACGCAGCTCTCTGAGCACTAGCTAGTCCGCAGTAGCAGCACTTGTCCTTTTTTTTTTTTTTTAATGTGTGAAAAATCATCATGGACCGTCACCCCACCGGGGGTTACGGTGGGGTGGTGTGTCGGACTTGAACCGACTAAAAAACACACAGTGTGCCCTCTCCGCGCTTCTCCGTTTAGGAGGGGGAGAAGTCCAGGGTGGGATCTCCTTCTGAACTTCTCCAGCGCCTGCCCGACGGTGCCCGCCTCCTGATGCGGGCATTGTCTCTGTACGACGACCCTCTCTTAGGCGGCGTCCGGCACACACCGACGCCGCCCCTTCGCGGCTGGCCACATAGTGCGGGTGGAGGGAAAACCCGTCCCGTCCTCCCGCGGCCACACTCAAGATGTCATGAGGCGCAGATGTCCGCGCCTCCGCCGCCCGAGTCGCCGGCGGCGAATCTGGTCCGATTGGATGTCGTCCTCCCGGGCCTTCTCCGCCGCCTCCTTCTGCGTGATTACGTCCTCGCAGAAGGTTGCGACCGCGGTAAATGAGCTCTCGCTGCCGACCATGGAACGAACGACGGCCGGCAGCGAGAGATCCCCTCCGATGACTGCAGTGAGGACCCGGCGCTGCGTCTCCCATGCGGGGCAGACCGCCAGCGTGTGATGAGCCGAATCCTCACTGCAGTCGCAGTGGTGGCAGGCGGGACTCAATTCCCTCCTGGCGACCGAGTGCAGGTACTTTCCGAAGCAACCATGCCCGGAAAGAACCTGCGTCAGTCGGAAGGTAAGGGTCCCGTGCTGCCGCACTGCCCATTCGCCGATGACTGGCTGAAGAGCCTCTACGGTGGCGAAGCCAGCACGTGGAGTCTCCAGCCGGACCGACCAGCGATCCATCGTGGCTCGGTGAGCGGCTTCGCGCCACTCGCGCACGTCCTCGGGCGGAGGTCCAACTCCACCACTCTCCGCCCGGTAGTTAGCCACTCGCCGATAAACGTCGGCGAGCACTTCCGCCTCCAAATCCCACGGGGGTGTTCCGGCCAGGGCGCACGCCGCCTCCGTCGATACGGTGCGGTAACCCCGTATGGCTCCGACCGCCAGAGTGCTCTGCGGCCGCCTGAGGCGCGCCCTATTCTGCTCGGTCAGTGCCGCCGCCCAGTCAGCACTTGTCCTAGGCTAACCACACCGTTTATAAATAATCTATACAAATAAATTAAATTTGAGTCATCATCATCATCATCGACAACAGCCTTTAGCAGTCCACTGCTGGACATAGGCCTCTCCTAATTTCAAAGGAGAAATTTGAGTGTCTGCTTGTAATATTAAAATATGCGCTTTTTACTAAATTATGCATATGTATGTATACAGGGTACATATGTATGTATACAGGGTACATATGTATGTATACAGGGTACATATGTATGTATACAGTGTACATATGCCAAGATAACATTTTTTACAATATTTGTTTGTCTCTTTGTTCCGGGTAATCTCTGTAAGGGCTGGACCGATTTCGATGGGACTTTCACTGGCAGCTAGCTGATGATATAAGGAATAACTTAGGGTACTGTTTAGGCTTCCGTAGCCAAATGGCAAAAAACGGAACCCTTATAGATTCGTCAATTCTGTCTGTCTGTCTGTCCGTCCGTATGTCACAGCCAATTATTTCCGAAACTAGAAGAGCTATACTGTTGAAATTTGGTCAGTCGATGTATTCTGTGAACCGCATTACGATTTTTACATAAAAATAGAAAAAAAACAATACATTTTGGGGATCCCCATACTTGGAACTGAAACTCCAAATTTGTTTTTTCATCAAACCTATACGTGTCTATGGATAGGTGTTCAAAAATGATGTTGAGGTTTCTTATATCATTTTTTTCTAAACTGAATAGTTTGCGAGAGAGACATTTCCAAAGTGAAAAAATGTGTCCCCCTCCCCCTCCTAATTCCTAAAATAAGAGTGATAAAACTAAAAAAAATATATCTTTTGTACATTACCATGCAAACTACCAACGAAAATTGGTTTGAACGAGATCTAGTGATTAGTTTTTTTTTAATACGTCATAAATCGTAACACGCAATTTACCTTTCATCCATATAAAAACATCGATGAAAGTTACAACGAACTTTTATATGATGTTACTTGCTGATACGGAACCCTTCATGGGCGAGTCCGACTCGCACTTGGCCGCTTTTTTTAGACTAGTTTCGCCCCGCGGTTACAACAACAAACGCGGGTAACACCGCGGGGCTCAGCTAGTAATAAATAATATAAATAAATAATAGGCGGTCTCTAGAGAGAAGACCCGAGCCCAGCTGTGAGACATGACAGGTTGTTGATGATTGTTTAATAGTAGAGTGAAGTCGAGTAATCTTTATTGTACACCAGTTAATCAATTTACATATAGGAGTCCATCTAAGCTGATCTGAAGTAATAAATAATATAAATAAATAAAAGGCGGTCTCTAGAGAGAAGACCCGAGCCCAGCTGTGAGACATGACAGGTTGTTGATGATTGTTTAATAGTAGAGTGGAGTCGAGTAATCTTTATTGTACACCAGTTAATCAATTTACATATAGGAGTCCATCTAAGCTGATCTGAAGTAATAAATAATATAAATAAATAAAAGGCGGTCTCTAGAGAGAAGACCCGAGCCCAGCTGTGAGACATGACAGGTTGTTGATGATTGTTTAATATGTAGTAGAGTGGAGTCGAGTAATCTTTATTGTACACCAGTTAATCAATTTACATATGCGAGTCCATCTAAGCTGATCTGAAGTAATAAATAATATAAATAAATAAAAGGCGGTCTCTAGAGAGAAGACCCGAGCCCAGCTGTGAGACATGACAGGTTGTTGATGATTGTTTAATAGTAGAGTGAAGTCGAGTAATCTTTATTGTACACCAGTTAATCAATTTACATATAGGAGTCCATCTAAGCTGATCTGAAGTAATAAATAATATAAATAAATAAAAGGCGGTCTCTAGAGAGAAGACCCGAGCCCAGCTGTGAGACATGACAGGTTGTTGATGATTGTTTAATAGTAGAGTGGAGTCGAGTAATCTTTATTGTACACCAGTTAATCAATTTACATATGCGAGTCCATCTAAGCTGATCTGAAGTAATAAATAATATAAATAAATAAAAGGCGGTCTCTAGAGAGAAGACCCGAGCCCAGCTGTGAGACATGACAGGTTGTTGATGATTGTTTAATATGTAGTAGAGTGGAGTCGAGTAATCTTTGTTGTACACCAGTTAATCAATTTACATATAGGAGTCCATCTAAGCTGATCTGAAGTAATAAATAATATAAATAAATAAAAGGCGGTCTCTAGAGAGAAGACCCGAGCCCAGCTGTGAGACATGACAGGTTGTTGATGATTGTTTAATATGTAGTAGAGTGGAGTCGAGTAATCTTTATTGTACACCAGTTAATCAATTTACATATGCGAGTCCATCTAAGCTGATCTGAAGTAATAAATAATATAAATAAATAAAAGGCGGTCTCTAGAGAGAAGACCCGAGCCCAGCTGTGAGACATGACAGGTTGTTGATGATTGTTTAATATGTAGTAGAGTGGAGTCGAGTAATCTTTGTTGTACACCAGTTAATCAATTTACATATAGGAGTCCATCTAAGCTGATCTGAAGTAATAAATAATATAAATAAATAAAAGGCGGTCTCTAGAGAGAAGACCCGAGCCCAGCTGTGAGACATGACAGGTTGTTGATGATTGTTTAATATGTAGTAGAGTGGAGTCGAGTAATCTTTATTGTACACCAGTTAATCAATTTACATATGCGAGTCCATCTAAGCTGATCTGAAGTAATAAATAATATAAATAAATAAAAGGCGGTCTCTAGAGAGAAGACCCGAGCCCAGCTGTGAGACATGACAGGTTGTTGATGATTGTTTAATATGTAGTAGAGTGGAGTCGAGTAATCTTTGTTGTACACCAGTTAATCAATTTACATATAGGAGTCCATCTAAGCTGATCTGAAGCTGGAGGGGTCAGAGTGCTACGGTCATTTCAATAATACAAACTTTATATTATTAATGTACCAGTTACGTTGTTAAACCTCTAGGTCCTCTAGCCAAGTTCTAAACAAAAAGGTTTGCTAATTTTCTATTCTAATTCTCTATTCCCTTGTTTTATAGGCTAAAATTTGATTTTGATCACGTGACCGAGTGACATGAGCACATGAGATATAAATAGAGATAGGAATAGAACACGAAAACCGTTTGCAACTCGGCTACGGGAGCTTGTGTTTTAATACGAATCAATTGATATTTTCGCAATATCCTCATGGGTGGGTATAAATCCCACACATGACAACACTTTCTCTGATCCTCAAATTGTTTGAGTCTGTTTAATGTAAGTATGTTTGTCAATTCACACGACACGGGATATATATTGCTGACGTGGGAGTCAACAGGTGCCTGTAGACAAGCTGCGCGCCGGCACTCCTGTAATGGCTCTGTTGGTGCTGACTCTCTTGTTAACATGACTAATAACTGTCTCGGTGGCGCAGTACTGTGGGAGTGTATACGACTGCTTTGAGGTCTCGCGTTCGATCCCCGGGTCGGACCAAATGTTTGTGTGATCTGCAAGTGTTTGTTTCGGAGTTTGGGTGTTTTCTATGTATAATATGTATGTAATATGTATTTAGGATGATAATTTAGGATGATAATTTAGGATGTACGACTAAGGGATAAACTACGCAAGACAACATCAATGCAAAGAGAAGGAAAACTTGAAACCAACCCTATACCAACCCGTCTGGCCAGCGTGGTATAGTAGGCCGAAACCTCCTTTGTAAGGAGAGGCCTATGTCCAACAGTGGACTGTTAAAGGCTGTTGATGATGAAAATGTGTTTAGAAAAAAAAATGTGTGTGTGCGATTCACACACGATAGAAGTGAAACTTCGGCAAATAGTCAAAAGAATCAGATGAATATTTAACGATAAATTACATACTAAACCATCATTTTTAGGGTTCCGAAGTTTATGACTCGGAACCCTTATAGATTCGTCATGTCCGTCCGTCCGTCCTCGACTTACCGTCCAAACGGAAAGTGCTAGAAAGATGAAACTTTGCATAAATATGTGTTGTACTTACGTCGACAAAGTGCAACAATAAAGTTATGAAAAATATTCTTATTTGGGGTACATCGCCTACACGTTAAGTGGGGATGATAATTTTTTCTCGCGGCTACCCTAACGTGTAGGGTATCATTAGATAGGTTTTTTAAAAACAATATAGGGTTTATAAGACGATTTTTTGATTTAGGTATCCGTTTGCGAGAAATTCCACTTTAAAGGGCATTTTTTTGTAAAAACAGGGGGTCGCCCTGTTTCTCTAAAAGCTAAACGGCTGGCTCAAAAAATCTGAAAAAATTCGTGATGATAGTCCTTATAATGAACTTTAAAGGAAAACTATAACGGACTAGATGACTGTGTTAATTCAGGAGTTATAGAGGCTTAACTTGTACAATGCGCTTACTTGGAAAACGTCATACAAAATTAATAATACGTAAACATAATATTGCGTGTTTACCCAGGGAGCCAATTAGACGACACGTTGATTGTAATGTTTTAATAATGACTCTCTTATGACTCTGTATGACTCAGTCTAATTTAACTTAAACTAAAGCTTATATACAATATGTAATATGGACAGTTTTAGGTGGGGCAACTAGGAAGCACTGTTTACTTAAATTGCTAAATTGACATTATATTATTTGTTCTTCCTTATTTAATAATTTACAATATTACTATTGTTTGACGGCACGTGGGTTAACTTGAGTAAAACAATTATTGAAGCACGTAGCCGTGTAAAGATCTAAACTACTAATATGCTGTGGCTTCGCCATACAAAACAATTATTTAATGGATACGATTTAAAATCCACGTACCATTATGGGTGACTGAGGAACCCTTTCCTGTGCGTGGCCTGACACGCAGTTAGCCGATTTTTAAAATTGAAACACGCGTAATTCATCCAATAATAATAATGTGTCATATTTATGTTCCAAAATTAATTAAAATCTATTCAGCAGTTTAGGCTTGAAAACGTAACAGACAGATATACACATGAAATAATAAGACAGATAAAATTAATTTATTAGCACACAATGTACCTAGTTCTAAATTAAAACAGAAAAAGCTTATCAATTTATAGGTAAAAGTTATTATCGCTTTTACTATTAAATAATTTTGTTAAAGAAAACTATAATTATAAAAAATAATAGTTAAAAAAAACTAAAAAACACGCTATCTATTTTTTAGTTTAATTTATTTTCTATTTTTTAGTTTGGCTACTCTAGATATTAAATAAACCAAACTAAAAAGTAAAAGCGGCCAAGTGCGAGTCGGACTCGCCCATGAAGGGTTCCGTATCAGCAAGTAACATGATATAAAAGTTCTTGTAGTTCGTTGTAACTTTGATCGATGTTTTTAGGGTTCCGTAGCCAAATGGCAAAAAACGGAACCCTTATAGATTCGTCAAGTCTGTCTGTCTGTCTGTCCGTCCGTATGTCACAACCAATTATTTCCGAAACTATAAGAGCTATACTGTTGAAATTTGGTCAGTCGATGTATTCTGTAAACCGCATTATAATTTTTATATAAAAATAGAAAAAAACAATAAATTTTGGGGGTCCCCATACTTGGAACTGAAACTCAACATTTTTTTTTCATCAAACCTATACGTGTGGGATATCTATGGATAGGTCTTCAAAAATGATGTTGAGGTTTCTAATATGATTTTTTTCTAAACTGAATAGTTTGCGCGAGAGACACTTCCAAAGTGGAAAAATGTGTGTCCCCCCCCTCTAACTTCTAAAGTAAGAGAGTCATAAAACTAAAAAAAATATATGTTATACATTACCATGTAAACTACCAACGAAAATTGGTTTGAACGAGATCTAGTGAGTAGTTTTTTTTTATACGTCATAAATCGTAACACGCAATATACCTTTCATCCAATCAATACACTAGTATAAAAACATCGATGAAAGTTACAACGAACTACAAGAACTTTTATATGATGTTACTTGCTGGTACGGAACCCCTCATGGGCGAGTCCGACTCGCACTTGGCCGCTTTTTATACTAGTGTATTGATTGGATGAAAGGTAAATTGCGTGTTACGATTTATGACGTATTAAAAAAAAACTACTCATTAGATCTCGTTCAAACCAATTTTCGTTGGTAGTTTACATGGTAATGTACAACATATATTTTTTTTAGTTTTATCACTCTCTTATTTTAGAAGTTAGAGGGGGGGGACACATTTTTCCACTTTGGAAGTGTCTCTCGCGCAAACTATTCAGTTTAGAAAAAAATGATATTTAGAAACCTCAACATCATTTTTGAACACCTATCCATAGATATCCCACACGTATAGGTTTGATGAAAAAAATTTTTTTGAGTTTCAGTTTCAAGTATGGGGACCCCCAAAATGTATTGTTTTTTTTCTATTTTTATGTAAAAATCTTAATGCGGTTCACAGAATACATCGACTGGCCAAATTTCAACAGTATAGCTCTTATAGTTTCAGAAATAATTGGCTGTGACATACGGACGGACAGACAGACAGACTGACAGACTTGACGAATCTATAAGGGTTCCGTTTTTTGCCATTTGGCTACGGAACCCTAAAAATGGGGTGCATGGTGAGTAAAGTAATTATCATTTTGATAATATCTTAAAAGCACCCCTACGCTTTTTTTTCAATAAAATACATTTTTCTTTCTCGTACACTATTATTATTTTATATTTATTGAAATTTTTAACACTATTTTTAATTTAAATTTAATAAAATTTATTTTCTATTTTTTAGTTTGGTTTTCTATAAACAGCGTGTTTTTTTAGTTTTTTTAAACTATTATTTATTTATTTTATTTTTAGTTTGGTTTATTTAACAGCTAGAGATAGTATCCATGTTCAGCGAATAATGAAGCGACTGAAGGTTATCACATTTTAAATAAAAATTCTGAGAACTTATTTCATTACATTGATGATATATTAGCTATTCTATTGTAATATAATACTATGTGAAAGCAAGTATCTTCTACAGTTCATTTGAAATATCTATATAAATAATATTTTACATACAATTAAAAAAAATTGTAGTGTCGGTATGTTATATCAAAATAACAGTTTATAATTATATGAATATGAAAGTCAATACGGTACTTAGATTAAAAAAAGCAAGTTTTGACATTTTTGACTGTCTGTCTGTCTGTCTGTTTGTTCCGGGTAACCTCTGGAACGGCTGGACCGATTTTGACGGGACTTTCACTGGCAGCAAGCTGATGGCATAGGGCGTAACTTAGGGAATATATTTAGACTAGCTTCGCTCCTCGGCGTTACTCGCGATTTACAACAATAACACCGCGGAGCTCACCTAGTAACTAATATAAATATTGCTAAGGTTGAGTTAATATAAACAAACAAAGAAAACTAACTTGTTAGAAAATAAAAATAAGTTTCTGAGCTTAGATCTTACTGAGAACACGGATCTCGTTAGATATACATATACAAACATATCCATACAAACATAGAAGCGCAGACAACAATGATTTCGTGTGTGTGTGTACAGGCTATTCCAAGTGGGGTCGGCCCCCAGCTCTCGCTTGCTTGCTGTGCAGAGTGTGCAGTGCGTGAAGGAGAGACAGCTGCCGGAGCGCATAAGAACTGGGCTTCTGTGAACACTGTCTTCATAACATCGGGTGTATAATGTAGGCAATAGTGCTGATTCTATCGTTGACATCATGAAACTAAAATTTGTTGTTGGATTATATACTTTAAAATCGTTTCCTTATAGTTCAGTTTTCGATATCTCAAATCTTAGCACTATATAATATTCACTATAATTATATTAATTATCCTTATTAGGTTTAGTTATTAACTTATTACCAAATAAAAGTTGATCGGAGACACACGCTTGTTCATAATTTGAAAACCTTTATACCTATATAAATCTAAACTATAAATTTAAACTTTAAACATAAATATCTAACGAGATCCGTGTTCTCAGTAAGATATAAGCTCAGAAACTTATTTTTATTTTCTAACAAGTTAATTTTCTTTGCTATTTGATTTATTGGTTATATTTGGTATAGTATTGGTTATTGGTTATACTCACTCACTAAACTCCCCGTAGTTCGCTAACTTAACGAAGTCAATCAAACGACACTCTGTGCACTGTTGCAAACAATGAATGGTTATAAACATTGAATTATTATTGTAATCACGTTAACATATCAACAACACTACAGATAATATATTGTTTGAATCGACAGCACAGCGACAGATAACAAAACTTACCAAAACATGTGTGGGTGTGGTCTACATCCAAGATTTAAATAGGTACATCGATAACTGAAGCTTCGGACACTCTACAACAAAACGGATTCACTAATTATTTGTTTATATTCGTCTATAGCACATTGTAATAAACGCAAACTAATGATAAACCCTTGCACGTACAAGTCTGCAGTTTGCATTCAGTACCTACTTTGATTATAAACATGTCATAATCAAAGAGTACCCAGTTGATAATGTACGAGGCTGCGAGCGCTGCCTAGCGGACATTAAACACACTTCTACATATTGAAATAGAGAATTAGAGAGGTCCTCGCAAGACTAGAGGGAGCTACTGTACCGACTCTAAAAATAGATATAATACAAATGGCGTAAACAACATTATTTTATTCTTTTAAAATTGTACATAATATGAGCAGAGTCAAAGAAAACAATAGGCATACAGGGAAATGATTCCAAAATCCAGAATAGACCGAAAATAATGTCCAGCAATTCATAGACAAATAATATACAAAGTGTATGACGTAAACATATTTTACACTAGCTTTCGCCCGCGGCTCCGCCCGCGTGTATGTCGGTTATCGCGGTAAAAAGTAGCCTATGTCCTTTCCCAAGTTCAGTTCTATCTTCATACCAATTTCATCAAAATCGGTTTAGTGGTTCAGACGTGAAAGCGTAACAGACAGACAGACAGACAGACAGAGTTACTTTCATCATCATCATCATCAACAGCCTTTAACAGTCCACTGCTGGACATAGGCCTCTCCTTAGAAAGGAGGTTTACCGCGATAACCGACATACACGCGGGCGGAGCCGCGGGCGAAAGCTAGTGTAAAATATGTTTACGTCATACACTTTGTATATTATTTGTCTATGAGTTACTTTCGCATTTATAATATTAGTAGGGATTATTTTTAAAGATGATTTTCTTTTTAATTTTGGACAAACTTGTTCAATATTGATAATATGATTAATATTGATTGATATGGGCGCCGCCAGTCCGGGCTGGTCATCTCACAACTTCTATATTTTATTATGGTTTAATTATTTTTGGACACTACCTGTGTAAACATCTGCATCGTTACAATGCTCTCAAATTTAATACATAAAACGTTTTAAACAATGTAACCAAAAATTGTAAAAACAATGTTGGAAAAGAGTGTCCATGGAGTTTGTTGTCTGTTCTTCTCCATAGGATCTACGAATTGGAACAGACAATTAGCTTCACGACTGACTACTGACTGACTGACTACTTGACGTTTCAAAAGTGCCGTTCTATTGGTTTATTTGAAATAAAAATGGTTTGATTTGATTTGATTTATTTATTTTATAAATTCATATATTTATTTTCAAATCGTGTATTCAATGCCTTCGCGTTCGTAGATAGGAGTTTATTTAAACAAATAAATAAAATGGAAGTGTCTGTTCATAATATGAAACGAACAGTTTTACTAATGGATATGATAGTATATAGGTACGGCGCTAACATTAAAACGGCAACATCATGCTGGCGACGAGGTCCCTCTCAAAATGATCAGCTAATTGAGACTGACTTCGGAAAGGCCAACAGTTGTCTGCGGACCACTGTATGTACGTTGGGTGTCAGCATTCTCCTTGGACGGTTCTGGTGGCGCTAATCAGCACGACTACGGTGGCCAGTAGCAGCGTTGGAGCTGTCATGGTGAGGGAGTGGCTGGTGGGGTGGTGTCGCAGAGGGTGCCTGTATACCTACGCGGTAGATATCGCGACGATAACCCGCCCTCACCCCTCACTGCCCACACATTGTTATGCTATACAGGTTTGTTTCACAGAACATACTAATATGTATACCAATAATAAATAGGTAACTAAAGTGAATTGAACAATTATAATTAAACTAGCTCACCATGAGCTCACCAATGCAACGATTGGTCGATAATCGGACTATCTGAAACTGAAAGAATTTTTCAAATCGGACTTGTACTTGCAGAGATTAGTGCGTTCAAACAAACAAACTCTTTAGTTACCTATTTATTATTGGTATTCTGCATCATTCTCCCGGCCTTCGAAGGGCGGGAGAATGATGCAGAAGTATGGGGACCCCCAAAATTTATTGCTTTTGTTCTATTTTTGTGTTAAAATATTAAAGCGGTTCACAGAATACATCTACTGACCAAGTTTCAACAGTATATCTCTTATAGTTTCGGAGAAAAGTGGCTGTGACATACGGACGGACAGACAGACAGACATGACGAATCTATAAGGGTTCCGAGTCACAAAAAAGCTTATCTATACTTTACGAAAGAGTTTTACTATAATAAAACTTTAGATGCGCACAATTGCCCACCCAGTTAACAATTTATAGGTAAAAGTTATTATCGCTGTTACTATTAAATAATTTTGTTAAAGAAAAATAAAATTATAAAAAACCAAATCTTAATGCAATCAATTTGGTTTCAATCAAATAACAATTATTGTCTTGCATTCGGGAATGTACTTGTAACTATACGTTTACCAGTGGAGGCTGGCAGCCAATAGCAGCTATTGACGTCACGAAGGAGGCCAATAGCTAGCTAAGTACTTAGATTAGGGATAGCGATTCTTTCCAAAATAGATCAATTTTTGAATCGATTCGAATCGTACCCTAAAGGATCCATTCACAAAAAAAATCGAGGTCTAAAAGAACGATTTAGTAAAAATCATTCTTTTTTCAAATTGTATTCACAACTAGCTGAGCCCCGCGGTGTTACCCACGTTTGTTGTTATAACCGCGGGCAACGCCGCGGGGCGAAGCTAGTCAAAGTAGCCTAAGTTACTCCTCATATCATCAGCTATCTATTAGTGAAAGTCCCGTCGAAATCGGGCCAGCCGTTTCAGACATTGCCCGGAACAAACAAAGAGACAGGACATGTCAAGACAAAAGACAAGAATAACTAAGATTTGAAAAATTGAAAAGTGGACTTAATCTAATTATAATAAAGTTTATAATCCAACAAAAGTGTAATTTAAACTTTAGTAATGTTAATAGCAGAACCACGTCCAATGGCTTTTGTTGGATGTACATGTGGTCCAGGCTGAGAGCACTCTGTAGAGTCTGTAGGCGTGAGCTCCTTCCAGTTGGTTGCTCACAACTCGAGGTGGTTTACCGTGTTTCCCCAAATGTAAATTATGTTCCGATATCTGATAAGCGCTGGTATATCTAAAGCGTTAGTTTGCCCTATTTACACATGTATGTTGTGTTTGTAGTTTTTTTGTTTGGGTCGTCAATTTTGTTCCGATTTTTAATGTTATTTTCGTAATCGAAAGGGTATATTTACAAAAAGGGTTCATTTTTAGGTTTCCAAAGTTTATGACTCGGAACCCTTATAGATTCGTCATGTCATGTCCGTCCGTCCGTCTGTCCGTCCTCGACTTACCGTCAAAACGGTAAGTGCTAGAAAAATGAAACTTTGCATGAATATGTGTTGTCATTACGTCGACAAAGTGCTATAATAAAATTATGAAAAATATTTTTATTTGGGGTACCACACCTACACGTAAAGTGGGGATGATTTTTGTTTCTCGCGTCTACCCCATCGTGTGGGATATCATTAGATAGGTCTTTTAAAACCAATAAGGGGTTTTTAAGACGATTTTTTGTTTTAGGTATCCGTTTGCGAGAAATTCCACTTAAAAGGGCACTTTTTTGTCAAAACAGGGCGTCCCCCCCTCTAAAAGCTAAGCGGCTGGCTCAAAAAATCTGAAAAAATTCGTGATGTTGGTCCATATAATGAAAAACCATAAAGGAAAACTAACAACACTTGTATGCGTTACTCGCGGTTTACAACAATAACCGCGGGTCTCAGCTAGTTTGATATACACGGTTAGTTTTTAATTACCAAAGAAAAACTAGGGGCAGATACAGAACTTATATACTAACATAAAACACCATAGAACAAATACCCAAAAAACAAAAATAACTGAGTTATTAAGGTTTTTAAAATGTTAAAATACGCCCATAATTTATTGTCACCCAAATATTTTAGACACGCGTATTTTAATAATCAATGAACAACATTTTCTGTTTCAATGTGTGCGACGCATCGCCCAATACTGTCAAATCAGTTCAAAGTTCATAGCATGCCGCCATTATGCGCACGCGGCGCATCGTAGGTATTAGGTACCCCGCTCGCACCCGCAACCCGCAGGCTAGGACATTGACACTTTCTTGTTACGTAATATCATGTCGTGAATTATATCATGCGTTATGAACAAAAATTTGGTAGTTTTCGGGAAAATGTGAACATGTATTTTTTTTTTGTTTTAATTACATAAATATGTTCAGTATCGAAAGCTGAATACCACATATTTTTTTCTCTGGACATTAAAAGTTAGTCGTGTATATTGTACGTACAGGTGTTACGTATCCAATCACTTCGCACGGCACTTGAACATTCAAAATATGATGACATGTGGCCCTTGATGTTTTACGTGGAATTTGTGGTCCCTACGTGCGGGTTAAAAGAGCAACATGATGACATTCTACTTCAAACAAATGTATTGAACTATTTTTATATTTAAATTCATTCTTGCTTCACATTCACACTTCGAAGCAGAGTCACCTTTAATTAGCTATAGTTATTAGTTATGTAAAATTAGTTAATAATTAAATTAGTTTAAATATTAATCAAGTAAGTTTCTTTTGGAATCCTCCTGGTTGCGGCAAAAACGTAATTCAGGCACTCCAATTTATTTATTTGAATGGATAATACTTGAAACAACTAATGCCATACAACACACACTACTGCACGAACATATAAACCTAAGCCGATGACAGTCGACATTGGAATGTTATTAAAGTGACAGTGAAACCACGGGGAATCCCCTATGTCTATCCTGTGGATGTGGACCCGCTGACCTGGTCCTGCTCACCACTCTTAAAAGGCGCCTCTGCGTTACAATAGAAGTTATTTCGACTGACTCTGACCACTCTGATGCCTTTTTAACATAAAATTAATTTAATCACACTGTAGCGAAACATCTTAGTGTTAACGATATAGCCCGGTAGATGGCGCTATTTATGCGTCTAGTGATTCACCCTCAACATGCGAGTGAGCTTGACGCATGTGCAGTACTCTGAAGGTAGCCGCGAATCATTCGGTCACTCGGTCTTTGTTTGTTCATTCGCGCGCTGATGACTCGTTCTGTTTACTACTTATTATCATTTTTGTCACTGACGTCTATTGTGTATGATGTGAAACTAGAAACTGGTACTGGCTATCTGTTTGTTTGTTTGTGTGCGTGCGTTAACACGCCTCGTGGGTTTGTTTGTTATTTATTACTTGACGGTGGCGGTGCGGCCGGAGAGCAAGGCTTACTTCTTTGCTGTACGTAGGTATAATTATGGTTTATCAATTTTTTGTAGAAATATAAACAATTAGTGTTGTTGAAGCATATATGTGGATCACACAAATATTTGGTCCGACCTCGAACCCGAGACCTCTTGATCAGCAGCCGCATACGCTAACCACTAGACCAACAAGGCATTCAAAACATATATATCGTACATAGATTAGATTTTAATAATCGTATGTCAAAACAGTGTTGTTTTTGTGTTCATAGTTAACTCTCGTTTATTGGTAAATAGCTGAGCCCCACTGTGATACCCGCGTTTTTTATTCTAATGCCGCGGGGCGAAGCTACTCTAAAAAAATTTGCCTGAGTTACTTTCTCTAGTTTTGTTTCTCTAGTTTTTTTATTATTTACATAGACCCCTCTCGGGTGAAGGCCTCCTCCAAAGCTTCCCACTTGCTTCTGTCTCGTGCCACATCAATCCAGTTTGGCCCAGCAACTTTTTTAATGTCGTCCTCCCATCGCATATATGGTCTACCAACGCGCCGATTGCCCTGAGGACCGTCCCATGAAGTTACCTCGTATGTCCATCTATTGTCTTTAAGTCGTGCTACATGTCCAGCCCATCTGAATTTCAGCTTTTGAGCATATTTCAGCGAATCGATGGTATTAGTCATGCTTCTTATTTTTGTGTAATTTCAAATTCATCAATAGATTGTATATTATGTTCTATGTGATTGAGACAGTTTAATTCATCTTGTTTGTTTGTTGTATTCACACTGTACTTATAGGTTTTTATAGAATTCTGTAGCAATATTCATTATAATACAAGCTCTGCTTAGTTTGGGACTAGATATTTATTATTTTATTAATTTATTATTTCAGTGCGGTTGTGTGTTGTTTTCCCTAATAGGTTTAGTCCTTCAATCCAAGACTTATTTGTGCGCAGTTCTCTTGTGGTTTTCTTAAAACGTTTTCCTTGTGCAAGGTATGACTCTATTTTATAATTTCTGTACATTTTATCATTCATTAATCATGTTTTATGTATTCCTATCCTATATCCTTCAAAACATACTCTAATCGGTTCACTGTCAACCCATATACCACTAGAGCTTATCTTCTTCAATCTTTTTACAGAAACAATTATTGTATCAGACGTTAGAATTGCTATTCCACATCTTTTATAACACCAAATAGAGTAAGAGCCCAGAGCGATCAGACATAACTTATTTTCACATGGATGAAACCTTAACTACTCAGTAGCGTCTAGTGTACTTTTAAATACCTGCGTGTTTGTAGAACTAGATCTGTGACACCTGGGCAGATATCAGGTGAGAAAGGTAACTAAAAATAAGAGTTATCTAACTTAAATTAGTATGGCTGATCTTTATATATATTTTGTAGATTATTATTCTAAACTAGTTTCATAAAGTGTCAGACACTTTTCATGGACCAGAGCTTGTGTCAGACGCTTTAAAGATCGACAAAAAATTAATGAACTTTACTTATTTTTACATGTCTGATTTTTAGGGTTCCGTAGCCAAATGTCAAAAAACGGAACCCTTATAGATTCGTCAAGTCTGTCTGTCTGTCTGTCTGTCTGTCTGTCTGTCTGTCTGTCTGTCCGTCCGTATGTCACAGCCAATTATTTCCGAAACTATAAGAGCTATACTGTTGAAATTTGGTCAGTCGATGTATTCTGTGAACCGCATTAAGATTTTTACATACAAATAGAAAAAAAACAATACATTTTGGGGGTCCCCATACTTGAAACTGAAACTCCAATATTTTTTTTTTCATCAAACCTATACTTGTGGGGTATCTATGGATAGGTGTTCAAAAATGATGTTGAGGTTTCTAAAATGATTTTTTTCTAAACTGAATAGTTTGCGCGAGAGACACTTCCAAAGTGGAAAAATGTGTGTCCCCCCCCCTCTAACTTCTAAAATAAGAGAGTGATAAAACTAAAAAAAATATATGTTGTACATTACCATGCAAAATACCAACGAAAATTGGTTTGAACGAGATCTAGTGAGTAGTTTTTTTTTAAATACGTCATAAATCGTGACACGCAATTTACCTTTCATCCAATCAACACACTAGTTTAAAAACATCGATGAAGGTTACAACGAACTACAAGAACTTTTATAGGATGTTACTTGCTGATACGGAACCCTTCATGGGCGAGTCCGACTCGCACTTGGCCGCTTTTCATTAAATGATATAGATATTTTGAAAATCTGACACACAACGTCGTCTAGTCCTAAACTAAGCAGAGCTTGTAATAAGGGTACTAGACAATTGATTTAGATACATAAACACATAGAAAACACCCAGACTCCGAAACAAATATTTGTGGATCACACGAATTTGGTCTGACCCGGGAATCGAACCCGAGACCTCGTAATTAGCAGCCGCATACGCTAACCACTAAACCAACAAGGCAGTCTAGAGTATCTTTGGGTAGTTATCTGTCTCATGCATGACCCGATTGCCGCGATTGTTCAGACCAACTCATTAGCTTCCGAGGTCTATTAGAAGACGGTTGCGGCGTTTTGATAGGTAATGCCATTTTATCATTGTCGCAATGTTGTACGTCGTTGTTGGTAACACAACATTTTGGTTTAATTATGTTGGCTGCATTGTATATCCTTTATAGCTACCAACAACAATATAACATTGTACCATTCACTTGCGCTCTCTCCGATCTGCAATAAACAAGTATAAATTCTACTCGTGGTTTCCTTTAAGGTAGATGACCAGCAAAAATACCTATACAGTCCACTTTCGGCGTGACCCGGGATTTGAACCCGAGACCTCTTGATTAGCAGTCGCATACGCTTTCCACTAGACCAACGAGGCAGTTAGACCTCTATAACTCCTGAAATAACCAAGTCATGTAAGGTAATTGTTGTTGAATAGAACAGAATAGAACTAGAACAGAATAGAACAGAATAGAACAGAATAGAACAGAATAGAACAGAATAGAACAGAATAGAACAGAATAGAACAGAATAGAACAGAATAGAACAGAATAGAACAGAATAGAACAGAATAGAACAGAATAGAACAGAATAGAACAGAATAGAACAGAATAGAACAGAATAGAACAGAATAGAACAGAATAGAACAGAATAGAACAGAATAGAACAGAATAGAACAGAATAGAACAGAATAGAACAGAATAGAACAGAATAGAACAGAATAGAACAGAATAGAACAGAATAGAACAGAATAGAACAGAATAGAACAGAATAGAACAGAATAGAACAGAATAGAACAGAATAGAACAGAATAGAACAGAATAGAATAGAATAGAATAGAATATACTTTATTGCACACCAAATACAGTTTTTTAGGGTTCCGTAGCCAAATGGCAAAAAACGGAACCCTTATAGATTCGTCAAGTCTGTCTGTCTGTCTGTCTGTCTGTTTGTCTGTCTGTTTGTCTGTCTGTCTGTCTGTCCGTCCGTATGTCACAGCCAATTATTTCCGAAACTATAAGAGCTATACTGTTGAAATTTGGTCAGTCGATGTATACTGTGAACCGCATTAAGATTTTTACATAAAAATATAAAAAAAACAATACATTTTGGGGGTCCCCATACTTGGAACTGAAACTCAAAAATTTTTTTTTCATCATACCTATACGTGTGGGGTATCTATGGATAGGTGTTCAAAAATGATGTTGAGGTTTCTAATATCATTTTTTTCTAAACTGAATAGTTTGCGCGAGAGACACTTCCAAAGTGGAAAAATGTGTCCCCCCCCCTCTAACTTCTAAAATAAGAGAGTGATAAAACTAAAAAAAATATATGTTGTACATTACCATGCATACTACCAACGAAAATTGGTTTGAACGAGATCTAGTGAGTAGTTTTTTTTTAATACGTCATAAATCGTAACACGCAATTTACCTTTCATCCAATCAATACACTAGTATAAAAACATCGATGAAAGTTACAACGAACTACAAGAACTTTTATATGATGTTACTTGCTGATACGGAACCCTGCATGGGCGAGTCCGACTCGCACTTGGCCGCTTTTTTAATATGTTATTAAAGTAACTATGTATTACAAAGTTACATTTCATCAGTCAGACAAATTCGAGTGACCAAACATCCCTTAAACACAAAAATTATTCAGCCGGGAGTGCGATCATCATGCTATTTCAGAGCGAGTGAGACGTCCACAGCAACTTGGATACCGTTTTTAGGGTTCCATAGCCAAATGGCAAAAAACGGAACCCTTATAGATTCGTCATGTCTGTTTGTCTGTCTGTCTGTCCGTCCGTATGTCACAGCCACTTTTTTCGGAAACCATAAGAGCTATACTTTTGAAACTTGGTAAGTAGATGTAATCTGTGAACCGCATTAAGATTTTTACATAAAAATAGAAAAAAAAACAATACATTTTGGGGGTCCCCATACTTGGAACTGAAACTCAAAAATTTTTTTTCATCGAACCTATACGTGTGGATAGGTATTCAAAAATGATGTTGAGGTTTCTTATATCATTTTTTTCTAAATTTAATAGTTTGCGCGAGAGACACATCCAAAGTGGAAAAATGTGTGTCCCCCCCCCTCTAACTTATAAAATAAGAGAGTGAAAAAACCAACGAAAATTGGTTTGAACGAGATCTAGTAAGTAGTTTTTTTTTAATACGTCATAAATCGTAAACTGCAATTTACTGCAATTTTTTTTTAATTTATTTATTCTAATGACTGCGTCGATGATTGCGATGATTAGGAGATATTTGCTGTACTTAATCATAGTGATATTTTTGGGGTAGTGGTAATATTTTGTTTATATCTTTTTCTAACTGGTATCTTTTTTACAATAATATAAAGATATTTCCTTATAAAACAAAATGGATCCTCATATATTTACCTATCACAAATACATGCAATAAATGAATTCACTTTAATATTTAATAATTAACAACTTAATGTTGAAGACCATGTTATTGAAACAAGAATGCGAAAATCTTAGATTGAAATTAGTAAGTATTTTCATTACATTTAATTTTTTTACTCGATGGGTTCGATGAAAAAATTTTTTTGAGTTTCAGTTCCAAGTATGGGGACCCCCAAAATGTATTGTTTTTTTTTCTATTTTTATGTAAAAATCTTAATGCGGTTTACAGATTACATCTACTTACCAAGTTTCAAAAGTATAGCTCTTATGGTTTCCGAAAAAGTGGCTGTGACATACGGACGGACAGACAGACAGACAGACATGACGAATTTATAAGGGTTCCGTTTTTTGCCATTTGGCTATGGAACCCTAAAAACGGGATCCAAGTTGCTGTGGACGTCTCACTCGCTCTGAAATAGCATGATGATCGCACTCCCGGCTGAATAATTTTTGTGTTTAAGGGATGTTTGGTCACTCGAATTTGTCTGACTGATGAAATGTAACTTTGTAATAGTTACTTTAATAACATATTAAAAAATCAGACATGTAAAAATAAGTAAAGTTCATTAATTTTTTGTCGATCTTTAAAGCGTCTGACACAAGCTCCGGTCCATGAAAAGTGTCTGACACTTTATGAAACTAGTTTAGAATAATAATCTACAAAATATATATAAAGATCAGCCATACTAATTTAAGTTAGATAACTCTTATTTTTAGTTACCTTTCTCACCTGATATCTGCCCAGGTGTCACAGATCTAGTTCCACAAACACGCAGGTATTTAAAAGTACACTAGACGCTACTGAGTAGTTAAGGTTTCATCCATGTGAAAATAAGTTATGTCTGATCGCTCTGGGCTCTTGGACCAAAATGACAGAGTTGATTTATACGTCATAGGTACCCATTTTATATCCTAAATCTTGAAATTTCTTACACTTCAATAGTGATTCTGTATTTTCTTTGGAATTAAATCGAATAAGTACCTTTAAAGGCCTTTTATATTTAATTCTAATTATATTTGCGATGTTTTCATCGCGTAATAATCTGGCTAAAGCCATTTACTTATGTAAAGCTTCTTTATTGTGTTAAACAATTTTAATTATTTTGTATTTCTACCCTTTTTTTCTCATTATTTACCTGGTTTCGGTGGTCCTAAGAAACCGTTTTCTTCTCGTTACTGTAATAAATTCTTTTTCACTGCTATTTTTTTCTCTTTCTCTCTCTTCTCGGGTATTGTTTTTTTAATTAGTATATTTTGCGTATCATTTTCCATCTGGTTCATAGTTTCTTCACACATTCTAAGTACTTCAGAATCACTTTTATCACTATTAGATAGAAGGTTGTCGTCCTCATCCTTTTCACTCATTTTACAGGAAGCGTTTGCAATATAAGCGTAAAAAATGGGTTTATTTACGACATCACATTAGAAACCTCTAAAATTATCAATGTTTCTCTACTATAATATGCATGTATTATACATATAAACCTTCCTCTTGAATCACTCTATCTATTGAGGAAAACGGCATCAAAATCCGTTGGGTATAATTATAATTATAATAGATTACTACTTTTTTACTGAATATGGGACTTATTCGCGATAAAATTAAAAAGCAGCCAAGTGCGAGGACATAGGCCTCTCCTTAGAAAGGAGGTTTTGGCCTACTATTTCGTTCGTCGTTCGTTGTAACTTTGATCGATGTTTTAATTGTGGTTTACGATTTATGAAGTACGATAATACGAACCTCAATATCATTTTTGAAGACCTATCCGTAGATATCCCACACGTATGGGTTTGATGAAAAAAAAATCAGTCCCAAGTATGGGGAACCCCCAAAATTTATTGTTTTTTTTTCTATTTTTGTGTGAAAATCTTAATGCAGTTCACAGAATACATCTACTTACCAAGTTTCAACAGTATAGGTCTTTTAGTTTCTGAAAAAAGCGGCTGTGATATACGGACGGACAGACAGACATAACGAATCTATAAGGGTTCCGTTTTTTGCCATTTGGTTACGGAACCCTAAAAAGGTTACGATACCTTCTACTTTCCGACGTTTCGAACGGGTTATACCGCTCGTGGTAACTGGTAGACTGGATATGTAATTTTATCGCAAATAAGTCTCGTATACAGTAAAAAGCATATAAATAATAGATAAGATTTAATTTGTATATGTTTACATGATATTTGAAGGTGTTTGTTTACAGGAGATGGTCTCTAGCACGACACGCACCAGTACATCGAGTGGACACGATCCGCGAGCTTAGCCATGGAGTATCGGAAACGCTGTGGCACGACCGCCATCAGCGGTCAGCTGTACGAGAGCAAGCTGCTGGCGCTAGTGCTGTTTAGGCTGGTGCACGACGAGCGCGTCGAGCAGTTCCACCTCGCCACCAACGTGGAGGACGCGGGTGCCTTCGACGACATCTGCATTAAAATAAAACTAGCGGCGTCCGGCCCGACCCTCGCCCTCTTCCTACAACTCAAACACAAAGACAGCGAAGACGCATTCCTCTCGCTCGACAATAGAAGTGATATAATTAAGTACATCAACAGCATTTCAACGATCAACAACAGAATTGCTTCGCGAAATAGCTGCGATGAGTTTTTTAATGGTGACATGGATGAAAAACGCTGTTTGTTGATCCTGTACACGAATGCCAGGTTCAGACTCACCAGCTCAGTGTCGAACGAGGACGATCATCGCTCAGGACTTGGTGCACAGTACCCAACCGTGTTAAATGATTTACTCAATACGAACAACGCAGTTGACGCTCAGCGATATACCTCTCGTCAACACGTCGAGCATTTTGCCAACATCCTACTGGAGGAAGACTTAAAGACACTGGCTGAACACTTTTTCACTTACCTATGTGACAACGAAAACCGATCGATGAACGTCATGAACGATGAGTTCGTGCAACGGTACCACGTGGTCTTGAGACAGAGAGTCCTTGACCTCAGCGACGTTCACACACAGCCTCCGCAGAAATGGCGATATTTGACGTTCCAGCGAGACTTCCTCTGTTCACAAGATTCATCACTTGCTTTCTTCAGAGACACTTTGTTCAACGAAGTGATTAAAAAACTCTCCAAACTAAGTAACAAGAACGGAACTCAAGCGATCCCGCGAGATGTGCCAACTGACGAGATGATTGAGGAATCAATATCATCTTTCTTGTCAGACGCATCTGCCGACACACTCAGACCTCTCATTGGCACTCACGTCGTGTGCGATGAAGACTGTCAATTAACATTTCTGAATGATGGAGCTAACATATCAGCGAAGTTACGACAAATTAATATTTCACGCCAAGTCATAGGAGAAGCTTATTTACGTTCACTTAAAGTGAAAGTACCGATTTCCTTCGGTAATATGGACTTGACCGTGAGTGGCAGCCTGAAGAGGGTTGAGAGAAGGTTGGACCACCTGGTCACTGCCATCGTAGGTTTATGCGAACGAAGTACACAAGAAACACCTTACAAAGTTGTCACCATTGACGACACTCTAGATGGCGGGTTGTTAGGGTCCAGCGGGGGGCTGGGCGCCGCAGTTGGAAACCTATTAATTAACGACGATGAAACTGGAATGATGAAGTTTTCCACTGATATCGCATCACTTCCCGCCAATGCTAGAATGTTACATGACAAACTGACAACTGAAATGGTTCGTGACGGAGTCCTTGATATGCAAATGTATAAATTTGACATAAAAACAAAAAGGATACCGAAGCTGAGCTTCGACTGTAACGAGGACATCAAAGCATTCTTAAGTAAACTAGTCGTTTACGAAAAACAGAAGAATCATTACAAGTTGGAGGAATTGTTGAAGCATGAGATGAACAGACGTCTCAATGGCCAACCGAACCTTTGTTCGACAAATGCTCATTCGTTGTTCTTGCACTATCATAATGAAATACTCAAATGGTGGATGTCTCCGAGCACAGGGCGCTATCTTACGAAAGCAAGCAATCTTTACGAACAAGCAATAGATGACGTGAAAGCAGAACCTCAGATATGCGGGTTGTCTACAACGTTTCAGATAAATAACTCAAGGTATTTCGCATGTGACTGTAATGAAGACGCCACAGACTGGATGGAATGGACAGAGCTCCCCTCCAATATGTTTGTAGTCACAGATACGGTTATATTGACAACCATGAAAGTCATTAAGTGTTTGAGGGATCGTTACTCGGTTGATAAGTTCGCAATCTTAGATACGGAATGCGTTCTGAAACTGCCACCTACGGAATTTATTTCACTAATTGAAGAGTTAAGAAAAACTTTGAGATTAATGATTGTTGTGTATCATAATATACGTGATGTAGGAGAAGTAGATAGTATGTTGTCTAAACTCACACAAGTGACGGAAGGAAAGAAAACAATAGTTATAATGAATAAAATATTAATAAACAAACTTAATTATTATTTTTCAAATAAGGAAATAGAGTTGTATGAAGACAAATCACAAAATTTGAGCGCAATGACCGCGACCTGTCGAGGGGAAATCGTAAAACAAAGCAGGATCATGTTTCAAGGACAAGAACTAAAGTTGGACTCAATATTGGACGATGTATCACTTTCATTTATAACGGGTGTCATATTGGATAAAATAATGCATGGTAATATAATACATTTTGGCTCTTCACTTAGCAATCCGAGCTACGAAGAAATCAAACCATTATACATCGAGAGGAGAGTAAGTCCAGTCACCGCTTCTCATCACGATACATACGATGACGTTCACCTCGTGACAGCATTTCACGACGTTGTGGATCAGGTGGTCCTGCTGACAGCAGCTCCTGGCATGGGCAAGTCGACACTACTCACACATTTGAGTCTGCAAGCAAACAAACATGACACCAAACTGTTTATAGTGAGAGTCAATTTCTTAGATCATTCAAAACAATTCTACAAATGGTACCGAGATCGAACCGTTATTGACGCCCTAGAATCATTAATGTTTTTGTGTCAAGTTATTTTAAAAACTGACAATAGATCTTTTACTATTAAAATAATCGACGGAGAAGCCAACCTAACAGACTGTAAGTATGATGAGCAAGCCGCTTTTGAGCTGAAAATGTTCCTGCACTTTTACAATCAGAGAAGATTGATATTTGTGATGGATGGCTTCGATGAAATCTGTCCGCATTACAAAGATAATGTTGTAAAGTTTCTCGGCGTTGCTAAGAATCTGCTCCACAAAAATAAAATGTGGGTTACCAGTAGACCGTACAGCGACATTTTGCCAGCTCTAGAGAGAGTTTTTGGCAAATGCTATAAATTGGAACGTTTCAGTTTGTCGGAGCAGGAACTGTATCTAGAACGTTTCTGGCGAGAGAAAGTAGGATATGATCAGGTCAGCGAGGAGCTAAATACAAAATTTATAAATTTCCTTTACATTCGCACGTATCTGTGTCAGATAGGACACGGCGCCATCGACGTCAACGAGTTCGACAATCTCTTGAAGTTAAAAAACCAATTCAGCGTCGCAAAAATGGACAACTTGTCTGGATCACCGTTGCTTTTATATTTTATTGCCGATTACTTCTTACATAGAGTTATTCTTCAAAAAAATCTTATCGACTTTGATTCAGATATAAATATATGTAATATATATGAAATGTTTATCGAAAATAAACTTAAAAAAATACTTTTTCAAGACAAAAACAAAATGGATCTCTGTAACCCAGATATAATTTTGAAATTTGAAAAAGAACGGGACCAATGCACAATTGTTCATAAGAAATTAGGTGCGTATTGCATTTTTACGGATCCTGTATTCAAAGCCTTAAGGTTTAAAGAACTAAACAGTATGGCTCCTTTCCACGGAGCACGCGCAAAAGAAATAAGCTCCCTTCTAACTGCAATCAAAGAGGGCGCAGACAAGATAGGTCTGATATCACACGTCACCGCAGACAACATGCCAGTGTTCATTCACAGGACATTTGCGGAGTACTTTGCCGCTCGATACATTTGTGACTTAATCAATGGTGATAAGTTCAGTTCGCATCAAAAGACTCTGTTCTATTACGCAATATTGGTGTGCTGTTATAACGGCACCGGCAAATGGATTGACATCATACAGGAACAAGACAAACATCTTCGGCGTATCGTGAAAGAGATAGAAGCCAGGGAACTGAAGCTGTTGTGCGACATGTCCTATCTGCGTTGGTATTTCGTCAACATAAAATTATCGAAGGGCCAGTTCATCAGGCTAGTCAGCTCATCAGCCAAGGACTATGACGCCGGCTGTCTCAATAAATTCATTGAAGAACTAAGGATGATGACGGGGATGCGTGGTAACGAAATTGCTGATTGCATACCGTTCATTGAAAAATTGTACAGCGACTTAAGAAGCAAGATGAAGCCTCACTTGAAGAAATATTTCGTGGAAAATCGTAAAGAGAATAGGCAATACATGGTGAAACACGTGAAGGATGAAGGTCAAAGAAACGAAAAGATACCAGGCAATAGAAAGGAAATCAAAAGAAAATGTAAAGTTGCGTGCGTTTTGCTGTAAGATAGAACAAACCTCGACGTGGGTCCTCGATTTGTAACGGAAATGGTTTATGCCTGAATTGATTAAATTGATCATGCAAATTCGTACACTTTCGCCATTGCCTTACATCAGACGGACACATGTCAGGAAGACCATATGCGGTGCGGCCTGCGCTGCTAAATATAATTTCTCCATTTATTAGAACCGCCGCCTTAATGAGAGCTGATGAGTACCACAAATATTGTAATATTGATGATCTGCGGTTTCTAAATAAAGACACACAGTATGCTACGTACGCTGTCGCGCTCTCGTTGCAGCTACTGTTTGGATTTCAATCAAAAAATGTTATTATTATTGAAAAAAACTGTGTTTATAAATAAACGAAACTAAAAGCTACTTGGCTCTTTTGATACTGTCTCTAATCCTGTCCTATTTCCTCAGCTAGTGAGATAATGAGTAAGAGATACTATGAGTGATCAAGAGGGTGCATGTTATAGTAATAGAATCCCAGGCAGGATTTCACGGGGTACGCGCCGACCGTGAGCTTTCCCGATCCCAAGACAACGCGACGACACACTCCGCAAGCATCTCACGCGCATCTTTTATGTACCATTATAAATACAACAATTTATTAAACAGTCCAGCCTTTACTTTTATACCCGTACATCAGGGATTTAACAACAGCCTTTGTTCACCATAGAACAGGTTAAGTAAACTAACCTTAAAACATAGACTTAAGGTGTCGCGGACTTAATTTTTACCTTTCAAGAGCAGTTCACAATTCTTTCATACATTACTTTCACGAATTTTAACTTTTTACGCAGCGCGTTTAATATATTTTTTTCAATACAATTTTTCAAATACATTTCATAAACTGATGATATAAGAATAGCCTATATAGCCTTCCTCGATAACTGGGCTATTTAACATTGAAAGTTTTTTTTCCACTTTGGATTTGTCTCTCGCGCAAACTATTCAGTTTAGAAAAAAATGATACTAGAAACCTCAATATAATTTTTGGAGACCTATCCATAGATACACCACACGTATGGGTTTGATGAAAAAAAAATTTTTGAGTTTCAGTTCGAAGTATGGGAAGCCCCCAAAATTTAATGTATTTTTTCTATTTTTATGTGAAAATCTTAATGTGGTTTACAGAATACATCTGCTTACCAAGTTTCAACAGTATAGTTCTTATGGTCTCGGAAAAAGTGGCTGTGACATACGGACAGACAGACAGACATGACGAATCTATAAGGGTTCCGTTTTTTGCCATTTGGCTAACGGAACCCTAAAAATGAGCTCACTTGGAAAACATCATACAAAATTAACGTATTAATACGTAAACGTAACAATTATCTATTGGATTTTTAAATTAAATTTTTAAATCCACGTACCATTATGGGTGACTGAGGAACCCTTTCCTGTGCGTGGCCTGACATAAGGCAGAGTCAAGTGATTATGGCAGCTATACCTATATAAAACATTAGGTTTCTCCCGCAACTCCACCCGTGTATACGTCGGTTACGTACTCTATCTTAAAAAGTACTCTATCTCCTTTCTGAAGCTTTAGACTATCTATGTACAAATTTCATTTAAATTGGTTCAGTACTCGAAGGTTTGGGGTGAAAGCATGTATAGCGATAGCACGACAAAGTTTCGTTCGTAATTATAATATTGGTAAGTATGTTTAAGTAATCGAGAAATAGTGTTGTTGACAAACAATCATTATGGCTGTGACGTAGAATAAACCGCAGACAATTATCCCTCTTCGAGTAACACTGGCGTCGGACTTGTTCGAGACAAACTTGTTTGAGAGACGCGCCGTCGTCACTCCTCAGACTTCGCATTGAAGTGTCGCGGTTTAACAAATAATAATTTAAACTGTGCTGTGCTCTTTGGTGTTGTGAAGTGTTCATTTCTTGTTATATACAGCACACTCTAGGATTGCGTCCATTGAACCTTGAACTGCAGTACATCCGTGAGTTTGTAAGTATTTTTTATTAACAACAAATTCAACTGGCACAAATAATCTTTTTCATATTTCGAGGTAATACATAGCTTATTATATTTCGCCCGCGTCTCTGCCCGCGTGTATCTCAGTGTAAAGTCACCTATGTCCTCTCTCAAGCTCTATACTGCTATACTTTGTACCAAATTTCATTGTTAATCAGTTCGATAGTTCTGCCATGAAAGCCGGACAGACACAAAGACAGTTACTTTCGCATAAAGAGTAGGTACTCCATGACATTTGCTGCCCATGAACGCCAGTGATGAACTGACAATGAAGAATATCAAAGATCCGCAGTATATACCTGACGCTCTCGACCGCGATCGGTTGCAGCAACGAGCAGCCCTCATTACCGAAGTCAACAGTCACTGAGTTCCTCGAGCCCCTGCAGTTGCCAAAAGATAATAATAATAATTAATTCACACAAAGAGAACGTATACACAGTTATCATTAAGTACATTTCAATCAGGATCACAGTCCTTGATTTAACAGCATGTCAAAGATTATTAGAAAGTTACAAAAAAAAACAATTTGCGGTTCATTTAACTATATTATGTGGCTACTATATATTATATCAAATCTAGCTAGATTTGATATAATATAACGTTGAACATTACGGTTTATTGCATGGTTTAGGATAAGGATTTAAGATGAAAAAACTCTCTTAAACTAGGCCAACCTGTACTATAAGACACTGTGTGTGTGTGTGTGTGTGTGCGCGCGTGTGTGTGTGCGTGTGTGTCTGCGTGTGTGTGTGTGTGTGTGTGCACAACCCCAAATGTGGATACAATATCCTATTATCGATTGACACAGTGAATTCTAGATCATCCTTAAGGTATCAGGATTTGCGGAACACCCGAGAGATGTTTACTAGTATTCCAACGTAGTCCTGCTTCAATTTGTACTCCCGGATACCGAACATCACTCTTTCTTGTTAGCATAGGGCAGGAACGCACTGTGCTGTTTGCTGGGTACACCAATAAGCTCCTACCGAATAAGTGTAATCCGGTAATGAGTTTTCGCTTATTGCAAAAGGCATATAGTTATGCTATTTTCTTCATATTCAGGGAAAGTAGATTCGTGTTTAATCATTCCATTATTTTATTTAGAGCTGACTCCGCATTGTTTTTGACGGTATTCCATGTTGAACCAGATATCACTATAGATATCGCCTATATGACAGTCCTCGATTGCTCATTAGCTGGTCTGGTCCCACCTTCTTCCTTCCTCTACAGGACAACACATACTAAACAAGGAACTCATCACCAAGGAATGGTAACAATACGCTCCCGAACTAAAGGCTTCGGCTATTCCTTACTATACTGAGACGAGAACGACAACAACATTATATAAGCCAATTCTGTTCAGATATTAATAGAACGTAGAACGAGGCACACAATCGATAACAAATGAGCCAAAGAACAAGTGAACGACACAGATATAACTGCAAGGAGTGAATGCCTGCATGAAGTAAAATAATCTAATCAAATAGTGATGACGGGAGTGATGTGGGAGTGTTACGTCGACGTTACATTATTGGCTGATGTATTCCAGCTAGCCCCCTAAAACCTCCAGTATTTGTATGTCTAATTTGTGTATATCTTATGTAACTTTTTAGCAATAAAAATCGTATTAAAATCCTATTCCTACAGTGCGAAGGCCAACAGCTGGGCCGGTTAGAATAGTGACCAACCGTCTCTTGCTGGTATTAGGCTATGGTACGAACGGTGATCAGCTGGGCCGGCCGACATACCAGCCTAATTAGGTAGATACTTATATCAGCCAGCTGGCGCAGATGTAGGACCGACCGATCTACGAGCCATCAAGTCACTCTGCAGTCCCAAAAGGATTTATCTATTTAAAGAAACACCATCGCAAATTTATCAGCAGGGCAAATGTCTGCAAACTAATATCAGAAATAACTTGAATTTACATAAGAATCTGTCACTAATTTTATTTCATACTAGTTGCGTCCCGCGTTTATTGTTGTACGAGTAACAATGTCTAAAGCTAGTCTAAAAAAGTGGAAAAGTGCGAGTCGGACTCGCCAATGAAAGGTTCCGTAGCAGCAAGTCATATAAAAGTTTTTGTAGTTCGTTGTAACTTTGATCGATGTTTTAATAATAGTGTATTGATTGAATGAAGGAAAACTTGAAACGAACCCTATACCAACCCGTCTGGCCAGCGTGGTATAGTAGGCCAAAACCTCCTTTCTAAGGAGAGGCCTATGTCCAGCAGTGGACTGTTAAAGGCTGTTGATGATGAAGTCGTGAATATTGTCAAGTGAGCTCTCCACTGCAGCACTCTAGTAGTCTCATTGTATAATCTATACAAATAAATAAAATTGGAGTGTCTGTTTGTAATATTAAAATAACCGCTTTTTACTAAATGTATATGTATGTATACACGGTACATATGTATGTATACACGGTACATATGTATGTATACACGGTACATATGTATGTATACACGGTACATATGGCAAAGTATATATTTTTACAATTTTTATCTGTTTGTTCCGGGTAATCTCTAGAACGGCTTTTCAGATTTCGACGAGCCTTTCACTCGCAGATAGATGATGATATAAGGAGTAACTTAGGCTATTTTTTAGACTTGCTTCGCCCCGCGGCGTTGCCCGTGGTTACAACAACAAAAGCGGGTAACACCGCGGGGCTCAGCTGGTTTTAAATTAAAAACTATTTTTTGTAAAAAAATAACGCTGCTCTTCAATTCTTTGACCCTTTGATTATTAACCTGACGCAAAAACGACGAGTTGTTATAAGTTTGACGTGTATGTATGTGTCTGAGTGTGCGTCTGTCTGTGGCATCGTTGCTACCGAACGGACGAACCGATTTTGATATTGTTTTTAGGGTTCCGTAGCCAAATGGCAAAAAACGGAACCCTTATAGATTCGTCGTCTGTCTGTCTGTCTGTCTGTCTGTCACAGCCAATTATTTCCGAAACTATAAGAGCTATATTATTGAAATTTGGTCGGTCGATGTATTCTGTGAACCGCATTAAGATTTTGAAATAAAAATAGAAAAAAAACAATACATTTTGGGGGTCCCCATACTTAGAACTGAAACTCAAAAAATTTTTTTTCATCAAACCTATACGTGTGGGGTAACTATGGATAGGTGTTCAAAAATGATGTTGAGGTTTCTAAAATCATTTTTTTCTAAACTGAATAGTTTGCGCGAGAGACACTTCCAAAGTGGAAAAATGTGTGATCTCGTTCAAACCAATTTACGTTGGAAGTTTGCATGGTAATGTGCCGCATATATTTTTTTAGTTTTATCATTTTCTTATCTTAGGAGTTACAGGGAGGGGGAGGGGGGGGCACATTTTACCACTTTGGTAGTGTTTTAAAGAGGAACAATTCATATTTATATATTTATTTTAGGTCTAGTAGTTAGCGTATGCGACTGCTAATCAAGAGGTCTCGGGTTCAAATCCCGGGTCGAAAAGTGTTTTTGGGATTTTCTTAAGAAATTCCTAATAGCAGCCCGAAGTTTGGAAGTTTGGCGGTGATTCACGCCCGTGCCTCGGAGAACACGTAAAGCCGTCGGTCCCGGTTGTCATCAACATCTATGGCAATCGTTGTTTGGAAGTCAGTGCCCTCAAATATACTGACAACTAGTTCAATCTTCGAATTTCAGTTCTCCCTTAGGGTTGCGGAGGTCCGATGCCAGTCGCTCCGTGAAAAAACAGAAATTCAGGTAAAACCGGTTGAACTAGTAGCCGACCACAAATAAACTTGGGAATTAAGGCTCGGAAGATGAAGACGTCTTTGTAATTGTTTGTTTGGGCCTAAGCCCTGAAATCTATAGAACAAACTTCTATTTTAATTAAAACAATTTATAGTTTTCCTGTTACATGTGACGCGACACTCCAGATTACATTGTTATTTTGTAACGAGTCGTTGATTCAGAGTTAACTATTACAATTATATTATCGCGTGTAACTATAGGCCGGGCTTGCGTATCTCGCTCTGTGTCTACGCAAGCATATTGATAAACGTTATGTACCTACTTTTAAAACTACATGTACCACTATCACTTCAAACAAATATGAAACAACTTACAGCTACATTGAAAACCTTCACCTTTTTACCCGACTGCGAAGAAGGAGGGTAATGTACTAGGTGCTGCCAACTAACTTTTAGCGCAAGCTCTGCGTTATGGTTTGAGCTATAATCTTGATAATTTTAACAAAAAGGAACCGACTTCAATGAAAACCTATTTCGAGTAGCCAAATCGCGACAATTGTGCCTATGATATTTGAGGAGAACCCTCGATTTCCTTGGGTTCCCATCATCAGATCCCGATATGGTGACGATGGGACCACCTGTAAGCTACGCCCATTACAATGCAAAAATATTTTTGGAAATCGTTTCTTAAACGACGAAATTATCGCTGAACATACATAAAAAAAAAAAGGGATTCCGACGAATTGAGAACCTCCTCCTTTTTTGTGAAGTCGGTTAAAAACGCGACAAATATCAGAGTACCAAGCCTTAACAAGTGATCTAGCGATTTCAGCGAGTATTGCGACGTAGATTTAAGTGTTTTTAGGGTTCCGTAATTCATGACTCGGAACCCTTATAGATTCGTCATGTCCGTCTGTCCTGGACTTACTTTGCATGAATATGTGTTGTAATTACGTGGACAAAGTGGACGGACGGACGGACATGACGAAATTATAAGGGTTTCGAATGTTCCGAGTCATGAAACTACGGAACATTAAAAAGGGATTATTGGTAGGTAAGCTCTACATACATACGGATCAGCCTGGAGTGTGTTAAATAATTTATCAGTGTTTACATAGTCATACCTAACCTTTAATCCACATACCACAGCCATAACATTCTTATATACAGCCAATGGACAATTACCAAGATTAAAACGATTAAGGGCTACAGCACACTAGCTACTTTTAGCATCGGCGATCGGCAACTAGTCGCTTTTTAGAAGCGCGACACAGCAGCTGAACGCTACTCTTCGCACACACACTAGAACGCGATGCAGCATCGATGCAGTCGCCAAATCGCCGATCTCCGATGCTAAAAGTAGCTAGTGTACTGTGGCCCTAAAGAAGAGCTTCATGTTTTGGTAGGTCGCCGGTCGCCGGCCGTCAGCAGCACACAGCCTCGCTCTGACTCATTTGTTTTAAATTAAATGTAACAAAACATTGAATACACACACAAAGTGTATGTTAATTCGTCCAAAGGATATATGTAGGTAATGAACATTAATCTTAACAGGAAATACGACTTACAATATTTCTAAAAACAACCTTAAGTGTTTAACATAAGGTAACGTTTACTTGCATGTTTGTGTTTTAGTGTAAACAGCGACTACCAAATATTTTCATTGAAATTATTTCGAAAAATTCCTCCAGAAAATACAGTTCATTGCGTTCTCTTGTGATAGCATGTTGTTGGTAATCAAATTTATTACGCAATGTATGTTTATATTTGTATCTTATAGGGATACACTGGAGCTTAGTAGCTCAATGAAAACATGTTTTGAAGTTATAAAACCATTTAATGTGGTTCTTAGGATATTTTACAAAGTTTTGTATGCTATTCGTGTAATGGCTAATTGCAAGTGTATATAAAGGTATAAGTAAGGTAGATTAATTTTATAAATAGATTTTTCGAAGTACCGACAGTTTGGTACTGCTGGGCCAAGGTCAGGCGTAAACATCTTCCCCGCCGTTAAAAGTCACAGACTTTTAACCCTCAATCGACTGCTCTGTAGCTGGCAGCGGGCAGAGACGCGTGAGCGGTCTTCGGAGACTTCCTCTGGTTGTTTGGACGTCAGCAACACGACTCACGCCATCAGGTCCAGGAAAAAGCTTCGTAATGCGTCCTAAACGCCAGCATAATGGGGGTAGATTATCCTCGTGCAGTAGTACTAAATCTCCAATAGATAATGCCTTGTCGTCCTTGCGCCATTTAGATCTTTGCTGCAATTCCGCCAGATATTCACGTTGCCATCGTTGCCAGAAGTGCTGCCGAACTTGTTCTAGTTTTTCATAACGCCTTAAATTGGTTAACTTGACATCTATAAAGTTTGGTGAAGGCAGTGCAGTCAAAGATCGACCAATCAGAAAGTGCCCTGGAGTCAGGAAGTGAAAATCATTAGGAGACGAGGATATAGGACAAAGGGGACGGCTATTCAAAATGGCCTCAACTTGTGCGAACAACGTGGACAGTTCCTCGTAAGTTAGATGCGTGTTCGCCATTGTACGCCTAATGTGGAACTTAGCTGACTTAACCCCGGCCTCCCAGATACCGCCGAAGTGCGCCGCGTAAGGAGGAGAAAATGAAAAGTTAATCTCTTCTTCACCCATGAACTCACTTATTGCTTCGCGATTACATTTGAAGAATTCACCGATTTCTTTGGCGGCGGCTACAAAATTACGTCCGTTATCACATAAAATCTCAAGAGGTTTACCGCGTCGAGAGATGAATCGCCGGAGAGTAAGAATAAAAGCGTCACTAGAGAGATCGCTCACCGCTTCCAAGTGGACACATTTGTATCTTAGGCAGACAAAAATACATAGATAACATTTAGAAGTACGTGAACCGCGCCCTTTCCTGTTTAATACAAAGAAAGGACCCGCGAAGTCTATACCTACACTGCGGAATGGGAAATCCACCGTAACACGCTCTGAAGGCAAGTTCCCCATCAAGGGAGATAAAGTCTTGCCTTGTACTCTCCTGCATCGAACGCAATTATGGACAGTTTGCCTTGCGAGGCGTCGACCATTAATAGGCCACACATACTCTCGGACGCTCGCAAGTAATAGCTGTGGTCCTGCATGCATTTTGTGCAAATGCTCACGCTCGAAAATGAGCTTGGTGAGACGATGAGATGAGTGAAGTAAAATGGGGTGTTTACTGTCAAATGACAGAGATGACGCTTCCAGTCGGCCACCCACTCGTATCAAACCATTTGCATCAATGAAAGGTGTAAGAGATAGAATGCCGGACCTGGAGCCGAGGGGCTTGTTTTTAATTAGTGTATCATAATCATCGTGAAAGGATTCCTTCTGTGCCACACGACATAAAAGGTTGAAAGAATTATGTAACTCTTGTACACTGAGTACTCCTGTATGCTTAGATTTAGGGTGACGTATATTATGAATAAATCTTAACACGTAGGCATATACTCGCTTTAATCTTATAAGAGTTGAAAATCTATCGAATTGTATAACTGGAATATTATCGGTTCGGTTAATATACGATTTCAATTCGGGCAAATCAGTCATATGCTGATAAGGTTTGGACAATGTGGGCCAAGACTCTTCTTTTAAATGCAGAAAGCCTGGTCCGGACCACCATAAATTGTTGTCCATCAGTTCCTGGGGATACACACCACGTGAAATAAGGTCCGCAGGATTGTCTGCAGAAGGAACATAGTGCCAGGAAGATGGGTCCGTGGCTTCTAGAATTTCTGCGACTCTGTTGGCCACAAAGACCTTTAGCTTTCTAGAGCTTGTATGCATCCATGATAATACTACGCTGGAGTCACACCAATAGTATCTGCGCTCTATAGGAAGTCGAAGAGACTCGACAACTGCCTTGCATAATCGAACTGCAAGCACAGCAGCGCACAACTCCAATCTAGGAATTGTACATGGTTTGATAGGTGCCACCTTAGACTTAGAACATAAAAGATTCACGTAAATATTACCTGTGGCATCAATAGACCTGACATATATACAAGCGCCATATGCTCGCTGAGAGGCATCGCTGAACGTATGCAGTTCAGTGACAACTGGTGAATCACATAAGACACGTCTCGGTAAGGTTATTGAAGATAGATGTGATAAGCTATTATTAAATTTGCACCACGCTTTCTCTATCTCTCTTGGTAGAGGATCATCCCATCCTATTTTATCAAGCCACAACTGTTGCATTATTAATTTAGGAATAATAATACAGGGGCTGATAAACCCTAGTGGATCAAATATTTTAAATGATGTTGATAATATGTATCTTTTAGAGATAGTATTATCGTTAGGCGTAAGCTCAAAGGAGTAGTACAGACGATCTGTCTTTGAGTCCCATCCTAATCCAAGAGCGCTTGCCGACTCGCTTATAATAAAGGCATCAGTGGATTTAGATGAGCAAGACTCGAGTAACTGACTGGAGTTTGATTGATACTTACGTAAATTGAAACAACCTGCCCTTAAGGTATCTGAAATAGATTTTTGAATTTGAATTAACTCGGTCTCAGAATCACAACCGGTTATAATATCATCAGCATAAATATCATGCTGTATAATGGTTCTGGTTAAGGGATCCTTGCACTCCTCGCCCAGTTGCCAAATGCACCTCGCACTTAAGTAACTGGCACATGCAAATCCGTAAGTGACAGTGTTCAGTTGCAAGACTCGTAGAGGCTGATGTTCTGCTTCTCTCCATAGAATAAGTTGTAGATTTCGATCAGACTCGTGCACCACAATTTGGCGGTACATTTTTTCTACATCTGCGGTCAAAATATACCGATAGTGACGAGCCCTGATTAATATGGAGAAAAGTGAGTCTTGAATCTGAGGCCCTATCATTTGCAAGTCGTTCACAGAAAGGCCGGAGGTTGTGGGAGCTGAAGCATCGAACACAACTCTCATTTTAGTTGTCTCACTATTTTGCTTGAAAACAGGGTGATGAGGTAAGAAAAAATGTAAATTAGATATAGGTTGAGATAATGTTATCTCAGATAGGTGTCCTAAACTCTCGTATTCCCTGATAAATTCGATATACTGAGACTTTACTTCTGGCTGTTTTCTAAATCGTTTCTCTAGATTGTAGAACCTTTTCTTTGCCATAGTGTATGAATCTCCAAGACAATGAATTGACCTAACTAAAGGTAACCTAACACAAAACCTACCACTTTCTAAGCGGCAGGTGTGTTGTAGAAAATGTTGCTCACATGCTTGCTCACAATCACATAAAAAGGTCTTTGTTGGAATTTCTTCTAATTCCCAAAACCGACTTAGGCTAGATTCTATATTATTATTTTGTGAATAATTGATAATAATGTTATTACACTTAATAGTATTCTTATTGTGTATAGTCTGAAATGGCAATGGTCCTCCTATCAACCAACCCAGTTGTGAACTGTGCAACCGGGGATAGCCGGGACCCAGGGACTTCTGTTCACGACCAATGATATCCCAGAACAAATCAGATCCTATGAGTACATCAATCTGAGACGGCTCATAAAAATTGGGATCAGCTAGGATTATGTTCTTGGGTAAGTTAATTGAACTAATGTCTATGTATGTGTTTGGTAGTACACCTGTTAGGTTTTTCATTACATAAAAACTAGAAACTACATTAAATGAAGTATGTTGTGATTTAATTAGGGCAATGCAATACTCGGTAATTGTACCTGAAGTATTGTTACCAAAACCAACGACATTTGTAGCATCAGTAAAACAGGTTGTAAGTGAGAGCCTTTGTTTTAGATTTAACGTGATAAATGATGACTGACTGCCACAGTCAAGTAGGGCGCGTACTACTTCAGATTTACGCGTCTTAGGGTTTTCGATAACTATAAGAGCTGTGGAGAGGATTGCCTGGTTGACAGACTGATTACTATAGCCAACCACCGTCTCCGATGTATTGGTAGTATCGACTCCACTGTTTGCACTCTTACCTGTGTTAACTGGGAGATGCAACATAGTGTTGTGTCTTTCGTTGCATTTTCGACAGGGGCCAGAACGACACTGTTTTATTGTGTGACCAGGTCTCAAACAATTTGGACATAATTTCATACTAGACACCTCCGTTATACGCTCATCTATACTCTTTGCGTTAAAGGTAGGGCAATTATATATCCTGTGATTAATAGAATCACAATAGACACACTTATATAACTTTGAAGGTTGATTACCTTTGTTATTCGTGCATGTGTATGACTTCGTGAGTGGCCGCTCAGGTTTACCAGGAAGCAGTGAGGGGCGCTGGTGTGCACGGCTAGAGCCACCATCAGGTTTACCGTGGTGCAGAGACTCCAGCACAGCTGCACGTTCGTTTAGGAATTTATTGAAATCCTTCAGTGTAGGCGTGTCAGTAGATAACGTATTACGGTGCTCCTCCCACTTCCTAAAGGTATGAGAGTCTAATTTAGAAGCCACTAAGTGAATAATTATAACGTCCCAATGCTGGGTAGCTTGCCCTAAACTGGTAAGAGCGCGTAAGTTCTTTATGACGTGGTCCACTAAGAAGCGCAACGATCCCACAGACTCCCTTTTTATTGAATTAATGTTAATTAAAGCATTAAGGTGATGACTAATCAACAATCGTTTGTTGTCATAGCGTCCGACCAATAGATCCCAAGCCTCTTGGTAGTTATTAGATGAAATCTCGAGATTAGAAACAGTCCGTGCTGCTTCTCCTTCTAAGTACGATACTAAATAATGAAATTTACTAACCGCACCAATTTGATCGTTTTCATGTATTAATGATTTGAATGTATCTCGAAACTCCATCCACCTCAGGTATGATCCATCGAACTTGGCAATCTGAATTAAGGGTAGTTTAATCCCCATTGAGTTGTGATTAGAAGCACAATGAGTTACTTCATGAGACACACACGAGTCGCGGCGATCCTCAGCCTTAGAATATGTTTGCAATAAATTTTGAGCCACAACAATACTACAAACAAATTCATCCTCAATAGATTCCCGTTCTTTAAGTTCATTTTGTAAATTACTGGCACTATAAACTTCTATTTCACTCTGTAGGTCATCAAATTTAGAGGATAACGCCTCGAATTTGTTAAGCTTAAGTACAAGCTCCGCTCTGTGTGACGCAGTGAAAATCTCTAATTGTGACAATTTATCCAAGTAGTTTTTAAATTTGGTTACTTGCCCCTTAATAGAACTGCGTTTAATAAGTAATTCGGATAACTTTTCGGTCATTTTAATTGGTAATCTAAACCAATAAGTGAGGTGGTGTGAAAGTAGAAATAACTAGTTGTTATAAAGTAAAGTAATAAGAAAATGATACGCTCACGTCCCTCCTTGACGGTATCTGGTGCGCTGGGAGCAGCGACGGCAGGCAGCGCAGGCGGCGCGACCTCTGTGGGCAGGGCGAACGCTCGGCCGTACTCGGGGAACAGGTAAATCTGAAATGTTCGGCGGAATAGTCACTAAAAGAAGTGTTTGGAGGCGCGGCAGCCTCTAAGAATTGTTCCTGAGATGAAATTGCACAGACAAACACACAAGTGTAAAAGTATAGGTAATAAGTAACCTACTAGTAGGTAGGTACAAAGTACAAAAAATATTTGAAAAACTATTAAATAGATTGAAATGAACTTAAATATCGTTGTTATTAACTGAATATCACTTTTAGCTATTTGTGTTTACGTTATAAAGTTATAACAATAGTTAAATGTTATGTATAAAATGAATTACAAGTTGACCTACTTAATCTTGTAACTACGAAGTTGTAAGTTTGCACAAGTAGAACACCGTTTATGAAAAGGAATAAGGGATAGGTATCGAATGGTAGTAGGAAGAAAGAAAGGAGTGGCACTTAGCTGGAATTGTCCTCCTGCGCTGCGGCTTGACGCTTTGGTACCGTCAATGACCGGCGTTACTAAGTCCTCTGTAGATTTCTTCAACGTAGATTTCGGTTGATGTGGTGCGATGCTGATCGGCTGATGGCTGCGGCGCTGTGCTGACCAATCCTTGTGCCGAAATCTTCAATATAGGTTGGACACGTAGAACATCGATCGTGTCCTGTCACGGTCGCCAGTATGTATCTTATAGGGATACACTGGAGCTTAGTAGCTCAATGAAAACATGTTTTGAAGTTATAAAACCATTTAATGTGGTTCTTAGGATATTTTACAAAGTTTTGTATGCTATTCGTGTAATGGCTAATTGCAAGTGTATATAAAGGTATAAGTAAGGTAGATTAATTTTATAAATAGATTTTTCGAAGTACCGACAGTTTGGTACTGCTGGGCCAAGGTCAGGCGTAAACAATATTTATAAAAAAAATCAGAACGGTTCGAGTACGACTGGTTTCAAAGATATTCAGGAGTACCAGCTACTATGAGCGATCTTGCTCTTGCCACGCCCTTAACACATTGCATTTCCAACTTTAGTCTCTGTTATGTAATAAGTCACGACTCAAGTCAATGACTAGATGACGTTGTGTGTAAGATGTCCGAAATATTTATTATTATTATAATTTAAAGATTTGTTTGTGTGCTAATATTATTTTTTAATGTCATTACAGATTATCCGCTGTAAGACTGATTATAAAGAACAGTTCTGAGTGCTACATATCTAATGCTGAAATCGGATACCAAAATGGAATACAAGAAGCGTTTCGGCACTTCAGGCATCAGCGGACAGTTGTACGAGACGAAACTCATCAGTTTAATCCTGTTTAGGTTGCTGCACGATGACAGCGTACAGGAATTCTACCTGGCTTCGAACATGGACGAGATCGGCTCCTTCGACGATATTTGTCTCAAAATGAAAATTGTAGGACAAAGCCGGCCCATCGTGCTGTTCATTCAGGTGAAACACAAAGACAACGATGATAAGTTCCTAACGCTAGACAAGAAAAATGATGCCGTCAAGTGGTCAGACAGTATTCTAAAGATCAAAAAGAAAATTAACTTTAATAAGGGTAATGACAAGCTGTTTAGTGGAGACGAAACAGAATACGTGTTTGTTTTGTACACCAACGCTAATTGCGATTTTGATTCGCACAACGAATTCGAAAGTAATTATGCTTCGACTTTAAATTACTTAATAACTACCAGTGCTACAGTGGGCTCTCGGCCGCTGTACTCTGAAAAAGACATCGAAGAATTTGGAGACAAAATCTTAAAAGAAGAAATCGCAGTTCTTGTTGAACGTTTCACAAAGTTTTTAGGTGACAGAGCCAACCAAACGATGAATATAATGAACGACGAGTACATACTTCGGTATCATGTCATATTATCACAAAAAATTGTTAACGTTTCCGATATACAAACTGAAGATGGCACACATGAAACAAAATCGCGGAAATTGACTTTCCGAAAGGAATTCTTTGACAGTAACGACGAATACGTTGCCCTGTTCAGATATTATCTGTACGAACAGATACTCAAAAATCAGATGAAAACAAGAAGACAGAACAGCGGAACAGAAAGAAAGCCAGTCCTGGACAGATCTATGTCAGCACCTTCTGCTTTTACTGAGAAATTGATTGCAGTATTTCTATCTGAACCGACTGCTGAAGCACTGAGTCCTCTCATTGAGAATGAAATAACATGTAACAAAACGGGCAAACTTGAATTTTGTATCGAAAGACCAGTGAGTCAATTAAAACAAATATCAAAAATGAATGTTTCACAGTCAATAGTAGATCTGGCGAAGGAAATCGCTGCGAAAAACAAATTACTATCATTAGAGTTAAAAGTTCCAGTAGCTTTCGGTAATATAGATCTAGCAATAAGCGGCAGCCAGAAGAAGGTTGAGAGAAGATTGCACCATTTAACTGACGTTATTGTCAATTTGTGTCTAAAGTCAAAAGAAAATGAGTGTGATACTAAAATAGTTAGAATAGACGACACTATTGATAGTGGACTTTTGAGTGCGAATGGTGGGCTGGCAACCACCGTCGGTAATATCCTAACTTACGATGAGAATACTAGTCTTCTCAAAGTTACTGACGATTACACATTACTCCAAAACAACGCAAAATCTTTATATTTGAAACTGAAACACAAGATTGAGAATCTCCACGACTATAAATTTGAGGTGAAAACGACGAAGTTCCCGAAGCTTTCTTTCGATTGTGTGAATACAGCCAGAGAGTTTTTGAGTAAACTTGTCATCTACACAAAACAAAGTAATCATTATGAGGTAGAAGACATTTTAAAGAAAGAAATACAAAAGTATCTCAGCGCCGATCCACGCAATCCTTCAGTGACGGCTGACAGTGTGTATTTGTATTATCATAACGTAATACAAAAATGGTGGATGTCACCGAAGACTGGACCTTATCTCACAAAGACAAGTGACATATTCGCGCAAGCAATCAACAACACCGTGGTGGAACCCCAACTCAGCGCTTTACAAAATATATTTTACATGACCTATATCAAATACTTTGGATGTACTTTCACAGAAGACACCCTAAAGTCCTTTAAATTGTCCGGAGTATTCTCAAAAATAACTGTAGTCACAGAAATAACCACACTGACAGCCATCAAAGTTATTCAATGTTTGAGAAACACTTGCTTCAATAATAAATACACCGTATTAAATTTTGATTGCGTTTTAAATTTACCTACATCAGCGTTTTGTGCATTAGAGACAGAGTTGCAAAATACAAAGAAAGTTGTTATGATGGTATTTGATAACACACATATCAATGGAGGTTTGCGTACCAGATTACATGAACTTGCGCAAGCGATGAAAGAGAAACAAGTCATTGTGATAACAAATAAAGTACTTGTCGATGTGATCAAAGAATGCTTTATAAACTCTGATGTGGTCCACGATGAAACACAAAGCTTAAATGTGTTAATACCAGAATCTCGGCAGGATATCATAAAAAATGCTACAGTAATATTTCAGGGTAAAGAAATCAGTTTAGAGGTAGTTACAGACGATGAATCTGTCGCATTCATAAAGGGAGCTGTGTTGAATAAAGTAATACGCAATAAACCTGTAACCTTAGGCGCATCTCTCAGTAGTTCAAGTTATGAAGAAATCAAACATTTATATATTGACAGAAGAATAAGTCAGTCTACAGATGAGGCTTATGATGAAGCAGATTACAACAATATGCATTTTGTTAAAACATTCCGTGATATCGATGACGATGCAGTTCTTATAACTGCTGCACCTGGAATGGGAAAATCAACCTTGCTTACCCATCTATCACTCAAAACAAAAGATTTAGATGAGAAGCTTTGGATCGTTAGACTGAACTTATTAGATTATTCGAAAGAATTCTACAAGTGGCAGGCAAATAACACCAACTTCAATACAGTGGAAATGTTAAAATTTATGTGTCATGTTATATTAAGAAAAAATAATATATCGATCGATTTAAAAGAAGTAAATAACAAAATGTATTTAAATAACTGTATAAATGATGAGTGGGTTACGTTTGAACTGAACATGTTCCTTCATTTCTACAACGAAAGGAGACTAATGTTTTTATTTGATGGATTCGATGAAATCTGTCCGCACTACAAAGAAAATGTTGTTAAATTCTTTGAGGTGGTCAGAAACTTTCCTCGGAAAACCAAAATGTGGGTTACGAGCAGACCGTACAGCGACATTCTGCCAGATCTACACAGGGCGCTGGGTAAATCGTATAAATTAGAACATATGAGCGACGCAGAACAGGCAGTATTTCTAAAAAATATTTGGCGAGAAAAGTTAAGATTTGAAAAACTGAACATGGTACAACTTAACAATGTAAAGACGTACATTACTTTTATTTCAAATATAATGTACTCGATTTATGCTCCCGATGCGCTACATTTTAGATTTCGTAAAATCTATAATATTTTCTTTGAATATGTACAATCGTACTTTCCACATATTATCAAAAATATTTGTTTATTTACTATCAAAAATAGAATTTATTCATCTTACAGAGACCGTTCTACTGTACACCGTGCGATACCAGAAGAGAGAGACGATTCTAGAGAGAAGATCGATGGAATACTTTCAGACGACGAGAGTCCTAGCATCGCGAACGCAGAAGTGGACACACTATTGGGTACACCGCTACTCCTATATTTCATTGCAGAACATTTCGTGCATGTTATAGATAATAGCAATGGCGTCACCGTATGGCAATTAGACATTAACATACTCTCAATGTATGAAATGTTTATTGAGAGTAAACTTAAAAAGATACTCTTTCAAGATAAAAACAAAATGGATGTCTATAATCCTGATATAATGAGTAAATTTGAAAAGGAACGCGCCGAGTGTGTTACGTTGCATAAAAAAATAGCTACATTTGTACTTCTCGGCAGACCAATATTTAATGGGTTAATGTTGGAAGAATTCAAAGAAATGGATCCATTATATGAGGGAGGCTTAGAAGAGTTCAATAGTATTATAAATATCATTAAAACTGGCGCTGAGAAGACTGGTCTCATATCACACGTGACGGCCGATGACATACCTGTATTCATCCACAGAACATTCATCGAATATTTCGCCGCTGAATTTATATGCGATGTACTGAAAAGCAACAAATTTGATTTCGGAAATAAGAAACTTCTATATACAACTACACATATATGTTACAGGAATGACGTATTCCCGTGGATAACTATGAAAAAAGAAATAGACAAAGATCTTGAACATATAATAGAGAAGATAGAAGGTACAAAACCATTACTTTTAAGTTGGCATAGCAATTTCTTCTCAACTGTAAATTGGCCACTGGAACAGTACATTAGAATAATGAATTCGTCGAAGGAGGACTATGAAAATAACTATTTCAGTAAATTCAACGAAGACTTTCCGTATGGCGTGTTGTACGAACAACATCCGAAGGACAGAGAAGTGCAAATGAAAAAGTTTGAAAAAAGTTTGATTGCGAAGATGAGACCTCATTTGAAAAAGTATTTTACTCCGATTAATAACACGACAAAGAAAAACTGGTTACGACGCGCCATCAGTTACAACAAGTGAGAAACTTAACTTTGGTTCGATTAGGAAATTGAAAGCAAATATTTTTCTGACAAGTGGTTGCCTAAGAAAAATGTTAGCGAGGGCTGTGACTATGAATCTGTCTGGTGAGAAGCATGAGTAGAATCGATGCCACTGCATCCTTTGGCCTCTAGTCTCGCACTAACCAAGGAACACATCACCAAGAATGCTGGGAAATGAACCATTTTATGTCAGTGTTCTGTTAGAGGGTAGAGCCTCCCCGCGAGTACTGAAATCAGCACCTCTACTGCCTTGAAAACTACTTTTGAATCAGACAGACTGACAGGCTTATTTATACTTGTAGGATAGACGAAATGTCATTTGAGCGATAGCAAGTGTGATAAAGATTTTAATTTTGAAATATATCTTTTACATTATTGTATAAATTGTGTCTCATAACTGGAAAAGATCTGAATAATATCAAAGGCGCTGCCTTTTAGTGTCTAGGGCTTCTAACTGTGTCATGACATAAAATGAATTCTTATCTATCAAAAAAACTTTATTTAAGCTATTACGATTGTCCAGGTCAGTTAGCCTGGAAGATGTTTGTTTTTGGCAATGAGTCTTTTGTATATTATATATTATTATGTTATTTAGGTTGTGTATGGTAAATCTGTAACACGGTGTACAAATAAAGTTTTGTTAACTGACTTTAGAAAAGGAGGATCTCTCAATTCGTCGGAATCTTTTATTTTATGTATATTTAGCGATAGTTTCGTCGTTTATGAACCGATTTAAAAAAATATTTTTGCATTGGATTCGGCGTAGTTTAGAGGTGGTCCCATTGTCACCATATTAGGATCTGGTGATGGGATCGCAAGGAAATCGAGGGTAGCCCTTATTCATATTATAATATTCTTTGAATATATGATATGTATGTTTGTAGTAAACATACATATCATATTTAAAGAGTTTTCCTCCAACTCCTAAAAGCTAAAGAGTTGTAATTTACATTACCTCATCATGATATATAATGATTACCAGACGCAAATACTTGAACAGCTTTAGAAAATACATAGTCGTCGTCAATTCATTCAGGTAAGCTGATGATGGAAGGTACAACTCCTTGACGGTTAGGAGTTGGAGAATAATATATAACTTAAATTTGTATTCTTTAACATGAGTTGATGATGGAAAGTAAACCAGATAAGGGGTAGAGGATGATTCTTTAAATAGCATAATGCACAAATAGGGTCTTAGTAGTATTCCTTTACATTGATTAGGTGATCTGACAGCTGAGGTTACAATTTAAGATACTTTAAGAAGTCGATCTCGTAACTTCTGTTCTGTAAAAAAATACACCTAGCTTGTCCTAATGTGTTCATAAAATATTGATGGTATTTAGTCTAAATTCTTGTCTTTCGTGTAACGCTTTCTCATAGTGAGATTTCTTAAGCAATTTTTTTAAGGTTTTAAATCGCAATGAGGATCACCATTTAAAGTGTTTACGCGCACAGTTTTTGTAAGGTTGGTTTTTACCTTTTTTGCCTGGACGTCTTTTATCAACTACTGGGGGCAAAGTAAATTAAACGACTGGATTGGATGAAACATTTAATAGAATCAATAAAGATTCACAATCGTTGCGTACATGTACAACTACTCGTATGTTACAATGTCGCACAACACGAAACGCGCGTGTTGGAAATCAATAGTATTTTTTTTACATTTTTAGGATGCTTCCTTACAGACTACTTCACACTATTGCCTATAAAATACAATAAATATGCTGCTTCATGAGCAAACAATCAAATCCATATTTCATCAGCCTTGGTCGTTGTTTATGATCTAAAAGTCGAGATTAACAGAAAATAAAGAATTAACCATTTGTGAATCATTAACATTTTCCCGTAATAAGAAAACATTGAGAAGCGAGCCGCCAACTTGAAGTTTAAAGAAACACAATTATTACAATATATTTAAATATTCAAGTTGTTACATGTATGTGCAAGTTGTTACATGAAGGTGCTAAATTGAAGGGACACGTAGTAAACTGGTGAGTGACTGTATTGTCAAATGACTTTACTAATTAAGACTATGGGAATTAAAAGTTTATAAAACATTACTCTCTTTTTTTTAACATTTTTTAAAGAAAAATAATCATATTTTTTACATCTGGAGACACCTAAATAAATAACGCGTAACTAATTTCCTGCAACACCTTACAAGTTCAACTTTGAGCTACAAGCTTTAAAAAGAAATAGGGTCAGTATACAGAACTGTAAATATATTGTGTACTAGTGCAAAAAAATAAGTCAAATCAGTAATAAATACATACATTTAAATACACTCTTGATTTAACATCACAATTTTACTAGTGCTTTAAGATAACTGTGAAATTGTATTGAAACATACCTCAACCAGCTCTATCAAATGAAGTAACAATACTTTAATAATTACATGGACTAATATATGTATAAATATATGTTATATATGTGTATTTACTTATCTTGTTTTCCATCTTGACAATGCAGATATATACAAATGGCACAGGTACATTATATTCTTTTTAAATGATTGGATTGAATACAAAAATCAGTTGACTGACATACAATGTAAACTATTGTTTTTTTTTTTTAATAAATATAATATTAAAGTACTGTAGGGGTGCTAAAAGTGAAGAATTATTTATTGAACAAAAAGGACAGAATATAAGATTTATGTTCATGAGTGCCTTCTCTCGGCAAATCCGGATGGTCATTAGTTATGCAGGGCCATGAGTCTCTGTGCTCGACTTCGTCCGATGATGGCATATAATTTTGTGCCTTGGCCTTTGAAGGTCTTCTTAAATGGCCACGTTGTGGCTTGCCGGGGCTTTTAAAGTTATAGTCTATTTCAGAAGAAATAGACTGAACCTGAAGCTGGGCAAGGATTTCGCTTAGTTCCCTCATAGAAGATTCGTCATTTTTCGTTTTCTTTGTAGCCTTTACTGTTTTTAAATCCTTGATTTGTCCTGCATGTTTGTGTCCTCCATGCGCCTGTGTAGTACTCTCTTGTAATTCTGTATCACACGCATTTTCACAATTAAGTTTCTCACTACCTTCTACTGCTTTGTCCAAGTTATTTTCTTCTGTTCGTTTATCTGATTTGCTTTTTTCTTCCAGTTTGTCTTTTTTATTTTCTTCTTCGTCTTCGGCACATTTGCTTTCTTTTGTTGTTTCTTTCAAATTCATTTCTTCTTTCATTTTGTTCATCTTATTGTTTTCTGTTGGTCCATATAAGTCACTTATTGCTTGTGACTTGTCTGGTTCATTTCCTTCTGTTGAGTTGTCCGACTTATTTTCTTCTGTGGGCTCATCCGTCTTACTATCTGCCTCTAGTTTTTCTGATTTATTTTCTTCTGTTGGCTCATCCAATTTACTCTCTGCTTTTAGTTTTTCTGACCTATTTTCTTCTGTTAATTGATCCGGAACACTCTCTGCTGTGGATTTGTCCAAATTATTTTCTTCTATTTTAATATTTAACTTATTATCTGCTTGTAATTTATTTTCATCTGATAGCTCATTTTCTTCTGTTGGTTTATATGACTCACTATCTACTTCGGATTTGTCTGACTTATTTTCTTCTTTTGCTTCATCTAACTTACTATCTGCTTCCGCCTTATCTGACTCTTCTTTTACTTCTGATTTATCCGATATAATTTCTTCTTTCGGTTCATCTGACCTGTTCTCAGTTGCAGGTTTTTCTATTCTAGTTACTTCATTTTGTTCTTTTGATTCACTTTCTTTTATGCTTGATTTGCTTAGTTTTTCTGTTTCGTTTACTTTGCTTTCATTTATTGTTAAGCCTGATTGATTTTCTTCTTTCGTTTTGTCTGATTTATTAAATGCTTCTGAACTACTTGATATTCTTAAATCGTTTAGTTCATCCGTTTCTATTTCTTCTTTTAGATCGTTAGTTTTTCTTTCTTGACTTGATTTGTCTAATTTTCTAACTTCTTCTGGTTGATCTGCTTTGTCTTCTTCTATTAGCTTGTCTAATTTGCTTTCTTTAAACGCACTATCTGATTTTTCTTCTATTTCGTCTGACTTACTTTCTTTCCAAGTATTTTTTCGAATGATTTCATGTGTTGAAGTTTCGATGTCATTTTCGAAGTGATTTTCATGAGTTTTATTTACTATTTTTGTCACTTCATCCTCCGTTGAGTGATTTTTATTAAGCTCTGTCGATATTTCATTTTTGTCATCATTTTCATTTTTCTTTGTCACTTCAAGATAGTTATTGTCAGCATTTTGATCTGATCCTTTCTTATAAATTGTTCTCAAATCATCAAAGAGTTTTGGTTCTTCAATTTTATGTGCTGTACGATGGTATTCATATTCCTCTTTATAGTGTTTATGTTTATGCTGACTACTTGAGTGTAAATCGTCGTCTTGGTCTGTGGAGTGTTGCTTATGTGTATCTGTAGTTTGCTTGTATTTATGTTGGGTGGATTGTTCTCCATGGTTCAAATCAATAGATTCGAGAAGATTTTCTGTCGTCAGTAGGGGAGTAGTTGTTGCTTCGTGATGATCAAATTGACTTTCTTCATCAAAAGATGGTTTCTGTATTTCCTCTTCTGATTTTTCAAGTAAAAAGTCGCTTTCTGTGACTTTTATTTCTTCATACTCAGGTGCTACAGTATCATAACTGTCACTAGTCTCAGAGTCAGGTCTTGTTTCGTTATCATTATTTTCATCACTGTTGACAGAAGTAGATTCATCCCCAGAAAATTTATTTACATTGGAATTGTCACTAGATGACCTTTCATCGTAACTTGTGGAAGTGTTTTCTTCATTTTGGTTGTCCGAAGATTGGGATGATTCTGTTGCACCACTGTCTTCTACTGAATTTATTTTTTCTCTTGAGGTGTAGTCGCTTGAAGTTACTGTACTTTCCTCATCTTCATTGCTGACCTCTGGACTAGAACTGTCATCAGACTCAGAGTTCGAAGCAGAACTGTCACTGCTCTCATTACTGTCCGATTCTTGGGCTTTTTTTACTGTTTTGGTTTTCGATTTGCTAGTGGGCCATGTTTGCTCTTCCGATGACTCTTGGTCTTCTAGACTGGTTGGGTCGTCTAGTACTTCTGATGTGAATTCTTCACTAGAGTTAGACTTTCTCTGTTCCTTTAGTGTTTTCTTTCGTGGATAATCGCCATTGTGGTCCTTGTGCACATGGTCTGCATGATGTTTAACTGGACGTTTGAAATAAGGTCGTCTCGAGTCACTCTGGGCAGGTGCAAGAATATAAGCTAAGGGTTTTCCATCACGCCCTTTTCGGTGAAGCGGTGTGATTTCAACAACATGTTTTTTGCGTGTGTTGATACGTGGCCAAGTGCGAGCGTGCTCCTTAGAGCTGCGGATAGGTAGAACTTGGATGACTTTATTCTTACGTCCAGGACGGCGTTCGTTGGAAAGTTCTCGTTCGATGAGCGGAACCAGGAGCCCGGCGATATTCTGTCGTTGTGACACGCGGTCGGAGGTGATAACTTCTTGTGACTCCGGTGATTCTGGATACTCGGAGAATTCCCCGGTTTCCTGGGATTCCCACGACTCCGACGCTGATTCGGAAGAGTGCGATTTAGAGTATGTGGGTGCGGCGCGAGCGTCTACGGAGCGACCCCATAGTATCGCCGGTTGCAGCGCAACCAGACACAAAGCTGTAAAAACACAAAATGATACATACTCAGTATCAAAATTACTTCTAAGTAAAAGTATACATAGACATAGCTAGAACTGCTCAAAACGTAGTAACGCTGTACCATTATTCTATCAGCTTAATGGTAAGTCGTTGAAGCAGGTACACGTCCAGTACAGATACATGAACTACAGTTGATCAAATACCGAAACTCCATACCAATACCAATTGGAACTCGTTTCGATAAATTGCATCAGGGATTCAAAAGGACACATCCTGCTTTTCATAGGCGGGCTGTGCGGCGGGTGAAAACTAGTTTATTACAAATAATATTGGTACGTTTCTAATCTTGAATATGTGCATTACACTGATAATTGTGTACTCTAGTATCGTATCGTATGTCATTCATTCAATTCAATGACAATCTTGTTTCATACTTAAAGGGTAAAAATTGGCCAAGTGCGTATCAGGCCACGCACAGGAAAGGGTTCCTCAGTCACCCATAATGGTACGCGGATTTAAAATCGTATCCAAAAGATAATTGTTATGTTTATGTATTAATGTTCGGTAAGTTATAATGATAATAATAATAAATATTTTTGGACATCTTAAACACAACGTCATCTAGTCCCAAAATAAGCAGAGCTTGTATTATGGGTACTAAAAACTGATATAAATACATAAACATACTTTCTTTTTGTAAATACATACATATTATACATAGAAAAAGCACCCAGACTCCGAAACAAATATTTGTGGATCACACAAATATTTGGTCTGACGCGGGAATCGAACCCGAGACCTCATGATCAGCAGCAGCATTCGCTAACCACTAGACCAACAAGGCAGTCAAGTAGGTTCTTTTTACCTCCAAATGGGGCTTGTAGGTGACTAATTAGCGTTCTAGGGTTATTAGTTATTAGGTTAGTTATTAAAAAAAAACACATCTTTCTTTCAAAAAGTTCGCGTACATCCAACCATTATACTGGCAATAGACATCATGCATTCAGCCTGTGGCGGCTTCCACATACAGCGCGACGAAAACATACAACAGCGCCATCTAACGAAGAAACACTGAACTTCAAAGAAAACACGGAATGATCTATACTGAGTAACTACTAATCCTGAATCGCGAAAGTAACATTCTCGCGCCGCTTAGCATATATACAACATCCCAACATCAACTGTTGAGCAGTGGCCCACCAGGCATGATCACCTCGCCTGGTCGGAGGATCCTCCCTTTGTGTTGGAGGAACGCGACACCCGTTCCTCCACAAGCCCAATGACCAAAGAGGTCGTATTGCTTTTCAGCCTTGTCTTCACGTGAGTATTATATTCAATTTTAAATATTGAACGGCGAGGCTCAATTTCGTTCTTGAAAAAATTATTAAAAAGTTCTTTACTTGATTCTTTTGTTTTCATTTCACTATACATTTCCACAAATTAAATGTTATCTTCTTATAATGCCGGTTTTTAGGGTTCCGTAGCCAAATGGCAAAAAATGGAACCCTTATAGTGTCGTCATGTCTGTCTGTCTGTCCGTCCGTATGTCACAGCCACTTTTTTCCGAAACTATAAGAACTATACTGTTGAAACTTGGTAAGTAGGTGTATTCTGTAAACCGCATTATTTTTTTCATACAAAAATAAAAAGAGGACAATAAATTTTGGGGTTCCCCTTGGGTGGATCTGAAACTCAAAAATTTTTTTTTCGTCAAACCCATACGTGTGGGGTATCTATGGATAGGTCTTCAAAAATGATATTGAGGTTTCTAATATCTATTTTCCTAAACTGAATAGTTTGCGCGAGAGACACTTCCAAAGTGGTAAAATGTGTCCCCCCCCCGTAACTTCTAAAATAGGGGAGTGATAAAACTAAAAAAAGTATATGATGTACATAACTATGTAAACTTCCAAAGAAAATTGGTTTGAACGAGATCTAGTGAGTAGTTTTTTTTTAATACGTCATAAATCGTAAACCGCAATTTACCTTTCATTTTATCAATACACTATTATTAAAACATCGATCAAAGTCAACGCACTATAAGAACTTTTATATGATGTTAGTTGCTTCTACGGAACCCTTCATGGGCGAGTCCGACTCGCACTTGGCCGCTTTTTTCTACTTACCTCACAATCGAGATGTAAAACAGAATAGTTAGCTCGGGTGTAATGGTCCAAGAGCCCAGAGCGATCAGACATAACTTATTTTCACATGGATGAAACCTTAACTACTCAGTAGCGTCTAGTGTACTTTTAAATACCTGCGTGTTTGTGGAACTAGATCTGTGACACCTGGGCAGATATCAGGTGAGAAAGGTAACTAAAAATAAGAGTTATCTAACTTAAATTAGTATGGCTGATCTTTATATATATTTTGTAGAATATTATTCTAAACTAGTTTCATAAAGTGTCAGACACTTTTCATGGACCAGAGCTTGTGTCAGACGCTTTAAAGATCGACAAAAAATTAATGAACTTTACTTATTTTTACATGTCTGATTTTTTAATATGTTATTAAAGTAACTATTACAAAGTTACATTTCATCAGTCAGACAAATTCGAGTGACCAAACATCCCTTAAACACAAAAATTATTCAGCCGATGAAAAATTTTTTTTTGAGTTTCAGTACCAAGTATGGGGACCCCCAAAATGTATTGTTTTTTTTTCTATTTTTATGTAAAAATCTTAATGCGGTTCACAGATTACATCTACTTACCAAGTTTCAAAAGTATAGCTCTTATGGTTTCCGAAAAAAGTGGCTGTGACATACGGACGGACAGACAGACAGACAGACATGACGAATCTATAAGGGTTTCGTTTTTTGCCATTTGGCTATGGAACCCTAAAAACGGGATCCAAGTTGCTGTGGACGTCTCACTCGCTCTGAAATAGCATGATGATCGCACTCCCGGCTGAATAATTTTTGTGTTTAAGGGATGTTTGGTCACTCGAATTTGTCTGACTGATGAAATGTAACTTTGTAATAGTTACTTTAATAACATATTAAAAAATCAGACATGTAAAAATAAGTAAAGTTCATTAATTTTTTGTCTATCTTTAAAGCGTCTGACACAAGCTCTGGTCCATGAACAGTGTCTGACACTTTATGAAACTAGTTTAGAATAATATTCTACAAAATATATATAAAGATCAGCCATACTAATTTAAGTTAGATAACTCTTATTTTTAGTTACCTTTCGCACCTGATATCTGCCCAGGTGTCACAGATCTAGTTCCACAAACACGCAGGTATTTAAAAGTACACTAGACGCTACTGAGTAGTTAAGGTTTCATCCATGTGAAAATAAGTTATGTCTGATCGCTCTGGGCTCTTACTCTATAAGCACCAATTGCACCCTCGAACTATAGGCGGACTAAATATCTCGGGCTGCAATTGATGACTTACAGCCCTTGGCTACTAACCCATCTAGGTACTGACCGCGGCGTCGTTGCTTAACCTCGGTGATTGTTTCTAATCACCTCAAGCCACTAGGCGATGTGATATTAATTTACTTAGAATGTCAAAGAAAGGCCACCCTGACTTTACACACTCGTCGTAGCAATAGTCGGATTATCGCTGGTACCAGCTGCTTAGAGGAAACGAGAAATACGTCAACATTTCCTGAAATACAAGTTAAGTAAGCTTATATATTCTTGATCCTTGTTTAGGCTCCAGTCTACCCTAAAGTACAACTTTTGCTTCTGTACTGTTTTTTATGAATTATTGAAAAATTGTGTCTTAAATAAATAAATATATTTTTTTTTAAATCAATCTATGATTTCTAATAGATACGGTGCTTCTCCAGTTGTAACATCAACACGAGATCACCAATAATTATAATTAAAAAAAAGAATGACTGCAAATAGTAATTTTTAAATTTATTTAGAAGAGATATCGTACATCACACTATTACAGGTGCTATAATGACAAACGTACTCGACGTAAGCTCGTTGGCCGTCGATTGATGCTTAAGGAAGAAACCTATTTTAACTATGCACCAGGTTACGGTGTCCTTATTGGTTTTCAGTTTTCAATAAATTAAGTTTTGTTTTTCAAAATTTAATTTTTGATAAATTAAACAAGCCAACACGTTTAAAGAGTCCGCCGTTTAGTTAATTATCGTATTGTCATTTCCACCCTGTTTAGTGTATACTTTCATGTGCATTTGTAAAACACTGTTCATTTGTACACATACAGACACGAACTATCTGCTGACCCGCGCAATCTTAGAGAGATATTTGTTTTCGCGGACTATTTAGTACTTTGGGGTTCTGTAAGTTCACGTCTCAGAACCCTTATAGTTTTGTCATGTCCGTCCGTCCTCTACATACCGTCCAAACGATTAGGGCTAGTAGAAACTTTCCAAGGTCATGTATTTAAGTTTAACTTGAAAAAGTGTTCATGTAACCTAATTGCAAAATAAATGATTTCATTTCATTTCATTTCATCGCCCCCTCCCCTCTTAAACCTAAACGCGGGTTAGAAAAATCTCCAAGAATTCGTGATTGTAGTGTGATGAAATTTAAAAGAAAACTATAACGGCTTAGCTAACTTTGTTAGTAGTTAGGTATAGCCTTACTTGTAAAATACACTTACTTGGAAAACTTTGTACCAAAATAACAAAATAATAAGTAAACATAGTATATATGTACCTATTTTAAATACACGTGCCATTATTGGTGACTACAGAACCCTACTCTATGTGTGGACCGATACGCACTGTGCAGTTTTTTTTAAACATTATCCGTTTACGACTATGGGTGGCTCTCTGCCTTGCCTAACACACTTTTGGTCAACTTTTTTTAAAACCCAAATACATAGTGTAAGATTTTAATATTTTTTTAACACATATTAATTTTCATCTTCTTCCTAGCCTTATTCACAATATTATTTGGGGTCGGCTTCTAGTTCAACCGGTTTTACCTGAATATCAGTTTTTCCACGGAGCGACTGGCATTTGACCTCCGCAACCCTAAGGGAGAACTGAAATTCGAAGGTTGAACTAGTTGTCAGTAAATTTCAGGGCACTGACTTCCCAATAACGATTGCCATAGATGTTCATGACAACCGGGACCAACAGCTTTACGTACTCTCCGAGTTACGGGCGTAAATCAACGCCAAACTTTCATACTCCGGGCTGCTATTAGGAATTTCTTAAGAAGAACACTGTTTGGCCTGACCCGGGATTTCAACCCGAGACCTCTTGATTAGCAGTCGCATACGCTATCCACTAAACCAATGAGGCAGTATATTTATACATTTTAATCTTTTTGTTACACTGTTTGACTGCCTCGTTGATCAGATTTGTTTAGGAGACTGGGTGTTTTCTATGTATAATATGTATGTATTTACAAAAAAAAAGTATGTTTATGTATTTATATCAGTTGTCTAGTACCCATAATACAAGCTCTGCTTAGCTTGGGACTAGATGGTGTTGTGTGTAAGATGTCCAAAAAAAAAAAAAAAATTATGTTAAATACCTATAAGTACCACGTGTGAAGCCGGTGCGGGCGGCTAGTGTATTATAATAACCTATTGTTGTTCAGTATTTAATGTTGACGTACACATTAATCTCATCTGCAACATCGTAATTTAAAAACTGAAACTGAAATTTGAAAACTGGTGCCTCCCATGGTCCCATGATAATGAAACCAGGATCTGAATGTAGGATCCCGGAGAAATCGAGATAACTCCTCAAAATATCATAGGCACAATCGCGATTTGGGTACTCGGAATAGTTTTTCTTTGAAGTCGGTTTTTTTTGTTAAAATTATTTTCGAAAATATTTAATAAGTGTAAGTGTTTTGTACTCACCTAGCAGCAGGTTCATGTCCTGGGAGGCGTGTGCGCACCTCCGCCCTCCGGCGCCCCCGGTATATACCCTCCGCACTTCGCCCCCTCCCTGCCCCGCAGCTGTGACTGATCTATACCGGTAAGGCTCAACGCACACCAATACTAACGACTTGGAGCACAATTTTAATTGTGTGCTGATTTTTTGGTAGAAGTCTTTCAAAACCTCACCATGATGTTGATGGCAAGTAGCTACTGGCGCCAAGGACTGTGGCAAATTGAAGAATTACAAGTGTATCAATAACCATTTATTATTTTGTCGTTCTGAGACGTTTTTTATAAGATTCTTATCTATACCAATAAATAAAATTGGTGTGTCTGTTTGTAATATTATAATTTTAACAAAAAGGAACCGACTTTAATGAAAAACTATTCCGAGTACCCAAATCGCGACTATTGTGCCTATGATATTTGAGGAGTTCCCTCGATTTCCTTGGGATCCCATCATCAGATCTCGACATGGTGGCGATAGGACCACCTGTAAGCTACGCCCATTCCAATGCAAAAAGAATTTTTGAAATCGGTTCATAAACGACGAAATTATCGCTGAACATACATAAAAAAAAAAAAAGATTCCGACGAATTGAGAACCTCCTCCTTTTTTTTGAATTCGGTTAAAAATAGCTGCTTTTTACTAAATGCATATATATGATTACACGGTACATATGTCAAAATATTTTTTTTTTACAATTTTTGTCTGTCTGTCTGTTTGTTCCGGGTAATCTCTGGAACGGCTGGACCGATTTCGACGTGACTTTCACTGTCAGATAGCTGATGATATAAGGAGTAACTTAGGATACTTTTTTTAGACTAGGGTCGCCCGCGGTGTTACAAAAACAAACGCGGGTAACACCGCGGGGCTCAGCTAGTATTGGAATATAAAAGTGAACCTTGTATGTGGCGACGACTATTGCCCAGCGCCATGTCAATTACGATCGCCACACACTATATGTAATTAATCGACCATTGTCTTATTGACCATCACCATTAGACAAAATGCAGGAGAGTCGACTGCGTTGGCACGGCCACGTTTTGCGGCAACCGCCTGGCTATGTGGGTAGCAAATGTCTGGCCATGCCACCTCCGCTGGGCCCCGGTAGAAGGGGACCCAATAGATGACGTCGTAATAGATGACATGCGTGTTAATGGTCTTACTACTAAAGTGGAGGAAGAAAAGCCGGAAAGCGTACCCCGGGCTCCAAAGTGCAAGCTTTGGAAGCAACCGGGAACATCGCTAGGATGATGATGATGTCTATAGACTTATGGGAAAAATGAGTGCCGTGAGTAAATCCAAGCCTGATGTGCTACACCCATTCTACATTACAGGCAATGCAGCATGGTGACCTGCACCTTAGCGGCCTAGTGAGATGATTCTGCAGCAATGGGACTCCAGTATCGCACTCACACACGTAACATGACAGTAGGAATGCTGTCACATTGAGCTGCTCTTCTGTGTGAGGGTAGCACTGCCCCGGTCGAGCTGGACCATTCGTGCTTAAATCAGCGTGTCTCTACTACCTCGTACAATTACTGTAGTATTCTTCTTTCTCCCTTTATTCCCAATATTATTTGTGGTCGGCTACTAGTTCTACCAATTTTACCTGAATATCAATTTACACACGGAGCGACTGGCATCAGACTTCAACAAACCTAAGGGAAAACTAAAATTCGAAGGTTGAATTAGTTGTCAGTATATTTGGGTGCAATGACTTTCCAATAACGATTGCCATAGATGTTCATGACAAACGGGACGGACGGCTTAATGTGATCTCTGAGGCACGGGCGTGAATCACCACCAAACTATCATACTTCAAACTGCTCTCAAAAATTTTCTGTAAGAAAAACCTAACAACACATTTGGCCCGTTCTGGGATTTTAACCCCAGAACTCTTGATTAGCTGTCGCATTCGCTAACAACTAGACCAACTAGGCAGTCATTGTAGAATTATTTTCACTAAATTAGTATTCATATTTTGGACAACTATAAATATTAAATGTATTTAATAACAAGAATTATTCACAGTAGTACAAGCCCTGCTTAGTTTGGGACTAGATAGCGTTGTAAGATGTCCGAAATATTTATTTATTGAATGACATGTGTTAAAAAGTAAAGGATCAGTCCAAGTTGTGTGGTTGCGTGTGCGTTGTTCGTAACAATTAATAATGTCTGCGTGTCTAAGCGCGCGGCGTGGCGGACGCGCGCCAATTGGCCGCGACATGTGCCGCACACGATCGATCCGACACACCACACACACACCACACATCACCACACACACACTGCTTACACTCACATAATAGATTAATGAGTTATTTGTGAAGTAAACGATAGGTAAAGTATGCACCTTTGTCACTTGGCATTAGATTTGTGTGGTGACGAATAAGGATTTAAAGTGTCACCACCCCTATTCATTCCATGGGTGTCGTAAGAGGTGACTAAAGGAACAAAATAAGCAGCTAACATCACTGCCAAGAGAAGGAAAACTTGAAAATAAACCCTTTACCAACCCGTCTGGCCAGCGTGGTATAGTAGGCCAAAACCTCCTTTCTAAGGAGAGGCCTATGTCCAGCAGTGGACTGTTAAAGGCTGTTGATGATGATTAGATTACATAAATGAATAAATAATAAATTTTTCGGACTATTTACACACAACATCATCTAGACCCAAACTAAGAAGAGCTTGTATTATGGGTACAAAACAACTGATATAAATACATAAACATACTTTTTTTTAATACATACATATTAAACATAGAAAATACCCAAATATTTGTGGATCACACAAATATTTGATACGACCCGGGAATCGAACCCGAAACCTTTTGATCAGCAGCCGCATACGCTGATCACTGGACCAACAAGGCAGAAATGTACATGTTGTTTGGGCGCTTCTTTTCACATAGTCTAACACTGGGTTAGCCAAGCGGCGTTACCCTCGGTAGTTGTTGTACTTTTACGGAATTAATGAAATAATTCAATGTATGACCAGCTAACAAGCTGACCAGCACACCACTAACTTAAGCTTACGGTCATTAATATTTGTAAAATGTTGGCAGTAGTGAAGGGGAATGATTTTTGTGAAAACAATAAATCATCCTCTTCCTACCCTCACTCATCTCAAGATTATATGGTTTGGCGGGCGGAGCGACGCTGGCTACAAACTAGATGCAAAGTAAGAACTAGTTCTAAGTATATTTGAGGGCACCGACTTTTCAATAATCTGTGTATTTTATATAGATTAAGTATATGTATGTATATTCGTATTATATTTATGTTATATATTATGTTGGTAATATATGTGTTATGTTTATTAAATTTATATGTATTTGTTAATATACATAGTATCAAGTAAATTTATTATCACTAATATTAATTATTATTTGTGTTTTTCTTTACCATTGTGAACTTTGTTGCTCTCAATATTTAGTCCTTGCACCTACCGCATCATTTTTCTACATCGCCCCAAGGTTGACTGGCAGAGAATGCCTCATGGCATTAAGTCCGCCTTTGTACATTAAGTGCAGTAAGTCTAAGTAAATAAATAAATAAATAAATAAATTATCATACATGTTCATAACAACCGGGACCAACGTCTTAACATGTTTTCCGAGACATGAGCGTGAAATACGGCTGACTTCTATACTCCGAACTGTTATTAGTTATTAAGAAATTCTTGTAAAATAAACCAAACAACATTTTTGTTCAGAGCCGGGAATCAAACCCGTGACCTCTAGATTGGCAGTCGCAAAAGTAGCGTTAGCACCGCTGCAGGTTAACTAGACAACGAGATGCTGCATATATTGTACCTACTTAATGTTAAAACATCATAATTTATAGAACATTCTTATAAAACAACGAACAAACATAAAGTAGTGTTTGTTTTATTTGATGCCCATCGAAATGACTATACTCTGCCTAATGGGAAGCAAGAGTAGAATCCAGCAATGACCACCAGATGCAGGAAGTGAGGTGATGCCGACCTAGGCTATGGCGGCGTCGTGAGATGCTTTCCGCTTAAAGGACCCAGGATCATAAAGGGGCGCTGGTAGTGAATTCCAGTTTTTAACTGCTGGTTGTTTGAATAGTGCTATCCTTATATAATATCCTACTAATATTATCAAAGTTTGTGAGTATGTATATATGTATCTATATGTATGTATGTTTGTTGCTCTTTCACGCAAAAACTACTGAACGGATTTAGATGAAACCTTACGGTAAAATAGTTTATATATCAGAATAACACATAGGCTACTTTTTACTGCAATAACCGAGATACACGCGGGCGGAGCCGCGGGAGAAAGCTATTATTGATATATACATAACGTATATGATACAGTAGTGGTGTAACAAACACGTTAAATATATGCTAACACATTGATGTACCGGCGCAGTCTCGTATCTGCGTCACATCACAGCGATCAACATTGCGAGATCATAAAACTACTACAATGAGACCTTTACAATAGCCGACACCGAATACGACATCATCATCATCATCCTATCGCACTGCTACTGCTCATCATTGCACACTCGCTTCCAGCTCCTTATTTTTTTTTTATATATTAGCTGCCAAAATGACTGCCCTGCCTGATGGTAAGCATGAACAGAATCCAAAAGTGGCGGCCACCGTCCTCACTGCTACAGCGTACAGTTTAGCACTGTGACCCACACTATGGCGGCTTAGTCATGGCGGCTTTTTCACATTGCATTGTGTCATCCACAAATTGTTTGGATTTTTGTAATTACCACCGTAAATAGTATTTAGTAAAAGACTATTTATTTGATATTAGATTAGAACTGGGTTGGTATTGGTTCTTGCAATACCGTAACTGTTTATAGGTATTTACAGTGATAACGGTTTTTAAAACTACGTATTTTAATAACTATGTATTTAGAATACCTAAACGTAAAACAAAACCTTTATTTCAATAACTTTAGAATTTATGGTATTCTATAACCAAAGTTGGTACTGATATTTTAAATGGTTACGGTTTAGTGATTGAACGGTACGGTATATCATAGGTATTCTGAAATAGATATTGTAGTTACGACGATTTTCTAGGTACTTATTACTTTTTTTATTTATCCGTATTTAACTGTTAACTATTAACACGGGACATTTTCAGGTTAATATATGTACCTATTATTATACAAAGTCTAAAAGATTTTAAAACTTATTATTTACACTATACTTTAATTTAAACTAAACCTAACTAATTATTTAAACTAAGCTGTACAAAATCACATAAAATTTGAGAATTTACGAAAATGACAGCTAATTATTCGTACAGCGAACCGATCGATGCAGCGAACTCAGAAAGTGCATAAAGACAATAAAAACACCCAAAAGGTGCCCCTTGAACTATGGCCTTGACCTAAATATTTTTTGCATCCATTCTTGTCATTTTTCAAGTACATATAACTAAAGTTACATCTCACTCTTTCTGAAAAGAAACATGCGCTATCGCAGTCTAACCAATAGCGCGTGCGCATGCGCTATGTACTATCGTGTTCGTGTTATTTCGATAATGTTCGGCAGACTTCGTACAACAGAGTATTATTAAAATATATGTGTCAATTTCAATCGTCGCGTCTGTTCGGCAAACGTCGGTTGGACTCGGTACCTACCTCAGTTACCAGTGTTACCATATTGTATCGCAGGTTCACGTTACACCCAGTAAATAGGTTATACCAATAACTAGTTATTGCAGGACTGAGTACCGTACCTTAGGTATTTTAGCAATACGTAGTTACAATAACTATTTACAGTTTGTAACGACCACTTCTATATTAGATATAAAGGCTAGAAAGTTGTACACAAAACGTAGCTTTATTACATTCTCTTTGGTTGTACAAGGTGATGTCGTGTCGGTGTCGTGTCGGTTTGACTTAACGCTCGAGTATCGTAAATGTTTTAATGCCCTTAGCAATGCTATAAACGAGTGCGATGTATTTAAGTTTACTTACTTACCTATTTACTTTTTTTAACCGACTTCAAAAAACAAGAAGATTCTCAATTCGATATACGTTTCCTTGAGTGCTGGAAATGCGGGAAACTGGTTTTACGGCGGAAGCCGGAACAGCTTGTCGATTCAGTTGTGGCCTAAAGGCCCATGGTGTTGCTGGATGAAGCTGTTTGAAAGGGCACTCCAGAACCTCTGCGAGGTGGGCCCCGATCTGTAGGACGCCCAATTCGGATTTTTGCGGGGGCGTTCAACGGTTGATGCCAAATTGCGCCTGAAGACCGTGACCGAAGAGGCAGTGAGCTGAGGCGGCGTGCTGTTGGCGGTGTCATTAGACATTGCGAACGCATTTAATAGTCTGCCATTAAGCTGCATCAGGGAAACACTCCACTATCAGGGAATGCCAGAGTACCTGCAATGGCTAGTGGCAGACTATTTAGAGTAGCAAACCGTCATGTACGAGGGTGGATGGTATTTTAAGACGTTGGGCCATGTCGTACGATGTTCCGAAGGGGTCTGTTCTTTAAGCACTCTTGTGGAACATGCGACATGACTGGGCCCTTCTAGGATGTCTCTCACCCGGGCTGAGTGTAATCTGTTACGCCGATGACACTTTGGTTAAGGCCTTGAGGGGCTAACTACCAGGTGGCGCGCCTGGCCACCACAGGAGTCTTCCTGGTGGTCGGGCGCATTAAGTGACTGGGCTTACAAGTTGCTTAGATAAGACAGAGGCCCTACTGTTTCATGGGCTCCGCAGTGGTCCGAATACTGGCCGTATTTTATCGGCGGACGGGTAGGGCAAATAGAGCCTTTCGTCCCCCGCCTCTAGAGATTCGTAAGTGGCGTGAGGCCGCTCGCCGAGCCACGTTAGCTCGTTGGTCGTTCCATCTTCAAAGCCTCCACGTGCTAGCTTCATCGCCATGGAGGCTCTCCAGCCGGTCATCCACGAGTGTACTACTAATATATGTGCTCGGGTTATGAAATAAAACAAGTTTTCAGTAAAGTTCGTGGCGTATATTATAGATAGTAATGTAACACATCACAACACAAATCATCAAACAGAAATACAACATACCTATCACTATAAAAATATCCATACAACATAATATTATTTTAACAATATAAAGATCTTTTGTGGCTACAGACAAACAATGATGGCACTGACGTCATTGATGAACCAAAGTTATTAAACTAACAAGAGAAACTAAATCAAAGTATATGGTAGCCAGCAACTGATGGCGTACGAAATACTTAACATCACAAACACACAACATAAAGTGTTTCTACTAAATACCTAGGTTTCTGAGCAGAAACAGATGCAGAGAAAATGCAGAGAGCCGAACCATTCCTTCAAAAGTAAATCACAAATAAGTTATATATACATGTAAATATTGTGTGACACTACTACCAGTACATACGTTCTCTCTCACACACACATCCACGTCAACAAACAAGACATATGATTGGTCGAAGATTTAATTATTAACGGTTATCTTACGTTCCGATACACGCAGAGCTCGGAAACACACGCGCGATATAATACCGTTTCTTTTAATTAAAAAAATGTAATATAAGCCTTAATATTATACGAAGACCGCTCGAAACTTGGGACTTTATGTCTTACATAAGCATCCATAAAAAAAATCAATGACTGTTCCGTAGCGATACAACATTCCTTTTCAGGAAGCGTTCCTGAACCTCTTGAACTCAAGGGTGTCCACGGGTCACGTTATCACATCGTACATACATATTATTAGAAGTTCCGTTCATACAGCACCACCATATTGGAGTGCACACTATTTTATTGAACGAGAGAAAAGCTCAATCACACTTTTTGATTGGACCCTGGAATCGAACCCGAAGCCTCTTGATCGACAGTCGTTAACACTATCCGCTAGACTAACCAGGCGGTCGGCGTCCCATGCACACAGCCCATATTGAGTATTATATCGTGGAGTGCGGCACTAAGCTAGTGCGTGTATCGGAACAACGCCTGTGTGCAGTGTTTCACTTCAGTACACTTATTATACAAACTTATACCTAACCACAAGAAAAAGAAGAATAGGTAGAGCGAAATGAAGATGGGTAGATGATATAACAGAAGTAGCAGGAAGGTAGTGGTTAACTATTGGCAAAAACAGAGAAAAGTGGAAAAACAAAAGGAGGAGGCCTTCACCCAAGGAGGAGTTCATATCCAAAAATAATTAAATGATAGACATCGACTAACACTACTGACATTCAAAGGAGAAATTAAATGTATCAACCACTAACTTTTATTAACATCAATATGGATATGAATTAATAAAGACTTTTTTTGGTATTTATTCATTTTATTTATACCTAACGTCGAATCTACGAGATCTTCTGCTGTCTTTCTCTTAATTATTGAGATCAATTAAATTATGAATCAACTAGCTTTTCTGATGTATAACTTTGATTGTATAACTCCCTTAGAGGTGGAATTTTCTAAAATCCTCTCTTTGTTCTTGTCTACGCTCCTCAAGGAACACACATGCCAAATTCCTACCTGCACCCAGTAGTTTCGGCTGTGCGTTGTCTGTCAGTCAGTAAGGGAATAGTGTTACATATATTTTGATTGTAAATTGTTGCATGGCCTGTAGACACTGTGGTTATTAATTCAAAATGCTAAGCCTTAGCTCAGATGAGAATAAAAATAGAGCATAACTTATGATAAGTACGTAACCCCTATCGTTCAACATTTAATTAAAGAATGGTGAAACACCGCACACACAAACTTACTTCTAATATATTCGAGTAAGGCTCAAGACGAAAGTTAGAAGATATTTCTATAACATTGCAAGGCGTCCCAACAACATTGGACATGTCACTACTGGATATAACATGTTTAACATTATAATATATGCTATATGAGGACCAACTTCATAAGATAATGTCTAGCAAGTACTTACACTATGTTGTAAGGCAAAGTTTAGCATCCGATAACTGCACAAAACTTGCTAGAAGTTTGCGAGAACCGTGAAATGAATGTAGTAATACAATATCCATGCACAAAGATACAATACAAATCACAATCTTTCATCCAAAGAAGTTCTGACTCTTAAAGAAGTGCAACTTTTCTTTCAGGTAAATATTTTAGGCATCCAAGGGCCATCTATTAATCACGTGAGACTCGAAAGTAGGGGCAGGGGGAGTTGATAAAAATCACGAAATATCACAAGGGCCCCCCTTGTGTAGTATAAGATATCAGGTGTATTTATGTTTTCGTTAAACGCGCCATTTGTAAACCGAAAAACAGCGTGTAGTGTTGACATTAACTCGCCGTTGCCATAGTTGCCAGGCCAAATTTTAAGAGTCTTTATACGTGCTAATACATGAGATTTGTTTGTGCTAAGCCTCATGACGTATCGCTAAGGGGAAGGAGAGGTGTAAAATACATCATGTGATTAATAGACAGCCCCCTAGCTATGGTGTGCTTTCACTGTCTTTACAAAATATCTAGGCTGAAGCCAGAGACCGCACTCTTGGAAAGCTAGTGAAGCAACGGAGGCACTCGTGAGATGCATTAATCATATACTTTTACATATACTAAAGATTCTACAATTTGTTCCGTGGAAGCAGATAATCGGAGCAATATTTTAAACCTGTCCTTATCCCGTTCCTACACACGCAGCAATACCTAGGCAGGTACTCAAGATAGAAGAAAGTTTGACAAAGGTAATTTAAAGCACATGCTAGTTCTAACTTGGAACCCTGTCACAGTGACAACTGGTCAGTGTATTGGACCTCGTTATTAGTTACGTTCCTTGGTTCACGAACCGTCCCCGTGACGTCCCAACAATGGCGACCTCACCGAGACATACTTAATATTAATACTTTATTATTTATTTAATACTTTGTGTAGACATAACTCCTTATCACCTAGTTGAGGTCCAATAGTTCATTTTTAAGTTACAAGCACACTCAGAACATTTTGCGGAAAATATTTTTTACGTGTAGACGATTGACAGGTTGTATTTAATTTCCTCCACAAGCGCAGACCTGGAGGTGACAGATGAGGCCATCTGTTACCATCTGTTATTTAGATAAAATTTGTAACTTACAGAAAAGGATGCTTAAATTACTGGTAGATAGAAACACAAAGGAAGATTTGAACGGTCACTACGAGAAGTTGTTTAAAATATGTAACTTACTTCCGGTTCATCATAAGGTTAAGTTGAATATTTTAGTTGCGCAATTTGGTAACCAAGAGCACAAAATCCAACGAGAACATATGTACCCAACCCGACTAGCGAAAAAAAGGCAACTTGTAGTTCCGAAAACCACGAATTACTTTGGCAAACGAACAAGAAGATATATAGTGCCGTATCTGTTAAATGAGTTGCCCGCGGATTTGTTAAAGGGAGTAGACACAAAATCTCAATATAAAAGGCAACTCGAGGGACATTATTTGTCGTTGTGTCCATGATTGACCACCGGTGTCTCCTATCTCTTTTATTTTTGTGTTGTTTTGGTTTTCATATTATTGATTTTGATTTAATGTAATATCTTTTTGTGAACCCTGTTAATATGGGGTTTTTTCATATCATTGCTGCGAGAACTTCTGCCGACAAACTGTTATACAGTTTGGCAGACTTTATAATTGTAAAACATGTTTTGAGTGTCAATTAAATAAATTAAAAAAAAAAAAAAACCCTAGCAGAAGCAGGCCGGGGTGGATTTTAATTTTTGAGTAGTGCTCTCACACAGAAGGGGGCATCTACAAGCGGTAGCCTGAGGTACGTCGGGGTTCCAGGGACTTCATTTCGAGGGTATATATGGTTCTTCGGCTCATTGTACCCGAGACGGCGTGCGGTTTTAGTCGGTTCGAGTCTGACATAGCCACCAACATTTTGTATCCGTGGGGATTTCCGCACGATGAAGAAGGCTGTATTTAATTGAAACTATTTAACACATAATTAACTGACTCTGATGAATCTTATTGAAACTTTATTCATAATTCCATAATTAAAATTTCAAATTGGTTCATAAAATAAATGCAAGAGTTCTAATTTCTGAATGAAGTTTTAACGAAAAGTGTACAAATTTATGAAAAAATATTAGATTCTGTGAGAAATTACTTTTGGTTCCGCAAAATTTACAGAGTGGCTAACATGTTGGAGATACAACATTTATGTTTCAGTAAAATTACTGCTCGTACGCAAATTTCAGTCAGCAGTAAGACCATTGTGTATCAAGAAGAGAATGCACTAGTTATGTTTGACTTGGAATATTTTATCGCTCCAAGTCCACTGCTGGGCACAGGACTCCTCTCAGGAGAGGGTTAAGGCCATACGTCCCCACGCTGGGTTGCGGACTAGCAAGACATGTTGTAGCTACGTAATCTTGTCGTTGAATGATTTTAAGTCACCCGAAGGCCTCTAAGTTTCACAACTGTTATTTTATGATAAAAACCGGGATCGACTGCTTAACGTGACCTCCAAATCACAGGCATGCTCATAACATACCATGCTTTGTCATTGCTTACCCTCGGTGATTATATCCAATCACGTAAGGGCACTCGGTTATGAGAGCTTTACTTACTGTTATAACCAAGTTGAACATCAACACAAATGTAACTCCACCATGTTTATATGTCCACATCCACCTATATATTAAAATACATGAATATATAAGTATAAGTGACAAGGTCCTACCACCCCTAGCGGAGCTGTGGAAACGTTAAGGCCCGCGACACCAAGCGTGAGAATTTGTGATTGAACACCCACATACATATTTTACATGCACACAGACGCATCGCGCACTGTCGCATACATACCGTAGCAAGCAATCACCGACTTTCGGTTTTTTGCTTATGTTAAATATCCATCAACTGTTCGCCTTTGTAGAACGTATTTTAATGTCTTACAACGCACGCAATGTATCTTGCCATAACGTAAAGCCCGTAGGATTCATTCAGTACAGAAAGTCATAATACTTTCTGTATACCAATCGAATGGTCAAAGATTATAAAATAATTTTACACAGTATAAAATAAAATCGCTCGCGTGCATTGTCTGTCAACTCAGATCCTTTTAAATACGCAAGGTATTTAAATACGGTGTTCATCATAATTAAGGTTACCTTTTAAGGAAGATTTATTAATGTTATTTTATTATTTTAAAGGAACACATAAATAAAGCCAATATTGACAAAAGTTTACAAGTTACATAAATTAGGAATAACCTACAGTAATGCTTTTTTAATTATACTTTTTAATATTTCTTTATTAATTTATTTGTGAATAATAATTTCAAAGTAATTTGGAACAATGTAATATTAATCCTTATCATAATAAATACTGTAGACATTTAAAACAATTTTATTCTACATGAAATATGTAGAATAAAATTGTTTATTACACAATATTATTTAAATAAATATTTTAAATGTATTATACATTTAACATTTTAACATTTTTTTTTATTAATATTTCAGTTTATATTAGAGGAAACGTAATTATTATAGGTTTTGGACATCTGACACACAACATCATCTAGTCCCAAGCTAAGCAGAGCTTGTGTTATGGGTACTACTAGACAACTGATATAAATACATAAACATACTTTTTTTTTGTAAATACATACATATTATACATAGAAAACACCCAGACTCCGAAACAAATATTTGTGAATCACACAAATAATATTTGGTCCGACTCGGGAATCGAACCCGAGACCTCTTGATCAGCAGCCGCATACGCTAACCACTAGACCAACGAGGCAGTCAGAGCGTTCATCCAGGTCGCACCCGTAATTGGCCGTAATCTTACACTAGTGACTCTCAGTGTAAGATTTTATTATGTGTGTTTAACGATACGTGGTCTTATAGGTATTTATAAAACATTTAAAATTTGACAAATTATACCCTCCTTTAAAACCAATCTATCCATTGCTGCAAACATCATGAAAATCGGTGCAGTAGTTTTTAAGTTACGTTATGTTTTGAGTTTAATAGACAGGTTGAAGAGGCAGAGGACTGTGTTTTTTTTTAATATATTTAATGCAAACGGCTCATTTACGCAATAATTTTACTAAAATAAATGTGAAATAGAGATATATAGGACCTCGAGAAAGGACATGGCTACTTTTTACGAAAATCGACACACTCGCGGGCGGAGCCATGGGCAAAAGCTAGTAAAACATAAATACGACTAGCGGTTTATACATACGTATAAAAGTGAAATAATAATTCTCCAAGACCAAACCATTGAGTAGTATTACTTTCTATCATCAGCTGAACATCTTGAAAGATCGACTAAAGGTAACATACATATCCCTACTAATAATATTAATATTATAAATGCGAAAGTAACTCTGTCTGTCTGTCTGTTACGCTTTCACGTCTAAACCATTGAACCGATTTTGATGAAATTTGGTATGAAGATAGAACTGAACTTGGGAAAGAACATAGACTACTTTTTATCGCGAAAATAAAGGTAGAAGGGTTTGAAATAGGGGACGAAAGTTTGTGTCGAAGTTCCTTATTATCAAACATAAAATCAGGTAAGATTGTTTCATCTACTCTTACCGTGTCGTGCGATATAAACGAATTCCACGCGGGCGAAGCCGCAGGCAGAAAGCTAGTTTATAATAAATAACAATAAATAAATATTTCAGACGAATGACACAGAATATCATCTACCAAATATTCGTGTAAAAATTTATTTCGCAGTTTATAATACATAAACATACTTTTTTTCATAAATACATATTATACATAGAAAACACCCAAACTCCGAAACAAATATTTGCAGATCATACAAACATTTGGTCCGACCCGGGAATCGAACCCTAGACCTCTTGGTTAGCAGTTGCATACGCTGACCACAAGACCAACAAGGCAGTATGATATATATTACAATAATAAATAAACAACTATTTCGAACATCTTACACACGACATCATCCAGTCCCAAACTAAGCAGAGCTTATATTATTGATTCGACAACTGATATAAATACATAAAAATACTTTTTTTGTTGCTTACCTATAGAATACACCCAGACCCCGAAATAAATATTTGCGGATCACACAAATATTTGGTCCTACACGGGAATCGAACCCGAAACCTCACTCAAGCAAAGTAGTCGCATGCGCTACTACTGCCACCTAGGCAGTCAATAAATAATAAAAGTCAGAAAGTAATAAAAGTCAATAATAATTTTAAAACTCCTGACCGTTAAAAAGTTATATCTTCCACCATCAGCTCATCATTATGAAATGATGGCTACCAGATATTGCGTCTGGAATAGCATTACAAAATAAAAAATATATACATAATAACTATTTATAGGAGCGTATTATAACGTGCTTATAAAATTTTAGGGTTTCCCTATAAACTAAGACTGAAAAAACCCAACACCAAAAAAAAAATTTTTGTGGATCTCATAAACATTTGGTCCGACCCGTGAATCGAACCCGAGACCTCAATCGCATACGCTACCACAGCGCCACCGAGGCAGTCATATAAAATGAATTTTAATAATCGGTCCACAATTGACAGAGTAATCAATGAATGTACAATAAAAAAAACACAAATAATACTCCTTTTTTGAAGTTGGTTAATAATAATTTAAAATATAAAGATTGGTGTGTCTATTCTCAGACCTACCAAATATTATCAAAAGTTACACACAGTCACGTCGTCGTATGTAAACAATCAAATCTCTGTGTGCGTGACAGTGCGTGTGGAGCTAAAAACGAGCGTGCGCTCGCCTTGAATATTCGGAGAACACTGAATTTTTAGATCGCGTGAACTCTGTTTTATTGCAAATTATTTCTCCATACTAAAATGTATGGAACTTTTGCCGCTAAAAATTAATGATGTTTAAGATTAAATTATGACTTTCTGGTGAGAATTAATAGAAACCTTAAATGCTTAATCTCTTTTTTGTACTTTTTTCTTGCAACTAATAAAATATTTATTTCAAATAAAGCAACATAATACTAGATTGATTCCAAACAGAAAAGGTCGATTTCGGTGATTTTAGTCACTGTTGATGATTTTTTTCTCGAAAATAAATAATCGTATTAGTAACTTTACTCGGTTTCTCTATAGATTGATTTATTAAGAAACTGAGATATTTTTTTTACTGTCAAATAATGAATTAATTTGTTTCTCTTGTCATAACCGTAAGTGCTTTTTCGAGCAATTATGGAAACGATACCCTTAATATAGTAAATATAATATATCTACGTATAATACTGAGTTAGTATTGCTCTTCGTTTCATTTAATACAGAGTCCATGGTGACACAGACAGTAATAAGTGTGGCGACTTCCACATACAGCGCTAGCGAAAAATATAGAACAGCGCCATCTACCGAAGGAGCACTGAACCACGAAGAAACACGGAACGATCTATACGAAGTAACTACTAATCCTGAATCGCGAAAGAGAAATAGTCGCGTCGATTAACATATACACAACATCCCAACATCAACCGTTGGGCAGTGGCCCGCTAGGCGTGATCATCTCGCCTGGTTGGAGGATTCTCCCTTTGTGATGGATAAACACGACATTCGTTCCTCCACAGTGGTGACCTCGATTTGGAAGAACAGTGTCATGTTCCTAATGCACTGTAAGTCTCCATAGCACTCCCCTCCAAGACTGGAGGTCGATATGATGAGTCAGTTGTGGAGCTCTGTTTCTTCGGTAGATGGCGCTGTTATATGTTTTATGCTAGCGCTTTATATGAAAGTTGCTACAATGAGTTTGTTCGTCATGCAATGAAGGACACTTTGGTTTGGCACTTGTGTAAGTATATTCGTCACTTGACCGAGTTACTTGACGTGAGGCAACCGCTACTTTTAGACAGGTACATAAATGACCGTATTTTAAGGTTCCGTACCAAAGTATAAAACGAGACCCTATTACTGAGACTCGTCGGTCCGTCTGTCGCCAGGCTGTATCATGAACCATGCCAGACAATGTCCACAATGGCACAGATGATATATTTCTGTATAAATATGTAACGGATAAATATTTCTGGTATACCTAATACTAAAAACAGAATTAAGCAAACATTTAAGGGGGCGCCAATGCAACAAATGTGATTTTAGCCCTTTTTTGTTTAATATCAATAAATGGTAACAGTATATATATAAAAAGGGAGAGGGGGAGGAGGTTATTTCATGTAACAAAAGTGATTTTTTAAAAAAAAGGTTATTATATGAAATTTGTGTAGCTACTGTTGTTTACCTAGTCAATGGTAGGGAACCCTTTGCGCGCGAGTCCGAATCGCACTTGGCCGGTTTTTATTAAAGATCATACTATTTCTGTAAAACCGAAAATAGACTTGGACGCGATATTAAATTGTAATTCTAAATAAGTAAACGGAAAAAAATATATTCACAGTATCCTTGTTTTACAGAAAAAGTTTTGAAAATAGTGACAAGCAGATAAAAGACTTATAAATCATTGCTAATTAATCTTCTAACCATTATCTGACAATTGACGCGCATTCAAAGGACTACTTATTACTGTCTGTGAGACACATTATAGTTAAAGATTTACAAGCCAAAAGTATTAACATTTGATAAATTCTACGATAGGAAAACTTCTATGAAATTATGATAAATCTCTCACACACATACACACAATAACTGACATTATATTTATTAAATAGTTAATTAGTTATTAGTACTTAACTTCAATAAAGTCGTTAGTTTTGTTTTCAAACATTATTTTAAACCTATAATTATTTATTTAAAATAATTATTATAATTTATTTGGTATAGCTTATGTGGATGATATCATTATTATTTCAAATAGCTTTTAATTACACCATTCAATTATGCTTAGCACTTATTGAAAAAATAATAGATATAATACAATATTATTTTGTTACATCAAGACAATAAGTATATTAATCTCGATCATTGTAATTAATATTAATAAATGTTTTAGACATCTTACACACAACATCATCTAGTCCCAAAGTAAGCAGTATATTATGGGTACTAGACAACTGATATAAATACTCAAACATACTTTTTCTTTTGTAAATACATACATATTATACATAGAAAACACCCAAATACCGAAACAAATATTGTGTGGATAACACAAACATTTGGTCCGAATCGGGAATCGACCCCGAGACCTCAAGCACAGTAGTCGTATACGACACCACTGACCGAGGCAGTCAGATATCATATAATTCAATAACACAAGAAAAAGAAGACGTTCTTGTTTAATAGAATCGTGTAGCGTCTAGCAGAACATCGTTTGAAGCACTTGTTAAGGCAGATATTTCAAACATATAATACCTAGGTGATGAATTAGTGGCATAGGGCCACAGCACACTAGCTACAATTAGCATCGGCGATCGGCTAGTCGCTTCTCAGAAGGTAAATACGGCGACCAAACGCTCTACACCGCACACTTATAAACGCCAAACGCGGAGATTGCGTCGCATTTTAGAAACGCGACACAGCAGCTGAGCAGTCGCTAAAACGCGCGTTTCCGATACCGCGATCGAGCGCAGGAAGTCGCTAAAACGCGATGCAGCATCGATGCAGTCGCCAAATCGCCGATCACCGATGCTAGCTAGTGTGCTGTGGCCCTTATATATAAGTATTGTAGTATGTTTAGATTCAAATTTTAATTCTTATTATGAAAAAATCACACAGTACATTTAAGATTTATACTGTTTATATAGGCCATTTTGACGCTAGATGTCGCTTTATCACATACAAATAATGACGTTCACAGTGTACCATAATCACAGTGAGTATTAGCAGTGAAATATTTACAGGCATCAATTTATTCAACACAAAGAGTTCATATTCAAAAGAATTAATTATTAACTGGATTAATTAACACTGAAAATTATGAAGTCTCACCTCTAGTGATTAGATTCCTTTATTTAATGCCTCCATCCAACAGTTTGACATCCATTATAAATCTTTTAGAATCAATAATCGACAAATTGACTAAACTCTAGAGTTAGCGCTTAAAGTCAGCGTAAGGTACACACGGTGGTGCGTATTCATAAGCACAGCGGTAGAGTGTATTGTTAACGAGCCTTATGTTGATGTGTATAAGGTACAATTTGCTTCACCGCGCCTGCTGCGGAGAGCTCGACCTCCTCGAGCGACGTTTCACTTTGCGAGTGACTACCTCCTCCGTTATCTGGAACAAAACCAAGCAGTAAATGTGTGAGTTGAGAGAGATAATGTTTAAATTGTTTGATAGAAGATAGACCCAGCAGAGCTTGTATTATTGGTACTAGACAATTGATGTAAATACATAATATACAGAGTGAATATTTGAGACGGGACAGTAAGGGTAGGTACTTTAACCGTTATAGTTACAGGAAAACGCTTTTAGGAGACTATCAATAATTTTTTAAGAAATTGTGAACTGCATTTACAGATTTTGCAAAAACTGTACAGCCAGCAAGAAAATGGTCATTTTAAACTATCGGCTGCTAAGAAAATTATCGTCTGCTACTAGCTCAGTACAAAAATGAGTGAACTTATCTATTCGTTGAAACGGCGGTCATTTTAAGCAATTTATTTCGTAGATTATCTAAATGTAAGTTATGTTTGTATGTGTCTAAAATACATATTAAAATGATTTATTTCCGTACAAATGTATGGGATTATTTTTTTTTGCGATTTCTGACATTTCTAGTACTCAAACCTCAGTCGGTCCAGTAGAGACTTTTGATCCTTATAAGAAACAGGATCGATTGGCATCAAAAAAAGTTTTTGTTTAAAATGACCGTTTTCTTGCTGGCTGTACATTTTTTCCAAAATCTGTAAATGCAGTTCAGAATTTATTAAAAAATGATTGATAGTCTCCTAAAAGCGTTTTCCTGTAACTATAACGGTTAAGGAACCTACCCTTACTGTCCCGTCTCAAAAATTCACCTGTATATGTACTTTTTTGTAAATAGGTAAATAGCTACATACAAACCCCGAAACAAGTATTTACGGATCACACGAGCATTTGGTCCGACCCGGTAATCGAACCCGAGACCTCAAGCACAGCAGTCGCAAACGCTACCACTGCGCGACCAAGACCTAAGCAATAAGCTCCACTGGTTCTGAAGTAATTAAATATACTGATCAATTGCACACTCACACACGCAGTGACTCTAGCCGGCACGGGGGGAGGTTGTCTCTTCTCTACTTTAGTCTCCTTCTTGGTCTCCCCACCCCTCGGCGCGTCTCGCACGCTGCTGCCAGCCTCACTCCCGCTGCCCACCCCGCTGGTGGTGCTGCTCCGCGCGCCGCAGCTCTCCTTGTCGCCGCTGGTGGAGCTCCTGGCACCGCTGCACTCCTGGTACACTGGGGCGAGGCTCTCCGGCGGGAAGGTGATGGTGGACGAAGTAGGGGGAGGGGAACAATTGTCCGCGGCGGTGGAGCAGGAGGCGCGAGCTGACTCAAACCTGACGAGTGTCATGTAATGAGTTAGATTTAATGATTAAACGGTTTATAGTCACTTTATGAGGTGCATAGAGTTTCCACCGACAACTTAGGCTCCAAGTTAACCTCACCAACAATTGGTGCACATGCACATGCTGATTGAGGGACGAGGCTATATATTTCTTCGGGAAAACAAACCTACTATATTTAACTAAATATGTACAAATTATGAAACTAACACCCAAACACAGGACAAATGAATGTGCTCATATCAAAATACCCATCCTGACCATAAATATAACTCATAAAAACTAGCTTAATAGTCACCAGGGTTTATGGTTCGGCGGGGCAGTGTGTCGGACTCGAACCGACTTCGATAGAACTTCTCTTTTAGGAGGAAGAGGGTCCAGAGTATAGTCCAGATCTCCGTCTGGACTCCTCCCAGCGCCTGCCCGCTCCTGGTGCGGGCACCGTCTCAGTACGATGACCCTCTCTCAGGCGGCGTCCGGCACACACCGACGCCGCCCCCTCGCGGCTTGTCACCTAATGCGGGTAGAGGGAAAACCCGTCCAGTCCATCCGCATCTGCGTTTCACCTTGTCATAAGGTTTCAATCTGTACGGAAACTATTCAGAACAAAATCGATATAATTCTTCCCAAAACTAGTTGATAACATCGTTAATTCCAATATTTTCCACGATGATGGATAGCAGGTTTCACAGTAGGCCAACTGTCTTACTAAGGTACTGGTAAAAGCTGTGGGTGACGTACCGGTGCGAGTCGGCGTGTCACAAGACGGTGTCGAAGGTGTGCAGCGAGTGCAGGAGCGCGGGGTCGCGGCTGCACCAGCGCGCCAACTCGTCCGGCGTCACCACGCCGTCGCAGTTCGTGTCCATCAGCTGGAACATCACACCACAAATATTTACACTCTGTTAAGGCCCGCGACACCAAGCGTGAGAATTTGTGATTGAACACCCACATACATATTTTACATGCACACAGACGCATCGCGCACTGTCGCATACATACCGTAGCAAGCAATCACCGACTTTCGGTTTTTTGCATAAGTTAAATATCCATCAACTGTTCGCCTTTGTAGAACGTATTTTAATGTCTTACAACGCACGCAATGTATCTTGCCATAACGTAAAGCCCGTAGGATTCATTCAGTACAGAAAGTCATAATACTTTCTGTATACCAATCGAATGGTCAAAGATTATAAAATAATTTTACACAGTATAAAATAAATTTGCTCGCGTGCATTGTCTGTCAACTCAGATCGTTTTAAATACGCAAGGTATTTAAATACGGTTTTCATCATAATTAAGGTTACCTTTTAAAGAAGATTTATTAATGTTATTTTATTATTTTAAAGGAACACATAAATAAAGCCAATATTGACAAAAGTTTACGAGTTACATAAATTAGGAATAACCTACAGTAATACTTTTTTAATTATACTTTTTTAATATTTCTTTATTATTTTATTTGTGAATAATAATTTCAAAGTAATTTGGAACAATGTAATATTAATCCTTATCATAATAAATACTGTAGACATTTAAAACAATTTTATTCTACATGAAATATGTAGAATAAAATTGTTTATTACACAATATTATTTAAATAAATATTTTATAATACGTCAGAGCGTTCATCCAGGTCGCACCCGTAATTGGCCGTAATCTTACACTAGTGACTCTCAGTGTAAGATTTTATTATGTCAATAATGTGTGATTAACGATACATGGTCTTATAGGCATTTAAAAAACATTTAAAATTTGACAAATTATACCCTCCTTTAAAACCAATCTATCCATTGCTGCAAACATCATGAAAATTGGTGCAGTAGTTTTTAAGTTACGTTATGTTTTGAGTTTAATAGACAGGTTGAAGAGGCAGAGGACTGTGTTTTTTTTAATATATTTAATGCAAACGGCTTATTTACGCAATAATGTTACTAAAATAAATGTGAAAGTAACTCTGTCTGTCTGTTTGTCTGTTACCTTTTCACGCGTAAAACGCTGAACTGATTTTGATCAATTTCAGTATAGAGATATATGGGACCCCGAGAAAGGACATGGCTACTTTTTACCACGAAAATCGACACACTCGCGGGCGGAGCCATGGGCTAAAGCTAGTAAAACATAAATACGACTAGCGGAAAGTAACTCTGTCTGTCTGTTACGCTTTCACGCCTAAACCACTGAACCGATTTTGATGAAATTTGGTACGAAGATAGAACTGAACTTAGGAAAGGACATAGGGTACTTTTTATCGCGAAAATAAAGGTAGAAGGGTTTGAAATAGGGGACGAAAGTTTGTGTCGAAGTTCCTTATTATCAAACATAAAATCAGGTAAGATTGTTTAATCTACCCTTACCATGTCGTGTGATATCAACGAATTCCACGCGGGCGAAGCCGCGGGCAGAAAGCTAGTTTATAATAAATAACAATAAATAAATATTTCAGACGAATGACACAGAATATCATCTACCAAATATTCGTGTGATCCGCAAATATTTATTTCGCAGTTTATAATACATAAACATACTTTTTTGTTATAAATACATACATATTATACATAGAAAACACCCAAACTCCGAAACAAATATTTGCAGATCATACAAAAATTTGGTCCGACTCGGGAATCGAACCCTAGACCTCTTGGTTAGCAGTTGCATACGCTGACCACAAGACCAACAAGGCAGTATGATATATTACAATAATAAATAAACAACTATTTCGAACATCTTACACACGACATCATCCAGTCCCAAACTAAGCAGAGCTTATATTATTGATTCGACAACTGATATAAATACATAAACATACTTTTTTTGTTGCTTACCTATAGAATACACCCAGACCCCGAAATAAATATTTGAGGATCACACAAATATTTGGTCCTACACGGGAATCGAACCTGAATCCTTACTCAAGCAAAGTAGTCGCATGCGCTACTACTGCCCTCATCATTATGAAATGATGGCTACCAGGTCAGATATTGCGTCTGGAATAGCATTACAAAATAAAAAAATATTTAATAACTATTTATAACGTGCTTATAAAATTTTAGGGTTTCCCTATGAACTAACACTGAAAACAGCCAACACCTAAAAAAAAAAATTTTGTGGATCTCATAAACATTTGGTCCGACCCGTGAATCGAACCCGAGGCCTCAATCGCATATGCTACCACAGCGCCACCGAGGCAGTCATATAAAATGAATTTTAATAATCGGTCCACAATTGACAGAGTAATCAATGAATGTACAATAAAAAAAAACACAAATAATACTCCTTTTTTGAAGTTGGTTAATAATAATTTAAAATATAAAGATTGGTGTGTCTATTCTCAGACCTACCAAATATTATCAAAAGTTACACACAGTCACGTCGTCGTATGTAAACAATCAAATCTCTGTGTGCGTGACAGTGCGTGTGGAGCTAAAAACGAGCGTGCGCTCGCCTTGAATATTCGGAGAACACTGAATTTTTGGATCGCGTGAACTCTGTTTTATCGCAAATTATTTCTCCATACTAAAATGTATGGAACTTTTGCCGCTAAAAATTAATGATGTTTAAGATTAAATTATGACTTTCTGGTGAGAATTAATAGAAACCTTAAATGCTTAATCTCTTTTTTGTACTTTTTTCTTGCAACTAATAAAATATTTATTTCAAATAAAGCAATATAATACTAGATTGATTCCAAACAGAAAAGGTCGATTTCGGTGATTTTAGTCACTGTTGATGATTTTTTTCTCGAAAATAAATAATCGTATTAGTAACTTTACTCGGTTTCTCTATAGATTGATTTATTAAGAAACTGAGATATTTTTTTTACTGTCAAATAATGAATTAATTTGTTTCTCTTGTCATAACCGTAAGTGCTTTTTCGAGCAATTATGGAAACGATACCCTTAAAACTTGTTCATTCTACCCTCGGTCGCTAATCCTTCTCTAATATCTAAAGTGATATTACGTAGTTCATTTATTTGGTTTCATCAACAATCTTTAATGTCCCACTACTGGGCTCTGATCTCCTTTTAGGAGAGGTTTTTTTTATTTGGGAATGGTTAAATACATTCAAACTGCCTGCCTGGTTAGTCAAGTGGCTAACGTGTGCGACTGCTGATCAAGAGCTCTCGTGTTCAAATTCCAGGTCGGACTAAAAGTGTTGCTGGGATTTTCTTATAGAAAAAAATTCAAAAACAGCCCGTAGTATGGAAGTTTAGTGGTGTCACCGTGACAAGACGCGGCGTCGTTGTTTCTTCGGGCGTCTCTGACGCCTAGTGAGCGGAGCTTAGAGCAAATTATATGAAATTTGTCGGCCGCAGCCTGTTGTCGCGTCAAGTCGTCGAGCTGTCGCTGTCGCGTGTCGCCTAGTGTGCGCTTAGTGTTATAGTCTTAACCTTCTCCTGAAATGAGACTCGAGCCCAGCAGTGGGACTTTAAAGGTGGAATATTATAATTTGAAATTGCCACACTCTGGGTAAGTGGTGTCCTTACGTGGAATATCCTGTCGACGTGGTCCTTGGCGGCGGAGTTGTGTACGGGCGGCACGGCGGCGCGGCCCAGAAGTTCGTAGATGGCCTGCACCACCGCCAGCATCTCCGCGCGCGAGATGCGTCCGTCGCCGTCCACGTCGTACAGCGTGAACACCCACGACAGCTTCTCCTGCACCGAGCCGCGCGCCACCCGCGACAATATATCCAGGAACTCCTGCAACGTGCACACACTCGCGTTATTGGCGACTGGTCCCAAGCTGAGCTGAGCCTATCCAAACAGACTGAACATTACATTATTACCTACTGCCTTGTTGGTCTAGTGTTTGGCGTATACGGCTGTTGATCAAGAGGTTTCGGGTTCGATTCTCGGGTCAGACCAAATGTTTTTATGATCTACAAATATTTGTTTCGGAGTTTGGGTACTTTCTATGAATATTAAGTATGTCTTTTTTACACAAAAAAAGTTGGTTTACGAGTGTGTCATCCTCCTAGCCATTATTCCCAAGTTTATTTGGGGTCGGCTACTAGTTCAAATGGTTTTACCTGAATTTCAGTTTTTCCACGGAGCGACTGGCATCGGCCCTCCGCAACCCTAAGGGAGAACTGAAATTCGAAGATTGAACTAGTTGTCAATATATTTGAGGGCACTGATTTCCCAATAACGATTGCCATAGGTGTTCATGACAACCTCATGTGTTGTTTACGAGTGTGTATTATACTTATATTAGTTGTATTTGTCTAGTACCCATAATACAAGCTCTGCTTAGTTTGGGACTAGATGATGTTGTGTGTAAGATGTCCGAAATATTTCTTATTATTATTATTCCAAAAACCTTGGTTTAATAGTTAGACTCACTAACTAGTAGGGTAAACGCCATTTAATATTTCACTTCTAATATACACAGCTCCAAAGCTTTGTGTATTGCTGCTAATAATTGAACGACAGCCAACAACTAATTAATTTTACAACAATTTGAAATATTCAGTGTTGTCTTTGAACCCGAACTAATATTGTAGTAGACCTTATATACCAACGGTCTCAGACACAATAGAAAACCCAATACATCACACTTGAAATTAGCGCAACAAAATACTGTTAGAAGACTATTATATACTAATTCTTAAAGAGAGGGTACTCAAAGCCTAAGTCACATAGGTTTTTTTTGTATATTTAAGTCTAGCAAGGTGACTCAACTCCACCTGATGGAAAGCATGAGTAGAATCCAGGAGTAGGGGTCACCATCCTCATTGTGCGGCGGCTTAGTGAGATGCTTTTGCATAATTGGGCCTCCGGCATCACACTCAATAACAAAATACGGCCATATAAATGCTGTCATTGTTAGGTTGGTCTTCTGTGTGAGGGCAGTACTGCCACAGTAGAGCTGGCCCATTCATGCTGACACATATTTTAATTTGCCTCATCCATTGTCTATAACAGCGCAAGGCGAGACAGAGCCTCTCTTTAGAAAGGAGAATCTCATACCTATACCATAAAACAGGTACATCTAAGGAAATATTTTGACTACCTTGTTGGTCTAGTGGTTAGCCTGAGCGACTGCTGATCAAGAGGTCTTGGGTTCGATCCCCGGGTCGGATCAATTGATTGTATGATCTGCAAATATTTGTTTCGGAGTTTGGGTGTATTCTATGTAAAATATGTATGTATTTTCATAAAAAAACTATATTTATGTATTTATCTCAGTTCTCTAGTACCCATAATACAAGCAAGCAAGTAAGTAATAACAAAAAAAGCAAGGAAGAAGAATCTAGAATGACTGTGTTGTTAAGGCAACGTATATCATATCCTTTTTTAGGGTGTTAGGTTTTTTCGTTACGGAATTTCTTGCTTCGGTCGCCGCGCTCAAAGCCCGCGAAAAAAGTAATACAATAGCTTAAAAGGTAAATGGTAACAAAAAATATTTATTCTAACCACTTGACATACTTTGTATAAGTATGGACCAAATTCACTCACTAAATTTCTTTCAAACATTAACCACACTTAGCTAATTACCAGATGTTAGGTCATCGACTTATTGTTGAACGAGCCTAAACATCGTTTAGCCAGTGGAGCCATTGCAGGCACTCGCCAAATTATCATTCGTCTCATGGACCGCAATATACCTCCTCAGCAGTTCTGCGACCCTAATCTCGCTAAGTGTCTCGCTCGACCTTGAGTCGAACAAATGTTCTATCTCGTAATGATCCTCACAAAATACGTTTTACAAACAACACACTACCGACAAATTAGCCGTTAACCGACGCAATGTACAAAGTTATCCACGAAACGAAATGAATTTTAATTAAAATAAATAATTAAGTCACGATCTGATGATAAGGGCCGACTCCTTATAAACAAGGTTTTACTATTTCCACTTGTATGTAACCTACTTTTAATACATCAACAGCCTTTGTACACTGTTGAATAAATATTTCTATTCAGAAAAGAGGTTTTCTGTACCGATATATAACGCTGACCGGACGGGTTGATAAATGTATAGTCTCCAGAGCTGTTCTCCTGGTAGTTCCGGCACTTGTAGGTGACATTATTTACTGTAAAAGGTGAATGTATAAAAATGTTTTTTTTTTTAATTAATAAATAATGGATTCCTTTTGTTTGTTTTAAGTTTATTTTATGCAAAAGTTTAGGTCTTCTCTTTATCAATTGCGGCAGTACGAAGTCTGCGGGTCAGCTAGTAATAGATATAAATATTTCGGACATCTTACACACAACGCCATCGATTAACAAACTAAGCAGAACTAGACAACTGATATAAATACATAAACATATTTTTTTTTGTAAATGCATACATATTATATATAGAAAACAGCCAAACTCCGAAACAAATATTGGCAAATCACGCAAAGATTTGGTTCGATCCGTATATCGAACCCGAGACCTCTCGATAAGCAGCCGCATACGCTACCCACCAGACCAACAAGGCACTCACCACTCACAGAATGAATGTAGTTAAGTGACACACAGTATTCTTAGTTCATCATACACGGCAGACGAACTGAATAAGCTAATATAATGAAATTTATTAAAATTAATCATAAAATCTGCCATTAATTTGCATAAAACTGTAGTTGAAGTGAACGTTAAATGTTTGTGCAAACATGTCAGGAGCGGGCGGCGATCTCTGGGCGAGGTTGGTGCGAGCTGATGGAAGATAGCGCACAACCTCTCGTTCGAACACCGACGTCTATCATTTGAAGTTAATCGACACTTTGATAGGGGCGCGGTCTTACGATATCGCACTAATTCTCGTAAGCGTTGTGGTACATTAATATTTTTTAGGGTTCCGTGGCCAAATGGCAAAAAACGGAACACTTATAGATTTGTCTTGTCTGTCTGTCTGTCCGTCCGTATTTCACAGCCACTTTTTTCCGATATATACTTTTGAAACTTGGTAAGTAGATGTAATCTGTGAACCGCATTAAGATTTTCACATAAAAATAGAAAAAAAACAATACATTTTGAGGGTCCCCATACTTGGAACTGAAACTCAAAAAATTTTTTTTCATCAAACCCATACGTGTGGGGTATCTATGGATAGGTGTTCAAAAATGATGTTGAGGTTTCTAATATCATTTTTTTTCTAAACTGTGGTTTGCGCGAGAGACACTTCCAAAGAGGAAAAATGTGTGTCTCCCCCCCTCTAACTTCTAAAATAAGAGAGTGATAAAACTAAAAAAAATATATGTTGTACATTACCATGCAAACTACCAACGAAAATTGGTTTGAACGAGATCTAGTAAGTAATTTTTTTTTAATACGTCATAAATCGTAAACCGTAATTTACCTTTCATTCAATCAATACACTATTATAAAAACATCGATCAAAGTTACAACGAACTACAAGAACTTTTATATGATGTTACTTGCTGATACGGAACCCTTCATGAGCGAGTCTGACTCGCACTTGGCCGCTTTTTTTTTGTTTGCTACAATAATCTATTTAGTTGCCTGTACAACAAATTGCTCGTCAACATGGAATTTCATTAGAAAAGGCATGTTTGGAGAAAAATTTAAAACATCACTCAAACATTTTGTGGTGTCTGACTCGATTTTAGGGTTCCGTAGTTCGTGACTCGGAAACCTAATAGGTTCGTCATGTCCGTCCGTCCTCGACTTACCGTCTAAACAGTTCATGCTAGAAAGTAGACCTTGCATGGATATGTTTTTTTATCACGTCGACAAAGTGTTAAAATAAAATTACGAAAAATAATATTTTTGGGGCACCTCCCCTACACATTAAGTGGGAGTGATTGTATTTTATCGCGACTATCCACGTGTGGCACGTGGATTTAAAACCGTGTCCAAAAGATTTTTGTGATGTTTACTTATTATTTCGTTAATTTTATTCGAAGTTTTCCAAGTAAGCGTATTTCCAGATTTTTCGTCTCAGCTTTTAGAGGGGACGCCATGGACAAGAAAATGCGCTGCAAAATTGAATAACTCGCAAACGGGTAAATTAAATTGTCTTAGCAAGCTGTTAATATTTTAAAAGACCTATCAAATGATAACACACACAATGGGATAGACACCAGAAAAGACAATCACTCCCACTTTGTGTGTAGGGGAGATGCCACAATTTTTTTTTTTTCATGATTTTATTGTAGCACTTTGTCGACCTAATTACAACACATATTCACGCGAAGTTTCATTTTTCTAGCACTAACCGTTTGGGCGGTAGGTCGAGGACAGATAGACGGACGGACGGATATGACGAATTTATAACGGTTGCGAGTTATGAACTACGGAACCCTAAAAAGAACAAAACAAACCAAGGAAAAAACTTTTTGAACGAAAATATTGTGAATGGCGTGAAAGAAAAATGTACAAATATATTTATGTAGGAGAAAATATGAAAATAAATAAATGTATGCGGTACATATTTGATGTGTAATGTAAGGAGGGCCGCAAGAGCCAGCCTCCTACAGCCGGTCTCACTGTCGAACCGGAATCACAGGAAATGGGGCGGCCGACGCACAATTTGTTCCGAACATTTTAGCCATTGAGTCCTTCATATATCGAGGAATATGTGTCCCTTCAATTTGTACACGTATTTTATGAGATTCAACGACAAGAACTTATTTTTAGATAATACCATTAGATTTTAAATCATGACATAATGAATATAAATATAAATCCTAATAATATTATAAACGCGAAAGTTTGTATGTATGTATGTTTGTTGCTCTTTCACGTAAAAACTCCTGAATGAATTTGGATGAAAATTTTACTACAGCTTATTACTGCAATAATCGAGATACACGCGGACGGAGACACGGGTAATCACTAGTAAATAAATATTTCGGACATCTTACGTACAACGTCATCTAGTCCCCAAACTAAGCAGAGCTTGTATTATGGGTACTAGACAACTGATATTAATACATAAACATATATTTTTTTGTAAATACATACATACATATTATATATAGAAAACACCCAAACTCCGAAACAAATATTTGCGGATCATACAAACGTTTGGTACGACCCGGGAATCGAACCCGAGATCTCGAGTACAGCAGTCGCAGTATTTGTTTTAAACTTTGAGGCACTCACAGCCCTACGTGATTAGGAACAATCTCCGAGGGTAAGCAACGACGGCGCTGTCAGTACTTGGATGGGTGACCGTTAGTAGCATGATATCATAAGCGTCTTAGTGATTCGGAGGTCACGTTAAGCAGTCAGTCCCGGTTGTTATCATAACATTCAACGGCAAGATTACTTGGACGTATAGCTTTATATATATGTACTAGCTGATGCCCGCGGCTCCGCTCGCGTTTTAGAGGTATCAAAAATAGATGTTGGTCGATTCTCAGACCTACTGAATATGCATATAAAGTTTTATAAAGATCGTTCAAGCCGTTTCGGAGGAGTATGGCAACGAAAACTGTGACACGAGAATTTCATATATTAGAAGATATGCTCTCCTCAGAGGTGACCCCCCCCCCCCCCCCAGTTCTGGCTAGCACACTCGCCTCAGGCGGAACGTGACAATGAGTCATACTTTTTTTTTGCGTACAGCTGGTGCTCATCGATTTTTGAGACGTTTTATTATTGTTCTAGCCGTTAAAGAGATTACCCGGAACAAACAAACCGACAAAAATTGTAAAAAAATATATATTGGCATATATTATGTACCGTGTATACATGTGTACATAAGCATTTAGTAAAAAGCAGTCAAGTGCGACTTGGACTCGCCCATGAAGGGTTCCGTAGCAGCAATTAGCATGATATAAAAGTTCTCGTAGTGCATTGTAACTTGATCGATGTTTTATTAATAGTATATTGATTGAATGAAAGGTAAATTGTTTACGACTTATAACGTATTAAAAAAAAACTACTTACTAGATCTCTTTCAAACCAATTTTCGTTGGAAGTTTGCATAGTAATGTACATCACATATTTTTTTATTTTATCATTTTCTTATTTTAAAAGGTTACAGGGAGGGGGGACACACATTTTACCACTTTGTAAGTGTCTCGCGCGCAAACTATTCAGCTTAGAAAAAAATGAAATTAGAAATCTCAATATCATTTTTAAAGACCTATCCATAGTATGGGTATGATGAAAAAAAAAATCGAGTTTCAGTTCTAAGTATGGGGACCCCCAAAATGTTTTTGTTACTTTTCTATTTTTGTGTGAAAATCTTAATGCGGTTCACACAATACATCTACTTACCAAGTTTCAACAGTATAGCTCTTATAGTTTCGGAAAAAAGTGGCTGTGTCATACGGACGGACAGACAGACAGACATGACGAATCTATAAGGGTTCCGTTTTTTGCCACTTGGCTACGGAACCCTAAAAAGCGGTTATATTATTATTACAAGCAGACACTCCAATTTTATTTATTTCTATAGATTATAACTTAGCCGACTCATGTGTGTCATCCACTGGCCACAAGCACTTCGTTACGTTTTCAATATTAAATGTTATTCTAGCGCCATTTAAACTTCTAAATGAACGAAACTTGTCGCAGCTCGCTACTCAAAGCTTGTTCAATTAAACTAAACCAATTGGTGTAGCGCTCAGAATGTTTCATGGGCTTTGGGAATGTTTTGTGATTGTGGCTATGTACAAGTTTAAGTGAATTCAGGCGAGTTTGGTTAATTTTATAAAAGGGAATAATAAAAAAAAAATTGAACTGTCACTTTGCAATATCATGTAAACCCTTTTTAAGGTTTCGTAGTTCATGACTCGCAACCCTTTGTCCGTTCGCTCTCGACCTCCCGCCCAAACGGTTGGCGCTAGAAAGATGAAACTTTGCATGAACAGTATAATATAGCTTAAATATCGGAATAACATATTATAGGCTACTATTTACCACCATGACGGACCTACACGCGGGCGGAGCCGCGGGCAAAAGCTAGTATGTATGTATTGCTCTTTTACGCAAAAACTACTGAACGTATTTGTATGTAACATTACAGTAATATAGCTTAAATATCGGAATAACACATAGGTTACTGTTTACCGCCATGACGGACCTACACGCGGGCGGAGCCGCGGGCAAAAGCTAGTATGTATGTATTGCTCTTTCACGCAAAAACTACTGAACGTATTTGTATGTAACATTACAGTAATATAGCTTAAATATCGGAATAACACATAGGCTACTTTTTACTGTAATAAACGAGATACACGCGGGCGGAACGCGGGCGAAAGCTAGTAAGCTATAAATAACAAACTTTAATACGTTTTAGTAAAATCCAAATATTGATTCAAGAGGTAGCTCATAGTCGAGTGGCCTTAGGTAAATAAATAAATAAATAAATATTTGGGACATCTTACCCACAACGTCATCTAGTCCCAAAGTAAGCAGAGCTTGTATTATGGGTACTAGATAACTGATATAAATACATAAACATACTTTTTTTTGTAAATACAAACATATTATACATAGAAAACACCCAGACTCCGAAACGAATATTTGTGGATCACACAAATATTTGGTCCGACCCGTGAATGGAACCCGAGACCTCTTGATCAGCAGCCGCATACGCTAACCACTAGACCAACAAGGGAGTCAGTTGGGGGATTGTAAACAATCACTAGGACAACATCAGTACCTAGATGGTTGACCGTTCTGTGCGCTTCTGTGATTCGGAGATCAATAAGATAACAGTCGTGAAGCTTCGATGGAGGCCTTCAGGCGGCCGAGTAACATCCAACGACAAGATTACGTGGCCACACCGTATCTTGCCTGTCCCCAGCTCGCACTAGGTCAGCGTGAGGAATTCTGAGATAAGACCCCAGCCCAGCTGTGGAACGTTATGGGTTCTTGGTGAATATAAATTCTAAATTATGTCTGTATGTACAGTTGGCCTAGTTGACGGCACGGTGGGCCTAATGGCTTAAGTGGTCGCCCCATCGCTTTCTACTTCGCCAAGTGTCGTGGATTCTAATCCTACGTAGGAAAACACTTCGTATGATTCACAAATTGTTGTTCTGAGCGTGGGTGTTCTTTGTCCCTCACGTCACAGGATTTATATTCCTAATGCGGGAGTTGTCTTTTTTAAGAAAAACAAAGACTAAAATCACTTTCGTAGGCTATAAATAAAGAATAATAAAATCGCTTTCAATTCAATGTAAGTAAACCTCCTTTCAATGTTGTACTCCTGGTACTTTAAATCAAACAAATTGATGACTTTCAAGTTACGACCGAAGCAAATAAAAGCTTTCTTGGTGCGAGGGCGAGGGAACACGTGGCCCAACCCGTTAGCAAGTATCAAGGACGTAGGGATGAATTATAGATGTCAACTCATGTTGGTCAATCAATTAAATTACATTAAAACCATTCTTAGCTGAACTCCCTATTACACGCTCTTTGTAATTCTAGTTTACAATTGAACAGATCGTCTTGCACTGGTTACGCGTATATAACAGAAGAATTCCAGTATAAATTGAGCTCCGGGTTTGATATCGCTTCGAACAACTTTTGCCTACTTCGTAGAGTTCAAGATATAGTAGACACCATGAAATTTCTTCAAAGACTATTTTAAGTTGGAATTTGAGTTTTCGCCGCTCGAAGTAAGTACCATAAAATCAATTTATTTGAACGTACCCTTGAAATCGTACAAGTTTCACTTTCAAAGCGACCATTCAACGGCTGACTGGAGAACAAAACATATAATAATCAATTATAACTTGCCCCAAGCGAGAAAGTTCAATTTATAATGGATTTTATACATGAATGTAAGTTAAGCAATTGTAAAGTGATCTTATGGAATTGCGTAACTAATTTCAACTAAAGCCAAAAGCTTACAGAAATGTTTATGCATTCTGCGATGTATGAGAAAGATATATATAAAGTAGTATACGTGTGAGAGAGAGGCTCCCAGACTGAGCGGCTCCGAGGCCCATTGTCAGACACACTCATTGTTTCAATTCAACACAAAGAATTGTATAAATACATTGAGGTTGTGTCAGTTGTTCGTTCGCGTGGGGTGCTGCTGGCTAGAAAACCTCCACGTGGTGCACCCTGGGCGCTGGCGATAGCACTGTTCCTCCTTATTTCCTCCGCGTTATCTGGAGGGGAGGATTATCGCCAGCGGCGAATATTCTAGCTGGAGAGGAAGCCATGACATCGGCTCTCGGGCAAGGCCCGGCCAGCGGGGTGGGCGTGTCTGCCGGTTGCCCTGCTGGCTCTTCGCTCCTCGGAGCATGGAGGAGGAAACCTCGTTAAAAAACCGAAGGCGGGACCCTTCATGGGTCGGAGTTTCTCCCGCTGATAGCGGTGGAGAAAGGATGGCGGGCTCGGCGTGTACTTACACTACCACCGAGCAGGCAGGGGGACGTAGTCCTCTTGCCACCGTCGACATAGCGTAATCCCGAGAGAAGTGCTGTGGTCAAGTCTCGCGGCTTTGATCGGGGACGTGGGTCTTGGCTTAACCGCCCGGACCGCGAGGAAGAAAACCTCTCTAAAAAATTACCCCGAATCCCAAGTTCTGGTGCGTGGCCAGGGGATGCATGGCTGATGGGAAGTTCAGTCGTAAGCGCACCCCAAGCCGAGGTACCTGCGGACCCCTCGGCTGGGTTAAAAATTTTCGCTTGCCCGGGTATTGGGGGATCTCTGCCCGGGTCGACTTTTATTTCTCCCCCAATCGTGGGAATATTATGAGTACTGGAAAACAAAATCAAAAAGTAAAAGGACTGGAATCATCAAACGACATAAACGCTAGCACAACGGACATTGAAACTAAGAGAGGGAAGGCGATGAAGAAGGGCATCCTGAAGGGAAGCTCTTCTGGAGCGGACGTCTCGACGTCGAAGGAGGCTGTGGTGGCACTCGGGCCGCCCACCTCGGTGGGGCTCCCAGCAGTCAGACGGACTACTGGGAGCCAAATTCGAGGAAGAGACGGACGTTTCGAGCGTGTACGCTCTAAGTCGGCGGTCGCGCGCAGGAGCGACAGCCGAAAGCGGGAAGCGAAAGATCCGGACAGCGACTCGTCCATCGAGACGCCAGTTGCGAAGGGCGTCCGCACCGACGAGTCGCGAGCCCCTGTGTCACTGCCGACGGACTCCGTGTTCTCGAATGCGGAGTCCTACAGGAGGACAAGGGCGTTCAACGAAGCCGAAGCGGAGGAGGAGATCGCCGATCTCCTACTAAAGATTCGGGAGCCGGTGGAGGGGGAACCCCCCAAAGCTCCCGTGTCCGTGCAGGAGAGGGCGAGTACGGCGGTGGCCATAATAAACAAGGTGGCCATCAAGTCCGTCAACCTGAAGGGCGTGTTTGTTAAAGCCCTGAAGGACTCCTCCTCCGCCTTGTCGGAGGTGGTGGGGAAACTGTGCGGGGACATGGCGCGCCTCGACGAGGCCAACACCCGCCTGATTGCCCAGATGGCTGAGCTGAGTGCGCAGTTCGCCCAATTCCGGGCTCAGCGCGCTCAGCCGGTGGCCCCGGCCTTGCCTGGGTCATCTCAGTCGGAGGCCCCGGCCCCGCCCGGGCCGTCTAGGGCAGAGGTACCGGCCCCGCCCAGCCCGTCTCGGGTAGAGGTCCCGGCCCCGCCTGCGCCGCCTCGGATGGAGGCACCGGCCCCGCCTGCGCCGTCTCGGGCAGAAGTGCCGGCCCCGCCTGCGCCGTCTCGGCCGGAGGCCCCTGCTGGCGGCGAGTTCCCTGACGCCATGCTGCGCCAGGCGCTCGACGCTATGACGCGAATGCTGGACGGGCGACTGGCCGGCCTGGAGGCGAGGCTTCCCCCCGCGCCGGTTGTCCGTCCCCCGCTCGCGTCGCAGGGGCCCCCGGTTGCCACCCTGGTGGGAAGCCGCGTCACCTACGCGGCGGCGATGGCGGCCCCGGCTCCCCAAAGGCAACAACAACAGCCGAAGAAGGGGGCCGCGAAACCAGCCCAGGCGCCGGCCAAGGCACCGGCCAAGGCGCCGGCCAAGGCCCCGGCCAAAGCGCCGGCCAAGAAGGGGCCTCAAACGGCGCCCTCAAGCGGAGCGGACTTCCCCCCGCTTCCCGCTCCGGCGCCTCCGACGGGTTCCTCGGGACCAGCCGCCTCTAACGAGGATTGGCAGGTTGTGGGGGCCTCGAAGAGGCGGGGGCAGCGGCAGCGAAAGCGGGCGAGGAAGGCCGCCCAAGGCGCAGCCCAAGCCCCGCAGTCGCCGCCGGTGGCGGCAGCGGCCTCCAAGAAGAGGCCGCGGAAGCTGCAGCCGCCCAAGACCGCGGCTGTTGTGGTTACCGTTTCGCCGGAGGCGGCCAGTGGCGGGCTCACGTACGCGGCCCTGTTCAAAGAGGCCCGTCCCGGGCTCGCCGCTGAGTTCGGGGCCGCGGGGATGAGGCTGCGCCGCGCCCAGACGGGAGCTCGAGTATTCGAGTTCCCGGGGACTGAGGGCGCCAAGACGGCCGACACGTTCGCCGAGAGGCTGCGGGAGGTGTTTGCCGCCCAGGATGGTGTCAAAGTCGCCAGGCCCACCAAGTGCGCGGAACTGCGCATTTCGGGTCTGGACGACTCCATCACGTCGGAGGATGTCCGCGATGCAGTCACGGAGAAGACTGGCTGCACCGCGGGCACCATCCGAGTCGGCACCGTCCGGCCGGGCCCGGGAGGCCTCGGCTCGGTGTGGGTGAGCTGTCCCGTGGCGGCGGCCAAAGTTTTGGCCGACGCCGGGAGCATGCTCATCGGCTTTGTGAATGCCAGAATCACGGTTCTGGCCGCGAGGCCGATGAGGTGCTTCAAGTGCCTAGTCGCGGGACACACTCGCACCAAGTGCGAGAGTTGCTTCGACTGCAGCGAACTTTGCTTCCGCTGCGGTCGACCCGGGCACAAGGCGGCAGAGTGCTCTGCCGCCCCTCACTGCCCGATGTGTGCGGCGGGTAATAAACCCGCCAATCACCAGATGGGGCAGGGGGGCTGCAAGCCTCCCCGCGCTTCTCGGCAGACGCCGGAGGCTAGCCCGGCGACCCAGGCTGCCTCCGACGTCAATCAGGCGACGACGTCGTCGCCCATGGAGGGGGTTGTAGAGACGATCCAGTAATGGATCAAGTCTCCAACCTCCTGGTCCAGACGAACCTCAACCACTGTGCCGCGGCGCAGGATCTCCTCCTGCAAACGATGGCACAGTGGTCGATAGGTGTTGCCGTAGTCGCGGAGCCCTATTTTGTCCCTCCCCGTCCAAATTGGATGGGTGACTGGGACGGCTCCGTGGCAGTCGTCAGCTCCACGGCGGCTCATTCCCCGCCCTTGTCGCTAAGAGACAAGGGTACTGGATATGTTGCCGTCGAATGGGGGGGAACCACCATTTATGGTGTATATTTCTCCCCCAACCGGAGTCTGAGCGACTTCGAGGTCTTCCTAAACAACCTGGAGACCTCGATACGGCGATTGGGGTCTGGGCACGTCCTCGTGCTGGGGGACTTCAATGCAAAGTCCATTGCGTGGGGTTCCCCGGCGACGGACGCCAGGGGCGAAGCCGTCGAGGAATGGGCGGCGTCGGTGGGCCTCTGTTTGCTGAACAGAGGCGCCACCAACACGTGCGTGCGACAGCAGGGGGGGTCGATAGTGGACCTTTCGTTCGCTACCCCTGCAGTCGCCGCACGAGTAAGGAACTGGAGTGTTCTGGATGAGGTCGAGACGCTCTCGGATCACCTTTATATCCGATTCGAGCTCTCCCGGTCCCAGGACGCCAGTAGGGGTCACGCGGCGCGGCGTCCCTCCCGTTTTCCGCGGTGGGCTGTCGCCAAGCTGGACAGGCACCTACTAGAGGAGGCGGCCATTGTTTGCTCTTGGCTGTCTCCGTAGGCCCCGACCGAGGAGGTCGACGTGGGGGCTGGTCGCTTCGCCGATGCGTTAACGCTCATCTGCGATGCGGCCATGCCCCGCGTTCGTGGCCGTCGGCCTCCTCGGAAGGAGGTCTACTGGTGGTCCCAGGAGTTGGCGGGCCTCCGTGCGGCTTGCGTACGTGCCCGGAGGTCCCACACCCGGAGTCGGCGACGTCACCGCGGAGGCGGTGAGGAGGTGGACCGGCTTCACGAGGAGTACCGAGCAGCTCGGGAAACTCTGAGGCTGGCCATCTGCCGCGCCAAAGACGCGTCTAGAGAGGAGATGCTGGAGAGTCTCGAGCGTGACCCCTGGGGTCGCCCTTACCGTGCGGTGCGTCAAAAGCTCCGCACACAGGGCCCCCCCCTTACGGAGACTCTCCAGCCCAGCTTCCTGCAGGAAGTGGTCGAGGGCCTATTCCCGCAGCAGGCGGAACACACACCCCCATCGATGGCCCGTCGTGGTCGTCGTCGGGGCAGCGTGGGTGATGTTCCGCCTGTCAGGGAATCGGAGGTAGGGACGGCTGTTCTACGGATCCGGTCCAAGAACACCGCCCCCGGGCCGGACGGGGTTCCAGCCCGAGTGATGGCCCGAGCCCTCGACTACATGTCGGACCACCTCAGGGGAGTGTTGGACGCTAGCCTGGCGTCCGGACGCTTCCCTGAGCATTGGAAGTGCGGGAAGCTGGTCCTGATACAGAAGCATGGACGGCCTGCCGATTCGGTCGCGGCCTACAGGCCCATCGTGTTGCTGGACGAGGCGGGCAAGTTGTTCGAGAGGGTTCTCTCTGTCCGCATCGTCCGGCACCTCAGCGAGGTGGGGCCCGACCTGTCGGACGCCCAATTCGGTTTCCGTGAAGGGCGTTCGACGGTCGACGCGATCCTGCGCCTGAGGGCCGTGACCGAAGAGGCGGTGAGAGGCGGTGGAGTGCTGTTGGCGGTGTCATTGGACATCGCCAACGCCTTCAATAGTCTGCCATTCGGCTGCATCAGGGCCGCACTCCAATACCACGGAGTGCCAGGGTACCTGAGGCGGCTGGTGGCAGACTACTTAGAGGAGCGTACCGTCGAGTACGAGGACCGAGGTGGCGCCTTGAGACGCAGGGCCATGTCGTGCGGTGTTCCACAGGGGTCTGTCCTAGGACCACTCCTGTGGAACATGGGATACGACTGGGCCCTACGAAGGCGTCTCCCCCCCGGGCTGGGTGTGATCTGTTACGCAGACGACACCCTGGTCACGGCCCGGGGGGCAAACTTTGAGGAGGCGGCGCGCCTGGCCACCACGGGAGTCTCCCGGGTGGTCGGGCGCATCGAGGCGCTGGGTCTACGGGTGGCCCTGGACAAGACGGAGGCCCTATTATTTCATGGGCCCCGTCACGGTCCGCCCGCCGGCGCCTCGATCGAGGTCAACTCGGTCCTCGTACCGGTCCGGGCCCAGATGAGGTACCTGGGTCTGGTCCTCGACGGTAGGTGGCTCTTCGACGAGCACTTCCGACAGCTTGGTCCTAAGCTGGTGGGCACTGCCTCCGCCCTAGGGCGACTTCTGCCCAATTTGGGCGGGGCCAGTGTCCCCACTAGGCAGCTGTACACGGGGGTTGTCCGGTCGATGGCACTTTACGGTGCACCGGTGTGGGCGGCGGCTCTGTCCGCCCAAAACAGGGCGCGCCTCTGGCGCCCCCAGCGGATACTGGCGGTCAGAGCCATACGTGGATACCGCACGGTGTCCACAGAGGCGGCGTGTGCCTTGGCCGGAACACCCCCGTGGGATTTGGAGGCGGAAGTGCTCGCCGAAGTTTATCGGCGAGTGGCTGACTTCCGGGCGGAGAATGGCTTTCGCCCTCCGCCCGAGGACGTGCGCGAGTGGCGCGAAGCCGCTCGCCGAGCCACCATGCAGAGATGGTCGTTCCGGCTGGAGACCCCACGTGCTGGCTTTGCCGCCGTGGAGGCTCTTCAGCCGGTCATCGCGGAGTGGGCAGGGCGGCAGCACGGGACCCTTTCCTTCCGGCTGACGCAGGTACTTTCCGGGCACGGTTGCTTCGGAAAGTACCTGCACTCGGTCGCTAGGAGGGAACCGAGTCCCGCCTGCCACCACTGCGACTGCAGTGAGGACACGGCCCAGCACACGCTGGCGGTCTGCCCCGCTTGGGCGGCGCAGCGCCGGGTCCTCACTGCAGTCATCGGAGGGGATCTCTCGCTGCCGGCCGTCATAAGATCGATGACCGGCAGCGACCGCGGTCGCAACCTTCTGCGAGGACGTAATCTTGCAGAAGGAGGTGGCGGAGAAGGCCCGGGAGGATTCCATCCAATCGGACCCGATCCGCCGCCGGCGCCCCGGGCGGCGGAGGCGCGCATACCTGCGTCTCATGCCGCCCTGAGAGTGGCCGCGGATGGGCGGGACGGGTTTCCCGTCCGTCCGCAGTGGAGGCCAACCCCGAGGGGGCGACGTCCGCGTGTGACCGGACGTTGCCTAATTAGAGAGTAAAGTTTGAGATGGTGCCCGCAACAGTGCGGGCAGGCGCCGGTTGGAGTCCAGAAGGAAATCCCCTCCCTGGACTCCTTCCAATACAAAGGCGCAGAGAGGGTCACACCGTGTGGTTTTAGTCGGTTCGAGTCCGACACACCACCCCGCCGTAACCCCCGACGGGGTGACGGTCCGCGGGGATTTCCACACGTAAAAAAAAAAAAAAAAAAGTTGTTCGTTCGCGGGTGAGTGCGCAACTCTATACATATAGTTTATTGAACTGAAGCTCTATATAAATCATGCTCGCCTGGTAATTGCGATTAGGCACATTACACACTTGAGGCGACAAACAAACATGCCAACTTGTCGTCTATAGTGCCATCTACCGAAGGAACACTGAGTTCCGTATGGAGTAACTACTAATCCTTAATCGCGATAGAGATATTCTCGCGCTGATTAGCATATCTACAGCATTTCAACATGAACCGTGGGCCGTGGTCCGCCAGCCACGATCACCTGGCCTGGAGGCCTTCGCGCGGCTTAAAAGCATCCAACGGATTTACGCAGCCACAACGTGTGTTGCCAGTCCCCAGCCCGCACTTGGCCAGCGTGGGGACGTGTGGCCTTAACGCTCTCCTGACCCGAGCCCAGCAGTGGGACGTTATGGGTGGTTGACATGATACAGCATATCGATCGCCTTGATACAGAACTTATTTTATCGAATAATATTATTTAAAAAGTAGTATAGTTAGGAGCATATCTCTTCTGTGGTAATTTTGCTACCCATCCCAAAATACTGCATAGATTTGCAGAGATAAAGAAAAACATATTTTTATCTTCAAAAATAGCTAGTGTTCCCATACCATGAGATGTTAAGACGAGTGCTTCAAAAATTAGTTGTCACAAATTATATGTGGCTGTACCACTACGGGGCGTTCACAAACAGAATTCATAAGTTTATAAGCCAGTGGAGCGACGGACGGTGCAGCGTGCGTACAGCTCTCCACTCGACCCACTTCGGTACAAGCACATGGTACTGAGGACTTGCCTCGCGTTCTATATTAAAATGAATTCGATCAAATTTTAAGTCGCTCTAAAATCAACGGTACTTATGTAAGTTGGAATAGTCCGTTAATAGATACACCAAACAAACCCATGCTAAAAAGTATTCTATTCTAAAGGATAAAAATCTTTGTGTTTAGTGAAACAAATTATCACATTATTAATCTACTAGCTTTTGCCCGCGACTCCGCCCACGTGTAGGTTATCGCGGTAAATAGAAGCCTATGTGCTATTCTGATATGTAAGCTATATTACTGTAAAGTTTCATCCAAATCCATACAGTACTTTTGTCGTGAAAGAGCAATAAACATACATACACACAAACTTTCGCGTTTATAATATTAGTAGGATTGTCTGTACCTCAGTATAATTATGTAAAATTACCAAAAGGTACTTTTTTAGGTTTTTATATAAGAAGAATTTATCTGAATTCGTAAGAACACATTTTTTTTTATTGGAAAAAAGACAAATCCTGCATTAGGAATATATTGTTTATGTCGCGGTACTTTACAAACATACCTACATGCAATGAACACAATGAACACCCAGACTCGGAAAAACTATTTGTGGATCACAGACAGTTTTATCCCGTATAGGATTTGAACCCACAATACTTAGCGCAATAAAAGCGGCGTGACGACCGCTTAAACCACTAGACCAACCGTATTAGGGTTCCGTAGCCAAACGGCAAAATAAGAAACTATTATAGATTCGTCATGTCTGTCTGTCTGTCCGTCCGTATGTCACAGCCACTTTTATCCGAAACTATAAGAACTGTACTGTTGAAACTTTGTAAGTTATTATTTGTATGTTATTATTATTTATTATTATTATTAAAAGATTGCTCAAAGTTACAATACTACAAGAACTTTTATATGATGCTACTTACTGCTGCCCTTCATGGGCGAGTCCAACTCGCACTTGGCCATTTTTTTTACTGTAGGTACTAGGTTTCCATTAATGCAATCGCTTTTCTCCTTGCAACATACGTTTTACCAACACATCAAAGGAACACTCAGACTCAGAATAAACACTACTGACTACATCATCCGCGCATACATGGAATGAACCAAGGGTGCGACTAAAACTCCTCGGGACGCCTTACTTAACCTTACTTAACAGTGCTGAATACTAGCAATTAGCAGTTTTATATTTTTGAACCGTTTGTGGTCCAACACTCGTGCTATTTTTAACAATTAGCTAAGCAACTGATTGATGCTTCTCTTGACCAAAAGGCTGGCTTCACTGAGAATTAGCATTGCCATTCAACATGACAATTCAGTCAGTCAGTAAGCGATGATGTGGGAGAATTTTTAAAATACTTTTAGAGTTGTTTAGTTAGTTAGAGTACCAGGTTGTGAGAGACGCAAGGAGATGTTCTGTATTGTTACCTCACCTCAAAGTTGACCTTCCCGGTCTGCTTGTGCTTGATGGTCTTGAACACGTAGTGGGCGTACTGCGTCGCATCTGAAACAAACCACATACGTCACTCACCAACACGCTACTTGCTTCTGTTGAGGTCGACCAAGGGCACAGTGAGAGAAAGGATTTCGCTCTAGATCTCAGCCTAACACTTTAATAAATCAATAATATATATTTCGGACATCCCACACACAACGTCATCTAGTCCCAATCTAATTTAGTAGAGCTTGTGTTATGGGTACTAAATAACTGATATAAATACATAAACATACTTTTTATTTGTAAATACATACATATTATACCTACATAGAAAACACTCAGACTCCGAAACAAATATTTGTGGGTCACACAAATATTTGAATCGAACCCGAGACCCCTTGATCAGCAGCCGCACACGCTTACCACTTGACCAACATGGCAGTCTTGTTTCAAAGTTACAACGAACTGCAAGAATTTTAATATGATGTTATTTGCTGCTATGGAACCCTTTATTAGCGAGTCGGACTTGCACCTGGCCGCTTTTTTAATAGTGCTCATTACTTTTACTCCTTGAAAAATGATCAGCATTGTTAGCGCGCGGGAAAAACGTTGAGGCTTTGCCGTAGTCGGGTATAAACGACTACGAGTATATCTAAACTCATCATCATCAAAACAGCCTTTAACAGTCCACTGCTGGACATAGGCCTCTCCTTTGAAAGGAGGTTTTGGCCTACTATACCACGCCGGCCAGACGGGTTGGTAAAGGGTTTGTTTCAAGTTTTCCTTCTCTTGGCAGTGATGTTAGCTGCTTATTTTGTTCCTTTAGTCGCCTCTTACGACACCCATGGAATGAATAGGGGTGGTGACACTTTGTATGCTTAATCCGTCACCACACAAAGTCTTGTTTAGGAGTTTAGGAGTTAAGAAACACGAGAATAGTCTCTAGTATCAAATTTCATCTCAATGTAATCTCTTTCGGTCTGCTCTATGGATGTTCAAGTTGATCAACAAGGTTATCTAATGCATTGTCCTGTAAGCTCACTAAACACGTTATGGTGCCGCATGCGGTGACAATCGTGATCTTGGTAGATCTCTTTTGCAAGTAGGTTTGCAAGGAATTGTTTGTTTGTAAACATAACACAGTTCTACATGTTTTACTTTACAATTAAACAATTAGTTCAAATATCTAATATTTGTCTTTGCTGTAATCCTTTGTCTTTGCTGTAGTCAGGTAAAAATAACAGCTATTAGAGAATCTATACTTGATATTATAAAGCTGAAAAGTTTGTTTGAACCCACTTACCTCAGGAATTACTGATCCGATTTGAAAAATTATTTCACTATTAGATAGTCTATTTATCGAGGAATGCTATAGGCTAAATGTTATCAAGTTACAACTACTAGGAGTGGAGCAACAATGAGGAATATTTCAAAATCTGTTGTAAAATATCACATTACGGGCATTATGAGAGGCAGGCAGGGTTGCGTGGGTCGCCTAGTACACATAAAAACCAATAAAAATGTTGTGTTAACACGCAAACAAACCGATATCCCCACAGAAGCACAAACACATTACTTATTAAAGAAACGGTTAGCGGTATTTACCGCGGGGAGGTCGGTGTCGGCTCGACCGCGGCGTTGTGTTCACCGCACACATTATACAGACACTTGAATATCCCACACACTAATTAAACATTACAGGTTGTACTTTATTGATTCTAGACCTGTTAACCGACTACGGTAAAGCCAAATAATGTATTTTTGACAGGCTATGTATGTATGTATTAGGGATGTTAAGGAGCTCCGTAACTGTGAATATCGGATATTCGAAATATAAATATATCCGTAACCGTATCCGTTTCTCAAGTTTCGAAAACTTTCGTATAGATTCATATTAGGGCGGAGTCTAAATAAAACGACATCTTTCGACAGTTTTGTAACTTAATGTAGATTCTGCAAAATTTAAACAGTGTGTGGGTTCTTCATTGGTGGGTGTAGCCTTGGTTACTACTTAGGCTACACCCGACGTCGATACACATGGCTACACGTACGACGGATGTCCTAGTAGGACGGGGAAACCAGTGATCAACACTAGATTGTAATACCAACTCATTTTATAAATAATATGTACTGCATTAAATATTATAACTCCGTGTAACGTGTCTGTGCGTGTGTGCATTTGGTCATTGAACTTTATACATAGAATACAATAATTTATAACCGATGCTAAGTACATTGACACGGATTACTACAAGTGTGTTAAAAACTTTTCCCGAAAATGGCACTACTTCACTTAAACTTTATCTTAAAACAAAATGATTAAATACTATTTGTGTTTATGTTTTAATTCAATTTAATATTCGTAATTGAAACTATTCGAAACTTACGGATAATCCGAAATAATTAGATATCCGTAACCGTATCCGAAACCTATATTCCGTATCCAGATCCGAAATATCATATCCATAACATCCCTAGTATGTATATACTCGTATGTCTGTTCATTTGTTCCGTCATATCTCCTCAACTACTCATGTAACGTGGCTATACTGCCTCGCTCCTCGCTATCAGGCGAGTGTCTCCCCGCTACTCCGCGCGCGACTATATAAACAGCGCGCGCCAGAAGAACAGCCTGGTCACTCGACGCCCGGCTGCGGGTGGTCTACTCAAGATAAGTGTCTCCTCTTCCTGGGAGGCAACGACCTAGCCCTTGTATAACTTAACTGACCTATCTAATTGTAAACTGTTGTATAATCAATGAACTCTTTGTGAACCCTCGTGTCTAAGAGCCTCCACACATTAGGTCCACTAGTCGCCGCTACGAAACGCCACCACAAGTGGTTCAGTCGGACCACTACACGCCGCCACCAGTGGCAGCCACTGGTGGCTTGATGCGGCCTTCAGTGGCTGCCACTTGCGGCAGTTGTTCAAGTGAGGGAAGTGTTCCGTGTGTGCGCGCGGTCGACTCCCGCAGCGTGTAGCTCGGACGCGGCCACTCACACGCTCGGTGTGCGCCGACGCTAAACAAAATGTATGGAGAAACGCGTCCGCAACTTGTGGCCGCCATAGTCGTTGTAATGTGGTCGCCACTAATGACTCAATGAGCGGGGGCTGTAAGTTTACATCTCTCCTCCTGATACCGTGCACACACCGGCTACTAAAGCCGAGTGACACTCATTACAACTGAACAAATGAGTAGCGGTAAAGTCAGTCTTTTTGTTATTTAAACCTGCCTGACATTATTCTATCTGATAGAAAGCATATGTAGAATCTGCTTCTTGTTCCTCTCCGATTACTGGAGGTTGGACATCAGCCCTGAAAACCTCGCTTTGTCCCTGGCGAGGTGAAAGAGTTCCGCGGCGCTCTTGACTCCGGTCCACTCGCGGATGTTTCGAAGCCACGATTTTTTTCTACGGCCCACTCGATGCTTTGTGGTGATGGTGATCACTATATGTAGAATAGTGATCACCATCTTCAGTGTGTAGACAATGCAATATGAAGACCACTTCGGTCTTCACTGACTCCTGTTGCGAATTGTTAGGACCATTCATGGCAGAACTTATTTATTGTGTGGTGTAAGGTGTGTGAGATATTGAAATAACTAGCCTCATTACCTCCGAGAGGGAAGAACTGTGAGAAGATATTCTTGAAGGCCTCTTCGTCCACCACGCCCGACGGGCACTCCTGAAACAAGTCACAATATAAAGCATACATACGTCTCTCGGAAATTAATTAGATTTTTATATTTTTAAAAAAGACAACTTCCGCATTAGGAATATGCACATCCTGTTTCGCGGGGCTTTACAAATATACATGAAACGGACACAAAAAACACCCAGACTCAGAACAACAAATTGTGAATGACCCAAAGTTTTGTCTCATGTAGGATTTGTATCCACTACACTTGGTGCAGTAGACAGCGGCGTGGCGACAACTAAAACCTCTAGGCCAACCGTGCAGTATTAAATTGAGTAAAATTGTTAACACATACTACTATATATTACTAGCTTTGCCCTCGGTTCCACCCGCGTGTATGTCAGTTAATGCGATAAGTAGCTAGATTTTGAGATTTTTTGACAAACAATTTTTTTATTTTACGTATAAAATCTTTTTTTCATCAAAAGTATCCTATGTTACTTCTAATACCTCCAAGAATATGTGTACTAAGTTTCATGTTGATCGGTTGAGTAGTTTTCGCGTGAAAGCGTAACAAATAAACTTACATATTAGTAGGTATAAATGACTCCACTTTGCCTGATGGAAAGCATGAGTAGAATCTAAGAGTCCTAGTTACCTTTCCCATTGTGAATGCACACAAGGCAGGATGGTGAACAACACTGACGGCCCAGTTATATAGATGCTGCTGCACCATTAGGGTGGAATAAACACGTTTGAAATATGTACTTTTAAAGAAGTAGAGCGCAAATAATTATTTGTGCTCAATTTGTTGCGTCCCGTTTGGGAATACAGTATACCTTCATCAATCATCAATCATCAACAGCCTTTATGAGTCCACTACTGGACATAAGCCTCTTCTTAGAAAGGAGGTTTCGTCCTACTATACCACGCTGGCCAGACGGGTTGGTATAGGGTTGGTTTCAAGTTTTCCTTCTCTTTGCATTGATGTTGTCTTGCGTAGTTTATCCCTTAGTCGCCTTTTACGACACCCGCGGGATGAATAGGGGTGGTGACACTCTGTATTCACAATCCGTCACCACACGGACAATCAATTATGGCAACGTTATTGGGAAGTCAGTAAACCTTAGGTGAATTTATTAAAGATGTTTATATTGTAGAGATGGTTAAGAAACACAGGTATTTAACACTTAAAACTGTGTAACGGTGACTTTAAATACATATGTAAAACGGACGCAAAGAACACTCAGACCCAAAACAACAATTTGTTGATCACACAAAGTCTTTAAAACTGCCTCGTTAGTCTAGTGGTCGCATACGCTAAGTATGCGACTGCTAATCAAGAGGTCTCGGGGTCGAATTCCGGGTTGGGCCAAAAAGTCTTTTTAGGTTTTGCTTAGGAAATTCCTAATAGCAGCAGCAGAGAGCACGTAAAGCCGTCGGTCCCGGTTGTCATGAACATCTATGGCAATCGTTATTGGAAAGCCAGTGGCCTCAAACTTACTGACAACTAGTTCAACCTTCGAATTTTATATCTTTAGGGTTGCGAAGGTCCGATGCCAGTCGATCCGTGGAAAAACTGATATTCAGGTAAAACCGGTTGAACCAGGAGCCGACCCCAAATAATATTGGGAATAAGGCTAGGAAGAAGAAAGAAAACATTGTTCCTTGTGGGGTTTGAACTCTCAACACTCAGGGCAGCAACCGATAGTATATATAGTAATATAAATCGCGATAACAATAATTGCGCGATGCAGACTTGATAGTTAGTAAGTAATGTAGTGTGTGTGTGTATGTGTGGTGCGAGTACCGACCTGCTTGAACCCGCGGTACATGAGCTTGATCTCGTGCGCGGAGAACCTGGTGACCTGCGCCAGCGCGCCGGGCGGCTCGGGCCGGTGACGCGCCGGCACTCCCGCCGACACCGACTCCTCGCACTCCTCCTCTGAGGACAACGCAATATGCGGTCACTAGCTATCGGGGATGTATCGACAGTTAAATAAACTAAGTTCAGTCACATCTCTGGAGACTGAAAACCGAGCCGAACCCAGTCTGGCCTCTTTGTGAAGATTCGTAAAATGAATATCATATAATCTATACAAATAAATAAATAAAATTGGATTGTCTGTTTGTAATATTAAAATAACCGTTTCTAACTAAATGCATATGTATTTATACACGGTACACATGCCAAAATATGTTTTAAGCTATTGTATAGCTTTTATCGCGGGCTTTGAGCGCGGCGACCGAATCAAGAAATTCCGTAACGAAAAAACCAAACACTCTAATAAAGGATAGAGAATATGATTGTAACTGCAGTGCGACAAGGATGTGGAGGCTCCATGCTCTGTAGGCAGATTAGCGCATGCGTGCTGTCGCCACCGGCCGTTGTCCGTTGCCTTAACAACACAGTCATTCTAGATTGTTCTTCTTTTTTTATTTAGATTAATTATAAATAAATAAATAATTAAATTGCATAAGTTGATAAAAAATCCTATGCAATAGCTTTACCGCGACAGTCCTCGAGTGCCACACGACTTTTTTTAACATTTTTTATCTGTCTGTATGTTTGTTCCAGGCCATCTCTAAATTAAAAAAAAAACTCTGGAAGGGCTGGACCGATTTCGACGGTACTTTTACTGGCAGATAGCTGATGATATAAAGAGTTACTGCAACTTTTTTTTAAACTACCTTCGTTCCGTGGCGTTGCGGTTTCAACGCCAAACGCGGGTAACACCGCAGGGATCAGCTAGTTAATAAATAAAATTGGAATGTCTGTATGTAAACGCATGGAAAAGTACATACGGTACTTACAACAAAAATATAATTTTTAACATTTATGTCTGTTTGTTTGTCCCGAATAAACTCGGAACGGCTGAACCAATTTTGACGTGACTTTCACTGGCATAAAGCTTATCACCTAAGGAATAACTTAGCCTATTTATTAGAGACTAGCTTCACTCCACGGCGTTACTCACAATTGCCAACAATAACGGCGGGCAACACCGCGGGTTTCGACTAGTTATATCTAAACTCAACCTCTAATAACAACAAAAGCCTATAATTTCACTAAAAGGTATACAAAGTTCGTGAAACTTTATAAACACAATCGGTTTCCTCGAACACATTAGTGAGAAGTCACTCGGAGCATTTGTTTAGTTGTGAGGGACGGAGGGCGGAGTGCGGAGGGCGGAGGGCCGGACGGGACGGCTTATGTGTTACACGTCATTAACGTTAGAGGTCGCCACTCATTTGTAACTGTACCATCGACTTGTACTAGCTGAAACCCGTGGTGTTACCCGCGTTTGTTGTTGTAACCGCGGACAACGCCGCGGAATGTAGCTAGTATTAAAAAAGTAGCCTAAGTTACTCCTAATATCAGTGGCTATCTGCCAGTGAAAGTTTCGTCGAAATCGGTTAAGCCGTGCCAGAGATTACCCGTAACAAACAGACATACAAAAATTGATAAAAATAATAATTTGGCATAACCCGGTAACATACATAAGCATTTAGTAAAAAACACTTATTTTAATATTATAAACAGACACTCCAATGTTATTTATTTGTATATAGGTATGTATGTATAGATTGTAAGTATTTTGTTGTAGAAACTGAATGTTTAGAAATGATATGAGGCTTTACTTTAAACCACATCCACGCTTCTAAACAAACGGCCCGCCTCCACCGGAGCAGCAGTAGTTCCCGCAAACCGATGTTATACAAATGTTTTGTAGCTTTTCGCCTTAATCAATTAAAACTTTAGTCTATATATATAAATAAAACTGAAATGTCTGTATGTAATTTCGAAATTCTTAATTAATTTCAAAACAGTTTCTCGCTAAATGCATATGGAAGTACAAGTAAGTTACACCAAAAAAAAGCGGCCAAGTGCGTGTCGGACTCGCCCATGAAGGGTTCCGTATCAGCAAGTAACATCATATAAAAGTTGTTGTAGTTCGTTGTAACTTTCATCGATGTTTTTATACTAGTGTATTGATTGGATGAAAGGTAAATTGCGTGTAACGATTTATGACGTATTAAAAAAAACTACTTACTAGATCTCGTTCAAACCAATTTTCGTTGGTAGTTTACATGGTAATGTACAACATATATTTTTTTCAGTTTTATCACTCTCTTAATTTAGAAGTTAGAGGGGGGGGGGGACACATTTTTCCACTTTGGAAGTGTCTCTCGCGCAAACTATTCAGTTTAGAAAAAAAAAAATTAGAAACCTCAACATCATTTTTGAACACCTATCCATAGATACCCCACACGTATAGGTTGGATGAAAAAAAAATTTTTGAGTTTCAGTTCCAAGTATGGGGACCCCCAAAATGTATTGTTTTTTTTTTCTATTTTTATGTAAAACTCTTAATGCGGTTCCCAGAATACATCGACTGACCAAATTTCAACAGTATAGCTCTTATAGTTTCGGAAATAATTGGCTGTGACATACGAACGGACAGACAGACAGACAGACTTGACGAATCTATAAGGGTTCCGTTTTTTGCCATTTGGCTACGGAACCCTAAAAAGTCATTATTTTTCTTTTTTAGCAGTTGCCTGTGTGTGCCGCGTAATCTCTGGAACTACTGGAGTGATTTTGAAGGGCTTTTCAGTGAGAGAAAACTAATGACTGCCTCGTTGGTCTAGTGATAAGCGTATGCGGCTGCTGATCCAAAGGTCTCGGATTCGTTGCCAGTTGGACCAAATGTTTGTGTGATACACAAATATTTGTTTCGGAGTCTAGTTGTTTGCAATGTATAATATTTATTTATAAACTGTATGTACTAAATTTGTACATCGGCTGACTTAATGCCCAAGGCATTCTCTTCCAGTCAACCTTCGGGTGGTGCAGAAATCTTATGAGGTAGGTTCACAGAGGTGTCGTATGATGTGTTCAATAATAATTCTCACATTTCACAACATACCTATACATATATACATATGTATGTATTTATTTACAAAAAAATGTATGTTTATGTATTTATATTAGTTGTTTAGTACCCATAATACAAGCTCTGCTTAGTTTGGGACTAGATGACGTCGTGTGTAAGATGTCCGAAATATTTATTTTATTTAAAAACATAAAGAGTCAGCATATAATGAGCTCCAATATTTAGCTGTAAATAAGCATCCCGGAGTATTTCTGTTTAACGCAAATACGTATATATTTTAAACAATTCATCATTCCCAGTGTCCTTGATAGATGATATCTGAGATAAGCTATTGTTGTTGAGCTCACAGCGGAATATTTGTCGATATAATCAAATGGCAAACACGAGATGGAACTTCGTCTATCATATTGTTCGGGACATCTTAACAAGAAGATTTTATATCTTTACTAGCTGCGCCCCGCGAGGTTACCCGCGTATCATTATGGTTGCTATGCAAGTGTGTTATAGCAACCTGTGAAGTTTTGACAGGAGATAAACAGTGATACATTTTGACATCTACGATTTATGTATTTTTATAATCACCTAGCTTTCGCCCGTTTTTCTTGATTATTGCAGTAGTAGATATTGAGTGTTATTCTGATATATAAGCGTTCAGTAGTTTTTACGTGAAAGAGCAACAAACATACATACACACATACAAACAAACTTTCGCGTTTATAATATTAATAGGATAATAAGAAAATCTTTGTAAAAAAAAGTGTAAAGAGAAATATGTAGGAGAAACAGGTATTGTGTTTGGCCAGTTAATATTAGAGGAGGATTCAGTGATCTAAACGTTAAATTAATTTTACTAACATCCTATACAACTAAATATAATTGTAGTCTCTGTTTGTAAAATTAAACTAAATGAGAACAGATTTTCACTAAATGTGTATGAAAGTATACATATGTGTGTTTGTTACGGATAATCTCTGGAACGACTAATTCGATCTAGATTTTATTTTCATTTGGAGATAATTGATGATATAGGAGGAAGTTAGGATACGTTTTATTTTAGATTAGCTTCGTTTCGCGGTGTTACTCGCAGTTTTTGTGGTAAATGTACAACCTAGACCGCGGGTAACTCCGCAGGACTCAGATAGTTAATTTATAACCGAATGAGCTGAAAAGAAAGGTAATAGTATGGTATAGACATACAAAACTGATATAAATACATAAACATACATTTTTTTTGTAAATACATACATATTATACATAGGAATCAAATCAAATCAAACCATTTTATTTCAAGTAAACCATACAACGGCACTTTTGAAACGTCAAGTAGTCAATCAGTAGTCAGTCGTGAAGCTAATCGTCTGTTCCAATTCGTAGATCCCATGGAGAAGAACATACAAGAAACTTCATGGACACTCTTTTCCAACATAGATTTTTAAATTTTTAGTTACATTGTTTTAGGCATTTTATTAACAGTTAGATGTGAGGACACCCAAACTCCGAAACAAATATTTACGAATCTCACAAAAATTAGTCTGGCCCGAGAATCGAACCCGAGACCTGAAACACAACCGTCTCATACGCTACTACTGCGCCACCGACGCTGTTAATAGCCTTTGACAGTCCACGGTTGGGCATAGAGTACAATGTGTTTTAATTCTCGTCGTATCGACGATCGAGGCGACGACGCAACAGGTAGCTCAGCCTCAGACACTTGGCTATTGTGATGTGGGGACAAACAAACGACCGTATATATTATGTATATATGTTTAGACATACTAGCTATTGTCGGCTTTGCTTGCGTCATTAGATCTTCTTTCATATGAACTTTGAAAGTGATGAATTTCTATACAACGGATCATCTTTTACTTTTCTTACCAGTAGATTTATACTGTTAATATTGTCACTATTACATATTGTCACGATAGCTAATTACTTAATGACTTCATCATCATCATCAGCCTCAGTCCACTGCTGGACATAGGCCTCTCCAATCGCACGCCACTTGGTTCGATCCTCGGCTTCTCCCATCCAGCTCCTGTAAGCAGTCTTGCGCAAATCATCACTCCACCTGGTATGTGGACGTCCTACGCGGTCTCCACTCAAGAACCCGTGTACCCCAACGGTCATCGGTTCTTCGGCAGCCCACTGCAACTTCAGCTTGAAAATCCTTCCATAATGACTTGAGACCGAAGTTTCCTTAAGTAGGGACTGAATCAATTAAATAACTTGGTATTATATGGATGTTACAACTGTTTACGGTAGAAGAATTGGGATGTGCTCGACTATGATCATAATCAATGAATAAATATTTTGGACGAATGACACGCAACGGTATCTAGTCCCAAACTAAGCAGAGCTTGTATTACGGGTACTAGACAACTGATATAAATACATAAACATACCTTTTTTTGTACATACATACATATTATTCATAAAAAACACCCAGATTCCGAAACAAATATTAGTGGATCACACAAACATATAGTCCGACCCGGGAATCGAACCCAAGACCTCTTGATCAGCAGCCGCATACGCTAACCACTAGACCAACAAGGCAGTGGATATTAAAACGACAAAAAATTGGATATTTTAGAAGTTAAGTTTTTCATGGCATTATTATAACATATGAATTGTAAGTAGCGGCGGCAGATACACCATCATCAGCAGTTCGTAATGCATTACAAATGAGACAATATTGGAGTGTGTAGCTCAGACATTCAGTATTTAATTTGTTTGGCACTAGTGGAGCCCTACGGTTCGCGAGTAACCTAAGTTATTTTATATTTAAGCCCACCAAAGTGACAATATTCTGCCTGATGGAAAGCATGAGTAGAATCAAGGAGTAGGGGCCACCATCCTCACTGTGAGTGCTTATAACGCAGCATGATGACCTACACTATGGCGGCTCAGTGATTTGTTTGATGACCTTCGGTCTCACACTCACCAACGAAATACGACAGCAAGAATGCAGTCATTATTAGGTTGTTCTTCTGTGTGATGGTAGTACTGCCCCGGTTATCCGCTATACCAACGTCACTTAAATAAATAAATATTTCGAATATGGGCCATACAACAATCAGAGAGTGTAGGTGGTGCCCCGCCAGTGTGGTCGGGTGCTGGGAGGGGCCACATGACGTAACAACAGCTCTACCAGGACCTCTCCTACCTCAGAGGCGCAGAGCGGCACACCGTGTAGTTTAGTCGATCCGATTTCGACACAAGCCTGTAGGTTACCTCGAGGAGGTAAGGAGGCCTCTCCTTAGAATCGAGGTTGATATACTACACCACGCTGACCAGACGAGTTGGTATAGGGTTTGTGTCTCTTTGCAATGCAATCCAGGAGTAGGGTCCACCATGCTCATTGTGAGGGTAAGCAATTTAGCATGGCGGCCTGGTTAGATAATTCTGCAACATTCTCCCGTCCTACAAAGGCCGGAAAAATTTTGCAGAATGATTGGGCCTCCGGTCTCACACTCACCATCGAAATACGATAGCGCGAATGCTGTTGGGATGGTCTTCTGTGTGAGGGTAGTACTGCCTCGGTAGAGCCGACACATTCGTGCTGAGATCAGCATGGCTCTATTACCTACCTAGTCTGTAATGTATGTAGGTAATATAATGCCGAGTGCCTCGTACATGGAGCCCTCTCCTCACGGCTGTTGGAAGCACACAAAGCCCGCTATGAAACACGCGTCACTCATAAGTCACTCACTTACTGAGAGATCAAAAGAGTTCACGTCGAGAGGGGAAGCGAACACCGAGCTTCGTTTAGTTTTGTCTTGATTACTATTAACGCGAAAGTTTGTGAGTATGTATGTGTGTATGTATGTTTGTTGCTCTTTCATGAAAAAACTACTAGATGGATTTGGATGAAACTTTACAGTAATATAGCTTATATATCAGAATAACACATAGGCTACTTTTTACTGCAATAATATAATCGAGATACACGCGGGCGGAGCCGCGGGCGAAAGCTATTATTGAAATAATTCTGAATACATATACATATTTGAAGTGTTTTTGAGATAAATTGCACATAGACACAAAATAAACGATCGTAGACGAGTGGGAATCAAACCGACGACCTCAGCACAGCAGTCAAGATAACTAGCTTAATATTTAAAACTTAGAATGAACACGTTTTATCACAAAAACCAACAAATTTCTCTACTCCTCAGTTCTAGGATTACCGTCGTCTGAAAAAAACCGACGCTCAAAGTTTCATTTAAATACATAAAAAGAGTTTTCTTTTTAACAGAAAAAGTACAGTAAAACTTTATTTAAAACAAATCCCAAGCTTCAGACACAGCTTGCACAGTTAAATGCTGTTTTTTTGGGGTTCCGTACATCGATTGTTTGTTTGTTATACTAAGCGGTTGGCATATGCGACTGCTGATCGAGAGATTTCGGGTTCAATTCAAGGGTTGAATTTTTTTTGGGGGTTTCTTAAAAATTAATTCCTAATAACACGTATGGAATGAGACGTGTGCACGTGTCTCGGAAAGCACGTTGAGCCGTCGGTCTCGGTTATCATGAACATCTATGCCAATCGTTATTGGGAAGCCAGTGCCTTTAAATATACTAAGAATTAATTGAACTTTCGAATTCAGTACTCACTCAGGGTTGCGGAGGTCCGATGCCAGTCGCTCCGTGGAAAAACTGATATTCAGGTAAAACTGGCTGAACTAGTAGCCGACCACAAATAATATTGGTAATAACAAATGCTAGGAAGATGAAAGATGATAGGGTTCCCTACCCAAAAGAAAAAACCGGAACCTTATTACTAATACTCCGCTGTCCATCGGTCCGTCCCTCACAGAAGATATATCACGAAATTTTCATAAATTATATATTTCTATTGCTTTTGAAACAACAAATTTTAATCATTTTAACAAAAAGGAACCGACTTCAAAGAAAAACTATTCTGAGTACCCAAATCGCGCCTATGATATTTGAGGAATTCCCTCGATTTCCTTGGGATCCCATCATCAGATCCCGATATGGTGACGATGGGACCACCTGTAAGCTACGCCCATTCCAATGCAAAAAGAAAGCTGCTGCTGATCAAGAGGTGTCGGATTCGATTCCCGGGTCGGACTAAATATTTGTGTGATCCACAAATATTTGTTTCGGAGTCTGAGTGTTTTCTAATTATAATATGTATGTATTTACAAAGAAAAAGTATGTATATGTATTTACATCAGTTGTCTAGTACCCATAATACAAGCTCTGCTTAGTTTAGGACTAGATGATGTTGTGTGTAAGATGTCCGAAATATTTATTTATTTATTTATTATTTTTTAGTACACACATGGAGGAATAGTGCCAAAGAACAACTCAAGCCTCAGCAACATAATTATTAAACCAATCGCTTCCCGTATTGTAACATAGCTCGCTCGCTGGGTTTATTTATTCACGCCCGCACACCACGAGTGGGTGAGCAGAGTTGTGTCACGATGTACTCAAAATAAAATGCCCGTAAACTGAATTTGTACGGCAAAATGGAATACATGTTTATATACGTGATTGACCAGTACCGAACTCCGGATATTTTTTCTTCCTAACTTTTGTGATAGCCAAGTTTTTTGTTCCATTTGAGGTCGTCTTCCAGTTCAACCGATGTTAGCTGAATATCAGTTTTTACATGGAGCGATTGGCATTTACACTTCGTTCTAAATAGCTTGATATAATTAGCTTTCTACGTGTCAGTTATCGCGATAAGAAGTGGCCTGAGATATTTTCAAGGTTCAAACTATCTATGTATCTAAAGCCTCGGCCTCTGGACTTGAGATGGCCTCAGTGGCGCAGTAGTAATGTTTACGATTGCTGTGCATGAGGTCTCAGATTCAAATCTTAGGTTGGACCAAATATTTGTTTGATCTACAGATATTTGTTTCAGAGTTTGTGTTTCAGAGTTTGGGTGTTTTTTATGTGTAATATGTCATCATCATCATCAATATCAGCCTATCGCAGTCCACTGTTAGACATAGGCCTCTCATCATCATCATCATCATCATCATCAACGGCCTTTAACAGTCCACTGCTGGACATAGGTCTCTCCTTTGAAAGGAGATTTTGGCCTACTATACCACGCTGGCCAGACGGCTTGATATAGGGTTTGTTTCAAGTTTTCCTTCACTTTGCATTGATGTTGTCTTGCGTAGTTCATCCCTTAGTCGCCTTTTACGACACCCGCGGGATGAATAGGGGTGGTGACACTCGGTATTCTTAATCCGTCACCACACGGAAAGGGCTCTCACTCTGATCGATTTTGGGCTTCTCGCATCCAGTGTAATATGTAAGTGTTTACAAAAAATGTAGTTGAAAATTCTATAAATCAAAATACCTGTCATGGACTGACTGCCTTGTTGGTCTAGTGGTCTCGGATTTGATTCCCGGGTAGGACCAGATATTTGTGTGATCCATAAATGTTTGTTACGGAGTCTGGGTGTTTTCTATGTATAATATGTGTGTATTTACAAAGAAAAAGTATGTTTATGTATTTATATCAGTTGTCTAGTACCTATAATACAAGCTCTGCTTAGTTTGGGACTAGATGATGTTGTGTGTAAGATGTCCGAAATATTTATATATTTATAGTATAATTTCTGGTTAGTTTGAAGCTAGATGGCGTTGTGTGTTAGGTACGTGTTTAAGATCAGGCGCAGGACTGACGTGTTTACGAATTAAGACTCAAGACTTCCGAACTCCGGGCTGTCATTTACAATTTCTAAACTCAGAAAAACTCAATTACACTTTTTGACCCGACCCGGGATGCGAAATCGAAACCTCGTGCTCGACAGTCGCATACTTGAATCACTAGACCAAGGAGTCAGCTACGGCGGTACTCGGGCTGTATACCTATATGTCAGGAAGGTAGGTCTAGTTAAATAAATAGAAATAAATTCAACTATTTCGGACATCTTACACATAACGCCATCTAGTCCTGAATTAAGCAGAGCTTATACTATTGAAACTTATATAAATACATAAATACACTTTTTTTCTGTAAATAAACACATATTATACATAGAAAACAGCTAAACTCCGAAACAAATATTTGTGGATCACATAAACATTTAGTCCGATCCGCGAATCGAACTCGAGACCTCAACACAACAATCGCTCTACCACTGCGCCACCGAGGCAGACAAGTTGCTAAAATTTAGAAGTGTAAATATTAATAGGTCTGTCCTCTGTATTAACCGACTTCAAAAAAAAAGGAGGAGGTTCTCAATTCGTCGGAATCTTTTTTTTTTTTTTTTTTTATGTATGTTCAGCGATAATTTCGTCGTTAATGAACCGATTTCAAAAATTCTTTTTGCATTGGAATGGGCGTAGCTTACAGGTGGTCCCATCGTCACCATATCGGGATCTGATAATGGGATCCCAAGGAAATCGAGTTAACTCTTCAAATATCGCGTCGCGATTTGGGTACTCGGAATAGTTTTTCATTGAAGTCGGTTCCTTTTTGTTAAAATTATTAGTAGATACACTCTGTACGCCTCGGGAACTATATTTTAGTTAGTTAAGAGGCACTCTGTTGCCTTTTGTATGTATATGTCATGATAGGAATGGAAAGTTTAAAGCGGGACAAATGAATAAATAAGTTTATTTGCACTTACTTAAGATTTTCACACAAAAATAGAAAAAAACAATAATTTTGGGGTACCCCATTCATAGAACTGAAATTCAAAAATTTTTTTAAGCTATTGTATAGCTTTTAACGCGGGCTTCAAGAATTCGGGAATCAAGAAATTCCGTAACGAAAAAACCTAACACCCCATGTTAAAAAAGGATAGAGAATATTATTGTAACTGCATTACCATTCAAACTTCCACCGAATAAATTGTATACCGCAATTCACCTTTCATTCAATCAATACACTATAAATATTTTTTTAGAAAAAAAAGTTGTTGTGACTGTATGTAATATCAATTATTTTTTTGAGCGCACCATTTTGCCACAAAATAAAAGAAAAATATCATTGTAAGTAGAACTCAGAGCTTACATTAAATTTTAAATTATTTCAGGACCCCATTGTGTTGGGTATAAGCTGTTTATTTTATTTCGATAATAACTTCACGCTCCGTCGCAGTAACGCACAAAGGGGCAGATTATGACAGAATTTTATAAAAATACTAGCGGAGCCCCGCGGTGTTACTCGCGGTGCTTGTTCTAAAACATTCACTGTCTCAACGGAAATCATGCAACTAAGCAGGTGCACCCTCTGTTCCCTCACTGCTTCGACGGAAACCAGGCAACTATGCAGGTGCACCCTCTGTTCCCTCACTGTCATAATTCGATAGGGCGGCTATCCGACACGATCGGGAAATCAGGACCGCTGGAAACACTTGAGAATCGAACCCGAGACCTCTTGATTAAACCATCGCACCGATGTGACTGAATTTCGGCATCGAAATACTTTGATTCTTGATAAATGACATACAGACGGGTATAGCCGCGGGGAAACGCTAGTTTTTTTTAGATTTAAGCCTACCAAAGTGACTCTACTCCACCTGATGGAAAGCATGAGTAGAATCCAGGAGTAGGGGCCACCATCCTCATTGTGAGGGTAGGCAATGCAGCATGGTGATCCATACCATGGCGGCCTAATTGGATGTTTCTGCATCACTGTTGGAGAATGATGCAGAATGATTGGGCCTCCGTTCTCACACTCACAAATGAAATACGACAGCAAGAATGCTGTCATTATTAGGATGGTTTTCTGTGCGAGAGTAGAACTGCCCCGGTGAAATGAGATTTTATTTTCTTTTACTAACCGACGTCTATTTATGGGGTAATTTAGTATTATGGGTGCGATTCAGCATTACGGTAAAAATAATGCTGAATCGCGCAATGAGAATTTTCACGCCGATCTCGAAAACAAGGCATGATCACCTCGCCTGTTGGAAATCAACATGATCACCTACCTTTAATAGGCATAGTAACAAACTATCTGTGCCATCTTTGAGCTGACGTTAAGTATAATATACAGGCTATCATTTATCAGCACAGGTTTAATATCATTAGCTGATAACGACCTCTCAACATTAGGAGCGCTCAGATTGCGATCAGATAAACCGCCAATGAACCAAAGGGCCCGAGTCCATTCAAGTTTAATCAATACAGCTTTATCTTCGACTTTCGGAAGCTCCTTATCGGTTATGGACGCCTAGTAGCCTTGAAGAGGAAATAAAGATATTCCCATGCTAATATTAATTCGAAAGTAGCTCTCTGTCTGTATGTGTGTCTGTTTGTCTAATTATGTCTGTTACGACTTCTTGGCTAAACTATTTTTGGTCGAGTTAAACGACATATATATATTCGGATGTATATTAACGATTAGACGGATCACAGTAAGTGACTATGGGCGCCCATAGATCCATCGTTGCCCTTTCGTGCCCCCTCACTCAAGCACTCAATTTTTCCAAATTATACTAAAACATCAGACCACATGCACTGACAATATTCAGACTTTTAAATCGTATTTTTTTCTTATATATACCGAATACTTAAACGGTATAAACGGGAACCCATAATTTTTTTTCTGACTCCAAACAATTCATGCGTTTCGATGTGTAAGAACAGAACTAACTAACGTACCAAACTGACAACTGCTTTAAAACATTTTAGGGTTCCGTACCCAAAGGTTTATTACAAAAAAACTCCGCTTTACATTTGTCGCCAGGCTGATCTCATGAACCGTGATAGTTAAACAGTTGAAATGTTCACAGATGAAATATTTCTGTTGCCACTATAACAACAAGTACTAAAAACAGAATTAAATAAATATTTAGTGTGCCCCCCACATTAAAAACGTGAATTTTTTGTCATTGTTTGCTCGATGTCAATAACGGCAACAGGTAAACGCTTGAAATGTATAGAAAACTATTTTTCTGCCTGCGTGTATGTGGATTATCACGGTAAAAAGTAGCACATGTCCTTTCTTACGCTCTAGACTGTTTGTGAACCAAATTTCACTGAAATCGTTTCAGTAATTTTGGCGTAAAAGCACGACAGACAGGTAAAGGAATGGTACGAAACCCGTTTTGATAGTCCAACTCACACTTGACCGAATTTTGCTCACAAACTTTAATTTAAGCCGATGAAAGGAAAATAGTTAATTCAGTCATTCAATTTAAAACCTCTTAGCTATTTATATGTCCCTGGTAGTTGCCAGCTCGGAGGCAATGAAGCGCAACCCTTTCCGTTCAGAGAGCAAGTTGTAAAGAAAGTGGTATCAAAGCGCCCTCATAAAGCAACTCGCCCTGAATACGTGAACTCGGGGCCCGTGTAAACTGACATTCAAACATGGCGCATTCAATAACTGAGCGCAAACTTGTGTTTAAATCATATACTCGTATGTGGGTGATCTTTAGAACGGGTTGGATTTAATTAAACATGTTTATTCACTAGCTAACCGGCGTGATGTTATACCGCGGAAGCAAATTTGATTCAAATAAAAAAGGTTATAGTAAGCCAACCTTAAAAGATATACATATGCAGTTTTTTTTTTAACTTTTTAAAGGGAACAATTCTGTTGTACATGATTTTTGCGAAACTTTAACCGTTTACGCAGCGCACTCAACGGAAGCTCTCAAGAGAAAAAATAAAAACTTGGCCAAGTGCGTGTCAGGCCACGCACAGGAAAGGGTTCCTCAGTCACCTATAATGGTATGTGGATTTAAAATCGTATCCAATAGATAATTGTTATGTTTACGTATTAATACGTTAATTTTGTATGACGTTTTCCAAGTGAGCGCATTTTACCATATAAGCCTTTATAACTCCTGAACTAAGAAAGTCATCTAATCGGTTTTAGTTTTCCTTCAAAGTTCATTAAATGGACCAGCATCACGATTTTTTTCAAAATTTTTGAGCCAGCCGTTTAGCTTTTAGAGGGGGGGGGGACGCCCTGTTTTTACAAAAAGTGCCCTTTAAAGTGAAATATCTCGCAAACGGATACCTAAATCAAAAAATCGTCTAGGAAACCCTTTATTGTTTTTAAAAGACCTATCTAATGATACCCCACACGATGGGGTAGCCTCGAGAAAAAAAAATCATCCCCACTTTACGTGTAGGGGAGGTACCCCAAATAAAATTATATTTCATAATTTTATTGTAGCACTTTGTCGACGTAATTATAACACGTATTCATGCAAACTTTCATCTTTCTAGCACTTACCGTTTGGACGGTAAGTCGAGGACGGACGGACGGACGGACGGACGGACGGACGGACGGACGGACGGACGGACGGACGGACGGACGGACAGACGGACATGACGAATCTATAAGGGTTCCGAGTTATGAACTTCGGAACCCTAAAAAGCGGCCAAGTGCGAGTCGGACTCGCCCATGAAAGGTTTCGTAGCAGCAAGTAACATTAAATAAACGTTTTTGTAGTTCGTTGTAACTTTCATCGATGTTTTAATAATAGTGTTTTGATTGAAAGAAATGTTAATTGCATTTTATGATTTATGACGTATAAAAAAAACTACTTACTAGATCTCGTTCAAACCAATTTTCGTTGGAAGTTTGCATGGTAATGTACATCATATATTTTTTTTTATTTTATCATTCTCTTATTTTAGAGTTTCTTTAAGTAATTTCTTATTTTAGAAATTACTTACAGAATAAGAGAATGATGAATGATGATAAAATTTTACCACTTTGGAAGTGTCTAACTATTCAGTTTAGAAAAAAATATTAGATACCTCAACATCATTTTTGAACACCTAGCCATAGATGTTCAAAAATGACACGTATGGGCTTGATGAAAAAAATCTTTTTTGAGTTTCAGTTCCAAGTTTGGGGACACCTAAAATGTATTGTTTTTTTTCTATTTTTATGTGAAAATCTTATTGCGGTTCACAGATTACATCTACTTACTAAGTTTCTACATTATAGTTCTTGTTTAGGAAAAAAGTGGCTGTGACATACGGACGGACAGATAGACAGACATGACGAATCTATAAGGGTTCCGTTTTTTGCCATTTGGCTACGGAAACCTAAAAAAAGCCCTCGATTTTAAAATATTCTTCATTTTGCTCCGCTTCCATTGGTTTTAACCGACTTCTTAGCGTGATGATATTATATGTTTGTGCATCATCTATCTCTCTTCAACGGCTGATGCGTCCGAGTAGAAGAGAGACAGCGGCTGCACACAACCTTCATGTCAACTGTTTTGTTAACTGTATATAAAGTGAATTGTTATATTTTCTTATGACGTTAACACGTAAGTAATATTATCGTACGTGAACCGACTTTACAGACAACCATGATTTTGTTAATAGAAGTCGAACCAGCAGTGAACTTCTTTCGACTGGAAATGACAATGATGATGGTTGCTCAAAAGTAAAGATTTTTCAAACGACTGCCATTTGTATTGGTCTATGATCTATTCGACATACCAGGACACCAGGAAATAAAATAATAAACCTAAGACACCGCGAGATCATGCACATTTATCCCATTTGTAAGCATATTTCCATAAAAAGATTGCATATAATTTTAACAAAAAGGAACCGACTTCAATGAAAAACTATTCCGAGTACCCAAATCGCGACAATTGTGCCTATGATATTTGAGGAGTTCCCTCGATTTCCTTGGGATCCTATCATCAGATCCCGATATGGTGACGATGGGACCACCTGTAAGCTACGCCCATTCCTATGCAAAAAGATTTTTTTAAATCGGTTCATAAACGATGAAATTATTGCTGACCATACATAAAAAAAAAGTGGCCAAGTGCGAGTCGGACTCGCCCATGAAGGATTCCGTATCAGCAAGTAACATCATATAAAAGTTCTTGTAGTTCGTACTAACTTTGATCGATGTTTTTATAATAGTGTATTGATTGAATGAAAGGTAAATTGCGGTTAACGATTTATGACGTATTACAAAAAAAAAGGGCGAGCGCGAGTTGGACTCGCCCATGAAGGGTTCCGTCAGCAAGTAACATCACATAAAAGTTTTTGTAGTTTGTTGTAACTTTCATCGATGTTTTAATAATAGTGTATTGATTAAATGAAAGGTAAATTGCAGTTTACGATTTATGACGTATTAAAAAAACTACTTACTAGATCTCGTTCAAACCAATTTTCGTTGCTAGTTTGCATGGTAATATACAACACGTATTTTTTTTAGTTTTATAACTCTTATTTTAGAAGTTACAGGGGGGGAGGGGGACACATTTTTCCACTTTGGAAGTGTCTCTCGCGCAAACTATTCAGTTTAGAAAAAAATTATATTAGAAACCTCAACATCATTTTTGAATACCTATCCATAGATACCCCACACGTATGGGTTCGATGAAAAAAATTTTTTTGAGTTTCAGTTCCAAGTATGGGGACCCCCAAAATGAATTGTTTTTTTTCTATTTTTATGTAAAAATCTTAATGCGGTTCACAGATTATATCTACTTACCAAGTTTCAACAGTATAGCTCATATAGGTTTCGGAAAAAAGTGGCTGTGACATACGGACGGACAGACAGACAGACAGACATGACGAATCTATAAGGTTTCCGTTTTTTGCCATATGGCTACGGAACCCTAAAAATGAAAAAAGATTCCGACGAATTGAGAACGGCCTCCTTTATTTAAAACAATAATAGCAAAGTGCACAAAAGTAGGCAGGAAGATATATTTTTATCTCTCGGATTTACCAACTCCAGGGAAGTTTGCAGAGAAATAAATAGCGTGATTATTTCCAACGGAGTACCAGGATTACATGGGTTTGTAGGAGACCGCGGCGGTCCTCCAATGGCCGTTGTCACTTAGACGGGCTTACGAGATAAACTTATAAGCGTATTTTAGTTTTGTCTGAGATATCAAATAGGGGAGGCTTATAGGATTGACAAGACTTATACATAAATACCTACGTCTAGGTTCCCGAGGGGTAAAGCAGAGATGTAATGCTTACTTTGTAGGAATAGATACCTATGACTTGATGGTATATAACCACTACCGGTAATTGTCATTTCCTCTGAACCCGTCCCTTTAATTCAAATAATTAAAAATATTTTTTTTAAAAGATGTCTCTCTGACGATCAAACATTTCACCATCTTATATATGTATACAATTCTCGTGTCACAATGTTTGTTCCCAAACTCCTCCGAAACAAAAATCCTCCTCCGTCTAAAATTTTGTGTGCATGTCGGGTAGGTCTGAGAATCGGCTAAGGGCCACCGCACACTAGCTGCTTTTAGCATCGGCGATCGGCAACTAGTCGCTTTTTAGAAGCTAAATACGGCGACCGAACGCTCTACACCGCACAATTAAAAACGCTAAACGCGGCGATCCAGTCGCTTTTTAGAAGCGCGACACAGCAGCTGAACGCTACTCTCCGCACACATTCGGATGCCGGTAGCAGCGACTTGGCATCTGAGCAATCGCTAAAACGCGCGTTTCCGATACCGCGATCGAACGCAGGAAGTCGCTAAAACGCGATGCAGCATCGATGCAGTCGCCAAAACGCCGATCGCCGATGCTAAAAGTTGCTAGTGTGCGGGGGCCCTAGCATCTATTTTTCATACCTCTTGGACGCGAGCGGAGCCGCGGGCATCAGCTAGTTTTTTTATATTAAATCATACCAAAGGGACTCTACTCTGCCTGATGGAAAGCATGAGTCACCACCCTCATTGTGAGTGTTGGCAATGCAGCATGGTGACCCAAGGCGGCCCAGTCAGATAATTCTATTTACCGACAAGTGAGTGCATTTTACAAGCTAACTATCCAAGCTATAACAATACAGATACAAGCTATGACTCCTGAAATAAAAAGTTATCTAAACCGCTATAGTTTTTTTTTTAAATTCAATATATAGACTACTATCATGACTTTTTCCAGATTTTTTAACCAGCTGTTTGGCTGTCTAATTTTGCAAAAATTGCGATTAAAGTTGAATAAATCGCAAACGGATACCTAAATCGAAAAACGGTTTTAGCAATCTCATAATGTTTTTAAAAGATCTATCTTATGATACCACATGTGACAGGGTAGACGCGAGAAAAGAAATCATCCCCACTTTACGTGTAGGGGGAGGTACCCCAAATTAAAATGTTTTTATAATTTTATTATAGCACTTTGTCAAAGTAATCACAACACATATTCATACAAAGTTTCATCTTTCCAGCACCAACCGTTTAGGCGGTAACTCAAGGGCGGACGGACGGACGGACAAAAGATATATTAAATATTAGTTTCCCTTTAAAATTTTATAAAAAAGTTCATGACAGCATATGTTTATCTTTCAAAGTTAGCTCCCTATAACATTTTTTATGGTAAACAAATAACATCACACTACGGGTAACAGTATATTGCAGACATTGTTCGTTCCGTCGCCGACATTTGCTAAAACAAATAATATTGAGACAAGTATTGTTGGATGAGTGATGCGCGAGGCTCGCCCCGCCCACCCATCCATCTTGTGTCACATTACGGCACCCGCTCGCCGTCCGGCCGATGTGAAGGGACCTTAATGTGTTCATCAATATCTCTCGAGTGTCAGGTCCCATCTTGTGCTCACGTCTGAAGATAATACTTTTAGCTAACACTTATTTTACTAGAAAATATTAGAAAAGCAATAATATGGAGAATTTGGCTATAGAGGTGATTTTCTCAGAAAATTTCTGCTAGTAATTTTGAACGTGGGAATGGTCTAAAACTGCAGATCTAGAGGCATCTAGTTACTTTGAGACTAGACTTTTCTTTGTCACCATCATCAATGTCATCAGTCTCTCGTAGTCCACTGCTGGACATAGGCCTCCTAAAGCGAACTTATGTCTTCATCCTTGTTCAATTGTCGGGGTCACTAACTATAGGAAACTTATGTGTCGTAGCGAATAACAACCACGGTGTACACGATGGCAGCCATATTTATTATTTAGGCACTGGTTTATACCTCTAAGCTTACTCACTATGATATGAATATTGGTACCGCCATTATATCCTAAAACCTATCGCTACAATGCTTATAATCACGTCTTAATCTCAACGAGATAATGTCTGTCCGAATTCTACGTAATCGATAATAGACACATATCTGAAATGTGCTGGCCAAGCTCTCTGTATAGATTCTTTCAATTACTTCAAACAATATATTATTATGACGTAGGAATACCTCTCAATTGCACGCCACTTAGTTCAATTCTATACTACGACTAGACAGGTCCTACGCTACATTTGCAGAGATTTTTCTTCACGACAAATAATTTTGTTAAAGATAAAAATATAACTATAATAGGGTACTTTTCTAAATGTCACAAAAGCTGTTTCACAAAGCGGGAACGCGTCACAATTCTCTGTGTCACTCGACACTTGTGTGACACTTTCAGACACTCCGACACTATTACCAGGGCCACATGGGTATAGTAAGTACGAGTTGTTTCAGTACTCTTAATGAGGAACTAAGACGCTCTTTAGAGCAAGTGACCTATTTTAGCTGCTGGTCGCCTAGTGCACTAAAGGTTTCACTACACTAACATACTTTTAGAGAATCTAAAAATATGAAAAGGAACTTAAACGGCTTTTGAGAAACTATAATTTAAGTCCGACTTATTTTATGAATGTGTTTTGAAAAGAAAAAGAGAAGAAAATATGTATGGATGGAGTGTAACGCAAAAGAATCTGAAGCTCTTGTCTCTAACACTTTGTCAAAGTAATTACAACACATATTCACGCAAAGTTTCATCTTTCTAGCACTTACCGTTTGTACTGTAAGCCGAGGACGGACGGACGGACATAGCGAATCTATAAGGGTTCCGAGTCATAAACTACGGAACCCTTAAAATATGGTTGGTTTTAAATGTTTATTTAAAGGCCAACAAATTCAACTTCCCGTGTATAAAATGTCCTTCTACCAAAGTAAGTTTGGCCTAGAAGTAACTGATGAAGTACTGATGTTGAAAATTGTAAACTTTCATACAATGGTTCATCCCTTTTTAACCCCTCAGTAGTGGGATTACCAAAAATCCTTTCCTAGTGGGTGCTTACAACACAAAATGCATCCTCAGTCAAAAGTTAAAATGACATATGTACGCTCTGCGTTTGATTCATCAGTTAGGGCTGGTAATACATATATATAGTAAAGTTAGAAAACTGTATCTCAAACTAAAACAACTACTTTAGAAGAGTGAACACCGCGGGGTGCCTTGTCCTTAGTTTCTACCGAAAGGAAAATTGAAAAAGTTCAACGGTCTTGAGAATTCAAGGAAAATGTAGAAGTGTTTTTAGGGTTCCGTAGCTAAATGACAAAAAACGGAACCCTTATAGTAGATTCCTCAGGTCTGTCTGTCTGTCCGTCCGTATGTCACAGCCTTTTTCGAAACTATAAGAACTATACTGTTGAAACTTGGTAAGTAGATGTATTCTGTGAACTGCATTAATATTTTCACACAAAAATAGAAAAAAAAGCAATAAATTTTGAGGGTTCCGCATACTTAAAACTGACACTCAAATTTTTTTTTTCATCAAACCCATACGTGAATAGGTATTCAAAAATGATGTTGAGGATTTTAATATAATTTTTTTTTAAACTAAATAGATTGCGCGTGAAATACTTCCAAAGTGGTAAAATGTACAGTACACATTTAACCCCCCCCCCCTGTAACTTCTAAAATAATAGAATTTTCTTTTCTTTCTTTCTTTTTTACACTGACACGCACTTAGCCGAATTTTTGTTTTATACGTCATAAATCGTAAACCGCAATTTACCTTTCATTCAATCAAAACACTATTGATAAAACATCGATCAAAGTTACAACGAACTGCAACAATTTTAATATGTTGTTATTTGCTGCTATGGAACCCTTTATTAGCGAGTCGGAATCGCACTTGGCTCTCTTTTTAATAGTGCTCAACACTTTTACTCCTTGACAAACGATTTGCATTGTTAGCGTGCGGGAAAAATGGTGAGGCTTTGTCGTAGACAGGGATAAACGACCGAGTACATCTAAACTAATATCATAAATTCGAAAGTAATTCTGTTTATTTATAAATTTAGCCTACTAAAGTGACTCTACCCTGCCTGATGGAAAGCACGACCAGAATCCAAGAGTGGAAAAACCACACATCATTGCTGTAAATGCAGACAGTAAAGTATGGCGGCCCACACTATGGCGGTTTAGTGAGATGCTTTTTCACTGGGATCTTAGTGGAAAGGAACCACTAGAGCTGGTAGTGAGTTCCAGCTTTTGACTGCTCGGCATAAGAAAGAAGAGCCTAACCATTTCGTTCTATTGCGTATTTCCTCTACCCTGAAGCGGTGACTTCCAAGTCCAGCACGTGTTGTCCTGTAAAGTAAGGGAGGAGGGACCAGTTGGAATAGTCAGAACTCTCTCCATGGTAAAGGCGATAGAGGACCACCATAGAAGCGATGTCTCTCAGCAACTGTAGATGCTCCAGGAACTCGGAACTTTGTCTGTCTGTTACGTTTTCATGGCTAATCCGCTGCAGAGATTTCAATTAAATTTACTATGGAGATACTTTAAATCTTGAGGAAGAACACTGGCTTTACTTTACCGCGACAACCAACATACACGTGGGCAGAGTCGCGAGCAAAACCTGGTTCATCTATATACAATTTTTTATGTTCGGTAAAGTAATATTTGCTACCTTAATATAATCTCCTATTTTCAATAATAACCAGCCGTTACTCAACCAAAACGACTAAATCCCAAAACAAATCGCACAAACTCACAATCTAATAACTCAAGCTGTTTGTGAACGCACGCTTTGTGTCAGCACGCGTTCCATTGCGTTCATAACATATGCACGCGTTGCTTTCTCACGCAAATAACAAACATGGGGCAAATCAAGACATATTTTTTCCGAGATTCGTTCGTGACGAGAATCTAATATGTGCCTCGCAGATGTGTAGGGAGGGGACACGTGAGCCGGGATATATTAGACGTTCGGAAATATAGGATTTTAATAATACATTAAGAATGGGTCATTTAAGTAAATTGTTTTTGTATAAAGTTCTCAAGGATGGCATTTTGAATTTATTTGAAACTAGCTGAGTCCCGCGGTGTTGCCCACGGTTATTGTTGTAAATAAGTTGCATATAAAAAAAATATATATTCGGATATACTTTGATATGCATTCAATAAAAAAACTGTACATTTGACATTACAAATAGACACTCCAATTTTATTTATTTGTAGAGCTACAGCTTTGAAATATTAGCATAGATATACATAGATAGTTGTGTTACATATCGTCCGTCATTAGTGTTGTACAACTCGGGTAATTCCCGGGATCGCGGGATAATGACAGCCGATGGAGCGAGCCGCGCAGTTCCCGGTGTCATTGTGTGTTAATGACGCGGGCTCGTCGGAGGCTGTCGGTGATAATGGCGGCCGATGGAGCGAGCCGCGCAGTTCCCGGTGTCATTGTGTGTTAATGACGCGGGCTCGTCGGAGGCTGTCGGTGATAATGGCGGCCGATGGAGCGAGCCGCGCAGTTCCCGGTGTCATTGTGTGTTAATGACGCGGGCTCGTCGGTGATAATGGCGGCCGATGGAGCGAGCCGCGCAGTTCCCGGTGTCATTGTGTGTTAATGACGCGGGCTCGTCGGTGATAATGGCGGCCGATGGAGCGAGCCGCGCAGTTCCCGGTGTCATTGTGTGTTAATGACGCGGGCTCGTCGGAGGCTGTCGGTGATAATGGCGGCCGATGGAGCGAGCCGCGCAGTTCCCGGTGTCATTGTGTGTTAATGACGCGGGCTCGTCGGTGATAATGGCGGCCGATGGAGCGAGCCGCGCAGTTCCCGGTGTCATTGTGTGTTAATGACGCGGGCTCGTCGGAGGCTGTCGGTGATAATGGCGGCCGATGGAGCGAGCCGCGCAGTTCCCGGTGTCATTGTGTGTTAATGACGCGGGCTCGTCGGTGATAATGGCGGCCGATGGAGCGAGCCGCGCAGTTCCCGGTGTCATTGTGTGTTAATGACGCGGGCTCGTCGGTGATAATGGCGGCCGATGGAGCGAGCCGCGCAGTTCCCGGTGTCATTGTGTGTTAATGACGCGGGCTCGTCGGAGGCTGGCGGTGATAATGGCGGCCGATGGAGCGAGCCGCGCAGTTCCCGGTGTCATTGTGTGTTAATGACGCGGGCTCGTCGGTGATAATGGCGGCCGATGGAGCGAGCCGCGCAGTTCCCGGTGTCATTGTGTGTTAATGACGCGGGCTCGTCGGAGGCTGTCGGTGATAATGGCGGCCGATGGAGCGAGCCGCGCAGTTCCCGGTGTCATTGTGTGTTAATGACGCGGGCTCGTCGGTGATAATGGCGGCCGATGGAGCGAGCCGCGCAGTTCCCGGTGTCATTGTGTGTTAATGACGCGGGCTCGTCGGTGATAATGGCGGCCGATGGAGCGAGCCGCGCAGTTCCCGGTGTCATTGTGTGTTAATGACGCGGGCTCGTCGGTGATAATGGCGGCCGATGGAGCGAGCCGCGCAGTTCCCGGTGTCATTGTGTGTTAATGACGCGGGCTCGTCGGAGGCTGTCGGTGATAATGGCGGCCGATGGAGCGAGCCGCGCAGTTCCCGGTGTCATTGTGTGTTAATGACGCGGGCTCGTCGGAGGCTGTCGGTGATAATGGCGGCCGATGGAGCGAGCCGCGCAGTTCCCGGTGTCATTGTGTGTTAATGACGCGGGCTCGTCGGTGATAATGGCGGCCGATGGAGCGAGCCGCGCAGTTCCCGGTGTCATTGTGTGTTAATGACGCGGGCTCGTCGGTGATAATGGCGGCCGATGGAGCGAGCCGCGCAGTTCCCGGTGTCATTGTGTGTTAATGACGCGGGCTCGTCGGTGATAATGGCGGCCGATGGAGCGAGCCGCGCAGTTCCCGGTGTCATTGTGTGTTAATGACGCGGGCTCGTCGGAGGCTGTCGGTGATAATGGCGGCCGATGGAGCGAGCCGCGCAGTTCCCGGTGTCATTGTGTGTTAATGACGCGGGCTCGTCGGAGGCTGTCGGTGATAATGGCGGCCGATGGAGCGAGCCGCGCAGTTCCCGGTGTCATTGTGTGTTAATGACGCGGGCTCGTCGGAGGCTGTCGGTGATAATGGCGGCCGATGGAGCGAGCCGCGCAGTTCCCGGTGTCATTGTGTGTTAATGACGCGGGCTCGTCGGAGGCTGTCGGTGATAATGGCGGCCGATGGAGCGAGCCGCGCAGTTCCCGGTGTCATTGTGTGTTAATGACGCGGGCTCGTCGGTGATAATGGCGGCCGATGGAGCGAGCCGCGCAGTTCCCGGTGTCATTGTGTGTTAATGACGCGGGCTCGTCGGTGATAATGGCGGCCGATGGAGCGAGCCGCGCAGTTCCCGGTGTCATTGTGTGTTAATGACGCGGGCTCGTCGGAGGCTGTCGGTGATAATGGCGGCCGATGGAGCGAGCCGCGCAGTTCCCGGTGTCATTGTGTGTTAATGACGCGGGCTCGTCGGAGGCTGTCGGTGATAATGGCGGCCGATGGAGCGAGCCGCGCAGTTCCCGGTGTCATTGTGTGTTAATGACGCGGGCTCGTCGGTGATAATGGCGGCCGATGGAGCGAGCCGCGCAGTTCCCGGTGTCATTGTGTGTTAATGACGCGGGCTCGTCGGTGATAATGGCGGCCGATGGAGCGAGCCGCGCAGTTCCCGGTGTCATTGTGTGTTAATGACGCGGGCTCGTCGGAGGCTGTCGGTGATAATGGCGGCCGATGGAGCGAGCCGCGCAGTTCCCGGTGTCATTGTGTGTTAATGACGCGGGCTCGTCGGAGGCTGTCGGTGATAATGGCGGCCGATGGAGCGAGCCGCGCAGTTCCCGGTGTCATTGTGTGTTAATGACGCGGGCTCGTCGGAGGCTGTCGGTGATAATGGCGGCCGATGGAGCGAGCCGCGCAGTTCCCGGTGTCATTGTGTGTTAATGACGCGGGCTCGTCGGAGGCTGTCGGTGATAATGGCGGCCGATGGAGCGAGCCGCGCAGTTCCCGGTGTCATTGTGTGTTAATGACGCGGGCTCGTCGGAGGCTGTCGGTGATAATGGCGGCCGATGGAGCGAGCCGCGCAGTTCCCGGTGTCATTGTGTGTTAATGACGCGGGCTCGTCGGAGGCTGTCGGTGATAATGGCGGCCGATGGAGCGAGCCGCGCAGTTCCCGGTGTCATTGTGTGTTAATGACGCGGGCTCGTCGGAGGCTGTCGGTGATAATGGCGGCCGATGGAGCGAGCCGCGCAGTTCCCGGTGTCATTGTGTGTTAATGACGCGGGCTCGTCGGTGATAATGGCGGCCGATGGAGCGAGCCGCGCAGTTCCCGGTGTCATTGTGTGTTAATGACGCGGGCTCGTCGGTGATAATGGCGGCCGATGGAGCGAGCCGCGCAGTTCCCGGTGTCATTGTGTGTTAATGACGCGGGCTCGTCGGAGGCTGTCGGTGATAATGGCGGCCGATGGAGCGAGCCGCGCAGTTCCCGGTGTCATTGTGTGTTAATGACGCGGGCTCGTCGGAGGCTGTCGGTGATAATGGCGGCCGATGGAGCGAGCCGCGCAGTTCCCGGTGTCATTGTGTGTTAATGACGCGGGCTCGTCGGAGGCTGGCGGTGATAATGGCGGCCGATGGAGCGAGCCGCGCAGTTCCCGGTGTCATTGTGTGTTAATGACGCGGGCTCGTCGGTGATAATGGCGGCCGATGGAGCGAGCCGCGCAGTTCCCGGTGTCATTGTGTGTTAATGACGCGGGCTCGTCGGAGGCTGTCGGTGATAATGGCGGCCGATGGAGCGAGCCGCGCAGTTCCCGGTGTCATTGTGTGTTAATGACGCGGGCTCGTCGGAGGCTGGCGGTGATAATGGCGGCCGATGGAGCGAGCCGCGCAGTTCCCGGTGTCATTGTGTGTTAATGACGCGGGCTCGTCGGTGATAATGGCGGCCGATGGAGCGAGCCGCGCAGTTCCCGGTGTCATTGTGTGTTAATGACGCGGGCTCGTCGGAGGCTGTCGGTGATAATGGCGGCCGATGGAGCGAGCCGCGCAGTTCCCGGTGTCATTGTGTGTTAATGACGCGGGCTCGTCGGAGGCTGTCGGTGATAATGGCGGCCGATGGAGCGAGCCGCGCAGTTCCCGGTGTCATTGTGTGTTAATGACGCGGGCTCGTCGGAGGCTGTCGGTGATAATGGCGGCCGATGGAGCGAGCCGCGCAGTTCCCGGTGTCATTGTGTGTTAATGACGCGGGCTCGTCGGAGGCTGTCGGTGATAATGGCGGCCGATGGAGCGAGCCGCGCAGTTCCCGGTGTCATTGTGTGTTAATGACGCGGGCTCGTCGGTGATAATGGCGGCCGATGGAGCGAGCCGCGCAGTTCCCGGTGTCATTGTGTGTTAATGACGCGGGCTCGTCGGTGATAATGGCGGCCGATGGAGCGAGCCGCGCAGTTCCCGGTGTCATTGTGTGTTAATGACGCGGGCTCGTCGGAGGCTGTCGGTGATAATGGCGGCCGATGGAGCGAGCCGCGCAGTTCCCGGTGTCATTGTGTGTTAATGACGCGGGCTCGTCGGTGATAATGGCGGCCGATGGAGCGAGCCGCGCAGTTCCCGGTGTCATTGTGTGTTAATGACGCGGGCTCGTCGGTGATAATGGCGGCCGATGGAGCGAGCCGCGCAGTTCCCGGTGTCATTGTGTGTTAATGACGCGGGCTCGTCGGAGGCTGTCGGTGATAATGGCGGCCGATGGAGCGAGCCGCGCAGTTCCCGGTGTCATTGTGTGTTAATGACGCGGGCTCGTCGGTGATAATGGCGGCCGATGGAGCGAGCCGCGCAGTTCCCGGTGTCATTGTGTGTTAATGACGCGGGCTCGTCGGAGGCTGTCGGTGATAATGGCGGCCGATGGAGCGAGCCGCGCAGTTCCCGGTGTCATTGTGTGTTAATGACGCGGGCTCGTCGGAGGCTGTCGGTGATAATGGCGGCCGATGGAGCGAGCCGCGCAGTTCCCGGTGTCATTGTGTGTTAATGACGCGGGCTCGTCGGAGGCTGTCGGTGATAATGGCGGCCGATGGAGCGAGCCGCGCAGTTCCCGGTGTCATTGTGTGTTAATGACGCGGGCTCGTCGGTGATAATGGCGGCCGATGGAGCGAGCCGCGCAGTTCCCGGTGTCATTGTGTGTTAATGACGCGGGCTCGTCGGAGGCTGTCGGTGATAATGGCGGCCGATGGAGCGAGCCGCGCAGTTCCCGGTGTCATTGTGTGTTAATGACGCGGGCTCGTCGGTGATAATGGCGGCCGATGGAGCGAGCCGCGCAGTTCCCGGTGTCATTGTGTGTTAATGACGCGGGCTCGTCGGAGGCTGTCGGTGATAATGGCGGCCGATGGAGCGAGCCGCGCAGTTCCCGGTGTCATTGTGTGTTAATGACGCGGGCTCGTCGGTGATAATGGCGGCCGATGGAGCGAGCCGCGCAGTTCCCGGTGTCATTGTGTGTTAATGACGCGGGCTCGTCGGTGATAATGGCGGCCGATGGAGCGAGCCGCGCAGTTCCCGGTGTCATTGTGTGTTAATGACGCGGGCTCGTCGGAGGCTGTCGGTGATAATGGCGGCCGATGGAGCGAGCCGCGCAGTTCCCGGTGTCATTGTGTGTTAATGACGCGAGCTCGTCGGTGATAATGGCGGCCGACGTAGCGAGCCGCGCAGTTCCCGGTGTCATTGTGTGTTAATGACGCGGGCTCGTCGGTGATAATGGCGGCCGATGGAGCGAGCCGCGCAGTTCCCGGTGTCATTGTGTGTTAATGACGCGGGCTCGTCGGAGGCTGTCGGTGATAATGGCGGCCGATGGAGCGAGCCGCGCAGTTCCCGGTGTCATTGTGTGTTAATGACGCGGGCTCGTCGGAGGCTGTCGGTGATAATGGCGGCCGATGGAGCGAGCCGCGCAGTTCCCGGTGTCATTGTGTGTTAATGACGCGGGCTCGTCGGAGGCTGTCGGTGATAATGGCGGCCGATGGAGCGAGCCGCGCAGTTCCCGGTGTCATTGTGTGTTAATGACGCGGGCTCGTCGGTGATAATGGCGGCCGATGGAGCGAGCCGCGCAGTTCCCGGTGTCATTGTGTGTTAATGACGCGGGCTCGTCGGAGGCTGTCGGTGATAATGGCGGCCGATGGAGCGAGCCGCGCAGTTCCCGGTGTCATTGTGTGTTAATGACGCGGGCTCGTCGGTGATAATGGCGGCCGATGGAGCGAGCCGCGCAGTTCCCGGTGTCATTGTGTGTTAATGACGCGGGCTCGTCGGTGATAATGGCGGCCGATGGAGCGAGCCGCGCAGTTCCCGGTGTCATTGTGTGTTAATGACGCGGGCTCGTCGGTGATAATGGCGGCCGATGGAGCGAGCCGCGCAGTTCCCGGTGTCATTGTGTGTTAATGACGCGGGCTCGTCGGTGATAATGGCGGCCGATGGAGCGAGCCGCGCAGTTCCCGGTGTCATTGTGTGTTAATGACGCGGGCTCGTCGGAGGCTGTCGGTGATAATGGCGGCCGATGGAGCGAGCCGCGCAGTTCCCGGTGTCATTGTGTGTTAATGACGCGGGCTCGTCGGAGGCTGGCGGTGATAATGGCGGCCGATGGAGCGAGCCGCGCAGTTCCCGGTGTCATTGTGTGTTAATGACGCGGGCTCGTCGGTGATAATGGCGGCCGATGGAGCGAGCCGCGCAGTTCCCGGTGTCATTGTGTGTTAATGACGCGGGCTCGTCGGAGGCTGTCGGTGATAATGGCGGCCGATGGAGCGAGCCGCGCAGTTCCCGGTGTCATTGTGTGTTAATGACGCGGGCTCGTCGGAGGCTGTCGGTGATAATGGCGGCCGATGGAGCGAGCCGCGCAGTTCCCGGTGTCATTGTGTGTTAATGACGCGGGCTCGTCGGAGGCTGTCGGTGATAATGGCGGCCGATGGAGCGAGCCGCGCAGTTCCCGGTGTCATTGTGTGTTAATGACGCGGGCTCGTCGGTGATAATGGCGGCCGATGGAGCGAGCCGCGCAGTTCCCGGTGTCATTGTGTGTTAATGACGCGGGCTCGTCGGTGATAATGGCGGCCGATGGAGCGAGCCGCGCAGTTCCCGGTGTCATTGTGTGTTAATGACGCGGGCTCGTCGGAGGCTGTCGGTGATAATGGCGGCCGATGGAGCGAGCCGCGCAGTTCCCGGTGTCATTGTGTGTTAATGACGCGGGCTCGTCGGAGGCTGTCGGTGATAATGGCGGCCGATGGAGCGAGCCGCGCAGTTCCCGGTGTCATTGTGTGTTAATGACGCGGGCTCGTCGGTGATAATGGCGGCCGATGGAGCGAGCCGCGCAGTTCCCGGTGTCATTGTGTGTTAATGACGCGGGCTCGTCGGTGATAATGGCGGCCGATGGAGCGAGCCGCGCAGTTCCCGGTGTCATTGTGTGTTAATGACGCGGGCTCGTCGGTGATAATGGCGGCCGATGGAGCGAGCCGCGCAGTTCCCGGTGTCATTGTGTGTTAATGACGCGGGCTCGTCGGTGATAATGGCGGCCGATGGAGCGAGCCGCGCAGTTCCCGGTGTCATTGTGTGTTAATGACGCGGGCTCGTCGGTGATAATGGCGGCCGATGGAGCGAGCCGCGCAGTTCCCGGTGTCATTGTGTGTTAATGACGCGGGCTCGTCGGAGGCTGTCGGTGATAATGGCGGCCGATGGAGCGAGCCGCGCAGTTCCCGGTGTCATTGTGTGTTAATGACGCGGGCTCGTCGGTGATAATGGCGGCCGATGGAGCGAGCCGCGCAGTTCCCGGTGTCATTGTGTGTTAATGACGCGGGCTCGTCGGAGGCTGTCGGTGATAATGGCGGCCGATGGAGCGAGCCGCGCAGTTCCCGGTGTCATTGTGTGTTAATGACGCGGGCTCGTCGGTGATAATGGCGGCCGATGGAGCGAGCCGCGCAGTTCCCGGTGTCATTGTGTGTTAATGACGCGGGCTCGTCGGAGGCTGTCGGTGATAATGGCGGCCGATGGAGCGAGCCGCGCAGTTCCCGGTGTCATTGTGTGTTAATGACGCGGGCTCGTCGGAGGCTGTCGGTGATAATGGCGGCCGATGGAGCGAGCCGCGCAGTTCCCGGTGTCATTGTGTGTTAATGACGCGGGCTCGTCGGAGGCTGTCGGTGATAATGGCGGCCGATGGAGCGAGCCGCGCAGTTCCCGGTGTCATTGTGTGTTAATGACGCGGGCTCGTCGGAGGCTGTCGGTGATAATGGCGGCCGATGGAGCGAGCCGCGCAGTTCCCGGTGTCATTGTGTGTTAATGACGCGGGCTCGTCGGAGGCTGTCGGTGATAATGGCGGCCGATGGAGCGAGCCGCGCAGTTCCCGGTGTCATTGTGTGTTAATGACGCGGGCTCGTCGGTGATAATGGCGGCCGATGGAGCGAGCCGCGCAGTTCCCGGTGTCATTGTGTGTTAATGACGCGGGCTCGTCGGAGGCTGTCGGTGATAATGGCGGCCGATGGAGCGAGCCGCGCAGTTCCCGGTGTCATTGTGTGTTAATGACGCGGGCTCGTCGGAGGCTGTCGGTGATAATGGCGGCCGATGGAGCGAGCCGCGCAGTTCCCGGTGTCATTGTGTGTTAATGACGCGGGCTCGTCGGAGGCTGTCGGTGATAATGGCGGCCGATGGAGCGAGCCGCGCAGTTCCCGGTGTCATTGTGTGTTAATGACGCGGGCTCGTCGGTGATAATGGCGGCCGATGGAGCGAGCCGCGCAGTTCCCGGTGTCATTGTGTGTTAATGACGCGGGCTCGTCGGAGGCTGTCGGTGATAATGGCGGCCGATGGAGCGAGCCGCGCAGTTCCCGGTGTCATTGTGTGTTAATGACGCGGGCTCGTCGGAGGCTGTCGGTGATAATGGCGGCCGATGGAGCGAGCCGCGCAGTTCCCGGTGTCATTGTGTGTTAATGACGCGGGCTCGTCGGTGATAATGGCGGCCGATGGAGCGAGCCGCGCAGTTCCCGGTGTCATTGTGTGTTAATGACGCGGGCTCGTCGGTGATAATGGCGGCCGATGGAGCGAGCCGCGCAGTTCCCGGTGTCATTGTGTGTTAATGACGCGGGCTCGTCGGTGATAATGGCGGCCGATGGAGCGAGCCGCGCAGTTCCCGGTGTCATTGTGTGTTAATGACGCGGGCTCGTCGGAGGCTGTCGGTGATAATGGCGGCCGATGGAGCGAGCCGCGCAGTTCCCGGTGTCATTGTGTGTTAATGACGCGGGCTCGTCGGAGGCTGTCGGTGATAATGGCGGCCGATGGAGCGAGCCGCGCAGTTCCCGGTGTCATTGTGTGTTAATGACGCGGGCTCGTCGGTGATAATGGCGGCCGATGGAGCGAGCCGCGCAGTTCCCGGTGTCATTGTGTGTTAATGACGCGGGCTCGTCGGTGATAATGGCGGCCGATGGAGCGAGCCGCGCAGTTCCCGGTGTCATTGTGTGTTAATGACGCGGGCTCGTCGGTGATAATGGCGGCCGATGGAGCGAGCCGCGCAGTTCCCGGTGTCATTGTGTGTTAATGACGCGGGCTCGTCGGAGGCTGTCGGTGATAATGGCGGCCGATGGAGCGAGCCGCGCAGTTCCCGGTGTCATTGTGTGTTAATGACGCGGGCTCGTCGGTGATAATGGCGGCCGATGGAGCGAGCCGCGCAGTTCCCGGTGTCATTGTGTGTTAATGACGCGGGCTCGTCGGTGATAATGGCGGCCGATGGAGCGAGCCGCGCAGTTCCCGGTGTCATTGTGTGTTAATGACGCGGGCTCGTCGGGGGCTGTCGGTGATAATGGCGGCCGATGGAGCGAGCCGCGCAGTTCCCGGTGTCATTGTGTGTTAATGACGCGGGCTCGTCGGAGGCTGTCGGTGATAATGGCGGCCGATGGAGCGAGCCGCGCAGTTCCCGGTGTCATTGTGTGTTAATGACGCGGGCTCGTCGGTGATAATGGCGGCCGATGGAGCGAGCCGCGCAGTTCCCGGTGTCATTGTGTGTTAATGACGCGGGCTCGTCGGTGATAATGGCGGCCGATGGAGCGAGCCGCGCAGTTCCCGGTGTCATTGTGTGTTAATGACGCGGGCTCGTCGGAGGCTGTCGGTGATAATGGCGGCCGATGGAGCGAGCCGCGCAGTTCCCGGTGTCATTGTGTGTTAATGACGCGGGCTCGTCGGTGATAATGGCGGCCGATGGAGCGAGCCGCGCAGTTCCCGGTGTCATTGTGTGTTAATGACGCGGGCTCGTCGGAGGCTGTCGGTGATAATGGCGGCCGATGGAGCGAGCCGCGCAGTTCCCGGTGTCATTGTGTGTTAATGACGCGGGCTCGTCGGAGGCTGTCGGTGATAATGGCGGCCGATGGAGCGAGCCGCGCAGTTCCCGGTGTCATTGTGTGTTAATGACGCGGGCTCGTCGGAGGCTGTCGGTGATAATGGCGGCCGATGGAGCGAGCCGCGCAGTTCCCGGTGTCATTGTGTGTTAATGACGCGGGCTCGTCGGTGATAATGGCGGCCGATGGAGCGAGCCGCGCAGTTCCCGGTGTCATTGTGTGTTAATGACGCGGGCTCGTCGGTGATAATGGCGGCCGATGGAGCGAGCCGCGCAGTTCCCGGTGTCATTGTGTGTTAATGACGCGGGCTCGTCGGAGGCTGTCGGTGATAATGGCGGCCGATGGAGCGAGCCGCGCAGTTCCCGGTGTCATTGTGTGTTAATGACGCGGGCTCGTCGGTGATAATGGCGGCCGATGGAGCGAGCCGCGCAGTTCCCGGTGTCATTGTGTGTTAATGACGCGGGCTCGTCGGAGGCTGTCGGTGATAATGGCGGCCGATGGAGCGAGCCGCGCAGTTCCCGGTGTCATTGTGTGTTAATGACGCGGGCTCGTCGGTGATAATGGCGGCCGATGGAGCGAGCCGCGCAGTTCCCGGTGTCATTGTGTGTTAATGACGCGGGCTCGTCGGAGGCTGTCGGTGATAATGGCGGCCGATGGAGCGAGCCGCGCAGTTCCCGGTGTCATTGTGTGTTAATGACGCGGGCTCGTCGGAGGCTGTCGGTGATAATGGCGGCCGATGGAGCGAGCCGCGCAGTTCCCGGTGTCATTGTGTGTTAATGACGCGGGCTCGTCGGTGATAATGGCGGCCGATGGAGCGAGCCGCGCAGTTCCCGGTGTCATTGTGTGTTAATGACGCGGGCTCGTCGGTGATAATGGCGGCCGATGGAGCGAGCCGCGCAGTTCCCGGTGTCATTGTGTGTTAATGACGCGGGCTCGTCGGGGGCTGTCGGTGATAATGGCGGCCGATGGAGCGAGCCGCGCAGTTCCCGGTGTCATTGTGTGTTAATGACGCGGGCTCGTCGGTGATAATGGCGGCCGATGGAGCGAGCCGCGCAGTTCCCGGTGTCATTGTGTGTTAATGACGCGGGCTCGTCGGAGGCTGTCGGTGATAATGGCGGCCGATGGAGCGAGCCGCGCAGTTCCCGGTGTCATTGTGTGTTAATGACGCGGGCTCGTCGGTGATAATGGCGGCCGATGGAGCGAGCCGCGCAGTTCCCGGTGTCATTGTGTGTTAATGACGCGGGCTCGTCGGTGATAATGGCGGCCGATGGAGCGAGCCGCGCAGTTCCCGGTGTCATTGTGTGTTAATGACGCGGGCTCGTCGGAGGCTGGCGGTGATAATGGCGGCCGATGGAGCGAGCCGCGCAGTTCCCGGTGTCATTGTGTGTTAATGACGCGGGCTCGTCGGTGATAATGGCGGCCGATGGAGCGAGCCGCGCAGTTCCCGGTGTCATTGTGTGTTAATGACGCGGGCTCGTCGGAGGCTGTCGGTGATAATGGCGGCCGATGGAGCGAGCCGCGCAGTTCCCGGTGTCATTGTGTGTTAATGACGCGGGCTCGTCGGTGATAATGGCGGCCGATGGAGCGAGCCGCGCAGTTCCCGGTGTCATTGTGTGTTAATGACGCGGGCTCGTCGGAGGCTGTCGGTGATAATGGCGGCCGATGGAGCGAGCCGCGCAGTTCCCGGTGTCATTGTGTGTTAATGACGCGGGCTCGTCGGAGGCTGTCGGTGATAATGGCGGCCGATGGAGCGAGCCGCGCAGTTCCCGGTGTCATTGTGTGTTAATGACGCGGGCTCGTCGGTGATAATGGCGGCCGATGGAGCGAGCCGCGCAGTTCCCGGTGTCATTGTGTGTTAATGACGCGGGCTCGTCGGTGATAATGGCGGCCGATGGAGCGAGCCGCGCAGTTCCCGGTGTCATTGTGTGTTAATGACGCGGGCTCGTCGGTGATAATGGCGGCCGATGGAGCGAGCCGCGCAGTTCCCGGTGTCATTGTGTGTTAATGACGCGGGCTCGTCGGAGGCTGTCGGTGATAATGGCGGCCGATGGAGCGAGCCGCGCAGTTCCCGGTGTCATTGTGTGTTAATGACGCGGGCTCGTCGGAGGCTGTCGGTGATAATGGCGGCCGATGGAGCGAGCCGCGCAGTTCCCGGTGTCATTGTGTGTTAATGACGCGGGCTCGTCGGAGGCTGTCGGTGATAATGGCGGCCGATGGAGCGAGCCGCGCAGTTCCCGGTGTCATTGTGTGTTAATGACGCGGGCTCGTCGGTGATAATGGCGGCCGATGGAGCGAGCCGCGCAGTTCCCGGTGTCATTGTGTGTTAATGACGCGGGCTCGTCGGTGATAATGGCGGCCGATGGAGCGAGCCGCGCAGTTCCCGGTGTCATTGTGTGTTAATGACGCGGGCTCGTCGGAGGCTGTCGGTGATAATGGCGGCCGATGGAGCGAGCCGCGCAGTTCCCGGTGTCATTGTGTGTTAATGACGCGGGCTCGTCGGTGATAATGGCGGCCGATGGAGCGAGCCGCGCAGTTCCCGGTGTCATTGTGTGTTAATGACGCGGGCTCGTCGGAGGCTGTCGGTGATAATGGCGGCCGATGGAGCGAGCCGCGCAGTTCCCGGTGTCATTGTGTGTTAATGACGCGGGCTCGTCGGTGATAATGGCGGCCGATGGAGCGAGCCGCGCAGTTCCCGGTGTCATTGTGTGTTAATGACGCGGGCTCGTCGGTGATAATGGCGGCCGATGGAGCGAGCCGCGCAGTTCCCGGTGTCATTGTGTGTTAATGACGCGGGCTCGTCGGAGGCTGTCGGTGATAATGGCGGCCGATGGAGCGAGCCGCGCAGTTCCCGGTGTCATTGTGTGTTAATGACGCGGGCTCGTCGGTGATAATGGCGGCCGATGGAGCGAGCCGCGCAGTTCCCGGTGTCATTGTGTGTTAATGACGCGGGCTCGTCGGTGATAATGGCGGCCGATGGAGCGAGCCGCGCAGTTCCCGGTGTCATTGTGTGTTAATGACGCGGGCTCGTCGGTGATAATGGCGGCCGATGGAGCGAGCCGCGCAGTTCCCGGTGTCATTGTGTGTTAATGACGCGGGCTCGTCGGAGGCTGTCGGTGATAATGGCGGCCGATGGAGCGAGCCGCGCAGTTCCCGGTGTCATTGTGTGTTAATGACGCGGGCTCGTCGGTGATAATGGCGGCCGATGGAGCGAGCCGCGCAGTTCCCGGTGTCATTGTGTGTTAATGACGCGGGCTCGTCGGTGATAATGGCGGCCGATGGAGCGAGCCGCGCAGTTCCCGGTGTCATTGTGTGTTAATGACGCGGGCTCGTCGGAGGCTGTCGGTGATAATGGCGGCCGATGGAGCGAGCCGCGCAGTTCCCGGTGTCATTGTGTGTTAATGACGCGGGCTCGTCGGTGATAATGGCGGCCGATGGAGCGAGCCGCGCAGTTCCCGGTGTCATTGTGTGTTAATGACGCGGGCTCGTCGGTGATAATGGCGGCCGATGGAGCGAGCCGCGCAGTTCCCGGTGTCATTGTGTGTTAATGACGCGGGCTCGTCGGTGATAATGGCGGCCGATGGAGCGAGCCGCGCAGTTCCCGGTGTCATTGTGTGTTAATGACGCGGGCTCGTCGGAGGCTGTCGGTGATAATGGCGGCCGATGGAGCGAGCCGCGCAGTTCCCGGTGTCATTGTGTGTTAATGACGCGGGCTCGTCGGTGATAATGGCGGCCGATGGAGCGAGCCGCGCAGTTCCCGGTGTCATTGTGTGTTAATGACGCGGGCTCGTCGGAGGCTGTCGGTGATAATGGCGGCCGATGGAGCGAGCCGCGCAGTTCCCGGTGTCATTGTGTGTTAATGACGCGGGCTCGTCGGAGGCTGTCGGTGATAATGGCGGCCGATGGAGCGAGCCGCGCAGTTCCCGGTGTCATTGTGTGTTAATGACGCGGGCTCGTCGGAGGCTGTCGGTGATAATGGCGGCCGATGGAGCGAGCCGCGCAGTTCCCGGTGTCATTGTGTGTTAATGACGCGGGCTCGTCGGAGGCTGTCGGTGATAATGGCGGCCGATGGAGCGAGCCGCGCAGTTCCCGGTGTCATTGTGTGTTAATGACGCGGGCTCGTCGGTGATAATGGCGGCCGATGGAGCGAGCCGCGCAGTTCCCGGTGTCATTGTGTGTTAATGACGCGGGCTCGTCGGAGGCTGTCGGTGATAATGGCGGCCGATGGAGCGAGCCGCGCAGTTCCCGGTGTCATTGTGTGTTAATGACGCGGGCTCGTCGGTGATAATGGCGGCCGATGGAGCGAGCCGCGCAGTTCCCGGTGTCATTGTGTGTTAATGACGCGGGCTCGTCGGAGGCTGTCGGTGATAATGGCGGCCGATGGAGCGAGCCGCGCAGTTCCCGGTGTCATTGTGTGTTAATGACGCGGGCTCGTCGGTGATAATGGCGGCCGATGGAGCGAGCCGCGCAGTTCCCGGTGTCATTGTGTGTTAATGACGCGGGCTCGTCGGTGATAATGGCGGCCGATGGAGCGAGCCGCGCAGTTCCCGGTGTCATTGTGTGTTAATGACGCGGGCTCGTCGGAGGCTGTCGGTGATAATGGCGGCCGATGGAGCGAGCCGCGCAGTTCCCGGTGTCATTGTGTGTTAATGACGCGGGCTCGTCGGAGGCTGTCGGTGATAATGGCGGCCGATGGAGCGAGCCGCGCAGTTCCCGGTGTCATTGTGTGTTAATGACGCGGGCTCGTCGGAGGCTGTCGGTGATAATGGCGGCCGATGGAGCGAGCCGCGCAGTTCCCGGTGTCATTGTGTGTTAATGACGCGGGCTCGTCGGAGGCTGTCGGTGATAATGGCGGCCGATGGAGCGAGCCGCGCAGTTCCCGGTGTCATTGTGTGTTAATGACGCGGGCTCGTCGGAGGCTGTCGGTGATAATGGCGGCCGATGGAGCGAGCCGCGCAGTTCCCGGTGTCATTGTGTGTTAATGACGCGGGCTCGTCGGTGATAATGGCGGCCGATGGAGCGAGCCGCGCAGTTCCCGGTGTCATTGTGTGTTAATGACGCGGGCTCGTCGGTGATAATGGCGGCCGATGGAGCGAGCCGCGCAGTTCCCGGTGTCATTGTGTGTTAATGACGCGGGCTCGTCGGTGATAATGGCGGCCGATGGAGCGAGCCGCGCAGTTCCCGGTGTCATTGTGTGTTAATGACGCGGGCTCGTCGGTGATAATGGCGGCCGATGGAGCGAGCCGCGCAGTTCCCGGTGTCATTGTGTGTTAATGACGCGGGCTCGTCGGAGGCTGTCGGTGATAATGGCGGCCGATGGAGCGAGCCGCGCAGTTCCCGGTGTCATTGTGTGTTAATGACGCGGGCTCGTCGGTGATAATGGCGGCCGATGGAGCGAGCCGCGCAGTTCCCGGTGTCATTGTGTGTTAATGACGCGGGCTCGTCGGTGATAATGGCGGCCGATGGAGCGAGCCGCGCAGTTCCCGGTGTCATTGTGTGTTAATGACGCGGGCTCGTCGGAGGCTGTCGGTGATAATGGCGGCCGATGGAGCGAGCCGCGCAGTTCCCGGTGTCATTGTGTGTTAATGACGCGGGCTCGTCGGAGGCTGTCGGTGATAATGGCGGCCGATGGAGCGAGCCGCGCAGTTCCCGGTGTCATTGTGTGTTAATGACGCGGGCTCGTCGGAGGCTGTCGGTGATAATGGCGGCCGATGGAGCGAGCCGCGCAGTTCCCGGTGTCATTGTGTGTTAATGACGCGGGCTCGTCGGTGATAATGGCGGCCGATGGAGCGAGCCGCGCAGTTCCCGGTGTCATTGTGTGTTAATGACGCGGGCTCGTCGGTGATAATGGCGGCCGATGGAGCGAGCCGCGCAGTTCCCGGTGTCATTGTGTGTTAATGACGCGGGCTCGTCGGAGGCTGTCGGTGATAATGGCGGCCGATGGAGCGAGCCGCGCAGTTCCCGGTGTCATTGTGTGTTAATGACGCGGGCTCGTCGGTGATAATGGCGGCCGATGGAGCGAGCCGCGCAGTTCCCGGTGTCATTGTGTGTTAATGACGCGGGCTCGTCGGAGGCTGTCGGTGATAATGGCGGCCGATGGAGCGAGCCGCGCAGTTCCCGGTGTCATTGTGTGTTAATGACGCGGGCTCGTCGGAGGCTGTCGGTGATAATGGCGGCCGATGGAGCGAGCCGCGCAGTTCCCGGTGTCATTGTGTGTTAATGACGCGGGCTCGTCGGAGGCTGTCGGTGATAATGGCGGCCGATGGAGCGAGCCGCGCAGTTCCCGGTGTCATTGTGTGTTAATGACGCGGGCTCGTCGGTGATAATGGCGGCCGATGGAGCGAGCCGCGCAGTTCCCGGTGTCATTGTGTGTTAATGACGCGGGCTCGTCGGTGATAATGGCGGCCGATGGAGCGAGCCGCGCAGTTCCCGGTGTCATTGTGTGTTAATGACGCGGGCTCGTCGGAGGCTGTCGGTGATAATGGCGGCCGATGGAGCGAGCCGCGCAGTTCCCGGTGTCATTGTGTGTTAATGACGCGGGCTCGTCGGGGGCTGTCGGTGATAATGGCGGCCGATGGAGCGAGCCGCGCAGTTCCCGGTGTCATTGTGTGTTAATGACGCGGGCTCGTCGGTGATAATGGCGGCCGATGGAGCGAGCCGCGCAGTTCCCGGTGTCATTGTGTGTTAATGACGCGGGCTCGTCGGAGGCTGTCGGTGATAATGGCGGCCGATGGAGCGAGCCGCGCAGTTCCCGGTGTCATTGTGTGTTAATGACGCGGGCTCGTCGGTGATAATGGCGGCCGATGGAGCGAGCCGCGCAGTTCCCGGTGTCATTGTGTGTTAATGACGCGGGCTCGTCGGTGATAATGGCGGCCGATGGAGCGAGCCGCGCAGTTCCCGGTGTCATTGTGTGTTAATGACGCGGGCTCGTCGGAGGCTGTCGGTGATAATGGCGGCCGATGGAGCGAGCCGCGCAGTTCCCGGTGTCATTGTGTGTTAATGACGCGGGCTCGTCGGAGGCTGTCGGTGATAATGGCGGCCGATGGAGCGAGCCGCGCAGTTCCCGGTGTCATTGTGTGTTAATGACGCGGGCTCGTCGGAGGCTGTCGGTGATAATGGCGGCCGATGGAGCGAGCCGCGCAGTTCCCGGTGTCATTGTGTGTTAATGACGCGGGCTCGTCGGTGATAATGGCGGCCGATGGAGCGAGCCGCGCAGTTCCCGGTGTCATTGTGTGTTAATGACGCGGGCTCGTCGGTGATAATGGCGGCCGATGGAGCGAGCCGCGCAGTTCCCGGTGTCATTGTGTGTTAATGACGCGGGCTCGTCGGAGGCTGTCGGTGATAATGGCGGCCGATGGAGCGAGCCGCGCAGTTCCCGGTGTCATTGTGTGTTAATGACGCGGGCTCGTCGGAGGCTGTCGGTGATAATGGCGGCCGATGGAGCGAGCCGCGCAGTTCCCGGTGTCATTGTGTGTTAATGACGCGGGCTCGTCGGAGGCTGTCGGTGATAATGGCGGCCGATGGAGCGAGCCGCGCAGTTCCCGGTGTCATTGTGTGTTAATGACGCGGGCTCGTCGGAGGCTGTCGGTGATAATGGCGGCCGATGGAGCGAGCCGCGCAGTTCCCGGTGTCATTGTGTGTTAATGACGCGGGCTCGTCGGAGGCTGTCGGTGATAATGGCGGCCGATGGAGCGAGCCGCGCAGTTCCCGGTGTCATTGTGTGTTAATGACGCGGGCTCGTCGGTGATAATGGCGGCCGATGGAGCGAGCCGCGCAGTTCCCGGTGTCATTGTGTGTTAATGACGCGGGCTCGTCGGAGGCTGTCGGTGATAATGGCGGCCGATGGAGCGAGCCGCGCAGTTCCCGGTGTCATTGTGTGTTAATGACGCGGGCTCGTCGGTGATAATGGCGGCCGATGGAGCGAGCCGCGCAGTTCCCGGTGTCATTGTGTGTTAATGACGCGGGCTCGTCGGTGATAATGGCGGCCGATGGAGCGAGCCGCGCAGTTCCCGGTGTCATTGTGTGTTAATGACGCGGGCTCGTCGGAGGCTGTCGGTGATAATGGCGGCCGATGGAGCGAGCCGCGCAGTTCCCGGTGTCATTGTGTGTTAATGACGCGGGCTCGTCGGAGGCTGTCGGTGATAATGGCGGCCGATGGAGCGAGCCGCGCAGTTCCCGGTGTCATTGTGTGTTAATGACGCGGGCTCGTCGGAGGCTGTCGGTGATAATGGCGGCCGATGGAGCGAGCCGCGCAGTTCCCGGTGTCATTGTGTGTTAATGACGCGGGCTCGTCGGAGGCTGTCGGTGATAATGGCGGCCGATGGAGCGAGCCGCGCAGTTCCCGGTGTCATTGTGTGTTAATGACGCGGGCTCGTCGGTGATAATGGCGGCCGATGGAGCGAGCCGCGCAGTTCCCGGTGTCATTGTGTGTTAATGACGCGGGCTCGTCGGTGATAATGGCGGCCGATGGAGCGAGCCGCGCAGTTCCCGGTGTCATTGTGTGTTAATGACGCGGGCTCGTCGGAGGCTGTCGGTGATAATGGCGGCCGATGGAGCGAGCCGCGCAGTTCCCGGTGTCATTGTGTGTTAATGACGCGGGCTCGTCGGTGATAATGGCGGCCGATGGAGCGAGCCGCGCAGTTCCCGGTGTCATTGTGTGTTAATGACGCGGGCTCGTCGGAGGCTGTCGGTGATAATGGCGGCCGATGGAGCGAGCCGCGCAGTTCCCGGTGTCATTGTGTGTTAATGACGCGGGCTCGTCGGAGGCTGTCGGTGATAATGGCGGCCGATGGAGCGAGCCGCGCAGTTCCCGGTGTCATTGTGTGTTAATGACGCGGGCTCGTCGGAGGCTGTCGGTGATAATGGCGGCCGATGGAGCGAGCCGCGCAGTTCCCGGTGTCATTGTGTGTTAATGACGCGGGCTCGTCGGAGGCTGTCGGTGATAATGGCGGCCGATGGAGCGAGCCGCGCAGTTCCCGGTGTCATTGTGTGTTAATGACGCGGGCTCGTCGGTGATAATGGCGGCCGATGGAGCGAGCCGCGCAGTTCCCGGTGTCATTGTGTGTTAATGACGCGGGCTCGTCGGTGATAATGGCGGCCGATGGAGCGAGCCGCGCAGTTCCCGGTGTCATTGTGTGTTAATGACGCGGGCTCGTCGGAGGCTGTCGGTGATAATGGCGGCCGATGGAGCGAGCCGCGCAGTTCCCGGTGTCATTGTGTGTTAATGACGCGGGCTCGTCGGGGGCTGTCGGTGATAATGGCGGCCGATGGAGCGAGCCGCGCAGTTCCCGGTGTCATTGTGTGTTAATGACGCGGGCTCGTCGGTGATAATGGCGGCCGATGGAGCGAGCCGCGCAGTTCCCGGTGTCATTGTGTGTTAATGACGCGGGCTCGTCGGAGGCTGTCGGTGATAATGGCGGCCGATGGAGCGAGCCGCGCAGTTCCCGGTGTCATTGTGTGTTAATGACGCGGGCTCGTCGGTGATAATGGCGGCCGATGGAGCGAGCCGCGCAGTTCCCGGTGTCATTGTGTGTTAATGACGCGGGCTCGTCGGTGATAATGGCGGCCGATGGAGCGAGCCGCGCAGTTCCCGGTGTCATTGTGTGTTAATGACGCGGGCTCGTCGGTGATAATGGCGGCCGATGGAGCGAGCCGCGCAGTTCCCGGTGTCATTGTGTGTTAATGACGCGGGCTCGTCGGAGGCTGTCGGTGATAATGGCGGCCGATGGAGCGAGCCGCGCAGTTCCCGGTGTCATTGTGTGTTAATGACGCGGGCTCGTCGGAGGCTGTCGGTGATAATGGCGGCCGATGGAGCGAGCCGCGCAGTTCCCGGTGTCATTGTGTGTTAATGACGCGGGCTCGTCGGAGGCTGTCGGTGATAATGGCGGCCGATGGAGCGAGCCGCGCAGTTCCCGGTGTCATTGTGTGTTAATGACGCGGGCTCGTCGGTGATAATGGCGGCCGATGGAGCGAGCCGCGCAGTTCCCGGTGTCATTGTGTGTTAATGACGCGGGCTCGTCGGAGGCTGTCGGTGATAATGGCGGCCGATGGAGCGAGCCGCGCAGTTCCCGGTGTCATTGTGTGTTAATGACGCGGGCTCGTCGGTGATAATGGCGGCCGATGGAGCGAGCCGCGCAGTTCCCGGTGTCATTGTGTGTTAATGACGCGGGCTCGTCGGTGATAATGGCGGCCGATGGAGCGAGCCGCGCAGTTCCCGGTGTCATTGTGTGTTAATGACGCGGGCTCGTCGGAGGCTGTCGGTGATGATGACGCGCCGATGACCGGCTATTTGTGAGCTATTGTCTAAATCGTTGCTGGGTTCGAACCTTCTCGCATACTGTATTACTTTTAGAAGACGCGATCTCTGACTAATGGCGCAATGACCTAAGTGGTCATCACACCGTTTTCTACTGCGTTGTGATGTGGGTACAAATCGCACATAACATTTTATGAATTTGATGTTCTCTATCGCGACTGCCTGGATGGTATAGTGGTTAGCGTATGCGGCTGCTAATCAAGAGGTCTCGGGTTCCATTCACGGGTCGGACCAAATATTTGTGTGATCCACAAGTATTTACAAAAAAAAAGTATGTTTATGTATTTATATCAGTTGTCTAGTCCCCTTAATACAAGCTCTGCTTAGTTTGGAGACTAGATGGCGTTGTGTGTAAAATGTCCGAAATATGTATTTATTTATTTATCTATGTTCGCTTTGTATATGTAACGTATATAATAATGTTTGAAATTCCCTCGATGCAAGATAAATATTTTGTATATCTAACACATAACGCCTAGATGGCGTTACACATAACGCCATCTAGCTTCAAACGAAGCAGAGCTGAACTATAAAAGATTGACTCATAGACAGCTCGTTTTTGGTGAGAGTCGCCAGAGTTTGGAACGACCTGCCTGGGTCTATTTTTCCTGATGAGTTGAACTCTGGAGCCTTTAAGAGTAGAGTGAACAGGTTTCTTTTAGATGGGCGTGTACCACCTTCGTCTTCATCTACACTTGCCATCAGGTGAGATGGAAGACAAACGCCTATTCCATTACAACATTTAAAAAAAAGAATACTTAGATTTTTTTTTTGTTAATACCTACATGTTTTACATAGAAAACTCCCAAACTTTGAAACAAATATTTTTAGATAATCCAAACAAATAGCTCCATCCAGCATTGAACCTTAGAGTCACATACACTATCACTACGCCAATGACAGAGAAATTATCCTACTAATATTATAAACGCGAAAGTTTGTGGGTATGTATGTTTGTTGCTCTTTCACGCAAAAAGTACTGAACGGATTTGGATGAAACTTTACAGTAATATAGCTTATATATCAGAATAACACATAGGCTACTTTTTATTGCAATAATCGAGATACACGCGAGCGGAGCCGCGAGTGAAAGCAAGTAGCATTATAGTAGTTTATAAATAAATACATACAAACAACTGTTGGCCTTGAGGTTTATACTGCACCAAGTGTAGTGTAGTGGGTTATCTATAAATTGTTGCTTTAAGTCTGGGTGATCTTTTCGTCCGTGACGTGAATATTTGTAAAGTTCCCCGTGACACAGAATGTATATTCCTAAGGCCTACTGCTGTCTTTTTAACAAAAAAAATATCTAAGTAGTGTATATGTGTAATTATTTTAAAAGCTTCAACGCTCCTTTCAAAACAAAATACCACAAACGTCTGAAGTACAAAGTTTGAATCAACTCTAATGACATGAATTAATAAGTGATCGTTGAACAGAATATATGTGAATTATTTATATTTCAATATGGCGTCGGCGAGTGGGCACTCACACTGACGTCACATACTATAAATGTAACATTAGTTGAGGGATTTTCAAAGTAACTAAAACTATTAATATTAGAATTATAATCACCTTCCTAGCCTATAATGTAATCTAGTTAATATGTGGTCGGCTACTAGTTCAAACGGTTTTACCTTAATAACAGTTTTTACACGGAGTTTTTACAAAATAAAAAACTTTCTAATTAAACTAGACCTTACCAGGCATTTTTGAAACGTTACATTAATGACTGTAGTTACTCAGTTCCAACGTCACTTGAAAAACCAAATAAAACATTGATCCATTCCGGGAATCGTTTCCGCGACCATTTTTGTGAAATTAATAATTTATTAATTTAAAACGAAAACAAGAATAGTTACTCAGTTCCAACGTCACTTGAAAAACCAAATAAAACATTGATCCATTCCGGGAATCGTTTTCGAGACCTTTTTATGAAATTAATTATTTATTAAATTAAAAACGAAAACAAGGATAACCTAACAACTTGTGAGACGCACTGAGTTATCAAGTTCACATACATTTTTCTCCGAGGTGTCGATATACTAAACTGTCATTCGTCGAAGGCGACTCAGGCATCGTTTTGCACGCTAGACAGTCTTATCGAAGCGTTAATACCGCGCACTGAACCCCCAGGGGGTGGTTGACATTAATGACCCCTTGAGAGGGGTTCAAGTTTAGCTATACCCCGATATAGATAATAGATCGTTCGACGGTCACCCATATAGATACTGACCGCGCCGTTGTTGCTTTCCGTCGCTGATTGTTTCCAATTAGATAATTCCACTCGCTATGAGCACTTTAAATAGTTTAGTAGCTGAGATTTAATATAGAAAATAATCAAATAACTTTCATTTATTTCATTTAAATAAATAAAAACCAATTTAAAAGTCAAATTTCAAAAAGGAAACTAAATATTAAATACGAGAACCTTTAATTGTATTTCACAAGTAAGGCCTCTATAACTAATGAACTAACAAAGCTATCTATCACATGAACTAACCATAGTTAATTCGTAAAGTCCAGGACGGATGGAAAGACGGACATTACGAATCTATAGGGGTTCCAAGTCCTGAACTACGGAACCCTAAACACGTCAACTTTAAAATGCACATCACTAGCGGACGCGGCCCACATACATCACTTAAGTAAAATTAAGAAGGATGTGCGCAGTTACTCTCACAGATTAGATCTCAACACGTCTGAACATGTTCCCTCTTCACTTGGCTGACAGCGGAACAGCTCGGTGAGATATTAGCTCGTTAATTGTACTACAGAACCACAATATGTTTTTTTTTTCGTGTTGAAAATCATCATGGACAGTCACCCCACCGGGGGTTGCGGCGGGGAAGCGTGTCGGACTCGAACTGACTAAAAACCATACAGTGTTCCGCTCTTTGCGCTTTTCTTTTACGAGGAGGAGGAGTCCAGGGTCAGATTTCCTTCTGGACTCCTCCAGCGCCTGCCCGCTCCTGATGCGGGCACCGTCTCTGTTCGACGACCCTCTCCTAGGCGGCATCCGGCACACACGTACGCTGCCCCCTCGCGGCCCCTAAGCTTCCTTGGCCAACCTGGAAGAGGCTTAATAGGCTGCGTACCTAGGTTGGCAGATCTAGAGACATTTTGACAAGATGGGGATTTTTAGGCCCAAGCGCCAGCAAACAGTGAAAGTCCAGCCGTTTCAGAGATTAGCAGTGTGGCGACATCCACATACAGCGCAATCGAAAACATACAACAGCGCCATCTAGCGAAGAAACACTGAACTACGAGGAAAACACGTAACGATCTATACGGAGTAACTACTAATCCTGAATCGCGAAAGTGACATTCTCGACATTAGCATGTATACAACATCTCAACATGAACTGTTGGGTCGTCGCCAGGCATGATCACCTCGCCTGGTCGGAGGACCCTCCCTTTGGTTGGAGGAACACGACACCCGTGCCTCTACAGCAGGAATAAACAAACAAACAAAAATTATAAAAATGATATGTTTTGGTAAAAACCTGTTTAATTGATATTACATACAGACACTCAAACTTTATTTACTTCTATGTCTGTATGTTTATTTGATGGCCCGCCCTACAGCAAAACGTTTAAACACACACATTAAAGTATTTAGTAAGCTCACAAAACAACTCATTAGGGCCACAGCACACTAGCTACTTTTAGCATCGGCGATCGGCAACAAGTCGTTTTTTATAAGCTAAATACGGCGACCAAACGCTCAACACCGCACAAACGCGGAGATTGAGTCGCTTTTTAAAAGCGCGACACAGCAGCGCGCGTTTCCGATACCGCGATCGAACGCAGGAAGTCGCTAAAACGCGATGCAGCATCGATCGACGCAGTCGCCAAGTCGCCGATCGCCGATGCTAAAAGTAGCTAGTGTGTTGTGGCCCTTAGTCAATAGAACCTTAAATAGATACTTTGAGCTGCCCATTCTGCACATGCTGTTTATTTTGAAAGTTTAAATTTATGTTGATGTGACAATTTTTTATAGTTAAATTTACATTATAATTATATTTAACAAATTTATCTTGAATTGTTGCTGTTGTTGTCATTTTTTTAATTATTATCTTTAATTATTATAGTTGTGACTCAAATTGTAATTATCGCTTTTATATTGAAATAATGTATTTTGCATTTAAGAATATTGTCTGGACTTTAAAAGAGACTGTGATCCCTGAGTTTGTTTCGTCCTTTCTTCTCGGGGCTAGTCCAGTTAGGAAAGGCCGAACTCATCTGCTCGTGTGTGTTCATCTAACCTAATTGCAGAATAAATGATTTGATTTGATTTGAAATTACAAACAAACAAATAAATTATATTTATTTGTATAGACAATATTTTACTTTACAACGTACAATATAGGTCTAATGACGTAATCAGTACTAACTACGCCGTAGTATTCCCGTAGCAATAACAGTCAGCTCTCGTAGCGCGTAGATAGCCGCTACGTGACTGGGTTTAGACCGCGGTGTTTCGAATTTAAAATTGAATGCTTGGTCAAGTGCGAGTCGGACGTCCGTAAGTCAGACTTATTATAGGATTCCGTAATTCTTGAGTAGGAACATATACATTTTCTACAAAAAAACACCCAAACTCCCAAACAAATGTTTGCAAACGTTACAAAAATTTGATCCGAACCGGGAATCAAACCCAAGACCCTAAGCACAGTAGTGACATACGCTACTACTGCGCCACCAAGGCAGTCAATGAACATCGCATAAATCCCTCCCCCTCTAAGTACTTACTAAGTTAAATAGGGCCCCTACACAAACCTTTGGGCGCAACCACAAACAACTTGTCTAGTTAACTTGCTTAGAACTTGAGAACAGGATTAAATTATACGTCAGATTAGCTGGTGAGGAGTTGAGAGGAGTTGTGAAGAAGATTTAAAGTTTTTTAACCCCGAAGGAATCAACAGACATATATCTTATTTTTTTTAATATTTAAAAAGACGACTCCCGCTTCAGGAATATAATAGGTCTTTACCTATGAAATTGCCGTTTTGTATGTTTTTAAACTTTTTTATTTCTGTTATTCTAAGTAATCACCCATGCAGTCGACGCATCTTTTCCAACGCATTGGCAGTTTATTGATGCAACAAACTTTTAAAAGGCATTTTGTACTGCCCCTCAGGAAATGAATTTTTTACCCACTAAAAAGTTGTCTAAATTTCAGAAAAAGTAATAGTCGGCAGGTGCAAGGTCTGGTGAGTATGGCGGATGAGGGAGAGCTTGCAACCCCAGCTCTTGCAGCTTGGAGACTGTCTGTTGCGCAGTATGGGGTCGCGCGTTGTCGAGCAGTGGGACGATCGATTGACCAAAGCTGGTTGCAGATGTGCAAGCTTCTCCATCATTCTCTCCAGTTCTTCACAGTACACATCTGCATTAACGCTCATGCCGTTTTGTAAAAAGCTGTGGTAAATCACACCCGCACTAGACCTCCAAACAGTGACCATCATCTTTTCAGGGGTCATTTTTGGTTTAGGGCATTGCTTTGGTGCTGAACCAGGGTCTAACCAACTTGCTAAGCGCTTTCGATTGTCGAACAGAATCAATTTTTCGTCTCACGTAACAATTCGTTTCAAAATTCCTTCATTTCCTTACCTAACCAAACCAAAAAAACAAAAGACTGAGTTTGTTAATAGAATGTCATGGTTTTAAAACAAAATTAATTTGAATTTAGAATACAGAGCCATTACAAACTTTTTTTTATTTAAAATGACCAGTACTGAAGATAGGCAATTTTTTTTTATGATTTTTTATGATTTGTCGCGGGCGACTTTAAAAACATCTAAAAGTTCATCGGAGACACATCGTTTGTTTATTAGTTGCAAACCTTCATTGCACCTTATTAACAAAGCAATATTCGCCATAAGTTTACCACATAAGACATGATAATTTACTTAATTGTGATTTTAATTGATAAATTCTCAGAATTTAAAGAATTTCTACATTAAAAGTTTAGTTCGGTTTCATCATCATTATCATCAACAACCTTTAACAGTCCACTGCTGGACATAGGCCACTCCTTAGAAAGGAGGTTTTGGTCGGCATGTATTTACATGACGTCTAACTTTAGTGTGATACGTCGAGTTTCACGTTACATGCTACACTCGGCTACACGTTTTGACACGAATAGCTAGGATTTGAGATATCGAAAAATGGACAATGAAATAAAAATTTATTATAAATGATAGTTTAAAAAAACTAAAAAACCACGCTTTTGTAGGTAATTTTTTATTACAGAGTTTATATTACAGTAGTAGAAGATTGAAAAATCAATCATAACTAATTACTTCAAAATAAAATTATAATAAAATTTAAGTGATTAGGAGAATAATTCAATTCAGAGTAAATCATTTCGTCTAAAGCTTCACCGTTGGATGGGTTTTTTCCTGTTAACTTAGAGCAATATCATGGTGGTCCTAATAAGGGTATTGGGAAGCTGTTATTGAATTATTGTATTGTCATCGGTCTTTGATAGATGTGCAAAGTTTCAAATTAATCAAACTTCTAGAAATCGGTGAAAATTATGCTCAAAGATTCCATTACATACACACATACTACCCAAGCAAATATAAAAGCGTGGTAAAAACACAATTGTTTTAGGTTAGTTTAGTGATGTTAACAACAGAATCACGACCAAGTATGTACTCTAATAAAGCGCTTTCTATCTCTTCTCTTCAAAGTGGACTAAAAGTGCAGTTTAGAAAGAGTAACCTTTACCAGTAGCATATGTAGGATGAGCGCTGAGATGCAGCGGTGACGTGGGTCCGAGTACATTCTGTGAGCGAGCGTGTTATACCATACGGGAGGGGTACTAGACACAGGCGTCAGCGATATTAGAAAAATGTTTTAAGTGGTGACTGTTTAGCGAAAGTTCAAATATTACATTATTGTGGAGGCAGCGTGTATCGTGTTCCTCCATCACAAAAGGAAGATCATGCCTGGCGGGCCATTTCAATAATTATTTATGCATTGGAATTGGCGTAGCTCACAGGTGGTCCCATCGTCACCATATCGGGATCTCATGATGGGATCCCAAGTAAATCGAGGGAACTCTTCAAATATCATAGACACAATTGTCGCGATTTGGGTACTCGGAATAGTTTTTCTTTGAAGTCGGTTCCTTTTTGGTAAAATTATGGATACTGCTCAAGCTTTAAAAGTAGAGTTGGCTTGGCAACTACATATTTATAGTCGCTTTCGCTTACACTTAGGCAGTACGTATAGCCACGTCTCGTTCGGTATTTGGCGTCGTGAAATATTCGTCAGTTAAGACCGGGTAAGTGGACGTCGGAATGTGCGCTATTGCTGTCTAACTGTCCACTTCGTGTTCATGGTACCCTGGTACCGACTATAGCTGGCGATGTGTTTTTTACCGATAATGTTGATAATAAGTATGGTCGGTCGTTAAAATTATTGTCAAAACCGGTAATATTACAATTTCACTAGTGAAATTATAACTAAATTAATCAATATTTCGGACATCTTACACACAACACCATCTAGTCCCAAACTAAGCAGAGCTTGTATTATGGGTACTAGACAACTGATATAAATACATAAACATACTTTTTTTTGTATCGCTTGCGTCATAGGGTTATAAAAATAGATGTTGTCCGATTCTCAGACCTATCCGATATGCACATGAAACTTCATTCGAATCATTCCAGCCATTTCGGAGGAGTTTGTTAACAAACATCGCGGCACGAATTTTATATATTAGAAATATAGAATTGATATTATATAGTACCTAGCTAAGCTTTTACAAAAAGCTAGCTCGATTTTCAACTATATTTTACTATTTTCAGTTCAACGTACTAATCTATACATATAATAAATCTGTAGAAAAGTCATTTTTGTACATTGAAGAAATTGAAACAAAAAATAGCCAGCGTGTGAAAAGATAAGTAACAGAACCCATTTCCATCATTTTTGAAATTTTTGTCTGTTTGTCTGTTTGTCTGTTTGTCTGTTTGTTTGTGCGCACATCACGTAAAATCTACGAATTCAATGCTGACAATGTTTATATACAAAAATTATACGCAACTTGAGGTTTAACTTAGTTTTTGTTTCATCGAAATCGGTTCACTCTATCAAAAGATATGATTAATTTAGTGAGTTCAAGAAGTAAAATATTACGTTACGCAATTAAGTATAGTACTTGCAACGACATCTTAAGACTAAAAATAGAACTAATGTTGATAGTTGAAATCTAAATCCGATAGATGGCGTTGTGCAAATGACGTCATTTTCTGAATCGCGGTGTTAAGATTTTCCGCGCGAGGATGACGTCCACCGTGTTTACTAGGCAAATTGGGTTTCGTTAGGTGTCTTAAAAGTTCTTGCGTGTGTCGTAAAAGTTCTTTGGTTGCTTGGTTTATCGATTTTCTAAATTGGTCGAAAAAAAAGTATTTGCTTATCTTATTGGTTTCGTTTGGTCAACTTTGGTCATTGGTTTGAAGTACGAAGTTAAGATTGTATTTGATTTACTTCGTAGTTTGAATCCAATAGTGCCAATCGTTATACAGTAAGTTAGTGTTGCCAATTCGTTGAGTCACGACCACGAACAGACGATACGTTGTCACACTAGACTGTTCGACGCACCGTTCTTTTAAGTTTGTAGGCTATTCAGTCATAAGTGTTGTTAGTTTTGTTTATTGCTTTAATTTTCCTTGAAAATGCCTCAAAGAAAAAAAACTAACCTTTCGCTGCGTAGCCGAAATGCGAAAAGGATGAGACTTTGTAGGTCTCAGGAATCGGAAGAAGATCGTGAAGCACGGTTATCTGCTAACCGAGAGCACATCGCTCTTTCACGTGAATCGGAAACGTTCACCGAAAGGGAGTCACGTTTAAGTTCACAAAGAACACGGACCGCGACTTTGCGGTCTCAAGAGAGTATCCAGGAACGCGAAGACCGGCTGTCTGCTGATCGGGAGCGCCACTCTCTCTCACGTGAGTCAGAGACATTCACAGAAAGGGAGTCGCGCTTAAGTTCGCAAAGAACTCGGACCGCGACTTTGCGTTCTCAAGAGAATATCCAGGAACGCGAAGTTCGGCTGTCTGCTGATCGGGAGCGCCACTCTCTCTCACGTGAGTCAGAGACATTCACAGAAAGGGAGTCGCGCTTAAGTTCGCAAAGAACTCGGACCGCGACTTTGCGTTCTCAAGAGAATATCCAGGAACGCGAAGTTCGGCTGTCTGCTGATCGGGAGCGCCAGTCTCTCTCACGCGAGTCAGAGACTTTCACAGAAAGGGAGTCGCGCTTAAGTTCGCAAAGAACTCGGACCGCGACTTTGCGTTCTCAAGAGAGTATCGAGGAACGCCAAGCACGTCTGTCATCTGACCGAGAGCGACACGCTCTCTCGCGCGAGTCTGAATCTCTCTCCCAAAGAGAAGAACGATTAGAAATAGCTAGACATAACTATGTAGGTGTACAAAGAAACAATGAAAGTTATCTTGCATCTGAAAGGGAAAGAATAGATGAACTAAGACGAGCAGAAACAGCAGAACAACGTCAATCTCGCCTAGAAATAGAACGAGCTCGATACCATATGAATAGAGAAACAAATAGCGGAGCTGATGAGTCCATGGAAAATGACGATGCAAATATTTTATTACCTTGGGACAATAGGGAAAAAAATAGGGAAAAATCAGGGTTCACATATTCGTCTAGAATTAATTATGCTGGCTTTACTTTCGTGGGTGACATGAGAGAAATTTGTAATTTTTGTCATGCTTTGAAATGGAGGAAAGAGACAGATGGAATGTGCTGCTCAAATGGAAAAATTGTTCTTCCAAATTTCCAAGATCCACCACACTTACTTATAAGTCTCCTGAATGGCGATCATCCCCAGTCGAACCGTTTTTTGGATAATATTCGTTTATATAACAGTGCTTTCCAAATGACTTCCTTTGGGGCAAAACAAATAACGGAAGGACCGTTCATGCCAACCTTCAAAGTACAAGGTCAAGTTTATCACCTTATTGGATCTTTGCTGCCAGAAAATGAACCCAAATTTCTCCAAATTTATTTTGTATCCGATTACACGCAACAGCTCAATGTTAGAAATCACAATTTTCCCCAGCTCAATGCTGAGCTTTTGGGTCAACTTCAAGAATTGCTGCATCGCGTTAACCAGTACGTTCGTGAATTCAAAGCTGCATTGGAGTCAATTCCACAAGGCAGCAATGATTTCAAAATTGTTATAAGTGCCGATAGACGTCCTGTGGGTGAACACCGTGGAAGACACAATGCACCCGTCGCAGATGAAGTTGCAGTTGTTTTAGTCGACCAGGAGTGTGAGAGACGTGATATCGTGTTGCGTACACGCGACGATCGCCTTCAACGCATTTTGGAAACCCACCGAGCTTACGACGCCCTGCAATATCCACTAATCTATTGTCATGGTGAAGATGGGTACAATTTTGGGCTGTACCAAGTGAACCCTACTACGAGAGTCACTAATTATCAAAAAAAAATATCTGCTCAACAATACTATTCCTACCTTTTACAAATAAGGCAAAACAGTTTCGTATATTTGCAACGATTTCGTGGTTTGTTCAGCCAATTTATTGTGGACATGTACGCAAAAATAGAAACTGAACGTTTAGTGTATATTCGCACTAACCAGCGACGGTTACGCGCTGAAGAATACGTGCACTTGCGGGACGCCATGCAATCAGATAATAACGTCGAAAACTTGGGTCGATTGGTTATTTTGCCATCCAGTTTCACAGGCGGTCCGCGGTATATGCACGAACGAACGCAAGATGCTTTTTGTTACGTCCGTAAATACGGCCGGCCGGACCTTTTTATAACATTTACAACAAATCCAAAGTGGACGGAGATTTGCCAGGCACTTCTCACAGGACAGGCGTCATACGACAGACATGACATTATTGCTAGGATTTTTCATTTAAAACTCAAAGTCTTGATTAATCTACTTACAAAGGAGAAAGTTTTCGGTTCAACTCTTTGTTTTATGTATAGCGTCGAGTGGCAAAAGCGTGGTTTACCCCACGCGCACATTCTTCTGTGGCTGGAAGAAAAAATTCGTCCCGATGCTATAGACAGTGTCATAAGTGCAGAATTTCCGGACTATAATGCAGATCCGATTTTGCATGACATAGTAAAAACACATATGGTTCACGGGCCATGTGGCCTCTTAAACAGGGAATCACCGTGCATGAAAGATGGTCAATGCTCAAAAAAATACCCCAGAGCACTGAAAGAACTAACTATGGCTGGGGAAAATGGGTATCCGCAATACCGGCGAAGATCACCGTCACAAGGTGGTTTCACAGCTACTGTCAGATTCCGTGGACAAGAAATAATTCTAAATAATAGTTGGGTGGTACCGTATTCTCCAGTTTTGTCAAACGCTTTTCAAGCACACATTAATGTTGAAATTTGTAATAGCGTCGAATCTATAAAATATATATGTAAATATGTTAATAAAGGTAGTGATCAAGCCATGATAGCACTAAGAAATAACAACCAATTTGATGAAGTGACAAGGTATCAATCTGGCCGATACATAAGCTCTTCGGAGGCAGTTTGGCGCATTTTGAGTTTCCCTATTCATGAAAGGTATCCGCCAGTCATCCATCTTGACGTGCACCTGGAAGGCGGGCAGCGAGTTTACTTTCAGCCAGAAAATGTGGCAGAAAGAATGAACAACCCAAGACAAACCACCTTGCTCGCATTCTTTCGCCTTTGCGAAAGAGACAATTTCGCTAAGTCTCTGTTGTACAATGAAGTGCCACATTATTATACTTATAACAAGCAGCAAGGTGTTTTTAATCGCAGGAGACGTGGAACTGCTGTAGAAGGCGAGTCCGGCATTTTTAAAGAACACGTGATTGGAAGAGTATACACGGTGCACCCAAATAATGCAGAGTGTTATTATTTACGCCTTCTTCTTCACACAGTGCGAGGACCTACTTCTTTTGCTGAGCTCCGCAAAGTGGACGATATAGAATATCCCACATTTCAAGCTGCTTGCCGCGCACGGCATTTATTAGATGGCGATCAGCATTGGGATGATGCTTTAGCCGAAGCATGCGTCAGTGATAGTCCACATCGTTTGCGCCATTTATTTGCCATTTTGTTGACATTTTGTGGCCTATCGGACGCTGGGCAGTTGTGGCAAAAATATAAAGACGCGTTTGCCGAAGATTTTTTGAGACAGCAAAATATAAATAGTGAAACTTCTGACCAAGTACGTGAAAGCTGCCATAATAGGGCTTTGCTGGCTATACAAGATATAGTTACAAGTATAGGAGGGAACCCCCTCAGTCAATACGGCTTGCCGACACCGACAGTTGGTGGGGAACGAATTAATAGGGAGTATACATCTGAAATAAATTACAACCCCGAAGAGTTAGCAGAAATATTGCGAAATGGCTGTTCAAATTTGACGTCAGAACAACGTCAAATCTTTGATAGAGTATGCTGTAGTGTAGAACATTCATTAGGAGAAATGCTGTTTTTAGATGCACCTGGTGGAACAGGTAAAACTTTCCTCACTAAAGTTATCTTGGCTCAAATAAGGAGCCAAAACAAAATTGCCCTTGCCGTCGCTTCCTCAGGAATAGCTGCCACTTTATTACCAGGAGGAAAAACTGCACATACAACATTTAAAATACCAATCGACTTGGACCGCACAGAAAACCCTGTTTGCAACGTGTCTCGCAATAGTGATAAAGCAAGGGTTTTACGCGATTGCGCCCTTATCGTTTGGGACGAGTGTACGATGGCAAATCGTAAAGCTGTGGAAGCTGTAGATAGAACGTTGCGAGATATAAGACAAAATGACCGACCGATGGGAGGCTTAACGGTGCTATTCTGTGGAGACTTCAGGCAGACACTCCCTATAATACCCAGAGGAACGAGGGCCGATGAAATAGGTGCCTGTTTAAAGAGCTCTATTTTATGGCGTAGTGTCATATTAACTAATTTGAGCTTTAATATGCGAGCATATTTGGGAGGTGACGCAAACGCGCAGGTTTTCTCAAATTTACTACTTCAAATTGGTAACGGCACATACCCGACTCAAGAAGGAGGTAAAGTAACTTTAGTCGAAAGCCTGTGTTCTTCTGTTGCCTCACAGCAGGAACTCATTTCCTCTGTATACGGAGATCCATCAGAGATCTCGAACCATGACGCTGCTTGGCTATGCCAACGAGCTATTTTGGCACCTCGCAACGACCAAGCAGCAGCAATAAATTCTCAAATATTGGTACATGTTTCTGGAGAAAGTAGGGAATATTTATCTATTAACACGGTTTTAGAAGAAGGAGATGCCACCCACTATCCAGTAGAGTTTTTAGACTCTCTAAATACACCAGGTCTTCCAGCACACAAAATTTATTTAAAAGTCGGAGTACCAATCATTCTACTCAGAAATTTAAGCCCACCAAAACTATGCAATGGAACTCGGTTGAGAGTAACAAATCTCCAACGAAATGTCATCGAAGCCGAAATCTTAACAGGTTGCGGCTCCGGTGATGTTGTTTTCATTCCCAGGATACCCATTATCCCCAATAATTTTCCGTTTACTTTCAAACGTGTGCAATTTCCTGTAAGCCTCTGTTACGCTATGACTATTAATAAAGCCCAAGGCCAGACGTTATCCGTTGCGGGTGTAGACCTTACTTTTGATTGTTTTTCACACGGCCAACTCTATGTTTCTCTATCACGTGTTAGCAACCCAAACAACCTTTTTGTATATGCTCCGGGTAATTCCACCGCTAACATAGTATATAGAGAAGCATTAACGTAATCAACTATACCAAAGTCAGGACTCTTATCTAAATCATCAAAAAGGTGATATACTCTTATCTAAACGACGTTGTTTTGCTCTCGACAACCACGCGAACGAAGTCGCGGGCACAGCTAGTAACGTACTAATTTTAGTTTCACAGACTAATATAATATTTTTATTTTGCTTATAAACGAGTGCGAGTGTTTTATCAACTAGTCGGTCATACCATAAGGGCACATGGGGTCAGTGCCCAGGGCCCACCATCGTTAGGCCCACCATCGTCAGAGGGCCCCAACGGACCGACACTTTGTTTCATCAATCATCATCATCAACAGCCTTTAACAGTCCACTGCTGGACATAGGCCTCTCTTTGAAAAGGAGGTATAGACCGACTATACCACGCTGGCCAGACGGGTTGGTATAGGGTTTGTTTCAAGTTTTCCTTCTCTTTGCATTGATGTTGTGTTGCGTAGTTTATCCCTTAGTCGCCTTTTACGACACCCGCGTGGGATGAATTGGGGTGGTGACACTCTCTATTCTTAATCCGTCACCACGCGGACATTTTTTTCCTTTGTTTTAATCACACATATACTTTGGAAAAATATTGTTTGACAAGTTACATTTTTTTACAAAATACAGTTCAATATAAAATAAAAATAAATATTTATGATTTATCTTTTTATTAAGCACGTAATAATTTGGGGCCCTCAAACTGTAGTGTGCCCAGGGCCCCCCGCATAGTTAAATACGGCCCTGTAGTCGGTTTTACTCGCGGTGTTGAGGTCGCGTGCGAGTGTGCAATAAGCGCGGTCACACACGAAATGAAACGTCTCAAGTTTAGTGAACAGTTTCACTAACAAGGGCTAAGGATATTGAGTTAAGTTTTATATATTACCAGCTAAGTCCCGCGGAGTGAAGCTTGTTTATTTGTAAGCCTAACAAAGTGACTCTACTCTGCCTGATAGAAAGCATGAGTAGAGTCCAGGAGTAGAGGTCACCATCCTCATTGTGAGGGTAAGCAATGCAGTATGGTGACGTTAACAAAGCGGTCTGGTCGGATGGTGGAAGTGTGAAGTGTGAAGGTAGTACTGCCGCGGTCGAGCAAACACATTCGTACTGTAATCAGCTTGGCTCTACTACTTATTGGTGAAGCATTTTTTAATTAAAGACATTTCCCGCATTACGGATATATTCCTGTGTCGCGGGGAATTTACAAACATTCAAGAAACGAACACAAAGAACACTCAAACTCAGAATAACAATTTGAGAATCACATAAAGTGTTATCCCGTGTAGGATTGGGACGCACAACACTTGGCGTAGTAGGAAGACGCGTGGCGACCGCTTAAACCACCAGGCGTGCAGCTAGTCTAAGATATAGTTAAAAAAATCTAGACTTCAAATAAAAACTATTCCGAGTACCCAAATCGCGACAAGTGTGCCTATAATTGAGAAGTTCCATCAATATCTCCAGGATCCTATTATCAGATTCTGGTTTCCTTACCATGGGATCACATATGAGGCACCAGCTTTCAAATAAAAAACGAATTATCAAAATCGGTTCACCCAATCCCAAGTTCATAGGTAACAAACATAAAAAAAAAGCGGCCAAGTGCGAGTCGGACTCGCCCATGAAGGGTTCCGTATCAGCAAGTAACACCATATAAAAGTTCTTGTAGTTCGTTGTAACTTTCATCGATGTTTTTATACTAGTGTATTGATTGGATGAAAGGTAAATTGCGTGTTATGATTTATGACGTATTAAAAAAAACTACTCACTAGATTTCGTTCAAACCAATTTTCGTTGGTAGTTTGCATGGTAATGTACAACATATTTTTTTTTTAGTTTTATCACTCTCTTATTTTAGAAGTTAGAGGGGGGGGGGACACACGTTTTTCCACTTTGGAAGTGTCTCTCGCGCAAACTATTCAGTTTAGAAAAAAATGATATTAGAAACCTCAACGTCATTTTTGAACACCTATCCATCGATACCCCACACGTATAGGTTTGATGAAAAAAAAATTTTTGAGTTTCAGTTCCAAGTATGGGGACCCCCAAAATGTATTGTTTTTTTTTCTACTTTTATGTAAAAATCTTAATGCGGTTCATAGAATACATCGACTGACCAAATTTCAACAGTATAGCTCTTATAGTTTCGGAAATAATTGGCTGTGACATACGGACGGACAGACAGACAGACAGACAGACAGACAGACAGACAGACTTGACGAATCTATAAGGGTTCCGTTTTTTGCCATTCGGCTACGGAACCCTAAAAATACAGTCGAATTGAGAACCTCTTCCTTTTTTTAAGTCGGATAAAAATAAGCCTAAGTTACTTAGATCATTAAGTTTCGTCAACTAACTGCATTTTAAACCTATTATTTTAGATATTCAAAATGGGCCAAGTTCGTGTCAAGACATGCGTAGAATAGGATTCCGTAGTCATCTATAATGCCACGTGGATTTAAAATCATGTCCAGAAGAACATTATTCCAGTTCCAGAAAAGTTTTCAAAGTGAGTGCATTTACAAGTAAGACCCATATTACTCCTGAACTAATAATGTTATCTAAGTCGTTTTAATTTCCTTTAAAGTCTATCACATGGACTACTATTACGATTTTTTTTTCAGATTTATAGAGCCAGCCGATGATGTTTTGGAGGGAGGAGGGAGGACGTCGTGTCTTAACAAAATATGTCCTTAGAAGTAGAATAACTTGTAAACCTCTCAAAGTTTTTAAAAACCTATCTATCTCCTGAAATAAAAAAGTTATCTAAACCGCTATAGTTTTCGTTTAAAGTTCAATATATGGACTACTATTATGAATTTATCCAGATTTTCAGTGCCAGCCGTTTACCTTTAAAAGGGGGAGGAGACCCAGTTTTTACAAAAAATGCGCTTCAAAGTCAAATAACTCGCAAACGGATACCTAAATCGAAAAATAGTTTTAGCAACCTCACAACGTTTTTAAAAGGCCTATCCAATAATACCCCACACAATGGGATACACGCAACTACAAAATCATCCCCACTATGCCACTATCCACACACAACCCCAAATAAAAATATTTTTCATGATTATGAAATCATGAAGCACTTTGTCGATGTGAAAGTTTCATCTTTGTAGCACTAACCATTTGGACGGTAAGTCGAAGATGGACGGACGGACGGAAATGACGAATCCACAAGGGTTCCGAGTCATGAACTTCGGAACCCTATATAGGTCACATACATCTTAAGAGGTAATTATTTTGGACATAAGGGTGTTTGCACAGTATATTGCTCACGGTCGCTAGCGAGCCTAAACCAACAAAGGCTGTTGTCACTATAAACTGATATTACCTAGACTGGGTTTGAGAACCACTCTCTGTGTGTATGTACGCCTGGTACATAATGCACTGTAATTAATATATAACCGTAGGTACCAACGTTTTGTCTGTCTGTCTGTTTGTTCTGGATAATCTCTGGAAGGACTGGACCGATATATAAGGCCATGAGAGCCAGAGTGGCCTAACTGCAGAAATATAAGTTTACAGTATGCAGGAAAGAGCAGAAGGCCTGATTTCATATACTTGTAACTTCAGTGAATCAAGTTTTTGGTTGTTCTATACTGTCCAGATTTTATAGACATGGAATAAACTTTACATTTAAGTGATTAAAATTATCCTAGACATTATAATTATATATTTATTTTCAGATAGGCCACTCTGGCATTTAGGGTTACTTATATTTATTTACAAAAAATGCAGTTAGGCCAAATTATTTATCACAGAAATATTAAATACAGTAAAGTGGGGCTAATTGGAACATATATTTCTTGAAACAGATGTTTACAAAAACGAAAGTTAGTATATCAACATTTAGAATATTAGTTTTGGTAGTTTTCATATTTATCTATAAGTAGCTACTATAACTGTACGTTTTCTGTGAATAGATCTATAGATATATTACTTTAAATGTATGGTTCCAAATATCACATTGATGGGGTTATTTGTTATCTAAACTGACTGCTTTGGATTTACTCAATTTTTATAACAGTTTCGAAAATAAACCTTAAGGCGATACTTGGAAAACCTAAATTGAAAGACAGTCTTGAGTTTTCTTCAACATCACTTTTTCAATACCTATTAATAATATGAAAATATACCATTGTAAATTTATGGTAATGAAAGTCTATCGCTTCTTTGGGGTTATTTGGAATCTGATGTTAAATAATAAATGCGTTCCTACTAAAGATGAAGCGATATTTGGAATAAATTAAGGCGAAGTCAACAGTAAGTTGATTAATAAAAAAAGTAGTGAAATGATAGGTTGGTTTACCGGCTGTAGGACATTAGATAAAATTACACTAAGATTATATTCTTTTTGGTCTAGTGGTTAGCGCATGCGGCTGCTGATCAAGAGGTCTCGGGTTCGATTCCCGGGTCAGACCAAATATTTTTGTTATCCACAAATATTTGTTTCCGAGTCTGGTTGATTTTCTATGTACAATATGTATGTATTTACAAAAAAAAAGTATGTTATCCCATAATATAAACTCTGCTTAGTTTGGGACTAGATGACGTTGTGTGTAAGATGTCCGAAAATATTTATATTTATTTATTTTATTTTTCAATGTGTCTGATCACATCAGAATCGATGCTATAATTTGTTTCTTTGAGATAAACATAAGTTGCTTTTTATACATTTTCTTTTGTTTGGCCGAGAATTCACAGTACTTTTTCTTTTACTCTGCCGAGATTCAATCAGTTGTGATTGTTCCAGTAATATTCTTACCAGATGGAACGTTGCATTTTTTTACGTTTCAGTTGTTTAAGGGTCGTGTGGGGGGATTTCTTATTTCTTGCAAAATTTATTTAATTGCTGAAAACGTTGCGTTTTAAATATTTTTTGCAGAGATAGAATTTGTTTGAGCCAAACATGACTTAGGTCGCTCTGAATTAACGGGATATAACCTAGATTTACTGAACCCGGCAATGATGTTGCTGGAGCTCGAACCCTTTTCTGTTAACTTGTTATGTAATTTGCATAACAATGTTGGAAATGAACTTTTTTTCTGTGCTAGCACGTCACGCCAATTTTTTTTTAACGTGCGTAAAATGCAACTTCTATCGGCTTAAAACACTTGGAATGAAACCAGCCACTTATTGACCTGTTGTACTTTGTACATAATTTAATAATAAATTCAGAAACAACTTACCCTTAATTCAGTTAAAATCCTAAATTGGGGCTATTTAAAACGACGAATAAAAACCATAGCAATGTTTGACAAGTTTTAAAGGGGCTATTTAAAACTAAGTTTCAGTAAGCCCCAAAACCGAGACCAAATAGCCCCGTTTAGAATAATCGAACAAACAAAAACATATATTTTTTTTAGTTTTATCACTCTCTTATTTTAGAAGTTACAGGGGGGGGACACATTTTTTCACTTTGGAAGTGTCTCTCGCGCAAACTATTCAGTTTCCAAAAAAAGATGTTAGAAACACCTCAACATCATCTTTAAACACCTATCCATATATACACCACACGCATGGGCTAGACGAAAAAAAAATTTTTGAGTTTTAGTTCAAAGTATGGGGACCCCCACAATGTATTGTTTTTTTTTTCTATTTTTATGTGAAAACCTTAATGCCGTTCACAGATTACATCTACTTACCAAGTTTCAAAAGTATAGTTCTTATGGTTTCGGAAAAAAGTGGTTGTGAAATACGGACGGACAGAGAGACAGACAGATATGACGAATCTATAAGGGTTCCGTTTTTAGCCAATTGGCTACGGAACCCTAAAAAGCCTATAAATAAAAAAAATGAATATTCTTAGGTTGGATCTGTCTTCTTCGTTTATGCGTAGACGTTTAGAAACACCTAACTTTGAAGAGATATTTGAGAGATAGTATATCGAATATGTTACCAAATGAAATACCTAGTACATCAGAAGTCAATATCGATGAGCCACTAGTAAAAAACATACTTATTGTACTTTTTGGCTATCCAAAATAAGACGAAATGCAAATGCGTCCCAAAAAAAAATGTAAAAAAAATATATGTCGTGAGCAAAACGTTGAGATGTGCCAAAGGTGTTTGTAACTTATTTTCGTATATTTTCCCAATATTAGATATGGTAGGTTGTTGATTTTGTATTAGAGAAAAGGCTGATTATTGTAGTTAAAATAAGTTTTGATAGGTAAAAGTAAGTGGTGAAAAATTTCGTTGATTTGTAGCAAAGTTTAAAGGGTTTCTTTTTAAATAAATAAATGAGTATAAATGAGTATAAATAAATTATCTGCAGTGTAACTTATTCTAATATATATGTGTAAATATATAACAGTATTCGATTTATTCAAATAAATTAATATACCTCGACCAGCAGCTATTTAAAACATATGCGTCAATTTTACACATGAGTATCTTTTCCTTTCTAGGGTTAAACAACTCACAATACTGAAAAATATTGTCATGTTTTACTTACCTCGCATTATGTTTTCAATACTATTAGAGGTTTCTGGTATTGTATTATTCATTTTGAATATGTTTTAACATAAATTCACGAAATAAACGTATTAAATGCAATTTCAGGATCTGTTGTACATAAAATATTCGAAAATAAAGCGGCAGTTGGCGGCAATTTTCACTTTGACATTCGGCCTAAGTACGAAAATTTTTGTGTTACCATAATGCAACAATGGCCTAACTCACATAGGCCACTATGGCGCTACCGAACTTTTTAAATTTCCGATAGGCAAAAATGAATAAATGCTGCCATTTATGGAAAAAAAGAAAAATTAATTTTAGACCACTATTGCGCTATTACTTTTACCGTTTAGAGTAGATTCCAATAAAAAGATCAATATTGAAAAAAATGCAGTTAGGCCACTTTGGCTCTCATGGCCTCATATGGTGACACAACGGATGGTGACAGTAGATGGTTTTTAGGGTTCCGTAACAAAATGGCAAAAACGGAAACCTTATAGATGCGTCATGTCTGTCTGTCCGTCTGTATGTCACAGCCACTTTTTTTCGAAACTATAAGAACTGTACTGTTGAAACTTGGTAAGTAGATGTATTCTGTGAACCGCATTAAGATTTTCACACAAAAATAATAGAAAAAAAACAATAAATTTTGGGAGTTTCACATACTTGGAACTGAAGCTAGTTTTTTTTTTTTTTTATCAAAACCATTTGTGTATCTATGGGTATCTATGGATAGGTGTTTAAAAATGATGCTGAGGTTTCTAATATCATTTTTTTCTAAACTGAATAGTTTGCGCGAGAGACACTTCCAAAGTGGTAAAAAGTGTATTTTTTAGTTATTTTTTTCAAATTAGTTCAAGTTGGTCAAAATCGCACCCAAAGCAATCGGTTACAAACATACAAACAAACATACAGACATACAGGTCAAACTAATAAAAAGCGTGTAAAAATAAAAATGTTTTATACTCTCGTTGCAACAATATATGTTGGAATGTATGTCGTATTACAAACGACCCTCGTCTCCGTTAGATAAATGTATGCAGCTCGTTGTACAAGCTCTCGAGATGCAGTTAGCAATTTATTTTACCATCTCTAACAAAACATTGTTAAAAGACTGTAGAACATTTGAGATGTATCGTGTTGCAGTGGCGTTGGGACGAAAATGTTACATTTTGAGAGAATCTCTGAATCTGGTTAGAATATTATTCGAGTGCGCAATGGGTTGGACCAAATGTTTGTGTGATTCGCAAATATTTGTTTCGGTGTTTTCTATATATTATGTTTATCAGTTGTCTAGTACCCATAACACAAGCTCTGCTTAGTTTGGGACTAGATGGCGTTGTGTGTAAGATGTCCGAAATAGTTATTTAATTATGTAAACAACAATAGCTTCTATTAGTCCAAAGCTGGACACAAGACGATCATACGAAAGGAGATTGTTCTACTATACCACACTGGCCAGACGTGTTGGTATGTGTATGTCAAGTTTTCCATCTCTTTACATTGCTGTTGTCCTGGTAGGTAGTAGTCCTCAGTTGACTCCTACGACGCTTCTAGGGAGACCTCACCACAAGTAAACAATTTTTCGTCACTCACCTTCAAAGGAGTGGTTGAAGGCACAAATCTTCCCCCCTTACTGGTGGGAGAAGGGTTTTGGTCTTCTATGTAGGTAAATACACTTTTGTCTTTTGAGCATCAGACATCTAGAGGAGGGAGATGCAAACGTTTTTCATCTTTTGTTCTATTTTAGTATTCTCTTGTTCCATTGGCTAATATTTTGTTGTGATCACGTGACTGACTGACATTAGCCAATGAAAGAAGGGATATGAAAACGAATAACTGCAACTTGGCTGTCTGACAGGCTGTTCTGTCTTCTACATTGCAATGTCTTACATATACAAGTGGATTTAAGCAGACGTTAGTTAAAAATACATACTAATAATATTATTAATTCCAAAGTAAGTTTAAATATCTGTCTGTCTGTCTGTGTTTTACGGCTATTTGTTGCGATCTAAATGAAACTTGTCATAGAGATACTTTGATTCTTGAGGAAGGACTTATGCTAGTCAAGCTCGAGCGGAGCCGTAGACAAATGCTAGTACATACATAAATATCGAATATTAGTTGTTTCAATAGTAGTGCGGCCGACTACAGTGTTATTTTTATGATATCGATTGCTTATGTGGTGTGGCCATGAAACTAGCGATTTTAATAATATTAGTTCTGCTTGTTTGTTTGCTAGGTGTGGAGTAAAAAATATCTATCTAATAGCTCCTCAAAAATGATATTGAAGATTTTACTATCATTTGTTTATTATATATTGTATTTTATAACCATATTTTAGTACCTATTAAGTTTTAAAATGATATTGGGTATTACCGAATATCATTTAAATCACTGCACGAAGAATGCATTCGGGTTAATAAAGAATGAGACCTGCTTCCTATTGGTATGCATGTGTATTTTCTTAACTCAGGTAGTAAAATTCCACTTAAGATAAAGTAGTATGTTATGAGTAACTACTTAGTGCAAAATAAATGTAAAAAATTTAAAAAAAACTAGATTTTTTTTTTTGCACTCGGTACTTTAAATGACTGTCATTTGAATCAGGTGCCATCTTCGCTCGCATGAGTTATAGTTTTTTTTAATACGTCATAAATCGTAATCCGAAATTTACCTTTTATTCGATCAATACAGAATTATTAAATAATCGATCAAAGTTACATCGAACTACAAAAACTTTTATATGATGTTACTTGCTGCTACGGAACCCTTCATGGGCGAGTCTGACTCGCACTTGGCAGCTTTTTTTTTCAGTTTGTTACTGATAAAGCAACCATAGAAAATAGGACTAGAATGTGCTAACAGGGATTTTATTTCACAGTGGGCTATAAACATGTCCAAGTGTCTAGCTCTCAGTTAACACTACAACTTACAACACAATGTAACCCGGCAGTTAACAAGAGTGATTCAAGTTCCTATTCGTTTTTAGGGTTCCGTAGCCAAATGGCAAAAAACGGAACCCTTATAGATTCGTCAAGTCTGTCTGTCTGTCTGTCTGTCCGTCCGTATGTCACAGCCAATTATTTCCGAAACTATAAGAACGATACTGTTGAAATTTGGTCAGTCGATGTATTCTGTGAATATGCATGAAAAATTCCATAAGAATCGGTCAAGCCGTTTCGGAGGAGTATGGGAACGAACATTGTGACACGAGAATTTTATTTATTAGATAACTAGCTGTGCCCGCGACTTCGTTCGCGTGGTTGTCGAGAGCAAAACAACGTCGTTTAGATAAGAGTATATCACCTTTTTGATGATTTAGATAAGAGTCCTGACTTTGGTATAGTTGATTACGTTAATGCTTCTCTATATACTATGTTAGCGGTGGAATTACCCGGAGCATATACAAAAAGGTTGTTTGGGTTGCTAACACGTGATAGAGAAACATAGAGTTGGCCGTGTGAAAAACAATCAAAAGTAAGGTCTACACCCGCAACGGATAACGTCTGGCCTTGGGCTTTATTAATAGTCATAGCGTAACAGAGGCTTACAGGAAATTGCACACGTTTGAAAGTAAACGGAAAATTATTGGGGATAATGGGTATCCTGGGAATGAAAACAACATCACCGGAGCCGCAACCTGTTAAGATTTCGGCTTCGATGACATTTCGTTGGAGATTTGTTACTCTCAACCGAGTTCCATTGCATAGTTTTGGTGGGCTTAAATTTCTGAGTAGAATGATTGGTACTCCGACTTTTAAATAAATTTTGTGTGCTGGAAGACCTGGTGTATTTAGAGAGTCTAAAAACTCTACTGGATAGTGGGTGGCATCTCCTTCTTCTAAAACCGTGTTAATAGATAAATATTCCCTACTTTCTCCAGAAACATGTACCAATATTTGAGAATTTATTGCTGCTGCTTGGTCGTTGCGAGGTGCCAAAATAGCTCGTTGGCATAGCCAAGCAGCGTCATGGTTCGAGATCTCTGATGGATCTCCGTATACAGAGGAAATGAGTTCCTGCTGTGAGGCAACAGAAGAACACAGGCTTTCGACTAAAGTTACTTTACCTCCTTCTTGAGTCGGGTATGTGCCGTTACCAATTTGAAGTAGTAAATTTGAGAAAACCTGCGCGTTTGCGTCACCTCCCAAATATGCTCGCATATTAAAGCTCAAATTAGTTAATATGACACTACGCCATAAAATAGAGCTCTTTAAACAGGCACCTATTTCATCGGCCCTCGTTCCTCTGGGTATTATAGGGAGTGTCTGCCTGAAGTCTCCACAGAATAGCACCGTTAAGCCTCCCATCGGTCGGTCATTTTGTCTTATATCTCGCAACGTTCTATCTACAGCTTCCACAGCTTTACGATTTGCCATCGTACACTCGTCCCAAACGATAAGGGCGCAATCGCGTAAAACCCTTGCTTTATCACTATTGCGAGACACGTTGCAAACAGGGTTTTCTGTGCGGTCCAAGTCGATTGGTATTTTAAATGTTGTATGTGCAGTTTTTCCTCCTGGTAATAAAGTGGCAGCTATTCCTGAGGAAGCGACGGCAAGGGCAATTTTGTTTTGGCTCCTTATTTGAGCCAAGATAACTTTAGTGAGGAAAGTTTTACCTGTTCCACCAGGTGCATCTAAAAACAGCATTTCTCCTAATGAATGTTCTACACTACAGCATACTCTATCAAAGATTTGACGTTGTTCTGACGTCAAATTTGAACAGCCATTTCGCAATATTTCTGCTAACTCTTCGGGGTTGTAATTTATTTCAGATGTATACTCCCTATTAATTCGTTCCCCACCAACTGTCGGTGTCGGCAAGCCGTATTGACTGAGGGGGTTCCCTCCTATACTTGTAACTATATCTTGTATAGCCAGCAAAGCCCTATTATGGCAGCTTTCACGTACTTGGTCAGAAGTTTCACTATTTATATTTTGCTGTCTCAAAAAATCTTCGGCAAACGCGTCTTTATATTTTTGCCACAACTGCCCAGCGTCCGATAGGCCACAAAATGTCAACAAAATGGCAAATAAATGGCGCAAACGATGTGGACTATCACTGACGCATGCTTCGGCTAAAGCATCATCCCAATGCTGATCGCCATCTAATAAATGCCGTGCGCGGCAAGCAGCTTGAAATGTGGGATATTCTATATCGTCCACTTTGCGGAGCTCAGCAAAAGAAGTAGGTCCTCGCACTGTGTGAAGAAGAAGGCGTAAATAATAACACTCTGCATTATTTGGGTGCACCGTGTATACTCTTCCAATCACGTGTTCTTTAAAAATGCCGGACTCGCCTTCTACAGCAGTTCCACGTCTCCTGCGATTAAAAACACCTTGCTGCTTGTTATAAGTATAATAATGTGGCACTTCATTGTACAACAGAGACTTAGCGAAATTGTCTCTTTCGCAAAGGCGAAAGAATGCGAGCAAGGTGGTTTGTCTTGGGTTGTTCATTCTTTCTGCCACATTTTCTGGCTGAAAGTAAACTCGCTGCCCGCCTTCCAGGTGCACGTCAAGATGGATGACTGGCGGATACCTTTCATGAATAGGGAAACTCAAAATGCGCCAAACTGCCTCCGAAGAGCTTATGTATCGGCCAGATTGATACCTTGTCACTTCATCAAATTGGTTGTTATTTCTTAGTGCTATCATGGCTTGATCACTACCTTTATTAACATATTTACATATATATTTTATAGATTCGACGCTATTACAAATTTCAACATTAATGTGTGCTTGAAAAGCGTTTGACAAAACTGGAGAATACGGTACCACCCAACTATTATTTAGAATTATTTCTTGTCCACGGAATCTGACAGTAGCTGTGAAACCACCTTGTGACGGTGATCTTCGCCGGTATTGCGGATACCCATTTTCCCCAGCCATAGTTAGTTCTTTCAGTGCTCTGGGGTATTTTTTTGAGCATTGACCATCTTTCATGCACGGTGATTCCCTGTTTAAGAGGCCACATGGCCCGTGAACCATATGTGTTTTTACTATGTCATGCAAAATCGGATCTGCATTATAGTCCGGAAATTCTGCACTTATGACACTGTCTATAGCATCGGGACGAATTTTTTCTTCCAGCCACAGAAGAATGTGCGCGTGGGGTAAACCACGCTTTTGCCACTCGACGCTATACATAAAACAAAGAGTTGAACCGAAAACTTTCTCCTTTGTAAGTAGATTAATCAAGACTTTGAGTTTTAAATGAAAAATCCTAGCAATAATGTCATGTCTGTCGTATGACGCCTGTCCTGTGAGAAGTGCCTGGCAAATCTCCGTCCACTTTGGATTTGTTGTAAATGTTATAAAAAGGTCCGGCCGGCCGTATTTACGGACGTAACAAAAAGCATCTTGCGTTCGTTCGTGCATATACCGCGGACCGCCTGTGAAACTGGATGGCAAAATAACCAATCGACCCAAGTTTTCGACGTTATTATCTGATTGCATGGCGTCCCGCAAGTGCACGTATTCTTCAGCGCGTAACCGTCGCTGGTTAGTGCGAATATACACTAAACGTTCAGTTTCTATTTTTGCGTACATGTCCACAATAAATTGGCTGAACAAACCACGAAATCGTTGCAAATATACGAAACTGTTTTGCCTTATTTGTAAAAGGTAGGAATAGTATTGTTGAGCAGATATTTTTTTTTGATAATTAGTGACTCTCGTAGTAGGGTTCACTTGGTACAGCCCAAAATTGTACCCATCTTCACCATGACAATAGATTAGTGGATATTGCAGGGCGTCGTAAGCTCGGTGGGTTTCCAAAATGCGTTGAAGGCGATCGTCGCGTGTACGCAACACGATATCACGTCTCTCACACTCCTGGTCGACTAAAACAACTGCAACTTCATCTGCGACGGGTGCATTGTGTCTTCCACGGTGTTCACCCACAGGACGTCTATCGGCACTTATAACAATTTTGAAATCATTGCTGCCTTGTGGAATTGACTCCAATGCAGCTTTGAATTCACGAACGTACTGGTTAACGCGATGCAGCAATTCTTGAAGTTGACCCAAAAGCTCAGCATTGAGCTGGGGAAAATTGTGATTTCTAACATTGAGCTGTTGCGTGTAATCGGATACAAAATAAATTTGGAGAAATTTGGGTTCATTTTCTGGCAGCAAAGATCCAATAAGGTGATAAACTTGACCTTGTACTTTGAAGGTTGGCATGAACGGTCCTTCCGTTATTTGTTTTGCCCCAAAGGAAGTCATTTGGAAAGCACTGTTATATAAACGAATATTATCCAAAAAACGGTTCGACTGGGGATGATCGCCATTCAGGAGACTTATAAGTAAGTGTGGTGGATCTTGGAAATTTGGAAGAACAATTTTTCCATTTGAGCAGCACATTCCATCTGTCTCTTTCCTCCATTTCAAAGCATGACAAAAATTACAAATTTCTCTCATGTCACCCACGAAAGTAAAGCCAGCATAATTAATTCTAGACGAATATGTGAACCCTGATTTTTCCCTATTGTCCCAAGGTAATAAAATATTTGCATCGTCATTTTCCATGGACTCATCAGCTCCGCTATTTGTTTCTCTATTCATATGGTATCGAGCTCGTTCTATTTCTAGGCGAGATTGACGTTGTTCTGCTGTTTCTGCTCGTCTTAGTTCATCTATTCTTTCCCTTTCAGATGCAAGATAACTTTCATTGTTTCTTTGTACACCTACATAGTTATGTCTAGCTATTTCTAATCGTTCTTCTCTTTGGGAGAGAGATTCAGACTCGCGCGAGAGAGCGTGTCGCTCTCGGTCAGATGACAGACGTGCTTGGCGTTCCTCGATACTCTCTTGAGAACGCAAAGTCGCGGTCCGAGTTCTTTGCGAACTTAAGCGCGACTCCCTTTCTGTGAAAGTCTCTGACTCGCGTGAGAGAGACTGGCGCTCCCGATCAGCAGACAGCCGAACTTCGCGTTCCTGGATATTCTCTTGAGAACGCAAAGTCGCGGTCCGAGTTCTTTGCGAACTTAAGCGCGACTCCCTTTCTGTGAATGTCTCTGACTCACGTGAGAGAGAGTGGCGCTCCCGATCAGCAGACAGCCGAACTTCGCGTTCCTGGATATTCTCTTGAGAACGCAAAGTCGCGGTCCGAGTTCTTTGCGAACTTAAGCGCGACTCCCTTTCTGTGAATGTCTCTGACTCACGTGAGAGAGAGTGGCGCTCCCGATCAGCAGACAGCCGGTCTTCGCGTTCCTGGATACTCTCTTGAGACCGCAAAGTCGCGGTCCGTGTTCTTTGTGAACTTAAACGTGACTCCCTTTCGGTGAACGTTTCCGATTCACGTGAAAGAGCGATGTGCTCTCGGTTAGCAGATAACCGTGCTTCACGATCTTCTTCCGATTCCTGAGACCTACAAAGTCTCATCCTTTTCGCATTTCGGCTACGCAGCGAAAGGTTAGTTTTTTTTCTTTGAGGCATTTTCAAGGAAAATTAAAGCAATAAACAAAACTAACAACACTTATGACTGAATAGCCTACAAACTTAAAAGAACGGTGCGTCGAACAGTCTAGTGTGACAACGTATCGTCTGTTCGTGGTCGTGACTCAACGAATTGGCAACACTAACTTACTGTATAACGATTGGCACTATTGGATTCAAACTACGAAGTAAATCAAATACAATCTTAACTTCGTACTTCAAACCAATGACCAAAGTTGACCAAACGAAACCAATAAGATAAGCAAATACTTTTTTTTCGACCAATTTAGAAAATCGATAAACCAAGCAACCAAAGAACTTTTACGACACACGCAAGAACTTTTAAGACACCTAACGAAACCCAATTTGCCTAGTAAACACGGTGGACGTCATCCTCGCGCGGAAAATCTTAACACCGCGATTCAGAAAATGACGTCATTTGCACAACGCCATCTATCGGATTTAGATTTCAACTATCAACATTAGTTCTATTTTTAGTCTTAAGATGTCGTTGCAAGTACTATACTTAATTGCGTAACGTAATATTTTACTTCTTGAACTCACTAAATTAATCATATCTTTTGATAGAGTGAACCGATTTCGATGAAACAAAAACTAAGTTAAACCTCAAGTTGCGTATAATTTTTGTATATAAACATTGTCAGCATTGAATTCGTAGATTTTACGTGATGTGCGCACAAACAAACAGACAAACAGACAAACAGACAAACAGACAAAAATTTCAAAAATGATGGAAATGGGTTCTGTTACTTATCTTTTCACACGCTGGCTATTTTTTGTTTCAATTTCTTCAATGTACAAAAATGACTTTTCTACAGATTTATTATATGTATAGTTAGATAATCTCTATAAAGCACCAACAACCTTTGATTTTCTTAGTAAGTAGTAGAGCCACGTTGATATCAGCATGAATGGGCCGGCTCGACCGGGGCAGTACTACCCTCACACAGAAGACCAACCTGATTGTACCAAGTTTCTTTCCAAGTAAGCGTATTTCACAAGTTAGGCCTCTATAACTCCTGAACTAACAAAGCTTTCTAAGTCGTTATAGTTTTCCTTCAAAGTTCATTATATTGACTACCAGCAAATATTTTTTCACGTTTTTTGGAACCAGCCGTTTAGCTTTTAGAGGAGACGACGACGACGACACCCTTTTCTGTTTAAAAAATGTCCTTTAAAGTTAAATAACTAGCAAACGGATACCCAAATAAAAAAATCGTTTTACAACTTCTTAATGTTTTTAAAAGACCTATCTAATGATATACCACACGATGGGGTAGACGCGAAAAAAAAAAATCATCCCGACTTTACGTGTAGCGGAGGTACCCCAAATAAATATATTTTTCATGATTTATTTGTAGTACTTTGTCCACGTGATAGAAACACATTTTCACGCAAAGTTTCATCTTTCTAGCACTAACCGTCTAGGACGTTGTTTGATCCAGTTTCCTAATAATTTTGAGTTTCAGTTCTAAGTATGGGGACCTCCAAAATATATTGTTTTTTTTCTATTTTTATGTAAAAATCTTAATGCGGTTCACAGAATACATCGACTGACCAAATTTCAACAGTATAGCTCTTGTAGTTTCGGAAATAATTGGCTGTGACATACGGACGGACAGAGAGACAGACAGACTTGACGAATCTATAAGGGTTCCGCTTTTTGCCATTTGGCTACGGAACCCTAAAAAACTAATAAAAATCATGTTTTATCGTTGTTTTATCTCGTAATTGTATTTAATTTTAACCTTTTGTTTTATTTGTCCACGTCTCCGCCTGTATGTATATCAATTAGCCTATCTCTTTCCTCAAGAATTAGTATTAGACTTAGTTGCAGTAGTTTAGGCATAAAAACGTAATAGCCTAGCCTTTCAGGCTCTATATTTCCTTAAAATTATAGCACTTTGTCCACGTAACAAATGGTCAATTTAGTAAAACAAGACATTTAAATCGTCCGGCATTCGACCGCTCTCCCATCTGTACCGACATCGGATTAAAATGTGACAAGTTAATCTGCGCCAGTGGGGCCACACCCGCCCACTACTGGCACCGCGCCCGACTATTCAATCCCACGCTAACACATTGACACATAAGACCACTATACAGGTGATATTGAAAAGTACATCCGGACAGTATTAACAAAACAATAATAATATATTATGTGTTCCTGGTAATTCTACAAAGAGTTATAATGTATTTTTTTCTTGGTAGATTATATTGGACTAAATGAGTAGGTAAATCTATCTGGACCTATCCGTTTCACGATGGATTGAGAATATATAGTGTCACCTGTTCATCACATGGGTATTGTGGAAGTCGAGCAAGGAAGCAAACTCTGCAGTACAACAGCACTGCAAAGAAAATAAAAACTTGACACAAACCCTATATCTTTAACTAGTATAGCAGGCCTAAGCATATTGTTCAAGAAGAACTTTATTCTTCAGTATACTACTCACTCTATTGCTGTCTACTACTGAACGAAGACCTCCCTCAAAGAGCTTCAATCATCCCGGTCTCGTCTGCTTCCATTCGCGGTCAGCCCTTTTCCTCAAGTCGTCGGCCAAGGCGCACAGGACGCCTTGGCCGCCTAGCATGTACCAATCATCAGTAAATAATGATGATAAATACACATTTTCATATTTAAGTTTTTATTTTTCCTTAGTAACCGACTTCAAAAAGGTGGAGGTTCTCTATTCGTCGAGTCTTTTTTTTTATGTATGTTCACCGATAATTCCCTCTTTTATTAACAAATTAAAAAAATAAAAATTACATTGGATTTAGCATAGCTCACAGGTAGTCCCATCGTCACCATGTCGGAATCTGGTGATGGGATCCCAAGGAAATCAAAGGAACTTGGAATAGTTTTTATTTTAAGTCTTTGTTAAATTATAGTAATAAGAATGTTTAAAAATCATCGGAGCTGACATCTGTTTACAATACTACCCTACAACGATACCACAACGTTATGCTACAACCTGTATATTATGTAACCGTCTATTCTGCCATAAATACATTAAATGTTAGCACAATTTAACATTATTTATTCGACAACTATAAATTAAACCATGCATTTGTGCGGCGAGCGCTCGGTGTGTTAGCGAAGTGCGCTATGGCCCGTTTTGTTCTCGTTAAACTAACATTATTATAAGCTTTGCGTACTTGCCAACACATTACCATATTCGTTAATGATTATGACAACGGCTCTGATAATATAAATTATACTGTATATTATACTCTCACCTCACCACATTACACAGACACACACACACACACACACACTCATGTGACACATACACAGTATATATAATATTCCACCCTTTTTTATTCGTGCGTAAATCTCCACGGATACCACCAGTTGGTGGCTATGTCAGACTGACTAAAACCGCACGCCATTTGGGGTACTATGAGCCGAGGAATCAGGTGTACCCTCGAAAGGAAGCCTCTGGAACTCGACTAGTAGATGGCTCTCTTCTGTGTGAGACCTTCGATATTCCCTTTTGTACTCCCAAAAGGGGGAGGGGGGCATATAACCTTTTACACTGCAATGACTAATTGTTTTATTTTCTTTTAAGTCTTATTATTTTTAGTTTCCATTTCTAAAGTCCGTTCGTAAATCATAGAATTGCTAGCCGCGATATAGCCTAACGTCTATAAATTATTGTGTAATTACTGGACTGCTAATACAGATTAATATTAAAAATTTATTATAGCTTAATCTATATCAGCACGAGTGCCATATCCCTGCACAGATTATTTACTTGAATGCGGAACTCAGGAACTATCTGTTACAATTGCTTTTTTTCTACTTTGTCAGGACTACTACTACTACTTTCTCCATAGGAACGACATTTTGTAAACGCGCAATAGATTCAGTAATGTAACGTTTGGAAAGTGTCTAGAAAGGGCTACTTTAAATTTGTTTTTTAATTTTGAATATGCTATGGCTAATGGGAACCAAATGTCAATAAAAATAACTTCTTAAGAGAGTAGCTGTCGAAGTTTATCGAGTCAGCAATAATTTAGATTCTCCGCTAAAATTGAGCGACAACTATTTTATTCAAAATCGCTACTTTCATGGCTTCAGTTCATACAGGAAGTAATCAGGCGATAGCTTCCGACGTCACCTGCGTTCCTACCCGCACCCCCACCCCTCTATCGCCCAAATATATTAGATACTAGCTTTCGCCCGCGGCTCCGCCCGCGTATATGTCGGTTATCGCGGTAAAAAGTAGCCTATGTCCTTTCCCAAGTTCAGTTCTATCTTCATACCAAATTTCATCAAAATCGGTTCAGTGGTTTAGGCGTGAAAGCGTAACAGACAGACAGAGTTACTTTCGCATTTATAATATTATTAGTAATTAGTAAATTAGTAAATTAGTAATTAGTAATAAGTATGAATTTGACGTCTTCCTCACTAAGTTGGCGATCGAAAGTACTAGGGTAACATATTGATGCAGTACTACACTAGTGAAAAAGTGACGAATTTGTATACCACCTGCTCGTTACATTTATCTCAGTGTGTTTCTGCGCTCCGCGTTTCGTCGATATATAATTATTGAACGACGCTTAATATTTTATTTACTTTTTTACTCAGAAACAGATACATCTATCTACAAATAAATAAAATTTTAGTGTCTGTATGTAATATCAAATAAACAGTTTTTACTAAATGTATATGAAAGTAAACATAGTACTGACATACAAAATGCAAATTAAAAAAATCTCTGTTTGTTCCCTCTCTGAACCGATTTTGATGAGACTTTCATTGTTAGATAGATGGCTGATGAAATAAGGAGTAACTTAGGCAAAAAAAATTGTAGACTAGCTTCGCACCGCGGCGTTACTCGCATTTACAACGATAACCGCGGGCCACACCGCGAGAGTCAGCTAAACAACTTTACCAAACCAACATAACTACAGGCTATTCGAGCAGTTAAAGACTGGAACTCACTACCAGCTCACGTGGTTCCTTCCCACTATGATCCCGGGTCCTTTAAACGGGGCGTAAAAAAGCATCTCACTAAACCGCCATAGTGTGGGCCGCCATACTTTATTGTCTGCATTTGCAGCAAGTGTGGTAGCCCCCACTCTTGGATTCTGCTCATGCTTTCCATCAGGCAGGGTAGAGTCACTTTGGATGGCTTATGTATAAAAAAAAAAAAAAAAAAAAGGCTCTTCAAATATTATTTAGATAACTTTGATAAATTATTCATTTCTACTGATGTCAAGTTTCTATTTGTTCCCATTTTCTCTTCAATATAAGTATGCGACTGCTCTGTTTGAGGTCTTGGGTTCGATGACCTACAAATATTTGTATCTCGATTATTGCAGTAAAAAGTAGCCCATGTGTTATTCTGATATATAAGCTATATTACTGTAAAGTTTCATCAAAATCCGTTCTAATCCGTGAAAGAGGAACAAACATACACACATACAAACTTTCGTGTTTATAATATTAGTAGGATCATCAACAGCCTTCAACAGTCCACTGCTGGACATAGGCCTCTCCTTAGAAAGGAGGTTTTGGTCTACTATACCACGCTGGCCAGACGGTTCGGTATAGGGTTGGTTTCAAGTTTTCCTTCTCTTTGCATTGAGGTCTTCTTGCGTAGTTTGATGTATTATTCATTAGTAGGATGTATTTACAAAAATAAAAAGTATGTTTAAGTATTTATATCAGTTGACTAGTACCCATAATACAAGCTCTGCTTAGTTTGGGACTAGATGATGTTGTGTGTCAGATGAAAAGAAAAATAGAAAATAAATAAATTCATTTTAGAACCACTCTTTACTTTCCTTAAACTGTATTTTATATTATCCTTCCTTAACAAACAAACGTAAAAAAAGCAATTGAGGCTTAAAGCACTCCCCCTCTTCGTCCCTCTCGGCTCACATCAATAAATCGTACCGTTTATCATTGTCAAGGAAATTATTCTCGAAATAATGCGACGCTCTCTCTACTTCGCGTTTTGTTTTCCTCTAGACGATTCACGGCTGTAGCGTCGTTAGTACAAAAATGTGTATACCGTGATGAGATTAGGGAGAGAATATTTTGTCTTGATAATTGAATTTTGCTGAAAATACGTTTTAAATTAAAAATACAGTACCTATTTGTGTTATTGTTGTCAATTGTATTTCAGAACTTTATATTATTTCTTGATTATTTTTCTTATATTTAGCCCGTGTAATGGGAATTTTAAGAAGATTAGAATCGACTGTTAGATGAAGTTAGTCATTACGCTGTAACGTTTTGAAATCAGTTATGTCGTCTTATAAACTATTAAAACAAACAGCGCCATAACGCATAATATTACCTATCGGTTTCTAGCGACCAAAACGACGAAAGCGCCTAGAACGTAATGCGATTCTTTCAACTTAGTGAAAGTAGAATATCAAATAGGAGGCCAAACCAAGCGCTTGCCAGTGCCACGTGACGTTGTGGTGACATCCGCACACAGCGCCATCTACCGAAGAAACACTAAACCGCGAAGAAAGCACGAAATAAACTATACGGAGTAATTACTAATCCTGAATCGCGATAGAGAAATTCCGATTAGCATCTAACATACAACAACAACGATTAGTATACAACATACCAACAGCCTGTTGGGCAGTTGCCCACCAGGCATGATCACCATACCTGGTCGAAGGATCCTCCCTTTATGATGGAGGAACACGACATCCGTTCCCCCACAATGTCTCCAGCCGTGAGTTGGAGATGATACTCTAACACTTCTAGTAAAATCTGGATCTGGAATCTGGATGTATCCTACCAGGTCCTTGTGTATTGTATGTGTTTTCTACTATTTTCTCTTAAGTTTCTTAAAGATAACCATTTAATCAGCACATTTCATTTTACCAATAGAGGTTGGTATAGATTAATTTTTGAACACAGTGTTTTATAACCACTAGAGGGCGTAACCCTAGATTTAATGACACGTCATATAGCCTTTAAACAGTGGACGATCAAGACTCTTGTAACGATACCTAATTTGTTCAGTCTGGTTCTAATGATGAGTAGCTGTGAGGGAACAAATGAACAATACATAGCCTGTCAAAATTATAACACTCTTTTGGCTCTGCCGCAGTCGGGTAAAATTACATTTTCATTAGCACGCTATGTAGAAAATCAATTTATTTAATTCCCAAGTACCAGGCTAACAGCAAACATCAGGAGTTGTAACAAATTAACAGTTCAATACAATGAAAGTTTTTGGTCGTTAGATTGGCCGAAGTACGTATTGGAACATTTTACGCTCAATAAAAGCAATTGAAGCGAATTTTCTTAAACTAACTGAAAAGGCAATGTGCCAAATGCACCGCTTTTGGGTTTTAAAATTTTTCTTTCTTTACAATAATGTAATTTAGTGCTACTATTGTTCAAAATTGGTTCGGGCAGTGTTGCCAAGTTAGGAATTGTCTTGCCGAATTTAGTAGAGGGTGTGTAGATAAAATATAAAGAGGAGTTTGGAGACTTGAAATAGTATTTTTAAGAATTGAATTGTATTATAACATGAATTAACTTATTTATTCGACACGATATTAAATTCACGCGCAATTATGGATGATCACTGAACCCTATCTTCTGCGTGGCCTGTCACGTACTTGGCAAATTCTTTAGGGTTCCGTAGTTCTGACTCAAAACCCTTATAGTTTCGTCATGTCCGTCCGTTGGTATGTTCGTTCATGAACCCTAAAAACAAATAGTGGCAAGTTATACCGATTAATTCAATATTTGCTGCACAATTTATACAAATAGTGGCAAGTTATACCGATTAATTCAATGTTTGCTGCACAATCTATACAAATAGTGGCAAGTTATACCGATTAATTCAATATTTGCTGCACAATTTATACAAATAGTGGCAAGTTATACCGATTAATTCAATATTTGCTGCACAATTTATACAAATAGTGGCAAGTTATACCGATTAATTCAATATTTGCTGCACAATTTATACAAATAGTGGCAAGTTATACCGATTAATTCAATATTTGCTGCACAATCTATACAAATAAATAAAATTGGAGTGTCTGTGTGTAATACTAAATGATCATTTTTTTATTAAATGCATATCAAAGTTTATATTATGGTACTTAAGTACGTCAAAAAGCAATTAGAAAAAAACTGTCTGTCTGTTTGTTCTTGGACTTTTACGGAAAGCTGATGACCTAAGAGTGATTAAGGCAAATTTTTATGAGACAATAATCAGAGGTAACACCACATGACTCAGCTACTATTAAATACTTTTTATTCATGAATAACCAACAAATTATTGGAACGAATAAAATCGCAATATTATACAAAATGATAAGAGGACATGTAATATTATGCGAGTCTAAGCTGCGACTCGAGTTTTACGAGACCAATTTGGACAGTTATTTGAGAACCTCCCAGTGTAGAGAGGAGGGATTGTTAAACCGCAAACTAAATATGTTATAGTTTATTTTAGTGTCGATAGAGGGCGTTGTACCTTATATCTGAATCGCGACATTGTTGTAGTTGGTCTAGTATTATAAGACTCCAGTGTATTATGTTTGAATAAATAAATATATCGGACATGTAACGCACAACGTCATCTGGTCCGACCCGGGAATCGAACTCGAGAACTCTTGATCAGCAGCCGCATACGCTAACCACTAGACCCACAAGGCAGTCATGTTTAAATGTGAACCAGCTCGGGGAGACAATACAATATTTTAGAACAAGTGACAAGTTGTAGTTTAATTCACTCGACTTAGTTACCCCTCCAGGGCAATTGTGTTGTTGGAGTAGGGGCCACCCTCTTCATTATGAGTGTATACAATGCGGCATGGTGACACTCACCATGGCGGCTTAGTGAGATGATAGGCCTCCGGCGGTCTCACACTCACCAACGATGCACAACAGCAAGAATGCTGTCATTATTAGGTTGTTCTTCTGTGTGAGGGTAGATATTGATCCAATTGAACACTATACAATTCGGTCAAGTACGAGTCAGACTCGCGTCAGGTTTCATACTATCTATACATTTCAAGCATATACCTGTTGCCGTTATTAATATCAAGAAAAAAAGGATAAAAAACACTTATTCTTTGGAAAACCTGTAAATATTTATTTAATTCTGTTTTTAGTACTTGTTGTTATAGCGACAATAGAAATATATCGTGGACATTTCAACTGTTTTACTATCACGGCTTATGAGATACAGCCTGGTGACAGACGGACAGCGGAGTTTCAGTAATAGGGTCGTTTCACCCCTTGAGTACGGAACCATAAGAATGATATCCGATATCGTTCGCTTCCTGTTTCTTCATATTTAATGTTCATATTTCAGTCCATATTTATATTATTATGACGTCATTTCCATAAAAATATAAGTGTAACAGTACCAGGAGAACAGCTCTTTATGTTGGTTGTAAACTGCGAGAAATTGCCATTTACAAAATATATTTTTCTTTGTGTTGCCATTACAGATATTGTTTTCTCCTCAACCGAGAATCTCACTGCAAAAACACTGGAAAGTTTTTCACTTTTAATCTTGAAACAAAATTCAAAAAGACCATCCTAATAATGACAGCATTCTTGCTGTCGTATTTCGCTGGTGAGTGTGAGACCGGAGGCCTAATCATTCTGCATCATTCTCCCGGCCTCCGAATTATCTAACCAGGCTGCCATGGTAGGGGTCACCATGCTACATTGCCTACCCTCACAAGCATGTTGACCCCTACTCCTGGATTCTACTCATGCTTTCCATCAGGTGGAGTAGATTCACTTTGGTAGGCTTAAATATATATAAAAAAACCTTATTTAATCAGCTACCCGCCAGTGACAGTCCCGTCACAATCGGTGCAACCGTTCCGGAGATTAGCCGCAACAAACAGACGAAAGAATTTTGTGATGTAAGTACCGCAATTACTTTCTTTATTAGATTATTTGATATTCATCAATCATCATCAACAGCCTTCAACAGCCCACTGCTGGACATAGGCCTCTCCTTAGAAAGGAGGTTTTGGCCTACTATACCACGCTGGCCAGACGGTTTGGTATAGGGTTCGTTTCAAGTTTTCCTTCTCTTTGCATTGGTGTTGTTTTGCGTAGTTTATCTCCCTTAGTCGCCTTTTACGACACCCGCGGGATGAATAGGGGTGGTGACACTCTGTATTCTTAATCCGTCACCACACGGACACTATTTGATATTAAAAAAAGTTATTTTAATTTAATAGAATTTGTATAGATGCTGCAATCTTCCCATGGAGCTCGGAAACTTATCAGGCAAAAGTTAAGTTGGGTTTTTCTAACAAGAAATTCTTAATAACAGCCCGGGGTATGAAAGTTTGGCGGTGATTCACGCCCGCACCTCGCAGAACAGGTTGTCATGAACATCTATGACAATCGTTATTGGGAAGTCAATGCCCTCATATATACTGACAACTAGTTCAACCTTCGAATTTCAGTTCTATCTTAGGGTTGCGGAGGTCCGATGCCAGTCGCTTTGTGGAAAAACTGACATTCAGGTATAATCGGTAGAACTAGTAGCCGACCACAAATAATATTAGGAATAAGGCCAGCCAACTAATATATATTTGTGAGAATACATTCGTAATGTAAAGACACTGGTAGTCTTGAATCTTTCGTGTACAAAGACTTGTTGAATATTGAACTGCTTTTAGCGATTTTCAAGGGTTGAAGCAAGAAAAAAAACCCTAGTTTGTGCAGAGAAAATAATTAATTTGTCATCAAAATATTAGCGACTTCAATCCTTACTAATATTATAAACGCGAACGTTTGTGTTGTATGTATGTATGTTTGTTGCTCTTTCACGTAAAAATCACTGAACGGATTTGGATGAAACTTTACAGTAATATAGCTTATATATCAGAATAACACATAGACTACTTTCTGCTGCAATAATTGAGATACATGCGGGCGAAGCCGCGGGCGAAAGCTGGTCGTATATTTACACTTTAAAATGCATTCAGTAAAACAGTTCAGTCGATACTACAAAGACACGTCATTTAATTTGTTTGTATACATTTCAAAAAGAACAAAATATAGAGTGAATTGTTTTATGAATCCTTTAACAAAAACTCTTGACCTGTTCACAGACTACGATGAATAATTGAAACAGAGAGAAAAATGTTTTTACTTATTCATTTCTTTATTACAATCCATCTGCGCTCGTTTTCAATTAAATATATACTCTATATGTAGCACAGGCGAGCAGTATACTAGTCGGGTTTTAGAGTTCCGTACTAACGGTAGTAAAGCCACGCTGATTTCAGCACGAATATGTCGGCTGGACCGGGTCAGTACTACAATCTCAGTCTGTCACCAGGATGTATCTTGTGGCCCGTAATAGCTAGATAGTTGTAATTTGAGTTAAGGAGAATACAATATCTGAATTGGCAACACTCCCTAAATGCGAAACATTTTGTAAATGGCAATTCCTCGCAATTTACGACCAACATAAAGAGCTGTTCTCCTGGTACAGTTACACTTATATTTTTGTGGAAATGACGTCATAACAATATAAATAATACGTGGAATAAAATATGAACATTAAATATGAAGAAACAGGAAGCGAAACGATATCGGATATCATTCTTATGGTTCCGTACTCAAGGGGTGAAACAGGACCCTATTACTGAGACCCGTCTGTCCGTCTGTCTATCATGTCGTGATAGTTAAACAGTTGAAATGTCTACAGATGATTTATTTATGTTGTCGCTATAACAACAAGTACTAAATACATCTATTTATTTAAAAATGAATGTTTGTCTGTATGTCTATTGTCTTTATAGAATTGTAAAGTATTGAATCGATTTAAATGAATTTGGTACACAGGTGAAAGGACTTTGCTACTTTTTCGCGATAACCGCCATAAACACGTGCGGAGCCGCGGGCGAAAGCTGGTACTAAAATAAATAAATAAAAGTGATTTTTTTGCCTTTTTAGGGTTCCGTAGCCAAATGGCAAAATACGGAACCCTTATAGATTCATCATCTGTCTGCCTGTCTGTCCGTCCGTATGTCATAACCACTTTTTTCCGAAACTATAAGAACTGTACTGTTGAAACTTGGTAAGTAGATGTATTCTGTGAACCGCATTAAGATTTTTACATAAAAATAGATCTAGTAAGTATTTTTTTTTAATACGTCATAAATCGTAAAACGCAATTTACCTTTAATTCAATGAACACACTATTATAAATACATCGATCAGAGTTACAACGAACTACAGGAACTTTTATATGATGTTACTTGCTGATACGGAACCCTTCGTGGGCGAGTCCGACTCGCACTTGGCCGATTTTTTTTTGGTCTTCTTTTAGTCAAAATTAATAGCAGCAAAAGGTAAACGGTTGAAATATAGATACGGAACCCTTCCTGAGCAAGTCCGATTTTTAGTCATTTTGTATTCCGTTTGAAAGAAAAATTCAGATAGAAATAAGCTGTCTAGATGGGTGGGGCTTATTTTAAGGGGGCACCTCCCCCCCCCACCCCTTCCCACATCGATGGTGTGAAGCGCTTTCCATGTACTCCTTAGTTTTGTTTTAAGTTCTAGTATTAACACACAATATTATTTAAAACCAGTTAAGCAATGCAACTCGACCGCCTCGCTGATCCAGTGGTTAGCGTATGCGGCTACCGATCAAGAGGTCTCAGGCTCGATTTCGGGGTCGGACTAAATGTTTGTGTGATCCGCAAATATTAGTTTCGGAGTTTGGGTGTTTTCTATGTATAACATGTCTTCTTCTTCCTAGCCTTATTCCCAATATTATTTGTGGTCGGCTACTAGTTCAACCGGTTTTACCTAAATATCAGTTTTTACACGGAGCGACTGACATCGGACCTCCCTAAGGGAGAACTGAAATTCGAAGGTTGAACTAGTTGTTAGTGAATTTGAGGGCACTGACTTCCCAATAACGATGGCCATAGATGTTCATGACAACCGGAACCGACGGCTTTACGTGCTCTCCGAGTCACGAGCGTGAATGACCGCCAAACTTCCAAACTTCCAAATTTCGGGCTGTTATTAAACATGTTTAACATATTGTATGTATTTGCAAAATAAAAGTATGTTTATGTATTTATATCAGTTGTCTAGTACCCATAATACAAGCTCTGCATAGTTTGGATCTAGATGGCGTTGTGTGTAAGATGTCCAAAATATTAAAAAAAGAAAAAACTTCAATTACGTCTCCTACTGACTCTGAGTCCCATCAAAATCGGTCCAGCCGTTCAGAGACTAGCTTGAATAAACAGACAGACATTACATTACAGAATTTTTAAATATTCCTTTTTTTGTATAGGTAATAATCTACATACTTTTATATGCATTTAGTAAAAATCTGTTCATGTGTTATTACAAACAGACACTCCAAATTTGTATTGATTACAACCAAACTACATTCCATAAAGATAAACGTTATTTGAAATCTAATAAACATACTCCTACATACGTTTCGTGTCGAATCTAATTCTACAATCGTTAACGCCAAACGGATGAGTTGAGATTCAAATGATGGAAATACAACTCGTAACTTCGAAACTGTTTTTAGTGGCTAAATATTATTATCCCTCCCAAATACTACAATGAAAAAGCGGCCAAATACGAGTCGGACTCGCCCATGAAGGGTTCCGTATCAGCAAGTAACATCATATAAAAAAATTTGTAGTTCGTTGTAACTTTCATCGATGTTTTAATAATAGTGTTTTGATGGAAATAAATGTAAATTGCGGTTCATGATTTATGACGTATTAAAAAAAACCTACTTATTAGATCTCGTTCAAACCAATTTTGATTTAATAAAAAAAATTTTTGAGTTTCAGTTCCAAATATGGGGACCCCTAAAATGTATTGTTTCTATTCTGTTTTAATGTGAAAATTTTAATGCGGTTCACAGAATACATCTACTGACCAAGTTTCAACAGTATAGCTCTTATATTTTTCGGAAAAAAGTGGCTGTGACATACGGACGGACAGACAGACAGACATGACGAATCTATAAGGGTTTTTTGCCATTTGGCTACGGAACCCTAAAAATCATACGGAACCATTGATATGCAAGTACGACTTGAACTTGGCCTTTATCATTAGGGTATTCAGTATCAGGATAACATAAGCAGAAACAGGTGGGCACTAAAATAAATGAACATTCACAACACTCCAATAAAAACAGTTTCATTTCGTAATCAGACTATGTACTCCGTGTACCGCTGTGTATTTAGGTACTGTGTACAAACAAACACAATAGTTGTGTATTCAGGATGATTTTATGACTCTTTTGTTTTACCGCGATGAAGGATAACGATTTTAGTAGCTTTTGAACATGTTCGGACGTGTTATGGCATAGTTTGATAATATTTTTACTGTATTTTGTACAAATATAAATGATCTATGCTAAGGACGTGTTTTATTCAAGGAATAAAACACGTCAGACAAAGTTATCTCTGCTTTTCATACTTTCCTCGTATCTCGTGGTTCTTCTTGTAGACCTCAGGGTCTCGGGGTAAATTTTCCAGGTGTTAAATCTACTCAAATGGTTTGCCTGCGCCGTTTGCAACTAGAGGCTGGAGTTCGCTGGGTTGGGGGAAGGGGGCGTAACCAACGAGGTGGTGCTTAAGTGGGTAGAGCCCAGTATCTGACCTACTAAAAACGCCCGAGTCATATCCAGTATAGCAACCCGTGCTTAGCGAAGTCGAACTTTTATCGGGAAACTCTGAGGTGCGCCCGTCAGCCATCACCAGGTTCGGTGTTGAGGATGGTCCTATGCCACGGGGTATAGATCTCGTGGCAGGCCATAAGACCCTCCGAGGCTTGAGGTTTTGGGGCAGTAGTAGTTCAAAAGACGGAAACGTGCCTAACTCGGAATTCGGTGTAATTACACGGAGAACATAAAATGCAACAAATCTATACTAACGTAGAGCCTTGCCTCTATGAAATTTTATTCTTTGTCAATTTTTACATGAAATAGGTAAAACAATTCATATCGTCGCGAAAACTTTATTAATGCGATACAGGATAAATCATTTCTAAGTAGTTCAATCAATCTACACTAGATGGCGTTGATTTAAATATTGGTAGTCAGTAGATATTTAGATATCGCTTCAGCCAAAATACGACAATATAGGTATATAAGAAATAATAATTATTCAATGTAAAGCAAAACTCCTTACCCATTATGTACTCCTAGTAGTTCTCCGAAACTAGCGTAATGTTTCTGCACACTATTTTGATACACTTACTTTAGCACTTACTTACTGCACTTGGTAATTATTACCTGCAACAGAGAAAGAGAAGCTTAGTACTTATACATATTAGATTTGTAGGCTCCTTCTTCCACGCATCATTCAACATCATTTACGCATCCACACACATACTCTTTTCTTCCTTCACCTCATTTCATCTTTATGAAAGTTGGAAGAAAATAAAACGTCATGTGTGACTTTTGGTGAAGTTAAAAAAATCAAGAGACTTCTCTGCTCGCTATGTATCAGGTACATTTTTTATTATAAATAGATCGTATACGTATCCAACCTTTTCTTCTTAGCACCTTCTATACATATATTGTAAATAATAAGTGCGCTGTATTAATAAACTTATTGTACATAATACCCGAAGTTTCTATATAGTAAACCAAACCGGACCATCTCAGCGCTCTTATAGATTGTTTTTTAAAGAAAACTTGCATCAGAAACATATCCTATGTCGCGAAAGACACAAGGGAACACCTAGACTTAGAACAATATTTGTGGTGACAAAACCACAATTGCACACTCAGTGCAGTAGAAAAAGGCGACATGACCGATCAAGAATAACGGTAAAGTTAAATTTGTAACAGTTCCATTAATGTTATCTCGACCTACGTAGCGCACGACTTGTCAATTGAAAGAACTGTCAAACAGTTGACAGATAAGTTTTTATTAAAAAAGTTTTAATATTAAATTTCCTGAGCAATTTTCTTAATTTTTTTTTAGTAACTTTTGTTCTGGCTGGAATAGGGCAACACTGTAGAGAACAGCTATGCACAGGCGTTCTCATTGTCAAAGCATATGCCCAAATGGACCTATGCTAATAACTGTTATGACACAGAATATATTTAGGTGTGCGTGAAGTTGTGAATGTTTTGTTTTGATGTGTGAGTTCATAGTGACACGCGAGTATGGCTACTCCACTCCATCTATACAATAAATTTCTTTGATCTTCCTTCTACTCTCTTTCCCTTCAACTCCACCTACGCCGTATCTTCTTTATCCACGTACCAGGATAACATATTATATCTATAAGAGCTTCTCAAATAATGAAATGCTCTGCAGCTGCTCAATGCGCCCACCACTACAACCTACTACAAAAAGACCTCTTTAATCTTATATCATCCCGATATTACGAGTTCTCGTATCATTTCATACAATATTTATATTAAAAAGTGAGGTTCAATAAATATTTAATTTTATTAATGCGTATTTCATTTGAGGTATCCGCAATCGAATTGTATAACTTTTATGCGTACATACTACATTCAAGGTACATTACTGGACGGGGTAGGCAGACTTTTAAACAGCATTGTGTTATTATTTATCAAAAAAAAAATATATTGAAATATTTGTTTATGATTACATTTATGTCAATAATGCCGTAAGCATTTTTCACTCAGAAGAATGCTGGGGTGGCAACGCGAACGCTACAAAACACGTACCTACCTACGAACATCCAGATTCCCGCACAGTGGGGGGCCGTCTACAAACCATAGGTGGCCCGATGTACGTTGGGGTTCCAAGGATTTACTTCCGAGGATACACCTGGTTTCCCGACTTCTAATGGCTGAGAAGGGGTACGGTTTTGGTCGGTTCGAGTCCGATATAGCCATGGCATCAGAAGGACGATGTAAACCCAAATAATGTGGTGCAGAGTAAGTAATGCCGTTATGCCGTAACATTATTGTTAATGTTGTAAATCGAGTAATGTCGCAGATCGAAGTTAGTCTAAAAACAGCCTTAGCCTAAGTCATCAGTCATCTGCGAGTCTCGTAAATATTGGTCCACCGTTCCAGAAATTATTACCCGGAACAGACAGACAAAAATTAAAAATTAAATGCATTTTAATATACATACTTTCACTTGAATTTAGTGTAATACTGTTTCTTTAATATTCATATACATTCAGAGCATATTAAGATATTTCTGGATTTTTGAAAGAGGAAGGTTTTTCCTGTCTCTGAAGTGCTGATGTTGTGAAATATTTTGTTAATTGAAAAGTTGCTAGAAATGACTGATAGATATAATATGAATATGACAGAATAACTTTGCCTGTTTAATTTTTTCTTTTTTTTATTAAATTTTTACATTGTCATCTACTTCTTTTTAACTAATTAGAATATTATAATAATGACTCACTGCGTAGGTATTAGTTTTGATTTAAAAAAAATTGTGACGCTTCGGCTATATTGTAAAAAAACACTAGAATTTCCTATGGCCTTCAACCAATTTGTATGTCGTTTAATGACTGACTGAGACTATTTAAATTATTAAGATCTTGCATGCAATGTATGTACACCATGTTTTAACAAATAAAGACTAAAGACATATTTATTTATATAGATCACACCGATTATTCTGTCAATTGTGAAAAGATTTTGAAATTTCTTATTTTTCTTTGTGATGTTACATCAATCTCTTTCTAAAAAGTAAACAACTAATAATAAAATAAGATTATTTAAAGAGCCTCTCTCAAACTACAAGAATAGTGTGTTCCCTTGTCGGCCGTTCCTCTGCGGAGGGAGCGAGGAGTGAGGCATCCCGCGGTGTCCTCCGAGCCTCTGAGACGCACTCACAGATATTTGATATTTTACGAGCGCAACTAAAGTGATTACAGGCGAAATGTTGGAGTTAATAATATATCAATCAGCGCCCTGAGTCTCGGCTTCGATTTCATTAATCATATTAATTTACTAGCTAAGTCCTGCGATTTTATAGTAAGCGATTTATAGTATTATCATGACTCGTGGTCTTTATAATGAACTTTAAAGGATAACTATGACGGATTAGATGACTTTGTCAGGAGTTATAAAGGCTTAACTTGTAAAATGCGCTGACTTGGAAAACGTCATGACTGAGGAAACCTTTTCTGTGCGGGGCCTGACACCCATAATAGTACGTAGATTTAATATCGTATCCAATAGATAACTGTTATGTTTACGTATTAATGCGTTAATTTTGCATGACGTTAAAGTTTTCCTTTAAAGTTCATTATAAGGACCACTATTACGAATTTTTCCAGATTTTTTGAGCCAGCCGTTTAGCTTTTAGAGGGGGAGGACGCCCTGTTTTTTACAAAAAAGTGCCCTTTAAAGTGAAATTTCTCGCAAACGGATACCTAAATCAAAAAATCGTCTGAGAAACCCTTTGTTGTTTTTAAAATACCTATCTAATGATACCCCACACGATAGGATAAGATACTTTTTTTTTAAATAAATATTAAATACATAAATATTATACATAGAAAACATCCAGACTCCAAAACAAATATTTGTGGATCACACAAATATTTAGTCCGACTTGGGAATCGAACCCGAAACATCTTGATCAGCAGCCGCATACGCTAACCACTACACCAACAAGGCAGTATTAGTTTTACTTGTGGCGTGATGTTCTACAACCTCGTATAGTCTTCCTAAAGAAATTAGTACTACTAGAACAATTATGACCATGAATCTCATTAAGTATTGATAATTAGGAAATAATTTTAACAAAAAGGAACCGACTTCAATGAAAAACTATTCCTAGTACCCAAATCACGACAATTGTGCCTGTGATATTTGAGGAGTTCCCTCGATTTCCTTGGGATCCTATCAGTTGGCCTAGTGGCTTAAGCGGTCGCCACGCCGCTTCCTACTACGCCAAGTGTCGTGGGTTCAAATCCCACGTAGGATAACACTTTGTGTGATTCACAATTTGTTGTTCTGAGTCTGGGTGTCCTTTGTGTCCGTTTCATGTATGTTTGTAAAGTCCCCCGCGACACAGGAATTTATATTCCTAATGCGGGAGTTGTCTTTTAAAAAAAAAAAAAAAAAAAAAAAAGATCTCGATATGGTGACAATGGGACCACCTGTAAGCTACGCCCATTCCAATGCAAAAATAATTTTTGAAATCGGTTCATAAACGACGAAATTATCCCTGAACATACATAAAAAAAATTAAAAAAAAAACCGACGAATTGAGAACCTCCTCCTTTTTTTGAAGTCGGTAAATAAATTAACATTCTATAACAAAACTTGCTACACTATTGAATTTGTACAGGGTCATAGTACGCGGACAACAGCAAAATGCGAATGTATACACACAATAAAAGGCGCGGATATTTTTATCTTTGATCGATGGCTCCTCTAGAAATATTAGATGACGCCGTGAGACTATCGGGGGAAGGGGTGACGGCGCGGGGGGTGTCTCGAGTTCCAACCGCTAATATTTTCGTATGAATTTTTTGAACCTGTTCTATAACTGCCTCGTTGGTCTAGTGGTTATAGTATGCGACTGCTGATCAAGAGGCCTCGGGTTCGATTCGTGGGTCGAACCAAATGTTTGTGTGATCCGCAAATATTTGTTTCGGAGTTTGGGTGTTTCCTATGTATATTAAGTATATATTTACATAAAAAAAGTATGTTCATTTATTTATATCAGTTTTCTAGTACTCATAATTTATTAAATTTAATGATGAAAATGGAGGGGGTTCCAGGAATTAAAAATCTTCCTTATTGTTCACACAATCTAATATATAAAATTGCTACCTAACTCCTCAGACACGGGTGGACCGTTTTGTATAAAATTTTGTATGCAAATAGGGTAGGTCTGAGAATCGTTCATTATCTATTTTTCATACCTCTAAGATCCGAGCGGAGCCGCGGACATCAGCTAGTAAATATATACAAGTCCCCTAAAAAGTACCCCATAATTTCGTCATTACTATGTAAGATAGGGATGGCATAAAAGCTGGATGTCACACGACGCCACAAAGTCTACAAACATTAAATATTTAGACGCACATTAACAGATGAAAATGTACGGCCCTCCGTATCGAGAGGAGGGAACATCTCTCTGTATACACATACGTTTTAAGAGGTACTATATATGGTGTAGCTAATATTCATTTAGGTCTTTGCTAAGGTAGTAAAACCACGTTGATTTCAGTACGAACGGGTTGGATCAGCCGGGTCAGTACTACCCTCACACAGAAGACCATCCTAATAATGACAGCATTGGTTCTGTCGTCTGTTGTAGGTGAGTGTGAGACCGGAGGCTGAATGTTGCAGAAGCATATCACTAGGCCCCCATATTATGGGTCACCATGCTGCATTGACATTCATAATGAGTATAAGATCACTATTCTTGGATTCTAATCATGTTTTCTATCAGATAGAGTATAGTCACTTCGGCAGGCTCAATTAACAAGCTGTCACGTCCCAGTGCTGGACTAGGGTCTACTCTCAGGAGAGGGTTAAGGCCATACGTCCCCACGCTGGCCGAGTGCGGGTTGGGGACTGGTAAGACACGTTGTGGCTAAGTAATCTTGCCGTTGGATGTTTTTAAGCCGCCCGAAGGCCTTCAAATAAGTTTCACGACTGCTTAACGTGACTTCCTAATGCTCATAACATAATTATCAGACCCTCAACGATCACCAATCTAGGTCTGACCGCGCCGTCGTTGGGTGTGTCCGACTCGCCCTTGGCCGCTTTTTTTATAGCCAGTTTCTTTCTATGTTCGGCCTCCTGCCTTTAGACAATGCTTGTTCCTAAGAAAGTAGGCTTGAAGTACGGCCAACGAGAAGCAAGACAAAAGTTCATTTACATTACAAGCGACTGTGAGTTGACAATTTATTATCAATGTCTTTACATCTTTTGTATTTCTGTTCTCCCGCCAAAAAAATGTTAGGATCAAGACAGGTTCGCCAACATTCGAGCGGCTTAGTAATAATAGGGATTCATTCCCTTTCGGAACGCGCTCGTGGTAAGTTAACAAGTTATTTTTTAAAATTTTTTTATACCTTGTCCATTCGTTTAATATCTTTTTGACAGGTCACGCCTATAAATTACCGGTATTTTTTTTCGTAATAATGTACTACAGTAATGTCGTACTTTATAGACGGGTAGGGAAGTGGGCAGTGTGCATAGCTAAAAACAACATATAAAACAGTTCTTGAAATACGATAAATCGATTAAACGATTAAAATAATCTATCATATTATTATGATCAAAATAATTTGACTTCATGTGAGTGTTGTTTCTGTAAATTTAATGAAATAAAAAGGAAATTAAAATAGTATGACTTCAAGATTGATTATTTGCAAGGAATTAAGTCGAAATTTTGGAATTTAACTTTAAACTTAGAATAAAGAACAATAACTCTGTGCATTAATTAATTTATTATTGGACCACTGACTTAAAATGTAACTATGCACGTGTTAGTAAAATTTAACTTTGAAACGCGTGGTTAATAACGTTTAAATCCAGAGTTATGAGAAAGTATATTTGAAAATCGGCCAAGTGCGTGTCAGGCCACGCACAGGAAAGGGTTCCTCAGTCACCTATAATGGTATGTGGATTTAAAATCGTATCCAATAGATAATTGTTATGTTTACGTATTAATACGTTAATTTTGTATGACGTTTTCCAAGTGAGCGCATTTTACCATATAAGCCTTTATAACTCCTGAACTAAGAAAGTCATCTAATCGGTTATAGTTTTCCTTCAAAGTTCATTAAATGGACCAGCATCACGATTTTTTTCAAAATTTTTGAGCCAGCCGTTTAGCTTTTAGAGGGGGGGGGGACGCCCTGTTTTTACAAAAAAGTGCCCTTTAAAGTGAAATATCTCGCAAACGGATACCTAAATCAAAAAATCGTCTAGGAAACCCTTTATTGTTTTTAAAAGACCTATCTAATGATACCCCACACGATGGGGTAGCCTCGAGAAAAAAAAAACATCCCCACTTTACGTGTAGGGGAGGTACCCCAAATAAAATTATATTTCATAATTTTATTGTAGCACTTTGTCGACGTAATTACAACACGTATTCATGCAAACTTTCATCTTTCTAGCACTTACCGTTTGGACGGTAAGTCAAGGACGGACGGACGGACGGACGGACGGACGGACGGACGGACGGACGGACGGACAGACGGACATGACGAATCTATAAGGGTTCCGAGTTATGAACTTCGGAACCCTAAAAACCACATAATACTTACTGAACCGACCTTCAAGTGACTGTGTTTGGAAGTTTTCTTTGTTCTGGGTCAATTACATATCATAATAGTGCACATTTTATTAATTTACAATACTGACTTAAAGAAATTTATATCGATTGATTTTGATTTCAAATCGAATCGGTGACGTGTGAGGGTTGTAGTTTATTTAATTATTAGTGTTATTTTGGTTTGTAGATCATTGTTTTTTAATAAGAGTGGTTAATGATGGAGCCACAACTAAGTACTCGAGTGATAAATCAATAGATTTTACTTCTTCCAAAAAAGAAACGTCCAAAGGTTACACACTCCTGCTGTTTATTTACGCTTAGTAGCGCTTCTCGTTCGCCGTACTTTAGACAAATTTGGGTTGGGGATCTGCAGCAACTATGGAGAGGTGAATCATAAGATGAGATTTGTGATGTAATTTTTATGATACCACATTTGGACTGAGAAATAGTCTATTAGGAGTTGAGGTGAACACTTACTTGCCTTCTCTCTCTCTTTGTGGTCATCCCTTGCATTTAAAGTTAATTTAAGAGGTTATTTCCTCCCTTGAGACATCTCTAACACAGAGGGTTGTCCCAAATATACAAAATCGGCCAAGTGCGTGTCAGGCCACGCACAGGAAAGGGTTCCTCAGTCACCTATAATGGTATGTGGATTTAAAATCGTATCCAATAGATAATTGTTATGTTTACGTATTAATACGTTAATTTTGTATGACGTTTTCCAAGTGAGCGCATTTTACCATATAAGCCTTTATAATTCCTGAACTAAGAAAGTCATCTAATCGGTTATAGTTTTCCTTCAAAGTTCATTAGATGGACCACCATCACGATTTTTTTCAGATTTTTTGAGCCAGCCGTTTAGCTTTTAGAGGGGGGGGGACGCCCTGTTTTTACAAAAAAGTGCCCTTTAAAGTGAAATATTTCGCAAACGGATACCTAAATCAAAAAATCGTCTAGGAAACCCTTTATTGTTTTTAAAAGACCTATCTAATGATACCCCACACGATGGGATAGCCTCGAGAAAAAAAAATCATCCCCACTTTACGTGTACGGGAGGTACCCCAAATAAAATTATTTTTCATAATTTTATTGTAGCACTTTGTCGACGTAATTACAACACGTATTCATGCAAACTTTGATCTTTCTAGCACTTACCGTTTGGACGGTAAGTCGAGGACGGACGGACGGACGGACGGACGGACGGACGGACATGACGAATCTATAAGGGTTCCGAGTTATGAACTTCGGAACCCTAAAAACACGTAGTCTCATATTTTGCGTCCCAAAATGTTCTTATTTAAAACAAGAAAAGTTAAAAATTCTAAACTCCACACTCGTAAATGTACCAGGCGGCCATCAAAGCGAGAAGATGTCCTCAAACTTTCCTCATTTAATAACACAAAAGGACAATTCTATTTTGCCTTTATTATTTTTAACAGAAAAGTTTTCATGAAACATTTCAGGGCATTTTCAGCCCTCAGTTTTAAGAGAGATGAAGCAATAAGCTCGTTAGAACTAATTATTTAAAATCTTCAAATAATTAAGTATTAAATAGAATATTTTAAACCTGATCTAAAACAGGTTCTATGGTACCAGGGATGAAGCAGTGTTAAGAAGTATTAATTTGATAGTTATTTTATTAGAGGAGGATTTGGTTTAGTGATTCAGACTGGTGCCATAAAGGTCGTGGGTTCAGTTCCCGTTAAGGACAGTTAGGACTGATTAGTTTTGCGATGAATACACGGCATTTGTTCTGTGATTTGCGATCTTAACCACGATTGATATACCTTCACTAAAACGCCACGGAGTGAAGCAAGCCAACAAAAATACTAAACTATTGTCAGAGAAAGTTCCATCAAAATCGGTCAAGTCCATCCGGAAATTAAAGGAAACAAATAGATAGACAGTTGATGATTTTAAGTCAAACAATTTATTCCATAAAACTATCACAATCACAACAGACTAACCACTCAAAACCATAAACATATTATAGTGATGAGAATACAGTAGCATTAGTAGTTTATCGATGGTTTTATATCAGTGGGCTAGTGTGGCCATAGTCGCAGAACTGATAACTGTTGGAGCAGAAGTTCTGGAGTGGAGGCCGCGTCTCCAATTCCTGGATGAAACTTTAAAGTAATATAGCTTTATATATCAGAATAACACATAGGCTACTTTTTAAGGGTTCTGAAGTATATGACTCGGAACCCTTATAGGTTTGTCATGTCCGTCTGTTCGTCCGTCCAAGCGGTAAGTGCTAGAAAGATGAAACTTTGCATGAATATGTGTTGTAATTATGTCGACAAAGTGTTACAATAAAATTGTGAAAAGGATTTTTATTTAGATACGTAACCTACACGTAAAGTGGGGATGTCTTTTTTTTCTCGTGGCTACCCCATCATGTGGGGTTTATTTTAGGTTTAATCATTAGATAAGTTTGATCACATTCATCATTAAAAAAGATTAAATGGTTTCTAAGACGATTTTTTAATTTAGATATCCGTTTTTGAGAAATTCCACTTTAAAGGGCACTTTAAAGTGGAAGTTAACGGCTAGCTCGAAAAATCTGGAAAAATTCGTGATGGTGGTCCATATAATGAACTTTGAAGGAAAACTATAACCGATTAGATGACTTTGTTAGTTCTGGAGTTATAGAGGCTTAACTTGTAAAATGCGCTCACTTGGAAAACGTCATACAAAATTAATGCATTAATAATTAAACATAACAATTATCTATTGGATACGATTTTGAATCCACGCACCATTATGGGTGACTGAGGAACCCTTTCCTGTGTGTGGCCTGACATGCACTTGGCCGATTTTACTGCAATAATCTAAATACACGCGGGCGGAGCCGCGGGAGAAAGCTAGTAAAATATAAAAGTACTAGCTTTAGCAGTAAATAGTAGCCTATGTGTTATTCTGATATGTAAGCTATATTATTGTAAAGTTTCATCAAAATCCATTCAGTAGTATTAGCGTGAAAAAGCAACTAATATACATCACAAACTTTCTTGTTTATAATATTAGTAACTTTTATTTTATTTTTTATTTTGATATTAGGGTCAATATAACTGCTATAATATTAAAACGTTGTAACCCTATTTGACCCATAAATGATTAAAAATTTAAGTATTAACGCACCACATACTTATTTGACACCCTAGAGAAATAAAAACTTAAAATTTACCAAACACAATTTCGTCCCAAGTACCAGGACATCAATGAACGTGAGAGCTCTTTTTGCGAGACCTTTATATTCATTTATTCATTTTCAACTATTAGCCCCTCTGTCCCTCTGGACACCTCCGACGTTTGATGGCGTTCGGTTAACCGATAATGGGGGCACTCTCTGGAGGGTATTAGCACAGCTCTTGGCCTTTCATAATTGATTCTAAGTGTATTTATCTAAGGTATATAAAGCTATATCTTTGGTTATAATCTACTAGTTAAAATTGATTTTGATTTCGGAGTTTAGAGATCAGATAGAAATGTTATTACAGAATCAATATTGACATACTATTGTTTTGGGTTTTAAAATATGAATGTATACATAAAAATAAACAAAATTTAAATGTCTGTTTGTAACATCAATCTTACGGGTTTTTCACTATATGCGTATGAAAATAAATATACTTCTACACTAGTATCATAAAACTGAAGAGTTTGTTTGTTTGAACGCGCTGATATCAGTAAATACCGGTCCAATTTGAAAAATCTTTCAGTGTCAGATAGCCCATTTATCGAGGAAGATTTCGAGCTATATATCATAACGCTAAGACCAAAGGAAGCGGCCTACCAAAGAAGAATATTGTAAAATCGGGGTATTTTTTCCCCTTGAGGTCATCCGCTGCGTGCGCTGTTAAAGTTAAAGTTTAAATATGTTACATTTAAATTTAAACGTTTAAATATGTGTGCTGTTAAAATCATGTATGACAGAATTGTTCCTCTTAAAACCTCTAAAAGAATACCGCTACAGCATACGTCAATTTTTTAAGGTTGGTTTACTATGACCTTTTTTAGAGGAAAAAATATATTTCCGTGGCATAACATTACGCTACGGGCAATAAAAGACGCAGATGGGGCTACATGGGTCAGCATAGATTTAATAAACAATAAGCATCTAAATAAAATAAAATTGAAACAAAAATATCGATAACATGACGTTACAGCACTAGTCCTATAACAAACACTATTAACATTGCTTACACAGAGTACACAACATACACACAGTGTGTTCAACGATTACAAAGTCGGTACATTCCCGCTCAACTCCGGCTGGGACATACCAGGAGTACAGTTTTAACTGGAGGTTTTATTGCTACCCACAAACTATGCCACATTAGAACATTCCTTTACAAATAGCAGTTTATACGGCCTGTGTTTATTATATCCTGGTACTATTATTGTGTGGTTTGATAAACAGACAGCTGTCTCATGGTAAGTAGTTATCGTTGCCTATGGACATCCACAAACAGAGCATGAAGTGCGTTTAGTGTCCCCTTCACGTCCCCCACTGATCAGGGTTAAATAAAATTAATAAGCTGAAAAGTTTGTTTGTTTGTAGCGCTAATCTCAGAAACTATTGGTCCGATTTGAAAAATTCTCACTCTGTTAGATGGTGTATTTATCGGGGAGAGGAATCCGAATACGATTTTGACAAAAAACCGAGTTCAAAGAAAAATTATTCCGAGTACCCAAATCGCAACATGATATGTCATCATCGCTTATGATATTTGAGGAATTACCTCGATTTCTCCAGGATCCTATCATCAGATCCTTATCATGGGACCACATGGGAAACAACAGCTTTTAAAAAAATATTATCAAATCGGTTCACCCGATCAAAAGTTCTGAGGTAATGTGGCGACTTCCACATACAGCGCAAGCGAAAAACATACAACAGCGCTATTTCGCGAAAGAACACTGAACCTCGAAGAAATCACGGAATGAACTATACAGAGTAACTATTCATCCTGAATCGCGATAGAGAAATTTTCGCGCCGATTAGCATATATATACAACATCCCAACATCAACCGTTGGGCCATCCAGCATGATCACCTCGCCCGTTCGAAGGATCCTTCCTTTATGATGGAGGGACACGATACCTGTTCCTCCACAGTAACAAACATAAAAAAAAACAATTGAGAGCCTCCTCCTTTTTGGAAGTCGATTAAAAATAACAAGTGCGGGTGACACAGCTGGCCTCAGCTAGTCTCACATAAAACAGCCAATAGAACAGCTAGCTGTTAGATAATTAATAGGAGAGCCGGTTCGGTTCAAGTTGGTGTGAAAACGACAATTAGCTCGGCACTAGCCGTCAGACGGAGCGACGGGTAATTATTTAATTAACTGTGGAATTATGTGTTTAATTATTAATGATTAACGAGAATGTCATTGACACATTAAATTAATTGAATCCCACTGTTAATGCTGTGTATAGCGAGTAACGCCGCTATATACAGCATTAACAGCGTAAAAAAATGGACTAATTTACTTTTTATAATCATCAGCTATCTGCTAAAGAAAGCCTCTATTCAAATTGATTGAACCGGTACATAACTCAGCCTAAACAAACATGGTACAAGTTAAGCCTCCATAGCCACTATTATGTATTCTGTGCTATAACTCCTGAAGTAACAAAGTCATCTAATCCGTTATAGTTTTTCTTTAAAGTTCATTATAAGGACCACTATCATGAAATATTCCAAATTTTTTGAGCCAGCCGTTTAGCTTTTAGAGGGGCGGGGGAACGCAATGTTTTTATAAAAAAGTACCCTTTAATTTTTCGCAAACGGATACTTAAATCAAAAAATTGTCTTTGAAACCCTTGTTTTTAAAACACCTATCTAATGATACACCACACGATGATGTAGCCGCGAAAAAAAAACATCCCCACGTGTAGGGGAGGTACCCCAAATAATTTTTTTTTCATAATTTTAGTTTAGCACTTTGTCGACGTAATTACAACACATATTCATGCAAAGTTTCATCTATCTAGCACTTACTGGTTGGACGGTAAGTCGAGGACGGACGGACGGACATGACGAATCTATAAGGGTTTATTTAATATTACAAACAGACACACCAATTTTACTTATTTGTATAGATTGTAGATTATTCTCTTCGGTTGTGGGAATAAGGTCGTCCAGCGCCATTAGTCAGCTATTTTATGGGACTCTCTATGGGTCTGAAACGAGTCCGCAAGAACCTTTGGGACGAACATTTATATTTGAATATGATTAGAAAATATGAGGCTTTACCAAGGACAGTTAAAATGTTACAATTTTGTTTTCGTTTTAGTAAAAAAGACAATTTTGAACAAAGTTTTTTTTTGGAATATAAATTTCTGAAACGAACACAAAGAAAACCCAGACTCGGAACAACAAATTGTGAATCACACAATGTTGTCCATGAACCATGGCGCACTAAAAAGCAGCGTGGCGACCACTTAAACCAAACGTGCATTCAATTTATCTGTACTATTTTTTAGGGTTCCGTAGCCTGTCTATCTGTCTGTGTCCGGCTGTATGTCACAGCTACTTTTTTCCGACACTTAAAGAACTATACTGTTGAAACTTGGTAAATAGGTCTATTCTGTGAACCGCATTAATATTTTCACACAAAAATAGAAAAAAAGCAATGAATTTTGGGGGTTCCTCATACTTAGAACTGATTTAAAAAAAAAATTTTTTTCATCAAACCCATACATGTCTATGGATAGGTCTTTTAATATGATATTAAGGTTTCTATACTAAATTTTTTCTACGCTTAATAGTTTGCGCGAGAAACACTTCCAAAATGTCTACCCCTGTAACTGATAGAATGATAAAACTAAAAAAAAAAATATGATGTACATTACCATGCAACCTTCCACCGAAAATTAGTTTGAACGAGATCGAGTAAGTAGTTTTGTTTTAATACGTCATAAATCATAAACCGCAATTTACCTTTCATTCAATCAATACCCTTTATATGATGTTACTTGCTGATACGAAACCTTTCATGGGCGCGTCCGAATCGCACATGGCCGCTTTGACTGCTAAACTACTACACCAATTTTAATGAAATTTAAAAAAAGAATACTTTGATTCTTGAGAAAGGCTATTCTTTACCACGATATCTGATATTAAGTTAAGCCTTATATTATGGCCTGCCAAAATAACTCTGCCTGATGGAAAGCATGAGTAGAATCCGAGACAGTCAATACAAGTAATGCAGCATGGTGACCCACACCATGGCGGCCTAGAGATGTTACTGCATCATTCTCCCGGAGGCCGGGATAATGATGCAGAATGATGGGGCCTCCGGTCTCACACTCACTGACAAAATATGACAGCACAAATAAATAAATAAATATTTCGTACATCTTACACACAACGCCATCTAGTCCCAAACTAAACAGAGCTTGTATTATAGGTACACAACTGATATAAATACATAAACATACATATTATACATAGAAAACACCCAAACAGGTCATACAAACATTCGTTCCGACCCGGGAATCGAGACCTCTTGATCAACAGCCGCACACGCTAACCACTAGACCAACAAAGCAGTCATTATTAAGATGGTCTTCTGTGTGAGGGTAGTACTGCCCCGGTCGGACCGAACCATTCGTGCAGAAGTCAGCGTGACTCTACAAACATGTTGTATTTGAACTAAACCGACCACACCGGTCTGTAACACGTATACACAAATAGTTTTATTGATTTACGTCTAAATATGGACAAGGTGACTTGTATTGTTGCTTATATATTCAGCATAGTATGTACAACATTGGTTATAAACTAAAACAATGAACCTAAAACTAAAAACCTTAATAAAATATAATATATCATTAAAAGGAGTTCCTTTAGGCATGGTTCCGAAGATACTGGCAGCATTCCCCCTTTGAATAGCTAGACTAATTCTTTGACCGAGGTAACTGCCAGCTCTTCGGTCTCCTGTGATGTCGACTAATCTTTTTGCTATTTCCTTGAAAAGCTTTATAGCGCCAAGACCCCACGGCCCAAGGGTCTCGACACCGAATGGGACAAAATCATATTCGGAGCCTAGACCCCTGTATTTGGATGCTTTAGCTGTATTGTTGCTTATATTTATTTGTCACTACCTGCACTCTGCGGTGTTAAAAAGTAGCCTACATGTTACATTAAGTGATTATCCAGAACTCAATTTTCAATTATCAAAACAAACTATCATTATGGTTGCCATGCAAGTGTGTTAAGCATAGCAACCTGTGAAGTTTTGACAGGAGATAAACAGTGATACATTTTGACATCTACGATTTATGTATTTATATAATCACCTAGCTTTCGCCCGTTTATCTCGATTATTGTAGATATATAAGCTATATTACTGTAAAGTTTCATCCAAATCCGTTCAGTAGTTTTTGCGTGAAAGACCAACAAACATACATACACACATACATAGAAACTTTCGCGTTTATAATATTAGTAGGACTAGATTGCCTTGGTAGCGCAGTGGTAACGTAAACGATTGCTGTGCTTGAGGTCTCGGGTTTCGATTCCCGGGTCGGACAAAATGTGATTCACAGCTATTTGTTCCGGAGTGTTTTCTATGTATTTACAAAAGAAAAGTATGTTGATGTGTTTATATCAGTTGTCTAGTACCCATAATACAAGCTCTGCTTAGTTTGGGACTGGGTGGCGTTGTGTGTAAGATGTCCGCAATATTTATTTATACAATTATAGTTATGTTTACTTAACATAACTTATATGAATGTGTCGGCTCGACTGGAGCGATGTATGATAACATTGTCTTGCTAGCTATTATTCATAACTAGTCGAGTATGTTTATGTATTTATATCAGTTGTTTAGTACCCATAACACAAGCTCTGCTTAGTTTGGGACTAGATGCCGCAGTGTGTAATTGTCCGAATACTTTCACACAGAATACCATCCTAATAATGACAGCATTCTTGCCGTCGTATTGCGTTGGTGAGTGTGAAAACGGAGGCCCAATCATTCTGCATCATTCTCCCATCCGGGCCGGGAGAATGATGCAGAAACATTCAACCAGGCCGCCATGGTATGGGTCACCATTCTGCAGTTTAACCTCATAATGAGGATGGTGACCCCTTCTCCTGGATTCTACTCATGCTTTCCATCAGGCAGAGTAGAGACACATTGGTAGGCTTATATATTAAAAAAATATTCATCCCAATTCATCATCATATACTCATAAATCCCACTAATATTATAAACGCGAAAGTTTGTGAGTATGTATGTGTGTTTGTTGCTCTTTCACGAAAAAACTACTGATCGGATTTTTATGTAACTTTACAGTAATATAGCTTATATATCATAATAACACATAGGCTACTTTCTGCTGCAATAATCGAGATACACATCGAGTTCGTTATAAAATTCGTCCCAATTTATCAAAAAGGTCATACAAGTTACCTTTAAAAGTAAATTACTTGTTCATGTTTAAAAATTCTTAAATATTTCAAAGAAATCCTACCTATAGAGAATTTAAGTAATCGTGTTTCATGGTCGTTCATAGCTAACTAATGTATTGTGCCGACTCCACACCATAATTAAACTATAATCAATGAAACACGAACAAACACACAACAAACTCGTTCTTTTAAAACAATTGTTTTCCAAAAAAATTGTTGTTCTTACCTTTCATTTAGAAAAGTGTGTTATTTTGGAAATGTTCGAAACAGGTGGTTTTGCGACGAGAGCGGGTTTTGAGCGTTGGGGTTGACACGTTCGGGGTTGAGGGCGAGCGCGGTATTACTGACGATAGCCCGGGTGGATTGGGGTGGCTAGATACAGAATGTTGGAATAATTTGAGGGTAAATTTTTGGGGAAATTTGTTTTTCTTTCAGTAACAAGTAGTAATTTTCGATATAATAGTTTTATACCGTATTGATTTAGTCCGTGTGGTGACGGATTAAGAATACAGAGTGTCACCACTCCTATTCATCCCGCGGGTGTCGTAAAAGGCGACTGAGTAATAAACTACGCAAGACAACATCAATGCAAGGAGAAGGAAAACTTGAAACCAACCCTATACCAACCCGTCTGGCCAGCGTGGTATAGTAGGCCAATACCTCCTTTCTAAGGAGAGGCCTATGTCCAGCAGTGGACTGTTAAAGGCTGTTGATGATTTATTCTGCACAATAAATAAATATTTCGGATATCTTACACACAACGCCATCTAGTCCCAAACTAAGCAGAGCTTGTATTATGGGTACTAGACAACTGATATAAATACATAAACATACTTTTTTTTGTAAATCCATACATATACATAGAAAACGCTTATTAAAACTTAAACTATTCACAACAAGCTGTAATATAAGAAACACTAGCTTTCGCCAGCGTCTCTGCACGCATGTGTATCGGTTATTACTATAAAAATTACCCGATATCCTTTCTCAAGCTGTTGACTATCTGTCTACCAAACTCTATTTAAACCGATTCAGTATTTTTGAAGTGAAAGCGTGCCAGAAAGACAGAGTTACTTTCGCATTGATGATATTACTAGAAAGAACATTAATTTATCATCATCATCATTATCAACAGCCCTTAACAGTCCACTGCTGGACATAGGCCTTTCCTTTAGAAAGGAGGTTTTGGCCTACTATACCACGCTGGCCAGACCGGTTGGTATAGGGTTGGTTTCAAGTTTTCCTTCTCTTTGCATTGATGTTATCCCATTCATCCCGCGGGTGTCGTAAAAAGCGACTAAGGCATAAACTACATAAGACAACATTAATTTATATTAATATAATAATTTACATTATTTTTATTACCAATAGACAATTAGGTAAATAATACATCACACATGGCAACCCCACAAGTCAACCGCGCGTGCGTTTTGTCATTTCAAACACCCTCCAACATCGGATCGTTCAATTCTCTACCTTACACAGTTTTAACAAAGTTCAATATTATCTATTCGCCTTGTACTTAAATCAAATAAGGTCTTATGTACAGCATTAGAAGCATTTAGATTTGATATCAATTAAAAAAATACCAATGTTTTTAGTCATGCAACATGAGCTACATATTTTATCACTTTTGGAATGTATTATTACAAGAATGCTTCGTTGGTCTAGTGATTAGCGTATGTGGTCTCGGGTTCGAATCCCGGCGGGCCCAAAATTTTATTCATCAACAACCCATTGACTTCGACTGCATAGTTAGCCTACTGCGCCAAGGGTCTTGGGTTCATATCCCATGTGGGACAACACTTTGTGTAATTCATAAATAGTTGTTCTGAGTCTGGGTATTGGCAACTCTCGTTGTAGCTACGTAATCTTACTATTGGGTGTTTTTAAGCCGCATGAAGGCCTCCAATTTAATATAACTTCACGACTGTTATCTTACGATAACAACCGGGATCGACTGCATAACGTGACCTTCGGATCATAGCAGATCATGCCGCAAACGGTCACCCATCCAGGTACTGACTATCTAATTATGGAACTACTTAAAGACAGCTCGGAGTTTGGAACTTTGGGGTCCTAACCTCCGTATCTCGGAGAGCACGTAAGGCCATCGGCCCTGATCTCTCCTTGACTGTGTAGGATACACGTTAAATCGGCTTATGAGACTGAGGGAACAGAGGGTACACCTGTGTTTGCGTACACACTTGTGTACTGTATCTAGTGAGCTGGTCAACATCACCGTTATCATTACGAGACTATGATGACCCATACTTTCTTCTAATCTTGTTCTCTCTACCCTATGGTTGCCTGTTAGAGATTACTTCCGAGCGATAAGGCCGCCAATTGTACCATTGGTATTTTTATTCTAAATTAATTACCTGGTGTACAATATATTTTTATTATTATTTTTTTATTATGAAGAGATGTCATAAACAAGTTCTGCTTAGTTTGGGGATAGATGGCGTTGTTTGTTAGATGTCCGAAATATACTTTTATTAAAATATCTAGCTTTCGCACGCGGTTATCTCGGTTAACAGTTGCCTAATTGACTATGCCGTAGTCGGGTGAAAAATAGCTATTAATTTAAAATTAGAAAAAGACACTACCTACACTCGGTTCCAAAAATTACGGGTCAGTCACAAAAATTGAAATACCTCCAGAACTGTAAAAGCTAGATAAATGAAATAAAAAACAGAATAAAGACTTTTTAGTTGCGCTTCTAATAGCATATTATTTAAACTGGTTGATGAAAAAAACTTCATTAGAAAAACAAAATTTAAAAAAATGACTATTTTTAAAAACAAAATTTTTGTTTCATGTCATTATGGATGCTTTCCATTTCTATTCTGTCACAAAAAAAATTATCGTGAACGTCTTCCACGTGCATAATTATTATTCTGTGAGGTGAAGCATGGCAGTCACGCTAGAGGAATGTACCAGAATCCTAACTTTTTTGGAACTTGGGCGGAGCCAGCGTGAAACAGCCAGAAACATTGGTGTATCTTTGTCGACTGTTCAGCATGTAGTCCAGCGGTACCAAGAGACCGGATCACACCTTAGAAGACCAGGAAATGGCAGACCAAGATGCACAACGGCCAGGGAAGACAGACAACTGGTGGCTACAATGCTCCGAAATCGTTTTCAAACTGCTGTTGGTCTAAAAACTCACTTTATTCGCTTTGGAGGTGGCAATTTAAGCGCTCAAACAGTAAGAAGACGTCTTGCTGAAGCAAATTTGAAACCATTGAGGCCCGCAAATGGCCCCAAACTGGAACGGGGACATCGAATTCCAAGACAGAGATACGTGCGCGAACACCTAAACTGGACACTAGACGATTGGTCTAGGGTAATGTTCACGGACGAGTCTAAATTCATGCTTTATAAGCATGATGGTAGGCAGTTGGTGTACAGAAGACCAGGGGAGCGCTTCCATCAAGCGTGTGTGGAGGAAAAAGTGGCGTACGGTGGAGGCTCCGTACAAGTTTGGGCTGGGATTTCTGCTGAGGCCCGCACCGAGCTGGTGCTCATTCAAAATGGAACTCTAAATGCAGAGAGGTACGTGGAAGAGATCCTCAATGAACATGTAGGTCCTTTCATGGCCAGGATGGACCGGCATGGCATATTAATGCATGATAATGCGCGTCCCCATACCGCCAGAATTGTACATGACTACCTTGAAGAGGTCGGCATCGAACTCATGCAGTGGCCAGCGCGAAGCCCGGACTTAAACCCCATCGAGCACGCCTGGGACGAGCTTCAGAGAGGTGTGAAAGGTCGAAACCCCCCACCAATCACGCTTCCCGAGCTCATACAAGCACTGGTGGAGGAATGGGAAGGTATTCCTCAGCACCGGCTCCGAAATTTGGTGTACAGCATGCCTAATCGCCTGGAAGCTGTCAGAAGAGCTCGTGGAGGCAATACAAAGTATTAAATGAAGAAAGTGATGAAAAACAGCAAAAAAACAATCATAAAAAAAATGTAATCTTAAGAAAAATATGACTACTTTAGTTTTTTTTTAATTTAAGATTAATATTGTGGGTGTAACTAAGTTTTATTTTATTTTTTATCTGTATAATTAAATTCTCAATTGAACAGTCTTCGTTTCATTAGGATGGCATACGTAGTTCGGGAGATATTCGGGTTTATGTGACTGACCCGTTATTTTTGGAACCGGCTTTATATACGCGATCGGAGAAGCGGTCAAAACCTAGTATTATTTAAGACTATCTTTCGCCCGCGGCTCTGCCAAGGTATCTCAATTATAACAGTAAAAAGTAGCCTATGTGTTATTCTGATATATAAGCTATATTACTGTACAGTTTCATCCAAATCCGTTTAGTAGTTTTTGCGTGAAAGAGCAACAAACATACATACTCCGCCCTCGTGTAGGTCCGTCATGGCAGTAAATAGTAGCCTATGTGTTATTACGATGTGTAAGATATATTATTGCTTCTTTCTGTGAAGCTGTAATGCTCCAGAAAGAGATTGCTGAACGGGATCATGAGAGGGCTGATCCCGAGCGTAGAGAACGCCGGCGGGGACACCAGCCGTCGACAAGGCCGCAAGCTACCAGAGAAGGGGTCCTCGGGTAGCAAGCTCTAAATTACTGCGGCTGGAGGTAGGAGGGTGGCCTGGTTACTTAATGTGATCAGGCCGCCAAAATACATTTTGATTGGCCAATGGGCATGAGGGAGCCTCTGTGGCTCCTTCTAGGACAGAGCCTGGATAGGCGTGGTGCCGATCCTGAGGAGGACCTGAAATAACATGGTTCGGGTCCTCCTCAGAGCAGGGTGCCTGAGATAGGCTGTCGGGGTGTTTGTTTTTTAGTGGAATCACCACATACTCCTGGTTCCTCATTTGTCCCCGAGGAGCCGGAGATCCGAAAGGATTTTTACACCCCGACAATATATATTATTGTGAAGTTTCATTCAAATCCGTTCCCTAGTTTTCAAAGAGCAACAAACACACATACACACTCACAAACTTTCACGTTTATAATATTAGTAGGATTGGCAAATTGCCCTATAGGTTACCAAATAACTATGGGTGTATCCCAAATATTTATTAAGTTATGGGATCATCCCACTGTACAGCGCCACCTATAGCCGAGCACTCAAACTATAAATTCTACTTATCTATTCTCTATTGTTTGTGGTCGAGCCATAAATCTTCATAACGGAGGCTTAGCGTATTTTAAGTAGCACCCAGCTTTGTATAAGAACTAACTAAGCCTCGCGGTGTTACCCGTGGCTGTTGTGTACCCGTGTAAAAGTGGTCTTGGTTACCTTTTGATAGGCTATCTGTTAATGAAAGTTCTGCCAAAATTGGTTCAGTCGTTCCAAAGAGTAGCCGTAACAAACAGATTTTGATGTGAAACATCTATAGGCGCACGTAAAATAGATTTCTGGCCTGGCGACTGGCGACGCGTCGCCACGGCACGCTATACGATGGTATATATATACAGTCTATATGCAGTAGTGTGTACACCGTACACACTACTGCATATAGACTACTATTTAAATAATAATAATTAGTAATATTTTATTTTATCATTATGACATATTTAGTTCCTATTACAATATGTTCTTTTCTGCATATTACTTTTACAAAATAATGGCGATGTTTCACATCTGCCAGGCGTCCCGTGACGGCTCACATTTTTTTTTTTTCGTATAAACTTTGAATGCATTTATTAAAAAACTGTTCCTTTGATATTACATACAGATATTCCAACTTTATTTGTTTGTGTAGATTATTATTGTTTGTTGATTAACTTGTTGGTCTAGTGGTTAGCGTATGCGGCAGCTGATCAAGAGGTCTCCGGTTCGATTGCTGGGTAATACCAAATAGTTATGTGATCCACAAATATTTGTATAGGAGTCTGGGTGTTTGCTGTTTATAATATGTATAATGTATTATTTATTAAAAGAAAAAGTATGGTTATGTATTTATATCAGTTGTTTAGTACCCATAATAGAAGCTCTGCTTAGTTTGGGACTAGGTGACGCTGTGTCTCAAATACTTATTTATTTATATTTATAATTTTTTTTCTATCTTTCCACTATATAACTAAGAATCTGCACGGTTGACCTACTGGTATAAGTGGGTTCAAATCCCATTTGGGATAATACTTTGTGTGACACAGAAATTGTTGTCCTGAGTCTGGGTGTTCTTTTTATCCGTTTTATGTAAGTTTGTCAAATCTCCCGCGACACAGGATCTACATATATTGTTAGTGCAGAAGTAATCCTTTTTAAGAAAAAAAAGAAAATCTCTGGAAATCCATTAAGCTATTTAAAGCAGTCCAGACTGTCTCCTCCCACTGGCTATATTGAATCAAGTGCTAATTTATAAAACTGTCTGTCAAACTGAGCCAGCGATATTTCGAGCCAGACGTGCAGAGATTCAATATTGGCATTTGAGGCATTTAGGTTATAAGAGCATTACTTAGATGGCTTACGAGACTGATATTGATTAATTTACGAATTCATTTCAGTTCGACCGGAGCTGTACCCTAACCTCACACAGAAGACCTACAATGACAGCATTCGTGTTTCGTTGGTGAGTGTGAGACTGGAGGCCCAATCACTCTCCTGGCCTCCGGAGGCATCATCATCATCAACAGCCTTCAACAGTCCACTGCTGGACATAGGCCTCTCCTTAGTAAGTAGGTTTTGGCCTACTATACCACGCTGGCAAGATGGTTTGGTATAGGGTTTGTTTCAAGTTTTCCTTCTCTTGACAGTGATGTTAGATGCTTATTTTGTTCCTTTAGTCGCCTCTTACGACACCCATGGAATGAATGTTTTCTTAATCTGTCAGAACAGGAACAATTCTGTCAGACGTGATTTTTTAGAAATTTAGCCGTTTACACAGCGCACGCAGCGGAAAAAATACTAATTTTGAAACATTCTTCATTGGTTCTCGGCTCCTATTTGTTTTAGCGCAAACGTATATAGCCTATAACCTTCCTCGATAAATGGGCTATCTAACACTGAAAGAATTTTTAAATCGAATCAGTAGTTCCTGAAATTAACGCGTTCAACTAAACAAACTCTTTTATAATATAAGTACAGATTTAATTTGCTGCTTTGTTTATCTAGTGGTTAGCTTGTGCCTCTGCTGATCATGAGGTCTCAAAAGAAAGGTATGTTTATTTATTAATATCAGTTGTCTAATACTCGGCTTAGTTTGGGACTAGATGGCGTTGTGTGTAAGATGTATGAAATTATATTCATTTATTGAAACATCTTGTCCATCTATTCTTATTACTACCTAACAATTATATAAACATTTAATTTAAAACAATTAGTTGTGGTCGCGTGCCCCAGTGGGTCACAGCCCCAATGTAAACTAAATAAAGCAATGTCGTACACAATATTGTCACGAATGTTGGATAATTGTGTAATTGATAGCGCGCGTTGTGTGCTTTACTAAATAGGGCTCAGTAGCACTCGCCTCTTATATAGATTATATATAACCTATATTTATTTCAATAAACCTCGTTAGTCTAGTATAAATATGCGACTGCTAATCAAGAGGTCTCGGGTTCAAATTCCGGTTTGGTCGGTGTTTCTTAGGAATTCCTAATAACAGCCCCTAGTTTGGAAGTTTGGCGTTGATTCACGCCTGTGCCTCGGACAGCGCGTAAAGCCGTCGGTCCCGGTTGTCATGAACATCTATGGCAATCGTTATTGGGAAGTCAGTGCCCTCAAATTTACTGACAACTAGTTCAACCTTCGAATTTCAGTTCTCCCTTAGGGTTGCGGAGGTCTGATGCCAGTCGCTCCGTGGAAAAACTGATATTCAGGTAAAACTGGTTAAACTAGTAACTGACCACAAATAATATTGGGAATAAGGCTAGGAAGAAGAAGAAGGCCACTGTAAGATATTGTCAGGTTAGCTTATTTTATAGTGGGTTAAGGCAGAAGTTTCCTTAAGTAGGGACCGAATCAATTAACCGAGTTTACGGTAGAAGAACTGGGTTGTGATCGACTTGGATTTTTTACAAGTTATGCGTTTAATGACATCAATTGTTTAGTATATGTAAAAATTTTCAACTGTTTATTCATGGAATACATATTTGTGACAGACGGACAGACGTACAGCAGAGTCATAGTAATAGGGTCTCGTATTACCCTTTGGGTAGGGAACTCTAAAAATAGTAAAAATAAAATGTTTCACACAAAACGAAACAGCTTTTAATATGAATATACCTCGTAGCCGTTGCTACATACGTGCTACGAATATATCGTAGCACATCTACGTCAATATGCGGGTGACGTAGCAAATCTATTTCAATGTATTCATAGTGTACAACCTCGAACACTGAACTGAATTGAATATCAACTATAACAAGTTCGATACCTGGACTTGGTATTTTATAAAATGGAGTATTCTACCATAAGTTATAACCCATTATCGGTATCTGTAGGGTGATAATAGCTGAGCCCCGCGGTTTTAGTCTGAAAAAATGTAGCCTAAGATATAGTAGGCCAAAACCTCCTTTCAAAGGAGAGGCCTATGTCCAGCAGTGGACTGTTAAAGGCTGTTGATGATGATGATGATGATGATGAAGATATTAAGAGTGACTGACTGATGGCGGTATATCCATCCAAATATGATGGCGGTAAATACCACAGACTGGTGATGGGCAGCAGCATCACCGGTATTATTGTCGGTGGCGGACGGTGGCGATTATTGTCATATCCTCCCATGCAGATACAATCAGAGTGGTGTGCAATGGGAGATTCTTATATCCAATAAGGGGCCATCCATAAATTACGTCACACCTTAAGGGGGAGGGAGGGGGTCGACGAAGTGTGACATTGTGTGACAAGGGGGTGGGAGGGGTCCTAAATAATGTGACGTCACATTTTAAAATCTATTGTAGTCTAAGTCTTAAAACACGAACTTTAAACTATTACTTTACGAAAACCTAAAAAACATATACAACTATATCTGTGTAAATATAAGATACCAATTGTTTTGGTGACCACTCGCTCTACTAGTATTACGCGCCGACCACCTAGGCGCCCTTTGATTGCGCCTAGCGGACCTAGCGGTGATTTGTTTCTTTGTTTCTATTTCATTTGACCACTGTCTTTCGCGGATGAAACAACGTCGTTCTTAGTTTTACTATTTTGTGATTAAATCACCTTTTTCTTCTGTCGAATAGTCCATCCAAAGGTTGCCTGGAAGAGGTTGCTTTTAGCAATAAGGCCGCCCATTGTAAATATCTTACAAAAACTTTCAACTGCAAAAACTGTATTTGGTGTACAATAAAGTATATTCTAATTTAATATAGTCGAACAAATAATTAAATATTTGTGACAAATTTGAATTTTATTTGAAGATATTTTATATATTTACACTTTTTTTTACGCGGGGAATGCTTTTCGCACCATACCCTTCTTGGGGACATCGAAGGGTGTGTGTGGGACTCCCAGGCAAACTATACCGACTAATCTCTGAGTCACGTTGAGAACTGGATATTAATAACAATAAAACTTGGATTCGTTTTTTTATTTTGTTAATTTCTCTAATTAATATAATCGTATTCAGGGTTCCGTAGTTCTTGACTCGGAACCCTTATACATTCGTCAAATCGCAAAAACTGTATTTGGAGTACATTAAAGTATATTCTAATATAATATAGTCGAACAAATAATTAAATATTTGTGACAAATTTGAATTTGATTTGAAGATATTCTATATATTTCCACTTTTTTTACGCGGGGAATGCTTTTCGCACCATACCCTTCTTGGGGACATCGAAGGGTGTGTGTGGGACTCCCAGGCAACCTATACCGACTAATCTCTGAGTCACGTTGAGAACTGGATATAAATAACAATAAAACTTGGATTCGTTTTTTTATTTTGTTAATTTCTTTAATTAATATAATCGTATTCAGGGTTCCGTAGTTCTTGACTCGGAACCCTTTTACATTCGTCAAATCTTTCCGTCCGTCCTAGACCTACCGCCCAAACGGTTGGTGTGTCTATAAAGTGCTACAATAAACATTTTAAAAAAAAAATTTGGGGGTACGTCCCCTATTCGTAAAGTGGTTATGTTTTCATTTTCTCGAGGCTACCAATCGTGTGGGGTATCATTGGATAGGTCTTTTAAAAACATTGCGAGGTTGTTAAAACGATTTTTCGATTTAGTTAACCGTTTGCGAGTTATTCAACTTTCAAACGCATTTTTTTGTAAAAATAGGGCATCCCCCCCTCTAAAAGCTAAACAGATGGCTCGAAAAATCTGAAAAAATTCATGATAGTAGTACGTATATTAAAACTTAAAGGAAAGCTATTGCGGTTTTGATATATTTTTGTCAGGAGTTGTACAGGTCTTAACTTGTAAAATGCACTGTCTTGGAAAACTTCTTACAAAAATTAATAAATAATAAGTAAACATAACAATTATCTATTGGACACGATTTTAAATATACCTATCACTAATGGTACCACAGAACCGAATTCTATGCGCACCCTGACACGCACTGAAATTTTTTTCTAATTTTTATTTTTTCATTTTATTAATCAATTTTTGTTTTATTAATTGTTTGATTTGATGTTATTTTTATTAAAAAATAATTTAAATGGAAATATTTTTTTTTAAATTTCGGAACCTGTTTTTATTCAATGATTTCTAAATGTAAATTTGCAAATTATGTGACGTCACACTAGGGAGGGGGGGAGTCTTACAAATGTGACCAGCTGTGACAAGGGGGGGGGAGGGGCAAAAAAATCATGAAATTCGTGTGACGTAATTTATGGATGACCCCTAATGGACTGCCATAGGCTGATGATGATGAAGATATTAAGATACTCTTTTCACCAGCTATCTGGCACTGAAATTTCCGTCGTATCGGTTCAGCCGTTCAAGAGATTAGGTATAACTACAGCGACTTCCGAAATCATAAAACAGCGCCATCTAGCGAAGAAACACTGAACCACGAAGAAAACACGGAATGAACTATACGGAGTAAGTATTAATCCTGAATCGCGATAGAGAAATTCTCGCGCCGATTAGCAAATAAACAACATCCCTACATAAACTGTTGGGCCGTGGCCCATCAGGCTGAATCACCTCGCTTGGTCAGAGGATTTTCCCTTAGTGTTGGAGGAACACTACACCAGTTCCTAGACGGAACAGACGGACAGATACATAATAAAATATTTTTTATATAAGGACCATGAACTACCGTTGACATCACTATCGGTTCTCCTCTCAGTAGAGGGTTAAGGCTATACGTCCCCACGCTGACCGAGTGCGTGTTGGGGACTGGCAAGACACGTTGTGGCTACGTAATCTTACCGTTGGATGTTTTTAAGCCGCTTGAAGGCCTCCAACTAAGCTTTACGACTGCTATGTTATGATAATCACGGAGACGCTCGTGGTATCATGCCACTAACGGTCACCCATCCTAGTACTGACCGCGCCAACTCTGCTTACCATTGGTGATTATTTCAAATCACTTAGGGCAACTCAGCTCAAAAAATCAAACTTTCCTAAACTTTGAATAAATAAACATCCCTTTCAATAGATAATCCCTTCACCTGTAGATAAACTAATGTACATGACCCGGATTCGAACTCCCGACGCAAATAAAAGGGTACGATTTATCAAATCATCATTCATTGAACTACACATTTAGCCCAAATCTCGGGGAATGAGTTGTATAAAATAGATAGTGTATTAGAGACACAGTATAGATAGACCGACAGTAGTCTAAAAGCTTTTTAGGGTTCCGTAGCCAAATGGCAAAAAACGGAACATTTATAGATTCGTCATGTCTGTCTGTCAGTCCGTCCGTATGTCACAGTAATTTTTTTCCGAAACCATAAGAACTATACTATTGAAACTTGGTAAGTAGATGTAATCTGTGAACCGCATTAAGATTTTCATATAAAAATAGAAAAAAAAATAACACGTGTTGGGGGTCCCCATACTTGGAACTGAAACTCAAAAAAAATTTTTTCATCAAACCCTTTCGAGTGTGGTATTTATGGATAGGTATTTAAAAATGATGTTGAGGTTTCTAATACCATTTTTTTCTAAACTGAATAGTTTGCGCGAGAGACACTTCCAAAGTGGAAAAATGTGTGTCCCCCCCCCTGTAACTTCTAAAATAAGAGAGTGATAAAACCAAAAAAAAAAATATGTTGTACATTACCATGTAAACTACCACCGAAAATTGGTTTGAACAAGATCTAGTAAGTAGTTTATTTTTAATACGTCATAAATCGTAAACCGCAATTTACCTTTCATTCAATTAATACACTATTAAGCAGTGCGCTGACGGGTGACTTTTGTCGCTGCGCCAAAAAAGTTTTTGTCATGTCGCGTCGCGTCTTAAAATCTGAGTGCGCACACGGCGAATGACAGTCACGAAACATTTTTGTAAATCCATGGTTCATTTAACGATGTGCATTTGGAGGAGACAGTCATTATTTGCGAATTCATACGGCGTAAAAGTTTTCGAATGAGTGTAGAAAGTTTTAATGAATTACTGCATATTTTCAAAGTATTCAACACATAGTTTAGTACACTTTTCCCTTTGCTCAAACCACTAATTATAACATTTATTCCACTTTAAAGAAGGGGTATTTAAAATGTTTTGAGATTCAATATTTAAACACATTCGAATATAGAACTGTTCCAAATTCAAAACTGCCGTTAAATATGGAAACGACAGAACTTAAAAGGCATGCCTAGTATTTATCATATGTCAGAATATTCTTTTAATCTTTTCTCGTATAGTGCTGGTCTTCTTTCCACTTCTTCTCTATACTATATATATTCGCTTATCGCCAGCGGGCATCAAAAGTAAGCGGAGAGCGGGGCACGGATAATGGCGTTAGGATAAACTATTTTGTAGGGATTTTTGATTCGATTCGAATCAGTACATGAAGAATCGATTATTGAAAAAACCGATTTCTAAAGGATCGATTCTATATATTTTCTGTATTTACAATATAAATATAAATCCATTTTATGAAAAACAAAAATATTCATTAAACAATCTGTGGGATCTCTTATCAGTAAAATTATCGATTTTTTAGTTCAAGGAATTCGATTATAAGAATTATTTTTATTACCTATCAAATTAATACATTCAGCTAATTGTAACTATTGTAAATATTTTTTTATACCAACACAAAAAATCGACAGTCAATTTTCAAGGGTAAAAATCGATTCAGTACAAAATTCAATTTTTTGGGCCGAAACATTGAATCTTCGATCATTGTGTCATTCTCAAAATTAAATAACATCTGGTAATCTTTCAACCAGTGTTAAATTAAACAAATTATATCATATTTCATTTTCTCTAAAACAATTCAAGCTCTAGTAATTTCGAAGAAAACCTTGAATATTTTATTAGAACAACTTCAAGGCATACTGCTTAGACCCTTTATGATAATGTGGTGATTGAACGCTAGGAGACACTTCTGTTTTGATTACAATGCTATTTCAAACAGAATCCCCTGTTGTCTGAAAATATAAATAAAAAGTTAGTCCTTTCCGCTTTCCGCTTTTGGCTTAGGGCACGGGCAGAAACTGTTTTGTCACCCGTGCGCGCGCTTGTATCTAAATCTAGCGGCGCGGTGACAGTTTTGTCACAGGCTTGTTCGCAGGCACAAAACAGTTTTGTCATCCGATTGTCACGTCGCAACGTGCGCGCATCTCCATATAATTCTACAGACATAATGAAAGTGACAAAACAGTCACAGTGACAAAAGTTTCCCGTGCGCGCAGTGCCTTAAGCAGTGCGCTGACGGGTGACTTTTGTCGCTGTGACAAAAAAGTTTTTGTCATGTCGCGTCGCGTCTTAAAATCTGAGTGCGCACACGGCGAATGACAGTCACGAAACATTTTTGTAAATCCAAGGTTCATTTATCGATATGCATTTGGAGGAGACAGTCATTATTTGCGAATTCATACGGCGTAAAAGTTTTCGAATGAGTGTAGAAAGTTTTAATGAATTACTGCATATTTTCAAAGTATTCACCACTTAGTTTAGTACACTTTTCCCTTTGCTCAAACCACTAATCATAACATTCATTCCACTTTAAAGTTGGGGTGTTAAAAATGTTTTGAGATTCAAAATTTAAACACATTCGAATATAGAACTGTTCCAAATTCAAAATTGCCGTTAAATATGGAAACGACAGAACTTAAAAGGCATGCCTAGTGTTTATTATATTATAGTATATATATTATTTGTCAGAATATTCTTTTAATCTTTTGTCGATTGCTGGTCTTCTTTCTACTTCTTCTTTAAGTACTTCATTATCAATTTCGTCGTCGTGCACAGTGCAGCCAGCAGTCAAAAGTAAGCGGAGAGCGGGCACGGAAAATGGCATCAGGATAAACTGTTTTGTAGGGATTTTTGGTTTCTCAAAATTAAATAACATCTGGTAATCTTTCAACTAGTGTTCACTTAAACAAATTATATCATATTTCATTTTCTCTAAAACAATTCAAGCTCTAGTAATTTCGAAGAAAAACCTTGAATATTTTATTAGAACAAATTCAAGGCATACTGCTTAGACCCTTTATGATAATGTGGTGATTGAACGCTAGGAGACACTTCTGTTTTGATTACAATGCTATTTCAAACAGAATCCCCTGTTGTCTGAAAATATAAATAAAAAGTTAGTCCTTTCCGCTTTCCGCTTTTGGCTTAGGGCACGGGCAGAAACTGTTTCGTCACCCGTGTGCGCGCTTGTATCTAAATCTAGCGGCGCGGTGACAGTTTTGTCACAGGCTTGTTCGCAGGCCCAAAACAGTTTTGTCATCCGATTGTCACGTCGCAACGTGCGCGCATCTCCATATAATTCTACAGACATAATGAAAGTGACAAAACAGTCACAGTGACAAAAGTTTCCCGTGCGCGCAGGGCCTTATAAGAACTTATAAATGATGTTACTTGCTGCTACGAAACTCTTCATGGGTGAGTCCGACTCACACTTGGCAGCTTTGTTTATATATTTAAGTCTACTAATGTGACTCCACTCTGCCTGATGGTAAGCATGAATGGAATCCAAGAGTGGAGGCCACCACACTGCCCGCGATGCAGGAAGTATGGCGGTGCTGACCCAAACTATAGCGGCTTTGTGAGATGCTTTTTCACACCCCTCTTAAAGGACCCGGGATCATAATGGAAAGGCAACACGTGGGATGGTAGCGAGTTCCAGTTTTTAACCGCTCGGCACAGGAAACAAGAGCTAAACCGTTTAGTTCTAGTGGGTATTTCTACCACTCTAAAGGGGTGACTTCCAAGGCTAGCACGTGTTGTCCTGGGTGGTGGGATCAGTTGGAAGAGCTCATCAGAATCTGGCCCTTACAAGCTTTTACTATATATATATATATATATATATATATATATATATATATATATTCAAGCCTACCAAAGTGAGTCTACTCTGCCTGATGGAAAGCATGAGTAGAATCTAAGAGTAGGGGCCACCATCCTCATTGTGAATGCAGACAATACTGCATGGAGACCTTGGGAGACAATTCTGCATCATTTGACTGCCTTCGTGTCGCAGTGGTAGTGTAAGCGAGTGCTGTACTTGAGGTGTTGGGTTCGATTCCCGGGTCGGACCTAATGTTCTTGTGATATATTGGTTTTAGAGTGTGGGTGTTTTATGTTTCAGAGAATAGATCGAACAGACAGACCGACAAAGGCGCGAATTTTTTAACTTGTTTTATTTATATACTAATTTTTGACTGCGGCTCCGCCCGCGTGTAGGTCCGTCATGGCCGGAAATAGTAGCCTATGTATTATTCCGATATGTAAGCTGTGTTATTGTGAAGTTTCATCAAAATTCATTCAGTAATTTTTCCGTGAAAGAGCAAAAAACATACACACTCACAATCTTTCTCGTTTGTAATATTATTAGAATAAGAACTGTTAGTACTTTCATATGCATAGTAAAAATAGTAAAAATCTGATAATTTCAGATAAAAAACAGACACATTAAATATGTATATACATATATATATATTACTAGCTTTCGCCCGCGGCTCCTCACGCATGTATCTTGATTATTGCAGTAAAAAGTAGCCTATGTAGATGGCGTTGAAGTAGCTGGATTTTGAGATATTAAAAATATTATTTACATAAAAAGTATCCGATGTTACATCTAATACCTCCAAGAATATGTGTGCAAAGTTTCACGATGATCGGTTGAGTAGTTTTCGCGGTGAAAGTGTAACAAACAAACTTACATTTATAATATTAGTAGGGATAAGAAAACTATTGATACCTGACAAAAGTACATAATTTTATATTTAGATGTCTTTTATTAATATACAATACATGTTGGTAAAGTGCCACATTCACCCACAGAGGTCAATAAAACTAACTTCATACATTTTACAATTATACAACGTCCCTGAGATACTTCACCAAAACGAATGATTCTCTAAAGACCTGGAAAAGTATTTGAGTAACTCCTTGTAATATCTGTTACCCTGGTACCTGCTTAACACAAGTCGATATTCTTAGCACAGAAGAATAGGGCAGGATGGATAGAGAGAATGTATTTCTTATACTCTGTCCATTCCTTTATTATCTTTTTGACAGTTCAACAAAATTCGAAATTAGTGACGGCCTCACACGTCACCGATTCGATTTGAAATCAGAATCAATCGATATAATATTCTTTAAGTCAGTATTGTAAATAAATAAAATGTGCACTATTATGATATATTATTGGCCCAGAACTAAGAAAACTTCCTAACACAGTCAATTGAAGGTCGGTTTAGTAAGTATCAAGTGATTTTTCAAATGTATTTTCTCATAACTCTGGATTTAAATTTTACTAACACGTGCATAGTTACATTTTAAGTCAGTGGTCCAAAAATAAATTAATTCATGCACAGAGTTATCGTTCTTTATTCTAAGTTTGAACTTAAATTCCAAAATTTCGACTTAATTCCTTGCAAATAATCAATCTTGAAGTCATACTATTTTAATTTCCTTTTTATTTTATTAAATTTACAGAAACAACACTTACATGAAGTCAAATTATTTTGATCATAATAATATGATAGATTATTTTAATCGTTTAATCGATTTATCTTATTTCAGGAACTGTTATATATGTTGATTTTAGCTATGCACACTGCCCACTTCCCTACCCGTCTATAAAGTACGACATTACTGTAGTACATTTTTACAAAAAAAATACCGGTAATATAAAGGCTTGACCTGTCAAAAAGACAATAAACGAATGGACAAAGTATAGTTATAAAGTATCAACTAACATCTTAATCTTCTTCTTCCTAGCCTTATTCCCAAGTTTATTTGTGGTCGGCTACTAATTCATCCGGTTTTACCTAAATATCAGTTTTTCCACGGAGCGACTGGCATCGGACCTCCGCAACCCTAAGGGAGAACTGAAATTCGAAGTTTGAAGTAGTTGTCAGTAAATTTGAGGGCACTGACTTCCCAATAACGATTGCCGTAGATGTTCATGACAACCGGGACTTACTACTTTACGTGATCTTCGAGGCACGGGCTTTCAAACTCCGGGCTGCTATTGGGAATTTCCTAAGAAAAACCCAAAAACACTTTTTAGCCCGACCCGGGATTTGAACCCGAGACCTCTTTGATGTATGTTTGTAATATCAAATGTACTTTTGTACTAAATGCATATAATATGTACTTACATCAATAAAACCACGGGATACAGATAGTAATAAATAATTATAATGTGACAAATAGCATACTATCCATAGCCACATATGACTCGTGTATACAAAGCCTGTTATAAACCCGACCCGCATTGTATACACAATACGGGCTCACCGCGGTAATCTCGTTCCGGAGCGTGATAATGATCGCAATTATGTAAACACGTCGACAGACGGGCCATTACCGTGAGAGGAGCCGAGGGATTTCACGTTTAAAATAAAGTTTAATAAAACTAGTGTGCCTGTAATTTTTACACACTTTTTTTATATGATGCCTACCAATGTGACTCACTCTGCCTGATGGTAAGCATGAATGGAATCCAAGAGTGGGGGCAACCATACTGCCCGCGATGCAGAAAGTATATTTTTTTTTAATTGATGCCTACCAATGTGACTCACTCTGCCTGATGGTAAGCATGAATGGAATCCAAGAGTGGGGGCAACCATACTGCCCGCGATGCAGAAAGTATATTTTTTTTTAATTGATGCCTACCAATGTGACTCACTCTGCCTGATGGTAAGCATGAATGGAATCCAAGAGTGGGGGCAACCATACTGCCCGCGATGCAGAAAGTATATTTTTTTTTTAATTGATGCCTACCAATGTGACTCCACTCTGCCTGATGGTAAGCATGAATGGAATCCAAGAGTGGGGGCCACCAGACTGCCCGCGATGCAGAAAGTATATTTTTTTTTTAATTGATGCCTACCAATGTGACTCCACTCTGCCTGATGGTAAGCATGAATGGAATCCAAGAGTGGGGGCCACCAGACTGCCCGCGATGCAGAAAGTATATTTTTTTTTTAATTGATGCCTACCAATGTGACTCCACTCTGCCTGATGGTAAGCATGAATGGAATCCAAGAGTGGGGGCAACCATACTGCCCGCGATGCAGAAAGTATATTTTTTTTTTAATTGATGCCTACCAATGTGACTCCACTCTGCCTGATGGTAAGCATGAATGGAATCCAAGAGTGGGGGCAACCATACTGCCCGCGATGCAGAAAGTATGGCGATGCTGACCCAAACTATGGCGGCTTTGCGAGATGCTTTTTCACACCCCTCTTTTTATATTAGCTTCACTGTATGCTTGTTTGTTTGTATGTTTGTAACCGACTCCTTTGGGTGCGATTTTGACCCACTTTAAGCGGCCAGATTTCGTTCAAACTTTGTAAATTTATCGAGGACCGATGACAATACAGTAATTTAAAAAAAAACAAAAAATTTTTTTTTACAAATTCGTTTTTTTTAGTCTTTCAAAAAAAAATTGTTTTAAAAAACTAAGCAAACACGCTTTAAACTAAGAAGTAGAAAATAATTTTAATGTAACAAAGCGTGGGGTGCTTTCTGAAAATATTTAGCGTATTACTTATTAATAGCGTGCTTGTTTAGTTTTTTAAAAATATATATTTTTTTATTTTTTTTAAGCTAAGGTAAAACATTCATAGCCGAATGGCCTGAGGTAATTGGAAACAATCACCAAGGATAAGCAACCACGGCGCGGTGAGATTTATAGCATGGTATTTTTTAAGCATTCCGGTGAATATTATAATATAACAGTCGTGAAACTTAGTTGGAGGCCTTCGGTTAGCTCAAAAACATCCATCGGTAAGATTACGTAGCCACAACGTGTCTTGCATGTCTCCAACCCGCACTCCGCCATCGTGGGGACTTATGGCCTTAACCCTCTCCTGAGAAGAGAACCCGAGATCAGTAGTGGGATGTTACGGGTTGTTGATGAAGGTATGAAGGTTTAAGAATAGGGGGCCACATAAAGGCGGGTTAGAAAGATGTTTATTAACGCCCCTCTTATGAGACCCGGGATCTTAATGGGAAGGGTAAATAGATGTTCATTCGGTAATACAAAAGACACACTAATTTTATTTATTTGTACACTAGTTTTCGCCAGCGGCTCCGTCCGCGTCTATGTCAGTTATCGCGGTAAAAAGTAGCCCATATCTTTTCTCAGGCTTTAGAATATCTGGACACAAAAATTCATTCAAATCCGTGCAATCGTTTTTGAGTTTATCACTAACAGACAGCCAGACGGTAGAGGAGTTCATCATCATCATCATCATCATCAACAACCCATAACGTCCCACTGCTGGGCTCAGGTCTCCTCTCAAGAGAGAGTTAAGGCCATACGTCCCCACGCTGGCCGAGTGCGGGTTGGGGACAGGCAAGACACGTTGTGGCTACGTAATCTTTCTGTTGGATGTTTTTAAGCCGCCCGAAGGCCTCCAACTAAGCTTCACGACTGCTATCTTATGATAACAACCGGGACCGACTGCTTAACGTGACCTCCGAATCACGGAAACGCTCATTACATATAATGCCACAAACGGTCACCCATCTAGGTCCGACCGCGCCGTAGTTGCTTACCCTTGGTGATTGTTTCCAATCACCTAAGGCCACTCGGCTATGAGCGCATTTCATAAGGAGGAGTTCATTTCATAATATGTAATGATGTATAGAAAGATAAAAAAGCTACGTTTGTTTCAAGCACATTCTTCATAAAAGTCTCCAACAGATCACTGCAGGACCGAGGCCTCTCCTCAGCAAGAGTCACTCACATTAATTAACATAAATCTCTACGCAGCTTCCCTCGCTAAGACCCTCTCACCACGTCGCGGTGAGTTCAATTTCCTCTCTAACGTTTTAATTATTCTGTTAATCCTCACTCATAACGGATATTGCATTGCCACAGTGTACACAAAACAGTACACCTATTCTACATTTCTATAAAATACTAGTATACAGCGCAAACTAAAATTAATACAACAGCGCCATCTACCGAAGAAACACTGAACCGCAATGAAAAACACGGAATGAACTATACGTAGTAACTACTAATCCTGAATCACGATAAAGAAATTCTCACGCTGATTAACATTTAACAGAGACTGCCTTGTTGGTCTAGTGGTTAGCGTATGCGGCTGCTGATCTCGGGTTTGATTCCCGGGAGAGGTCAAATATTTGTTTCAGAGTCTGGATATTTTTCTATGTATATTATGAATGTATTTACAAAGAAAACTATGTTTATGTATTTATATCCGTTGTTTAGTACCCATAATACAAGGTCTGCTTAATTTGGGACTAGATGACGTTAAATAAATAAATTAAAATATTATTCACAATTTTATTGCAGCACTTTGTCGACTTAAATACAACACATTTTCGTGCAAAGTTTTATCTTTCTAGCATCAACCGTTGGAAGGTAAGTCGATGAGGCACGGACGGACGGACATGACAAATCTATTAGGGTTTGGTAAATCGTCACTCAATTAACTTACTGAAATAAGATATTTACGTTGGACCTCTGTTTATATTTAGACTGTGACTGTGAGATTGTAGCATGTCCGGATATAATTAAGGTAATGAGAGGCGATTAACGCGAACAGAACCACGGGACAAGCCATTCATTATTGTGGCTATTACACAGATTGTTATACTGACAAATATGTGTCTAAACAAATTCAATTCAAGTGTAATATTAAGTTAATAGTCCTTATTAAATGCATATATACTACATGTTATAAAACAAAGTTCTCTGTCCCTGTGCTTGTCAGGCCACGCATGGAATAGGGTTCCGTAGTCACCCATAATGGTAGGGAGATTTAAAATCGTGTCTAATAGATATTTGTTATGTTTACTTATTAACCAACTTCAAAAAAAAGGAGGAGGTTCTCAATTCGTCGGAATCTCTTTTTTTTTTATTTATTTTTTTATGTATGTTCAGCGATAATTTCGTCGTTTATGAACCGATTTTAAAAATTCTTTTTGCATTGGAATAGGCGTAGCTTACAGGTGGTCCTATCGTAACCATATCGGGATCTGATGATGGTATCCCAAAGAAATCGAGGGAACTCCTCAAATATCATAGGCACAATTGTCGCGATTTGGGTACTCGGAATAGTTTTTCATTGAAGTCGGTTCCTTTTTGTTAAAATTATTATTTTTTCTTTATTTTTACGTACGAAGTTTTTCAAGTGAGTACATTTTACAAGTTAGGCCTCTATAACTCCTTAAATAAAAAAAATATTAGAACTGCTGTAGGTTTCCTTGAACGATCTTAATATGGACTACTATCATGATATTTTTAAGATTTTTTAAACCAGCCGTTTGGCTTTTAAAGGAGGGACGCCCTGTTTTTACAAAAGAAATGCGCTTTCAAGTTGAATAGCCCGCAAACGAATACCCAAATCCAAAATTGGTTTCAGTAACCTCGCAATGTTTTTAAAAAAGCTATCTAATGATACCTCACACGATGGGGTAGATGCAAATCATGAACTCCGGAACCCTAAAAACCGCTACACCAATTTTCATGCAGCAATGGATAGATTGGTTCTCGAAGAAGGTTTTAGTATATAATTTGTGAAGTTTAAAATGTTAGTTAAATACCTAAATCTACCCATGCAAAGCCAGGCCACTAGTGAAAGTATAAATGAAAATATCAATTATCAATTTATTTGTCTGTCAGTCTTAACAGCTTAACCAATTTTGACGTGACTTTCAGTATCAATTAGCTGAAGATACAAGGAGAACTAGGGCTACGTCTTAGGGTTGCCTAATTCATGACTCGAAACCGTCATAGTGACGTCATATCTGTTCGTCCGTCCATAACTTACTATTTAATACTTTATATTCAAGTTAGTTAGCAAAAATAATTGCGAGATGCAGAATTATTGTAATAGTTCAGTTAGTTATCAATAGATGGCACTAGTAGTTTTATGTACCGAGTGCAAGGGCTCGGAAATGAAAGGAAATAAGTGCCATAAAGTTTCATACGTCTAATAAACTCACAAGCACTGGTAATAAAGTGTGAAGTACGGTGGCAAGTCGTAAAGTAGACCCTGTAATCTGGTATCGTGTTAAAGTGGACGATTCGGAATATGGGATTGTACAGAAACTTTATGGTCGTGTGTGACCATAAGGTAAGCGATTTGAATAAGCCTGTCAGTGTACTGGTTAGTGCTTCTGATACCTAAGCTAAAAACTGAAACACGACAGCATTCATTCTGTCGTGTTTTATTAGCGAGTCAAAGATTGAATACCCAAAGGTGCAGAAGCATCTGACTAGGCCGCCATAGCTTAGGTCACCATGCTGCAATGTGGTGACCAACACTCTTCCATCAGGCGGGGTAAAGTCATTTTAGACTTGAAGTGTGGGAGTACTTGCTAAGTCAATTGTTTGCGTATCTATTGGGTCCTATGCCATGGATTATGCATGATGCAGCTTCAATCCGTGTTACAAACAATATTTTACAACAAATGCACAACATTAAAAAGTGAGGAAAATTTTGTACGGCGAAAGTTCTAGAACGCAAAATCAACAATCCGGTTGCCACGACGACGCAGCTCTGCGCGTGCCGCCCGCTCTACCATCGACAAACTTCGCGGGCGCTCGACAATCTTCGTGGCTCCCTTGTGGTCGAGGCTCGAAGAAGTCTTTATCTTCTCATCGTATCTATGGCAACACTTTACATGGTTTTGACCTAGTGCTCGGCAACGCGGATTGCGTTTAGCCTCTTTTTTACGTCGCTCGGGGAGGCTCTTCTAGTGCACCCTGAAGTTTTCATCATTAACCGGCACACCATATGCGTGAACAGCTTCGATGCGCGATGGCTAGGATGAATTAAATTAGGTTTTTGTGATGTATTATATAGGTTAATAAATATAGGTAATAAATGTGATCTCGCTAGAGACTCTAAACTACACACGTTTGTTTAATGGCCCCACACTCTATACAACATCCACAAATTATACTGCTATTGTATTATCTAAGTGTTAAAGCACAAACGAATGGTTCTTTAAACTCATACAGCACTTATCTGGTGAGTAGACGTCGTCTTGATAGACGTCTGAATCACAAAACGTTTATACATTATACTGCTATTGTATTATCTAAGTGTTCAGGCACAAACGAATGGTTCTTTAAACTCATACAGCACTTATCTGGTGAGTAGACGTCGTCTTGATAGACGTCTGAATCACAAAACGTTTATACATTATACTGCTATTGTATTATCTAAGTGTTCAGGCACAAACGAATGGTTCTTTAAACTCATACAGCACTTATCTGGTGAGTAGACGTCGTCTTGATAGACGTCTGAATCACAAAACGTTTATACATTATACTGCTATTGTATTATCTAAGTGTTCAGGCACAAACGAATGGTTCTTTAAACTCATACAGCACTTATCTGGTGAGTAGACGTCGTCTTGATAGACGTCTGAATCACAAAACGTTTATACATTATACTGCTATTGTATTATCTAAGTGTTCAGGCACAAACGAATGGTTCTTTAAACTCATACAGCACTTATCTGGTGAGTAGACGTCGTCTTGATAGACGTCTGAATCACAAAACGTTTATACATTATACTGCTATTGTATTATCTAAGTGTTCAGGCACAAACGAATGGTTCTTTAAACTCATACAGCACTTATCTGGTGAGTAGACGTCGTCTTGATAGACGTCTGAATCACAAAACGTTTATACATTATACTGCTATTGTATTATCTAAGTGTTCAGGCACAAACGAATGGTTCTTTAAACTCATACAGCACTTATCTGGTGAGTAGACGTCGTCTTGATAGACGTCTGAATCACAAAACGTTTATACATTATACTGCTATTGTATTATCTAAGTGTTCAGGCACAAACGAATGGTTCTTTAAACTCATACAGCACTTATCTGGTGAGTAGACGTCGTCTTGATAGACGTCTGAATCACAAAACGTTTATACATTATACTGCTATTGTATTATCTAAGTGTTCAGGCACAAACGAATGGTTCTTTAAACTCATACAGCACTTATCTGGTGAGTAGACGTCGTCTTGATAGACGTCTGAATCACAAAACGTTTATACATTATACTGCTATTGTATTATCTAAGTGTTCAGGCACAAACGAATGGTTCTTTAAACTCATACAGCACTTATCTGGTGAGTAGACGTGAACTTGATAGACGTCTGAATCACAAAACGCTTATAACAATACAGAAACACTTAGATTTTTAGGGTTCCGTAGCCGAATGGCAAAAAACGGAACCCTTATAGATTCGTCATGTCTGTCTGTCAGTCCGTCCGTATGTCACAGCCACTTTTTTCCAAAACCATAAAAACTATACTTTTGAAACTTGGTAGGTAGATGTAATTTGGGAACCGCATTAATATTTTCACATAAAAATAGAAAAATAACAATACATTTTGGGGGTCCCCATACTTGGAACTGAAACTCAAAAAAAAAATTTTTCATCAAACCCATACGTGTGGGGTATCTATAGATAGGTGTTCAAAAATGATGTTGAGGTTTCTAATATCATTTTTTTCTAAACTGAATAGTTTGCGCAAGAGACACTTCCAAAGTGGAAAAAAGTGTGTGTCCCCCCCTGTAAATTCTAAAATAAGAGAGTGATAAAACTAAAAAAAAACATATGTTGTACAATAACATGCAAACTACCAACGAAAATTGGTTTGAACGTAATCTAGTAAGCAGTTTTTTTTAATACGTCATAAATCGTAATATAATCAATGATCGTAAATCGCAAAATACTTCATTCAATCAATTTACTATTATAAAAATATCAATCAAAGTTACAACGGACTACAAGATCTTTTATATGATGTTACTTGCTGATACGGAACCCTTCATGGGCGAGTACGACTCGCACTTGGCCGCTTTTTATTTTTTTTATATTTAAGCCTGATGGAAAGCATGAGTAGAATCCAGGAGTAGGGGTCACAATCCTCATTGTGAGAGTTTGCAATGCAGCATGGTGACCAATACCATAGCGGCCTGGTCAGAATGATTGGGCCTCCGGTCTCACACTCACCAAAGAAATACGACATCAAGAATGCTATGTGGATAGTCTTCTGTGTGAGGGTAGTACTACTCCGGTCGACCCAGCCCATTCGTGTTGAAATCAGCGTGGCTCCTACTACCTATATCCAGCCTCCTAAAAGAATTCCTGAAACTAAATATTAATCAAAATTATGCATATAAATAACGTATGCCCTTAACCTCCTCTTAAAAGGAGACTCCCAGCAGTGGGACGTTATGGGTTGTTGAAGATTGCATTTCAATTACTGCGAGAATCGATCCTGCACTTAACGTTAGACAATGCACAGTAATGTGCAATATTCGAAATACTTAGTTACCAGGACAACATACTTTGAAGAAAATATTTTCATTTATTTACAAACCGGTTTAATTAAAATCATAACATCTGCTCTCCTAGTAACAGATGCTGTTGAAATATTTACTGAAATATGTACAAAGTTTTCATCGTCGGGTTTGAAATTGATATCCCTTTAAACTCATTATCCCATAATATAATGATATCTAAACCGGAGCTGGATATTCGCCTATTTTTAACCCCCGACGAAAAAAGGAGGAGGAGGGGTGTTATAAATTTAACGTGTCTGTCTGTGGAATCGTAGCTCCCAATCGGATGAACCGAGTTTCGTTTAGTTTCAAATAAATATTTCACTGCAATATAATTCCGCCAAAAGTTAAAAAAATCACATTTAGATTACATAAATATAGAGGAAACCAAATATTCTTTCTCAAAAGGAAAAAATGATACCCTTAAAGGATCACTTTGTTTTCTGTCTATCTGTCTGTCAAGACCCTTTTACTCACGAATGCGTGGGAGGTATGAAGCTGTAATTTATATCAAATACTCAGGTCTACTGTCCCTTAGAACTGTCCAAAAATCAAATTTCAAAGTCAATGTATTGACTCCCCCTCTAATAGCTAAACGGCTTACTCAAAATATCTGAAAAAATGTATGATATATTTGCATACATTCTATCACACAGTCACACGTCACACCGTTCCACACAGTGCACGCTAAAAAGGGGGTGTTCGACAGAATGTGAGTGTTTAGCAACTGTTGACGACATTGTTTCCATAATAAATAATTTTAGTAAATAATTTTTAATTAAAACGTTCCGGCAACATGGCACCGGCCGTGGGACGGGATATTGATTGGATACTTTTGTTATTTGTTTTACAGACGGCCGTGATAAGAAAACACAGCCATATTTTAATATTAACCTCCTTATAAAAAAGTAATTAACTAAAACCCTTTAACTACGACAAAAAACGGCGCTAAAAAAGTATAAAACAAGGTCTAAACAACATAAGTGGTTCACACAAATATTTGGTCGGGCCCGGGAATCGAACTCGAGACCCAAGCGCAGAAGTCGTATAAGCTACCAGTACGCCATCGGGCAGTCAAATGTTTCGTAAGTACTAGGATGACATGATATGTAGATCATGGATATTATTATTTTGAATGAAATATAAAACCTCTTACAAGCTCATAATGTCCTATGCCAGGTGCATCATATTCACTCAGTTGCATTGTTTTACACGCTTTAAGCTTCACCTGTATGTTTGTTTGTTTGTAACCGATTCCTTTGGGCGCGATTTTGACCCACTTTAAACGGCCAGATTTCGTTCATACTTTGTAGATTTATCAAGGACCGATGACAATACACTAATTTGAAAAAAAAAAAACAAAAAAATGTTTTGAACAAATTATTCTTTTTTAGTCTAGAACAAAAATATTAGTTTTAAAAAACTAAACAAACACGCTTTAAACCAAAAAGTAGAAAGTAATTTTATTGTAACAAAGCGTGGGGTGCTTTCTGAAAATATTTCAATAAGGTCGCAATGGTAAGGCAATACAAAGGCAATAGTTAGATAATATTAGATCATGAATCTATCCAATGGATCATCTAAGAAAAGACCAATTATTCGAACCCTAACATATAACATTAAGAAATTTACACCAACGCCCCCTTAATTTAGGGGCCAAGTTACAGAGACCTAGGTAACCCCTGTTGATATTTTCGTTTGCACCAACCTTTAGGGGACACCTAAGTGCTTAGATATATTTTAAAACCTCTACCTTATAGGCTTCTATTATGGAGAAGGTATAAATATAATAATATGTTGTTGGTTAAAACGTGCACTAGTATTCCAAATATCATACTATTATGTTTCGGTGCACTAATATATCGTTATACGGTATGTGTAACTCGTTATTTTCATATTGTCGTTATATAGTTAAATACCAAATAAAATTATTTAAAGGAAAGTTCGAATAGAGAAGCAAGGGTGTGCCTTATATTTATAACCATGATTTATTTTATTACGTTAATTTGCTGTTTTGCATTTACACAAAATTAATTCGCTTTTACATAATAATTCTGTACTTTACTATACATTTTGCTGGACGGTTGGCCTAGTGGTTTAAGTGGTGTCGTGTAATTCTCGTGGGTTCATATTACACGTAGGACAACACTTTGTGTGTTCACAAATTGTTGTTCTAAGTTTGGGTGTTCTTTGTGTTCGTTTCATGTATGTTTGCAAAGTAGATATAGGAGTTATTCTATTCCCGGGGGTTGTCTTATTAATCAAAAAATCTCATATTGATCTCCGCTCAACACTCATTAATAACTCGAATAACGTATTAGATAAATTAACGCGTAATAACGTTACAATAACTAGTTATTTATTGCAATTTCGTTCGCCCATCACTAGTAATTCTGACTGCGATTAATGCAAAGCCTGAGTTTGAGGTCAAGTGGACGCCTTCACTTAAATCCTTCATGAGTTTAGGGGTTGCAACCCACTAGAGCATGACGATATAATTAGTGCTTACAAATTTAAACATAAAATGCTAATTGCTAACATTCTCTGTAATTACACTCGCATTATGCTGTTGGTAAAATTTTAAAACGATCTTTTCTTTTTCCTTCTTTGATATTGCCTGTGTTTTCACCCTTACCCGTCTTAAAATACCATGATCATGCCTATCGCAGTCCACTGCTGGACATAGGCCTCTCACATTGCACACCACTCTGATTTGAGTAAGTAAGTTGAATTAGGTAATTAAGTACCAAGGGAACATAAGTCCATTGAAGTAAGTTGTCTAGTTATCAAATACTCTGCACAATCTGATGATCGACACTACCAAACACATATTTTTAACAGACTTCAAAAAAAAGGAGGAGGTTCTCAATTCGTCGGAATCTTTTTTTTTTACGTATGTTCAGTGATAATTTCATCGCTTACGAACCGATTTCGAAAATTCTTTTTGCCTTGGAATGGGCGTAGCTTACAGGTGGCCCCATCGTCTCAATATCGGGATCTGATGATGGGATTTCAAGGAAATCGAGGGAACTCCTCAAATATCATAGGTACAATTGTCGCGATTTGGGTATTCGGAATAGTTTATCATTGAAGTCGGTTGGTTCCTATTTGTTAAAATTATACTTAACCACTACCTGCAATATTTGCGATGAAAAACTAGGAGATTAGAAAATATCAGAGGTTTTATAATCTGCACCGCACCACAATTAGAACACTGTCTGCATGTACAAGAAGCACAGAACATAACAAGAGATTACTTTCTTACTACAATACTACTAAATATATACAACTATTCCTGGATTCTACTCATGCTTTCCATCAGAGTAGAGTCACTTTGTGAGACTTAAATGTAAAAAGGAAAAACTATATTAATAATAATAAATATGTATACAGCTGAAAAGTTTGTTTGTTTGGTTAGTTGAAAACGCTGATCTCGGGAAATAGTAGTCCGATTTGAAAAATTCTTTCAGTGTTAGATAGCCCACTTATCGAAGAATGCCATAGGTTATATATCATTACGCTAAGACCAATAGGAGCGGAGCACCAATGAAGAATGTTTCAAAATCGGGGTTTTTTTCCTCATGACCGCTTCCATTTACGCACGCACGATTACGGTTAAAGTTACGCAAAAAATCATGTATGAGGGAATTGTTCCCGTTAAAAATACTAAAATTTTAACAAAAAGGAACCGATTTAAAAGAGAAACTATTCCTGGTACCCAAATCGCGACAATTGTGCCTGTGATATTTGAGGAGTTCCCTCGATTTCCTTGACATCCCATCATCAGATCCCGATATGGTGACGACCACCTGTAAGCTATGCCGAATTGAATGCAGAAAGAATTTTTGAAATCGGTTCATAAACGACGAAATTATCGCTGAACATACATAAAAAAAAAAGATTCCGACGAATTGAGAACCTCCTCCTTTTTTCAAGTCGGTTAAAAAGAAAGTCCACGACAGCATATGTATATCTTTTAAGGTTGGCTCACTATAACCTTTTTTATGGGAAACGTTCCTGCCGCGGTACACCATCACGATACGGCCATCAAAAGACTCAGAAAGAGTTGCGAAAATCTCCTATCAATTTATTATTCAGTGGTTTCAACTCAGTAAAGTTATACAAATCGTCGACTGTTTCACTCCAAAAGGAATGTCTCGAAGTAAATTCATATAAAATCGAGTCGCTAACACCGTTTATATGGAGCCAGCAATTAAACGGACTTTCCTTCCACTCGAGAGTTAGCAAGATCGTTATAAAAGCAGGTTGCTTTGAACATTTGCAAATAAGGCTTCGTCCACGGCAGGCGATCTGTAGATGAAAAATCTAGAAGTTATATATATACAGGCTGAGTCCTGCGGTCACCTGTGGTTATTGTTGTAAATCGCAAGTAACGCTGCGGAGCACAGCTAGTCTAGGAAACATATCCTAAGTTACTCCTTAAAAATCGGCCAAGTGCGTGTCAGGCCACGCATCGGACAGGGTTCCTCACCCACAATGGTACGTGGATTTATAATCGTATCCAATAGATAATTGTTATGTTTAGGTATTAATGCGTTAATTTTGTATGAGGTTTTCCAAGTTAACCCATTTTACAAGTTAAGCCTCTATAACTCTTGAACTAACAAAGTCATCTAATTCGTTATAATTTTCCTTTAAAGTTCATTATATGGACCACCATCACGAATTTTTCCAGCCGTTTAGCTTTTAGAGGGGGGGGGGGGACGCAAACGGATACCTAGATCAAAAAACCGCTTTAGAAACCCTTTATTGTTTTTAAAAAAACTATCTATTGATACCCCACACAATGGGGTAGCCACGAGACAAATAATAATAATAATAATAATTTATTGAAAACTCATATTACAATACAAGTACAATGCTTTGAATACTTCAGTTTACATTTGCTTTTGACATATAAGAAATAGGTAACTGCATTCACAATGAGTATTTATAACTTCCAGCAGGTTGACATTACGATGCTTAAACTAGGCTCGAAGCCTGTACTATAAGCATCAGCCATCTCCCCCTGACAGAAATATAGTAAAAAACATTAAAACAGTGTGTTTACTTTGATAATCACGACATAAAGCTTAGTTGCATTTATCTGACTAGCAACAATGGTTTGTTTAGTCTGAAAAATATACAAACGAGTTACAATAATACTCTTAAACAATAATAGTGTGTAGTTTTAGTAGTAGGTATATGATGTGGCTGTATGTCTAGTTTAGGTATGTGCGTGTGTGCGTGCGCGCGCGCGCGCGCGCGCCTGTTTGTGTGTGTGTGTGTGTGTGTGTGTATGTGTGTGTGTGTGTGTGTGTGTACGACGTGTAAAGATTCGCATATTAGCGTACTATCCGGAGTAAATTTTCTGTTGCTTTGTAATCCTGTGAGTGTAGCCACTCAATGAGTGACTTTTTAAAATCATAATAATTATGTCTATGAATCCGTAATATTTGATTAATTGTATTGTACAAAAATTCACCCAGAAAGCACGGAAATCTGTTTGTGTAAGATGTGTTAAATTTATGTGAATAGAAAACTTTGTAATCCCTACGCCTGCTCGAATCCGACGATCGAACCATGTCACCTTTGACCCTACCGTGGTATCTTAAAAGTAGTCTGAGAATAAATAGTTGCCTCACTGTTAGTACGTTACATTCTTCATATAATGATGTTGTAGAATATGAAATAGACGAATAGAAAACGAAAAACGTTTGCAACTTGGTTAGCGGGGCTGGATACCTGTATTGATTGATATAAATATAATCTATATTCATGTCAAAAGACATGACTGCAGTAATAGGAAAGTATCAAAAACAACACAAAATTCAGTCTCTTTAATAATGGTTTCCTAAATACGAACACAGCCTAAGAGCTCGTTAGAGCAGAGGTGCGAGGTTAATAGAAAATTTGCAAGTGAATGGACTACCCAGAAGTTATGAATACTGCACCTTGAATACCACTGCACTCAAACGGTTCGTAACACTGTACAGTTTATATATTCCTACCTGATTAAGAATATGGAAAGGGTCCTTTTCAGTTTTATTCTGTGCGGTATTTTGAATTGAATACCAACTACGGAATCGACCAACAACCCGCAAACCATCTGAAGTCCTAGTAGTCGAGGATCCACGTGCAGTCTAGGAAGATTTGAAATGCAATAAAGAATTGAGAATTTAATTTGCTGACCACTACCTCCGGCCACCCACGGCTTTTTGATGATTCCCTTCTGTGTGGGAATCCTCAATCTTCTGTTCACCGCTGCTCCACCTAAGCTTGCTTATGTAAGGGTGACAGAGGGCCTCACCTGTCACCAAGCTTACCGTTATGAAAGACGGCGATTCCTTTGTGATCCTCGGCAAATGTGTCACCTGCGGCACCTGGTCGTATAAGAGTTCTAAACCTGTCCAGCTCTTGGTCTGCCATCTATACGCGTCGAATTGAGAACCTCCTCAGACAGTTAATGACCGCTTAACATGTCCCTTGCTCCCCTTTCTGAGATATAGTCGTAAATGTATAGACATAAAATTTATGTTACTAATATAACATACATAAATGTAAAGACAATAAGCTCACTTCTGAACGATTATTACAATAAATCCATTGTTTCATTTGACATTCAAACAATGACCAATGCGTATTAACAATACAAATTAGTCCTGAATTCATTGCGTAGAAAATCCAATTTAACTCGAACTATTCGCGGGTAAATCTATTCATAATAATCTGATTGTATTAATTGGAACAAAGAGCTCTATCTAATTCATGACGCCCTGGTACTGTAATTTAAGGTCATACCTATTAAATTCTGAATTGTTTAATATTCTAACGATGATAAGGGTTTGTATCGATTGTGCTAGGTTGCCGGTTCATGTTTGATTCCCGTTCGTGACAATATCTATACATCTAAACAGATTAATAAATTTGTAGTATCTGCTTGTAATTTCAAAATTTAACTAATATCAACTTCCACAAATAATTTTAACAAAAAAAAACCGACTTCAAAGAAAAACTATATTCCGAGTACCCAAATCGCGAAAATTGTGCCTATTATATTTGAAGAGTTTCCTCGATTTCCTTGACATCCCATCATCAGATTCCGACATGGTGACGATGGGACGACCTTTGAACTATGCCAAATCCAATGCAAAAAGGATTTTAGAAATCCGTTCATAAATGACGAAATTAACGCTAAAGATTGTACCTTCCATCATCAGCTCATCTTCATAATATATTGACTACATGACGCAAATACTTAATTAGCTTTAGAAAATACGTAAAACACATAGTATTTCACTATAAAATTAAAGAGTTGCCCTCGATTTCCTGAAGATCCCATCACCAGATCCCGACATGGTGACGATGGGACCACCTGTACGGTATGCCAAATCGAATGCAGAAATAATTTTTGAAATCGGTTCATAAACAACGAAATTATCGCTGAACATACATAAAAAACCAAAAAAAAAAGATTCCGACGACTTGAGAACCTCCTCCTATTTTTTGAAAATTAACTTCACTACAACGTAACACACGACTTGCAATAATAACAGCGAGTAACGCCGCGGAACTCTAGCTAGTATACAACATACATATTTCAATAGTAAATCTATAAGTTTCTCATAATAGAGAAGTTAATGTAACAATTATGTCCGAACAAGGGCCAAGCTATTGTTTCCTAAGATTAATGGGAGGGCAGATTTATGGCGGAGGGAGGGTACACTCTATAAAGACTTGTGAAATGAGAGGGCGAAATAAGCGAAGCGTCTTCTGTTAGTGTTTGTAAATGAATTACTTGTAATGATCTGGCTGGATCGATTTTGATGAACTTTTTTGTGTGTGTTCCAGTGGGTTTGAGAATGGTTTAAATTCACAATTGAACCCGGTAGGTGGTGCTGCGATCACGTTCTGGGATTTCAAAATTGGGCGCTACCAAGTTCGCTGGGTCACCTAGTTATTTTAGAATTTTTGTTTTCTTTATTTACTTTGCTGAAATTCTAAATCTGTCTTTTAAAGAGTTTTTTACCAGTTCTTCTCCACAGGAATGATATTATGGAACAATTAGACTCAGTAATGTAACGTTTCTGAGAGTGCCTGAAAATGCTTCTTGAAATAAAATAAACTAGCTGACCCGTGCCCACTTTGTTGGGCATAACTTAAATATAAAAGTTAGACATATGCTGTCGTTGACTTTTTTGTAGGCATTTTCAAGCTCCACATCTTTTCTCTAGAATTCAATAATATATCTTTCATAGTTAAGGCAGCGTTCGCAAGAAACGCTTTCATTCGACCGTTTTTTCTCCGATTCACTTTGCAAAACGGACTACCACGTAAAAGCCTTTTTATTTTTCGGTTTTTTATATAACCTATGACACTCAGCAATAATGTGGCTTTCTATTGGTGAAAGAATTTTTAAAATCAGTTTAGTAGATCCCGAGATTACCCCTTACAATTTAACAAACACACAAACTTTACTTCTTTATAATATTAGTATAGAAGATAAATATTTCGAACATCTTACACATAGGGTCATCTAGTCCCAAATTGATGACTGCCTTGTTGGTCTGGTGGTTAGCTTAGGCGGCTGCTGATCATGAAGTCTCACGGTCTCGGTTATGTATTTACAAAAAAAAAGTATGTTTATGTATTTATATCAGTTGTTTAGTTCCCATAATACAAGCTCTGCTTAGTTTGGGACTAGATGATGTTAGGTGTAAGATGTCCGAAATATTTATTTAAACTAAGCAGAGCTTGTGTTATGGGTACTAGACAGCTCATGTAAATACATAAACATACTTTTTTTTTGTAAATACATCCATAAAAGCTTTTTGATTTTAAAAAACAATGCTTTCAAACAATGTACGTATTCATTAATCAATAGGCCACTGGACGATGTCACATGTCCCCACACGCGGCCATACATCACATGGGAATGAACCCGTGACTAACTACATACAGCACTCTATTTTACCTACTTTTATCTGGGTAGGCAGTGAAGGGTGAGTTATTAAGGGTGATTTATAAGGTAATAGCTTTCGCCCGCGTCTCCGTTCGCGTGTATCTCGTTTATTGCAGTAGCCTATGTGTCATTCTGATATATAGGACAGCAGTTCCACCCCATCACTTAGATGGTTGGCAGTCCTCAAAGTTTTCTGCATCGCACATCTAAATTGTGGAATGAACTGTCGCCTGCGGTGTTTCCGGACCTATACGACCTTCAAACCTTCAAAAAAGAGCGTACTCCCATCTTAAAGGCCGGCAACGCACCTGTGACTCCTTTGGTGTTTCGGGTGTCCATGGGCGGCGGCAATCACATACCATCAAGTGACCCGTCTGCTCGTTTGCCTCCTAGCTCTAATACAAAATTGAGCGGCTAAGCTTTTTTAAATTCAACTTTTGGAACGAAGTTCTTTATAGCACGTTGTGAATGGGGGCTGGACCGAAAAAAATCATACGAAAAAGTGTAACGACACTTTTGGTACGGTTGTAGCACTTTCTGTTACAGTTGCTACAGTTGTAAGCCGTGCGGCGTACGCGTGTTTCTCTGTCTGTCTCTCTCTCTCTCTCTTGACACTATATGGTAACCAGGGTCTGACGATGGAGCTGGAAGGTTACTATAGGAACCCCATTGAGTTTGGGCTCATTTGATTCGTCTTGACGAGTACTTTGATACTATATGGTATGAATGTTAATCCAACAAAGCAAAATATTAAGTTACGAGTACTAGAATAGAGTTTAATTGTAGCGTGTTTAGACAAGTTTTAATGATGTTAGTAGAGTATGAGGTTTCGTCTGTATACCGACACATTTTAGCAAGCCGTGCGTGTAACTTCGTTCCATCCGGGTGTCACTTGACACCTCTCAATTATTTTCTTACCCGAAGTATTTTACCTGGTTTTTACAGCACTTATTAATTGAATGCAATTCTCTATCTATCCATGTGTTCCAACTAACCCTTGACACAGCTGCATCAATTATGGACTTCCATTTATAGATAGCTGATGACGTAACGAGTAAATTATGCATTTTTTTTAGAAAATCTTCGTGCCTTTGCGTTACGATAATAACCACGAGTAACACCCCGGGGCTCAGCTAGTCTATACATCTATACAAATACATAAAATTGGAGTGTCTGTTTGTAATATTAAAATAACCACTTTTTACACAGTACATATGCCAAAATACATACGTGGTGTCCATGTGGTGACGGATTAGGAATACAGTGTCTCCACCCCTATTCATCCCGCGACAAGGAGACTAAGGGATAAACTACGCAAGACAACATCAATGCTAAGGGAAGGAAAACTTGAAACCAACCCTATACCAACCCGTCTGGCCAGCGTGGTATAGTAGGCCAAAACCTACTTCTAAGGAGAGGCCTATGGACTGTTAAAGGCAGTTGATGATGCCAAAATATTTTTTTTTACAATTTTTGTCCGTCTGTCTGTTTATTCCGGGTAATCTCTGGAACGGCTGGACCGATTTCTACAGGACTTTCACTGGTAGATAGCTGATGATATAAGGAGTGACTTACAAGAACAAACGCGGCTAACACCGCGGGGATCAGCTACTAATTGTTAAATTGTGAAAAACCACAGTTTAAACGATCACACGATTCAAACAATTATTTGTCCTGCTTGAAAATCGAATTTACGACCCTAGGGTTAACGGTAAGAGCAATACAACTTGACCAAAAGGTCAATCAACATAATTTATAACTCATAACATATCAAATTAATAATAAATAACCCCCGTACGACTTAATGTTGCTAAGGGTGCGCGGCAAAAATGGCCAACTTCACTTTTAATTTAACTTATATTACTAAGAAAGTAACCAAATTATTACATACTAGCTTTGCATTAATATGTAGCCTATGTGTTATTCTGATATATAAGCTATATTACTGTAAAGTTTCATCCAAATCCGTTCAGTAGTTTATGCGTGAAAGAGCAACAAATATTCATACATACTCACTAACTTTCGTGTTTATAATATTAGTGTGACTAACATTATAAAACTGAAGATTACGTAGCCACAACGTGTCTTGCCAGTCCTCAACCTGCACTCGCTCAGCATGGGGACGTATGTCCTGAGAGGAGATTCGAGCCCAGCAGTGGGGCGTTATGGGTTGTTGATGAAAGCTGAAGAGTTTGTTTCTTTGGTTTTGAAATATGTAAATGTCATCACGTTATGATCATTAGGAGAAATATCAATAAAAAATCTGTCAAATTTCTCAGGTCCATATTAGTACGTAAATTTAAAAATCGTGTCCAATAAATAATTGTTATTACACGCTTTATATTAGCTTCACCTGTTTGTATGTTTGTAACCGACTCCTTTGGGCGCGATTTTGACCCACTTTAAACGGCCAAATTTCGTTCATACTTTGTAGATTTGTCGAGGACCGATACCAATACACTAATTTAAAAAAAATATAAAAAATGTTTAAACAAATTAGTCTTTTTAGGGTTCCGTAGTCAAATGGCAAAAAACGGAACCCTTATAGATTCGTCAAGTCTGTCTGTCTGTCTATCCGTCTGTATGTCACAGCCAATTATTTCCGAAACTATAAGAGCTATACTGTTGAAATTTGGTCAGTCGATGTATTCTGTGAACCGCATTAAGATTTTTACATAAAAATAGAAATAAAAGAATACATTTTGGGGGTCCCCATACTTGGAACTGAAACTCAATAAAAAATTTTTCATCAAACCTATACGTGTGGGGTATCTATGGATAGGTGTTCAAAAATGATGTTGAGGTTTCTAATATCATTTTTTATAAACTGATTAGTTTGCGCGAGAGACACTTCCAAAGTGGAAAAATGTGTGTGTGTCCCCTCTAACTTCTAAAATAAGAGAGAGATAAAACTAAAAAAAACATATGTTGTACATTACCATGCAAACTACCAACGAAAATTGGTTTGAACGAGATCTAGTGAGTAGTTTTTTTTTTATACGCCATAAATCGTAACACGCATTTTACCTTTCATTCAATCAATACACTAGTATAAAAACATCGATGAAAGTTACAACGAACTACAAGAACTTTTATATGATGTTACTTGCTGATACGAAACCCTTCATGGGCGAGTCCGACTCGCACTTGGCCGCTTTTTTTTAGACTAGAACAAAAATAGTTTTGAAATACTAAACAAACACGCTTTTAAACTAAAAAGTAGAAAATATTTTTAATGTAACAAAGCGTGGGGTGCTTTCTAAAAATATTTCAATTACGTCGTATGGACTACAAACATGAATTTTTGCAGATTTTTGAGCTAGCCGTTTAGCTTTTAGAGGGGGGGACGCCCTGTTGTATCAAAATAATACCTTTTAAAGTAGACTAACTCTCAGATGGTTACTATAATGAAATCGTAATAGCAAAAACTAAATGTTTTTAAAAGACATCTTATAGTACTCCACATAATAGGGTAATTGCGAGATAAAAAAGTCATTCTCACTTTAGGAGTATGGAAAGTACCGTTTTTCATGATTTTATTATACAGCACTTTACCAACGTTATTAAAACTCATATCCATGCAAAGTTTCATCTTCATAGCATAAATCGTTTAGGCGGTAAGTCGAGGTTGGACGGACAAAACTAAACTATAAGGGTTCCGAATCATGAACTACGGAACCCCAAAAAAAGTAGTGAACAAAGTTTCGAGAATGGAAAAAGACGACAAAAAAATATGGATTTACTGTGAAACAGGATATGGGCAGGAAGAGTGTAAGTAGTGAACTGATAAGTGATAGAGAAGAATGGAAGAAGAAAATTCATTTACCCTAAAAGAAATTCCGAATGGGTGATGACCTAATATAAAACGTTAAGAACTTGCTCTCCTCTGCCGAGCCCCTCAATCCCAAAACCATTAATATGATGTCAAAACTAATGGTATTGTTGTGTACCACGGGTCAATAGCTTTTGTTTCACGCACACTCAGCACATTTACTACTTAATAATAGAAAATAAAAACATAATGCGTTATAATATTATAAATTGGAAAATAACTCTGTCTATCTGTCTGTTACACTTTCAAGTCTATAGCTATTTCAATTAAATTCGGAGATACATTCATTCTTGAGGAAAAGTATAGGAACCGAAATAGGTCTCATTAAGGCCACAGCACACTAGCTACTTTTAGAATTGGCAATCGGCAACTAGTCGCTTTTTAGAAGCTAAATATGACGACCGAACGCTCCACACCGCACACTTAAAAACGCGTCGGCTGTAGTGTTGTCTATAATTTTCCGACCCCAAATCGATGCTACCGGCATCCGAATGTGTGCGGAGAGTAGCGTTCAGCTGCTGTGTCGCGCTTCTAAAATGCGACTCAATCTCCGCGTTTGGCGTTTTTAAGTGTACGGTGTAGAGCGTTTGGTCGCCGTATTTAGCTTCTAAAAAGCGACTAGTTGCCGATCGCCGATGCCAGTAGCATAGTGTAAGTAAGCTAGTGTGCTGTGACCCTAACCGACTCCTTTGGGTGCGATTTTGACCCACTTTAAACGGCGTTTCGTTCAAACTTTGTAGATATACCAAGGACCGATGAAAAAAACAAAAAAAAATAAACAAATTAGTATTTCTAAAAAATGTTTAAAAAAACTAAACAAACACGCTGTTAAACTAAAAAGTAGAAAATAATTTAAATGTAACAAAACGTGGGGTGCTTTCTGTAAATATTTCAATAACGTCGCCCCACGCTTTTTACATTAAAATTATTTCCTACATTTTAGTTTAAAAGCGTGTTTGTTTAGATTTTTAAAACTATTTTTTTTAGATTGGTCTCGTGTTAGATGATACCTTATATTCGTCACCTAAAAGTAGTTACATATTTGTTTGAACTGTATATTTTTTAAATAAGTTGTCTGTGTAGAGTTATGTGAAGGTAATATTTCATAGTAAATCTAGGGGCTAAAGTATTGCCGTTCCCGAGACATACGTCACGAGAACATTCTCCACTATTTACGGGCTGTCGGCGGCCGCGGAACACGAGTTATGGCCTGTATTTGTTACGAATACCTACAGAATTTATAACTAAAGATAGAGATTTTGGTTTTATTGATATATCTATGTACATATGTATACATATATATTTATTTCAAAATAACAGTTTTTCTAGCAGTGCATATAATATATGAAAGTGCATATTATGTAGGTACTTACAAACGAAGATTAGATCTTTGTAAAGTCGTATAAGTCGGAATCCTTTGATTATAAACATGTCATGACATGTATATAATCAAAGTCGGAATCGTTCATAGTCAGTCGGTCTTAGGAGGTTGGAAACAATTACTGAAGGTAAACACAGATCAGACCTAGGAGGTTGACCTCTTGTGGCATGACATGTAATTTACATTTTCGCGATTATTAGATCACGTTAAGCAGTTGGTCCCAGTTGTTATCATAAGTTGTGAAGCTTAGTTGGAGGCCTTCTTAGTTGGAGGACTACGTAGCCACAACGAGTCTTGCCAGACCCCAACCCGCACTCGTACAGCGTGCAGGCGTATGGCCTTAACCCTTTTCTGAGAAGAGATCTGACCCCAGCAGTGGGACAGGATGAGTTGTTGAATTTAAAAGTCGGTTTATTGAAGATAATTTTACGTGATAACGTCATAAGAAAACACTATTTATTTATAACATTTTTTTATAAAAATTAATGAAACGAATTACACGCAGATTTTTTCCATTTCTTCACACATAAAAGTATTTTTTAAAATATCATAAGTACCAGGGTTACATGAAATGTTCAAAGGTTATCGTTGAATGTGACAAATGGTGTAAGAAGTTCGTGAACAGACTGTAACTCAATGTGGCGAACAGAACCACAGATTTATTACTTCGCGCTCAACTGAGCACTTTAGTCGTTAGTTACCAGGCAAGCATGAGAACTTAGGATGTCAGTCGCAGCAGCTGGTTCGCTTAATGACACGACTGTACCTACAAAATACGTGAACATATTTCTGTTCCCTTTTTTTGGGTTCCGTAGTCATAAAACAAAATTGAAACCCTTCATAGTTACGTCAGAATATTCCTAAACGATTTTTGATTTAGGTATTTATTTGTGTTTAGATTTGAAAATGTAGTATTTAAATTTAATAATATACAATGTAAATATTGAAGGATTGGAGCTGATACGAATCGACTCCAAACTCAATTGATAATCAACATCAGCTTATCGCAGTCCACTGCTGGACATAGGCCTCTCCAATTGCACGCCACTTAGTTCGACTGATACATCGACTTAAAAACTGAACTGAAAATGATTCCAAATTTTCAATACAAACCTTCTAATTCACAGGTTACAGGTGCCATCTATCGCAAAAGAAAACGAACTTCAGGAAGTTAGACGTAATGTGTTTATTCACCACTAGATGGCATTAAAATACCAACACGTCAGGCGCGGTTTTGTCTCAGTTTCTGCAAGTTAACAAGAGATGGTGCAGATGGCAGTTACCTTTGGTCTTGCTCTAATTTCGTACAATTTATTTTAATAATTCTAATAACATCTAATTTTATATTTGATAACAGCTATTCAAAGAATTCTTTTGAATCATAGAATCATTGACTGCCTCGTTGGTCTAATGCAGAGGTTCCCAAACTTATTTTGTCAACTGCCCACTTTGAGAATAAATTATTTTCAGCGCCCCCATTTTTGTCACCTACTTAAAAACCACTATAACTTCAAATTAAATTAATTAATTATTGTGTGAGCTATATTTGAGGAGATTTAATATTCATTTACTATAACCCGCAAGTGTTAGCTTGAAACCTGAGCGCAGTAGGTAGCAATGGCCCTCAGATCTCAAGTTAACTCTTACGGGCCACATCTGCCAATGAGAATGATTATTACAACGTATCTTTATAATATTCAGAGTATCTGTTATTCAAAATAAAACAAATGTAATCGATTCTGATATAAAAACTAATGTAGAGGTTGAATCTGAGGCTGTTTATACAAGTACAGCCTCACTTCTCAGCCATTTGAGGCCTGCAGCGCCTACAAGGGGGAGTTATCGCCCACTTTGGGAAAGGCTGGTCTAGTGGTTAGCGCAATCGGCTGCTGATCAAGTGGTCTCGGGTTCAATAATCGGGTCGGAGTAAATGTTTGTATGAATCGCAAACATTTGTTTCGGAGTTTGGGGGTTTTCTATGTATAATATGTATGTATTTACAAAAAAACAGTATGTTTATGTATATAAATCAAGCTCTGCTAGTTAGTTTGGAACTAGATGATGTTATGTTGCGCTACTTTTAAAGGAAATATTAATATTTCAATTTTCTAGTACCTATAGCACAAGCTCTATTTAGTTTGGGACACAATCGCGTAGTGTAAATATGATAGAATATTAAAATAACTAAAGAGAAGTGTAGCGAGTCCTCTTTTTTCTTTCTCAAGATCTATGAAATATATCAAAATTCATAATCAATCATCAACAATCCATAATGTCCCAAAGCTTTTCTCAGTAAAAAGTAGAAAAACAATTAATTCGGACATCGGACACAACGCCATCTAGTATCATACTAAGCAGAGCTAGTTTGGGTTTTAGACAAATAAATAAATAAAATAAATAAATAAATATTTCGGCAATTTTACACACAACGCCATCTAGTCCCCAAACCAAGCAGAGCCTGTATTATGGGGAACTAGACAACTGATATAAATACATAAACATACTATTTTTTTGTAAATACATATATGTTATACATAGAAAACACCCAAACTGTGAAACAAATATTTGCGGATCACACAAACATTTGGTCCGACCCGGGAATCGAACCTACAACAACTGATATACATACATTTAAATTCTTTTTTAGGGTTCCATAGTTCATAACTCGGAACCCTTATATGTGTCCATGTCCGTCCGTCCGTCTGTCCTCGACTTACCGCTCTAACGGTAAGTGCTAGAAAGATAAAAGTGCATGAATTTGTGCTGTAATTACGTCAACAAAGTGCTAAAATAAAATTATGAAAAATATTTCTATTTGGGATACTTCCTCTACACGTAAAGTGGGGATGATTTTTTTTTTTCGTGGCTACCCCATCGTGTGGGGTATCATTATATAGGTCTTTTAAAAACAATACTTTGAAAGGCACTTTTTTGTAAAAACAGGACGTCCCCCCTCCTCTAAAAGCGAAACGGCTTGCTAAAAAATCTAGAAAAAATCTTGGTGGTAGTCCATATAATGAACTTTGGAGGAAAACTATAACGAATTAGATGACTTTGTTAGTTCAGTTATTGTAAAATGCGCTCACTTGGAAAACGTCATACAAAATTAACGCATTAATGAGTAAACAACAATTTTCTATTGGACACGATTTTAAATCCCCCTACCATTACAAGTAACTGAGGAACCTTCCTGTGCGTGGCCTGAACCGCACTTGTCCGATTTTTTTATAAATACAAACATATTATACACAGGAAACCGGAAACCCAAAACTGAGAAATAAATATTGCCCTTCGCCACAGAGCAAGCATAACTACCCCATGAAAGTGAAAAAATATACATAAACAGGACAAGTCTCCCATGGGGTGCGGGTCGGGTAACCTCCACGTGTGTTCTCGCGTTTCTTGTCCATACTGACCATAAGGTTGGTGGGGAACAGAAGCAGAGGACCGGTGCACCCTGGGCGGCGGTCAATAACCTAATAATCTTCCTTTTATTGGGTTATTGACCGCCGGCGAATAACTCGACAGGGGGGTAAATCACTCTCGGTACTCTTCTGTTCATCAGAAGAGACTGGACGAGTGAAGGCAGGGCCGAGATGGAATCCGCAGAGAAACCAGGGGCGAGTTAGCTCACTGCTCTCGCAGTGGCTGACAAGCACTAGTGCTGTCGCCTCTCGCATTTCGTAACCAACAGAGTCTCAACAAGGACCCGAAAGGTGGCTCCAGGAGGGTACGCTGAGAACCTGTTGGCCGAAGGGCTTGCCTTTATTGACCGGCCCATGACAAGGACAGTCTATAAAACCCGACAGTGAAGTCGTAAAAACCTGTGGATACCGGCTGACCTCATCAGTATATAGGCTTGTCCGGGTGCAGGGGGCACCGCCCGGATCGACTTTATTTCCCCCATACTCGTGGGATTAGCTATGGAATTTGAAAATAATAAACCAAAAGAAACAACGGACGGATCTAAAAATAATGAAACTGGCTTAGAAAAAGGACTTATGATTTTAACAGAGAAGGCGAGTGAGGGAGATGACCGGCGTTTGCGGCATAGGTCGCGATCGCCTAAATCGTCTCTATCTATCTCTAGACCCTCCACTTCGCTTCCCCTAGATGGAGCTGAGCGAACCGATGAGAGCGATAGCTCAATCTCGATAAGCTCAGAGAGAATAACGCGTCGGCAGGCACGGAAGCGCGGGAATTTGCGCCTTGAGACAGAGGACGGGTCTAGCCAGGCGAAACGGGCACATAAAGAGCCGGAGATTGAGGGAAGGCCTAACAACCGGAGCTCAGAAGAGGTTGGTGCCAACATGTTGCGAAGCCTGGTTGAAGCTCAGGAAATTCTTGACAAACCTCGCGCTACAAAGGCGGAAGTAATGAGCTCCTTTCGCCGCACGCTGCAGTCCCTACAGAACGACATAAAGGAGCTCTGCATTCAGACGGCATCCCGTGAGCGCGAGTTAGCCAACCAGGTGAGAGATCTCCAACAAGAGATCAAATCTCTCACAGGTACAATGTCGTCATCTTCGGCCGTACCAGCTACAAAGGGAGTAGACAAGATCCCAATATCCTCATCGACAACGGGACCAAAGCCGACACACGACCCGGCGGTGAAATCAGTAGTTCCCCGCCAGGTAAAGGAAGACCACCCGGACTGGGAGCAAATTGAAGTTATCATGAACCGAGAATTTGCTCGATTCCAGTCCGGGCTTATGGATAGATTTTTTCCAGAGAGAGGTGCACGGCCTCCACTAGATCAGAGACAGGCTCCTGGGCAGCAGCAGCCGGCGGCTACAAGCACAGACCAAAATGCGACCTCTTCTAAAAAAAAGAAGAAGAAGAAAAAGAAAAACCAGGAAGGGGGTACCTGGGCCCAAGTAGTTGGAAGGAAAACCCGAGCTGTCGCTGCAAGACAGGGTGTCGAGGTGGCCACTCCCGCAAAAGTGAAGAGGCCAGAACTACCACGTCCTCCCACAAACGCCGCCGTTCTGATTGCAGTGCCTCCAGGGTCTACTACCTCACTTGCGGAGGTTATGCAAGCCGCAAAGACACGTATCAGGTTGGCAGAACTTGGGATCACGGGTGGGGTCCGAGGTTATAGGCTGTTACTTCTCCCCCAATCGCGGCCTAGCTGAATATGAGGCATACCTGCACGGGCTAGGGATTTGCATCCGCAACTACGCTTCCAGTGCGGTATTCGTCCTGGGTGACTTTAATGCCCACTCAAGGTAGTGGGGTGACACCCGAGACGACGCGAGGGGAGAAGCTATCCTGGAGTGGGCGGCTGCACTGGACCTCCGACTTTTAAATCGGGGGTCGGTCAGTACCTGTGTACGGTGGCAGGGGGAGTCGATTGTCGACCTGTCGTGGGCGACTCCTTCTGCAGTGCGCACAGTATCGGGATGGAGGGTGGCGGAGGAAGTGGTTAGTCTTTCTGATCACCGGCACTTCGTATTCGAAGTGTCTCTCCGCCGCCCGGACCGACCACGCCAGGATAGAGAACCTCCGCGACGATGGTCCCTTAAGCGGCTCAACAGAGATATGGTTGTAGCCGCTTCCCACGTCGCGGATTGGTCCGAGGAAAGGGTTTCGTCCGATCCGGAGGAACTGGCGACTTGGTTTGGGAACATTATGGCGTCCATATGTGATGCCTCAATGCCCCGAGTCAAGCCAGCCAGAAAGGGCTCGGCGTACTGGTGGAGCGCGGAGATCTCGCGTCTGAGAATGACGGTCGCAAGATTGCGCCGCCCGTACCTTCGAGCCCGGAGAAGACGGCGAGCGACAGCCGAGGAGATCGACGGAGCACGGCGGGAATATGGAGCCGCTGTAAAGGCTCTCAGTGATGCAATCGCTGAGGCCAAGGCTCGGTCATGGAAAGAGCTTATCGCGGGACTGGATAGGGACCCATGGGGGCGACCGTATAAAATGGTATTGGGGAAGCTCAGACCATGGGTCCCTCCGTTGACGGAAACCCTGGACCCGGAGTTCTTGGGAAGAGTGCTAGACACGCTCTTCCCAAGGGACCAGGACGGTCCCCCGACTCCTCCGTCACATTCGGATCCACAAATGTGGTCCGACGAGTATGAAGTGACGGAGGAAGAGCTGGACCGAGCCGTGCGGCGGCTGGCTTCCCGAAACACCGCGCCAGGACCGGATGGTGTTCCAGGTCGGGCGTTAGTGATAGCTCTGTCGGTGCTAGGGGACAAACTGAGGCAGATTTTCACGAAGTGTCTCAGCCTCGGTATGTTCCCCCTCGGCTGGAAAGAAGCAAGACTGGTGCTCCTTAAAAAGGATGGAAGGGCTGCAGATTTACCATCTTCGTTCCGACCGATATGCCTGCTGAACGAGTCGGGGAAGATCTTTGAGAGGATGATCTCAGACCGTATCAGCGGGCACCTGTCGCGAGTGGGTCCTAATTTATCGGATTGCCAGTTTGGATTCCGACAGGGGCGTTCGACAGTGGACGCTATTAGGTGTGTTCGCTCCCTGTCGGAGTCGGCAGTCCGATCGGGGGGGGTGGCGTTGGCAGTTAGCCTTGATATCGTCAACGCTTTCGGCACCCTCCCCTGGCAGGCAATCAGGGCGGCCCTCGAATATCATGAGGTGCCGCCCTACCTGAGGGCTGTTATAGAGGCCTATCTGCGCGACAGGACGGTGAAGTATATCGATCGGAATGGAGGGGAAAATCGAAGGGAGTTATGTTGCGGGGTTCCTCAGGGCTCTGTATTGGGCCCATTGTTATGGAACCTCGCATATGATGCGGTCCTTCGTACCAGTCTGCCCTCTGGCCTAAGTGTCGTCTGCTATGCGGATGACACGCTAGTACTGGCCAGAGGGTCAAGCTTCCAGGAAGTGCTTCGGCTCGCCGAGCAGGGGGTGGCTTGTGTTGTGGATAAGATCTGTGAGCTGGGACTGAGGGTAGCACCCCAGAAAACTGAGGCTATATGGTTCCATTGCCTACGGAGGCGACAGGAACCACCCAGCTCACGCCTCCAGGTGGGTGACGCTGTAGTCCAGGTTGGTCAGTACATGAAGTACTTAGGCCTTATCCTGGACAGTCGGTGGAGCTTCGAAGCGCATTTCAGGCGATTAGTCCCCCGAGTGCGTGGGGTAGCAGGTGCACTGCAACGTCTGTTGCCCAATCTCGGGGGACCGCGGGAAGAAGTTCGCTGCCTCTACATGGGCGTCGTGCGATCCATGGTCCTCTATGGGGCACCCGTCTGGTCTAAAGACCTGGCGGGTTCCTCCCGCTGTCAGGCCCTACTCAGAAGTCTGCAGCGGTTGATGGCCATTCGGATCGTGCGGGGCTACCGCACAATTTCGTATGAGGCAGCGACGGTCTTGGCGCGTTCTCTGCCCTTTAACATTCTGGCCGACATGGACGCTGCGGTCTACTACCAAATTCGTTCGGTCGGTCGGAGTGTTGAAGAGGCCGCGCCAGACCCTGAGCCTGGAATGCTACGGCGGAACGCGCATAAGCAAGCTCTGGAGACTTGGCGGGCACGGCTCGAAATTCAGGGCCTGGTCGAACAGATCGGACGAAATCTGTCACCGCCAGTATTGATCGCGGCAATGCTGGCGAGTGGCGAGGGATGGGAAGCCGCGGTCTCCTTCTGTGAGAACGTTATGCTCCAGAAGGAGTCCGCAGAGCGGGATCGGGAAAGGGCCGATCCCGCTCGAAGGAGGCGGCGAAGGGGACGCGGCAGAGGTCGCTAGCTCCCCGACCGTCGCCTAAGGGTCGCTGCGATCACATCCTGGGGAGATGTGACCGCTGCAAACGACCCGAGACAGTTGACACCCCGGTGCGGCCGGGGGTGTTGTCTAAGGCGGGCCGAAGTTTCGCCTCTTACCGGGATGTACCTTATACGTTGAGGTACGGCAAGGGGGACACCAGAAGCCGCTGACGCGTTCCTGGTGTTCCTCCCGACTGCCGAGGTAGGCCGCCGCGGGGTTTAGTGGGTAGACCGGGATAACCGGGAGTCCCACACACACCCTTCATTTTCCCCAAGAAGGGTATGGTGCGAAAAGCATTCCCCGCGTTAAAAAAAAAAAGGACAAGTCTCCCATTCTGTCAATCAAATGGGCAAATAATAGTCTTTGGAGGTAGGTTTGTCTGTCCGTTCGTCCGTCTGTCACCAGCCTGTATCTCGTGAACCGTAATAGCTAGAAGTGCCTGATGGAAAGCATAAGTAGAATCCAGGAGCGGGGGTCACCATACTTATTGTGAGTGTATACAATTCAACATGGTGTCAGCATCGTTCTCCCGGCCTCTGGAAGCCAGGAGAATGAAGCAGAATCATTGAGCCTCCGGTCTCACACTCACAACTAAATACGACAGCAAGAATGTTATCATTATTAGGATGGTCTTCTGTGTGAGGGTAGTACTGCCCCGGATGAACCGGCATATTCGTGCTAAAATCTGACTCTACCAGCTACTAAATAATCTAACAACAAATTTTGATGAGTTTTAGTTTAGTGATATGTCTCCCAGACCAGCCCAGGCTCTTAATATTATAAATCTCACCTGTGGGAGGGTTGAATCTCCTCTTGACGTACTGCATGAGCTTCTCAGTGAGGCCGCGCTTCTTGGAGTCCTTTTCCTCTGCATTCTGGGACAACAAGCAATCATAATTAACAAAAATTGGCCAAGTGCGTGTCAGGTCACATATAGAATAAGGTTCCGTAGTCACCCATAATGGTAGGTAGATTTAAAATCGTGTCCAATAGATATTGTTATGTTTATTTATTATTTCGTTATGTTTGTACGCAGTTTTCTAAGTAAGTTAGACCTCTTATTCCTGATCTAACAAAGCTAAGTCGTTAGAGTACTCCTTTAAAATTCGTAACGTGGACGTTTAGCTTTCGGAGGGGGGACGCCCCTGTTTTAACAAATAAATGCACTTTAAAGTTAAATAACTCGCAAACGAATGTCCAAATGAAAAAAAATATTAGCAACCTCACAATGTTTTTGAAAGACCTTTCTAATGATACCCCACATCATGGGGTCACACTCCACCCCACATCCTCACTTTACGTGTAGGGGAGGTAGGTATCCTAAATAAAATATTTTTGGTAATTTTATTGCAGCACTTTGTCGGCGTAATCACAACACGTCTTAATCAAAATGTGTAATGATTTTGACGTGACTTTCACTGGCAATTAGCTGAAGCAAAATTATAAGAAGTGACTTATCCTAGTTCGTTTCGTAGCGTTGCTTGCGACTTACAACATATCACACATACAACATCACAGGCACTTACACGCGCTAAATTGGACCATACATAATAAACACACACTTACGTAGTACACACTTGGGAGCGACATCTAGCGTCGAATAGACGTACTTAGCTTAATTAGGTTAATTTAATATTTGAGATGGCTTGTGTTGTTCATTATTCTTTGTTTACATCCGAGTCTTCCGTTTCTTAACTACTAGGAACACAGAAATTGTATTGTAGGATACTTGTTTTTGATCGTGGCTTCACCAATTTTAAAGCTATTGAATAGCTTTTATCGCGGGCTTTAAGCGCGGCTACCGAATCAAGAAATTTTGTAACGAAAAAACCTAACACCCTAAAAAAAGGATAGAGAATAAGATTGTAATAAGTAAACATTACATTTTAGCTATTTGTTACGATTTTAAATCTACCTACCGTTATGGGTAACTACGGAACCTACGCGTGGCCTGACACGCACTTGGCCAATTTTTATTATAATACGCGAGTAATGCCGCGAAACGAAGCTCATCTAAATAAAATTGGCCTAAGTCACTACTTAGGTCATCAGCATGCTACCACTGAAAGTCTCGTTAGAATCTGGCTAAACTCTGGAAAGGCTGGGCCGATACAACACTATTCGCAGGACTCAGTCTTATGCCTGCACGGTTGGCCTAGTGCTTTAAGCGGTCGCCACGCTGTTTCTACTGTGTTAAGTGACGTGGGTTCAAATCCCACTCGCGATAACATTTTATGTGATTAAAAAATTGTTATTCCTAGTCTCAGTGTTCTTTGTATCCGTTTCGTGTATGTTTGTAAAGTCCCCCTCGATACAGGAATCATCAACAACCCATAACGTCCCACTGCTGGGCTCAGGTCTCCTCTCAAGAGAGGGTTAAGGCCATACGTCCCCACGCTGGCCGAGTGCGGGTTGGGGACTGGCAAGATACGTTGTGGCTACGTAATCTTGCCATTGGATGTTTTTAAGCCGCCCGAAGGCCTCCAACTAAGCTTCACGACTGCTATCTTATGACAACAACCGGGACCGACTGCTGAACGTGACCTCCGAATCACGGAAACGCTCATTATATAAAATGCCACAAACGGTCACCCATCTAGGTCCGACCGCGCCGTCGTTGCTTACCCTTGGTGATCGTTTCCAATCACCTAAGGCCACTCGCTGCTGATACAGGAATATTAGGTTATATTTAAAAGATTTTTTGGGGCAATTTCCGATGACTTGAAATTTTCCAAATTGATAAACGGTAGAACGACGTATCTGGTGCATTAGAACATGAAATAAGGCTTTCAATAGGTTCTAAAAATAATCAAAGTATTATGAATAGATCATTTAGAAAACTCTTTGTAGTTATGTGATCCTGGTAGTAAAGAAGATGATTAAAAGAACAATTTAAATTATTCTTTTTAAGACTTCATTTCTGGCTATCGGTATAGATATTACTCTAATAGGTTTATGTGTTCCTGGTTGTCAGAAGACTTACTTCTAGAAATCTGCATTTCTGTTCTTCTTTTACTACAATGTTCACAGAATGAAAGAAGAATGGACTCATCATAATTGACTACGGTGGCGCAGTGGGAGCGTATGCGGCTGTTGTACTTTGAGGTCTCGGATTCGATTCCCGGGTCAGACCAAATGTTTGTGTAATCCACAAATATTTGTTTCGGAGTTTGGGTGTTTTCTATGTATAAATAAACGTATGTGTTTACAAAAAATATATGTTTACTAGTTGACCCAGCGAACTTCGTACCGCCCAATTTTAAAATTCCAGAACTTGATCGCAGCGCCACCTACCGGGTCCAATTGCAAATCTAAACCATTCCCAGATGCCCTTGAACACACACAAAAAATTTCATCAAAATCGGTCCAGTCGTTTGAGAGAAGTTCAGTGACATACACACTCACACAATAATTATATAATTATATAAAGAATTATACACGGTTAGTTTTTAATTACCAGAGAAAAACTAGGGGCAGATACAGAACTTATATACTAACATAAAACACCATAGAACAAATACACAAAAACAAAAATAACTGAGTTATTGTGGTTTTTAAAATGTTAAAATACGCCCATAGTTTATTGTCACCCAAATATTTTACACACGCGTATTTTAATTATCAATGAATAACATTTTCTGTTTCAATGTGTGCGACGCATCGCCCAATAATGTCAAATCAGTTCAAAGTTCAAAACATGCCGACATTAGGCGCACGCGTCGCATCGTAGGTATTAGGTACCCCGCTCGCACCCGCAACCCGCAGGCTAGGACATTGACACTTTCTTGTTACGTAATATCACAGAATACTTAATAGTACCAGCACAGAAGACTTTTTTTCCTTTTTCCTTTTTTTTTTAAAAGACAACTCCCGCATTAGGAATATAAATTCCTGTGTCGCGGGGGACTTTACAAACATACATGAAACGTACACAAAGAACACCCAGACTCAGAACAACAAATAGTGAATCACACAAAGTGTTGTCCTACGTGGGATTTGAACCCACGACACTTGGCGCAGTAGGAAGCAGCGTGGCGACCGCTTAAGCCACTAGGCCAACCGTGCAGTCAACTCACTCCGAAAAGTAAATTAAAGTAATAGATACCCTCGCTGTCAAAAGATTAAGTTCAATTCAGATCGCAAAGCGCCGAATCACTACGATTATATTTACCTACAATTGCGTCTCTTTCTATCGTGTAACTCTTAACTGTTCTGACGATGTCTATACGACCGGCATGTTTGCCCGGGCAGGCAGCTGGCCGACTATACCTAAACTGCGGAGTGACACCCCCCTGGTAATATCATGTTGTGAATTATATCATGCGTTATGAACAAAAATTTGGTAGTTTTCGGGAAAATATTAACATGTATTTTTTTTTGTTTGAATTACATAAATATGTTCAGTATCGAAAGCTGAATACCACATATTTTTTTCTCTGGTCATTAAAAATTAGTCGTGTTTATATAAAGATGTATATCAGTTGTCTATTACCCATAATACAAGCTCTGCTTAGTTTGGGACTAGATGGCGTTGTATGTAAGATGTCCGAAATATTTATTTATATATAATATTATGATAAATTATAAAGTAATTCTCTGTCAATCTTAACTGGGGTTGAAAAAGCCGTCATAGTGTGGGTCAATATGAATAGGAAGGGAAGCAATATCATATGATGGTGTTCGCACTAAATGTGATGGGGTTTACTCCTGAATTCTACTTATGCTTTCCATCAGGTAGAGTACTACAACAAGAACTGACATGGTGTATCAAAAAAGACATTGAATGGTTTCAGTATCTTTCAAAAATATTATGTTCATCATCATCAACAGCCTTTAACAGTCCACTGCTGGACATAGGCCTCTCCTTTGAAAATAGGTTTTGGCCTACTTTCAAAAATATTATGTTACGGTCACTAAATTGAAACAACAGTTTTCGAGGCATCTTAATTAACTTCTGAACAAATATACTCTCCTGGTACTTCAAACTGTGAACTGTAACGTAAAAACACACATCAAGAACATACCTATGACCAAGGCCGCAATGGTCACTATACTCACCATGCTGCATTGCTTACCCTCACAATGAGGATTGTGACCCCTACTCCTGGATTCTACTCATGCTTTCCATCAGGCAGAGTAAAGTTACTTTGGTAGGATTAAATATATAACAAAAAACTGGATAACAATGCTCAAAACCTGGATAACAAAGATTTTAATACACATTATGGAGACTTCCATATACAGCGCAACGAGAACATACGACAGCGCCATCTAGCGAAGAAACACGGAACTACAAAAAAAACACGTAACGATCTATACGTAGTAATTACTAATCCTGAATCGCGAAAGTGACATGCTCGCGCCGATTAGCATATATATACAACATCCCAACATCAACTGTTGGGCAGTGGCCCACCAGGCATGATCACCTCGCCTGGTCGGAGGACCCTCCCTTTGTGTTGGAGGAACACGATACCCCATACCTCTTAACCATCAGCTTCCGCGAATCATCTACATTATGTGCCCGCTGGCTATGGCTCACTGACCTGAATTAAGTCTGGCCTCCTAAGCTATTGTTTTGCTATTATGAAGACGCTATAAAAATTCCACAAGTGTTGACACAGCTCCCCACACAAACATTATTCATAACAACCAGGACCGACAGTTTAACGTGCTCTCCGAGGCACGGGCGTGAAACAACGTCATTTTCCATACTGCAGACTGATATTAACAATTTATTTAGTGTAAGATAAACCCAATAAAAGGTCGACCAGAGATTCAAACCCGAGACCTCAATAGAATTAAGAGACAGCGAATTGTATGAGTATTTAATTTAAATATTTCTTCTTAAGTGACATTGAAAATTTATATCTGAGGCTCGAATTTCTGGCGCGGCGCCAAATCTGTGAATATACTGCAAATTGCCCATATTATTAATATCATGCATGTATTGGCTCGATAACACCTACTTAATGTTATGTACTCCTGGTAAGATTTTGTTAAATAACTCAAAATATACTGGGTTTAATTTAAGAAAAGAGCTTAGAAGAAACAAGAGAAAATTATTTTTCTTTCAAAGAAGAGATTTTCCAATCTAGGAATAAAAGTATACAAATAATTTGAAGTATCTGTTTGTCATTTCAAATTCACATTTTGTCTCTAAATGCATATGAAATACATGCAATGCATTTTTTACTTTAAAACTACTATTTTAAGAACTGTTTCAATGTTTATTGCGGCTAATGTCTTTTATAGTTGGACAGATTTTGATGGGACTTTCATTGGACGATATAAGAAGTAACTTTGGCAACTTTCGTTTTTGAGTCTCTTTTATCACTTGAGTTGCTAACGAATTTAGTTGTAAAAGTACAACAATAGCCGCAAGTAACATATATTTAAGAATGCCTAAGTGACATTACTCTGCTTGGTGGAAAGTATGAGTAGTCCAGGAGTAGCGCTCACCATACTTATTGTAAATGCATACAATACAGCACGGTGACCCATATTATTGCCTGGCACCAACACAACAAACACACACACGAATATTGTCATTTTAGATTGGTCTGCTGGGTGAGTCGGTCCACTGAAATCAGAGTTCCCCCTATTCCCGTAATCCCCCTATTCATCCCGTGGGTATTGTAAGAGTCGACTAAGGGAGCAAAGTACCAGGACAACAGCACTGCAAAGAGATGGAAACTTGACAAAAATCTTATACTAATCCTAATCTGAAGTGGTATGTATAGTCGTCGACCAAAACCTTCTATGAAGAAACCTCTAACTCATCAACATTCAATAACTTCCCACTGCTGTACTCGGGCCATATGTCCCTACGTTGGCCGAGTGCGGGTTTGGGACTGGCAAGACTCGTTGTGGCTACGTAATCTTGGCGATGGATGTTTATAAGCCGCCCAAAGGCTGGAAGGACCGACGGACCGAAGGACTGACTGCTTAACGTGACCGTCGAAATCACGGAAATGGCACCGGTCACCCATCTGGGTTTCCAAAAACCTAAAGCCAATTGGCTACTTCGTATTAAATAGGACAATTGTGAGGGTCGCCCAGTTATAGTTCTAAATATATAAATGGGTTATGAAAAATAGATAGTAGCCGATTCTCAGACTTACTGAATTTGCATAAAAAATTTCATAAGAATAGGTCAAGCCGTTTCGGAGGAGTATGGGAACGAACATTGTGACACGAGAATTTTAAATTTTAGATTTCGGACAATTTACACACAACATCATCCAGTCCCAAACTAAGCAGAGCTTGTATTATGGATACTAATAAAATAAAATATTTGGTCCGACCCGTGAATGGAACCCGAGACCTCTTGATCAGCAGCCGCATACGGTAACCATTAGACCAGGCAGGCAGTCAAATTAATAATATCTCGGGTCCTGACACGTCCCCATTTTATCAATCTTGTTGGCATATTCAAATATTCACACTTGCATCTCCCGCCAATATATTTTATTCATTGGCAAGGGCTTGTATGAGATCTTTTGTAGTTTATAAGGCCCTAGTATTTTCTTCTATACTTGTAGACCAATATTGTGGGTATTTACACTTTTTCTTTTTTTACTTTTCAAAAAAGACATCCTGCATTTGGAATATAAATCCTTTGTCGCGGGGGACTTTACAAACACACATGAAACGGACTCAAAGAAAACCCAGACTCAGAACAACAATTTATGAATCAGTGTTATTCCAGGTGAAATTTGAACTCACGTCTCTTGGCGCTGTAGACAGCGGTATGGCGACCGCTTAAACCACTGGACACTGCAAGGTTATATTTTTTAAACGTCTATTTATGTTTAAAGTGTATCACTTATGTGTAAGAACCAATTTTTATGAATGAAGTGCCAAAAGGTTCCTTAATTCAGGTGACTTATTATATTTTTATCAATTTACTCCTTGTGTCACCAGCCACCAGTGTATATCCAATAAAAATCTAATCAAAATCGGTTCAAGCATTCCAAAGATTACTCGGAACAAACATACAGACAAAACTTGTATTATATTATTACTACCTATATAAAAACTATTCACTTGATATATTATTACATACAGACAATTCCATTTTATTTATTTATATAGATTGATGAGATCAACTTCCAACATCAATAGTGGCACAACATCTATGGGTGAAGGTGGTCACTTTCCATCATGTCCTTTCTGCTCCTACGAATAAATAATAAGTCAGGAAATGTAACTGCGCTCTAAACATGATCCAACAAAAGTCGTGTCCAAGTAGGCGGTGCTTAAAAGTCGTGTCCACCGCGTCATTAGTCGGGCATTGTTCTTGCAAGCGAGCACACGTCCTATTTTGATTTATTGTTGTGTTGTCAATAATTCTGCCAGCGTGTGTTGTGAAGTGGTGCAGGAGCCATACAAAGCTAAAATGTCCATGGATCACTTTTCACGAGTAAGTAGTAGCAAAATTATAATTATATTATATACTAGTTGACCCAGCGAACTTCGTACCGCCCAACTTCAAAATTCCAGAACTTGATCGCAGCGCCACCTACCGGGTCCAATTGCGAATCTAAACCATTCCCAGATACCCTTGAACACACACAAAAAAATTCATCAAAATCGGTACAGTCGTTTGAGAGAAGTTCAGTGACATACACACTCACAGAAGAATCTTTATATATATAATTCTTCTGTGAGTGTGTATGTCACTGAACTTCGAACGAAGTTCGCTGGGTCATCTAGTTATATATATAAAGAAGATAAAGATATAATATTTTTTCAATTTCTATTCGATTCTCTTTTCTGTTTTTTCCAATATCTTGTTTAAATGGCTAATGTAAAGTCACATGATCAATACAAAATATAAGCCAATGGTTTGCAATTTGGTTAGGGGCTCCCTCTTATTTGGCACAATATCCATTGGTGACGGTGGTCACTTTCCTTCAAGTTCCGTCTGTGCTCATTAGACCCCACTCCATGAAAAGAAGATAGTAACTAGGATACCATAAAAAACAAGAGGTTTACCTCTAACAACATTCAATAAAATAAATTCCCAAATCTTTAACAGCCACTTTAACTCGAAAGTACCAGGATGTCATACATAATAAGGAGACATTCACAATTATGTACAAACTGCGGGCGAGTCGACTCCTGGGACCGAACTTTTCAACACAGTTGATGTTCCGTGAACAGTGTTTTAATTAAACACAAATGTTTTGCATGAGAATTATAATCTGCGAACTTTAGTCCGCGGAGATTATGACGACAATTATTGTTGGTACAATTTCAGATGTCGACATACATTGCGTAGTTTGTGTGCGTAGCCATTCAGCTTGTCGTTGTAAGCCTGAAATATTGGCTAGACAATCATTAATTTCTAGGATTATTTAGTGCATGGTATACGGGAAATGTCTGTTTTCAAGACTTATGAGCAACGGAAGGTTTAAATACGACAAAATTAACCTTTCAGAAAGCAGTGTATTAGTTATTTATCTATATAAATAAATAAAATTGGAGTGTATGTATGTAACATCAAATGATCGGTTTTTTACATAATGCATATGAAAGTATATAAGGTAAACATCAAAAATGTTTTTTTTTTTAATTTTGTCCGGATAATCTCTGAAACTGAAAATAAATAAAATCTAAGTGTATGTATTATGTATAATATTAAATTAACAGCTTTTGACTAAATTCATGTAGTAAATAATAAATATAATAAATAAATATTTCGGAAACTTACACACAACGCCATCTAGTCCCAAACTAAGCAAAGCTTGTATTATGGGCACTAAACAACTAATATAAATATATAACATTATACACTTTTTGTTTGTAAATACATACATACTATACATAGAAAACACCCAGACTCTGAAACAAATATTTGTGGATCACTCAAATATTTAGTATGATCCTTGAATCGAACCCGATACCTCTTATAACCAGCAGTCGCATACACTAACCACTATACCACATGAAAGTAAATATGTTACCTTCAATAAAAAAAATTGTCTATCTTTAAGTTTGTTCCTTGTAATCTCCGAAACGGCTGGACGGATTTTGATGGGACTTGCACTGGCAGATAGCTGATATTACAGAGGGTAACACAGCGGGACTCAGCTTTACTTCTAGAAGTTGGTGTAGTTCACTCACCTGGTCCCGGTGTTGCTTGGTTCTGCTGCTGCCCTGCTTCTGTCCAGCCACCACACCATACATGTTTACCACTTATCTGATCTCACACCACAAGAAATAAATATACCTATATTTATCGATATATTATTTTATATGAACACATCTCTATACAAATAAATAAAATGGAATTGTCTGTATGTTACAAATAATATTTTTTTTACTTAAAGCACATGAAGGTAATATAATTTTACAGGGTAATTATACAGGGTGTCCCAGAACTCAACGTCAAGCCGAAACGGGGTGACAGGATTGATTGTAACCATCATGAGAAAAATCAAATCATGCAGTTTAAAAATTATGGGCATTTAAAAAAACCTAGAAAGGAGATGGGGACTTTTGGGCCCAAATGTAATAAGTTGAGGTTTGGCTCAAAAAAAGGCCATATTTTTCTATATCAAAATGTGATAAATCTCCTCAATTGTCAATCTGGAAAATGAGAAATCCAATAATTAAATTAAGGTTACGAATTAATCGAATAGCGATTCAATTATAATCGATTAACGTTACAGAGATTACGAAAGTGCTTTAGTATTTACATAAATGCTTTCACCAGATGATTAATTCATTTAAAAAATTAAATCTATTAGGATTAAAGTATTAAGAGTTTAAACTAATTAAATATCTACGTAATTAAAATAAATCTATTCACGTTTACTAATCGATTATTGTATTTTTAATCTGTGCTAACTCTGACTTGACTGCGTCATGAGTGACATGACATCGACACTCGTTTCGTATCGAATTATCGATCGACACAGAGAACCCCGCCTAAACGTTGAACTTGACTGACTTGTTATTTTGGATTCTACGAACGGTGTACCGATTGGATATTAATTAACATCATGGATCGTTGTGTAAATTGTGACATAGCGACTAGTCGCTGTAATACACTGGGTCGTCGAGTTTTGGATGATGAAATTATACTAGCAGTGTAATTCGACAATGGCTTGCACCACAATCTGTAAGTACTAACTTAATTCCTGTTTATTAGCTCAGCAGCGTCTACCACACTGGCTTACAATCTTTAGTTTTAAATATGGAGGTTTTCCTTCACCTAGTTTCTATGTGTAATTATTCTAAGATAATAAGTATAGATAGGTCAACATTCAAAAGCCACTTAGATATACATTACATTGAACTAAGTAACTATCGGGCAGAGTAAATTGAATCAAATCATTTATTCATATAGAATGTAGGTATTGGACAATAAAGTTGTTATAAAAATATAGTGAGCCGGGTACATTCTGCCTAAGTAAAAGAATATAAAAAGTAATCATGTTATCCGTTATTAAAAACCTTTCGGATCTTATAACAATCAACATACATATGTATGGATATGTATGTTTATTGTTATAAGTAAATATATAGATAGGTCAACATCAGGCAGAGTAAATTAAATCAAATCATTTATTTACATAGAAGATAGGTATTGTACAATAAAGTTGTTATAAAAATATGGTGAGCCGGGTACATTCTACCCAAGTTACAGAATATAAAAAGTAATCATGTTATCCGTTATTAAAAACCTTTTGGATCTTATAACAATAAACATACATATGTATGGATATGTATGTTTATTGTTTTAAGTAGATATATAGATAGGTCAACATCAGGCAGAGTAAATTTAATCAAATCATTTATTTACATAGAACATAGGTATTGTACAATAAAGTTGTTATAAAAATATAGTGAGCCAGGTACATTCTGCCCAAGTTACAGAATATAAAAAGTAATCATGTTATCTGTTATTAAAAACCTTTTGGATCTTTCAGGTAAACAGCAGTGATCATGTTTGCCAAGCTTGCTGGGATTTGGCTCAAAGTTCACCTCTTAGTGAACATAGACATCCTAGCCACCGTAGTGTTTGTCTCCGATGTGGATGTTCTCTTACATCTAAAGTCAGCCATTTACTTCACACTGGCTCACCTCGTAAAATGAGAATTTATAATGTTATTTAAGAGTGGATTATGCCTAAAGCTGTAAGTTGAAAAACACACCGATTGTGTTTTATAAATGTTTTTGTTCTAATTCAAATTATTTTTTTAAATACAGAAATGATCATGTATTGTTTGTTGCAGATAGAAGTAACCAGACACATAGGCAATACTTGTTGGGTGGCTGCGGGCAGAGCTGCTGTCAAGGCAAGGCTGTAGGCAAATGGACTATAGGCTGCTGCGCCCATGTTATGTCAATATTATGGTATCTTAGTTGGGCTAGGTGCCAAGAAAATATAGTACCACAAGTACAATTCCTAGATGACGTTCTTGTTATAATTGAAGATGAATAATAAATATTAATAAAAAGATTTTCATTTTTAAACTTCATCTCCTTCCCACTCTACAAAATATATAGGTAATATTTCATACTATCTAAATTATATTAAAAGAAAATCCCGACTGCTAAGCGTATTAAAACAACCTATTTCTTCTTGTTTACGTTGGAAAACAAGAAGAAATAGGTACATGCTGTGCAGTCGAAGGATACATATGGTTTATAATTGTTTTTATATTTTTGAAATCAATTCTTAAAACCCTTATATTGATACCCAACACGATCAGTTTGGAGGAAAAAGATATGGGTCGCCCATAACCTTAAGGCGCCCAAAAGCCGCCATTTTTTTCAATTTTAATGTAGCCAGTGACACTCGCAAGGTTAAGACGAATAGATTGATGTAAGAATCATTAAAATTATTTAAAATCGGCTTACGCGTTTGGTCTACACAACGCCAAGAAATACATACAAATATACAGATGTATACTGATAAACCCATTATCTTCTTTCGGCAGTCGGGTAAAAAATGACAATCGCACTTCAAAAATCGGCTGTTACGTACCTAACCTCACTTTTCCTAAACACTTTTTTACCTTTGCTCTCAGATTGCCAAAATCTGAAAATTTTTCAGTGATTGTTTGTTAATATAGTAGCTATCAATCGACACCAATTTTATCTTTTTACATCTAGGCCCAAAATTGTATGAAAGCGTATCCATCTCCTTTGGTGAAACTGTAACCATTTTTCGGTTATTGTGGTTAATTGTATGATGAAAGCAATTTTTGAATTTTTTACTTAAAGAGTAATGTGGCATAATGTCAATTTTTTTTTTTTACTAAATTTGCTTCGCGACGTTACTCTATCTATTTATCTATGGTGGCACAACATCTATGGGTGAAGGTATCCATCATGTCCCATCTGCTCATTTACCCCCATTCCATAAAAAGAAGATAAAGCAAATCCTTGGTAACTAGGATACCATAAAAATTAAGTGGTTTACCTCTAACAACATTCTGCACAACTTTTTGAACAAATTCGCTTCGCGGCGTTACTCGCACAAGACTTCAACAATTACCGGGGGTAATTAATATATATATCTAAGTACACAAGCGGCCCGCCCCGGCTTTGCACGGGTAGATATAGTTATTTAAAAAACATCTTGACAAATTATATACAAAAATTTTCTTCAAGAATCAATCTATACATTGCTGAAAACAGCATGGTGTGGTAGTTTTTAAGTTTATCGCGAATAGACAGACAGACAGACGTGCCAGAGAACTTTGTTTTATAATATGTAGTGACTATAAAAGTAAAATAAATAAATCAAATGTAATTTTAAAAAATAAATAATTTAAGGGAAAAAACAAATGTTTCTGAAAAAAAAGCTTCAAAAAAGTTTTATTATATTTTTTTAAATTTATGCAATTTTACACTTTAATATTTAAAATCACTGCACATAATTATACTGCATACTTAAATTATAGTTTTTTTTTTCTGATCACGCTATAACCACAGACAATAAAAGAACGCATCGAAAATTACCGCGAAACGACTCGCCGGTTTCGCGCCTCTATACATACTGGCCAGCTACGTATGTACGAGATTGCAGTATCCTGATACAATTACACGAATATATTGCTGCTATTTGTACTACTTTGAACCTTATTCCATCTAAATAAAGTTGCTTACAAATTTTGCTAACAGAGAGCAAGGACACTGCGTTTGGCGGGTAACGCGTTCAAGCCATAGATTAAGTAGAATTTACATAAATGGTCGAGTTTAAAAAATGTTTAAGTGTAATACAATAATGTCAGCTATTTATAACGTTATATGTAATTTATGAATATCATTGGATTTAACGAGATTTCAAACTTTTGATACAGAGGGAGATCATAGTCATAATGTTGTATTGTTTGAAACTCTTTGTGAGATCTGGTGCCCTGGTATCGTAGCTCACTAGAGAAAGGTTAAAGTGGACACCAAATGGCCTATTTATATTTTCCTCCCTAAGATGCTCCTCCGTCCACATAATTTTCGTAAAAAGGGGTGCAAAGTTTTTTTCTTTCTGGTTTAAATGACACTTTATTCACGTCTGTTTTTATAAGGGGCAAACGAGCAAACGAATCACTTGATGGTATGTGATTGCCATCGCCCATGGACACCCGAAACACCACAGGAGTCACAGGTGCGTTGCCGGCCTTTAAGCCATCTTACTCCCATGAGTACTCCCATGCGTACTCCCATGAGTACGCTGTTTTTTCCCAGGTGGGAAGAGGGGCCTTCACGGAACAGTAATTTAGGCATATTTAAATATTGAATATGCCATTGTTATTATAGTTCTAAATCAAATAAGATAAAAACAACGTAAAGTGTATTAGTCCAGTGTTTATTTTAATTAGACGTAGTGGAAAAGTCTACACAATGTCAGTTCAAGTTATACTGGTCGATGACAGAAACAAGATATTAAAATTAGTCGAAATTCGAACGTCTAGTCTTTTCAAATATAAAAATTACATTGAGTGTAATTAAATTACTCTATATTAGTTCTAGGATCCTGGTACCTGAACTTGATAATGCTGTAGTGAAAGATTTGAAAGATTTGTTTTTTTTTCAGTTATTCAATCAATCAAAACAATCAACTTTGTGATTTGAGTAAATTAAAATGTTTTCAATCTAATATGTAGTTACAAAGAATTTCATTTGCTGCTAAAAATACATTGGTCCGACAATCAGCAATTATTTATAGCATCCTTCTATTCCTTAATAGTATGTGTTGTGAGTCTTACAGTTGGTTTTGGTTAGACCGGTTTTAATTTATGTGCGCCTGGTAGATTTATGACTAGCTGAGTCCCGCGTTGTTACCCGCGGTTTGTGTTTTATGTAGAGAAGATAGTCTAAAGTAAATTCTGTTATGTTACAACTTAAGTCATCAGCCATCTATCTACAAGAAAGTCCGGTCAAACTCGATCTGGTTCCTGAGATTAGCCGGATCAGACAGCAAAAATTTTAAAAACTTAATTTTGATGTAAGAGCCAAAAAGAGCCAAGAAAGTTCGGTCAAAATAGATCAAGTCGTTCCTGAGATTAGTCGAAACAAACACAGACAGACATAAATCGGAAAAGTGCGTGTCAGACAACACATGAAATAGGGTTCCTTGGCACGTGGATTTCAAATCATGTCCAACATATAATTTGTTATGTTTACATAAATTAAGTATTTCATTATTTTTGTACGAACTTTTCCAAGTTACAAGTTGGGCCCCTATTATTCCTGAAATAAACAAGTTATCTAAAACGCTATAGTTTTCCTATAAAGTTAAATATATGAAAAATCGTCATGATTTTTTTCAGATAAGTCGTTTGACTTTTAAAGGGGGGGGGGGGGTTATTTTTGTAAAAAAATCGCCTTAAAGTTTAATTAAAATACCTCAAAGAAGAATTTATAATCTTTAGGGTTCCGTAGTTCATTACTTGAAAAAAAAACATGATAGTAGTCCATATATTGAACTTTCCAAGAAAACTATAGCGGCGTAGACAACTTTTTATTTTAGGAGTTATAGATGCCTTTAACTTGCAAAATGGAACTTTAACTTGGAAAACTTCGAAACGAAAGGTACGAATATTTTCGAAACGTACAAAAATAAAGAAATAATAAGTAAACATAATAATTATCTATTGGACACGATTTTAAGTCCACGTACCATTATGAGTGACTACGGAATCCTATCCTATGCGTGGCCTGATACGCACTTGGCCAATTTTAGGGTTCCGTTGCCAAATGGCAAAAAACGAAACCCTTATAGATTCGTCATGTCTGTCTGTCTGTCTGTCCGTCCGTATGTCACAGCCACTTTTTTCCGAAACTACAAGAGCTATACTGTTGAAACTTAGTAAGTAGATGTAATCTGTGAACCGCATTTAGATTTTCACATAAACATCGAAAAAAAACAATACATTTTGGGGGTCCCCATACTTGGAACTGAAACTCAAAAAAAATTTTTTCATCATACTCATACGTGTGGGGTATCTATGGATAGGTATTCAAAAATGATGTAGAGGTTTCTAATTTCATTTTTTTCTAAACTGAATAGTTTGCGCGAGAGACACTTCCAAAGTGGAAAAATGTGTGTCCCCCCCTCTCTAACTTCTAAAATAAGAGAGTGATAAAACTAAAAAAAAAATATGTTGTACATTACCATGCAAACTACCAACGAAAATTGGTTTGAACGAGATCTAGTGAGTAGTTTTTTTTTTAATACGTCATAAATCGTAAACCGCAATTTACCTTTCATTCAATCAACGAACTACAAGAACTTTTATATAATGTTACTTGCTGATATGGAACCCTTCATGGGCGAGTCCAACTCGCACTTGGCCGCTTTTTATTTATGTGTGTAGAAAATAGTATTAATTTAAATGGCTATAAAAACAGCAAATTGTTTTTAAAAGAACGTGAGTAGTGTATTAAATGTTAATAAAATAGCAATATTAGAGAAATACAATATATTTTACACATTAAAAATGTAATGTAATATGATGTGAATAAAATGAGGAATTTAATATTAGTTTTCAATTTATTTATTTCTTTTTTTACAGTTAAATGCGTATTTTTTGGTAAGAATTAATTTATTTTTAAAACTCCCAAAGTGAATCTACTCTGCCTTATGAAAAGAATGAGTGGAATCCAAGAGTGTGACCATCATAGAATGTAACACGGTGACCCACACTATGGCGGCCTAGTAAGATGTGACTGCATTATTGGGGCTTTGATCTCGAACTCACCAAGGAGAAAAGTAATTTTTAGGTTGGTCTTCTGTGTGAGGGTAGTATCGCCCGAGCGAGAGTGCGTGGAACTCCGCCGTCTCTTTCTGCGAGCAAGTTATGCTTGCGAAGGAGATGGCGAAGCGGGACCGAGAGAGGCTTAGAACTCTTTCGGTCCGCCAAGTCCGGGAACGGGCCAGGTACCGCAGGAGACCCAGGCGCCGGAGATCGGAAAACGATCTCCGTCCTCCATAAGCGGTGTTTTCTATTTATTATTTGTTTTTTTTCTAAAGTACATTCTTATATATTTATATCAGTTGTGTACCCATAAAACAAGCTCTGCTTAGTTGGGGACTAGATGGCGTTGTGTTTAAGATGTCCAATATATTTATTTATTTAGAAAATATTTCTACAAAAAACACCTATGTTTGTCTTGATCACAAGTCCTCGTAAGTACAAAATTAAAAAAAAAATATTTCAGCATCAAACACCAGTGATCCAGTATTTAGGCAGTTGAAAGCCCTCGAGCATGTCCACACCTTCCTAGTAGAAGTCCAACAAGAGATTAAAGAGAGTCGGGATCTCCTAAAGCATATCAAGAATGGTGTTTCATTGGAAATCACAGAAGCGGTTCGTAAGATTTCACCAGGAAAGACTTTTGCACGAGATCTGTGGAGAAACTTGTCTAAAACTCCCCCTCAGAGGTTGTTGAGGACCAATAGTGGGAATAAATGTGAGTGTCTCTGAATATTCTATCAATCAATCAATACGCAACCCATAATGTCCCACTTAGGGTCTCCTCTCAGGAGAGGGTTAAGGCCATACGTCCCCACAATGGTCGAGTGCGGGTTAGAGACTGGCAAGACTCGTCGTGGCTGCGTAATCTTGCCGTTGGATATTTAAAAGCCGTCCGGAGACATCCAACTATCTTATGATCTTACCATATGATAACAACCGAGACCGACTGCTTAACGTGACATTCAGTCACGGAAACGCTCATAACATATCATGCCACAAACCATCACCCATCTAAATCTGACCTCGCCGTCATTTCTTACCCTAGATGGTTGTTTCAAATCACCTAAGGCCCAGCGCTTATTAAATATATATTAACTACCTATTAAGAATGCCAAGGAACTTTGTCTGTTATTAAGACTTCACGTTTAAGCTGCTGAATGCACTTCGGGAAGGTCTTTATCCTAGAAATCATCATTTAAAGGGGTGAAATGGGGTTGGGAAGTTTGAGTGAGAAACAAATTTGGTGGTAATTAAAAATAATCTGTCCGTGTGGTAACGGATTAAGAATACAGAGTGTCACCATCCCTATTCATCCCGCGGGTGTCGTAAAAGGCGACTAAGGGATAAACTACGCAAGACAACATCGATGCAAAGAGAAAAAAAACTTGAAACCAACCCTATACCAACCCGTCTGGCCAGCGTGGTATAGTAGGCCAATACCTCCTTTTCAAGGAGAGGCCTATGTCCAGCAGTGGACTGGTAAAGGCTGTTGATGATGATGATTAAAAATAATCACCTAGGGTAAGCAACGATGGTGCGGTCAGTACCTGGATGGGTGACCGATAGTGATATAATACCATTAGCGTCTCCGTGATTTGGAGATCACGTTACAGTCCTGTTTATTATAGGATAACAGTCGTGAAGCTTAGTTGGATTACCACCAATTGATGGCTATGTCAGACATATGATGACATGAGCCGACTGAAACCGCACGCCGTCTCGGGTACTTTAAACCAAGGAACCCGGTGTGAACTCGAAAGGAAGTCCCTGGAACCCCGACGTATGGCCCTCCCCTATGTGGGAACCTGCATGTTCCCTGCAACTTTTCATTCTAATAAGTAACATTTTAGCATAAATACCGAAATAAGGGGCTATAGAGACAATTTAACCCCTCTTCGAACCCAAACCCCCCCTATAAGTAATGATTGGGTACATTAATTTTTCTTCACATAAATGACCTAGCAAGCGGTTCAACATCTGCTAACCCCACCACCACAAGTGTCGCTGAGGTACCAGGAGTACAGCAACAAACGAAGATGTCCTTCCTACAGGTTCATGACGTATTCCCGGACCTTTCACCTCACTACAGGGATATATTTGCTCCTGATCCAGAACGGCAAGGTATTAGTGAATGTAAGTACAAAATTGGTAACTTTTTTTTTTAAATTTAACCATACCAAAGTGACTCTACGCTTCCTAATTGAAAGCATGAGTAGAATCCAGGAGTAGGGGCCACCATCCTCATTGTAAGAGTAGGCAATGCTGCATGGTGACCCATACTAAGGCGGCCTGGTCTCCGGTCTCCCACTCGCAAACGAAATACGACAATAAGAATGCTGTCATTATTGGGATGTCCTTTTGTTTACTTTTTATTTCAAGTAGACTTTTTTAGGCATTTTCAGTAATGTTAGATTACTGAGTTAAGTTGCGCGGTTTCAAAATGTATTTTTATTTATTTATTTATTAATAAGAAACTCTACAGTTTTTTTTTATATATACATGATATTTTATTTTAGTCTTCCTATGAAGAAGAACTGGCATGCAAGCCTTAATAAAACTAAACATACTACAGTAAATTCATGAGATCCTGGTACTCTCTTGGTTTAGTTAGCCCCTTTAAAAATGAATTTTGTTCTATTTTTAGGGTTCCGTCGTCGAGGATGGACGGACTGACGTCTGTCCATCCTCGACTTACCGTGGCTAGAAAGATAAAAAATTTTAGGTAATGTGTATCTATGATTACGTCGACAGTGTTACAATAAAATCATGAAAAATATTTTTATTTGGGGTACCTCCCCCCTACATATAGTAAGTGGGTATGATTTTTTCTCGCAGCTAATCCATCGGGGGCATAGTTAGATAGGTCTTTTAAAAACATCATGAGGTTTTTAAGACGATTTTTTGATTTGGTTATTCGTTTGCGAGTTATTTAACTTTAACTTTACGGCTTTATATTATTACGGCTTATACGGCCGTTTATCCTTTAGTTACGGAACCCTAAAAAAATATTCAATAGTTTTTTTTAAATTTCTAGCATACCTTATCCCAAACACTGGTAGTAGCAGCAAGATAGAAAATGACATGGTACCAACAGTTACTACATATAGACCTGCTAGCGGTAAGTACAGACTCCTAGCCAAATTGCAAGCGTTTCTCGTTTTCTATTCTATTCTCATGTTTCATTGGCTAATATTTTGTATTGATCACTTGACTGAGTGACATTAGCCAATGAAACAAGAGATATGAAAACGAATAACTGCAACTTGGCTAGGGAGACTGAAAATTATAATATGTACAGCGTGCCTGTAGTTGAAGCGGTCACCTTGCCGCTTTTTAATACGCTAAGGTTCCGGGTTCAAATCTTATGTGGACAACACGTTGTGTGATTCTCAAGATGTTGTTTTCAGTCTGTGTGCACTTTGTGTCCGTTACATGTATGTTTGTGTAGTCCCCCACGACACAGAATTTTTGTTTAGAGTCAATTTTAAAACAAATTATCTCTACTACGCCGGATGGAAAGCATGAGTAGAATCCAGGAGTAGAGGTCACCGTCCGCAATGCAACATGGTGACATAATCCATGGCGACCTGGTCGGATGTTTCTGAATCATTCTCCCGACCTCTGGAAACCGGGAGAACAATGCAGAATGATTGGGCCTCCGGTCTCACACTCACAAACTAAATACGACATCACGAATGCCGTCATTATTAGGTTGATCTTCTGTGTGAGGGTAGTACTGCCAAGGTCGAGCAGCCACATGATAATAAATAAATAAATATTTCGGACATTTTACACACAACGTGAAATAATCAGCGTGGTTCTACTACTATTAATGTTTTACTGTTTTTTTTTCGAAAATAAAAGAAACCAAGTTACTCCTCATCAAAATATCATCAGATAGTCAAGTAAAAAATCGCAAAAAGCCACTTGTTTTTTTTTATATGTGATAATATTATTTTCAGGAGTCCCTCAGAACACAGATGATCTTCAAAAGTTGTTCACACACACAACCAAAGCATTTAGTGCGGGAGACATATTGCAAGGACTCTGTAAGTACACTCATATCAACACGACGGCATTATATGAACCAAAGGGCAGGCTGAGATCTGCTAAACAACACATCTTAAAACATACTTAGCCGTGCACTTATTTATTTATTTAATTTTCTACACTTCACCTTACCACACCTCACCTCAATTCAACTCAACTCAAATCAACTCAATTCAACTCAACTCAATTCAACTCATCTCCACTCAACTCACCTAACCTCACCTCTCTCACTTCACTTCACTTCACCTCACCTTACGTCAGGTCACTGATTTCACTTTACTGCTATGGTGGTGAGCAAAGTTCAAAGTGCCATGGAAAAAGCTATGCTCGGTTTTTCTCTAAAAGATCGCATCAGGAATGATGTGATCTGGTAGAAAACTACAGTCATAGACATAGCGATGGGCAATGAAGTTGCAGGGGCCTGGCCATATTAGCCACAGAACTGATAGCTGATAGAAGAGATCTAGAGTGGAGATCGCGTCTTGGTAAACGTAGTGTGGGGCGCTCTCTGACCAGGTGGCGGGACAACTTGCTTGTAAGTAAGCTGGCGGCGACTGGATGCAGAAAGCAACGAACCGGGCCCTGTAGGGTGCCTTCTGAGAGGCCTATGTCCAGTAATAGAAGTATTTCATCAGTCAAAATAACTTTTATAGAACAAGCTCTTCTTATTTCGAAGCTAGATGGCGTTGTGTGTCAAATGTACAAAATTTGTTATGAGTTTGATCAACCAGGAATTCTGCCGTTCCAGTCATTCAAACCACCACCCCAGATGCTCATCCACAACTACACAAACAGCTGGTGAGAGACTCCACCGGGTACTTCAGCGTGGGAGTGGAGAACCTCTTGATGCTGATAGTCACTAAAGACCCTGAACATGTGAAGGCTGTGCTGGAACCTACTGCTGTAGTCATCAACAAGTAACCAAACATCATTATGTATTTTTTGAAATTTGTATGTGTATGTATGTGTGGGTATGTGTGTGTGTGTCTGTGTGTGTGTGTGTGTGTGTGTGTGTGTGTGTGTGTCAAAGTTTAGTTTCCCGTGAGATGAACAATTACTTAAAATATATCCTACTAATATTGTAAACGCAAAAGTTTGTGAGTATGTATGTTTGTTGGTTGCTCTTTCACGCAAAAACTACTGAATGGATTTTGATGAAACTTCCCAATAATAAAGCTTACATATCGGAATAACACATAGGCTACTATTTACCGCCATGACGGACCTACACGCGGGCGGAGCCGCAGGCAAAAGCTAGTAAGTGTATAAATCTTCACCGTGTAGAGACGGATTAAAAAATACAGAGTATAAATACAACCCATCCCGTGGGTACGAAAGAGTCGACTAAGGGTTCAAACTACCAGGACAACACGCACTGTGAAGAGATGGAAACTACTACTGAGCCGGCTACTAGTTCAATTGGTTTTACCTGAATATCTGGTGATGAAGGCCTATGTGGGTGTCCACACGTAAAAAAATATTACCAGTATATTTGAGATACTAACTTCCCAGTAATTGCCATAGAAGTTCATGACAACCGAGACCGACGGCTTAGTGAGCTCTTCGAGGCACGGACACACAACTCACTTTTATATTCCGGGTTATTATAAAGAATTACTTAGTAAGAAAACCCAGCCGGATTTGGGATTCGAACCCGATACTTTTTAATCGTGAGTCGCTTAAGCTAACGGCCAGACCAACGAAACACCTAAAAATCCCAACTAATATTAAAAATGCGAAAGTAACTGTCTGTCTGTTACGTTTTCACGCCTAAACCGCTGAACCGATTTTGATGAATTTTAGTATAAAGATAGATGGAACCTTGGGAAAGGACAAAGGCTACTTTTTATTACGATAACCGGCGGAGCCGCCTGCATAAGCTGGTATGTTATAAATTGTCATTATTTTTTAAATGTCCAGCTTAGAAGTGAACGACATCCGCGCCAACCTCCACTGGTTGGAACACCCCATGTCAGATGTACTGCACACCATTGCTGCGTTGCTGGCGCCAGGAGTCACCGACATTGGAGTCACTCGAGGTAAGTAGTGCCTCGGTGTGGTAGCTACGCTTGAGATCTCGGCCTGGATTCCCGGGTCGGACCAAATGTTTGTGTTTTCTATGTATAATATGTATTTACAAAAGTATGTTTATGTATTTACAAAAAAGTTGGTCAAGTGCGTGTCAGGCCACGCATATAATAGGGTTCCGTAGTCACCCATAATGGTAGGTAGATTTAAAATCGTGTCCAATAGATAATTGTTATGTTCACAATTTTTTTTTGTACGAAGTTTTCAAAGTGAGTGCATTTTACAAGTTACGCCTCTATTACTCTTGAAATAAAAAAGCTGCCAAGTGCGAGTCGTACTCGCCCATGAAGAGTTCCGTAGCAGCAAGTAACATCATATAAAAGTTCTTGTAGTTCATTGTAACTTTGATCGATGTTTTTATAATAGTGTATTGAATGAATGAAAGGTAAATTGCGGTTTACGATTTATGACGTATTAAAAAAAAACTACTAACTAGATCTCGTTCAAACCAATTTTCGTTGGTAGTTTGCATGGTAATGTAAAACATATATTTTTTTTAGTTTTATCACTCTCTTATTTTAGAAGTAACAGGGGGGGGACACATTTTTCCACTTTGGAAGTGTCTCTCGCGCAAACTATTCAGTTTAGAAAAAATGATATTAGAAACCTCAACATCATTTTTGAACACTTATCCATAGACGGGTTTGATGAAAAAAAAATTTATGAGTTTCAGTCCCATGTTTGGGGACCCCTAAAATATACTGGTTTTTTTTCTATTTTTATGTGAAAATCTTAATGCGGTTTATAGATTACATCTACTTACCAAGTGTCAAAAGTAAGGTCCTTTAAGCGGGGCGTGAAAAAGCATCTCACTAAGCCGCCATAGTGTGAGCCTCCATGCTTTATTGCCTGCATTCGCGGCAATGGTGTGTGGTTTCTTCCACTCTTGGATTCTGCTCGTGCTTTCCATCAGGCAGGGTAGAGTCACACCCATACAAAAAAACCTGATTGATCGAGACGGTACTACTCTCACACGGAAGACCAACCTAGCCAGAAGCCAGAAAGCGGACGCTTGGGCCTTGGGTCATCATTGGTGATGCAGAAACATCTCTTTTAGCCTCCATGGTGCATTATATTGTACATTATTTATTAATCTATACAGCAAGGGTAGTACCACCTTGCATGAGTCGGTCAATTCGTGGTCAAATCAGCGGGACTCTACTACCTTGACAATTTTGGCAGCTAAACATTAAAAAATTAAGTTTTTTGTTCCAGCGAGAGCGAATCTTCTGTGGACACTGCTAAAGAACAGACACAGTATGCTCGGCGAAGAAGTGAACCAAATCTTGGACTTTGCGGATGGAATGGTGAAGGAAGAAGATGGAGAGAGAATATTTGATCGTCTGGACGACTTCCTTCACTTCCCAAATGGTACGATTTATTTACTGCATTTTGGGGAACGGGCATACGTCATCATCTTTGACAGTCCACTACTGAACATAGGCCTCTATTTAGAAAGAGGTTTGATGGCCAGATGAGTTACTACAGAGTTTGCTGTAAGTTTTCCAGCTCTTTGCAGTGCAGTTCAACTCAAGAGTCTGAAAATAGTTGCTAAACCTTCAGACCCTCTTCCTGGTAACAGGTATAGTGGTTACTGACTGCCTTGTTGGTGTAGTGAGGTCTCGGGTTCGACTCCTGGGTCGGTCCAAATGTTGACTGGGTGTTTTCTATATATAATATGTATGTATTTACAAAAAAAGTATGTTTAAGTATATATATCAGTTGTCTAGTACCCATAATAGTCTGCTTAGATCAGGACTAGATGACGTAGTGTGTAAGATGTCCGTAATATTTATTTATAGGTGAGGGTTCAGGCTCTTATGACCTCATTAGGTATGGAAATATACTACCATCATTTGTACCACCATACTGTGTTGCCTTCTATCGCAATTTGTAAGGTGGCCACAAATTTTGGATTCCCTTTTTAGGCTTATTGCGGAAAGAAAGAAAACATATTCATATTCTCAGCCGTTCTTGCAAGAAAAACCCAACAAAATTACGTCACTCTAAACAAGTCCGCATATTTATGTCGAAGCATGGTTATCGCACCTGATTTTATTAAAGAAGATTAATAAGAATTTAACTTTCCAGTGACAACAAAGCTTCTGAGACCCCAGTACAAGACAGGAAGGGATCTCTGCGAAGCTTTGATAAAAGCATTCAATTATCCCTTCTCTGACAAAACAGTAGATCGTCAGCGTCTGGCGAACTCGGCGAATGCAGCTCTAGTAGATCATTTCGGTGAAATGTCTCTAGGTCACAGGAGAACTGGCTTTTCAGACTGGCTGTCAAAAATAGGTACATATTCTGTAATATTTTTTTATTAAGTTGGAAAACTTGAAACAAACCATATATATACAAACCAACCAAAGGCAAAAACGCCTTTCGTAGGAGAAAATTATATCCAGTAGTGGACTATTAAAAGTTGCTGAAGCTGATGATGATACTTTTTCGGTTCATCAGAATTGAAACGAATAAAACCACGCGGTGTACCTTACTGCACCCAAATGGAACGGTGTTCGATTTTGTTTAATTAAATGGTTCTAACAGAGGTTATTAAGTCTCTAACCTCTCTTAGCACCTTTCCAAAATATATTTCTTTCTCTTGTACCTCTAAAAACTTAATATTCCCAAGAATATTGAAATTGGATGCAAGCAGGCAGAAAACAAATTGAAAATTCTGATATAAATGATTGGAATGGCATCGTCAACGTACAAACCAAACCAAACGTTAGATTCGACTTTATTCCATCTCCATGATGTTACTGATGAGATCGCCTATTGTACTGTTAGGTAATGTCACTGTTTATTTTAGTACTATAAGGATACCTAATACAATAAAAATTATTTATCTCTCTATCTACACATGAGTGTCACAAAAAAATTGCCTTTAAAAAAATATTAATTCCTTACCACTTTCAGATTCTTGGCTTAAAAGGCTTGGCTCAAAATTTACTACAACGTTATTTAGATCAAGAGCTTTACGTATGTCCATGACTCAAAGAATAAATACAAGACAAGGAGCAGTCCATAGACTGAAGAAAGGGACTAGGATGTCTTCACAATCAATATATCATAGAGCACAGCCTTTTGGAAAATTTGAGAACAGTAATTTCTTAAAACAACAATCTAATACGAACAAGCCTTTGGTATACAAATTTAGAAGTACCAAAAAGAGATTTAGTAAAAGATTTCATAATGAGACTAAGAAATTGACCCCCAAACCAATGTTATTAAGAAGTTCAGTTTCCCAACGAGCAATGGAAAATCTAGAAGAAACAGAAGATAAAAGTTACAAAAAGAATAATAAAAGAAGAATAAAAAGAGTAACTAAAAACCAAGAATCAGATCAGATATATGATAAAAAATCACACGTCTTCAATAAATGGATTTCAAGTCATACGGAATCAAATGACTTACATAGGCGATTTACTAATTTTCTAATACAAAATTATACAACACAACGAAAGGAATATGAAGGATATCATAAGCAATTAAAATCAAGCCAATCAAACATAAAATTTGCAGTAACTTCATCAAAATTAGGACTAAATGAGAAAACAAATACTGATACTGCAGAAACACAATCAGAAGATACGATGGATATTGATAATTTAAAGTCATCATCATCTCGCGGCGATGATGAAAAAGAAATCCTAGATGTTAATTTATTAAATCGTTTATTGAATGTTACTGCAGAAGAAAATTCAGAGAACGACAAACCACTCAATATTTCAATAGAAACAGATGATGATGTGGAGATTTTGAAACATTTAAAAGATGTGTTTTATGATAAATAAAGTGGTTTTAGTGTTCCACAAATATCGAGCAATAGACTTGGCTTTTACAATAGTGATAGAAAAGGAAGGAATGTTTTAGATATCAGTGACCGGTTAGAGTTATGAGTATAATTCTTATACCAGATCGAGTTACAAAATGAAAACTCAATAAAGATTTGATCAAAAATCGATGAAAACTAATTTCATTTTATTTCCTATATTTTATTCGTATACACAACTTGTGAATCGTAGTTTTATGTATTACTTGTAATGCAATGCATGAACACCATGAACAGGTAGTATTGTGAAGTATCTCCGTATATATTTTTTATATTTAAGCCTATCAAAGTGACTTTACTCTACCGGATGAAAAGCATGCTTAGAATCGTAGAGTAGGAGTCACCATCCTCAATGTGAGAGCAAAAAATGCGGTATGGTAAAAGTACGAGTTTAAAGTACCCGAGATCATAGTAGTAGGGAAACAATTGACGGCCCGTGGGGGTTTCCAAACTTAAAAAAAGAGTTAATGTAGTCTTTGCGTCTAATATTTCTGCTCTCACAGTGCTGTTGCCCTGATTTCTTTGCTTCCTTAGTCTTCTTACGACACGAGAAATTCATATAATTAACACTTTTGCGGAATAAAACTAGCAGAGAAAAAGTAATTTATATTTTAATAAACAAAACTAAATTACTTTCAATCACTTATGTAGAGTTGCTCCCATAGACTTCAGTACATCATCTAAATCATCTTTAGTAGTTTGTATTGGCTTCAAATTAAACTTTTCATACAATTCATTCAACCTTTGATCCACTGATTTCTTTACAATATTCCGTCTCTCAGACAAAGGAAGTGCTGATTGCTTCATAACACTATCAACATATTTAACATGATCAAAGCCTTTGTTCGAAATTGTCTCATCAAAACTACTCTTTAGACCCGGTAAGTCTAAACGCTCCAACATTTTTCTACCCAAAGCTTCTGTTTTATCTATCACATAATCATTTTTTAATGCATTAGGAGGCCCGTTTAGTATCTTTTCCAAAACTTCATTAAATACTTCTTGATCATTTCTTTTATCTTTTATTGATTTCAAATTAGTTTCGTCAAACCCTGGCGGTGGCGCATATAGAAAACTGGCGCGTCTGTTGTGATTATTATACGAAGAAGGAAAATTACTTTCTACGTCTTCTTTGACTGTAGTAGACATTTTGGTAGATTTTTTATCTACGTGAGGTTTTGAAGTTGATTTTGCGTTAACGTTTTTCAATCTAGCAATTTCTTGAATATTACTTTCGTGCTCTAATTGCAAATCAAAACTGTCGTAAGCTAAAGGATCTTTCGTAATCTGATCAAAATGTCTAATATCAATATGGGTATTGTTTTTACTAAAGTGTTTCTTATCTATACCTGTTTGAATTTTGCTCCGCATAAAATTAGTTAACTTAGCATTGGTCTCTTCGAATTTATCTATTGAATAATTGTCTTCTTTTCCTTCATCCTTGTTGTTGACATCATCAAAATTGTTGTTTCGTCCATAATTTCCAGCTTGGTTTGGTTCACCTGCATAAAAACTTTTATTTTAGTGATTAAATCAATCATGGAGTTTATTTAAAATAAAGTTATAAACACATGATAGGGTTTGAAATTTCCCAATTTTTTTATTCATCTATATATGCATTTACTACATTTGCCGTACTTACAAACGTAGAGCATCACAGTAGGAATTAGCCATAGTTTTCCCTTAAGGAGGCTAGCAGGAATTGGATGCTAGAAGCCAAGGATCGAACCAAGTGGCGTGCAATTTGCGAGGCCGAGATCCAGCAGTGGACTGCGATAGGCCTTTAGATGATGATCATGACACCCCTTTTCAATTTGGTTAGAATAATTGAAAGAGTGGCTACACATACTTGGGGTTCATGAGTTGCAGGAAATCCTGAGGGATGCTAGTTATTCTACTCATTCTCTATCAGGTGACTCGTTTGCTCATATACCAGAAAAATAATTAGAAATATGCTATTCATAATAAATTTACCTGCAAGCTTTTGTCTGAGCCACTCCATTCTATGCTGGTTCGCTGGAATGTGATTTGAAAATGAGAAACTTGAGGCCAGTGTACTATAAAATATTATCAATCATCAACAACCTGTAATTTCTAGGACTCTCAAGCTGCAAATTGATTGTCTACTCACTTTCCACTCGTCACAGCCTGCCAAAATGAATATACTCCGCCTGATGGAAAGCATGAGTAGAATCCTGCGGTCTCACACTCACTAACAAAACACGATAGCATGAATGAGGTCATATTACGTTGGTCTTTCGTGAGAGAGTAATACCGCTCCGGCCCAAACCAGACCATTCATACTGAAAATAGCGTGGTTTCACTCTACCTAGAAAATCAGATGGGCTCATTTAATGTTACAAACAAATATTAGTAAGAAATTAATAAGTGAACATAACTTATACACAGGTAGACTTGTCGGTTAACGTACCTTTATTTTGCTGATTTTGGTTTCTATAATTTTTCTTTGCTATATTACCATCAGAGTTCATTCTAGCTTTTATACGATTAACGTTTTCTATAACAGTTTTAGCGTTTCCAACTGATGATGTTTGAACTTCACTTTTTAAATTATTAATAACTTTGGTGCCATTCTTCACTACACCTCCGATTTTATTTAAATCACTTTCTAATTGTTGGAGTCGAGATAGTGCTCGCTTTTCATTAGTAAGAGGGGTGTTGGTATTGTTTCTAAATTGGGATGTTTTAGGTACAAGTGAATTCAGTTTTTTCAATGGATAACTTGTGGGAACTGCTGTTAAGATCCTTTTGCGTTTGATGTGGTCTTTAAGGAAGTTAGAAAACTTGTGTGATGTTGATACAGGCGCTGATAAATTTCTTGGTAGTTTATTTTGCCCAAATCTTGATATTTTTCTTTTGGACGTTCTGAAATGATTGTGCTTGTAGATGAAATGATTGTAGGAGAAAAAATATCTAAGAAAGAGAGAGAGTGTGAGATACCATTCATCATATCAACAACCTTATCAGTTAACTGTTGAACATATCCTTAACAATGAAGTTTCGACCTAGTAAATCATGCTTGCCCTGCCGTTAGCATGGCTTGTTTCAAATTATTATTCGCTTTGCAGTACTTTTGTCTTGTCCAGGACAGTTAAGTGATACCTCAGCCTCATAATTCAGCCTCCAGTTGGTGACATAACTTTGAAAGTCAATATGTGGAAGAGCAATCGGTTATTCACATGTCACAGAATAGATAACTACTGGAGTAGGCGTATTCTGGGGTGGAGGCCGCGTCTTGGTAAGTGTAGCTTTGGTATACCTTCTGACCAGATAACGGGAGGTTAAAAATCCTCCTTGCTTCAACTTATTTGTTACTCTTGACTAAGATTTCCACGGGCCTCTCTAGATTCATACCACCAGATGATGCTGATTTGTTTGTTTGCTCCCTAATTCATAAAAGGTAAAGGTTTAATGTATGTGAATCGTTGTATTAGAAGAGAACAGAGGGCACCAATTTTTTTAAAATACCTAAATAAAGATTGATGATTATAATGATGAAATACATACTTTCTAGATGTCGTGTTTCTTTTCGGTACATAAGGTCTCATTGTCTCTACTTCTATGAACGCGTTATGATTTGATTTTGTCTTTATAGTTGTTGGTATCTTCAACATGTTCACTTTCTTTGTGACTGAATACTGTCTTCGTTCTTCTTTCTTCTTCGTAACTGGGACCTGTCTCTGTTTCTCATTTGACTTCAGACTAGACCAGGTTGACAAAAACTGCGGATATAGGGTCTGGAATGTCAGTTTGTTTGATTTGCTTCTTGTTTTTGATGCTACATTTTGAATTCTCAAGTTTTTATGAGTATCATGTAGTTTCAAGGTTGCTGTGTGTTCTTCTGCGTCTGTATAATATATGAGATTTTTTTTTAATTAATTTGTATAGAATTAAAGAAACTAAAAACTGAATTGTTCTTTTTTAGAGGAAGTGATAGGACTTTTCAGATTTATGACTCTACGGGTATTAGCGTGCTAATGAAATATTTTAGATTTTACCGATAAAACACTCTGATAAGCCTGCCTGATGTCTTATGTACTCTTCCGTATTCCTGAAGTCACCATAAGTTTCCCCCCACAAAAATTTTGCATAACTTCTCGCCAGTCAATCTGCAGTTTTAAATAAATAAACAACACCTACTTACTTGTTATAGCACATGTTATATAAAGCAAAATGCAAGCGTATAGTAACATTTTAAGCAAAACATTTATTGCTATTGTAATAAAATTCAAATCAACTTGAACTTTATTTAATCTTGCAATATCCTCAAGACGCAATAGTTATTACTGAACTTTGTCAGGAGAAAAGTATTGTTTACATTTGCATATGTTTATTTTTTAGAAAATCTGTGTAGTTTAAACAGGACGACATATTTTGTCATACTTTAGCACTCATATATTACAAACTTGTTTTATTTCGAACTCAACATTCATTAATTCATACCTACTTTAAAGAAATTATACGTTTCTTCTAAGAGAAACCCAAACTTTTTGACCTAATCCGGAAATTGGACCCCAGACGTTTTGATTAGCAGTCGCATACATTATCCACTGAACAAACGACATAGACATAAAAATAGCAGTAGAAATCTGCAAAATTCTAATTGCAAAGTACATCAAATATGTACATAACCGTAATGTAGATAATATACTTTTTCTTTCTATATGATATATTTGAGGGCACTGACTTCCTAATAACGATTGTCATAGAACTTCATGACAACCGAGACGGACGGAGAGGAACGGGCGTAAATTAATGCCAAACTTCCATACTTCAGGCTGCTATTAAAAAAATCCTGTAAGAGAACCCCAATAACACCTTTTGGCACGACTCGGGATTTGAACCCGAGATTTTATCAGCAGTCGCATAAGCTAAGCTCTAAACCAATGAGGCAGTCTGTTGTACATGAAATTAAAATGGTAACTATTCATTATTTACTCTTTTTTTTCATTTTAAAATCCTATTCTTTTTAGAATTCCGAAGTTTATGATTTGGAACCTTAATTTAATAGATTCGTAATATCCGTCCGTCCTCGACTTACCGTCCAAACGTTAAGAGCTAGAAAGTTGAAACTTAGCATGAATATGTGTTGTAAATACGTCGACAAAGTACCACAATAAAATTATGAAAAATATTTTTATTTAGGGTACCTCTCCTACACGTAAACGTAAAGTGGGGATGTTTTTTTTTCTCGTTACTACTCCATCGTGTCGGGTATCATTACAACAAGACAATTTTTACAGTTAGGTATCCATTTGCGAGAAATTACACTTTAAAGGTTTAAAACTAACTACAAAAATAAAATTAAGGTGGTCCACATAATGAACTTTAAAGGAAAACTATGACGGATTAATGACTTTATTAGTTCAGGAGTTATAGAGGCTTAACTTGTAATTTATTTCTATTTTAACTCTGAAACTCTACTGTTCCTCATAATTAAAATTGGTAGCTTCAGCAACTTCTTCTTTTAACTTCTCCATACTGTCTATGACAACTCCATCACGATTGAAATACCTCCCCAATGCCAAACTTGGACTAGTCGTCGTGGTCGTCTGTTTCTTCGTCATCATTAAATGTTTGATCAAGTTTGCATCAAAGAAAGACCTAATAGTAGTAGTATCAGCCAGATCTTGTTCCTCATTTGCTGGTGAGATTTTGGGAGAACCAGAGGATGATTGTTCTATTGTAGCAATAGCTGGTGGTGTTGTGGTGAGGTCTTCAGTCACTGACGTGGCAGTTGAAGATAAAGTGGATGCGATTCCTGTAGAATAAATATGGCAATTATTATTTTGAACTAGCTGAGTCCCGTGGTGCTACCCGCGGTATGAATCTAGTCTAAGATAGCCTAAGTTACTCCTGGTATCATCAGCTTTCTAACAGTGAAATTACCGTCAACAGTGAAATCCGTCCAGCCGTTCTAGAGAATAGCCGGAATAATCAGACAGAAATTTAAAAAAGTGCTTTTTTATATGCAAGTACTTTGATATGCATTTAGTAAAAAAGTGTTCATTTGACACTACTGAAACATACAGACACTCCAATTTTATTTATTTGTATAGATTATTTAACTGATCTGAATATGTGGTGGCTAAAGAAATTAATGATAAATTAAAGCTAGGGGGGTAATTGTTTTTATGTCTTGTGACTGGGACTGTAGCTACATTTAATTTCCATTTGAAATAAATGCTTTGATTTTGATTTGATTTTGATTTGCATACACCCGGTTTGCAAGAGACAAGCAGTAATTTATATCAATAAATTTAAATGTTAAAAGTATTTTATCAGTAGCCTATAAACCATTATCCAGGCTCTCTTTTCTATAAGCTGCCAGGGAGTGGGGACCTCTTATGGCAGATTAATTGTTGCGGTCGGTGGTAGGACGGCTTGGTCACAAAATTGCTATCAGGCAGTAACATAAAATCATTCAACCCATTAGCAAGGGGTAGCCGAGGCTTCCCCGCGGGATAGTGTCCACATCGACGGTTCGGCGTCGATCTTGGAGGACCTGTAATACTCATGGTCTGCGTTCTCCGCAGCCGGAGAGATTTTTCCACGTCCACAGGCAGTTTTCCAAGTCAAGTTATTGTAATTAATTACTACGAAATAAACAGAAAGTGTTTTTGTAATTATCAACTTACTTGTATCTATGACTTCTTTATTATTACTTCCAGCAGTTAATCTAACCGTCAGAAGCCTATCTCTCATTGTAACTTTGTGACGTGTGAATTCCTTCAAGTCATTGTCATAATCTTCTATAAATGTTCGGAAATCAACATTTGTTTTTACATTTTTCATTTCAAAATCTTTTTTACCCTGCTTTTCATCGTACATTGGCATTTCTTCATTAACTACTTGTTTTGTGTCATCTTTCACCTCGGGTTGGATAGCTTTAGAATTATTTCTTAGAACAGAAGTAAATTTATTATTATTCTGTTGATATCTGTTTGACTCAATGTCTGTTGTTTCGTTATCCGAAGTTTTAGCTCTGAAGTTGAAAATTGGACATTCATCTTGTTTATTTTGAACATAAACATTTGTTTTTTTATTATTACTTATAGTTTTTTGTATTTCTCCATTTTGCATTTCATGGAGCTCCAAGTTACTGCCACTTTGAGTGTTGGGATCAAAGGTTTTGTCAACATTTACCTCTTTTAAATTTTCATTTTCGACTTTCGATCTGACTTCGATCGTGTTTTGAACTTTATTTAAATCATTCCTAACTTCCTTAGATCTGATAAATCTATCTTGACTATAAGCGAGATCATTTTTTATATCTCTTATTATTATAGTGTCATTCTGTACTTTACTATCAGGTTTTGGAGTGTTCCGTGTTATTTGAACTTGTTGTTGGCCAGCTTCAGGGACAGTGAAATTTGTATTACTTCTTCTGAACTTGTTATCATGCACTTCTGATATATCTATTGAAAGTCCGTCCTCAGAATTTATAGAATCTGGAATATTGGACCTCCTATGATTGTTTTTGATTTGAATAAACGATGAATGTTCTCGGAGCCTTTGCCTTCTAAGTTTAGATGTTCTCAGGTCTGCGTTTGTACGAAATGGTCGCAATAGTTTTTTTTGTTTAGTTTTATATGTTGTTAGCTGCCCTACTGGTTTTCTTGAACGTAAATCAATTTTCACTATGGGCATTCTATGTCTGCAATAAACCAATGTACTAATCAATATATTTAAAACAGTTATCAGACTGACGGACAACGCACAGACGAACTAATGACCCAAGGAAACTGAATTTTCCATGTGTATTCCTTGGGGAGCATAGGCGAGTACTAAGAGAGGATTTCAAAACCCTTCTGGGTGAAATAGGTAATCATAGTTATACATCAGGAACACGTAGTTGAAGCTGCTAGCAAGAGCTTATAATTTACAAAAGCTAATAATATATAACTTTTTAAAATGTTGCGAACACACAACTTTGTATAAAGTAAAAAAGTAATGAATACCTAATTGCGTCAGATTTAAATCACAGTTTTTGTTCCTAATCTATGAACCCCACTTTAAAGAAGACAGAGGCTTAAATCTAAAATATTCTACTTACCTAATCTTCAGAGACTTTTTTTTCATCCTTGATAAATGAGAATCAGCTACATTAACTTTTGCAAAAACATCGGTTTTGTTAACCGAGTGGCTACCTTTCATTCGACCGCGCTTGCGGAACATTTTCCTTGTTTCAGCATTGTGATGACGCATAGGATATCTGTACGACATAAACCTTCGTGAAGGCACTTGTGTTAGAGAAGTCCACTCGGGCACGAGATCTGGATATAGAGTCTGAAATGTTAACATCTTTCTTCTCGTCTTTAAGATTCTGGTGGTAAAAATCATTGGCGATACAGTCGGAACCCCACTCTCATCATTCATCTTTTGGTCTTTTACGCTAATAAATTCATCATCTGATAGAGTTTTCTGTTTAATTGCAACACTTTCATCATTTCTAAAACTTCTTACTTTATTCGTATTTGGTGTATTGATTGAGTTCAAAAGATATAGACTTTGTTTTTTGACTTCACTTTTTATTATAACCTTTTGTAAATCTAGTTTCGAATCAAATATGTCTTTGGTAGTTAATTTCTTTTTCCTATTAACATTAATTTTAAAGTTTTGTCCGATGGGAGAATTAAATGATTCTTCCAATTCAAATGGTTTATTTTGAGACAAGTTATCCCAAAAATCGTTAACTTGATGCTTCAATGCGTTTCTAGCATTATTATTTAAATGAGAATAATAATCAAATAAAATAGATCTCATGCCTTCTTTGATTATTATTGATAGATCCATTTTGTCACTGTTTAGTTTGTAGGTATCGATTTCGTACAAAAAGTTTTGAAACTTTTCTAAAGAGTCTTGTCCGTACATGGAATTAATGAAGTCAACGAGATACCTTTCGTTTTTGTTAAACTTATCTTGTTCTATTTTTTGTGCAACTACTTCTAAACTATTCTTAATTGCGCGGCCAGATTGATTTTGCAGATCATTAAGCATATTGCTCAAAAACATCCTCAGTTTTAAATTTTCTAGCAATTCGTGAAATTTACAGCCTTTGTAGTTATATTTCCGGATTTCGTTGTTGAAAATTGTGACAAAGTAAACCAAATCTTTATCGTCATATTTCTTTAGTCTTTTTATAAGATATTGAATAAAGTCCGTAAATTTCGCAAGCTTTTCATCATTATTAGCGGGTCGTACGATGTTTTTACCCTCGAAAACAGATTTTATGTTACCAATTACTTTCTCAACTTTATCTAATAGCTTGATAGCATCAGATTGGTTAGTGTTGTTGAGTCCGAGTACAGATTGCAAGGCTACTTCGGCAGTTTTATATTCATCGTCAGATTCTGAAATTGCGATGTTAGATCTCGTAAAGAAATTAAAAATAGCTAAAGCTACTTAATTAGTATTAGTTATTTTATTTTCATTGTCGATAAATGTTAAGAATAGTGAAAGTGATTTGATGATTTTGAAGTTTTCTATAGGAATTAGGAGGCCTATTTCCTAAAAACAACTCCGTTGAAAGGATAATTTGATCTACTATACCATGCTAACCAGATTAATTATTATATATTGGTTTATTTGTTTGTTCGGTTTTTTTACACTTACCACTAAATATCGTTATAAATAAAATTATCTAAGCTATGTAGGTATAATAATAAAATGTGTTGGATTTCTACATAGCGATTATATTGACAAGTTATTTTATACATTTCGAACAGTTGGGTTGGTTCGTTTTTTATGAGGCGACTTTCACATACAGCGCAAGCGAAAACATACAACAGCGCCTTCCACCGAAGCAACACTGAACTACGATAACTAATCCATCATATATAATATAACAGTTGATGTAGGCAGTGGCCAGCCAGGCATGATCACCTCGCCTGGCCGGAGGATCTTCCCTATGTGATGGAGAAACCCGTTACACCACAATAGCTAACCAAACAACGACAGCTACATTGACACACATTCAAACCACGAATTAACTGATATTATTATAATTAAGTAGAATGTTATTATATTCATCATTCTCAGCCATACATCATTACAAGCCATCTACCTTATCTTTGCTCACCTTCTACTTATCTTACCACACACACATATTTACATATATACGCTTTTCCTTAAAAAGGAGGATTGGTATAATAAGATTTATTTCATGTCTTCCTTCACCTTGCAGTCCTGTTGTCCTGGTAGTTTGATCTCTTAGTCGACTCGTACCACACCCATGGGATGAATAAGGACGTGACACTGTTTTTAATCCATCACCACCAGGAATACTTCCATACTTAAAACTTTCTTCATTTCATTTTATTCAACTCCTTACATGAATTAAAATTGTTGTATGCTTCAATCAATCTGCAAACCATATTGTCCCACTGCTGGATCTCCTCTCAGGAAAGGGTTAAGGCCATTCTTCCTCACGCTAGCCGAGTGCGGGTTAGGGTCTGGCAAGACACGTGGCTACGTAATCTTGCCATTGGATGTTTTTAAGCCTCCAAAGGCCTCCAACTAAGCTTCACGACTGCTATCTTCAGATAACAACCGGGACCCTGCCAAACGCGACTTCCATATCACGGAAACGCTCATCACATGTCATGCCACAAAGGGCCTCCCATTTAGGACTGACTGCTTACCCTCGGTGATTGCTTCCAATTATCTAAGGCCACTCTGCTATGAGCGCTTTTTATTGTAGGCTTAAAATTATCATCATCATCATCAACAGCCTTTAACAGTCCACTGCTGGACATAGGCCTCTCCTTAGAAGGAGGTTTTGGCCTACTATACCACGCTGTCCAGATGGGTTTGTATAGGGTTGGTTTCAAGTTTTCTTAGGCTTAAAGTAAATATAATATTTGAACCATACACACGATTGAATGATGTGACTGTTGAATCTCCCAACAACATTGCACTGAAGAAAATCCAACTGATTCCTAACATTTTATGATTAAACTACATATTTTATGTTTTTATTGAGAAACATTTTTATATTAATGCTATTTCTTATCAAATACTTTTCTACGTTGAAAGGTGTAGTCATATATAATGGCGCATATTCATGCTTAGTTTAACTTGACAGGACTCATCTGATAAACAGAAATGTCTGGCAATTTTTTTTATTTTCGTAACAATATTATTAATATTCTCTATATATAAAAATAAATAAAAAGTGCGTGTCAGGCCACGCATAGAATAGAGTTCCGTAGATTCCCATAGATTTAAAATCGTATTTAATACATAATTGTTATGTTTACTTCTTAAGGGGCCCCCGGAGGCTGAATTGTCCATACAAATGGTATACCAAATTCATTTGCAGTATAAACATATTTCCACGATGATATGTTGATATTCTGACTTAAACTGTATTTATTTAGGTTATAACGTCTTTATTTTTAAAAATATACTAATCTAGAATAAAATATAATCAAATTAAATTTTACATATTTAACATTGTAAATGTCATGTTTTCATTTTGTTTTTTTCTGTCTTAAAAACAAAAATATTTCTAATATTGTTTCATCAATAACATATTTATCTCATATTATTATGCTACTACTTACACAAAATAAATCAAAAAAAAATATTGAGTTTTCATTCATGATTTTCGATATTACGAAACACATCCATATTTTCACAAATTTCAAGCAATTAGTAGTGCTATCGCATCAAAAAATATTTCAATGTGTTTGTGATTCGTGTCAGTCAAATAATGATAGCTGAACCTTCTACGAGAGAGTCCGAATTACTACGAATGAATGTCAATCCACATACACACATACAGCGGTGCACTCGTATCTACGTTGTATTTTGTCAAACAGAGAGAGCAATATTTTACGAACAAATTTCAACTTGCAGTTTCGAGTGTCGTACGCCGGCCTCTTAATTCTTTATTTTTTACGAAGTTTTCCAAGTGTTTTGTACAAGTTAGGCACGCATAACTCCAGAAAAAAAAACTAAACTGCTATCGATTTCCTTCAAAGTTTAATATTTGGTTCATGAATTTTTTCAGATATTTTGAGCCAGCCGTTTAGCTTTTAGACGGGGGGAGAGGTACGTCTACGACCCCCTATTAGTACAAAAAATGTGCTTCATGAAAAATGATTTTTGCAACCTCGCAATGTTTTTGAAAGACCTATCTAATGATACCCTACACAATGGGGTAGACGCAGGGGGGTGTCACTCCGCATTTTAGGTATAGTCGGCCGGCTGCCTGCCGGGTCAGACACGCCGGTCGAACAGACATCGTCAGAACAGTTAAGAGTTACACGATAGAAAGAGACGCAATTGTAGGTAAATATAATCGTAGTGATTCGGCGCTGTGCGATCTGAATTGAACTTAATCTTTTGACACCGAGGGTATCTTTAACTTTAATTTACTTTTCGGAGTGAGTCTTCTGTGCTAGTACTATTATGTATTCTGTGGTAGACGCGAGAAAAAGAAATCATCCCCACTTTACGTGTAGGGGAAGTAACTCAAATAATAATATTTATTTATTTGTATAGAGTATAGATTAAAACAAAAGGTGTATTCTTAAAGGTGACTTGTAGTAATAAAATAGTACTCTTTATTTACCAAAAATCATTAATATTAAACTGTGCCTTTACTGACTGACTGACAGACAGCGCACAGCCGAAACTACACACATCAAAAGTGTCTAGGGATCAAGCATTTTTATGCGGATTTCTTGAGATTGAGATGTGGCTTTGTAATAAATTTATGATTTTATAAATTTATATGGATCCTTTTTGGTGCATTTTATAATTTGAATCAGGAACTGTCAATCAAATTCGAGTAAAAGATGAAAATCAGCTGCCAATATTTTCCCTATAAAAACATACAACGCATTGAAGAAATTATTAGTGCTACTGTTTCCCTACTACTGATTAAAACCAACGTTATTATGGAGCGGCGACGTCATTTAAGCAGGGAAGAAATGCTCAGAGCCGTGGGAATGATAGAAGCTGGTTCCCGGCAACGTACTGTGGCTTTAGCTCTGAATACAAGTCAGAGTGTTATCAGTCGACTTTGGACACGTTACCGAAGCACTGGTACCGTGGCTGAGCGCCATGGAGGACGGTATCGCTGCACCACACGGAGACAAGACCGATACATTCAAATCTTAACTCGAAGAGCTCCAACAATAACCGCCATGATGTTAGCCGTGAGGCTTCATCACTCTTCAGGGAACTTAATTAGCGACCAAACAGTCAGAAACCGCTTGCATGAAGTGAACCTTCATTCCCGAAGACCGCTACGGGTACCACCTATAGCAATGCACAATCGTAGGATTCGATATCAATGGGCTCTTGAACACAGAAATTGGGCAGAAGAACAATGGCGTTTCGTGTGCTTTTCTGATGAGTCTCGTTTTGGTATGAGACCGGATACAAGACGTATACGACACTGGAGAACCCCTGGACGCCAACAGCGATTAAAATCCTGCCAGGAAGTCCATCCTTATAGTGGTGGAACCATCATGGTATGGGCGGGTATTTGGATCGGCGGAAGAACTGAGTTGATTTGGATCAGAGGCAACCTCAACGCTCAAATTTATGCTGAGACGATTGTATCAGACGTCATCGTTCCTCTACAAGTGCAAATCGGTCCCTTATTTCAGTTAATGCATGATAATGCACGACCGCACACCGCAAGAGTTGTAAGACAGACTCTCGCCGCAGCTAACATCAATGTCCTGCCCTGGCCTGCTCAGTCGCCAGACTTGAACCCGATTGAGCATGCATGGGATATGCTACAGAGAAGAGCTCTGCCGAATATGGAGGGTATCCAGTCGCAAGAAGACCTTTTTTTGTTGTTGCAACGAACATGGGCGGCCATTCCACAGCGTGATTTGGATGAACTCATTTTGAGTATGCCAAACCGATGTTCTTGTGTTGTTAGTGTTCGCGGTAGAAACACGGATTATTAATTGTTTAAGTTACCTAATAAAATTTTAAAGAAAACTGTTATTTCAGTCTTTTTTTCGAACTTTAATGTTAGTGGTTCAAATGTCAAAAATCCCTTTATTAGGAAAATGGCAAATTTCTTTACTAATGCAAAGGTGACTTGGTTTATCGTTACTGTGACAAACGAAAACACTTTATTTGATGAATCCTTAAAGAAATTTTTAATTAATATCAATCAGGAGAAAAGTTATTGCAAAAATATATGTTGATCCCTAGACACTTTTGATGTGTGTACATCAAGCAGAAAGCTGAAATTTATCACGTGTGTTCTTTGAGGAGTGTAGGTGAGCACTGAGAGAGGGTTTTGGAAAATTTCACTCCAAAGAGGGTACGCTCATAGCCTTAGAAGAAACAAGCACTGAGGGTAAGTAACGACGACGTGATCAGACCTATAGTCGTCACAAAATAAGAAGCCCGTTTTGACATTTGTCATTTGACATGCCGCATGTAAGAAATCGAAAAATCTAATTCATAATCCTATTTAATTACTATGTTACCCATACACTATCACAACGCATATCTTAAATAAGTATCAAGTTTAACTTGATATTGAAAAATTGCACTCAAAAACACGAATTAATCGTATTAATTACGCCACGATGACAAATGTCAAACCGGGCTTCTTATTTTGTGACGACTATAGATGGATGACCATTTATGGCATGATATGCTATGAGTGTTTCCATGATTCCCGGTCCCGGTTGTTATCATAAGATAACAATCGTGAAGTTTAGTTGGAGGCGTTCGGAAACCTTAAAAACATCCAACGACAAGATTACGTAGCCACAACGTGTCTTGCCAGTCCCCAACTCGTACTCGACCAGCGTGGGGACGTATAGCCTTAACCCTCCCCTGAGATTAGACCCGAACCCAGCAGTGGAACAGTAAGGGTTGTGGATGAAGAGGGTGAAAAGGGCAATCAAAGTCATATAAGCTGCTATTCCATAAAGCTTTACTATTTTATTCATACTACTTTCAATCATTAACCACTTTCAGAAACTCCATTGAATTATAACATTATGAGCATTATATTATTAACTAACTGCGCCCCTGTGTTCTTCGCAGTTGTTGTTGTACCTTTGCAACCACCAAATGTACTCCTTATATCAAGCTACCTGCTAGTAAAGTTCTATCAAAATTGGGTCAGCCGTTCCAGAGGCAAACACCGTATATACCTATTTTCATACCTATTAGAAGAATATATAATTTTTTAAGATATTCTGAACTGCATTTACAGATTTTGAAAAAAATGTACAGCCAGCAAGAAAATGGTCCATTTTAAACAAAAACTTTTTTTGATGCCAATCGATCCTGTTTCTTATAAGGATCAAAAGTCTCTACTGGACCGACTGAGGTTTAAGTACTAGAAATGTCAGAAATCGCAAAAAACTTTTCCCATACATTTGTACGGAAATAAATCACTTTATTATGTATTTTAGACACAGACAAACATAACTTACATTTAGATGATCTACGAAATAAATTGCATAAAATGACTGCGCCGTTTTAACGAATAGATAAGTTCACTCATTTTTGTACTAAGCTAGTAGCAGCCGATAATTTTCTTGGATGGATATCATTTAAAATCCTTGTTAATGCATTGATTAAGAGTACCTTCCTAAAATTCCACCATTACCACATAACATAATAATGTATGGGAAAAGTTTTTTGAGATTTCTGACATTTCTAGTACTCAAACCTCAGTCGGTCCAGTAGAGACTTTGATCCTTATAAGAAACAGGATCGACGGCATCAAAAAAAGTTTTTGTTTAAAATGACCATTTTCTTGCTGGCTGTACATTTTTTCCAAAATCTGTAAATGCAGTTCAGAATATCTTAAAAAATAATGGATAGTCTCCTAAAAGCGTTTTCCTGTAACTATAACAGTTAAGGTGCCTACCCTTACTGTCCCGTCTCAAAAATTCACCCTGTATAGAAGATGTACTGATATAGAAGATTGTGTGATTGTCTGTCTGTCTGTTTGTTCCAGCTAATCTCTAGAATAGCTAAACCTATTTTCACTGGCAGAAAGCTGATGACACATTGTTTAGACCAGCATCGCTCCGCGGCGTCATTCGCGATCATTTATCGATCATTCGATTAGGCGTTATATAAATCGCGAGTAACGCCAGGATCGAAGCTAGTCTTGAAAACATTAGTCAGTCTAAAATATATTAGTCAAAGTCATTCTTTAAGTGAGTACTTAATAATAAAGTAGGTGGGTGACCATAGTCAGCCGTTGTGCTCACAGCCACATCATCCAGTTCCAAGTTCTTCGAGTTCTGGAAACCAGCGCTAAAGAACTTGGACCAAAAAGTATAAGGAGACTCCGTCGGAATAAATACCGGTGTCGTGGTAAAGGTGTAATGAGGATGGGTAGGCAACTTAGGAGTATCGTAGCTGAATTTGGTCAACCAGTATTCTTGAGAAACCGTTTTAGTTGTGGTGAGTGGAATGGCATCAATTATGGAGAACTTGTCCGGAGAAGCTGTGGTTACGAGACCCAAGTTGTAGCTCTCCATGAAGTTGGGAGGATCTGAGGTTGGGAGGGTTAAAGAGTCTTCAAAATTCTTTCGAGGTTTTTGTTGTGGACGCACGTTTTCTACAGTTTTAGGATTGTTGCTTGTAGTATTTTCGTGTAAACCTGTAAAAAATATTGTTATACTTGTAGTATAAATTTTTAGTTGGTAAAAATTTTATCATCATCATCATCAAGCCTTTAACAGTTCACTGCTGGACATAGGCCTCTCCTTGAAAAGGAGGTTTTGGCCTACTATACCACGCTGGCCAGACGGGTTGGTATAGGGTTGGTTTCAAGTTTTCCTTCTCTTTGCATTGATGTTGTCTAGCGTAGTTTATCCCTTAGTCGCCTTTTACGACACCCACGTGGGATGAATAGGGGTGGCGACACTCTGTATTCTTAATCCGTCACCACACGATTCGGACACGGACGGACCAACATTTTATATCTATATAAATTAAGTTTGACTTATAATGCCCCCCTTAGAGTATACATAAGCGAGTTATGATTATGTATACTTTAAGGTGCCCCCAGATAAAATTGAAGTTGTTGTTTAATATTTCAAATCAAAAGTTTTTCACAATTCTGCAAATGCATAAGAAAGTATACTCACAAATAAGTAAATACTACTTACTAAAATCTACCTTTTTATTTGATGAGCAATTAGCTATTAACATAGCACTTAGTATTATATACTCCAACATCATTTCTATAAACGAATATTATTTAATACAAACATTTTAAATTAATTTATAAATTTTAATATTTATTTATCTATGGTTGTGAAACGTCATGTTTTACCGCCAATACAAATAAAGCGCGCTACTACGGTTTGCTATATAAAAAACATAAAATGTAGACGATAAATATGTTACGTATTTAAATTACGGTTATAATTTTATGGTTGCATTAAAACCAGTGTTTATTTGAAATGTTGGTTGGCAATCTATTGTTGGTTTTTGTTATAGCTTTTACTGCAGGTACATATTCTAATTTTTATTTATGGCAAATATATCCGTGAATTGATAATAACACGGAGGATCACCACACCTGAGAAAGTAAACTTTGCAGGACAACAGTAGTGCAAAGAGAAGGAAAACTTGATACAAAGCCAATATCAAGCAGTTTGACTTTAGTGGTATAGAAGGTCAAAATCTCTTGTCTATGTCCTACCGTAGATTGTTAAATGCAAAGGAATCGGCGCTAAGTCTCTTACAATGCAAGTAAAATAGTTAACGACATAGGGGCTTTACTAATCTGAATAAATCTACCTATCTTTGGCACACGAGTCGATCTATTTAACAGATGATATATGTTTACCTCTTTATGTTTTATACTATCCTAGTAACTGATAACATTAAACTTTCAGCAAGCCCCGAAATTTCTGAATATCTGAAACCAAGTTCGAGACGTGGAGATGTGAACTTTACTATAGAAACCATCTTTGAGATCAACCAAAACGACGCAGCTGATGTCAGAGCTTTAAAAAATGCAAAGATGTTAATTAACTCAGTGAAGAGAACTTTTTTTCATAACACCGCAAGACAACAGACAAATAATAGTGAAACTGAAATCAATGACAACGCAACATTCTCAGATTTCTGTGAAAAAGTTATCGCAGTCATATATAGGTGCAAGGATTCAGATCTAGAACAATTTGTAGCAATTGCCAGTGACGAAATAAAAAACTTCAACTACAAAGGTTGTAAATTCCACGAATTGGCTGAACATCCAAAATTAAAATATTATTTCGATCTTTTACCAAAAGTTAACAAACACAAATCTGCTGGAGAAATTAGAATGATATTAAACGTAGTGGACAAAATACTGAAAGACAAAAACTTAGATTTAAACAAAAGGGGATTGATCGACGCTATCAACAATTTATACAAAAGAGATTCGGTGGAGAAATTTAAAAAGTTTTTAACGAACATCGAGGACTACAGACAGAAAGCAAGGAGTAATATGGATCTAGTCAAAATAGTTCGATCAGGTATTAGATCTATATTATTCGATCATTATACTGATTTGAGTGATGTAGAAAGATCACAATTCGCATCTAAATTGAGCGAATTCCTTTATAATATGATGGGAATGTCACACGCACAAATAAACACTGACAAGAAGAAAGCAATGAGATACAAGACAATTAAACGTGGCATCACAGAAAGAAAACGAAAGCCACATAGAACGAGCCACACGACTCCACATTACAACTTCAAGCAAAAACACGTTGAGAAGGATGCGAGTTATACTTATAACAGAGAGGATACAAAGGTAAAACAAAAATATAACATAAAATCACCAAAATACGAAGCTCAGAAAGCAATGAGGTTCAAAACGCCACAGAGGAATTTAAAAGTTTCGAATACACATAACATAATGTACGACTCAGAATCGGTAACAGTTAGAAACCAACCTCTAATAGAAGTCGTTACGATGAGACCATATGTATCTAAAAGATTTATGACCTCACAAAAGCTCAGGTAAGCTTGCACGACGCCAATTGATACAATATCGTAGTATTCTTTTTCTTGTTTTAGATACCTCCGATTATGTATATAAATCTACTGAAGTGAATCTATGCTGCCTGGTGGAAAGCAGGAAAAGCTTGTTAAAGCATAGTGGACACCACACACATGGCGAATACAGACTAGGCCGCATGGTTAACCACATGAGTACTTTTGCCCCATCTACAACTCAATGCGTGGCCACCCTTTGAGTCGCTCTCCTAAAAGGAATTTGAGGCTAACTATCCTTACCTGTTTGAAAGCACTAAAAGATTTGTTAGGTTCTGGTTTTCTATAAGGGCCCGGTATAATAAAGTTCAAGCTGGTAATATTCGTTGTGTTCAAGCATAGACACAAAATCCATTAAGTACCAAATTAAAATTACTAAAACTATTTTTATACACTCATTTGCAAAAAAAACGGGCACTTAAGCAAAGAACTATTTTATTGTTACTATTTGTTTGTTTGACAATTTTAGGTATTGTTATCCTCAGAATTTTATAAATTAATTAGGAAGGAATAGTTTTCATCAGTTTTATCATAACATTTTGGTTAAATTATTGAGAAATAATGTTTAAGCTCAAAACACTATTATTGTGCCTGCTCGCTAAATAAAAATGAAACGCGTCAATTTCTTTGTTTTTATTGAATACATTAAAAGCAGATAAAAGTTTAGTATTGAGTGTGACCCCCTCTTGCTGAAATCACGGCTTGCATTCGTCTGGGCATGCTAGCGAGTATTTCTTTTATGGTTTCTTGGGGAATACGTTCCCACTCCGCGGTAGTCACATTCTTTAGCTCTCTGATGGTCTGCGGAGCCGGCTACACTGATCTCACTCGTCGCTTCAGAACGTCCCAGACATGCTCTATGGGTTTTAGGTACGAACTTCTAGCTGGCCAGTCTAAACGACTTCTAGCTACCTACGCCCTGGTTAGTTTACCGTTGAGAAATCGCAAATATTCTTATGTGGACCTCAAGAACAGACTCGAAAAAGTGAGAAATGTGCAAATTAGTCTATGGACGGTCAGGAGGAGGCTTGTCGCTGCTAATATACACAGTTATCGCCCGGCACGCGGCCCTAAATTACTCCGTGGACATCGAGTTGCCAGGCTTAGCTTCGCTCGAAATTGTGTGTCATGGACTCATGAAGACTGGGATAGGGTATTGTTTCCGATGAAGCCAGGATATCTCTGCGTGGTGAAGACCGACGTCGGCGAGTGCTACGTTGACGAGGAGAACGCTTTGCAGAGGCATGTTTTGAAGAAATCACACCTTGTGGAGGGGGCTCTGTTATGTTTTGGCAGGAATAAATTCTATGGATCGTACGGAGTTAGTCTTCATCGAAAACGGTACACTGACTGGACACCGATACATAACGGAAGTTCTAATTCCTTATGCACAACCCGCTTTAACCGCTCTTGGCGAAAACTCAATTTTTGTGGACGACAACGCTCGCGCCCACCGGTCTGGCGATGTGGAAGCGTATATGCTAGAAGTCGGAATTCATCGTTTGGACTGGCCAGCTAGAAGTTCGGACCTCAAACCCATAGAGCATGTCTGGGACGTTCTGAAGCGACGAGTGAGATCAGTGCAGCCGGCTCCGCAGACCATCAGAGAGCTAAAGAATGTGACTACCGCGGAGTGGGAACGTATTCCCCAAGAAACCATAAAAGATATACTCGCTAGCATGCCCAGACGAATGCAAGCCGTGATTTCAGCAAGAAGGGGTCACACTCAATACTAAACTTTTATCTGCTTTTAATGTATTCAATAAAAACAAAGAAATTAACGCGTTTCATTTTTATTTAGCGAGCAGGTACAATAACAGTGTTTTGAGCTTAAACATTATTTCTCAATAATTTAATCAAAATGTTATGATAAAACTGATGAAAACTATTCCTTCCTAATTAATTTACAAAATTCTGAGGATAACAATACCTAAAATTGTCAAACAAACAAATAGTAACAATAAAATAGTTCTTTGCTTAAGTGCCCGTTTTTTTTGCAAATGAGTTTATATATCTTTTCCGAGCCGAGTGGCTTTAGGATTGGAAACAATCATCGAAGTTAAGAAACGACGGCTCAGTCAGGCTTAGAGGCTTAGACTTTTAATGCATGATCTGTTATGAGCGTTTTCATGGTCAGGTCACGTATGGGTTGTTAATTGATTGATATCTTTTCAGGTATGAAATTCATTTTAAAACGCATGACATTGAATTCGAGAGACCTAAACTTCATTTAAAGAAGCCGGAGTTTCAAATAAAACTACCTGGATCACACGCCGGAAGGCATAAAGTTCATATTAGTAGGCCGAATGAACTACCACAAATGAATGGCCCAATGTTCAGGTATAATAAATTAATGTATTTGAACGGTAAAATACCAACTAATAATAAAGAACCTAAAGAAACACAGCATAAAGAAACAACTAAAAAAGTTTTAGAAATAATCATTAGACCACCTCGGGAAGATAAACCGCCTTCTAATCAAAGGTTTCTGTTACAAAACCGAAAAAGTTTTGATAACTCTTCAGTTTTAAACCGTCTTAACTATTTAGAAAATGAACTAAGAATTGCTAAAACTCAGATTAAAAATGACTCTGAAACAATCAGAGATTTAAATAATATGATACAATCTAATGGAAATACAGACGGTTTGTATACTAATAAAAACAATTATTTAAGAACTGGAGATGATAACGATGAAACAGATAAAGAAGAGAAAAAAGATGACATGATAGACTTAAAAATAAATCTTAAAGATTTTAAAAAGCTTATTAATCTGAAAACAAACAAAATATTGAAAAATAATAATCTACCAAAGGATAACAATGAAGACAATAATAAATCAAAAAAATCAATAATTAGAAAATTTGATTTTGATAAAAGAGAATATAATAAGAGGAATACGGAAAACATTGATTCTAAGGATTTAGAAAAGGAATTTAGTTTGAATAAAAGTCAAGAAAAATCCAATTTCAAACATTCGTCCGAACCACAGAGAGGTTATCTCTCAGACGGAGACACATATGAGAGGTTAGAAGAAAGGATATACGATTCAGATTCTAATAAACCAAACGTATCTGGCAAAAACGAAGAAGGAAAACGAAGTGATTATAATAATGTTACAAAAGTTACAGAAAAACAATCAGTTTTTGATACTGGCAAACATACTAACAAAGTTAATGAAGATAATGAATGGCAGTACGATTCTTACTCGACTTTGAAAAATGATGGAGAAAACAAAGCCAGTAAAAGTGAGCAATACACTCGCACAAGTTCTGATAACATAGCAGATGAAGCCAAAACTAGCATTCTAATGAAAAATGCAAATAAAAATGTAGAACATACTACAAAAATTATAAAGAGTATTTATTACGACAGAGCAAATGATAAATTAAGTCGCGAACATGACGCGATTAAAACGACACATGCGTCTAGTGATACTGAAGTATACAAATATGAAAAGGACAATGCTGAGAAGAACCAGTCAAAATTTAATATCGACAAAAGATACACAACCTATAATTTTGACACTGCACGATATAAAAACAATGGTGTTAGAAGTAATCAAGATCATTCTGAAAAGAACACAAATCAGAAACGTTTTTATGCAACGCAAGCAAATGAAGAATATTCTAGCCAACATCCAGTAACTGAGACACCAAATGAACCAATCAAAGATGACACAACTGAAAGAGCATTAGTTGCACAAAAGGAAAATGAGAATCAAATATTTGAGGAACTCGAGAAAGAAATAGAAACTGAAAATATGAAATTTGGCCAAACTGAGCCACCTTCTGAAGATAAAGTTTATCTCGTAACAGCTGTAGATATGGTTAGTCCTCGGAATTCCAACAGAAGGAAAGCGGGGTCTAAGAAAAGAACATTTTAAGTTATAAACACAAAACAATTGAATTGTAAAAGAAAACAGTACATATTAATAAGATAATTCTTCATAAAATAAACATGTTTTGCATTAACCTTATATTTATTTTAGCACTATTAGAATTTCGTACCCAATGCGTAAAACGGGACCCTATTACTGAGACTCCGCCGTTCGTCTATTCGCCTATCACCAGGCTGTATGTTATGAATCGTGTATAACAGTTGCCCCTATAAAAACTAATAATAAAAGCAGAATAAAATAATAATTAAGGAGGCTCCCAAGCGACAGACATGATTTTTTGCCGTATTTAAGGTTCCGTAGTTCAGGATTCGGAACCCTTACATTGTTATTCCTCGACTTACCATCCACACAGTTAGTGCTAGAAAAATAAAACTCTGCATGAGATACGTGTATGTGATGTGTGTATACGCTTATTTGGAAAAATTCGTAAAAAAAAAAGTAAACATCAATACAATTATCTATTGAGCACGATTTTAAATCCACGTGCCACTATGGGTCACTACAGATTCCATTCTATGAAGCGCTTGACACGCAATTGGCCGATTTTATAGAAACGGAACTTCGTACCCATAATCTGTAAAAACGAAAGCTGAAAAGCTGAAAATTAGGTTTAAGTAGTCTATAAGTCAAGAACGAAACGGGTGACTTTTGATCTTTTACATGAAACAACTGACATCAGATATTTTTATTCAAGGTGTAGGTACAGGCGATATAAAAAATCTCTAGAAGAACTGGTTGCGGTTTTGTTTTGAGCTTCAAATAATTATAACCATTACCACAGATATTCCAACTAGCGGGATCAATGCATAACTTGCTCTCCGAGGTATGAAAGTATTTTAGTTTTGAGTTTAAGTTTTAAATATCTTTGTATATATTATGCATACTCTAACAGCTTGACCAACTAGGGGTCACTGCCGATCAAGAGATATCGCGTTCTAAGGTCGGCCAAAAAGTGTTTTTGAGTTTTTCCAATTAAATAAATGATGAATAACAGCTCGGAGTTTGAAGGTTAGGTCTCTTCGTCCTCACGTCACATTTTTCATGGGGTTATACGCGTGGTGGGTGCTCGCGTCCTTCCAAAAGTTGGGTCTCAACCCCCGTGAAACAAGACCAAGAAACGAGAAGTCGCCACAGAGACAACGTCGGTCCTGCTCCTGACCTGCCCGGCCGTGGCGGATAAAGATAATTAGAAGAAAAGAAAAGGATTTGAGAAAGATTCTGGGCAACGTTGGGCGGTTAGGAGGATTTTTTAATTGAAATTAAATTGACAACTATTGTAAGCAACAGTTTTATTAGACTTTCGTCTTAAGAAGAATTAGCGTCTGGTCGAAAACGTTAAAGAAGATAGCCATTTGGAAAAGATGGCGATGGTGAGATTGGGCGTGGGGAAGAAGTTACGTTCTTTTTATAAGAAACAGAAGGTAATGGCACAGATGGCTGTTGAGAATATGACGAAGATGAGGAAAGCGTGAAAGAAGGGGAAGGCTGTTCACCTATTCTAGAGTATACCTTGTTAACTTGAGGAAACTGTCTGGCTGCCTCCTCGTAGCTTAAATTTTCTTGAGCCATTAATGTTTTATACTATTTTGTCTTCCCTGCTCCGGGCAAGCACTGATGGTAGCGAAATGCTTACCAAAACAGTGAAGACAGGAAGTTTCAGCCTCGACCAATTACAAGACTTCCCAGAGTGGGACTGAAAACACCGAAAGCAACTTGGCTTTGACCGACATTGTAAATTGGTGTGACCAAAGCGTATAATTCCACTGGAAGGTTAGAAAAGTAACTAAAAACTCTTTTATGGAGGGTTTGTCCACGGAAAGTTAGCACAGCAGACTGAGTAGGGATCCTGGATACTATTTTGTCGTTTTCAGTAGACTTTTTGTTAAGCTTTTCTACTTTAAATTTTTACCACATCCGTCTAGACAACTATTGAATTTAGAAAATTTGTCATTGATCAATCTGAAGGAATTTGGCGAACCACACCGATTTTAGTGATATTATGAGTGGGGATTGTTGCAACGTATTAGTGAGTATTTAAAATACGGTTATTTAAAAAAATTGTCATCTTCAGCTAATAAGAATTCGACCAAGATTTTATTTCTACCCAATTTTTAATACCGTCTATTGCGATTTTCATTATTCTAAAAGAATGTCAAAATCGACCAAACTTTATTGGGCGTGTCGAGTAGCCGGAAGATAAATTTGGTTCTAATAGCGAAACTTGTACTAAAAATTTACCTTTATCTGACGATTCATAGAGTTTTACACCAATAATAATACTTAGATGAATATTTATGTTATCAATAGACGGAATGACTATATCATCTTCGGTGATTTTCCTCTTTTCCTTCGGTATCCCGTGATAGATAGCATCTTCAGAAGCAAGGCAGTGCTTACCGTGAGAAGAAGGATTAGGTCAATCCATTACTTGAGGAATGGATTGACCTAATCCTTCGGGGTCCGGAGGATCCGGAGGAAAAGGGGGAGTTTGCTCCACAATCGGAGTATTACTATCATAAGTTAAAAAAGAATTTATATGAAATATGTGCCTATTTATAGAAATAAAAATTCTTAGAAAACTTTCACACATATATTTATAAAATATATTAATCAATAATATAACCTGTATGTTTTAAAAACATAATAAATTATAAATACCAACAGAAAAAGTACAGCTTATTATCCGAATAACAGACGTCCAAACTAAACGAACTAAAAATAATGTTGACAGCTATCACCATTAGTTGGCAATACTATAAGTTACTTGTCAACTCTGATAAAGTATGTTGTTACATTATACGATGTTTGTGCTTTTACTTATTAATTAACGCAGAAGTTATTGAATAATATTCTAACTTTAACAAATTGTAGTAAGTAATAGAAGTAAAAGGAGTTATCATCATAACACTTTTTAAGTCCGGTCCAGGTGTAAAAACACAAAAAATGACCGGATCTAGCGAGGCAATAGATCTGGAGAACATTTTCACTAAAATAGTGTGCGATAAACAGGACTACTGCTTTCTGTGTCTAAGGACGAGTGATGAACGACGTCTTGTTCAGCCAAAAGCGTTCAAAAATTTCTTGAATGCCACAAAAATTGGCACAAATATGGATGTAAGTATTCCTTCTCAAATTGTATGGGGATGTTGTAGAATGCATTCAGATCATTTCACCTTTCCTCTAAAAGAACACTTGATCAAGAAATAAATAAGCTAGTTTAATCTTAAGCGCCCAAAGGCTGTTAACCTACAACCTTTAACAGTCCACTGCTGGACATAGGCCCCTCCTTAGAAATAGGTTTTGGCCTACTATACCACTCTGGCCAGACGGGTTGGTAAAGGGTTTGTTTCAAGTTTTCCTTTTCTTGGCAGTGATGTTAGCTGCTTATTTTGTTCCTTAGTCGCCTCTTACGACACCCATGGAATGAATAGGGGTGGTGACACTTTGTATTCTTAATCCGTCACCACACAGACTAAAAATTTAAAATCAACTCTTTGTCCTTTATGGCTTATAAAATCAATAACAACCCAATGCTGGGCTCCAGCCTTCTCTCCCTATCCTGGCAGGTTGCAGTGCTGTGCGGGTTGCTGAAGTGGCTTGTAAAATGCTACACTGAATTCATTTAAATTTATTATTATAATTTGCTGTGGAGGGTTGTGTTGAATGGTTATCTCAGGTATACAATCTTTTTTGACGTATAACTGGTCAGTTTGCTTTATGAAGTATTTGAATTGTTTTTAAAATATGAATGACAGTTTTGTTTTATATATATTGAAATTGTGTCATATAATTGATTCCGTAGAAAATGCTTCAAGTATAAACATGTTATAGTTGTCTGATATACATATTGTATTTTATATAATTCTCTGTATGTGAAAATAAATTCGAAATTATGTTTAATTCAAAGGAATAGTTTCCTGATCTTTCCTTAAGTGACCTATTGGTTCCTTTGAGCCACATCGACCGTCCAAGAAGTTGATTGTCGATCAGGAACATAGATCACTTTTTACTGTGATGACAAAAATAAAGTTATTGCAGAAAATTTAATCTATACCTATAAATAAAATTACACTGATTGTACTTATGTATTATTAAATAAATGGCTTTTAGTAAATGCAATAATACTTACATCGAAAAAGCAATTTTATAATTGTTTGTCTGTTTGTTTCGGGTAATCTCTAATGGCCGAATTGATTTCGACAGGACTTTCTGATGATGCTAGGAGTAACTAAGGCTACATTTATTCAATCTCGTTTCACCTTCAACCCGTGGTATTACCCGTGAAGAACGCCTGGCTATAGCTAGTTTGAATCATGGCTAGTATTATGGAAGTATGGATGACACTCACAATTATTAATTATTTGTTTAGCTTTCTAATGGTAAAAAATTCAACCTAGGCTCAGTAGATCCAAAGGTTACTTCCCTCAACGTCACAAACGTTAGTCCTAGATAATATTGGTATAAATTAAACTTGACCATTTCTCTCCCAAGATACTGTTTGTATGCTACTTGTGTGAGAATCAAGCATCAAACGCGCTGAAGCTGTTCCAAGCAGCCGTCTTCGCGTCCACGCTGAGCCTCATACTTAACGAGTTGTTCAAAATTAATAGAAAACCAAATCAAAGTCTGCTCGACAAGAATTTATTTAAAAAAATATTACGTAATGTTAATTTGGTGAGTATTACATATATTATACAACTAAACAACATTGTAGTGACTGTTTGTAATTTCAAATAAACGACATAAGTAATAGAGCCATGCTGATCATCACAAATGGTGCGGCTCCACCGGAGCAGTACTACCCTCACACAGAAGACCAAACTAATAATTTCAGCATTCGTGCTGTCGTATTCTCTTGGTGAGTGTGAGACCGGAGGCCCAATCATTCTGCATCTACCTCCAGAGGACAGGAGAATGATGCAGAATATCTGAGCAGATCACCAGGGTCACCATGCTGCATTGCCTACCCTTAAAAAAGTGACGGTGACGGATTAAGAATACAGTGTCACCACCCCTGTTCATACCGCGGGTGTCGTAAGAGGCGACTAAGGGATAAACTACGCAAGACAACATCAATGCAAAGAGAAGGAAAACTTGAAACCAACCCTATACCAACCCGTCTGGCCAGCGTGGTATAGTAGGCCAAAACCTCCTTTCTAAGGAGAGGCCTATGTCCAGCAGGGGACTGTTGAAGTCTGTTGATGATGATGATGAAAAAAGAGTATAGTGACCCTTCTCCGGGTAGAGTCACTTTAGAAGCCTAAAAAAAAAAAAAATTGACTAGTGAGATTCTTCTGTACCATTTGGTCTGCCTAGTCTCAGGAAAGGCCTAAAGCGATTTTGACGGAACTTTCACTTACAGATAGTTGGTTTTTAGACGCCACGCGGTGTTGGCCGCGGTTACAACAACAAACGCGGGTAACACCGCAGGGCTGAGCTAGTATTAATTAAAAAAACTAATAATTTGATATTATATACACGGTTAGTTTATAATTACCAGAGAAAAACTAGAGGCAGATTCAGAACTTATATACTAACATAAAACACCATAGAACAAATACCCAAAAAACAAAAATAACTGAGTTATTATGGTTTTTAAAATGTTAAAATACGCCCATAATTTATTGTCACCTAAATATTTTACACACGCGTATTTTAATTATCACTGAATAACATTTTCTGTTTCAATGTGTGCGACGCATCGTCCAATAATGTCGAATCATTTCAAAGTTCAAAGCACGCCGCCATTAGGCGCACGCGGCGCATCGTAGGTATTGGGTACCCCGCTCGCACCCGCAACCCGCAGGCTAGGACATTGACACTTTCTTGTTACGTAATATCATGTCGTGAATTATATCATGCGTTATGAACAAAAATTTGGTAGTTTTCGGGAAAATATTAACATATTTTTTTTTTGTTTTAATTACATAAATATGTTCAGTAACGAAAGCTGTATACCACATATTTTTTTCTCTGGACATTAAAAATTAGTCGTGTATAAAAAGCGGCCAAGTGCGAGTCGGACTCGCCCATGAAGGGTTCCGTATCAGAAGGAACTTAATATAAAAGTTCTTGTAGTCCGCTGTAACTTTGAAACTATTAGAAACCTCAACATCATTTTTGAACACCTATCATAGATATCCCACACGAACGGGTTTGATGAAAAAATATTTTTTGGAGTTTCAGTGCCAAGTATGGGGACCCCCAAAATATATTGCTTTTTTTCTATTTTTATGTGAAAATCTTAATGCGGTTCACAGATTACATCTACTTACCAAGTTTCAAAAGTGTAGTTCTTATGGTTTCGGAAAAAAGTGGCTGTGACATACGGACGGACAGACAGACAGACATGACGAATCTATAAGGGTTCCGTTTTTTGCCATTTGGCTACGGAACCCTAAAAAGACGCACCTAATTTTATTTATTTGTATGGATACATAATTGATAAATTCTCATTTGTAGAGTCAACGTTTAACACCCTCGGTTATCGGTGAGGAGGTGGCCTGCATCAGGAAGACATTTGATCTAACAGAGACGGAGACGCTGGTCATGGACCATGAACAGGTGAGATTATTCAGCGAGGCAGGCAGTCGCAACTTGCCTTGTTGGTCTAGTGGTTACCGTATGTGGCTGCTGATCAAGGGCTCGATTCCCGGGTTGTACCAAATGTTGTTGTGATTGTTATATTTATTATTTATTTATACTTCATGCACATAAAAAAAATTAAAAAAAAAAAAATCAAAAATTGAACCTAATAATATAATCCTTAAAACTACTTACACAAGGTACAGAAACTATTGCAACAAACTAATTAAACAAATAAAGACTACCTATGACAAAGCTTGCATCACAAATGCCGGTAATGACACCAAGCAATTATGGACAGCCATCAACACCATTACGAATATACTTAAAACAAGGGACTCCAGGGAAGAACTGCTCACTATATCTTCCACACCAGCAAAATCTGTTAACCAAATGTATAATTATTTTGCCAACATTGGAAAGAATCTTGCCGAAAAAATCGGTTGCGTAACAACAAGACCGTCTTCGTCTATCACTGTCAATACCCCACACTCCATGGGTCTTCTTCCAACAGATGAGGCTGAGGTAGCAGAGATAATTATTGCTCTTCGTAGTGACTGTGCTGCGGGATGGGACAAAATACCTACCACCCTCTTAAAAAAACACATTGCAACGTTTGTTCCACCACTGACTTATATCTGTAATCTCTCGCTGCAAACTGGACAATTCCCCAGAGCGTTAAAAAAATCCATCATTCACCCAATCTTCAAAAATGGGGACAGAACATGTGTCAGTAACTATAGACCTATAGCGGTGTTGCCAACACTGTCTAAAGTACTGGAACGGATTATGAGTGGCAGACTCGTCGACTATTTGAATAAGCACAACATAATTTCTCCGACCCAGTATGGTTTCAGATCTGGCAAGTCAACTTCAGATGCGGTTCATGATCTTACCAATTACGTTATCACCAACCTGGATAAGGGTCAAAAAGTCATAGGAATATTCTTAGATCTTGCCGAGGCCTTTGACACGGTATCTGTCCCCATGCTCATCGAGAAAATGGAACGCCTTGGAATTAGAGGTACTCCACTCCGACTGTTCGAGGACTACCTCAGCGAGCGAACACAGTGTGTTAGAATTGATGAACATGTCAGTGACGAGCGGCTGGTTACTTACGGAGTGGCTCAAGGTAGCGTGATTGGCCCGACCCTCTTCCTCATCTATATAAATGACCTGGGTCTGCTCTCTGAGTAATTTTGGATAGTCACCTTCGTTTCCATGAGCACATATCTGCCCTCAGTAGCAGGATACGAAAACTGATTTACACATTTAGACACCTAAGACAAGTGGCAGACGATAACTTAAAAAGATCCGTTTATTTCGCCCTTGCTCAATCTCTATTGACGTACTGCATCACATCCTGGGGTGGAGCTCCAAAGAGCACTCTTCTAGAATTGGAAAGAGCTCAAAGAGCAGTACTTAAAGTCTCAATGTTCCTACCATTCACATATCCTACCTCTCTCTTAATATACAAAAAAAGCAAAGGTTTTAACGGTAAGACAGTTATTCATTAGGCAAATAATAGTACTGCAGCACAGTATACTGGTGTATAATCCTCTTCAGGTCCGTACCAAAAGGCGATATAATCCCGTTGATACAAGTGAAGTCCGACTTAAGACTGTGTACTCAAAACGATACTTATGTTATTTAGGGCCTTGTATAATAAAATAAATAAAAAGTTGTCTATTTACGAATTACATAAAATAAAATGTAAAATGAAACTAACTGCTTGGCTCTCAGACTTAACCTATGATGATACTGAGAAGTTGCTTGCTGTCTTGGCATAGATATTCATATGAGTATTCTACAGGCACACATACACACACACTCACACACGCATCTACACACTCACGAATAGACAAATGGAAACACTAAACATACAAACACGTAAAATAAATGACATGCATACATACTTATATAGGTACATCTTATATTAATCGAATTTAAACCACAACTAAATGTCTTAAGTAATGTAAACATGGAAATAATGTAAGCAATAGAGAGGGGGGACCTGGTGTCCTGAAACACAGACTATTAGTCTAGCTTAGGCACCAGTCTCCCACAATATGTAATATCCTGTTGTAATTATTTATGTGTAAGCTATAAATGTATGTAAAAATGTATTGTGGTGAGAAAAAATAAATACTTATTATTATTATAGTACTTTACATACATATATAATGCCTAGGGCATTCGATACCAGTCTACAAGTCTCTGTTTTCTAAGTATCTACATAAAAAAAGTATGTTTATGTATTTATATCAGTTTTCTAGTAGGTCTGATGCCAGTCGCTCCGTGGAAAAACTGAAATTCAGGTAAAACCGGTTGAACTAGTAGCCGACCACAAATAAACTAATATAATAGAGACTAATGGCTAGGAGGACGATGATTAGTTGTCTAGTATCCTTAATACAAGCTCTGCTTAGTTTGGGACTAGATGGCGTTGTGTGTAAGATGTCTGAAATATTTATTTATTTATATTGCTTAGATCCACGAAGCAGGTACCGCCCCCATAATGGTGGCGAGTCTCCAGCCCGGCCTGACCAGCTCCACCACTGTCGTCAACGTTACACCCTCGATACTACCAGACCGGCTGATCACCAATCAGTAAGTTAATTCAACACCAACCCCCCCCCTCCCTATTCTCTTGTTTCATTGGCTAATGTCACTCAGTCAAGTAATCAAACTAAAGTAAAATGACTGGCAGGAGCTGGATGCGAGAAGCCCAAAATCGATCATAGTAGTGTGCAATTGGAAAGTCCTATGTCCAGCAGTGGACTGAGATAGGCTGATGATAATGATAAAGTAATATAGAATTTGAAGGTACGGCTTGTGCAATATATTTACAGGAAGTTTTAATAAACATATTTTTTAAGTGATAATGTCTGATAAATCGAAGAACGCACGCACGATAAAGCATGACTCATTGTCACGTTCCGCCCTAGCCGAGCGTGCTAGCGATGGAGGCACGTTCGGCCTGAGCGTTCGGCTTGTGATGTACATATCTGTCTCACTCCATCAGCCGATACGAGTAGAAGAGAGAGAGCGGCAGCACACTACCCTATACGTGAACTGTTTTGTCATCTGTTAAGTGCAGTGATGTTAATGTTTTCTTGCGACATTATCACGTAATATTTAAGCCTGCCGAAGTGACTTTACTCTGCTGGATGGAAAGCATCAGCAGAATCCAAGGGTAATGCTCTGCATTCTCATTGGAAATGCGGAAAATGAGTGAGTTTTTTTTCTCATCGGCAAGAAGTGGCAAATGTATTTAATTCCCAACTATCTTTCAGAATCCCATCTCAACAAGAAACTTGCATCATCTTAGACGATGAAGAGGATCCCCTTCAACTGACTTCTACCAGTGAAGAGGAAAATCCCCCCCTCAACCAAAAGCCACTGTCCCACGCGACCTTAACCAGCAACCTCGTCATAACCCTAGACCCACCGAGGCTGGTTACTTTCGAAGCACTATTAGCCGACCAAATTAAATTTCCAGCAGATTATATCCTACATCCTATATTCTTAACCGAATCCGGCGATCTGGACATACCAACTCTAAATGCTGTCATAACTAATGGCTGTCTAGTATACCAAGATTCCTTGAAACAGCCGCGTCCCTTACGAATAGACATTCAAATGGTTAAAGAAATACTGAAAGGAAATAGAGAAGTGTTTATTCAGATTTACAACACATCGCAACTACCCACAACCAATTCAAATTTGGCCCTAGACACCTGTCAAAACGAATTTCGAAACTACCCGCCGAAAAAGATGAAAATTGATGGTGCCATGTTGCATGATGCGTTTTGTGAAAGTAAAAAGAGTTTGTCTATATCGGGCTATGGTTCGGTGAAAGAAGTGATAATTAGCGACATCAGTAGTGATATGGATGAGAGGTCCAAGTCAGGCAAGGATGGGGGGGCGAAGACTGATTGGGAAGATAAAATACCTATGGATGTGATATCTTTTATGGTGAGTAATAGATTTCTTGTGTCTCTAGATGGGTTTTTGCTTCTAATGAAATCTATAGTTTGTAATTCAAAATTAGAAGCTTTTTACTAAATTTATGTGAAATTCGGTCACATTGACTGTCTTGTTAGTCTAGTGGTTAGCGTATGCGGCTGCTGATAAAGAGGTCTCGGGTTCGATTCCCGGGTCGGATCAAATATTTGTGTGATCCACAAATATTTGTTTCGGAATCTGGGTGTTTTCTATGTATATTTTGTATGTATTTACAAAAAAAAGTATGTTTATGTATTTATATCAGTTATTTAGTACCCATAATACAAGCTCTGCTTAGTTTGGGACTAGATGATGTTGTGTGTAAGACGTCCGAAATATTTATTTAAAAAAAAAATTTGAATAAGCTAACATCAAAGATAGCTTCGTTGGTCTAGTGGGTAGCGTATGCGATTGATCAAGAGGTCTCGGGTTCAAATCCCTTGTCAGACCAAAAGTATTGTGAGTTTTTCTTACAATTATCAACAACCCATAACATCCCACTTCTGATCTCGAGTCTCTTCTCACTAGAGGGTTAAGGCCATACGTCCCCACGCTGGCTGAGACACGCTGTGGCTATGTAATCTTGCCGTTGGATGTTTTCAAGCCGCCCGAAGGCCTCTAACTAAGCTTCACGCCTTATGATAACAACCGGGACCGACTGCTTAACATGCCACAGTCACCCATCTAGGTACTGACCGTGCCGACGTTGGTTACCCATATTTTTCTGAATAAATATATGTATTCTCTCGTCTCCAGGATGCAGTAGACCCCAATGCTCACAAGGTGTTAGGTGAAGCGGTTCCCAGCGGTTGTGATACTATGATTCTGGGGGATGTTCGCTCCCTCGCGCAAGAGAAGAGTTTACAAACGGATATCATCGACCTCTGCTGAACTCAGGGTCTGCAGTTCCAAGTGTTTGTTTATTTGTACATATGTACCACCTAAATTGATGGATGGATTGTGATGGTATTTTTTCTAGTAGTTCTATGAAATCTTATTTGTACATACAACAAAGTTAATTTGTCTGTTGTAATTACAAATTAATGTAGGTATATGAAGGTATATACGGTATTTTTTGTCCGTCTATTTGTGAAGGTTAATCTCAAAAACGGATGCACCGATTTCGACACAAATTTCACTGGCATATAGCTGATGTAAAGTAAAAACTAAAACCTGTATATAGATACACATTTCAAGTTTGAAAAGCCGAAGTCACACGTTACATAGAAACGTACCGTAACACTTACCTGACGCCAAGTGTCGTGGGTTCAAATCCCACGTGAGACAACAATTTGTGTGATTCACAAATTGTTGTTCTGAGTCTGGGTGTTATTCGCGTCCGTTTCTTGTATGTTTGTAAAGTCCCCCGCGGCACGGGGTTTATATTGTCTTTTGTAAAATAAAACAAGGAGGATGGTGGCCCCTACTCCTGGATTCTACTCATGCTTTCCATCAGGGGCAAGTACGTGTCAGGCCACGCCTAGAATAGGGTTCCGTAGTCGTATACAATGGCTAGTGGAACTAAAATCATGTCTAATAGATAATTGTTATGTTTACTTAATATTTTTGTTTTTTTTGTACTAAGTTTTCTAAGTATACGTATTTTATAAGTTAAGCCTCTATAACTCCTGAACTAACAAAGTTATCTAAGCCGTTATAGTTTTCCTTTAAAGTTCATAATATGGACTATCATCACAATTTGTTTTAGATTTTTGGAGCCAGTTTAGAGTTTTTACAAAAAAGTGTCCTTCAAAATGGAATTTCTCGCAAACGGATACTTAAATCAAAAAATCGTCTTAGAAACCCTTTATTGTTTTTAAAAGACCTATCTAATGAAACCCCACACAATGGGGTAGATGCGAGAAAATAAAATCATCCCCACTATACGTGTAGGGGAGGTATACCAAATAAAAATATTTTTCATAATTTTATTGCAGCACTTTGTCGACGTAATTACAACACATATTCATGCAAAGTTTCATCTTTCTAGCACCAACCGTTTGGACGGTAAGTCGAGGACGAACGGACATGTCGAATCTACATATAAGGGTTCCGAGTCATGAACTTCGGAACCCTAAAAAACGTATCTTGTATGTATGTAATATTCTCTATCACCTTATACCTCTGAAGAGATTTATTTAATTTATATTGAGTTATATAAATGACGCTAAAAAATACTAACATGGCGGCTATAAGAGTTGATAAGTTCTCTTGTTCACTTCACTAAACTAAAATTCACTACAAAATTTGAGATGTCGAAAAATGGGCTGTACACAACATCATCTAGTGCCAAACTAAGCAGAGCTTGTATAATAGGTACTAGACACCTGATATAAATACATAAACATACTTTTTTTTGTAAATAGATACATATTATACATAGAAAACACCAAAATTCCGAAACATACGGTCCGACCCGGGAATCAAACCCGAGACCCATATAGCTACCTTCGATGTTTGTATTGATTCTAAAAATGAAGTTATAGTAAATTATTCAACAACAAATTTTAGTGAATTTTTAGTTTAGTGATGTGTACAGCACTATTTTTTTTTATTTAGTTTATATTCTTTTATTATATAATAAAATTGTAACTGTTTTTTTTATGTCTATTGATGTTGTATATGTTTTAAAAATATTGAAGTAAAATCAAGCCCAAAATCAATCAAAGGTGTGCAATGGGAGAGGCCCATGTCCAGCAGTGGACTGCAATAGGCTGATGTTGAATAGAGTACATTAAATTACAGATATTTTGTGTATAAATGGCGGCCTTACTGCCAAAAGCAATCTTTTCCTTCTCTATGATAAGGTAACAGATCTTGAAGCAACAGTTACATTAGATTTATTGTCCGTTTTGTCTGATGTTCGTGTAATGTTGTCAAAAGTACAATAAAAGTATTACTTTATATGCACACGGTAACCTCCTAAATCGATGAATCCTAATACATGTGACTACGAAAAAAAGTTGATTTAACTAAAATTGTTTCCAAATTTAATTTTAAGTTAAGTTTTTTTATATTTGAAATAGTGATGTGCCAATTATCCGCGGATATCCGATGCAAAAATATTTTGTACTCGTATATTCTACTTTGTACCCGGAGTTTAATACTTGCGTGCCTCAGAGAGCACGTTAAGACGTCGGTCTCGGTTGACATAAACACATATATGCTCATGTTATTGGGAAGTCAGTGCCCTATAATATGCTGACAAGTAGATCAATCATTGAATTCAGTTCACCCTCAGGGTTGCGAAGGTCCGATGCCAGTCGCTCCGCTGAAAACTGATATTCTGGTAAAACCGGTTGAACTAGTAGCCGACCCCAAATAATATTGGGAATAATAAGGCTAGAAATATATATCCATTCTACTTTTAATATTAATCTATAGAGTATTAGGAGAAATGGTTACACTGTTTTTCTTTCTTTCTAAGATAAAGTTAAATTTATTTAAATAAATCATGTGTAACTAGATGTCATGGTATAAACAAAACATGCTCTAACATGTTAAGCCATAGCTGGCGTACACATTTCTATAATAATAACAATAATAAAATATGTCGTGTTGTATAATATAGCAATGTCGTAATACTGACAATCATGTCGTATGATTGTCAGTATTACACGAACACGAATAATTACGAGACTTAATGTATACGATAGTATCGGTCAAAAACTCCCCAATGCTATAGTAGGCTTTCTTTACGAATATTTCTTTAAGTTTAATTTTTTAAATGTTTTTATTGAGGCATTTATACTGTGGTTGAAGCTTGTTAAAAATTTTAGGAGCCATGCAAAAAATACTATTGCCCATAAGAGCAGTTTTCTAACCGCGGATATGTGTACACATGAATCAGGCACATCACTAGTTAGCAATATACCGTTTTGTTATAGATTATATGTGATAATAACATTTAAGAAGAAATAAAATAATATTAAATAAGAATTTAATCATTAAAGTTATTGATTTATGAATTTTTTGTTTTATTATTAATTAGAACCCACTACAGCGCCATCTATCGAACATACATTGAACTACGCAGTAACTAGAAACACGGCGAAACTAGTATTAGTCCTGCATCGCGATATAGAAGTTCTCACGCCAATTGGCATATATACAACTTCCCAATTATTTCTTCCCATTATTTCTTTTTTTGTACGAAGTTTTACAAGTTAGCCCCTATAACTCCTAAAATAAAAAAGTTATCAAAACCGCTATAGTTGAAAAGTTCAATGTATGGGCTACTATCTTGATTTTTTAGATTTTTCGAGCCAGCCGTTTAGCTTTTAGAAAGGGGAGGACGCCCTGTTTTTAGAAAAAAATGCGCTTTCAAGTTGAATAACTCATAAACGGATACCAGCAACCTCACAATATTTTTAAAAGACCAAACTAATGATATATGGGAGTAAACGTGAAAAAAAAAAACATCCCTACTTTCCGTGTTGGGGAGGTATTCCAAATAAAATCAATTTTCCTAATTTTATTTTAGCACTGACGACGTAACTACAACACATATTCGTGCAAAGTTTCACCTTTCTAGCACCAACCGTTTGGGCAGTAGATAAGTCGAAGACGGACAGACGGACATGACGAATCTATAAGGGTTCTGAGTCATGAACCCTAAACAAGGTCTAAGCAACCTCTCAATATTTTCAAAAGATCTATCTAATGATACCTCATAACCCTACACAATGGGATACGAGACAAATAAAACATCCCCACTTTACGTGTAGGAAGCTACCCCAGAAGAAAAACTTTCTATGATGTGATGTGAATGTGATAAAAATATATTATATCCAGGCGAAGTTTCATCTTTCTAGCACTAACCGTTTAAAAGATGAGTTGAGGACGGACGGGCATGACGAAACTATAGGGTTCACATGAATTACAGGACCCTGGAAAGAAGTACCTACCCACCTTAAAAATCTTCAAATAAAATACTAATTTTTTTAAATTAATATGTATATTTCACATTATTTAAAAGACTTTTACATCATTTAGACAGCACATTACAATACATTCGTTTCCTTATATAGTTAGGTGTTTCAGAAACAAAATTTTTAACCTTCTTTTTCTATGAAATTGGTTAGAAACATCGGCTGAAGCACTCATCTCGGCAAGTACAGGTTTCATTTTAAAAAACTTTTCTTAGTAGGCCATTTATCGTGGAATAATCTAAATCTTATAGCTAGCAAGCGTATCAGCGGATAATGTCATTAGTTCCAAATATTCTTTCTTAAAATGCTCTCGAAACGTGCTTTTCTCGAATACCCACAACTTCTCGTTTAAAAATGTAATATATGTCTGATGACAACAACAAAATTAATTTCCAAATGTTCTTTCTCAAAATACTCTTGTCTAGAAAGGTACTTTGTCCTTTTCTCGAATGCCAAGAATTGCTTGTTTAAAAATTCAAGATATATCTTCTGTGTGCGCCATCATTTCTTGTTAAAAATAACAGTAAATATAACCACTACGACTACTACAAACGTCCCAATGCACATCACTAAGCCATACAACTTGGAATTATCTTGGGACGGAATGTAATTTAACTTGTATTGAGGTTTATGTATCACGGGCAGGACCGCTGGAACAAACAAAAGGTAAATTAAACTGCCTCGGTCGTTCGGTGCTCAGCCAAATTGCAAACGTTTTCTATTCCAGTCTATATTCTCTTGTTTCATTGGCTAATATTTTGTTTTAATCACTTATCTGCCAATGAAATGATTGCCAATGAAACAGAAAACGAAAAATGTTTGCTACTAGGCTTAGGGAGGCTGTTTCGATTAAGATCGGACATATTTTTATGCCTGAAAATAATTGTTTCGAAGTTTGAACGTTTTCTATCTATTATTATTATTCATCATCATCAACCCATAACGTCCCACTGCTGGTCTCGGTCCCCTCTCAAGAGAGGGTTAAGGCCATACGTCCCCACGCTGGCCGAGTGCAGGTTGGGAACTGTTATGACTCGTTGTGGCTATGTAATCTTGCCGTTGAAAGTTTTTAAGGCACACGAAGGCCTCACACCATTGATGTATTAAAAAACCCAAGATACACACTCAGCGTCTCAAAACCGTCCTCATTAAATAAGCGCACTATTGAAAATTGTGCTACTTTTTCAAATAGTCTCGCGTCGCTCGCGTCTCTGTGCGCTCGTTAAAAATGCCTAAGTGTTCGATGCGGAATTGTAAAAATATTACGTCAAGAACGTTAAAAAAGGATGGGATATCGTATTTTCGGTGAGTAAAAGAGTTTGTTAATTTGTTTTTGTTGTTTTTATGACTAAATATCGGAAGCAATATGTGATTTTGATTTAATTTGTCTAAAAACTTCAATCCACAGTCCAAGTATAACACGACAAATTTCAATGGCCGCTTTTTCAGTGTAAGAAAGACTATTACACAACCTTTTATTTTAGTCGCATAATCCAAACGACCCTGATCTAAATTTAATGGAGTCGATTTTTTTTTATTATGTTAATTTTTTTATTAATAACTTCATTTAATTTGAATTTTTTTGTATTTAGTTTTTAATAAGTATGTATACGTTACAAAATATATAATAATATTATTATAGTTATTAATTGAATTGCAAAAGGAAAGGAGGTCTTCCAAACGGTGTTATTATTAAAGTTCGTAAATATTATACTACCTATTAAATCGATTAATTAGGCGACAACTTATGGGTTTACGACATACTGCATGCTAATGATAGAAGTGTCACATTGAAGACTTCAAAACTTCACTTCTGTCGGCAGTCTTCGGTGCGGAAAATGGATAAAAATTTTATTGTCAGTCAAAAAGGCGTGAAATTTTTTTTAAGCCAAATAGTGCATGCGTCGTTTGTTCTGAACATTTTGTGGACGAAGATATGTATGTCACTGCTAAAGGCATCAAACGTCTTCTTAAAACGGCTGTTCCTAGTGTAACGGTAAGTAGTCGTTAGCCAGAATAATGAATTTATCAAATAATATCGTACCTACATTCAAACAATATAATTATTTTTTACAGGAAATGTCACTGATATGATATGAAAAAATGAAATAAATGATTTTAAGAGTTAATATTTGTTTCATTTATGTACACATGTCCTACCCAAAAACATATTTACGCTCAGATAAAAGTATAATTATGGGCTTAGAACACAATTTAACTAACTCTTAAAATACTAACTCAATGTATTATAATAAAAAAAATATACAAATATTCCTCTTCACTCCATATCCTGTCCTGCCGGCTAGCTTCGGTCGTAAAATTTGATTGGTCATTGTACACTGCTTTGTAATAAAAACTTTAAACAGTGCGCGTAAGGTTGAATTTGCAAAAGATATGTTTATAGCATAACTGAAACTACCCACATTGATATTTTTATACATCAATGACTAAGTAGGATAGTTTCGTGTGCCGCTTTTGTTTGAGACTGTGCATCTAGGGTTTTTATATATCAATGCCTCACACTAAACTTCACGACTGTTATCTTATGATAACAACCGGGACCGGGTGCTTAACGTACCTAAGAATGACGGAAACGTTCATAATATATTATGGCGCAAACGGTCACCCATCCAGGTGATGACCGCGCCGCAATCACCTAAAGCCACTTGACTATGAAAATTGAAGTATCCGTTTGTAATTTCAAATGTTTATTCATAGCATATCATATACTAATTACACGCTTTTTATTAGCTTCACCTGTATGTTTGTAACCGACTCCTTTGGGCGCGATTTTGACCCACTTTAAACAGCCAGATATCGTTCAAAATTTTTAAATTTATCGAGAACCGATGACAATACACTAATTTGAAAAAAAAAAATAAAAAAAAAGTTTAAACGAATTAGTATTTTTTATTTTAGAAAAAAATAATAGTTTTAAAAAACTAAACAAACACGCTTTTAAACTAAAAAGTAGAAAATAATTTTAATGTAACAAAGCGTGGTGGCGCTTTCTGAAAATATTTCAATAACGTCGCCCCACGCTTTGTTACATTAAAATTATTTTCTACTATTTAGTTTAAAAGCGTGTTTGTTTAGCTTTTTTAAAACTATTTTTTTTAATTCATAGCCTCCCAAAGTGACTCTACTCTGCCTGATGGAAAGCATGAGTAGAATCAAGGAGTAGGGGTCACCATCCTCAATGTGAGTGTCGACAATGCAGCATGCATGCAGTCATTTATTCCGGTCGAGCTGACTCATTCATGCTGAAGTCAGAATCTACTTCCTATGAAATTGATGATGGGATGATTTGAATAAGTACTCACTGCAGTCAGCACTCCACGCCCGCGCCATTTCTATACCGTATTTATAACGTTTTTCTCATCTACAACAGAAATATTATTAGTAGCTAAAGAACCCTAAAAAAAACTAATGCAACATGAATAGACTACCTCAGTGGGAGCGTATGTGATAGTGGTTGAGGTTTCGGGTTCGAATCCCCGGAAATGTTTGTACGATTCGCAAATATATTTTTCGGTGCTTGGATGTTTTCTATGTATAATATGTATGTATTTACAAAAAAAAATATGTTTATGTACCTATTTATATCAGTTGTCGAGGATCCATAATACAAGATCTGTTTAGTCTGGGACTAGATGGCGTTGTGTGTAAGATGTCCGAAATACTTATTTATTATTGATTTATTTATATTTTATCTGATAAAGAGCTCGTGTTTTTGTAGTTTACCGGAAATATAATGGACCGATTTATATGAAATTTTGTGTGCATATTGGGTAGGTCTTAGAATCAGCCATTTTTATAGGACGCGAGCGGAGCCGCGGGCATTGGCTAGTAATAGTGTAAAACATCAACGGCCTACTATATCAACTATCTTCTAATTGGTAATTGGTACACCCGTACCGAACGTTAGCCCTAGCAAGCAAACAGATTTTACTTACTTATTCAAAAATTTTATAATTTTTTTCATAATATAATTTAAAAATAATTTCTTACAAAAATATCACGTCATTTTTTTAATTACCTGACAAGCGTCAAATGACATTTTAAATCTCGCAGATTACGACAGACCATAAATAGATAAAGTATGATCGAACCATAGAGTTTTTAAACAATAAATTCTTGAGCGTCATTCCACCTCAAGAGGTGCTACCCGTGTGCTGTACCGTGATTCGGAGGTCACTCGGTCCTTGTTGTTGTCATGAGATAGCAGTCGTGAAGCTTAGTTGGAGGCCTTCAGGCGGCTTCAAAACATCCAACGACAAGATTACGTAGCTACAAAGTGTTTTGTCAGTCCCCAACCAGCACTCGGCCACGTATGGTCTTAACCCTCTCCTGGGAGTAGACCCGAGCCCAGCAGTGGAACGTCACGGGTTGTTGATGATTCAACCTTAATGATATCTTTACACATCTCTTTTTCAATCTGGTACCCCAAATAAAAATATTTATCATAATTTTATTGTAGCACTTTGGCGACGTAATTACAACACATATACATGCAAAGTTTCATCTTTCTAGCACCAACCAGTGGCGGATTAACCACGTAGCAAGAGTAGCAAATGCTACAGGCCCCGCGCATTTAGGGGCCCCGCGCTACAACGATTTCTGACTGCTAAAAAGTATCTACTTAAATCGAATCGTAAAAAAACGGGGTGTGTTGTGGGATACACATGACATGTATTGCTTTCTCCCTGACGGTCTGATAGATCTAATTACAATCAAAACAACTTAATGACACTGTTAGCTTCCATATAGCCATAGCCTCTATTTTTTGAAGCTTTGACATGCCATATTTATTGCTTGGAATACATTTAGTTTAAAAAAATGTTGTACATATTTACATAATAGAACTATTTGCTTTTGTATATACATAGGTATATCAACAGTCTAAGTTCTAATAAATGTACAGATTGCTTTTTCTCTTCCATGACTCCAAGATGTTCTTTATAAATTACTAGCTTTGATGTTTTGAAAAAGTTTTTTTTCGTGATTTCTTTTTAGCAGTTTGTCGATGCGATAAAAACATTCATTTGCAAATTAAGTCGAGGATGGACCATGTACATGACGAAACTATAAGGGTTGCAATTATGTTTATAAAGAATCATATAAGTCGTGAACTAACAGAACAGAAAACTAAAAGGAATGAAAATAGATTGAATACTTTATCTCACCTCATAGGAAATATTTTTTCTAACATCTCTCCTTAGAACAGACAACGTAGAAATCATTTTTAGGGTTCCGAAGCCAAATGGCAAAAAACGGAACCCTTATAGATTCGTCAAGTCTGTCTGTCGGTCTGTCTGTCTGTCCGTCCGTATGTCACAGCCAATTATTTCCGAAACTATAAGAGCTATACTGTTGAAATTTGGTCAGTCGATGTATTCTGTGAACCGCATTAAGATTTTTACATAAAAAAACAAAAAAACAATACATTTTGGGGGTCTCCATACTTGGAACTGAAACTCAAAAATTTTTTTTTCATCAAACCTATACGTGTGGGGTATCTATGGATAGGTGTTCAAAAATGATGTTGAGGTTTCTAATATCATTTTTTTCTAAACTGAATAGTTTGCGCGAGAGACACTTCCAAAGTGGAAAAAAGTGTGTCCCCCCCCCTCTAACTTCTAAAATAAGAGAGTGATAAAACTAAAAAAAATATATGTTGTACATTAACATGCAAACTACCAACGAAAATTGGTTTGAACGATATCTAGTGAGTAGTTTTTTTTTTAATCCCTACTTAATATTATAAATGCGAAAGTACCTCTGTCTGTCTGTCTGTTACGCTTTCACGCCTAAACCACTGTACCAATTTTGATGGAATTCGGTATGATGATAGAACTGAACTTGGGAAAGGACATAGGCTACTTTTTACTGCAATAATCGAGATACAAAGACCAAAGCTAGGTGATTATAATAATACATAAATCGAAGATGTCAAAATGTATCACTGTTTACCTCCTGTCAAAACTTCACAGGTTGCTAGGAATAACACACTTGCATGGCAACCATAATGATAGTTTGTAAATGACATATAGACCAGTAGACCAGGGTACATAATTTTTGAAAACAAATAAAATTATAGTAGGATGAAACCTATTGGAAAAGGAGGAGAATATTATAAAAATGAAAGGAAAAATAATTGACGGGCGATCTGAGGTCGGGAAGGGGAAGGGGGGGGGGGGCAGGTTTTCGGGTCCTTTAACCGGGGCGTGAAAAAGCATCTCACTAAGCCGTCATAGTGTGGGCCGCCATACATTATTGTCCGCATTCGCAGCAAGTGTGGTAGCCCCGACTCTTGGATTCTGCTCATGCTTTCCATCAGGCAGGGTAGAGTCAGATTGGATGGCTAAATAAATGGCTAAATACAACAAAGGGTAAAAAACGGTTTATCTCGATTTCCGGCAAAACTACAAGGAAAAAAGTTAAATGGCAAAGTTGTAGGTAATTAAAAGATCTACAACTTTTTAGGGTTCCGAAGTTTATGACTTCGAACCCTTATAGATATGTCATGTCCGTCTGTCCTTCCGTCCGTCCGTCCGTCCTCGACTTGTCGTCCAAACAGTAAGTGCTAGAAAGATTAAACTTTGCATGAATATGTATTGTAATTACGTAGACAAAGTGCTACAATAAAATTATGAAATATATTTTTATTTAGGGTACCTCCCCTACACGTAAAGTGGGGATGTTTTTTTTTCTCACGGCTACCCCATCATGTAGGGTATCATTATATAGGTCTTTTAAAAACATTAAGGGGTTGTTTAGACGATTTTTTGATTTAGGTATCCGTTTGCGAGAAATTCCACTTTAAAGGCCACTTTTTTGTAAAAACAGGCCGTCCCGCCCGCCGAAAAATTTGTGATAGTGGTCCATATAATGAACTTTAAATGAAAACTATAACGATTTAAATGACTTTGTTAGTTCAGGAGTTATAGAGGCTTAACTTTTACAATGCGCTTACTTGGAAAAGTCATACAAAATCAACGCATTAATACGTAAACAAAACAATTATCCATTGGATACGATTTCTAATCCACGTACCATTATGGGTGACTGAGGAACCCTTTCCTGTGCGTGGCCTGACACGCACTTGGCCGATTTTTCATAGTAAGTGCTCTCGCAGATGATTTGTAGGATAGCCTTTTTTACGCAGGGAATGCTTTTTGCACTATCCTCTTAGTGGGGTATATGATAGGCGTATGTGGGACACCCGGAGGAACCATTCTACCCCTAAACCCCGCGGCGGCCTACATCAGCAGTTCGGAGGAACACCAGGAACGTATCAGTTGCTTCTGGAGTCCCCCTGTTGTTCCCCACGACAGAGGTACATCCCGGGGCAGGACGCTATCGTGCAGAGGCACAACAGCGTCCTGCCCCGCCTCTTACTGCTGGAGTAGAGAGTCTCAAGCACCACCCAAATGACCCACCTTAGGCGACAACCCCGGGCTGCACGGGCAGTGTCCCCTCTCTCTTGTATCGTTTACAGTGGTCACATCTCCCTAAGATGTGGCTGCAGCGACCTGCCATCAGCCGCTGCAGACTCCTGAGTTAAGCCTGAGAGCGGGTGGAACCCGTCAGTTCTTTAGACCAGATGGTCGCCCCATGGAGGACCATTGGAGGATAGCCTGTGCGATGAATTATTGCAGTATTGAACTGCATTGTATTGCTGAACTCTGTTGTAGGTAGTGTAATTAACAGCAAGAAACAAGAACCACTGGGAAGTCAGATTTACAAGCTTTAATGTAATCATTCCACACAATCTTATTACCTGAACGTGTAAATTGCTTTGCACATGCAATATTTTTATAGCAGATGATCATCAACTACAGTGCTTAATGATCTTGGACAGTGCAAATGAACCCAAAACGCCTGAATCTTCTCACTTTGACGAGTTGAATTTGATTAAACTGTAATGGCTGGGCTCGGTATAATCAAATGAATATTTGGTCGGGATCTCAACCCTTGGGAGGACATTGTTATATTAAGGTGAGATGGTTCTCTTCACCCGAGGATCTCGGACGCAGTACATAAGACACAAGCTGGTACGTGAAGTACTGTTCTCATCACTAATGAAGTGAAAACGCTCAGTATTTGCTTGATGCTCTGGATCACTTGCACCAGCGAGCAGTACGCATACGTACGGTGGCCCACACTCTTGAATTCTACTCAGGCCTACCACTAGGCAACTTGGTATTTAAAAAAAAAATATTTACTCAGAGAGGTTGATTTAAATAGTATTATTATAAAAGCCTTCATTGTATCAAGATGAGGTTGCTTGTAGCAGTTGTAAGTACCGTTTTTAGGGTGCCATAGCTCATGACTCGGAACTCTTATAGATTCGTCATGTCCGTCCGTCCTCGAATTACCATCCAAACGGTTAGTGCTAGAAAGATGAAACTTTGCATAAATATGTGTTTTTATCACGTCGAGAAAGTGCTAAAATAAAATCATGACAAATAATTTTTGTTAGGAGTACCTCCTCAACATGTAAAGTGGAGATGTTTTTTATTCGCATCTACCAAATCGTGTCTCTCTCTCTCTCATTAGATAGGTCTCTTAAAAACATTGAGAGGTTGCCTAAGCAACCTACGTAATCAAAAACCCCAATCAAATTCCCACGGACACGGTTTAAAAGCCACGTACCATTATGGGTGATTGCGGAACCCTATTCTATGCGTGGCCTGACACGCACTTGGCCGATTTTTAGAAACATAATATCCTGAAACTATCCAAGGGCCCCGCGCTAGAATTTGCTACAGGCCCCGCGCTGGCTTAATCCGGCACTGGCACCAACCGTTAGGTCGAGGACGGAGGGACATGACGAATCTATAAGGGTTCCGAGTCATGAACTACGGAACCCTAAAAAGAACGCGACAGCACGAATTCTGCTTAACTAGGTTGGTCTTCTGTTACAGCCCCGGTCGAGTCAACCCATTCGTACTGAAATCAGCATGTCTTTACTACTTTGTTAATTATGTTAGTAAAACATTAAATAATAAAACTAATTTTATTGCTTCAACTTGCACAGAAACATCACAATAAAATCACGAAAACTTAAGAAATATTTGGACATTGTTACTTACACTGCGAACCTTAAATGACCACATTACAATCACTGACTATAAATGTATACAAATAAATAATATATAAATATCCGTTCATTTCAAAATAACAGCTTTTCACTAAATGCAAGAAAGTAAAATTAAACAGTACTGAGAAAGTAATAATGTACATCGACCTCTAGAAAGAGACATTCGGCTAATTTCGGCTTTGTAGAGCATTGTCCCTTTCGCACACTACATGTGTTACGTTTTGTCAGTAGTTCGAGAAATGCGGTGGAGTAGAATTTTGTGCGAAAGGGACAACGCTCTACAAAGCCGAAATTAACCAATCGTCTCTTTCTAAAGGTGGGTGTGCATTAATTATTTCTTGCCCAGTACATGTATGTGATAATACCGTGTTACTTTTTGTCAATAACAAACAAAATGAAAGTTATAGGCAAATTGAAATACACTCCTAGATTTGATGTCGTTTAAAAGTACACTTGCATTTATTCAATCACATTTTTAAAATGGTTCCTTCTTCTTATAAACACTACAGGATTATCAGTTTTCCAAATATGAAAATAATACAATTAGCGCGATGCAGAAGACGAACAGCGAGCCCAGAAGGATGTAGCCACCAATTTTAATGATCTTTTCGTTATCTTTCCATGAGGGTGGCGCGCTGCTTACGTAAGCTGCAAACCAGTCTGGTTTCTCGACTGAAAAAATATTAAAAATAACAAGAAAAACAAAAGGCGACTACACAAAAACTTTTTTTAAAATTGATATAGAGTATATGTGTGGGATCAGTCAAGCAATTCTTCCATTTGCAGTAACCTTCATTAGTCCACTGTTGGACAAGGTAGCAAGCCTCTTCTTAGGACAACACGTGCTGGACTTGGAAGTCACTGCTTCAGAGTAGAGGAAATACGCACTAGAACAAAACAGTTCGGCTCTTCCTTCTTATGCCGAGCAGTCAAAAGCTGGAACTCACTACCAGTTCACGTGTTTCCTTCGCACTTTTTAGAAGCGCGACACAGCAGCTGAACGCTACTCTCCGCACACATTCGGATGCCGGTAGCATCGATTTGGCATCTGAGCAGACGCTAAAACGCGCGTTTCCGATACCGCGATCGAACGCAGGAAGTAGCTAAAACGCGATGCAGCATCGATGCAGTCGACAAATCGCCGATCGCCGATGCTAAAAGTAGCTAGTGTGCGGTGGCCCTAAGCGGGGCGTGAAAAAGCACCTCACTAAGCCGCCATAGTGTAGGCCGCCATACTTTACTAATGATGTGTGGTTTCCCCCACTCTTGGATTCTGCTCATGCTTTCCATCAGTCAGGGTAGAGTCACTTTGGTAGGCTAAATATATATAAAAAAAAGGTGTTACCCTACTATGCCACGCTGCCTAGACGGGCCCGTCTAAGCAGGAATCTTCTCTTGAAGTGATGTTGTCCTGGTAACTACCAGGAGAGAGTACCAGGAGAGAGTACCTGGTAACTACATAGAGAACAAACTTGTTATCTATGAAGTTACCAGGTACAAAGACACAAATAGGCAAAACCTTTTTAGTAATTGATACTTACCGGGAGGAACCTTTCCCATCACGAAAATCTACAACAAAATACATTATACTCTGATTATTTGAACTCAAGCTTTAAGCCGACAACTGGCGACAGGCCCAAGATGGAATTGAGTGGCGCTCTCTGGGTCGTTGAGCCCACGGAGTAGCAGGAAACAATTGATGGATGTGGATGAAGCAAAAGAGATTTGTCAGGACCATAGTAACTGGAGATCTATTGTTTCTGCCGACCCCTATTGGACAAATTGGCCAAGCGCGTGCTCAGCAGATAATTGTTATGTTTACTTATTAATATGTTATTTTCGTACGAAGTTTTCCAAGTTCATTTTACAAGTTAGTCCTCTATAACTCCTGAACTAAAAAAGTTATCTAAGCGGCTCTAATTTTCCTTATAAATTTCATTACATGGACTACCATCATTATTTTTTTAGCCGTTTAGCTTTTAGAGGGGGAGAACGCCCTGTTTTAACAACAAAATTCTCTTTAAAGTTGAATAACTGGCAAATGGATACTTTAATCAAAAAATCGTCTTAACAAACTCTCAATGTTTTTAAAAGGCCTATCTAATGACTAATGATATTTCACGGTGGGTTAAACGTGAAAAAAAATCACTATACTTTATAGGCAAGGGAGGTTCCCCAAACATTTTTTTTTCATAATTTTATATAGCACTTTGGTGACATTATAAAAACATATATTCATGTAAAAGTTTCATCTTTCTAGCACTACACGGTAAGTCGTGAACGGACAAACGGTTACGAGTCATGAACTAGGGAACCCTAAAAAGGCGAGATTATATATGTATGCAGCAAGGTGAAGTAGCAGTGGACGAGCCATATTAGTCTCAGAACTGACAACCATTCAAGTAGAAAAGTGGAGACCGCGTGTAGGACTCCTTCAGGCCAGGTGGAGCGATGATTTGCACAAGCTTGCTGGTAGGAGTAGAATACGAGAAACCTAAAATTGTTCAGAGTGGCGTGTAATGGCATTTATCTTTGTATACGAGGGCAATGTGACATCCTCAATGCTCATAGTATTACTAGTGATTGCTCTAAATTATTTTGTTAACTTACAAGTGATCTTTCTGTTCATAATGGCATAATGTAATCCATTTTCGCAATTCTTACCAAGAATTTGGTAATTTGAACAATAATTAATCAAAATACTTATAGGTGCTGTTTATACGTCTTCATAATTGATATCTGTCAAGTAGTCACCATGGTAATGAGTTAGCATCATCAGATGAGTACCATAGAGAAACACAGTAGGGAGGAGTCATACGCAGAGGTTCCCCTCTCATCAATCATCAACATCAACAGTCTTTAACAGTCCACTGCTGGACATAGCATAGGCCTCTCCTTAGAAAGGAGGTTTTGGCCTACTATACCACGCTGGCCAGACGGGTTGGTATAGGGTTGGTTTCAAGTTTTCCTTCTCTTTGCATTGATGTTGTCTTGCGTAGTTTATCCCTTAGTCGCCTTTTAAGACACCCGCGGGATGAATAGGGGTGGTGACACTCTGTATTCTTAATCCGTCACCACACGGGAGGAACCGCTGACAGCTCTAGGACACGCAGAATTATCGCAAACTTCCAATCTCCGGCGACCACTAGTGAACACAGCGCCCCCAAATATTGGGTTGAGCCCTAGGAATCGCCGCATAGCATTTGCCACCACCATTTGAATGTTTCCGGGAGACCATGAGCCATGGTCTGCATCACGCTTGACGTCCAATGTGACTCAGGAGGAGCTGGTTTAGTGGCCGCTTCACTTGTAGAAGCAGAGACTTAAAACAGAATATATGGTTGATCCGAACCGTATCCTCTCCCACGAAGAAGAACACGAACTACTAGTCATAAATTTACCCTTTTACTAACAGCCTGTGTTAGGGTATTAATGAATAATATTGAAAACCGCTTTTAGTAATCCACTTCGGGACATAGGCTTCTCCTCAGAATAGAGATTTTGGCCTAATATGCCACGCTGACCAGCTCTGTGTAGTGCTGTTGTCCTAGTAGTCAGCGAAACTCATGAGAAGAAAAAGGGGTGGTCACCTAAAGAAAAAATCAGAAGAAATCAGAAAGAATCAGAAGAATCCCCCCAACAAAAGGAGAGTATGTTTTTGCAAAAACTGTTGATCAACAATTATCTACGAGCCCATAGGTTCGTTCCAGAAAGTTCTTGCAGTTATATAGCATAAAAACTTCTTGCTTTGGAGTTGTAGCACTGAAACTGTTTTTTTTTGCCGTATAGTGATACTCTTTTAAAAAGTTTAAAATGTCACTTTCTACACTTTGTGGTAGTATTGCTAAGGTGGTCTCCAGCGAATAATTTGATAGTTTATCAATATTTCTGTAACATAACTGTCGTATTAACAGTAAGTACCTATCAACAGCATTTAGAAGACCACTGCTAGAAATGAACTTTTTGTTTGTTTTGGCTTATTATTCCATAATGACCAGAAGGTGTGATAAACAATTCGTATCAACTATTTCACCTCTTCACCTCTGAGGGATCGTATCAGGAATGAAGTTATCCGTCAGGGAACTAAAGTCATCGACATAGCCCACCAGTTTAGCAAGCTGAAGTGGCAGTGGGCTGGCCATATTTGCCGCAGAACTGATGACAGTTGGGGTAGAAGAGTTCTGGAGTGGAGACCGCGTCTCGGCAAACGGTAGTGTAGGACGCCCACAGGCCAGGTAGAGTGACGATTTGCGCAAGATGGCTGGCAGGAGCTGGATGCAAGAAGCCCAAAATCGATCAAGGGGAGAGGCCTATGTCCAGCAGTGGACTGAGATAGGCTGATGATAATGATGATTTCACCTCTTTACAGTGCTGTGGTCCTGGTAGTTTGCTCGTTAATTACCTCTGACCCACAAGATGAGTGACACCCCCTCCGTATTTTCTCTAGAAACGGTCCGGCAGTAGAGCCGAATAGGTAGTAAAGCCACGCTGATTTCAGCACAAATGGGTCGGATCGACCAGGGCAGTACTACCCTCACACAGACGACCAACCTAATAATGACAGCATTCTTACTGTCGTATTTCGTTGGCGAGTGTGAGACCGGAGGCCCAATCATTATGCGTCAATTGGCCATCCGGGCCTTGAGAATGATGCAGAAACATCTGACCAGGCCCCCTATGGTATGGGTCATCATGCTGCATTGCCTCTCAATGAGTATTGTGACCCCACTCTTGGATTCTACTCATGCTTTCCACCAGGCAGGGTAGATCCACTTTGGTAGACTTCAATATATAAAAAAAAACACCGACGAAGTCTGATCGTTTCTTTATTTTATTAACTTGAATACGCTAATCTCAAAAATAATTGATTCGAATTGAACAATTCATAGGAGCTGAAGATCAATGAAAAATGTTTAGTCTTAGGTTAAGGAAGGCTACGGCTAAGTTCAAATCAAATCACAAGCCATAATGTCTTGAATTTCTTCTCAAGCGAGGGTTAAGGCCATTCGTCCCCACCTTGGCTGAGTGCAGGTTGGGGACTGGCAAGATTACATTGGATGTTTTTAACCCTCCCTAAGGCCTCGCAACAAAGCTTCACAACTGTTATCTTATTATAACAACCGGGATTGACTGCTTAACGTGACCTCGTGATGTGAATCATGGAAACACTCATATCGTGCAACAAACGCTTACCCTTCTGGATATTGACGTTGTTGCTTGCCGTCGATGATTGTTTTCAATCAGCTAAGGGCACATCATCATCAACAGCCTTCAACAGTCCACTGCTGGACATAGGCGTCTCCTTTGAAAGGAGGTTTTGGCCTACTATACCACGCTGGCCAGACGGGTTGGTAAAGGGTTTGTTTCAAGTTTTCCTTCTCTTGGCAGTGATGTTAGCTGCTTATTTTGTTCCTTTAGTCGTCTCTTACGACACCCCTGGAATGAATAGGGGTGGTGACACTTTGTATTCTTAATCCGTCACCACACGGACGGCGCGCTTGCCACTCTGTTATGATCGCTTCACTATGACTAATGGGATTATTTTGCAGTTTCCTTCAAGTGCGGAGAGAAAGTAAAGGGAAGATTGAAGTAATGCCGGTCTACGGAGAGAACGGGTGGTTGGGAAGAAATTATAAAACATTAACGATTGTGCTTGGAGGTCTGGTCGTAATTTTAAATGTCATATTTTGGTCAGTTTGGTTAACGAGAAGAAATAAAAAAAAAAAGAAATACTAACCCACTATTACTTAACCCACTTTCAAAGAAAAATCGGACAGGTGCGTGTCACGCCTCCAATAAAATAGGGTTCCGTAGTCACCCACAATGGCACGTGGATTTCAAATCGTCTCCAACAGATTTTTGTGATGTTTACTTATTTTTAGGGTTCCGTTGAGAAATGGCAAAAAACGGAACCCTTATAGATTCGTCATGTCTGTCTGTCTGTCCGTCCGTATGTCACAGCCACTTTTATCCGAAACCATAAGAGCTATACTGTTAAAACTTGGTCAGTAGATGTAATCTGTGAACCGCATTAATATTTTTTCACAAAAATAGAAAAAAAGCAATAAATTTTAGGGGTCCCCATACTTAGAACTGAAACTCAAAAACCATACGTGTGGGGGGGTATCTATGGATAGGTCTTCAAAAATGATATTGAGAATTTTAATATCATTTTTTTCTAAACTGATTAGAAAATAAATGATGTACATTACCATGCAAACTTACAACGAAAATTGGTTTGAACGAGATCTAGTCAGTAGTTTTTTTTTAATACGTCATAAATCATGAACCGCAATTTACATTTCTTTCAATCAAAACACTATTATTAAAACATAGGTGAAAGTTACAACGAACTACAAAAACTTTTATATGATGTTACTTGCTGCTAAGGAACCCTTCATGGGCGAGTCCGACTCGCACTTGGCAGCTTTTTAGGGTTCCGAAGTTTATGACTTCGAAACCTTAAAGATTCGTCATGTCCGTCTGTCCGTCCGTCCGTATGTCCGTCCTCGACTTACCGTCCAAACGTTAAGTGCTAGAAAGATTAAACTTTGCATGAATATGTATTGTAATTAGGTCGACAAAGTGCTTCAATAAAATTATGAAAAATATTTTTATTTGGGGTACCTCCACTACACGTAAAGTGGGGAAGTTTTTTTTTTCTCGCGGCTACCCCATCATGTGGGGTATCATTAGATAGGTCTTTTAAAAATAATACAGGGTTTCTAAGATGATTTTTTTATTTAGGTATGCGTTTGCGAGAAATTCCACTTTAAAGGCCACTTTTTTGTAAAAACAGGGCGTCTCTCCCCCCTTCTAAAAGCTAAACGGCTGCACAAAAAATCTGGAAAAATTCGTGATAGTGGTCCATATAATGAACTTTAAAGGAAAACTATAACGGATTAGATGACTTTGTTAGTTCAGGAGTTATAGAGGCTTAACTTTTACAATGCGCTTACTTGGAAAACGTCATACAAATTAACGTATTAATACGTAAGCATAACAATTATCATTTGAATACGATTTCTAATACATGCACCATTATGGGTAACTGAGGAACCCTTTCCTGTGCGTGACCTGATACGCACTTGGCTGATTTATTTATTTTTGTACGAATAGTCCAGTCAATGAAGGCTTAACTTTGCCATTTTAGTTGAACACCTGCAACCAACGCGAAAATTTCCGTAAGTCTTTGTAGATTAATATACTAAAATTGCAGGGTGCTGCATTACCGGCAAAGGGTGCAAATACATTGCAAAAGGGTGCAAAAACAACCTTTTCGTCTATATCTCGCGATTGGCTGGAAAAATGAAAAAAAATCCTACTACAAAATTGTATAAAATTTAATTTCCTACGAAAAAGTGTCAGCATATTTTCGCGTATCTCTCATAGTTTTTGCACAAAGTGCATTTAAAGGTACAAAATTAAAGAAAAGTTATTATTAATCTTCTTTATTTATTTTAAAGTGATCCTACACGATTCATTAGGATTTAATTGATATGTTTCGGGCATTTTTTGTTATAACTAATATTCTTGACAAAAAAAATTCATTTCAATTTTATTATATGTAATTAAATTTTAGTTTTTTTTTAATTCCATCGAATTTATCACAAATTTGCGTTTGAAACGTATATTTGCAGTATATGTTACTTCTCTATTTACCTGAGCTATTATAAATTTCATTACAAGGGGACATTTACTCCGCTACATTTCGGACATCTTACACACAACGCCATCTAGTCCTAAACTAAGCATAGGTTGTAATACTAGACAACTGATATTAATACATAAACATACAATTTTTTTGAATACATACATATTATACATAAAAATCACCCAGACTCCGAAACAAATATTTGATAATGTCCGAAACAAAAATTAATGAATAAGAAAGTAATTAACAGCCGTGCTCGTGAAATGATAGTTAAAGTGGTCAATTATTTTGTAAGGAAGAAAGAGGACTCTAAGTTATTGATACAAAACATAAGCCGTGCCCTAAAAAATGCTTCGGACACTCCCGAGGATATTTTAATTACAAAGCAACTTGTGACGGACATTTTAAAACTTTTACAAAATTCTACCAAAGTGACGGAACGTGTGACTGAATAACTGATGAATAATTAATCATTGATACTACAGTGAATCTGACACAACGGATTCTGAAACGAATTCTGACTTCGACGATAATATGAGTGGAATTGAAGAATTAGTCTTGAATTAGCTGTTGCCTGCGGCTCCACCCGCGTGCATGTCGGTTTTCGGGGCGAATAGTAGACTATGTGTTAATCTAGATGCTAATCAAAAATTTATGAAAATTGGTATAGCCGTTTGTGCGTGAAGAAGAAACATACATACACACTCATAAACATTCACCTTTTTAGGGTTCCGTAGCCAATTGGCAAAAATCGGAACCCTTATAGATTCGTCAAGTCTGTCTGTCTGTCTGTCCGTCCGTATGTCACAGCCAATTATTTCCGAAACTATAAGAGCTATACTGTTGAAATTTGGTCAGTCGATGTATTCTGTGAACCGCATTAAGATTTTCACATAAAAATAGAAAAAAAACAATACATTTTGGGGGTCCCCATACTTGGAACTGAAACTCAAAAAATTTTTTTTCATCAAACCTATACGTGTGGGGTATCTATGGATAGGTGTTCAAAAATGATGTTGAGTTTTCTAATATCATTTTTTTCTAAACTGAACAGTTTGCGCGAGAGACACTTCCAAAGTGGAAAAATGTGTGTCCCCCCCCCCCCCCTCTAACTTCTAAAATAAGAGAGTGATAAAACTAAAAAAAATATATGTTGTACATTACCATGGAAACTACCAACGAAAATTGGTTTGAACGAGATCTAGTGAGTAGTTTTTTTTAATACGTCATAAATCGTAACCTGCAATTTACCTTTTATTCAATCAATACACTAGCATAAAGACATCGATGAAAGTTACAACGAACTACAAGAAGTTTTATATGATTTTACTTGCTGATACGGAACCCTTCATGGGCGAGTCCAACTCGCACTTGGCCGCTTTTAATATTAGAGTAATTATTAAATTGTTGTAATAAACATTGATTTTATAAATACTTGGTTTTATAAAATCAATTGTATAAATTGATTGTTATAAAACCAGTTGTAAAATAATATCAATACTTGGTAACTAAAAAGTTAAAAGGTCTAAAAATGAAAACGTATCTAACAGAGAAGATTTCTTTGTTTGCCATCTGTACTTTTTTGCGGTTAATGACGTCAAACAGCGCTTAATGTGACAAGGTTCCATCGCAATGTCAACGTGCGGGACTTATACACAACCCTACTTCCCTAACCGTCGTTGTCCTGTATACGTCTGCAAAAGGCGTATACAGAACACCCTCATTTTTATGTTCTATTTGTATGAAGGAAACGCAAGATGCAACAATTGTTGTGTAAATGAGAGGATGGCATTCTTTAATTAAAAAAAGTCAAGAAATATATGATAATAAATGGAAGCAATGGATAAATCATAAAGAGTATCGTTTTCCTGATAAGTGCTCACTCGAAGCCGATGTAAAATTTCATCGGCTTCGAGTGATCCTGCAATAAAATCAAGTGATTGTTCAACTGATTCCTCCATATAATTTCCAGGTTGTCCTACATAAATCCTGTGAAAGTAATTTTAGATTCAATGAATTAAGCTTTCTGTGTTGAAAAAATTGGGATCGTCGTCATAAACCTGGTTTTATTGTACAAGACAACAGTCTGAAAAATCGTATTGTTGCTATTGCTGCAGAACGCGAAAATGATTTTGGAGAAGCTTCATGAAGCTGAATATTAAGTTATGATGTGCAAACCCTCCGTTTGCTTAGCAGATTGATAACTAACTTCGATAATGTTTTGGGATGAATGTATGTTCCAACAGCTAGTTGAAGACACGATATGAATCAAATTTATTTTGTAAAAAATCACTTTTTGACAGTTAGACTCACAAAAATGAAATATCCCTGAAAAGACAGTTTGAAGTATAGTGACAGTAAGTGACAAACAGTTGAGCATTTTCTGCTGCAGTCTTACTCATTGCTCTCAGCGAGATAGAAAAACAAGCGCATGCGTGTGTTCTCAATGGGACATTTTCGTCAAGCGCAAGGGTCTCATTTTTATCTAATATTCCCTACTTTCTATATTTCTATCTCTTCGAGCGTAAGGGATAAAAATATACGAAGTAGGATTGGAATAATAGTAGTCTCACTGCACGCATTCTCTCTTCATGCGCCGCGCATACGTAAAAAAATAGAATCAGTGGGAGCAAGAGATAAATATATATCGCACTCTCTCTCCACCAGTGACTGAGGTCTCGGTCTTGTTGGTATAGTTGGTTAGCGTATGCGGCTGTCGATCAAGAGGTCTCGGGTTCGATTCCCGGGTCGGACCAAATGTTTGTGTTATCCGCAAATATTTGTTTCGGAGTCTGGGTGTTTTTTATGTATAATATGTATGTATTTACAAAAAAATAGTATGTCTATGTAATATCAGTTGTCTATTATTACAACCTCTGCTTAGTTTAGGACTAGATGGCGTTGTGTGTAAGATGTCCGAAATGTAGCGGAGTAAATGTCCCCTTGTAATTAAATTTATAATAGCTCAGGTAAATAGAGAAGTAACATATACTGCAAATATACGTTTCAAACGCAAATTTGTGATAAATTCGTTGAATTAAAAAAAAAAACTAAAATTTAATTACATATAATAAAATTGAAATGAAATTTTTTTGTCAAAAATATTAGTTATAACAAAAAATGCCCGAAACATATCAATTAAATCCTAATGAATCGTGTAGGATCACTTTAAAAGAAATAAAGAAGATTAATAATAACTTTTCTTTAATTTTGTACCTTTAAATGCATTTTGTGCAAAAATTATGAGAGATACGCGAAAATATGCTGACACTTTTTCGTAGGAAATTAAATTTTATACAATTTTGTAGTAGGATTTTTTTTCATTTTTCCAGCCAATCGCGAGATATAGACGAAAAGGTTGTTTTTGCACCCTTTTGCAATGTATTTGCACCCTTTGCCGGTAATGCAGCACCCTGCAATTTTAGTACATTAATCTACGAAGACTTAAAGAAAGAAATTTTGGCGTTGGTTGCAGGTGTTCAACTAAAATGGCAAAGTTAAGCCTTCATTGACTGGACTAGAAGTTTTCCATTTAAGCGTATGTCACACAAGTTAGGCCTCTATAACTTCTGATCTAACAAAGTTATTTAAGCCGTTACAGTTTTTAGTTTTTTTAAAGTTCATCACATGGACTACCATATTGTTCTTTTTTATTTTCGATCGAGCCGTTTAACTTTTAGAGGGGGGAGGATGGGACGTCCTGTTTTGATCAAAAAAATGCCTGATAAAGTTGAATAACTCGCAAACGGATACCGAAAACTTTACGTGTAGGGGAGGCAACCCAAATAAAAATAGTTGTTATGATTTTATTGTTGTACTTCGTCGCCGTGATAGATACACATATCCATGCAGTTTCATGTTTTTAGCACTAACCGTTTGGACGGTAAGTCGAGGACGGTGAAACAGTCTGGATAAAAATATAAGGGTTCCGAGACACGAACTACGGAATTTGACAAAAGACAAATAATAAAAACGATTGAGCAATCTAAATGATAAATAATTTAATGAATCGAAGCCCTCCTTAATATAAAGCGTCTGATTACGTTCAGCTCATTCCTCAACTCCTCAATATCGTTGTTAATTTTCTCAACAGTTTCATTCAACAAAGAAATATTCATCATCCACTCCTGCTGGTCAGACTTCTCCTCCTTCAGAACTACTGCCTCGTGTATCTGATCTAATTTCAAATGGTACGCCATCGATCCTAGCTCATCTTCCATCTGCTTCTTCTGCAGCTGAGCTTTCTCGAATATCGACTGTCTCAAATACTTTGGCAGGATTCTGGAATAGCCACATTTGGCCTCTGGCCTCAAAACTATCTTGTGTAGGATTTTCTTCCTCATGGGTAAGCCGGAATTAAATTTCCTAAATATCTTGTGGCAGACGACATCTTCTAGAGACGTCAGAAAGTCTACTTGCTTTTCCAATCTCTTTTGATTTCCTATATCTGCTAACGTGTTGACATCGTTGACTGCTACTCCGACCATAAGATTCATGAAAACTATAGAGGCTAGTATAACAAAGGTGATGAATACGATACGGAGAATCAAAATTGAGGCTGCAATTTCTTCAGCATGCTTTATGTTGATCATCGACATGTAGTCGTACTCAGAGGTCATCATGACTAAGGTTTTGGTGATGGACGCCCATACTCCCTCGAATGGCGGCATCGCACGGAATTGGATCATGAAGCAGAGAGAGAAACCGATGATGAGGAACATGAATGTGAGCAGGATCTGGAACAAGATATAGGCTTTGGTATCATCAACAATTCGTAATGTCCCACTGCTGGGCTCAGATGTCATCAAAAGGTTAAGGCCATACGTTCCTTAAATTTTAGAAAGACGATTCCCGCATTAGGAATATATTCCTTTGTGTTATCACGTTTAGGTTTTCAACCCACAAAATTTGGCGCAATAGGACCAAAAGTGCAGTCAGTTAAATAAATAATAAATAAATATTTGGGACATCTGACACACAACATCATCTAGTCCCAAACTAAGCAGAGCTTGTATTATGGGTACTAGACAACTGATATACATACATAAATACACAGATCATCTATGATCTGTGCATAAATATTATTATTTTTGTAAATATATACATATTATACATAGGAAACACCCAGACTCTGAAACAAATATTTGTAAATCACTCAAATAATATTTGGTCCGACCCGGGAATCGAACCCGAGACCACTTGATCAGCAGTCGCATACGCCAACCACTAGACCAACAAGGCAGTCAGCATATATACGTAGAATCATCTATACAATTATGTAAATAAAATTGGAGTGTCTGTAAAAAAACAGTTGATAATAAAAATCAACAGTTTATTACTTACCAGGCTCAAAAATCCGACCAATAAAAATCAAATAAACAGCCGGCAGGTCGGTTCTGTCATTATTTGAAGGTACAGAGGTAGTTTCACCCTTTTTTTCTTTTTTTTTATGTGTGGAAAATCATCAAGGACCGTCACCCCACCGGGGGTTACGGCGGGGTGGTGTGTCGGACTTGAACCGACTAAAAAACACACAGTGTGCCCTCTCCGCGCTTCTCTGTAGGAGGAGGAGAAGTCCAGGGTCAAATCTCCTTCTGGACTCCTCCCTGCCCGCTCCTGATGCGGGCACCGTCTCTATTCGCCGACCCTCTCTTAGGCGGCGTCCGGCACATCGACGCCGGCCCCTTGCGGCTGGCCACATAATGCGGGTGGAGGGAAAACCCGTCCCGTCCACACTCAAGGCGGCATGAGGCGCAGATGTTCGCGCCTCCGCCGCCCAGTTGAGGTAGTTTATCCCTTGTATCAACCTTTAGTTTAACTGTCTCAGTGGCGCAGTGTGTAATGTATTTGAATACTGTGCTTGAGGTCTCAAATCCTGTGTCGCACCAAATGTTTGTATGATCTACAGACATTCATAAAGAAAGTCAATTTAGCATTCACAGTACAAGCTCAGTTTACCTTGAAACTAAACGTTGGCGAGGTATGTCAGATGTCCGAAATATATATTAACTAGCTGTCCCGGCGAACTTCGTACCGCCTTAGGATATTAATTCATAATAAAGTATTGTGTTCAGTTATTAACTGATAGTGACAAATCGACAGCAGCGTCAACTAACGGGCCCCAGCCGGTACCGCCACAATCGCTTTGTTCCTGCATTTTAAATCTGTAATATCTTCAAAAGTATTAATTTGAATTACATACTGTAAAGGGCCATATTAATCTATTTTAAATACACAATGTATTTAAGGTACTTAATTGGATAAGGATTAATACTGTATTGCTTACAATCGCTTCGTAAATAAGCCATTATTTCTCGTAAAAAGAAAAAAAAAAGGTTATTGTGGGTTATCCCTAAGAGATAGACATATACCATCACGGACTTTTTTGTAGACCTTTTTAAGAAGTTATACAGACAGACATCCATCATTTCATGTACCGAGAGAAGCCAGAAAAAAAAACTCACCTTAAATACTTTAGATGCTACCTTTCCGAACATCAGGACATAAAACCCCCAATTGGGAAACCTGGACAGCAAGAACATGAACTCCAGCCACGAGAGCAGCAACGCTATGGTCGCTATCAGACGCGTCCACTCCGCACCTGACTCCGTACCCGGCAAAATCTCTGTCCTTTCCCAGGAGACGACGCTAGGCAAGAATATCGAGAGACCTATAGCTCCGAACTTGACCCAGGTCTCCAGCAACAGGAAATACCTTCTGTTATTGATCTTTATGAATATTATCTCCTGAAAAATTGTTACACATTAGTCGTTTTAGTATCTGGGTGAGCTGCTGCTCGGGTACTACTATTTATTGTTATAATCGTGTTTTTACTGCGTCAGAAGGAAACTCCCTCCTTAGCTACTTGAGAATAAAATAGCGTTGTTAAACTAGGAATACGTATGTTGCGCCATCTATTCTCCCAAGTTTTGTAAAAATAAGGAGTCTGAAATAAAACATGAACTGAAAAGGGAAAAACAAGTTTTAAGATATCTTCTAATATTATAAATGCTAAAGTAACTCTGTCTGTTACGCGTTCACGCCTAAACCACTGAATTGATTTTGATGAAATTTTGTATGAAGAGAGAACTGAACTTGGGAAAGGACATAGGCTAGTTTTTACCGCGATAACCGCTAGCTAGTATCGATATAAAATTCGACTGACCAATGCATTGTTTTGGCAGCTTACTAAACTCTTTATGGTTATGCAGGCGAGGACAAACAATACTTTGTTACCTGTGGGCAAAAGAAGATCTACCAAACTACGTTTGTCACCGCATGCGGCACCATAAAGTTCTGTATCAGGAGAGACGGTAGTGCTACTGCTTTCGGTCCACGCGCCTAACTTGCAACTGTACAGTCACAAAAGCTTTGATAATTACAATTACGAGCTGATAATACAGAAGCGGCTGCCATATTCTGGGTCAATATAATATTGATACATCGCTTTATTGTACACCAGATCAATTGTAATGATATCTTAAAGCTAGGAGGTACAAGTGGCGGCCTTATCGCTCAAAGGCAATCTCTTACAGGCAACCATGGGATTGAAAGAAAAACATGGGACGCAAAGTGTAGGGTAGTATCTGGTACATTATAAATAGATGGAGAAATGGTGTACAAATACAACAACATACATACTGCATTGTCCATCGTGACCACTAACTACTCTTGGATTCTACTCATGCTTTCAGGCAGAGTAAAGGCACCAGGCTCATTAAAAAAATATCATCATCATTATCATCAACAGCCTTTAACAGTCCATTGCTGGACATAGGCCTCCCCTTAGAAAGGCCTACTATACCACGCTGGCCAGACGGGTTGGTATAGGGTTGGTTTCAAGTTTTCCTTCTCTTTGCATTGATGTTTTATTGCGTAGTTTTTTTTTTTTGTATTTGATGCCTACCAATGTGACTCCACTTTGCCTGATGGTAAGCATGAATGGAATCCAAGAGTGGGGGCCACCACACTGCCCGCGATGCAGGAAGTATGGCGATGCTGACCCAGACTATGGCGGCTTTGTGAGATGCTTTTTCACACCCCTCTTAAAGGACCCGGGATCATAATGGGAAGGAAACACGTGGGATGGTAGCGAGTTCCAGTTTTTAACCGCTCGGCACAGGAAAGAAGAGCCAAACCGTTTAGTTCTAGTGCGTATTTCTTAGTCGCCTTTTACGACACCCGCGGGATGAATAGGGGTGGTGACAATCTGTATTCTTAATCCGTTACCACACGGACATAAAACAAAAAAATATCATACGAATCTTACCTGCAAAATCACAAGGCTAGCACTAATATATATCATATATTTCCACACATTCGAGCTCAGGTACCCTGGAACTGGCTGTATCGTGTAATTATCAAGAGAATATGTCGTAGCATTAACTGTATTCAGCATATTCATATCTTGAAAGTAGAACACAGACACAACGAAGACATTCAATGAAATCACGAGCAAACCAAACAACGCTATAATCATATAGAAGAACGGCACCAAAGCTCTCCACTTCAGATACAGGAAACTTTCCACCAAAGGATGATGCAGTAACTTTCTCTGGTCGTATCTATTGCCCGTATCGACGAGGGCTTTCAAAACCTTCATTTGCTTTCCATCCACAGACTCTGGTACCAAGATTGCGTAGTTCACAATGACCTGACACTCTTTATCCTGCACATTGTATATGTAAGAATCAAAAACCTCTTCCATATACGCAGCTGGTTTGGTCAAGTTTATCATGACCATTTCGACAGGTGTTTGTTTGATTTTGGGATGCCAACTCGGCTGAGATAGATCAGCGCCCTTGTGGATGAGGAGAGAAATGATTTCTCTGTTCCCGTGGAGACATGCTACATGTAGAGGCAGCAAGCCACTTCCATTTGGTTTATTGATAGTTTCGCTATCGAATTCTATAATCATTTTAGCTATTTGAAAGTGGTTTTTGACGGCAGCTATGTGTAAAATGGTTGTGTGTTCTCTATTTTTCCAAACTTCATCTTGGAATGGTACCAATCCGTTTAGTTCGTCACCTTTATGCAATAGCATTCTGACACAATCTGGAAAATTATTGATCACTGCGTATGTTATTGGAGGGCATACGCTTTCCTTCATCAAAGTAGAAATAATTCTATTTTCATGATTGAGAAGGTACTCCAAGATTTCTGTGTATCCATAGCGAGCGGCGATGTGTAAGACAGTTTGATGGTCTGGTAAAACGACGGTTAAAGATGCGCCATTCTCGATCAAAATCTTTACAATTTCCAGATTGTTCTGCATGATGGCTACGAAAAGAGCCGTTTGGCCTTTCTGGTTGCGATAGTCGATAGCGTATTTGGCAACACTTAGAATGTGTTGTAGGATGTGTACGTCGCCCACAGCAGCTGCGGAGTGGATAGGGGAATCCCCATCGTTTGCCTGAAAATTTAAGATATCGATTAGCATGCTGTCTGTCTGTGCACATGTACACCGGCTAAACAGAAAACCATTAAGTTTTTAGTGTCGTTTTTGACGAAGGCACGTCCATAGGTGTCAGTGATCGGTTACAGCATATAACCCATCTAGACATTCATCGCTTATACTAAAAAAATCTGGAGTAAATGCCATAGGGTAACACGTTAGGGAGAAGCCTTACTTCGGCGTGCCCCTTTCTCATAGTATAAGCCCAAATGGGCCTACATATTACAACCCGGTCACATTATCTCGAGACCTCGCTGGAATGCGAACCTCCCGCCCCCGCGCGTCAGTACGGTTATTACTTTCGTTGCCGATACGCGTCGACTTGTTTTCGTGGTATATTTTTAAACATTTCATTGTTATTTTGTTATTGCTGTTACGTAAAATATTGTTTTTGTTGCAACGTTGGACTTTTTGTTAAGTTTAATCTTTGTTTTGTTGGAAATCTTATTGTTTATAATAATATCCTACTAGAGGATACTTGTTTTGCGCACCATATCAGAGCGCCGATGCGACGTGACGTCATCGACGCCAGGTCTCGAGATAATGTGACCGGGTAGTACACTGTTATGGCATAATATGTGTGATAGCAGCGTAATTTTTATATGTGTGTGAAGTTGTTTATATTGTGAATGATTTGTTATAATTGTTATGTGTGAGTTCATAGTGACCGGCGATTGTTTGTGTATGTGAGTTTATAATCTGTGAAAATTCACATATATTCATTTTATATGTGTTCCTAGCGTGATAACATATAGCCCATAGTCGAAAAAGTAACACACGATACAGTTTCCAGGCAAGTGTACTTTAGCGATAATGATAAACACTAAAGAATGCACGCCCTTTTATTAACACTACCCTTTTTCTTTTTTTGGAAATCCCCACGGACCGTCACCCCGCCGGGGTTTTCGATTCGGCGGGGCGGTGTGTCGGACTGATGCGCCCTCATTGCGCTTCTCTTTTAGGAGGTGGAGGAGTACAGGGTAAGATCGCCTTCTGAACTCCTCCCAGCGCCTGCCCGCTCCTGTTGCGGGCTCCGTCTCTTGCAGACCCTCTCTTAGGCGACGTCCGGCACACGCAGATGCCGCCCCCTCGCAACTGTTTATTAACGCTACCCTCTCCAACCTAGGGTCTGTACACGTCACTATGACGTTGTGTGTTGATGACTCCTGTACTTATGACCTGATTACAATAAGTATAGTTTACTTACCTTCATAAAAACGCTAGCCCCCGCGCCCAGAGCTATGCAGACACCATCAGTCCATTTGGTCCTCACGGCTGCATGGAGGACCGTCTGGCCCATTTTGTCTTTACAGTCCACCGTGGCCAGGTAAGGGTCTTGATCCGTATATTCATAGTTCGCTAAAAACTGCAAGGATATAAAATGTTGGTCTAAAGGTTGGCGTTTGCGGATGCTGATCAAGAGGTCTCAGGTTCGGTTATTTTGAACCAAGCGTTTGTGTTTTCGCAAATATTTGTTTCGGAGTTTACCTAGGTGTTTCCTGTACATAATATGTAGGTTTTTTTCGTTATCATGCAATCAGTTGTTCTGACTATGAACAGATTTGGTTTGAGATATTTTACGTACATTATATATGTATGTATTTTTGTTTTATGGGTTCAAAATTTCAAATCCCGTGTCGGGCCAAAAAAGTGTTTTTGGGTTTTTCCTAGGAAATTCCTAATAGCAGCCCGGAGTTTGAAAACCCGTGCCTCGGAGATCACGTAAAGCCGTAGGTCTCGGTTGTCATGAACATCTATGGCAATCGTTATTGGGAAGTCAGTGCCCATAAATATATTGTCAATTAGCCCCCTGTAACTTTTAAAATAAGAGCGTGATAATACAAACAAAAATATATGATGTACAATATGTACATTACCATGCAAATTACCAACAAAAATTGGTTTGAACGAGATCTAGTAAGTAGTTTTTTTGTAATACGTCTTAAAATCGTAAACCGTAATTTACCTTTCGTATAATCGTAGTATTTCATTTAAGGTCGTTATAACACAGATCGAAGTTACAACGAACTACAAGAACTTTTATATGATGTTACTTGCTTGTACAAGGAAGCAAGTAACGCCAATGAAGGGTTCCCCTTCATTGGCGTGTCCGACTCGCACTTGGCCGGTTTTTTTTTTAGGATGGTCTTCTGTGTGAGGGTAGTACTGCCCCGGTCGAACCGGACCATTCGTGATGAAATCAGCGTGGCTCTACTACTAATAAAACCTGCGAGGCAGTCATTTACTATTTATTATCAAGATGCTGAATTACCTGTAATAAATCCTTGAGACGTTTCTCCACACAAACATGCAATGCAGTCAGGCCGTTCTCGTTGAGGCAAATGGACGAGGCTCCAGCGTTTAGCAGTTCCTCAATGGCTTCTTTACTTTCTAGTTCCACAGCAGTATGTAAAGGGGAGTTCACGTTATTGAGACAGTTGCCAAGTGTGCTGCAGAACTTCCCACCAGCTGCTAGAAGGAGTCTTATGGTCTCTTTGAAGCTGAAAGATAAGAAATTTGAAATAAAAACTATTCCGAGTAGATTTCTCCAGGATCCTATTATCAGATCCTGTTTTCCTTATCATGGGATCACATTAGAGGCACCAGCTGCCAGATTAAAAAAGAATAATCAGAATCGGTTCACCCACTCAAATGTTTCAAGGTAACAAACTTAAAAAAAATACGGTAGAATTGAGAACCTCTTCTATTTTGAAGTTGGTTAAAAATATGTCGCTTTGAGCACTTATTTGAGCGATTGCCTTGCCTTCATTCTACAGGAGCTGATTATTTTGGTATAGACTAACTTCTGTAATCCACAAATTATTATTGTGAGTCTGGGTGTTCTTTGCGTTCATTTTTCATTGACTGCCTTATTGGTCCAGTGGTTAGCGTATGCGGCTGCTGATCAAGAGGTCTTGGGTTCGATTCCCGGGTCGGACCAAATGTTTGTGTGACCCACAAATATTTATTTCGGAGTCTGGGTGTTTTCTATGTATAATATGTATGTATTTACAAAAAAAAAGTATGTTTATGTATTTATATCAGTTGTTTAGTACCCATAATACAAGATCTGCTTAGTTTGGGACTAGATGATGTTGTGTGTAAGATGTCTAAAATATTTATTATATTTATTATTTCAAATATCGTCACATCAGGATTCATTTCTAGTGCGTAACACCAAGGTGTTCATTGGTGCGCAGTGGTAGCGTATGCGACTGTTGTGCCTGAGGTCTCAGGTTCGACTCCCGGGTCAGACTAAATGTTTGTATGATCTGCAAATATCTGTTTCGGAGTTTGGGTGTTTTCTATGTATAATATGTATGAATTAACACAAAAAAGTATATTTATGTATTTATATCAGTTGTCTAGTACCCATAATACAAGCTCTGATTAGTTTGGGACTAGATGATGTTGTGTGTAAGATGTCCGAAAAAGCAAAATTTGTGTGACTCACTCGTTTGCATCAATTTTATGTCGTGAGTAGTGCGCGGCCCCCACCACGTCGAGGGGGGTCCTGGCGATGAGGTCGCGCGCGCACGGCTCGGCTCCAGCCGCGAGGAGGAGCTGCACGCACTTGTAGTGAGCGCGGGCGCTGGCCGAGTGCAGAGCTGTCCAGCCCGACGTGAATCGTGGCAACTGAATACACACATATTATTAAAATCTTTAAACTAGCAATTCTTGTATATTTATCTAAATACCATTCACTAATTAGTCACGAAATTTCACAAACCTACCTACAAACTTGAAATTTGGAAATTCTTTAGGGTGTAGACATCGGTTAAGAACAGATTTCACGAAACTATACCCCTAAGAGAGTAAAACGGGGGTTTTAAGTTTGTATGAAAGTCCTTTGTTTTTGGAGTAAGACATTTGAATGTATGCTCTTATGATGTGTGCAGGTTTACTAATAATCACTAGTAGTGTCACTTTGGTAGGACTAGTTATTAAAAAAAAAAAACAATATAAGGAACTCCTTACGTTTTTCTTCCGTCGTCTGCAATTGTGTTCCATGCTGTCGAGCCAAGTGTTGGGCAGAACGTCCAAGGTGCCAATGTTGCATGGTTTGTTGGTCAATTGATGTGTGACGGAGCTGTATTTCTTTATTTCTTCCTCAATTTCTGGACTTATATCAATGTCAATTTTCTTTTGTAGATCTAGAAAAGAAAATGGATTTTTTTTTGGAAAAAACACACACACACTAGAAACGCTCATAGCCAAGTGACCTTCATCATCATCATCATCAACAGCCTTCAACAGTCCACTGCTGGACATAGGCCTCTCCTTAGAAAGGAGGTTTTGGCCTACTATACCACGCTGGCCAGACGGGTTGGTAAAGGGTTTGTTTCAAGTTTTCCTTCTCTTGGCAGTGATGTTAGCTGCTTATTTTGTTCCTTTAGTCGCCTCTTACGACACCCATGGAATGAATAGGGGTGGTGACACTTTGTATGATAGGAAACAATCACCAAGGGTAAGCAAGAATGGCGCGGTCAGTACTTAAATGAGTGACCGTATATGACATGATATATCACGATTCGGAGGTCACGTTAAGTAGTTGGTTCCGATTTCTATCATAAAATAACAGTCGTGAAGATTAGTTGGCGACAAGAACATAGGCCTGTCCAATTGCACACCATTTGGTATCCAGCTATTGCGAGCCGTATTGCGCAAATCATCACTCCATCTGGCTAAATGGAGTGATGATTTGCGCAATACGGTACAGGCTTGTGGAAGTCCCAAACTACATTTGCAGAAACACGGTCTCCACCCAAGAACCCATTTACACCAATGGTTATCGGTTCTCGGCATATATGGCCAGTCCATTGCCACTTCAACTTGCTAATCTTGTGGGCTATATCTGACTACTGTGGATTGCCTCGGTTGCATAGTGGTAGCGCACTCGACTGCTGTGCTCGAGGTCTCGTGTTCGTTTCCCGGGTCGGAAAAACTGTTTGTGTGATATGTGAACTCCGAAACAAATAGTTTCGGAGTTTGGGTGTTTTCTATGTATAATATGTAAGTGTTTAAAAAAAGTATGTTTATGTATTTATATCAGTTGTCTAATACCCGTAGTACAATCTCTGCTTAGTTTGGGACTAGATGGCGTTGTGTATAAGATGTCCGAAATATTTATTATTAATATCGACGACCTTGGTTCTCTGCTGGATACAAAAATTACCTTCTGGCAAATCCAGCAAAATGGCTAGCTGCCTCGGATGGCCAGCCCACGCAGCCAGGTGAAGGGGAGTTCGGCCAATCTTATCAGTTCTGAAGCTGTGGGCTTCTGCCTCGATGAGCAGGGATAAGGCGTTGTTGTTCATCATGGCAGCGACGTGGCACGCCGACACATGGTTCAGGCGACAGGTTGCGTTGGGATCAGCTTCCATCTCCAGTAATCTACAACAATATTGAGTATTTTATTGAGAAGCTACCTTTTGCTCGCGACTTCGCTTACGTGTTATTCTGATTGTGTGGAGTTTTCCAAAATAGTCCACGTCTCAAGGAACATGCTTAGCGAATTTCGACAAAATTGCGTCCAGTAGTTTCGGCTGTGCGTTGTCTGTCAGTCAGTAACGGAACAGTTTTGAATATATTTATATCATCAAAAGGATCTCCTCCTTAATCCTTTAAGATTACTTCAGACCTCAGAAGAAAATCTTCCATCCCTGATGATGAAAAATTAAGGAATGACAAAATATAAATGGTGGACTGGATACTTTACACCCGGCGAACCGGGTGGCGGAGGCGCGAAAATTGGCGCCTCATACAGATGTTGGTGCCCGCATCAGTGCGGACAGGCCCTGGGAGGGGTCCACATTTCCTAATGACAATGGTACCTGGACTTATCCCAAATCAGGTGCAGAGTGGTACGCCGTGTGGTTTTAGTCGGTCCGATTCCGATATACCTCCATGCTGTAAACCCCGGTGGAGTGACGGCCCGTGGGGGTTTCAACGCGTAAAAGAAATAAGTGGTTTGTTTCACGTTTACCATCTCTTTGCAGTGCTGTTGTCCTGGTAGTTTGGACTCTCAGTTGGTTCTTACGATACCCACGGGATGAATAAGTATGGTGACACTCGGAATTCTTCATCTATCACCTGTCACTGAAGAAAGAGAAGATAATGGATCATCCAGATACTCACCTGGCTATTTCCAGGGTGTCTCCATTCTCAACAGCTTCCAAAAGCCTTGTGTTTAGTTTTCCTAAACGATATACTCCCCTCGGATGAGCCCTCGGCTGGGAGCTCTCTGACCAGCCGTAGGAGTCATTGTAAACCTCCTGAGCTCTCTTCTCGGAGGATAAGGAGAAGTAGATTGATTCATTTTGATCAACCGATTTGGTCGAGTTTATTGTCATCCTGTAAATATTTGGAACTTAATTACTACATATCGGGATCTGATGATGGGATCCCAAGGAAATCGAGGTAACTCCTCAAATATCATAGGTCAATTGTCGCGATTTGGGATCGGAATAGTTTGTCTTTGAAGTCGGTTCCTTTTTGATAAAATTATTATTACGAAATATTTTTTTGTATAAAAAACAATTCTCACATCTATATAAATAAAAAAAGCAGCCAAGTGCGAGTCGGACTCGCCCATGAAGGGTTTCGTATCAGCAAGTAACATCATATAAAAGTTCTTGTAGTTCGTTGTAACTTTGATTGATGTTTTTAGGGTTCCGTAGCCAAATGGCAAAAAACGGAACCCTTATAGATTCGTCAAGTCTGTCTGTCTGTCTGTCTGTCTGTCCGTCCGTATGTCACAGCCAATTATTTCCGAAACTATAAGATCTATACTGTTGAAATTTGGTCAGTCGATGTATTCTGTGAACCGCATTAAGATTTTTACATAAAAATAGAAAAAAAAACAATACATTTTGGGGGTCCCCATACTTGGAACTGAAACTCGAAATTTTTTTTTTCATCAAACCTATACGTGTGGGGTATCTATGGATAGGTCTTCAAAAATAATGTTGAGGTTTGTCATTTCATTTTTTTCTAAACTGAATAGTTTGCGCAAGAGACACTTCCAAAGTGGAAAAATGTTGGTCCCCCCCCCCCTCTAACTTCTAAATTAAGAGAGTGATAAAACTAAAAAAAATATATGTTGTACAATAACATGCAAACTACCAACGAAAATTGGTTTGAACGATATCTAGTGAGTAGTTTTTTTTAATACGTCATAAATCGTAACACGCAATTTACCTTTCATCCAATCAATATACTAGTATTAAAACATCGATGAAGGTTACAACGAACTACAAGAACTTTTATATGATGTTACTTGCTGATACGGAACCCTTCATGGGCGAGTCCGACTCGCACTTGGCCGCTTTTTATACTAGTGTATTGATAGAATGAAAGGTAAATTGCGTTTTACGATTTATGACGTATTAAAAAAAAACTACTCACTAGATCTCGTTCAAACCAATTTTCGTTGGTAGTTTGCATGGTAATGTACAACATATATATTGGTACATATGTATTTAGAAGTTACAGGGGGGGGGGGGGGTTACGCGCAAACTATTCAGTTTAGAAAAAAAAAATATTAGAAACCTCAACATCACAACACGTATGGGTTTGATGAAAAAAATTTTTTTGAGTTTCAGTTCCAAGTATGGGGACCCCCAAAATGTATTTTTTTTTCTATTTTTATGTAAAAATCTTAATGCGGTTCACAGAATACATCGACTGACCAAATTTCAACAGTATAGCTCTTATAATTTCGAAAAAAATTGGCTGTGACATACGGACGGACAGACAGACAGACAGACAGACAGACTTGACGAATCTATAAGGGTTCCGTTTTTTGCCATTTGGCTACGGAACCCTAAAAATGGAGTGTCGATATCATTAGTATAGACTAGCTCCGAGACTACTCGCGGTTATTGTTATAATCGCGAGTAACGCCGCAGAGTAAGGCCGGGCAAAAAATATTAGCCAGCTACTCCTTAGGTTATCAGTTTTCTGCCAGTGAAAGTTCCATCAAAATCAGACAAGCCTTTCCAGAGATTATTTGAAACAAAAAACAGATAGACAATAATTTAACAAAAAGAAACCGACTTCAAAGAAAAACTATTCCGAGTACCCAAATCGCCTATGATATTTGAGGAGTTCCCTCGATTTCCTTGCGATCCTATTATCAGAGCCCGATATGGTGACGATGAGGCTACCTGTAAGCTACGCCCATTCCTATACAAAAATAATTTATACTACACCTGATCGGAACAGTACTCAATATTCCCTATAAATGAAAAGAGAAAGTTAGTCTTTTCCTTGACCTAAATAAGCGGGAGGAAAAAATGTATGAAAATCCATTTCTAACGTGTTTTAGCGGGAGAGAAAGTTGTATGAATTTTCATTTCTCATGTGTTATCTTATCTATGGCGCGCGCCTGCCCAAAGAGTTTTCATATAATTTAAATATGGAATCTCCGTGCCACTGACATCCTTTTGTGAAGAATAAAAAAAAACAAAAGAAGCGCGAAATATTTATATCTTATGTCATATTCTAAGCTAAATTGTGTCTTACATGGTGTCTTACGTTTTGATTTTATTTTATAAATACTTTAAATGTTCCTCACAGGTGTAGTATAAAGCACTGTGTAGCACTCGGGTGAAAGTCCCATTCCTACCTCGGGAGTATTGTGGCCCTAGGCTGCGCCTTCGGGCCACAAACTGCTCCCTCGCTAGTAATCGGTTCCTTTCCTCCCTCGGTGAACAATGTACTATTTTGAAATCGGTTCATAAACGACGAAATTATCGTTGAACATACATAAAGAAAAAGGGATTCCGATGAATTAAGAACCTACTCCTTTTTTTTGAAGTCAGTTAAATATTATTATAATAATATACTTTCATATATTTTTTTATATATTCAAGCCAATACCAAAGTGACTCTACTCTGGCTGATGGAAAGCATGAGTAGAATCCAGGAGTATTAAGTATTTGTTTAGATCAACACCCTATATATCATAGCAATTTGTTTAGATCAAGGTTTAGATCAGCCTATATATCATAGCAACCCATACCTGGTCACCTGCTTAGGGTCCAAGCTCTTAGATTTAGCTGCATGACGTCTGCCGCTGCGCTTCCGACGAACGACCACTCCATCTTCAGGGCTCGTACTCTTCTTGCCTCTCTTAGCTTCTGTGAAAAAATATAAGATACTGCGTTGGATCACGAAATCGGAAAGAAAGAAAGCCTGCATGGTGGAAAGCATGAGATGAATCCAAGAGTGGTGGTCTCCAAATTCACTGTGAGTTTAGTTTAGTTTTTAAAAAAATACAAATCCCACATTAGGAATATAAATCCTGTGTCGCGGGGAACTTTACAAACATACATGAAACGGACACAAAGATCATCCAGACTCAGAACAACAATTTGTGAATCACACAAAGTGTTGTGCCGTGTAGGATTTGAGCCCACGATATTTTGCAAAGTAAAAAGCGACGTGGCGACCGCTTAAACCACTAGGCCAACCGTGCAGTCAATGTGAGTGCCGTTAATGAAGCATTGTTACCCACTCATTAGCGGCCTAGTGAAATCATCATCATCAACAGCCTTTAACAGTCCACTGCTGGACATAGGCCTCTCCTTAGAAAGGAGGTTTTGGCCTACTATACCACGCTGGCCAGACGGGTTGGTAAAGGGTTTGTTTCAAGTTTTCCTTCTCTTGGCAGTGATGTTAGCTGCTTATTTTGTTCCTTTAGTCGCCTCTTACGACACCCGTGGGATGAATAGGGGTGGTGACACTTTGTATTCTTAATCCGTCACCACACGGACAAAAATTGAAGTGTCAGTATGTAATATCAATAAAACAGTTTATTTACTAAATGCATATAAAGCATATACTATACCTAAATAAAAAAAAAAAATTGTTCCTTGTTCAAATTCAAATTCAAATTCAAAATTCTTTATTCACTTAGGATGCAATACATCTCTTGTGACAGGTCAAGATTCTACATGTACATTTATGCCATGTTCGCAAACAATAGGTAGAGCCGGAGAAAAGAACATGGCAATAAAAACTCGCGGCCACTCCTTTCAAATCGCCAATGTTTACATAGTTTTAATGTTTATAAACCTGATATGGGGGTAAGGTGCTGCCACTAATATACTATACACCATGTTAGAGGACTGATGCAAATTATAGTGATTAAAAATTAGAACTTATGCTTATTTAAAAAAAAAAAACAACAGCCTCAGTGGGTACAACATAGTAGGAGCATCTACTTACAACAAAGGTAAAAACTATATGTGCTCAAATATTGGCCAAATTACTGGTAACGAAAGATTAAATATAAAATATTAATTATAAGATCAAAAGAAAGAGAAGAATGGCCTTTATTAGTCACGTAGAATCTTTACTTACAAAAGTAAAATCATGTTCTTAAACAATGTGATAACAACATTCACATGAGTAGAATAAAATGATAAGGAGTAAGTAGTCAAATCCATTTTTCTTTATCATTTAAAAATTCGTCAACTGTATAATAACCTTTACGTATAAGATAAGTTTTGACTACATTTTTAAACTTTTCCACTGATAGACTCATAACACTAGCTGGTAACCTATTAAAAAATCGCACGGAAAGACCCATAAATGAATTATGCGTTTTATGTAGCCTATGATATTGACCTACTAATTTATGCTTATGTCTCGTGTTCACCGAGTGAACGTCACTATTCCTGTGATATAAATGCATATTTTGTTTTATAAACATAATGTTTGCAAATATATATTGTGATGCAACTGTCATAATGCCTATCTCTTTAAACTTTTCTCTAAGGGAAACTCGTGCACCTAGTTTGTAAATCGCACGCACTGCACGTTTTTGGAGAATGAAAATTGTTTGAATATCAGCTGCCTTGCCCCATAGCAGAATGCCATATGACATGACGCTGTGGAAATAACCGAAATATACTAGCCTTGCTGTTTCCACATCCGTAAGCTGTCTGACTTTGCTGACAGCATACGCTGCAGAACTGAGTTTCCCTGCGAGACAGAGTTCCGACTAATCTAGACTAATCTAGACTAATATCTTTACCGATTTCCACGGGACTTTCACTGGCAGCTAGCTGATGACATTATGAGTAATTTTAGGCTGCATTTTTAGGGTTCCGTAGCCAAATGGCAAAAAACGGAACCCTTATAGATTCGTCATGTCTGTCTGTCTGTCCGGCTGTATGTCACAGCCACTTTTTTCCGAAACTATATGAACTTATACTGTTGAAACTTGGTAAGTAGATGTATTCTGTGAACTGCATTATGATTTTCAAACAAAAACAGAAAAAAAAACAATAATTTTTGGGAAATACATTGAACTGAAACTATAAAAAAATTTTTTCATCAAACCCATACGTGAGACCTATCCATAGATACCCCATCCAGATAGATATCTGTATGGGGTATCTATGTTTTAGTAGTTTTTTTTTAATACGTCATAAATCGTAAACCGCAATTTACCTTTCATTCAATCATTCAACCATTCTTGTGCCATTCCATTTAACCATTTGACTGCCTTGTTGGTCTAGTGGTTAGCGTATGCGGCTGCTGATCAAGAGGTCTCGGGTTCGATTCCCGGGCCGGAGTAAATATTTGTGTAATCCAGAAATATTTGTTTCGGAGTCTGAATGTTTCCTATGTATAATATGTATGTATTTACAAAAAAAAAAGTATGTTCGTACCGGCAAGTCCGACTCGCACTTGTCACCGCATTAGGCACCATTAGGCTAAGTACACACGAAGCGTTTTTCTCCCGTGCCCGCTGCGGTTGCGGGCCCGCAGCTTCCGTAGAATGCAGATTTATATTAAAAAAAACAAAGCACAACACACGACGCGTTTTACGCCCGCGGCGTGCGCGGTTGTTTGCGGCTCCCGCTGCACCGGCGGGCAACCTGTAGAACCGCGCGGGTCGCGGTCGCCCGTGCCCTCGGCGGGTTGCGCCCGCCCGACGTATCTTGGCGAGGCTTTTAATTCTTCTGTGAAGTAAATATAATGCAACAGCTCGTTTCTGGTGTGTGTCCATGGCGGTCTGAACCTCAACTGAACATTACCGCATCTTGCAACCGCCTGTCTTGCGATCATTGCCCGCAAACGTGGCGGGCTAAGATCGCAACCGCGACGGCCGCGTAACCGCGCAAATAGCCGGTTTCGTGAGTATAGAAAAAAAACCGCAGTTCCACCACCGCAGCGGGCACGGGAGAAAAACGCTTCGTGTTTACTTAGCCTTACGCCCGCGGTGTGCGCGGTTGTTTGCGGCTCCTGCTGCACCGGCGGGCAACCTGTAGAATCGCGTGGGTTGCGGTCGCCCGCGCCATCGGCGGTCTGAACCTCAACTGAACATTACCGTCCAACTTGCAACCGCCTGTCTTGCGATAATTGCCCGCAATCGTGGCAGGCGAAGATCGCAACCGCGACGGCCGCGTGACCGCGCAAATAACCGGTTTCGTGAGTATAGAAAAAAAACCGCAGTTCCACCACCGCAGCGTGCACGCGAGAAAAACGCTTCGTGTATACTTGGCCTAACCGCGCAAATAACCGGTTTCATGAGTATAGAAAAAAAACCGCAGTTCTACCACCGCAGCGGGCACGGGAAAAAAACGCTTCGTGTGTACTTAGCCTAAGTGTTTAGTAAGCTTACAAAACAATGCATCATCGTCATCAGCCTATCCCAGTCCACTGCTGGACATAGGCCTCTCCAATTGCAAACCACTTGGTTCGATCCTCGGCTTCACAATGAATTAGTCAGTTCAATTTTATATTGACACTAGCTGACTCACGCAGCACAATCTGCGTTTTTAGGGTTCCGAAGTTCGTTCGTTGGTTTCGTTTAAAAAGACAACTCCTGCATTAGGAATATAAATTCCTGTGTCGCGGGGACTTTACAAACATACATGAAACGGACACAAAGAACACCCAGACTCAGAACAACAAATTGTGAATCACACAAAGTGTTATCCTACGTGGGATTTGAACCCACGACACTTGGCGCAGTAGGAAGCGGCGTGGCAAACGCTTAAGCCGCTAGGCCAACCGTGCAGTCAAGTTTATGACTCGGAACCCATAGAGATTCGTCATGTCCGTCTGTCCGTCCGTCCGTCCTCAACTTACCGTTCAAACGGTAAGAGCTAGAAAGCTGAAACTTTGCATGACTATGTGTTGTTATTACGTCGACAAAGTGCTGCAATACAGTTATGAAAAAAAAAATATTGGGGTACCTCCCCTACACGTAAAGTGGGGACGATAGATATTCCACTTTAAAGGGAACTTTTTTTAAAACAGGGCGTCCCCCCTCCCTCTAAAAGCTAATCAGCTGGCTCAAAAAATCTGGAAAAAATCATGATGGTGGTCCATATGAACTGAACTGAACAACTGAATGAACTTTGAAGAAAAACTATAACGGATTAGATGACTTTGTTAGTTCAGAAGTTATGGGTCTTAACTTGTAAAATGCGCTCACTTGGAAAACGTCATACAAAATTAACGCATTATTAAGTAAACATAACAATTTATCTATTGGATACGATTTTAAATCCACGTACCATTATGGGTGACTGAGGAACCCTTTCCTATGCGTGGCCTGACACGCACTTGGCCGTTTTTTTAGTTTATATACATATATTTAATAATTATTTTATTTCAAAAATGATAATAATTTAATATTATTTACCAGAAGTATCGTTAATATACCAAGAAACAGCTTTTTTTTTATTCTCACACTTTTCGTCCATTTTGAACGTTCACTAGGACTTCACACAATATTACACTAAATAATAATATTGTTAATTGTAAATAGAACATTGGTTAAATAGCTAAATGTAGGTATTTATTCTCACATTTCTTATGACATTTTCCTTATTCCCTTTATTTATCAGTTCGAGTTGGAGATGATTCATGTCCACACAAATATTATGAAGAGGAAAGATTTGTTCGTTTGTTTAAAATGAATAGAATCTGAAACTATTAAACCATCATCTTCCTAGCTTTTATTATTCCCAAGAATATTTGTGGTCGGTTATTAGTTCAACCAGTTTTACCTGAAAATCAGTTTTTCCACGGAGCGACTGGCATCGGCCCTCCGCAACCCTAAGGGAGAACTGAAATTCGAAGATTGAACTAGCTGTCAGTATATTTGAGAACACTGATTACTCAATAACGATTGCTATAAATCTTCATGACAACGGGGACCAACGGCTTAACGTGATCTCTGAAGAACGGGCGTGAAGCACCGTCAAACTTCCAAATTTCAGTATATGTGATGACGATGACACTGATTCCTAAATAACAATTGCTATAGATGTTCATGACAAACAGGACGGACTGCTTAACCGTGCTCTCTGAAGCACGGGTGTGAAACTTATGAAAAAACTTTTTGTCCTACCGGAATTTGAACCCGAGAAAATTGCATACACTAACCACTAGAGACCAACGAAACCGACCGAAACTACTACAGATAGCTGATGCCCTAACTAGGTAACTTAGGATACTGTTTCAAGACTAGCATTGCCCTGTGGCGTTACCCTTGGTTGTTGCTATAAGCGGGTGGACGGGAAGTGTTTTCCCCTTCATCCGCAGTAGTTTGGTCAGCCACGAGAGGGCGGCGTTCGCGTGTGACGGACGCTGCCTAACGCTGCCTCGTCGTACAGAGATAGAGCACGCATCAGGAGCGGACAGGCGCTGGGAGGAGTCCAGAAAAAGATCTCACCCTGGACTCCTCCTCTTCCTAAAAGAGAAGCGCAAAGGGGGCACAACGTGTGGTTTTTAGCCGGTTCGAGTCCGACACACCGCCCCGCCCCATAGAAAACCCCGGCGGGGTGACGGTCAGAGGGGATTTCCCCTTGTGCAGAAAAAATGGTTGTTATTATAAAGGGGCAACAACCAAAGCGGTTAACGCTTAGATAGTTTTATTTATAGTTTTATTGCAACATACTCTTCTTTGTAATAATAGGTAAAGCAAATAGTTGTTTGTACTTCTTTTTATATAGATAACAAGCTGACCAACGAAGCCCCGTTTGCATCTTCCGTTGTCCGTAGCATGAAGTTTGTTTACCATAAAAAAGGTTCTAGCGAGCCAACCTTAAAAGATAGACATATGCTGTCGTAGACTTTCTTTTAGAACTTTTTAAGAGGAACAATTCTCTCATACATTAATTTTAGAAAACTTAAAACATTTATGCAGCACACGCAGTAGAAGTTCGAAATAGAAATAATATTACAACTTTATTAAAAACATTTTTCACTGATACTCCGCTTCGTGGCGTGATAATATATGGCCTATTGCCTTTCCCGATAAATGAAGAATGTCTATTTGGGAGGGAAAGCGTCTCGTGAACCGCAGTTTAGTTCAATTTGAACTAAAGAGTGATAAATAGCAGTGATAACAAGTAATTAACACAGTGAGAATTTTAGACGATTATTTTACGTTATTTTTAGGTTTTAAGAGTGTTTATATTAAAGTCTCTTGAGGCGACTTCCACATACAGCGTGACGAAAACATACAACAGCGCCATCTAGTGAAGAAACATTGAACTGCGTAGAAAAACACGGAATGAACTATACGGAGTAACTACTCATCCTGAATCGCGAAAGAGACATTCTCGCACCGATTAGCATATATACAACATCCCAACTTCCACTGTTGGGCAGTGGCCCGCCAGGCTTAATCACCTCGCCTGGTCGGAGGATCCTCCCTTTGTGATGGAGGAACACGATACGCGTTCCTCCACAGTAGTTAGTTGTCACTATGGCTTATTTTCTAACTAGCTGTGTCTCGCGGTGCTATCCGCGGTTATGGTTATAAATCGCGAGTAAAACTGCGGAACGAAGCTTATAGAATTGGCCTAAGATGGCTTTATATCATCAGCAATCTGCCTGTGAAAGTTCCGACGAATTCGGTCCAGCCGTTACAGAGATAAACCAGATAGTTGGGAGAATGTCTGTCTCTCTCACTCTCTCTTGATACTGCCTTGTTGGTCTAGTGGTTAGCGTATGCGGCTGCTGATCAAGAGGTCTCGGGTTCGATTCCTAGGTCGGACAAAACGTTTGTATGATCTGCAATCTATTTCTTTCGGAGTTTGGGTATTTTATAAACAGAATATGTAAGTATTTGCCAAAAAAAAGTAGATATTATTATATCAGTTGTCTAGTAAAAGATCTGTTTAGTTTGGGACTAGATGATTTTGTGTATCAGATATCCAAAATATTTATTTATTACTAGCTTTTGCCCGCGGCTCCGCCCGCGTGTATCTCGATTATTGCAGTAAAAAGTAGCTGTGTTATTCTGATATATAAGCTGAGTATCTTACTGTATAGTTACATTCATACATACATAGGTACATACTCACAAACTTTCGCGTTTATAATATTAGTAGGGTATATATATTTATTTGCAATGCGTAGGTAAGCGAGACAAAGAATGAGAATTCGGTCTCAAAAAGTTAGTTAGTCTCAGAGCGCCCATAACTCATAAGAACTGCGTTTCTATGGACGTCTATATTCATTGATTGGTTGTTCCTTCTTTTTGGTATGTCAGGTTCTGTCAAAACTGTCATTGAACGAGTAGGTACATAACTTGAAGATTTTAAACTTACTTTCCGTTGGTAAAATCATCTGTAAAGATGACGGTGACACAATGTTATTAAAAAAATGAAAATCATTTACCTAATATAATTTTTAAGGGTCTTGTTCAAACATAGGCCGTCTTGATCAAGTGCTGTTCTCTGTTCTGTTGTTGTGCTGTCCTGTGAGCCAGTGATGTCGGCGGCCTATAAATCTAAATCCATTGTGAGTATCTTTGATTGTATACTAATATTATAAGTGGTAAAGTTGGTATGATTGGAAGGGTACTGAAACGATTTTGAAAATTCTTTTACCAATAGGAAAGCGCGTTGTATGTGTTTCACAGTCTAGGACGTAGTAACGGGTCCATTGTGCAGGTCTAACGCCTAGATAAGTTACTCCGTGACCCTAGCTGGGGTCTGCGAGAAGAACTACAGGGAGGAGTCGTTATATTAACTTAAAACTGATGACCGGGATTTACAACATACACTCACACGGAGCCTTAATACTGAATTTCATGAAACTGAAGTGGTTATCTGTTTGTTTTGGTCTCTACTGGAAGTATGTCACAGCCTCTTATTCTGGACACTCCAATGGGAGTAATTCTTGATGTGAAGGTCTTAAACGGTGACAGGACTTTTGAATTGAGCCTCAGATAGCCATGGATGGCTGTGCTGGCCCCGAAACTAAGCCTTCTATGCAGAGAGTATCTTGTTATTGATAGTTTTTTATATATTTTAACCTACCAAAGTGACTCTAGTGTGTCTGATGGAAAGCATGAGCAGGATCCAGACAATGCAGCATGCTGATCTACACCATGGCGGCTTAGTGAGATCTTTTTGCGTCATTCTCAGGGCCTCCGGATACCGGGAGAATGATGTAGAACGATTGAACCTCTGGTCTCACACTAATTAAAGATGACGGCACGAATGCTGTCAATTTTACCTTGGTCTTCTGTGTGAGGGTAGTACTGCCCAGGTCGAGCCGGACCATTCGTGTTGATATCAGCGTGGTTCTACTACCTACAAGGATATTTATTTTGAACTTCGTACTTTACAGGTAGAAGTCGCCGGTAGTTTTTAAAACTCACTATAGGAAGAAATGCCGGAACAAACCAGAGATGTTATTTCTTTTAAGTCCTTGAACAGTGATTAAATAAAAACTATATACAGGGTGAATTTTTGAGACGGTACAGTAAGGGCAGGTACCTTAACCGTTATAGTTACAGGAAAACACTTTAAGAAGACTATCCATAATTTTTTAAGATATTCTGAACTGCATTTACAGATTTTGAAAAAAATGTACAGCCAGCAAGAAAATTGGCATTTTAAGCAGAAACTTTTTTTAATGCCAATCGAACCTGTTTCCTATAAGGATCAAAAGTCTCTACTGGACCGACTGAGGTTTGAGTACTAGAAATGTCAGAAATCGCAAAAAACTTTTCTCATACATTTGTATCGAAATAAATAATTTTAATATGTATTTTAGACACAGAAAACAGATAACTTACATTTAGATAACTTATATTTTATTATTCTACGAAATAAATTGCTCAAAACGACCGCCTTTTCACGAATACATAAGTTCACTAATTTTTGTACTGAGCTAGTAGCAGCTGCTAATTTCCTTGGATAGATATCATTTAAAATCCTTGTTAATGCATCTTTCAGCTCCTGAATACTGTTGTATTTTTTTTGTAGTCTTCGTTTTTAGATAGCTCCACGGAAAAATATCGAGAGGCGTTAGATCGGGACTACGAGGTGGTCACTTGGTTGGACCATGTGTACCTATCCGCTCTGCCTATTCAAACTGGAATACGCGGCTGTTGTGTGGCCGAACGCCATCTTGCTGAAAATAAACTTTTAGCAATTCTGACAAGAGCTTCATCATTCATCCAACTGGTTTTGGAGATTCTCTAAAATGACGTCGTTATACACGGTTGAATTAAAAGTACCTTCATAAAACTCCACCATTACTACACGATACTAGTCGCAGTGGATACTTATTTGCGTACCACACCAATGCAGATTCCGTGTTTCTATTATTTACAAAATACGCTTAATACAAATAATGCATTAACAAGGATTTAAAATGATATCTATCCAAGAAAATTAACGGCTGCTACTAGCTCAGTACAAAAACCAGTGTACTTATGTATTCGTTAAAACGGCGGTCATTTTGAGCAATTTATTTCGTAGATCATGTAAATGTAAGTTATCTAAATGTAAGTTATCTGTTTTCTGTGTCTAAAATACATACTAAAATGATTTATTTCCATACAAATGTATGAGAAAAGTTTTTTGCGATTTCTGACATTTCTAGTACTCAAACCTCAGTCGGTCCAGTAGAGACTTTTGATCCTTATAGGAAACAGGATCGATTGGCATTAAAAAAAGTTTTTGCTTAAAATGACAATTTTCTTGCTGGCTGTACATTTTTTTCAAAATCTGTAAATGCAGTTCAGAATATCTTAAAAAAAACATGGATAGTCTCCTAAAAGCGTTTTCCTGTAACTATAACGGTTAAGGTACCTACCCTTACTGTCCCGTCTCAAAAATTCACCCTGTATATGGTCTGAATTGGTCCTTTTCATTTTATTTTATAGCCTGCGAAGAATCCAAGAGTGAGGGCCACCACACTTACTCTGAATGTAGGCAGTATCTACAAAGTCCATACAAACACATTATACGAGTCCTATGCATAATATGACCTAGAAATGATGAATGAATGAATGACACTACCGTCAGGATAGGACAAGACATTTGGGTATTGGCAGAATGCTGTCTGTGGCTGAAGCAAGCAACCACAGTTTCTCTCTTTTAATCGATTATGTTCCCATTCATCCACTGCCACTTTGGTGTTATATGAATGTGGAAAACCCAAGGCTGGAATAGTTGGCACTTGAGAAGTCTTCGTTCAGCTTTAAACTGTTATGTCATACATAATATTTTTGTTAACAGAACTTCACATTTAGCTGCGAAAAGCAAATAGGAAATATTCCAGACTTCAAAGACTTCAAAGATGACGCTGCGAGAGAACAAGAAGAGGAAGAAGAATGTCGGCCTAAGCGAATGCTACTGCTTCTGCTGCACCGGAATGACTTCAGTTATCAGATAGCATTTGTTCTAATGGTTTTCCTGTTGGCTTGCGGCATCATGGTCTTCGCATTCTGTTGCTTTTATTATTTGATTCTACTCGTTTAAACTGAATTTGTCTTTTATTTAACGTTAGATACATGGGTGGTTAGTAATTTTCAAAAAATACAGTTGATGTTATGTATCAGAATAAAACTAATTCATAAAAACCTAAATTTATACCTAAAATTAATTTAAGACATAAACATACCTATAAAATATAATTTCTCCACCCCTGCATTTCCATCATATTCAAATGATCAGTAAACACAAGTATTCAAATATATTACTCATTTAAAAAAAGAAATGTTAACGTCAACGCTTTGACTTAAAACCAATCAGTGAACTGTCAAATTGTCAAACTGGTTTCTGTTCGCAGTGTTAATATTGGCCATAATAATGAAAATAATACAATAATACTGCAACTTTTAACTTGAATGGCGTTCCCAAAGATCGATGGATATGTAGTTACAGAGAAACTAGGTTCGGGCAGCTATTCCACCGTGTATAAAGCCTATACGAAGGTAAACAATCCCTGTTTATTTCAGACCTGCGTTCTTTATCTTATTTATTTAATATATCATAATTTAAACAGTCAATAACCCCTTCAATTAAATGTTGAAAACATTGACACTACTTCTCAAATAGTTGCAGATTAATTATATACGTTATAAGTATTACAAAACACAGATTTTCGTTTTAGTTTAAAACTTTGATTTCAAGGGTAATACGTGTAACAAATATATTTTTATTGCACTTAAGTAGCTTATGAACGTATAAGATGAATAGGTATATATTAGAATTTGATTGTACTGTCATCTATGTAGTATTATATGAATATAAAACATTTGTTGAGTAGTAAACTGAACTTGTGTCTGCTTATCTGCAAAATATCTAATCATTTAGCCTTACTTATCAGTACAACATATGGCAGATAGGAACATTAGATTCTAAGAAGAAACCATGGAGAGGAGAATGATGAGTACATGCATCTCATGATTCGCAGACATCTGTGTGTGTGTATGACTGTAAAATATTTATACTTCATGAAAATAGTGAGTTGATGATGATGGACTACTGTAGCTACCAAAGATTTAAAATATATGAGTAATTCGGAGATCTGCCACACAACATCATCTCGTCCAAAACTAAGCAGGGCTTGTACTATGGGTACTAAGCAACTGATACATATACGTAATTACTTTTTAGTAAATACATACACATATTATACATAGAAAACAACCAAGCTTCGAAACAAATATTTGTAGATCATACAAATATTAGGTATGACCCGGGAATTGAACCTGAGATCTCTTGATCGGTAGACTAACTAGGCGGTAAGACATTTCGGACATCTGCCACACAATGCCATATAGATTCAAACTAAGCAGAGCTTGTACTATGAAAGCAAGATTGACATAAACTATTGATAGATTGATACCTACTTATTGAAAATACTTATTATAAATAGGAAAGACCTCTTCTACTTCCTAGCCTTATTCCCAATATTATTTGGGGTCGGCTACTAGTTCAACCGGTTTTACCTGAATATCAGTTTTTCCATGGAGCGACTGGCATAGGACCTCAGTAACCCTAAGGGAGAACTGAAATTCAAAGGTTTCTTTGTCTGTGTGTGTTGAAGGGCACTGACTTCCCAATAACGATTGCCATAGATGTTCATGAGAACCGGGACCAACGGCTTTACGTGCTCTCCGAGACACGGGCGTGAATCACCGCAAAACTTACAAACAAACATGAATATTAATATATGAAATGGACACAAATTACTTTAACTTAAGAGGCCGTTAGAATGATGCAGAATTTTCTGACCAGGCTGCCATGGTATGGGTCACCATACTGCATTGCCTACCCTCGCAGTGAGGATAGTGGCCCCTACTCCTGGATTCTACTCATGCTTTCCATCAGGCAGAGTCGAGTCACTTTGTCCTCATATACTAATACATTGTCCTCACATTTAATAAAATGCCTTAAACAATGTAACCAAAACTTTTAAAAACAATGTTTGGAAAAGAGTGTCCATGGAGTTTCTTGTCTGTTCTTCTCCATAGGATCTACGAATTGGAACAGACAATTAGCTTCACGACTGACTACTGACTGACTACTTGACATTTTAAAAGTGCCGTTGTATTGGTTTATTTGAAATAAAAATGGTTTGATTTGATTTGATTTGGTAGGCTTACGTAAAAAAAAACTGACTTTAAACAATTTGTAGAAGACACAGAGTTCTCCCAAGTAGGTCCCAACGTCCGACTGCTGGGCTCAGATATCCTCTATAGAGGGTTAAGGCCATACGTCTCCAAGCTGGCCAAGACTCGTTGTGGCTATGTAATCTTGCCTTTGGAAGTTTTTAAGTTGACAACCGAGACCAACTTATTAATGGAACCTCCAAATCACAGTGATTTGAACTGGTAACACTAGTGTGTAGTGTAATAGTGAAAGTGAATTATTATGAATTTACTAACAAATTCAAATTAAAAGAAATCTTATATATTTTACATAAAGTTATTAGCAAGTCTCGACTTTGCAGTGTTGTAAGTTCAAATTCCAACACTTTGAGTGAATTTTTAATGCCTTATTGGTCTAGTGGTTAGCGTATGCTGCTGCTGATCAAGAGGTCTCGGGTTCGATTCCCGGGTTAAACCAAATATTTGTGTATGAACCACAAATGTTTGTTTCGTAGTCTGGGTGTTTTTCTATGTATAATATGTATGTATTTACAAAAAAAAAAGTATGTATATGTATTTATATCAGTTGTTTAGTACCCATAATACAAGCTCTGCTTACTTTGGGACTAGATGACGTTGTGTGTAGATGTCCGAAATATTTATTATTTATTTATTTAATTTGAAATTATTGTTCTGAGTCTGGGTGTTCTTTGTGTTTGTGTCTCGGTTACGCAGTGGTAGCGTATGCAATTGCTGTGCTTGAGATCTCGGGTTCGATCCCTGGGCCGGACCAAATGTTTGTGTGATCCACAAATATTTGTTTCGGAGTTTGGGTATTTTGAAACATACATTGTTTTCACTAAATACGTACAAGAAAACAAATACTGCCTCGTTGGTCTAGTGGTAAGCTTATGCGACTGCTAATCAAGAGGTCTCGGCTTCAAATCCCGAGTTGGGCCAAAAAGTGTTTTTGGGATTTTCTTAGGAAATTCCTAATAGCTGCCCGGAGTTTGGAAGTTTGGCGGTGATTCACGCCCGTGCCTCAGAGAGCACGTAAAGCCGTCGGTCCCGGTTGTCATGAACATCTATGGCAATCGTTATTGGGAAGTCAGTGCCCTCAAATATACTGACAACTAGTTCAATCTTCGAATTTCAGTTCTCCCTTAAGCCGTCCGTAAAGCCGGTTGAACTAGTAGCCGACCCCAAATAAACTTGGGAATAAGGCTAGGAAGATGACATACAAGAAAACACCCACACTCCGAAAAAAATATTTGTGTGATCCAAAAAAAAAAATGTTTATGTATTTATATCAATTGTCTAATACCTATAGACTATGAAGCGTTCTTTTGTCGAGATATTTGTTTATTTATTGTTATAATTATTCTGAATTTCCCACAGGTGGGCGCCCGTTCCATAGTGGCAATAAAATGTGTGGACAAATCTCGCGTCAAGAATTGTGGCACAGCGGTGGACAACCTGATCACCGAGATAAGACTACTGAAGACCCTCACACACCCCCATATTGTACATATGCACAATTTCACGTGGGATGATAAGTAAGTATAGGCAGAGAGTAAGTGGCAAATTTTATGCTGGTATATTAACGCAGGAAATAATATGCTAGTTTGGTTTATACAACGCTATACAGGCACTCCAGTTTCCATATATGCTTTCCATCAGGCAGAGTAGTCTCACTTTGGCAGGCCCATATAAAAAAAATATTGCCAAAAGCAATGTCTTCTAAGGAACCTGGTGCAAGAACTGCTTAGTTAGGAGCAAGATAACGTTGTGTGAATGTAGTGGAATTTTAATTAATTAGCGAATAACGAATTAGCGGTTAATTCATTTCAGAACTGAAAACAAGAGGGTAGATTGCAACAAACTTTGTAACTCATAGTATGTGGCAAAGAATTTGCAGGCATATAGTTTGTGGCTGACTGAGTAACATACTTATATGTAAACTTGTCAACAGAAATATCTACATAATTATGGAGTTCTGCTGCGGCGGTGATATGTCCAAATATATACACAAATATGGACGAGTACCGGAGAAACGGGTAATTTTTATTTTATTTTTAACTAGCTATCTAGATGTAAATTGCGAGTAACGCCGCGGAACGAAGCTAGTCTAAAAAAATTTGCTGTTACTCCTTAGGACATCAGCCAGTGAAAGTCCCGTGAAAATCGGTCAAGTCGTTCCAGAGATTACCCGGAACAAACAGACAGACAAAAAAATATACATTTTAGATGTCAATACCTATATACTTTCATATACGCATGTATTAAAAAACTGATCATTTAATATTTACAAACAGACACTCCAATTTTGTTCATCCCTGGGTAGTCGTAAAAGTCGACTATCAAGCAATCTACCAGGACAACAGCACTGCAAAGAGAAGGAAGACTATAGGCCGACCGTTTATCTGAGTCCTCGCCTGCGCGGTAACAGGGACGCGGGGGTATGATGACAAAGGGGACTGAGACAGGTGCGGGCGGCGGGGGCGCTTAGTGAGATACACGCGAGATGTCCGACCGCACCTGTCTCAGTCCCCTTTGTCGTCATACGCCCGCGTCCCTGTTACCGCGCAGGCGAGGACTCAGATAAACGGTCGGCCTATAGACACAAGCCCGAATAATCTATATGGCCAACATGGTAGAAGGTCAAAAAGTCCTTTGTTATTAGTGGAATGATAATGGACTATCACTGAAGTTGAAGATATCTCTTTAGTTTCATGCTCTCCTGGTAGCACCAAGTTCAATTTAAAAACAAAATTGAAGACTGGAAAGGCTTAGGAGGACATAGGCCATATTTGTCTGCCTCAGAGGCGCAGTGGTTGTGTATGCGACTCCTGTGTTTGAGGTTTCGGGTTCGATTGCCGGGTCGGACCAAATGTTTATGAGATCCGCAAATATTTGTTACGGAGTTTGAGTGTTTTCAATGTATAATGTGTATATATTTACAGAAAAAAGTATGTTTATGTATTATTGATTTAAAAAAAAAGACAACTTGAATTATAGCCGACCGTTTATCTGAGTCCTCGCCTGCGGTAACAGAGGCGCGGGGGTATGACGACAAAGGGGACTGAGACAGGTGCGGGCGGACATTTCGTGTGTATCTCACTAAGCGCCCCGCGCCTCTGTTACCGCGCAGGCGAGGACTCAGATAAACGGTCGGCCTATAGGAATATAAGTCCTGTGTCGATTAGCTATCTGTAGTGAAAATCCCGTCAAAATCGATCTAGCAGTTCCAGTGATAAGCCGGCACACCCGAAACATACCATAATGTACTTTAAGTTGTCAGTTTGTTAATTGACATAGGTATTTAATTCCACAGGTGTTATACTTCCTCCAACAGCTCGCATCAGCTCTCAAGTTCCTCAGAGAGAAAGGTGAGTGTGTAACTTCAAGTTCAGTAAAAGATACATGGTCAGGAATCCAGGCAGAAAGTCGAAAATTCTTCTGCACTTAGTCGAGCTGACTTGACCGGGGCAGTACTACCCTCACATAGAAGACCATCCTAATATGAGAGCATTCGTCGAGTTTTGTTGGCGAGTGAGAGAGAAGCATTTCGATAGGCCACCATAGTATGGATCACCATGCTGCATTGTGTGCATTGAGTATGGGGACCGTTTCTCTTGGATTCTCCTCCTGCTTTCCATCAGGTAAAGGAGATTGCTGAAATGAGATACATAGTGTCGTAAGAGCCGAGTAAGAGAGCAAACTACCAGGACAACAGCACTGCATAGAGATGGTAAACTTGACGTAAAGCATATACCAACCCGTCTGACCTGCATGGTATAGTTGGACAAAACTTCAGTTCTAAAGAGTCCTGTGTCTTGCAGTGGTGCCTTAAAAGCTATTGATGACGATGATGACTTGCTTCGTCTGTTGGCCTTGTAGTTTGTGATCCTGACTGGTATTTCAGATTGAGGTGTTCGAATTCCACCCAGAATAAATAATTTTTTGTCTTGATGTCAGTCATGTATAATGTGGATGTATTTAGTAATAAGTATGTAGCGAGGTGCTCATAGCTCAGATGCCCTGGGTGATCAGAAACAATCACCGAGGCTAAGCAGCGATGGCACGGTCACTTGGATGGGTGACCGTTAATGGCATCATACCATGACGGTATCCGTGATTCGGAAAGTCACGCTTGGGTTGGTCCCGGTTGTGATCATATGATAACAGTCGTAAAGCTAGTTGGAGCCCTTCTGGAGGCTTAAAAACATCCAAAGGCGAGATTGCGTAGCCTCAACGATGTCTTGCCAGTCCCCAAACCGCACTCGGCCAGTGTGGGCACCTTAGCCTTAACCATCTCCTGAGAGGAGACTCCAGCCCAGCAGTAGGACGTCATGTCAGTTTAAGATTAGACAGCCAGGTGTGAGAGATATTTGCGGTTATTTCTCAAATATCAACTATGACAGTCAATGGTTCAACCTTCCTTTGCAGGAGTAGTCCACATGGATCTGAAACCTCATAATCTACTCCTCCACAAAGGATCTGACGGGAAATATATTCTTAAAGTTGCCGATTTTGGGTGAGAAAAACAATTTTTATTTTCTTGTTTTTATCTGTCAGGTTATTTGTCACCCTAGCAGAAACAGGTTAACATCCAGGAGAAGTCATCTGCAAGCATTAAATAACCCGAAGTACTTCAGGGTTCCAGGGTGGGTTTTTCCAGGATTCCTGGTTCCCTATCCACCAGTGACGGTGTGTGGTTTTAGGTGGGCTGAATTCGGACTTAGCTACCAGAAGGGGGTATTCGGAGGTATTTCCGCATAAACCAATAAATTAGCTATTTTACGGATGGGTGACCAAAATTAACACATTGAGATCACTCCTAGAGACATTTTATGCCGAACATCTTTGGACATCATTACGACTAGTTGATTCCTTCGAGAACATTTGCATTTCGATACTTGGGTTTTGAAGATCTGATGGGAGTCATTCCACGTAACAAGATAAGTCGTCTTGTAAGACTTTAAACTGACCTCAATCTTGTTTGTGAAAGAAAGAAGATGTTCCACCTTTAGCAAAGTAGTAGAGCCTCACTGATTTCAGCACGAATGGGCCGATTCATCAGGGGCGGTACTACCTTTACACAGAAGATGAAACTAAAAAGATGGTAAATGGCATCTCACTATAGGCCGACCGTTTATCTGAGTCCTCGCCTGCGGTAATAGGGGCGCGGGGGTATGACGACAAAGGGGACTGAGACAGGTGCGGGCGGATATCTCCTGAGTATCTCACTAAGCGCCCCCGCCGCCCGCACCTGTCTCAGTCCCCTTTGTCGTCTTACCCCCGCGCCCCTGTTAGCGCAGGCGAGGACTCAGATAAACGGTCGGCCTATAGGCCACCATAGTGTGTGGGTCACCATGCTGCATTGTGAGCAATCACAGTTAGGATAGTGACCTCTATACTTGGATTCTTGTCGTGCTTTCCGTCAGGCAGAGTGGAGTCACTTTGGTAGGCTTACAAATAAGAGTAGGTACCTGACAAAAATCTTTATCCATGTCTGATAGTAAGCGCACACCAAACGTATATCTTAACCAATAGGTAGATTCTTAACGGTCTTTATTGATAAGAGTATAGCATGACATAAGCATTCATTCAACTAGCAGTAATTTGATGACCTGTCGACTGATGGTAAGCGCATACCAGACGTATAATAAATAACTTTATAAATATAGCTTTTTAATCTGTTCTTAGTACCAGGAACACAGTCTAACCAAGCAGATTTTACCGACTTATGGTAAGCGCACACCCAAACGATTTTTCTTAATTATCAGTAAACATAGCCTTACACTTGTAATCAGTCAGTAATCAGTCAACTTGTAGTAATTAAACAACCAACCAGCTGATGGTAAGCGCACACCAGACGTAAAACTTAACTAATGTAGTTTCTTGCCAGTGTTTAGTACCGGGAGCACAGCATGACCCAGACAGTGATTCAACTTGCAGTACTTGCCCGCAGGTTCGCCCAACACATGACCGCCGAAGGCCCCCGTTCTGTGAGAGGCTCCCCCCTATATATGGCCCCTGAAATGTTGTTTGGAGAATATGACGCCAGAGTGGACTTGTGGAGTGTTGGTAAGTGCTCTCAAAATGTATATGATTTTCTTGAGTTGAAACTGAAACCGTACACAACGTCCTTTTTAGGGTTCCGTACTTAATGACTCAAAACTCTTTCAGTCGTCGTCATGTACGTCCGTCCGTCCTCGACCTACCGCCCAAACGGTTGGTGCTAGAAAGATGAAACTTTACATAAGTATGTGTTGTAATTACGTGGACAAAGTGCTACAATAAAATTATGACAAATATTTTTATTTATTTTTTACTTTGGGTACCTCCCCTACATGTAAAGTGGGGGTGTTTTTTTCCGCGTGATCCCCATCGTGTGGGGTATCATTAGACAAGTCTTTAAAAAGTATTGTAATGTTTCTAAAACCATTTTTCGATTTAGGTCTCTGTTTGCAATGAAAACTATAGCAGTTTGGGTAACTTTTTTATTTCATTAGTTATAGGGGCGTAACTTTTAAAATACACTCACTTGGAAAACTTCGTACAAAAATAACGAAATTATATGTAAACATAACAATTATCTTCTACACACTATTTCAAAGTCACGTGCCATTATGGGTGACTACAGAACCTTATTCTATGCGTGGCGTAACACACACTTGGCCGATTTTTAATTGAATTTGTATTTTTGAAGGTTTATTTTTATGTATTGTATATTTGAATGTGTTATTATTTCAGGTGTAATTATGTATGAATGCCTATTCGGCCGAGCGCCTTACTCGTCAAATACCTTCAAAGAATTGCTCGACAAAATACAACGACAGGCGCCTATAGAAGTGAGTTGTCTACCTGTATACATGTATGTTGATATACATTTTTATACAAAACACAAACAAATCTATTGTTCTAGAAGTTTCTATATTCCTTCAGTGGAAATACTATTTTAGAGAACAGAGAACGTTTTATCTATAGAGTACTATTATTATGAACTAACTGACAAAAAAAAAGTTGTGTGTGCGATTCACACCGATAGAAGTGAAACTTCAGTAAATCGACAAAAGAATGAGATGAATATATCAGTGTACAGTATTAGCTCACGTACGTTTCACATATACTAACACACGTTAAATGCTCAAATACAAACAAGTATGTGCAACAGTGTGCAATATACATACACACCGACACTTGCTCTCTCGCTCTGGCTCACTAATTTTTGTATTTGTGTCTCTTACCTGTCGTTTTTCCGTTGCATTCGGTTTGAAATCACAACGATTCTAAAGAAGTTTTACTTCATAAATCCCCGATTTTGGAACATTTTTCATTGATCTTCGCTCCTTTTGGTCGTAGCGTTATGAAATATAGCCTATAGCCTTCTTCGGAAACTGAGCTATCTGATACTAAAATAACTATTCAAAAAGGACCGTTACTTCCTGAGATTCGGGCGTTCTATCAAAGAAACACAAACTTTCAGCTTTATTTTCAACTAGCTGAGCCCCGCCGCGGGGGGAAACTAGTTTTAAAAAAGTAGCCTAATTTACTCCTTATATCATCAGCTATCTGCCAGTGAAAGTCCCGTCGAAATCGGTCCAGCCGTTCCAGAGATTACCCGGAACAAACAGACAGACAGACGAAAATTGTAAAAAAAATATTTTGACATTATGTACCGTGTAAACATACATATATTATGTATAGATAAGTCACTTTAGTCTCTTAACCCTCAGATACCTCCAAACTCTTCAATATCCCCCAGTTGCCGGGACCTGCTGACCAGGCTGCTGCAGCACGACCCCGACAAGAGGATCAGCTACGAAGAGTTCTTTACCCACCCGTACTTGGACCTTGAACACATGCCTTCTAAAGAGAACTATGAGAAGGTACCTCCTTGCTTTTACTGGGAGCCTGGTACTTTAGGATTATAATAATAGTGGGGATATGAGGATAGCGGATTAATATGGGGGGAGAAATTGTATATAAGGCTATGGGAGCTCAACTTTGACTTTGGTTTAGATGTAGGCCGTTCAAGATGTGGCGACTTCCACATACAGCGCAAGTAAAATGTACAACAGCGCCATCTACTGGAGAAATACTGTTCCTACTAATCCTAAATCGCGATATAGAAATTCTCGCACCGACTAGCATATATGCTGTGGTCCGCCTGACACGATCCTCTCTTTGTGCTGAGGGACACGACAACCGTTCCTCCACAAAAGGTCTTGGATTCGATTCCCGAGTCAATTGTGTTGTGCTGTTTTTCTTACAAGAAATTCTTAACAGCATTCCGAATTCTTTCTCTCTTCCGCCACCTGGAATAGAGAGAGATATATGATACAGTAAGTGAAATAAGACTAATTCAAATGATTTTCCAGGCTGTGACCCTGATAAAGAGAGCCATCGAGCTGGACAGCCAGAGCCAGCTGGAGCAGGCGTTCGTGTGCTACCGCGACAGTCTACTGTACCTCGTGCCGTGCGTGGGCTGCGAGACGGACTCGCTACGGAGGGCTGCACTCGCTGATAAACTCACCAGGTATGGATAAATTCATCAACCACTGATAAACTCACCAGTCACTGATAAACTCTCCAGCCACTGATAAACCGGATAAATAATAATAAATAAATAAATGTTCCGGACATCTTACACACAACGTCATCTAATATGAAACTAAGCAGAGCTTGTATTATACCCATAATACACAACATAACACAATACTAGACAACTAATATAAATACATAAACATACTTTTTTTATATTTGCGGATCACACAAACATTTGGACCGATCCAAGAATCAAAGCCGAGCCCTCTTGATCAGCAGTCGCATACGCTAACCACTAGACTAACAAGGCAGTTCAAATTCAATCTAAATTCATCAACAACTGATTAACTCACCAGCCGCTGATAAACTCACCAGCCACTGATAAATTCACCAGAAGCCGATAAATTCACCATGTCAAAATAAACTCACCCATTTAAGGAATAAACATTCGCCGCAGTCTCCTATTTACTTCTTCAATTTCCACTTGCAGGTACATGGAACGCGCTGAAGAGTTAAAACTATATTTAAAAGGAGTCAGTTCTCAGACGATGAACGCTAATACGAATGATACCAACAGCGTTATATATTCTCCTATCGCCAGTGTTGCCAACCACAATAATTATAATAGTAAGTACTATGGTATCATCAAGTTCACTGCTGGACAAAAGCCGCTTATCACATTTACCACACTGTTTTTTTGTTTTAGGAATACACATACAGATTTAGAACAGTTATATGATTATATATGTTTCTAGATAAAAGCTCTTGAGCCTCTGCAGTTTCGAAGATATGTGGCCTCTATGGCAGTACTCTATCACCTTTACCATTGGGAATGTTCTGACGATCTCTTCCATCTGGTCTCATCTTTTCCCTTGCTCTAAAGCTCAATCATCATCAACAGCCTTTAACACTCCACTGCTGGACATAGGCCTCTCCTTAGAAAGGAGGATTTGGCCTACTATACCACGCTGGCCAGACGGGTTGGTATAGGGTTGGTTTCAAGTTTTCCTTCTCTTTGCATTGATGTTGTCTTGCGTAGTTTATCCCTTAGTCGCCTTTTACGACACCCGCGGGATGAATAGGGGTAGTGACACTCTGTATTCTTAATCCGTCACCACACAGACAAAACCAAAAGTTCAATACGTGCTGGCATTGGAAGCCGCCGCTTTAGAGAAGGTGACTTACGATCTGGAACTAAATGGTTCGGCTTCCTGTTCCCTCTATGACCCCGGGTCCTTCAAGCGGGGCGTGAAGAAGCTTCTCCCTAGGCCGCTATAGAGGGGGTCACCATGCTGTACTGTCTGCACTCACAATGAGTAGTCTGACCTCACTCTTGGATTCTACTCCTGCAGAGTATCAGGCAAAGTAGTCATTAGTAGGGTCATGCTGTCTTCAGCAAGAATGGTCCGCTCGACCGGTGCAGTACTACCCTCACACAGAAGACCAACCTAATAATGACAGCATTTATACTGATGTACTTAGCTGATGAGTGAGAGACCGGAGGCCCAATGAGGTAGAAACGTCTCAAGAGGTCACCATGCTGCATTGTGTCATTCACAATGAGGATAGTGACCCTACTCCTAGATCCTACTCATGCTTTCCATCAGGCGGAGTAGAGTCACTGGTAAGACAACACAACTGAAGTCCAACTTAAGTAAATAGAGACAATAGGCTTGCACAGTGTCTTAGTTAAAAGCGTAAAAAAGTTTTACCTCAAAAATAGTGGAAGCTACCCACAAATATCAAATAATTACTACCATTATTTTTTTTTTATTTTCTTTTCTAGTGCCTTAAATGTGATTTAGTTATTATTCATCAAGAACCCATAACGTCCCACTGCTGGGCCCGGGTCTCGGGAGAAGGTGAAGGCCATACGTCCCCACGCTGGTCGAGTGCGGATTGGGGACTATCAACACACATTGTAGCTACGTACTCTTGCCGTTGGTTAGATGTTTTCAAGCCGCCGGAAGGCCTCCAACTAAGCTTCACGACTGTTATCTAACGTGACCTCATGGTATCATGCCACAAACGGTCACCCATCTGGGAACTGCCCGGATTGTCATTGCAAATTATTTTTATCTTGACTTTATGTAATTGTTTGATTGCAGATACCTCTGCCCTTTCATACAATCCTAGTACTGGACAAGCCAGCTCTAGTACTAACGGGATACACGAACAGGCAGACAAACAGACGGACAAAGTCGCTATACAAGATAGTGGACAAGTAAGTATTATTACTCACGTATTTTGTTGCCTTTGAAGCTAATATTGTTCATCCTACTATAAACGCGAAAGTTTGTGAGTATGTACATATGTTTGTTGCTCTTTCACGCAAAAACTACTGAACGGATTTGAATGAAACTTTACAGTAATATAGCTTATATTTCAGAATAACACATAGGCTACTTTTTACTGCAATAATCGAGATACAAAGGCCAAAGCTATGTGATTATAAAATACATAAATCGTAGATGTCAAAATGTATCACTGTTTATCTCCTGTTAAAACTTCACAGGTTGCTATACATAACACACTTGCATAGCAACCATAATGATACGCGGGTAACACCGCGGGGCACAGCTAGTAGATCTATATAATTGGATGTAGTTTTGTACTGAAATATGATTTTCTTCTAAATTTAATGGAACCCAATTTATTCTTGATATCATCAGCTATTTCCCAATGACAGTCCACACGAACTTGACTGAGCTCTTCAAGAGATTAGACGAAAGAAACGATTAAACAAACATTTTCTCAAAATTTGATTTGAGTACCGTATATATTTTAGGTAGTGCGAGGTAAAACTGCCTCGTTGGTCTAGTGGTTAGCGTATGCGACTGCTAATCAAGAGGTCTCGGGTTCAAATCCCGGGTCGGACCAAAAAGTGTTTTTGGGTTTTTCTTAGGAAATTCCTAACAGCAGCCCGGAGTTTGGAAGTTTGGCGGTGATTCACGTGGTTCCGGTTGTCATGAACATCTATGGCAATCGTTATTGCGAAGTCAGTGCCCTCTAATATACTGACAACTAGTTCAATCTTCGAATTTCAGTTCTCCCTTAGGGTTGCGGAGGTCCGATGCCAGTCGCTCCGTGGAAAAACTGATATTCAGGTAAAACCGGTTGAACTAGTAGTAAACTAGTAGACCACTAATAAACTTGGGTATAAAGGCTAGAAAGAAGATTGTTTATAGGTAGTAGAGCCAGGCTGATTTCAGCACTCGTGGTCCAGATCGACCGGGCCAGTACTACCCTCACACAGAAGACCATCCTAATAATGACAATAATGACAGCATTCTTGCTGACGTATTTCGTTGGTGAGTGTGAGACAGGAGGCCCAGTGTTGGTCAACATGCTGCATTATGTGAACTCCTAGATTCTATTCCTGCTTTCCATCAGGCAGAGAGTCACTTTAGAAAGAACTATATATAAAAGAATGAGGTTTCCAAGGAACCCCTTCTCAACTTCGTTTCTTGCAGGCAGGTTCTTGAAGAGTGGTATTGCACTTGAGGTTCCTTAGATTGAGGCGTCTACAGACGGTAGTAGTACCTTCAGGTATACCATCTGCAAATGTACTGCTAACTCCATTAAAAATCTCATAGAGCCTTCTAGAAGATTATTGAAGAAGGGCTAAATTCCTTCTTAAATGTGGTTTGCTTGTCAGACGGAGACCTCCAAGCCTCCCCCTGCCAACACAACTCCGAAGGCGAATCGTTTCGGCTTCAGGCGTCTGTTCGGGAAGCAAGCCTCTATGCCGTACCTGGACTCCAAGGATTCTAGCATTGTGAGTATTCAGGATATAATGGAGTGATTAGCGGAATATCACCCCTCCCCCCTCCCCCTATTAAACCCATGAATGTCGTAAGAGCTGACTCAGGGAGTAAACTACCAGGACATCAGCACTGCAAAGAAATGGAAAATCAAGTTACAAAAATGTTCATTTCGTTTGAAATCTAGGAGTTTAATTTTTAGGGGGCGGAGCTTGATAGTGACGTCACTATTTTCTTAACTCGAATAGTTCAGATAATTGAATAGCGCTTTGTATCGTCTCTATCGTATGTATACTAACTAACCCACGCAGCATCGCCTGCGTCTAATCATTGCCCGTGGCGTGTGTGTAATAATGGTTATAGTGAACCAAGCAAACTTTTAGAACTTTTCAAGAAGAACATTATTCTCACCAATCTTTAACGATTTCCGCAGCGCACGCATTGGTAGCTCTCAAAAGGAATGATTTTTGATTGTCGCGTAAGGATATATAGGCTATCTAACACTGAAAGAATTTGCCAATCGGACCAGCGGTTCCTCAGATTCAAACAATCGAACTGTTCAACTAATAATATTAGTATTTCGGACATCTTACACACAACGCCATCTAGTCCCAAACTAAGCAGAGCTTGTATTATAAGTACTAGACAACTGATTTAAATACATAAACATACTTTTTTTTGTAAATACATACATATTATACATAGAAAACACCTAAACACCGAAATAAATATTTGCATGATGATACAAAAAATTAGTCCGACCTGGGAATCGAACCCAAGACCTCTTGATCAGCAGCCGCATACGTCTACTACGAGACCAACAAGGCAGGCAAAGTATAGCTTGTAATCTCTTTCCAGACAGCAGAGACAAGCCAACAAGAGAAGAAGATACCTTCAGGAGAAACTGTCAACGATGCCTGTCGGATCTCATAGCTCACCTCACACCGTACGGTGTTGGGTTCGATGCTCAGTGACGGTATACTAGTCGTATATACTACATAAAGCACCACGGTACATAGAATCACAGTTCTTTGAAGACAAACGTTCTGCGACCTATATTGCCGCTAGACGGCGTGACAGTCGCGCTTAGATTGCTGTCTCTCTCTAACGCATTGCAAAGCGAACTGAGAACGACACTAGCGCCGCCAATTGCGAACTAAACTGGGGGCAGACCCCATTTGGATTCGGCACAAGATTTGTTTAAGGACTGCGCTTCTATGTGGCTGTATTTATTGACTGTAGGGAATAGCTATAGGCAGGTGTTTCCCTCTATCAAAGTATAAGCCCAAATGGGCATTTACACTACACTGTTGTGACATACTATGTGCTTATGTGTGTGTGGGAAATTGTGAATATTTTGTTTAATTAGTTACTAGCTGAGTGAGTTTTAGTTCTAAATTGCGAGTAACTTTAGTTCTAAAGTAAAAGTTGTTGTCCAGTGAAAGTCATGTCAAGTTTGTTTCAGCCGTTCCACAAATTACTTGGAACAAAAAGACTTGCTAAAAAAAATTGCTTGTTTAATGTTAGTACCGTATATATTTGATATGAATCAACTGAACATCATTTAATATTACATACAAACACTACAATTATATTTATTTGTGTAGATATGTGAGTTGATAGTACCAGGCGATTAAATAAAATAAATATTTCGGACATCTTACACACATCATCTATAGGCCGACCGTTTATCTGAGTCCTCGCCTGCGCGGTAACAGGGGCGCGGGGGTATGACGACAAAGCATCTCGTGTGTATCACACTAAGCGCCCCCGCCGCCCGCACCTGTCTCAGTCCCCTTTGTCGTCATACCCCCGCGCCCCTGTTACCGCAGGCGAGGACTCAGATAAACGGTGATAGTCCCAAACTAAGCAGAGCTTGTGCTATGGGTACTAGACAACTGATATACATAATGATAGTACCAGGCGATTAAATAAAATAAATATTTCGGACATCTTACACACATCATCTATAGGCCGACCGTTTATCTGAGTCCTCGCCTGCGCGGTAACAGGGGCGCGGGGGTATGACGACAAAGCATCTCGTGTGTATCACACTAAGCGCCCCCGCCGCCCGCACCTGTCTCAGTCCCCTTTGTCGTCATACCCCCGCGCCCCTGTTACCGCAGGCGAGGACTCAGATAAACGGTGATAGTCCCAAACTAAGCAGAGCTTGTGCTATGGGTACTAGACAACTGATATACATACATAACGTAATGGCGGCTCCCTCCGGCCTCTGTTACTCTCTTTATCTGCTCTTGTCTTTGAATATAATGACACAGAACAAGGCTTATTGTAATAATGGTTAAAACTTAATGCAAAATGATTTAAAAAAGACAAATGATTGAATATGTGTTTGTGTGTATATTTTACCAGTTATTTAATTTCTTTTTTATGTGAATCCAGCTGTAGGAGTCACCATCCCCATTGTGAGGGTAGGCAATGCAGCATGGTGACCCAAACTTAGGCGGCCTGGTCAGATGTAACTGCACCATTCTCCCAACCTTCGGAGGTCGGGAGAATGATGCAGAATGATTGGGGCTCCAGTCTCACATTTACCAATGAAGTACAACAGTAAGAATGCTGGCATTATTGAAATTGTCTTCTGTGTGATTATGTTTCACACTGTCTTTGACTGTTGAGAAATAAGACCATGGCGGTTCAGTGAGATGCTTTTTCATGTTCCATTTCTTGTAAATATAACATTGTTGTGCATTAAATAAGTGCCTAGATATAAAGTTAAAACCCTTAAAGAGTCTACATTTCTTTTTCAATAATACTGCACGCTCAATTGTTATTACTTTTTAACCGACTTTAAAAAAGGACTGTTTGTTACCTCAGAACTTTCCATTGAGTGAACCGATTTTGATAATTTTTTTTTTCTTTTCTGGTGCCTCCCTTGTGGTCCTATGATAATGAAATCGGGATCTGATGATAGGATCCTGGAGAAATTGAAGGAACTCCTCCAATATAGGCGCACCTGTCGCGATTTGTATATTATCTGCAATATTATCTAATTGGAAATATTTAAAGTCAGTCGTGAGGGTATGCATAGAGCAATACGGTAGGTAGTTGTCATATATGCTGTCTTGTTGGTCTAGTGGTTAGCGTATGTGGCCATCAAGAGGTCGAGACATATTTTTTTATATGTTTACATGTAAAACTCAAGGGTTAGGATCCACACTCCATTGTAATTGTCTTTCTTACTTCTACTTAAAATTCACATAAATTAGTATGTAAAAACAAAAACTGTCAAAGATGCAAAAATAACTATACTGTATTACATCTTGATTGTCTGGTGTTCCTGAACTTAGTAAACAAAATTAACAGCATATGCGGGGTAATCCCCGAAGTAAATCCTCGTATGCCGGAAATCGAAACAATTTTATTGACGTATGCTTAAGGAATAGTATCAAAACATTGTTCGACGTAAAGCTGGAAACACGTTATCGGCCGCGGCTGATAAGTGTGCACAGTCTCGATTTCTGTCGGACGTCCGTAGGCTCAAGGTGAGTCAAAGGTCACGTCCACGACTTACGTCCGATAGTTATGTTTATGTTAGAAATTTATATTGAGATTGTTTATATCGATAAGATTTAATGATACATTTTATTCTTCTATTATTCTCTCAATCTCTATCCACTTCATTTTAAGTGAAGTCTTACTGCATTCGAAGATCTTTCAGTTCACCTTTTTAGGGTTCCTTAACCAAAAGAGTAAAACGGGAATGTATTATTAATACTCCTCTGGGGTGTAAAAATCACATTTGGGAGGGAGCCCCTTCAATATTTACTTAATTCTGTCGTGGAGTTTCAGTAATAGGGTCACGTTCTTTACCTTGGGTACGGAACCCTAAAATGAACTGAGGTAGAGTTCGAACCCGAAACCTGTCAAACGGAAGCTTTATCTGCCATTATTATTCTACTTACGATAACTGGTTGTAATGACTTTAATTTGTAATGTATCCCAGTAATATAATCACCAACAGTCCACTGCTGGACATACTCCTCAGGAAGGAGGTCAAAATGCAAAATATTTTGTTATTTTTTATTAATTGCGAAGTTGAAAATATAAAGTGCCTTTTTTTTAATATGGAATGTGTTTTAATTTATACCATGAATTTTGAACAAAGATTATATTAGTGATTGCGTTTACGGATATTCAGTACATCACTAGCTATCATTAAAACCCATAATATCCCACTGCTGATCTCAGGTCTCCTCTAAGGAGAGGGTTAAGGCCATACGTCCCCACGCTGGCCGAGTGCGGGTTGGGGACTGGCAAGACACGTTGTGGCTAAGTAATCTTGCCGTTGGATATTCTTAAACCGCCCGAAGGCCTCCAACTAAGCTTCACAACTGTCATTCTATGATAACAACCGGGACCGACAGATTAACATGACTTCCGAATCACAGTACAGCCAAAATGACTCTGTTCAGCCTGATGGAAAGCATTAGCAAAACCCAAAAGCGGTGGCCACCGTCATTGCCAATGTGGACAATTTGCAGATCACACAAAAATTTGGTCCGACCCGAAAATCGAACCCGAGACCTCTTAATATCTATAAACTATAAACTGGATCAACCAAGTTGACTAATTTAGGTTACAATGAAATAAGAATCAATAATATAACTCATTATTTATTTAGTCAGCACTTACTTCTACGTGGACATCATACGACAGCGGCAAAAAGCATCCATACTTGGAAGACTCTTACACCTTAATTATATTAACATTAAAACTCTCCCTCTCTCCCTCCCACCAGTACCTCACTTCTTCCTGTCTCACTCTAACACAAACCTACCTACAGTACTGAGCAAGGAATAAGGCACATCGACTTCTAGAAAGAGACATTCGGCTAATTTCAGCTTTGTAGAGCGTTGTCGCACACTACCTGTGTTACGTTTTGTCGGTCGTTCGATAAATGCGGTGGACTAGAAGTTCGTGCGAAAGAGACAACGCTCTACAAAGCCGAAATTAGCCGATTGTTTCTTTCTAAAGGTCGATGTGCATTAGTTCTTGCTCAGTACTGTACCTTTATACCACTGCTGCGAACCTGGTACTCAATTTCTTTTTTTTTATGTTTTCTTTCTAAACATTTTTACACGAATATAGTTTAAAATTATTGTATATTTCATCTATATATATAAAAATGAAACCCGTTTTCCTTGGTCACGGCATCACGCGTGAATGGCTGGACCGATTTCACTAATTCTTTTTTTGTTGTATTTGTTATTATTAGGAGAAGGTTCTTACGGAAAAAATATTAAGAAAATCTCTCAGAAATATTGAAAAATAAACATTTAATTTTGTATATTTAAAAAAACGCGCGTGACGAATGTCAATGTCATTCACAGCCATTGAGTGACGTTGAATTGGCGGTACGAAGTTCGCGGGGTCAGCTAGTATCTTATAAATTAACAAAATCGACCAGCATGCAATGGGAGAGATGTCCAGCAGTGGACTGCAATATATTAACAGTTACAGATTACTCCTGTAGTATTTCTGCGCGCCTAGTACTCGATACAATAAACCAATATGGTGTCAAACTAACTCCTGAGAGTTTCGCACTGTGACTGTATACTGATTTAACCACTAAAGTGTCAAACTAGGTCAAACAAAAGTCAAACATTTCTTAAGAGTCCTTTTAAAGAAGAACTCCTTATCATTGCTGTGAGCCTAGTACTTCATACAAAATTTGTACATTTTTAGTACACCAATATGGTGTCAAACCAGTATACGTCTCGTAGTCAGCCTATTATTTCTACATTTTTTTTATATACACCACTGTGGTGTCAAAATAGTATTGGTAAGAGATTACATATATAATATAATATACTCTTAATGAGTATCGAGATCCTAAATACGGGTACTGAGGGGGGGGAGCCGACTACTTCTGGTAGTAGTCGTACACAACGACTAATAGTTATAATCCTCGTCACCGTTGGTGTCTTCCGGATTGTACTTATTCTCGTGGTCGTGTGGTTCTTGTTTGATCTGGACGTCCATACCTGGGAGATTGAACTCGGGATAGTCTGAAATGGAGACAATTGTAAATTTTAATAAACGCCATCTATTGACAACTCATAATAAAATTAAAACCATCAATATCCGATTTCAATTGAGTCAATATTTTAATAATAATATCTCCTATATCGCCAGAGGACTTTACATACATAATATGAATCGGATAAAGAGTATATCCAGATTCAGAACAACAATTTGTGGATCACCTAGTGGTTGTCACGTGTGGGATTTGAACCCACAGCATCCAGTGCTAAGAGTAGCATCCGTGTAGTCAATATATTTTAATAACACAAAACCATTTAGTAAAAAATAAACAGCCTGTACTATAGGTATTAAAAAACTGATAGACCCCAATTATGCAGAAACATCCCACTAGATCACTGTAGCGAGGGTCACCATGCTGCATTATAGTGCAGTGACCAAATTCTTTTTATGATTTCTCTCTTCCTACTATTTGATCTCATCCCACTTCTGATTTAGATCACTTAACAATATATCAGATACTTACCATCGCTAGGCTCCTGCTTAATCTTAATATCCTCAGGCTTGACCTTGGGTTCTTTCCTGTCGCGGTCGCGTCTCTTCTGCTTCTTGTCGTCGCGTCGCTCCTTGTCCCTCGAGCGGCGGCGGCGCGAGCGCGAACGAGAGCGGCGACGTTGCTTGCGCTCCGCCTCGTCGTCACGTGACCGAGCCGAGCGTTCCCGCTCTCGCTCGCGCCGCCTGGAGCGGGACGACGAGCGGCGCCGCGAGCGGGACCTAGTGCGGCGGCGACCTGCGCCAGCCACTACACACAATAACAACACATATATTAGATATCTTTAATATATTTGTTACTTAACTATTATATATCTAAAAGTGTGTTTGTCTCCCAACTACCCCAATTTTTTTTATTCGTGCGGAAATCTCCCCGGATACTACCAATTTATGGCTATGCCTACATACACCTAAACGGCTGAACCGATTTGAATCAAAATTCGCCGGTAGCTTTTGTATTATTTTTTCTATTTTTATCATACGAGTGTTGTTCCGGTTGAATTTTATGGCATTGTAACTATTAACAATATGAGTTCTATAGGGCGATACCAACCCCCCTTGAGTTGCCTCTTTTATCTTGTTTCATTGGCAAATATTTTGTTTTGATCTGTCGTGACTGAGTGACATTAGTCAATGAAACAAGAGAATAGAGAAATGGAATAGAGAACAAAAACTGTTTGCAATTCGCCCTACGCAGCAATAAAGACAAAACGTGAACTTACCGGGTCGCTCCCTGTCGTGCCGTCCTCTCTCGTCCCTGTCCCTCTGCTCGAGGCGGTACCTCTCCCTCTCCCGCTCGTTGTCCTCTCGGCCGGAGTGCTTGATGTTCACGTCGGCTCCACCGCGACGGGTGCCGCCGAGACCTCCACCTGACAAACACAATCACATTAATATTACTTTTGCAATAGGTACTCCCTCCTCTTCCTTGTTTTCGCGGGAAATGCTTTTCGCACCATACTTTCCGTGGGGCCATACTTACCTACTATCCCCCGCAGCGGCCTACCGCGGCAGTCGGAAGAAACTCCAACTCCCCCCTGCCTTACCCCATGACTGGGGTACATCCCAGGGTATTCAATAAATTGTCCTTGTAGTACCTACTGCTGTTAATAAGCCTCTCCAAGTTTTGGAATATTAGACCATATTGGCCAGACGGGTTGGTATACGGTTTGTGTCAAGTTTTCCATCTCTTTGCAGTGCTGTTGTCCTGGTAGTTTACTCTCTTATGTAACTTACTACACCCATGAGTAGGGGTTACTCCATATCCTCAAGTCCAATACCACACATAGTTTTAGCAAAATAATGAAAATCAATCTAAAACTACAGGCCCAATCGTTCAAAAGTATCTTATTTGGGCGAGTGTGGGTCACCATGCTATATTGCTTGCACTCAAAAGGAGGATGGTGACCTACTCGTGAATTCTACTCATGCTTTACATCAGGCAAGAGTAGTTAGTTTAGTAGGCTTAAATATATTTAAAAAAATCTACATATGCACAAATATTATAACTTTCAGTCTAATATTTTTACAGTTAAACCACTAAACAGGATTGGATTAATTTCGGTATAGAGATAGACCATAGAGAAGGACATAGGCTACATTTATTTGCGACTATAATAAACGCGGGCAGAGTCGCGGGCAAAAGCTTAGTGTCATTAAAACCTTCAGTAAAAAGTATCAGGATCACAGCAAATATGAAGAGATTCAAATATACTCACCGAGTCTTCGAGGCAACCAGCCCTTGACAGTGCGGGCCCTTTCCACGTCGACTAGGACACGCTTGCCGTCAATTTTCTTTCCATCGGCGTGTTTGTAAGCGGCTGTAAAATATGATGGCCATGAAAACTCCTGAACTGTAGCCGGCAGATGGACGTGGTTTGTATGATATTTTTTTTTTATTTGGGTACATATTCTTCTTAAATACAAGTGTTATATAAAATTATATGAATTATATATATGAAATTTTGATTTGAAAGCCCTGAAAGGACTATTAGACAAGTCTGAAGTGTCTGACGGCTTGGCCGTGTAGCACCGGCTGCGAGCAGTTTTAAGTAATTTTAAAGGTATTTCCCCCAATTTTTAATTAAAATCAAAAATACAATTAAATATATTTTTTAATTCATTATGTGGGTAGATATAAATTTAAGTAATTTTAAAGAATATGAATCCAAAATTAATAAAATGAGGGTAATAAGTTATTTAATTTTTATTAAAAACCACGTACACCCACCTAGGTCATGCTTATTCTGTCAACGTCTAAAATAACTTAGGAGTTTTTAATCACATTGACTGGGTATTATGCGAAATAACCAGATTCAGGTGTAATTTAGACGTTCACAAAATAATTTGTCCGGTTTTGTATCCAGTTATTTGTCACTTTAAGTCTCCGTATACTACCGGTTTATTCGCAAGGATTAAGTAATTTTGCAATAGTGTACGGAGACTGCTTAAAATACCTTAAAATACAAGTGACCTGAGATCGTGTGACGCATCAATGAAGAACCATATAAATTGTTTCAAAGCACGTTGTGTCTAAATAGAGTTGTACATCCCAAGTTTGTTGACAAAACTTACAATAAAAATTGATTTCAAATCCTTCTAGACACAATATTGAACTTATGCCACTTCACATCACCTGCAAAACGTGTTCGCGCACTTTCCGACTCACCTGCTTTGACCGAGCACGTCATATTGCCCGGTCAAAGTGCGTTACATTGATATTTATTAATAAAAATATACATTGTATACCTACTTTTGGTATACCTACCGTACAAGCCGAGTACCAACAAATAGTCGAAAAATATTCAAAAACATACCCACCATGACATACCTACCGTGTTTTAATTTAACCAGATTTTTACTTACGAAATACATCGCGGTTATTATCCGTTATATCCGTTAAACGGCGATTGTAACACATTACCTGGTGCGCTATTTACTTACTTTTTCCATGCGCATTTTTAAATTGTAATTATACACTAAACACTTAATGACAATACTACTTATTTGAAAATTTTTTGATTTTAACACATTAAATAATTTAAAAAAAAAGCTAATTAAACATTTTTGACACTACTAGGGCGGATATTAAAAAAAACATGAGGACTGGTCTAAATCCTTGCCCACAACAAAAATAGCCCATCAGTGCAATATTTTAGGCTAATTCATACTCGCCTTTTGGTGTTGCCATCCGAAAATTCAATCAATTTAAAAATTTATATTTTTTTAATTATATTTAAATCATGGTGTTTTCATACTTTAATAGTCGCGTATATGTTACTGCAAAGTGCCGATTCGACTTTTTTTTATTACATTTACTAGCAAATAATGATTTTGATTAGATTTCGCGTCGAAATCCAATTTTCATGTATTTCGCAAAATTTTGAAAAATAAAATGTTGCCAGGACTCCAAATTACAAAAAAAAAAACAAGATTGAAAGATTGTCACACTACCAGAATCAAACCCCGGACCCTTACAGTAACATATAAATAACCATTGCACTATTGTCCTAACATATATTGTATGTTGGCATCTTACCACATACAAACCTATTCATGGAGTAATTCTCGGTATGTGAGTTGGTCTACGGCAAGTCTGGTTCGGAAAAGAAAACGTACTTGTTAATCATGTACCGCTGGTGTGTGCGCGCCCTTACAATGGCGCCGTGACCCCGCTGTGGGGTCACGTGACCCCCCGACCGAATGTACAGGGTGTAAGGGACGGAGTCGCGAATTAAATGGTGTTGAAATGTGTATTTTTTTAAAAGGTCATCCGAGTAAATGAGGGATAAGATTATAAGTAGGTACTACTAGCACTCCTGATAGTCAAATTTAGGATTTTTTAAGAAAATACCAGTGAATCCTCTGCCTGTATATTAAGGTTACGAAGTTTATGAATCAGAACCCTTATAGATCCGTCATGTCCCTCCCTTCGTCATCGACTTACCATCCAAACGGTAAGTGCTAGAAAGTCGACAAAGTGCTACAATAAAATTATGAAAATAGTTTTATTTATATCAGTTGTCTAGTACCCATGATACAAGCTCTGCTTAGTTTGGTACTAGATGGCGCTGCGTGTGAGTTGACCGAAATATTATTATTTAATATTACAGTAGGGGGGGGGGGAGAAATACAGTTCAGTAGACAAACATAAAAAAAAATCCCCGACGCAGACCTCATTTTTCGAGTTTTCGATACACCGTCTCTTACATCCTGTATATTATAAGGTGGTATACCACTATGGCGATTGTGACTATAAAGCACGTGACCCCACTTTAAGGTAAAACGAACGGCGTAATTGTGTTCGCACATTTACTCAACAAGTATAACATTGTAAGTGACACTATCGTTTCTAAACACAGAATAGTTGGTAATAAAAAGTCAATTTTCATTTACATTATTATACTTGTCAAGTGTGAGCTACTTTTTCGATTAGGGGACTGTACTGGTGTGTATTATAGTCGCCGAATCGCGTTGTTGTATCAAAGTAGCTAGTGTGTGAAGGCCTTTATTTTTTCGTACGTTCTCGGAGGAGAAATCGGCTGGATTCCTTCGTTTTTGATGGTAGACTAACTAGCTTAAGTAAAGCTAGTTTGACAGGTTTCCATTAAAGAGAGTCATTAGTTAAGTTCGGCCGTGTGGTGACGGATTAAAAATACAGAGTGTCACCACCCCTATTCATCCCGCGGGTGTCGTAAAAGGCGACAAGGGATAAACTACGCAAGACAATATCAATGCAAAGAGAAGGAAAACTTGAAACCATCCCTATACCAACCCGTCTGGCCAGCGTGGTATAGTAGGCCAAAACCTCCTTTCTAAGGAGAGGCCTATGTCCAGCAGTGGACTGTTAAAGGCTGTTGATGATGAGTTAAGTTCGGTATGAAATGACGAATCTACTGGTCTAGTGGTTAGCGATCCTAACTGTTACGTCAGAGGCCGTTGGAAGAGAAATTATTGTGAGCAAGATAATTTGACATCTAGCTATAATAATATCTATAATATGTTTGTATTTAGAAATTATTGTTTATTAATATAACTGTACAGTTGACGGTAGTAAGCTTGTCCCTATTACGCAAGAGGGACTTAAGTTATAATAGGAAAAAAGTGGGCCTAAAAGTCGGGGAGGGTAGCGAGTGTCGTACAAACGAAATTTAAATAAAAGACAAACCCCAAAAAACAGATAAAATAGGTATGTAGTTACATTAAAAAATCTAAAAATTAATTTTAAACGATTAAAGAAACTTGCAGTAAAAACGAGTTTTGCAGTAATGTAAAATTATTTGTAAGTCCAAGGGACTAAATATTCTTGGCATAACTAGTTAGTCCCTTGGACTTACGTTTAAAACACCACGTGAAACTAAGTCTTTGTCACTTATTGAAGTCTAACAGGCATAATGTTCCGACGCATGTAGCAGAATATAATGGAACAAAATAAAATTTATTAGATTTCCCTTCAATTCAATTGAATAGCTCGGTTTTTAACAGAAATGTAGGATAATTTCTCCTCCGAGAACGTTTCGAACTCCCGCGCAAATGGAAACGCAGGGAGACAATCATTATAACATATTTTTAATAACAAAACTATTATTATTAGCACTCATTGACTTAAAAGGTGATCAAATATGTTATAATGTTGTTATAAATATTTTAATTATACAAAAGGTTACTTGTGCTGGGCTATGTGCACATTTGTCACTGTTTAAAAGTACGAGTAAAACTTTCTCGCAAATGAAATTTAATAGTAACTGGGACTTACAAGTCCAACTCACTTAAACCAACTTAGTTAACTATTTTATATGTGTAGATTGGCCAAAGCAATGGACTTCAAACTGAGAGATTGAGGATTCGAACCCAACAAAAAAAAGCATTCATAAAAAAACCTTTTTTTAGTACAATTACTAATAATCTTACCTTCTAGTATATTTTTAACACCATATACCATACCATATTGTTTCAAAGTCATAGTGAAATGACTATATATCAATTAGTCCCATCCACTTATAGTCCAATGCTTTAAGTCCACGTCACTAACAACTCAGTTTGACAGTTACAGTAAGTGTATCAGTGACAAATGTAACAGCCCCGACACAGTACCGCCTGTATAGGAGGGAGAGAGACAGTGTACTCACAGTGCATGTCCCGCTCATGTTCATATTCGATGAACGCGTAGCCTCGAGGTTTGGCGCTCTCTTTGCTGTATATCATGCATATCTGTGTAATAAATAAACAAGAATTATTAAAGAACAATACGCTGCTTTGCATGAATACAAGCACAAATTAATTAAAATTAATTAAACAAAATATTTTCTCTCATAACTTTTCATGTATTTCATCAATAGAAGAATAGAATGTAAGGGCATTAATCAAGGATTATTAAAATCTATAAGGATATATATATAACAAGGACTATTTTGCATTTGGCTGTGTTATAAACCAGTGTTTTCAAAATTTTGATTTGTGCGGGTATTCATGCAAAGCAGCGAATAGTCATTAAGCTAGTAGAGCAACACTGTTTCCAGAACTAATGGGATGGCTGGACCGAGACGGTACTACCACACACAGTACGGTCACACAAAAGACTAACGTAAAATGACAACATCTGTGCTGTTGTCTTTAGCACCGACATAGACGCGGGCGCAGCCGCATGCTAAAGCTGGTTATGTATAAGATATACTTACTTTTTTAATAGCTCCATAGCCTTCGAACTCTCTCCTTAGTTTGGACTCAGATGTGTCGTAGTTCTGTAAACAAAAATACATATTAATAGTTTTAGTCTGGGTATTTTTTGTGTATAATATGTATGTATTTACAGAAAAAAAATCTGCCAAGTGCATGTCAGGCCACGCACAGTAAAGGGTTCCTCAGTCACGTGGATTTAAAATCGTATCCAATAGATAATTATTATAGTCCAAGATCTCAGAGCCGCCAGACCTACGTCATTTGTGCATAGCTGAAATTTTCAGGATTATTAGTACAATGTCTTGTTAAGATGTATGCGTAGGTACCCATTAGCTTGAAAGCGGGGCCGGTTCTGAGGTAGCGCGAAGTACATATTGATAAAAACCTTACTTACCTACGTTAGAGGTGCAAAGCTAGTATTTACAAATTTTTTAAGAATATTATTTAAAATTCATTACTGCCAGACACTTTGCGTCTGCCATTACTTCTGCCAGACGTCTTGAAAGTTGTGAAAAAATTAGGTAAACTACGTTATAGTAGCAAACCTAAATTTTATACATATTATCTAAGGTAGGTACTATTTTAAGACCCTTTGTTTGGGGCCCGGCCCATTCCGAAGGGCCAATCATCCCCCAGATACCTTTAAATATTTGTAGTAATTAGGAAGCTGAGGTATATCATCTTTGGTATTATTTCAAGAATAGAATTGTAAATTATTAAATGGTTTTTACACGCTTTTTATTAGCTTCACCTGTATGTTTGTTTGTTTGTAACCAACTCCTATGGGTGCGATTTTGCCCCACTTTAAACGGCCAGATTTCGTGTACTTGTATATACTTGTAGCTATTCACAACATCAACGAAATCTGGCCGTTTAAAGTGGGTCAAAATCGCAGTAAAGCTAATAAAAAGTTTACCTAATTTTTTCACAACTTTCAAGACGTCTGGCAGAAGTAATGGCCCACCGAAAGTGTCTGGCAGTAATGAATTTTAATTTTAAATAATATTTTTAAAAAAATATTATAATAATAATGGGTACGCATACATCTTAACAAGACATTGTACTAATAATCCTGAAAATTTCAGCTTTGCACAAATGACGTAGGTCTGGCGGCTCTGGGATCTTTCTCTATTATGTTCACGTATTAATGTGTTAATTTTGTATGACGTTTTCCAAGTGAGCGCATTTTACAAGTTAAGTCTCCATAACTCCTGAATCAATAAAGTCATCTAATCCGTTATAGTTTTCCTTCAAAGTTCATTATGTGGACCACCATCACGAATTTTTCCAGATTTTTTGATAAAGCCGTTTAGCTTTTAGAGGGGGGGGGACGCCCTGTTTTTACAAAAAAGTGCCCTTTAAAGTGGAATTTCTCGCAAACGGATACCTGAATCAAAAAATCGTCTTAGAAACCCTTTATTGTTTTTAAAATACCTTTCTAATGATACCCCACACGATGGGGTAGCCGCGAGAAAAAATTTACATCCCCACTTTACGTGTAGGGGAGGTACCCCAATTAAAAATATTTTTCAAAATTTTATTATAGCACTTTGTCGGCGTAATAACAATACATATTCATGCAAAGTTTCATCTTTCTACCACTTACCGTTTGGACGGTAAGTCGAGGACGGACGGACGGACAGACGGACGGACGGACGGACGGACGGACAGACGGACATGACGAATCTATAAGGGTTCCGAGTGATATACTTCGGAACCCTAAAAAAGGATGTTATGTATTTATTGTTTTTTATTTGTTTTTTTATTTAGTTGTTTAGTCCCCTTAATACAAGCTCTGATTAGTTTGGGGCTAGATGACGTTGTGTGTAAAATGTACGAAATATTTATTTTTATTATTATTTTCATCAGTTGTCTAGTATCCATAATACAAGCTTTACTTAGTTTGGGACTAAATGGCGTTGTGTGTACGATACGTACTAAATATTTATTTCCTCTCCTATAAACAAAAAATAGAATTTCATAATACTCACAATCCTAGCCACAAATAATGTTTTGAAAGGGTCCATGGTGGCCTTTGGGTTGGTGGTAGGATCCCATAACGCAATCTCTTGCTCTAGCTTGTATGCTGTCTGTTCTGCCCTCTCCCTTCTTCGCCTCTCCATACGTTCCTCTCTGGTCTCCACTCGTGTGGGTGGTGGAGTCTCTGAGGGATGCTGTAAATGAAAAAGAAATATTTAAAGTTGGACTTAAGGACTTCAGTTCTTCTTCATGTGAATGACATTTTGGAATCGCACAACGTTAGTAATGTAAAGTTTCAAAAGTGCCTGAAAAGGTCTATCTATACAAAAAATAATATTGGAGTGTCTGCAAGTTATTTCAAATGAACAGTTTTTTAATATTTATGGTAAAAGACAGTTTTGAAAAATTTTAGCTGTCCGAACGGTTGGACCGGTTTTAACGGGACTTTCATTGGTAGGAAGCTAATGATCTAAGGAGTAACTAGCGTAGTATAGAGTAACAGATAATATCGCAGGTCAGCTACTTTGCAATAAAAGCTATTTGATTTTGATCATATAGAAGAATTTTATAATAATGTTAATGATAACTTTTCAGTTGTGTGGTAAAAATGAAGAATGCAGCGATAGATAAGTCTTTATTTGCACACTATATTACAGAGTTACGTGAAAGCACAGAATGATCAAATATCGAGTGTACAAAGGGTGGCCTTATTGCCAAAAGCAATTTCTTCCAGGCAACCAAGGATTGATCAATGTTATAGAGAGACAGTAGTAGTTGAATATGCTTTTTTTTAACCTACTATTTGCTAATGAATATATAGTGTCATTACTAAACATTTTTGGCTAAGTTCACCCAGCTGCGTTAACTGTTGATCTTGTAAAGGTAAAACCACAATAAAAACATGGGAGCATTTAATCCAATTATCTAATACCTTTTAAGAGCACCTAGAAAGACTCTAATGCTCTATTTGGAAGTTAAACACCCAAATCATCATCATCATCTTAAGCATATTTGCATCGACTGCTCTATGTATGCCTCTTGCATGGTTCTCCATTCGCTTCTGGATGCGGCGTGTCTAGTCCAGGTCGGCCCTGCCGTCTTTTTTATATCGTCCAACCACCCTGGCAGCTGGTCTACCAACACTTCAGACTTCCTGTTTGGGGTCTCAAATAGGGAGTGAAAAATCAATCTAGATTAAATTTATATTTGGGAAAACGCAAGCTTCGAGTTAGCGTGCATTTTTTTAGGGTTCCGTAGCCGAATGGCAAAAAACGGAACCCTTAAAGATTCGTCAAGTCTGTCTGTCTGTCTGTCCGTATGTCACAGCCAATTATTTCCTATAAGAGCTATACTGTTTAAATTTGGTCAGTCGATGTATTCTGTGAACCGCATTAAGATTTTTAGATAAAAATAGAAAAAAAACAATACATTTTGGGGGTCCCCATACTTGAAACTGAAACTCAAAAATTTTTTTTTCATCAAACCTATACGTGTGAGGTATCTATGGATAGGTGTTCAAAAATGATGTTGAGGTTTCTAATATAATTTTTTTCTAAACTGAATAGTTTGCGCGAGAGACACTTCCAAAGTGGAAAAATGTGTCCCCCCCCCCCCTCTAACTTTCAAAATAAGAGTGATAAAACTAAAAAAAATATATGTTGTACATTACCATGCAAACTACCAACGAAAATTGGTTTGAACGAGATCTAGTGAGTAGTTTTTTTTTAATACGTCATAAATCGTAAGACGCAATTTACCTTTCATCCAATCAACACACTAGTGAAACATCGATGAAAGTTACAACGAACTACATGAACTTTTATATGATGTTACTAGCTGATACGGAACCCTTCATGGGCGAGTCCGACTCGCACTTGGCCGCTTTTTTTATTCCTAGCATTGCTTGCGATATCTATACTACTATTTCAATACCATACCATTTAGTTGATTGGTTCTCCAACACTATGGCTAATTGAGAGAATAGATGATGTTAATAAACAATAATAAAAAACCAAGCAAAACTGGGTAGGCCCAGGTGCTCAATAAATAATGAGAGCTCATTAGGTAATGAATAAAATAATTAGTTATGGAGCATTAGTTATGGCATTAAGTTATTGCGTAATTAGTGACAAATTACTCTTTAAAAGTATGAAATGTTATAACAATTAGGCTAACATAATTTAATGACAATTAACAATATTAAGTTGTTGGTCCCCATTGTCATGAACATCAATTGTTAATGGTCAATAAGGTAGTAAGGTCTGATGCAAGTCGCTCTGTGGAAAAACTGATATTCATGTAGAACTGGTTGGAATAGTAGCAGACCCCAAATAATCTTAGGAAGGTGAAGATGATACCTCTGTTTTCACCAACATAGTCTAAATTTAAGTGTTCACTTAGAGGGAATTAGGAAACACTTCACGAACCTTTAGGGGACACCCAGATGTCTTTTAAAATTTAGGGCTTATCACTGGTGAATATCTCTAGCTACAAGAGCAAACTACACAAGAAAACATGCCAAGAACAGGAAAACTTGAAGTAAGCTTTGTACCAGACCCATGTAACAAGCCTCCTTAGCCAATTTGCAAAAATTTTTCATTCTGCAATCGCTACCTGTATTTTCGCTTGTAGTTCACTGCTGGACATATGCCTCTCGTAGAGGTTTTGGCCTAATTTACTGTGCTGGTTTGTTTCGAGCTTTTGCCAAGATTTCCTGCCCTTTGCAGTGCTGTTTTGCATATAGTTTAAGTATGGATGTCTGCCTAGGTTGTGCAGTGGTAATGTATGCGATTGCTGTGCTTGAGGTCTCGGTTTTGATTCCCGAGTCGGACCTAATGTTTGTGTGATTCACAAATATTAATTTCGGAGTTTGAGTATTTCTATGTATAATCAGTTGTCTAGTACCCATAATGCAAATACGCAGTGGACTGCGATAGGCCGATGATGATGATGATGTTTTGGTATTTTTCAATTTCTAAGGTTATGTTTAGTTTTAAAATTATACGGCAATTGAAATAAAATAACGGAGCGTGGTACTTTATTGACGGTACTGTTACATACTAGAAGTATTCAAAAGTTACTCTCGTCTGTCTGTTACGTTTTCACGGTTACACCGCTGTACCGATTTCGATTAAATTTGGGAGATATTTTAATTCTCACTTTGATGCATACGTGTTACATATTATTTCAGTAAGATTCGCATTTCCTAAGCCGCAACTTGGTTTATGTGGTATTTTTCAGAATGTACATTGTATTGTAAGGATTTTTTAGTATTTTTGATGAATATAATTACAAAATAACACGTAGCCGTGGTATTTTATACATAAATTTCATAGATTTACATATTTAATGAAAAAATATCCTTATATACGAGAATAAGATCTAACCTCAAACAAACTGAGAAAAGCGCCAACGCCATCGTAGCCTTTCTGTTTCTTCTCATGAGGGAGCTTCGCTGCCGGCGGAAGGTAGGGGATGGGATCCCGTGCAGCGAATAATGCCAATAAATTGGGTGGCAAAAACTGCGTCATAGTGCCACAAAATATAGTCTACAATTACACTCTAGTTCACACTTATAATAAATAAATTACATTCTAACACAATACTGAACTAACAATTACACTATATTTATATCTATTTGCTGTTAATTTCACGTTCTTTCACTTTAATCAAACTGAGACGAACTGGGATGTTTATAGCACGCTTCTATCCGCCATAGCTGTTAACACAGAAATGAGTGTGTGTGTAGTGGTGTGATTGTCTGTGCGCTAAGTTTATGTGTACCATAGATAAAAGAGTATTACCAGTGATGCCAACTGTTAAATGAATTCTCCAACATTTTCTTCTAATTCCCATAATTAACTTGAAAACGATTTAAATAATGAGACTGTCATAATATAATTGATAAATATTTTACTTATATCACAAAAAATAGCATTCATTAGTTTTACTTAATAATTAGTTTCCTTGACAATCATATACTTTAAATTAATCGTTTTTTTTTCTACACCGTTATTAATTTGTTAAAAAGAAAACTACCGCATTAGGAATATTTAGGGACTTAACAAACATTCATGAAACGGACACAAAGAATACCTAGACCTAGAACAACAATCACTGAATCAAACAAAGTTTTGTCCCACGAAGAAATTGAACCAACGACACTTGAGGCACTACAAACCGCTGTGGCGACAGTTTTTACCCATAGATACATTATGACATGACGTTATTGGTTTCATTTTCTTTTTCATTGCAGCATTCATTCAACTTTTAGATCTGTCTTGGACTGACCTGTCCTGCAAACCGAGTTTTGAAAGATTATTGGTTCAAATGAAAACTAAATATAACTTGAAAACAATGGGATCATCAAACCAAGAGTCCGACCCTAACCTAATCTAGTCTGCTCATACATATTATTTTTACTGAATTTATTTAAATCATTGCCTACAATTAAAAATCCATCTCATAATGAGCACTTAGGAGAATGTCCAATATGTATTTATTAATTCCTGACGTTCGCTTACACGAAATCAGCCAAGTGCGTGTCAGGCCACGCACAGAAAGGGTTCCTCAGTCACCCATGATGGATTTAAAATCGTATCTGTACCGGCTTGTGTCGGCACTTGAATTTAGTTTATTGGGTTCTTGGTAGCCCGTGTGCTGAACCTAGGTTTGCGTTTGTAGGTGCTTAATAAAACAAGTGTTCAGTAGAAAGGTAAGATGAAGTCTGTATTGCGAATAAATTAATTGTACATTATTCGAGGAAAGTAGGGAGGTAGGGAACATTAATTCGACCAATGGGAACGACGCTGTATCACGTCATCCCCTGTTGGTCTGATTGGTTACAAGATTTACGTGGTGTTTACGGGGTTGGTTATACGCGTGAACATGCCCCCGGCCTTGAAAGCAGGCGCTTTCAAAATAAAGCGTGCAGCAGCTTCACCTCCCCTCGTGGTCATCATCGAAGAGAGGACAGATCTTGGCAAAGGCCCGTCGTACAACGCCTGAAGCCGTCCTGATGTCTGCGACTCTTGAAATTCCATCCTTTCCTGGGATGGAACGAAGTACTCGACCCATGGACCATTTCAAAGGCGGAAGGTTGCTGTCCTTAATAAGGACAAGTGAGTTGTCCTTCAACTCCGTTTTGTTCTCCGTCCACTTTGTTCGCACCTGCAACTCAGACACATATTCCTTGGACCAACGAGCCCAAAAATGTTGGCGAATTTGCTCCACCCTTTGATATCTCTTCAGCGTATGCTCGGGAATGTTGCTGACGTCGTCACAAACTGGTGCAGTCAGCGATCGACCAACCAGGAAATGAGCGGGAGTGAGGGGAGAAAGGTCTCGGGGGTCCGAAGAAAGCGGAGAAAGTGGTCGGGAATTTAGAACTGCTTCTATTTGTGATAGCACTGTACCAAACTCCTCAAAGGTAAGGTGTGCATTTCCTACCACTCTGCGAAGATGGAACTTGCAAGATTTTACTCCTGCCTCCCACAAACCACCAAAATGAGGCGAATAAGGCGGAATGAATTTAAAGTCAATTCGTTGACTAATCGCGTAATCTTTGATTTCAGAATTGCACCTACGTAAAAAGTCAGAGAAATCGTTCATCAACCCTACAAAATTACGCCCATTGTCGGAATATATTTCTTTAGGTTTACCGCGCCGAGAAATAAAACGTTTAAGTGCCAATAAATATGCTTCACTAGTGAGATCACTGACGAGTTCCAAATGTATTGCACGCGTCACAAAGCATACAAACAAACAAATGTACGCTTTCGATGTTTTAGCCCCCCTACCCTTACGATTCAGTATGAAGACTGGCCCGCAGTAATCTACTCCGCATTTTATGAATGGAAAAGCAGGAGTGATCCTTTCCTTCGGTAAATTACCCATTTGTGGAGTTAAAGTGTTACCCTTATTGCGTGTACATTTAACACAGGCGTTCACTACGCGCCTAGACAGACTCCTGCCCCCTAAAGGCCACCAGGTTTCGCGTATATGGTAAAGTAATGCCTGAGGTCCAGCGTGAAGGAGCTGTAGATGCTCATGACGGAACAACAATTCAGTAAAATGATGTGTACTAGAAAGTAATATAGGATGCATTTTATCATAACCAAATTCGTTTGAATTACCTAATCGGCCTCCTACGCGAATAATTTTATTACTGTCTAAATATAAATTCAATCGTTTTAAATTATTTTTACCCTTAATTTGTGCGTTATTAGTTAAAAGGTTGTATTCGTTAGGAAAGCTTTCCATTTGGCACCACCGAGTTAAAATCATCTGAGACTCGCTCAACTCTTCAACAGTAAGAACACCAAACTGTTTATTATTTTTATTTTTATTGCGAATATTGTGTATGAAACGTAACATATATGCGACGGCACGCTTCATACGATTATATTGTGAAAAACGGTGAAATGAAAAAGGAGTTAAATCGCGCGAATGAGTTACGAAAGAACAAATAGCTGATTTAACTTCGGGGAGTTCTACATCTGTTTCTATGTCCGTATAATAATTGTCCAGTGTAAAACTAGGAGTGCTCAAAAAATCGGGGCCTTCCCACCATAACTTACAGGAAGACAGCTCTTCCAAGCAGACGCCCCGCGAAACGAGGTCAGCAGGATTATCTTTGCCACTCACGTGGCGCCAAAGTACATCTTGTGTGAGCTCATGAATCTCCACCGTCCTGTTTTGAACAAACGTTTTAAGTTTGTTTGGAGACATGCGCAACCAGCCTAACACGATGGTTGAGTCAGTCCAAAATACTGTGTTTCTGAACTCACAACGTAAAGAACTGCGTACCTTCTCGAGTACCCTGGCACCCAGCAGTGCACCGCAAAGTTCTAGTCTCGGTATGCTTAGTGGTTTCAATGGAGCGACGCGAGACTTAGAAAACAACAATCTTACGGTAATTGTATTATCTATATTTATAGTGCGCACATAAATGCAAGCACCGTACGCCGTCTGCGATGCGTCACTAAAAACATGCAACTCCATATACATAGGTTCGCTACCTATAACGTGCCGAGGAACGTTTATTGTTTTGAGCGCTTGTAGAGAGATAACAAACCGGTTCCAGGTTCGCGCGACGCCAGATGGAACCGTGTCATCCCAACCTATTTTAAGAAGCCACAATTGTTGTAACAACACCTTCGCGGTAATAATCGTAGGGCTTAGCAAGCCCAGAGGGTCGAAAATTTGTGAAATGGTAGACAAAATAACCCTTCTTGTTACCAACGCATTGTTATTATGACACTGTGTATTAAAATAAAATACGTCGCGAACATTGTTCCAGCCTAGTCCTAACGTTTTAGAGCTGATATTTTCGTTGGATTTAATTTCTTTTGAATAGTCGGTTTGGTCATTATTATATGGAAAATTGTAAACCCATTTTCGAAGGGAAAAACAACCAGACTGTAATGTATTTTTTATATCAGTGCATAGCTGTATTAATATCGTTTTATCGTTACTACCAGACAAAAAATCGTCGACATATATGTCCTCTAAAACAGCTCGTTGAACCTCAGGGTTGGAAGACTCAACTCCCAACTGTTTTAAGCATCTCACACTAAGGAAAGGCGCGGACGCGGTACCATATGTAACGGTGTTTAATTGATAAATCCGCAAAGGTTTCGATGGATCTTCACGCCATAAAATCATTTGAAACCGGCGCTGATCTTCGGCTACTAAACAATTTCGAAACATTTTTTCGACGTCAGCGCAGGCAACAAATTTGTGCTGTCTAAAGCGGAGAAGAATGGCTATTAAATCACCTTGTATAGGAGGTCCGACAAGTTGTAGGTTGTTGAGAGACATGCCGGAAGACGATGCTGCGCTTGCGTCGAAGACGACACGCAGCTTAGTTGTAGTGCTATGTTCTCTAAATACGCCGTGATGCGGCATGAAGTAGCACGGATGACTATAAGAGTCCACCGGACTCATATGACCTAAGTACAGGTATTCCTGCATAAATTGCGTATATAATAATTTATAGTCAGGGGAACGTTGTAAACGTTTCTCCAATGCAAGGAAGCGTCGTTCAGCTTGCGTATATGATTCGCCTAGAAGATCAGGTGACTCCTTAAATGGAATGCGTACACAAAACCTTCCTTCACTATTGCGCGTAGTAGTACGAAAAAAATGATCTTCACATGCACGCTCTTCCTGAGTCCGCGTATCCCTAACCTTAGGAAGCTCTTCGACCTCCCAAAACAAGCGAAGTTGCGAATCTATAGAACTACTAAAGTTACAATGAACGCGCCTCTCATTTTGCGTATTATTACTAACTAAGCCAGAGATAATCCAGCCCAGCTTAGTATTTTGTAGGTAGGGACCGCTGGACAGTCTCATTCTGCCTTCTAATAATAAGTCCCAAAACCTATCTGCGCCTATTAAAATGTCTATATTTTTTAATTCCAAAAACTGTGGATCCGCAAGACTTACATTGTTTGGAATCAAAAATTGTGCGTTTAGTGGACATAAGGCCGGCAATATAGATGTTATCTGTGATAATACAAAACAATTAATGCGTGTTCTGAACGTATTATCAAATCGCGATATAATTTCGATGTCACAAGTCTCCGAACATTGTATCACCGAATCGCCTACCCCCTTAATTACATAAGAAGAATTTATCACGGGAACGTTAATTAATTTACAAAAGGATTTTGTTATAAAACACCGCTGACTGCCACTATCAAGTAGTGCGTGTGCCCGATGATAAACACCGTGATCGTCAGGCACTTCTACGATAGCTGTCGATAATAGAACTGAGTGCATATCTATAGAATTATTATGCATTTGTGCGTTGCTTACTTGAATAGGGTGTGAGTCCGCGACGGTTGAGGCGGCGGGGCCGGAGGGTGTCATCGATGCGCCCACGACTTCACTCCTCGCTAGGCCGCCAGTCGTATTATTGGAATGCAACGTAACTAAACTCTCGCCGCTTTCATTATGAATTAATGAATTATGTTTGCGATTACATTTACGACACGGCCCAAACGCGCATTTATTAGGAGTGTGACCCGAACGTAAACAATTCTCACATAGTTTGTTCTCGCGAATTAAATTTAGCTTTGAACTTAAGTCACTATCAATGAACTTCTGACAAGAATAAAGTTGGTGATTCGCGTTACATTTTAAGCACGTTCTTTTGTAGCGAGACGAACGGCTATCGTTAGACTTATGTGTCGACATATTACAGGTAGATGTGTTGTGTGAATAGTGTTTTTTATTTTCAATTTGTATTTGTGGTTTATTATGTGACAGATGCAACGATTCCAACACATCCGCCCTTTCTTTAAGAAAGCTAATCAATTCGTGTACTTTGATTATGCGTTTAGAATTATTCTCGCCCGATGTTAGTGTGCATTTACGCGTCTCCCATTCGCGTTCTGTTGTCCTATCTAACTTCAAAACGATTAAATAATTCACAAGCGTATCCCACGAGTCGGTAGGTTCGCCAAGTAAATTCAATGCGCGTAAGTTTTTTAATATAACGTCAATAAGATTTCTAATGCTAGACGGCGATTCTTTTGTTAATGCGTTTATATTAAACAAAGCCTTTACGTGATTGTGCACTAAAAGTCTATTATTATTAAATCTATTTAGCAATAATTCCCATGCGACTTGATAATTATCAGAAGAGAATTCTACAGAATTAATGACTAATTCGGCGGTGCCTTTTAGAGACGATTTTAAATAGTGGAACTTTTGTATATTACTGATGCGTTTAGAATTATGTACTAGGGATAAAAAAGTGTCCCTAAACTCCAGCCAGTGATCATACGATCCGCCAAAAGTGGGTAGTGAAATTGTTGGAAGTTTAACCGACTGCGATTGTTCGCTACAGAGATAGTTGCTGGTACCGTCAGTGACCTCGTCATCGGTTAGCATGTCTTCCGCGCGGGCTAAGAGGCTGTAGTATGAGGTTTCGAATGATTCTCTGTTATCTAGTTGGTCAGGTATCTCACTATCGGAAACGATTTCTTCAATTTTGCTTTGAATCGCGTTAAATTCGTTACACAAACTAGTGACGCCTTTGATGCGTAATTTTAAATCTATGCGATCTCGAGACGAGATTGAATTACCACTGTCTTCCAACGTATCTAAGTAGTTGGAAAACTTGGTAAGCCTACCTTTTATGACGCCGCGTTTTCTCACTAGGTCACGAAGTGCCGTAGGATCGGCACACCCAAGATTAGGCGACCTATCGCGTGATTTACTTGTAGCATTGTTGATATCTAACACGAGAGGAGATTTATCGCCTGACTTAGCACTTTCCGTCGTCATTTTGGTGGGTAGTAAGAATAGGAGTACTTACAATAGGAAGGCTTGAACGACGTGTAGCCGTAATATCACCAGCAACGGGACTAGATGATATAAGCAGTTCGAGACTCCGATGCGGCAAATCTAACTGAAATCAGGTTAGGTACAGGTATCACAAAGAGAACTAGGAGGTGATTGGGGAAGAGAGGATGGTTGGTCTCACCAAATTGCGTATGACTTGCGATGAACAGCCAATCCAGCTCTCGTCCAATGCGCGCTTAGCCTCCAGTTGCCTTCGCTCTAGATGTATGCGTTTTGGTTCAGCAACAGCAGGTACAACCAGGAGATCCACAGGATGCTGATTCGTATGATCCGGCTCGAAGGACCACATGTACCGGCTTGTGTCGGCACTTGAATTTAGTTTATTGGGTTCTTGGTAGCCCGTGTGCTGAACCTAGGTTTGCGTTTGTAGGTGCTTAATAAAACAAGTGTTCAGTAGAAAGGTAAGATGAAGTCTGTATTGCGAATAAATTAATTGTACATTATTCGAGGAAAGTAGGGAGGTAGGGAACATTAATTCGACCAATGGGAACGACGCTGTATCACGTCATCCCCTGTTGGTCTGATTGGTTACAAGATTTACGTGGTGTTTACGGGGTTGGTTATACGCGTGAACAGTATCCAATAGATAATTGTTATGTTTACGTATTATACTTCGGAAACCTAAAAACGGATTTCACTCCACCACAACCGAATTTAGTAGCAAAACCACTAAATTGGCAACACTAAATTTTGTGCTACACGTGTACATAGAGTAAAAAAAACTCAAGTTTAGCGTTAATATTTTATTTTTACTGAAAGAATACTGAATACTATTCGCACATGGGCGGTTTTCAAAATTTTGCTCAGGACTATTTTGCCGTGTCCTACGAGTTTGACCATTGATTAAAAGGCAAAAATGTAGGAAGTGAGTATCAAATTATTTTACGTTAGGGTGCCCGCACACACACAATATTATTGTGACAATAATATTGTGACACACGGCCCCGCACACTATAATCCACAATAATATTGTACAATACAGCCCGCACACACGCAATATTATCGGCAATGGGCGTTTTTCAAAATTTTGCTCAGGACTATTTTGCTATGTCCTACGAGTTTGACCATTGATTAAAAGGCAAAAATGTAGGAAGTGAGTATCAAATTATTTTATGTTAGGGTAAAATGTTTAACTTACTGTGAAAAAAAAGATAAACATAAGACATAAGCGGAAAACATATTTTAATATTTAATAAAATACCAAATATTATCCTACTTTTTTATGTGTCCTTCATCATATCCTGGATTTTGATTACGTATTTTGGAGAATATTAAGCTATATTTGGATATCTATAGTATTACTCGAATGAAATAACTCATTTTATTTGTTTTAAATAAAATATAATAAGGTTGTAGTATATTTTTCTAATTTAAATACTGAAATTATCGGATTTAAAAAACTGGCCACAGCGGACAGTCCTGTTACGTAACGGTATGATTTTATAAAGAATAACAATAACATTGTCTTTGGCTCTAACTATTTTTATGCAATGCCATATTGACAATGTTTTTATCATTCATTAGTTCTTTTCCTTTGAATTAAAACTGAAGAAATTCAATCGTCAACACTTGCGGTCCGTGACGTGCGTGACGGGTCTGTTTTGTTTGTCCGGTACGAACATTGATTTTGAAAGGTAAGACCCACAAATTTTATATACTACTCGTGTTAAATTATAAGTAAATATGTTGTAGATAATGAATGTGTACTAGTAAACTACTATAATCAACTTTTTTTATACCAAAAAAACATATGATGACAAGTCCGCGTTATACGTAACGTCCAGGACGTGACGTGATGTATTATGTGGACTAAAAACGTTACGTACTGGACTCGTAAAGATGCGTTCATACTGTCTTGTGCAATTTAATATAAATTAAAAATATAATCCACCCAGAGAGGTAAACTCATTACCTTTATAGGATCTAGTCACCTCATGGTGAGCAGGTTTCCTTATTATGTTATAAATATCCTATTTAGACTAGCGATAAGGAGGGTGAACCCTAACATTCCTCACATCCTCGGCACTTCCTTACAAATTAATTTATTCCTACTCAGGTAAATTATGCCGTTGACTGGTGCCGAGAGAGACAAAAACAACGGCGATATGGACAAAAACAAAGAAAATGAAGAAAAATACAACAAATATAAAAAGAAAGAAGTCGAAAGACTGAAGAACATAAACTCAAGGTAAGTGAACTAAATAAGGAAGAAAAGGAAAAAAGACGGAAAATTTGGAGATAACAAAAAAGGAATAAAAGGGAAAATAAAAAAGTAAATAATACTAAGCCAGCTGTTCCAGTGACAGTGCCAGAGATGCAAGATAATACAAAATTGAAGAAAAAACAGAGATTGAATTACCGAAATTATAAAAGATATCAAAGGACAATAAAAACTTGTGAAAGGTTAAAGAAAGTTATTAGTAGTTTAAGTTAAAATAGATTTCGCCTAGAGACTAAACACAAAAAGATGATTGAGCTATTGGAAAATGAAAAAGTTACTCTAAAAGAAGACCAAACAATCACGCAGAATTACCTACTTATTGGTTCCCTATTTTATTTTTGTTACTACTTATTTGACATTTTTTTGTATCTGTTGGATTTTTTTGTAAGTTAAGAAGTATTGTTACCTACTTAATGTGAAAATAAAACTGAGATAGACTTGAATCCCCTAAGTTTTTTGTAAAATATATTTTTAAAATGCTCAAATCAAAACAGTCTGTGATATTGACTAATTTTATAGAAATAAGTACAGTAAGTGATGAGTGACTTAAATAATATGTCACATCACGACGTTTTTGAAATGTTGAATAATTATTATTCAATATTTCAAATGTCCCAATTTCAAATAATTATTAAACTAAAAATTGTGCTCGTTGTAAACATATCTTTAGAGTTCCTAAACGTAACGACTGTTGTCCACATACGTAACTGTCCTGTTTTGGCTGTTATAGTTTTTATTTTTTTATGAAAAAACCTTTGGGAGTTATGTTTTTGTTAATATATATTAAATGTCTTTTTGTTATTTTTTGTATTTAAAAAAACTTACCTATAATGTTAGTCTTTCAGAATAGTTATTTATTCACAAAGTTTGATAGTCCAGAGTGCCATTTAGTTACGTACAAGACATATTTTATATTTTAAACAGCACTAAGAGGCAAGATATCACAAAGTGGTATTAAATTTTAGAAGATTTGTATGTTGTTGATTAATTATAAATAAAGCTGATTAACTTTGATATGATTGAGTTATTATTTACTTTGAATGAAAATGTAACGTACAAGACCCCTGTATTGGCAACCCTCACTATAATAATACATTAAATAGAAATTATACTCATTTAACATTGTTTGATTATGGTTTTTCTTAAACCTTAGTTCATTGTCAATGTCTACATTTCATCGTTTATTTAAAATTTTGTTATGAAAATAAATGGACATCCTGTACGTAACGGAGCAAAATTTTGAAAAACGCCCCAATACGTACTTTATTGCCAATATTATTGTGTGTGTGCGGGCACCCTTAGGGTAAAATGTTTAACTTACTGTAAAAAAAAAGATAAACATAAGACTTAAACGGAAAATATATTTTAATATTTATTAAAATACCAAATATTATCCTACTTTTTTATGTGTCCTTCATCATATCCTGGATTTTGATTACGTATTTTGGAGAATATATAAGCTATATTTGGATATCTTTAGTATTACTCGAATGAAATAACTCATTTTGTTTGTTTTTAAATAAAATATAATAAGGTTGTAGTATATTTTTCTAATATAAATACTGACATTAGCGGATTTAAAAAACTGGCCACAGTAGACAGTCCTGTACGTATCGGTATGATTTTATAAAGAATAACAATAATATTGTCTTTGGCTTTAAGGGTGCCCGCACACACACAATAATATTGTGACAATAATATTGTGACACACGGCCCCGCACACTATAATCCACAATAATATTGTACAATACAGCCCGCACACACGCAATATTATCGGCAATACGTACTTTATTGCCAATATTATTGTGTGTGTGCGGGCACCCTAACTATTTTTAAGCAATGCCATATTATCGATGTTTTTATCATTCCTTCGTTCTTTTCCTTTGAATTAAAACTTTAGAAATTCAATCGTCAACACTTGCGGTCCGTGACGTGCGTCACGGGTCTGTTTTGTTTGTCCGGTACGAACATTGATTTTGAAAGGTAAGACCCACAAATTTTATATACTTCTCGTGTTAAATTATAAGTAAATATGTTGTAGATAATGAATGTGTACTAGTAAACTACTATAATCAACTTTTTTTATACCAAAAAAACATATAATGACAAGTCCGCGTTATACGTAACGTCCAGGACGTGACGTGATGTATTAGGTGGACTAAAAACGTTACGTACTGGACTCGTAAAGATGCGTTCATACTGTCTTGTGCAATTTAATATAAATTAAAAATATAATTCACCCAGAGAGGTAAACTCATTACCTTTATAGGATCTGGTCACCTCATGGTGAGCAGGTTTCCTTATTATGTTATAAATATCCTATTTAGAGTAGCGATAAAGAGGGTGAACCCTAACATTCCTCACATCCTCGGCACTTCCTTACAAATTAATTTATTCCTACTCAGGTAAATTATGCCGTTGACTGGTGCCGAGAGAGACAAAAACAACGGCGATATGGACAAAAACAAAGAAAATGAAGAAAAATACAACAAATATAAAAAGACAGAAGTCGAAAGACTGAAGAACATAAACTCAAGGTAAGTGAACTAAATAAGGAAGAAAAGGAAAAAAGACGGAAAATTTGGAGATAACAAAAAAGGAATAAAAGGGAAAATAAAAAAGTAAATAATACTAAGCCAGTATAAAAATACTGTTCCAGTGACAGTGCCAGAGATGCAAGATAATACGAAATTGAAGAAAAAATAGAGATTGAATTACCGAAATTATAAAAGATATCAAAGGACATTAAAGACTTGTGAAAGGTTAAAGAAAGTTATTAGTACACACATCAAAAGTGTCTAGGGATCAAGCATTTTTATGCGGATTTCTTGAGATTGAGATGTGGCTTTGTAATAAATTTATGATTTTATAAATTTATATGGATCCTTTTTGGTGCATTTCAAAATTTGAATCAGGAACTGTCAATCAAATTCGAGTAAAAGATGAAAATCAGCTGCCAATATTTTCCCTATAAAAACATACAACGCATTGAAGAAATTATTAGTGCTACTGTTTCCCTACTACTGATTAAAACCAACGTTATTATGGAGCGGCGACGTCATTTAAGCAGGGAAGAAATGCTCAGAGCCGTGGGAATGATAGAAGCTGGTTCCCGGCAACGTACTGTGGCTTTAGCTCTGAATACAAGTCAGAGTGTTATCAGTCGACTTTGGACACGTTACCGAAGCACTGGTACCGTGGCTGAGCGCCATGGAGGACGGTATCGCTGCACCACACGGAGACAAGACCGATACATTCAAATCTTAACTCGAAGGGCTCCAACAATAACCGCCATGATGTTAGCCGTGAGGCTTCATCACTCTTCAGGGAACTTAATTAGCGACTAAACAGTCAGAAACCGCTTGCATGAAGTGAACCTTCATTCCCGAAGACCGCTACGGGTACCACCTATAGCAATGCACAATCGTAGGATTCGATATCAATGGGCTCTTGAACACAGAAATTGGGCAGAAGAACAATGGCGTTTCGTGTGCTTTTCTGATGAGTCTCGTTTTGGTATGAGACCGGATACAAGACGTATACGACACTGGAGAACCCCTGGACGCCAACAGCGATTAAAATCCTGCCAGGAAGTCCATCCTTATAGTGGTGGAACCATCATGGTATGGGCGGGTATTTGGATCGGCGGAAGAACTGAGTTGATTTGGATCAGAGGCAACCTCAACGCTCAAATTTATGCTGAGACGATTGTATCAGACGTCATCGTTCCTCTACAAGTGCAAATCGGTCCCTTATTTCAGTTAATGCATGATAATGCACGACCGCACACCGCAAGAGTTGTAAGACAGACTCTCGCCGCAGCTAACATCAATGTCCTGCCCTGGCCTGCTCAGTCGCCAGACTTGAACCCGATTGAGCATGCATGGGATATGCTACAGAGAAGAGCTCTGCCGAATATGGAGGGTATCCAGTCGCAAGAAGACCTTTTTTTGTTGTTGCAACGAACATGGGCGGCCATTCCACAGCGTGATTTGGATGAACTCATTTTGAGTATGCCAAACCGATGTTCTTGTGTTGTTAGTGTTCGCGGTAGAAACACGGATTATTAATTGTTTAAGTTACCTAATAAAATTTTAAAGAAAACTGTTCTTTCATTCTTTTTTTCGAACTTTAATGTTAGTGGTTCAAATGTCAAAAATCCCTTTATTAGGAAAATGGCAAATTTCTTTACTAATGCAAAGGTGACTTGGTTTATCGTTACTGTGACAAACGAAAACACTTTATTTGATGAATCCTTAAAGAAATTTTTAATTAATATCAATCAGGAGAAAAGTTATTGCAAAAATATATGTTGATCCCTAGACACTTTTGATGTGTGTAGTTTAAGTAAAAATAGATTTCGCATAGAGACTAAACACAAAAAGATGATTGAGCTATTGGAAAATGAAAAAGTTACTCTAAAAGAAGACCAAACAATCACGCAGAATTACCTACTTATTGGTTCCCTATTTTATTTTTGTTACTACTTATTTGACATTTTTTTGTATCTGTTGGATTTTTATGTAAGTTAAGAAGTATTGTTACCTACTTAATGTGAAAATGAAACTGAGATAGACTTGAATCCCCTAAGTTTTTTGTAAAATATATTTTTAAAATGCTCAAATCAAAACAGTCTGTGATATTGACTAATTTTATAGAAATAAGTACAGTAAGTGATGTGACTTAAATAATATGTCACATCACGACGTTTTTGAAATGTTGAATAATATTGTATTGTTTCTAAAATGACTAGAAATTGTGCTCGTTGTAAACATAGCTTTAGAGTTCCTAAACGTAACGACTGTTGTCCACATACGTAACTGTCCTGTTTTGGCTGTTATAGTTTTTATTTTTTTATGAAAAAACCTTTGGGAGTTATGTTTTTGTTAATATATATTAAATGTCTTTTTGTTATTTTTTGTATTTAAAAAAACTTACCTATAATGTTAGTCTTTCAGAATAGTTATTTAATCACAAAGTTTGATAGTCCAGAGTGCCATTTAGTTACGTACAAGACATATTTTATATTTAAAACAGCACTAAGAGGCAAGATTCCACAAAGTGGTATTAAATTTTAGAAGATTTTTATGTTGTTGATTAATTATAAATAAAGCTGATTAACTTTGATATGATTGAGTTATTATTTACTTTGAATGAAAATGTAACGTACAAGACCCCTGTATTGGCAACCCTCACTATAATAATACATTAAATAGAAATATACTCATTTATCATTGTTTGATTATGGTTTTTCTTAAACCTTAGTTCATTGTCAATGTCTACATTTCATCGTTTATTTAAAATTTTGTTATGAAAATAAGTGGACATCCTGTACGTAACGGAGCAAAATTTTGAAAAACGCCCAGAAATTCAATCGTCAACACTTGCGGTCCGTGACGTGCGTGACGGGTCTGTTTTGTTTGTCCGGTACGAACATTGATTTTGAAAGGTAAGACCCACAAATTTTATATACTACTCGTGTTAAATTATAAGTAAATATGTTGTAGATAATGAATGTGTACTAGTAAACTACTATAATCAACTTTTTTTATACCAAAAAAACATATGATGACAAGTCCGCGTTATACGTAACGTCCAGGACGTGACGTGATGTATTATGTGGACTAAAAACGTTACGTACTGGACTCGTAAAGATGCGTTCATACTGTCTTGTGCAATTTAATATAAATTAAAAATATAATCCACCCAGAGAGGTAAACTCATTACCTTTATAGGATCTAGTCACCTCATGGTGAGCAGGTTTCCTTATTATGTTATAAATATCCTATTTAGACTAGCGATAAAGAGGGTGAACCCTAACATTCCTCACATCCTCGGCACTTCCTTACAAATTAATTTATTCCAACTCAGGTAAATTATGCCGTTGACTGGTGCCGAGAGAGACAAAAACAACGGCGATATGGACAAAAACAAAGAAAATGAAGAAAAATACAACAAATATAAAAAGAAAGAAGTCGAAAGACTGAAGAACATAAACTCAAGGTAAGTGAACTAAATAAGGAAGAAAAGGAAAAAAGACGGAAAATTTGGAGATAACAAAAAAGGAATAAAAGGGAAAATAAAAAAGTAAATAATACTAAGCCAGCTGTTCCAGTGACAGTGCCAGAGATGCAAGATAATACAAAATCGAAGAAAAAACAGAGATTGAATTACCGAAATTATAAAAGATATCAAAGGACATTAAAAACTTGTGAAAGGTTAAAGAAAGTTATTAGTAGTTTAAGTAAAAATAGATTTCGCCTAGAGACTAAACACAAAAAGATGATTGAGCTATTGGAAAATGAAAAAGTTACTCTAAAAGAAGACCAAACAATCACGCAGAATTACCTACTTATTGGTTCCCTATTTTATTTTTGTTACTACTTATTTGTCATTTTTTTGTATCTGTTGGATTTTTTTGTAAGTTAAGAAGTATTGTTACCTACTTAATGTGAAAATGAAACTGAGATAGACTTGAATCCCCTAAGTTTTTTGTAAAATATGTTTTTAAAATAATCAAAACAGTCTGTGATATTGACTAATTTTATTGAAATAAGTACAGTAAGTGATGTGACTTAAATAATATGTCACATCACGACGTTTTTGAAGTGTTGAATAATATTGTATTGTTTCTAAAATGACTAGAAATTGTGCTCGTTGTAAACATAGCTTTAGAGTTCCTAAACGTAACGACTGTTGTCCACATACGTAACTGTCCTGTTTTGGCTGTTATAGTTTTTATTTTTTTATGAAAAAACCTTTGGGAGTTATGTTTTTGTTAATATATATTAAATGTCTTTTTGTTGTTTTTTGTATTTAAAAAAACTTACCTATAATGTTAGTCTTTCAGAATAGTTATTTAATCACAAAGTTTGATAGTCCAGAGTGCCATTTAGTTACGTACAAGACATATTTTATATTTAAAACAGCACTAAGAGGCAAGATTCCACAAAGTGGTATTAAATTTTAGAAGATTTTTATGTTGTTGATTAATTATAAATAAAGCTGATTAACTTTGATATGATTGAGTTATTATTTACTTTGAATGAAAATGTAACGTACAAGACCCCTGTATTGGCAACCCTCACTATAATAATACAATAAATAGAAATTATACTCATTTAACATTGTTTGATTATGGTTTTTCTTAAACCTTAGTTCATTGTAAATGTCTACATTTCATAGTTTATTTAAAATTTTGTTATAAAAATAAATGGACATCCAAAAACGCCCACATAACAGCGATAGGTTGAAAATTTTGAACTTTAAACGGAACGAACCAAGTCCACACACCATTCTAGATATCTTTAAAAAGAAAAATCTAAGTTATAACGAGCGAGAAAACACAGACTTCACTACATATTATGTCCCCCAACGCGTCTGGCTGTTCGCGATAAACTCAAAACCACTACACCGATTGAAATTAATTTTTATGCCCAGATAGTTTAAAGCCTGAGAAAGAACATAGGATACTTTTTGCCGCGATAATCGGCATAGATGCGGGCGGAGCCGCGAGAGAAAGCTAGTTAGAAATTAGCGTGCCCAAACCCTGCTAACTTTTTACTCACGTAATCTTTAAAAAACTTCTTTAAATCAACCAATCTATTCTATGAATTTGAAAATAACTGTCTGTTGAGCTATCACCTATCACGGTTAAACCGCGACCGATATCTATTGGTATGTAGATACTTTAATTCTTCAGGAAGGGCACCGTTAAAAGCTAGTATCTAAATAAAAAAACGAGTTTAATTATGTATTTATTTCAGTTGTTTAGTACCCATAACACAAGCTCTGCTTAGTTTGGGACTATAGTCGGATTTTTAATTAGACGATATCCACTGACGTTTACTGTGTTGTCAGTTTTTGATGAAATAAAAATAGTGCTGTGACAAAGTGAATGATTAAAAAAACTCCTGAATGAATGAAATTGCCTCGATTGTCCAGTAAATAGTTAGTGTGCCGAACTGCCGATATCGGGTACGGAGTTCGAATTTTAGTCATATCAACGAGTTTTCGACGACTTTGTTCGTATAGTATCTATCTATACTGAATACCGAGTGTTTTAAACATTAAGGAAAACATTGAGAGGAAACTTGTAAGACTGTCCTATTTTCAATACATGTAGTTCAAACTATAGATGTATAAAATATAATAATTAGGTATAGGTAGGTACAATAATAAAAAAAACATCGCATAACACATAATTTTATAAGAGCGCCGGGGCGGTCCGAGGTTTAGTATAACAACTTCGGGGTATTTGTTTGTACAAATTGTATGTACAAGTAAATTTAATATACAACCCGGTCACATATCTCTATTAACCTAAAACCAAAAAAAAAGTACAAAACTCAAGAAGCTTGTAACTTATAGATCCTGCATGATTAGGATTTGTTTTTTTTTTGTATTACTGGTACTATTGCAGGCTAGTTATTTATCAAGGTTTTGAATCCAACTAAGACAAGATATAGCTGTAAAAAAATAAATCCTGAAATAACATTGTTTGTTCTTATCTCCCGTATTTTTCATGTTATGGTTTATATTTTTGTGTTATTTGTGTATGTTAAAGCCGCAAAGAAGGACATTAGTAGATTTACAGAAACTCATATGGGATCTAAGATTTTAATTTTTTTTTTTTGAATATTTACAAAAAAAAGCGGCCGAGTGCAAGTCGGACTTGCCCATGAAGGGTTCCGTAGCAGCAAGTAACATCATATAAAAGTTTTTGTAGTTCGTTGTAACTTTCATCGATGTTTTAATAATAGTGTTTTGATTGAAAGAAATGTAAATTGCGGTTTATGATTTACGACGTATTAAAAAAAATACTTACTAGATCTCGTTCAAACCAACTTTCCTTGGAAGTTTGTATGGTAATGTACATTACATATTTTTTTAGTTTTATCATTCTCTTATTTTAGAAGTTACAGGAGGGGGGAGAAAAATTTTACCAGTTTGGAAGTGTCTCTCGCGCAAACTATTTAGTTTAGAAAAAAATGATATTAGAAACCTCAACATCAAAAATTTTTGAACTTCAGTTCTAAGTATGGTGACCCCCAAAGTATATTACTTTTTTTCTATTTTTGTGTAAAAATATTAATGCGGTTCACAGAATACGTCTACTGACCAAGTTTCAACAGTATAGCTCTTATAGTTTCGGAAAAAAGTGGCTGTGACATACGGACGGACAGACAGACAGACAGACATGACGAATCTATAAGGGTTCCGTTTTTTGCCATTTGGTAACGGATCCCTAAAAACATATTTGATCAAAGCACATTTGAACATCAGGAATTCTCGTCTTTCTTTTTAAATTAATTTATCTATTAAATAAAAATATAATAAGAGGAGGGTTGTTTTTTGGGTCAAAAAACATAATGTGCGACGCGCGCGACTTTGAGCCGTCAAAAAACTGATTGTAGTTACATACTACTAGTATCTTATATCAGAGCACTTTTATACAATTTCATTCTTAAATAGATATAATATTCTGAAATGATAAACTATTCACAATCATTGTTCATTCATCTGATTGAATGAGAACTGAACGCATCACTATTACTTTAAATATGGCAGCATTATTTTACTAAGTGACATTAGCTACTGTCAGGTAGCTTCGTCTAATTAAAAATTCGACTATAGATGACGTTGTGTGTAAGATGACTTTAACAATAAATGACTACATAACTGCAAATAAAAACGGTTCAAGTTCAAATCTTGCTCAGCCATTTAGGAGTTTTATTTCTCTTCCTCCGAGCCTTCTTCCCAAACTTGGCTAAGGTCAGTTTGCAATCTCCACCCTCCACATTCTGGCCGACATGGACACTCTGGTCTACGAATTCTACGACCAAAGTTATTCTGACGAATGGCGAAGATCAGGGTCTACAGGCTTGCCAGGCACAGAACAAAATACAGGGCTCTGCCGGCCAACGCGTTGTTGGCTTCGAGGACTCGAAGCTTGGATAGTGAGGACCGACTGTGGCATCTACCGATTGATTCAGATACCAGACAAGATTGCTTCGGTAAGTATTTAAATGAAATCGGACATGAGGTTACCGCACAATGTCCAGACTGCGGGTCTTGCTGTAGCTCGAGACAATTCGGACGAAGTCCTGTCACCGACAACATGACCATGATTCAAGTAGACCTAACCAGGCACTTTCAATAGTTGCGCGGTTTCAAAACACTTGCAACTGGTTAGAGTGCTGGTGTCCCCAGAGTTCCGTGTTATTTTTATGAGCTAGAGTTGCCTGGTGATCTAATTTGTTTGCGTTTTAATATTCGACGACTTTCACATATAGAGCACAGCGAAATCATTTAACAGCGCCATCTGTCGAAGATGCTACACTATGAAGTTACTACGAATTCTGAATCGCGATATTGATATTCTCGCATCAATTCGTGTATTTATAACTTCACAACATCAATTGTTTGGCACGGCCCGCCAGGGGTGACCCTCTGTTTATGTTAGAGGGATCATGTTACAAATTCCTTTACAAATTATATATGTGTGGAAGTTCTACAAAGTGAGATCATTCAATGTTATAGTCTCTAGAATTAATATTATACATACTAATAATGTATAATGTTTATACCTGTTTGGTAATCATAATTAAATAGGATCTACAATAGTTTTCCTTATAATCATCGTCAAAAGCCTTTCATAGGCTACAGTTCGACCAACTACTGGCGAAGTATGTCACATCGACTTACAAAATCCCTAGAATTTATTTAATTTCTTGTGATTCTTTATTTTCAACGCCATCTTCACACGCCTTATTCTTTTTTTCTTTCTTCTTTTTCTTCTTCTTTTTCTTTGCAGGATCCTTCTTTTGATTCATATCATTATATTTAAGTAGTTTTTTATACATTTTGAGTAATTGTTTGGCATCTTTTTTCAATGTATCTGTAACAGGAGGTTCTTTGATTGGATCAACGAATTTCGTAGAACCTTCTAATGTATTGTAATGTTCTATAGATCCTTCAGTAATTTCTGGATCCTTTGTTTCTTCAACAACATTTTGAGTAGTCGGTACTACGTTGTCTGTCTCTTGAATCTCACTTTTTGATTCTTCTAGTCTCTTCTTCAACTCCTTATTCTTCCTTCTCAAAGCATTCAATATATTAGATGTATTCAGCACTTTCTTAACTTTGTTGCTCTCTAAGTACCTATCTTTCCAAGACATCTCTATTTCTTCCTCCTTTTGATGTTTAGTCTCATATTCTTTTATTTCTTCATCTGTTATAACATCTATTCTTTCTATTTCATCTATTTTCGCCGACAAAGCTTCTATTTCAGCCGCGGTCGGCTCTTTTGATAATACATTTTGTGTTTCAGTTTCATCTTCATTGGATGAGTCGTCTGAAAGTTCGTACACTTCATCACTAATTTCCACAACATCAATTGGACTCTTATCTTCAACAGTTTGATTATCAACTCCTGAAGGATTTTCTGCCGGGTCTGACTTGGCAGAAACAATGTCTGTATCTTTAGAACTGGAAGAGCAATCTTTTGATTTCTCCGTTGTAGTCAGATCTAGTTCAACAGATTTAGAATTATTTTCTTCTGTACTTTTTGGTAAGTCTTTTGAATGTAGAAGTGAAGTGTCCTTATTAGCGGTTTTTTGAATAATGACTTCTTTTTCTAATTCAACAGGAACAGGACTTTCAATTATTTCATGATAATTTTGATCACTACTCTCGCGAAAATCCTTCTTCTTATTCTTTTTATCTTTCTTGGATTTCTTCTCTTTTTTCTTTTTTTTCTTTTTGGGCTTCCCTTCTTCTTCATCTGAGATACAAACTACTTCCGGCTTTAGATCGAATGCTTCTACTTCTGAGCTTTCTCTTTCTGATATTTCTCCTTCCGATCGATCGTTTTCATTACTTTTCTTTTCAAGTACTTCTTGATCTTCTTTTTGTTGACTATTTTCTTCACTAGGTGCAGGTTCATCAACTGTTGAAGGCGATTTGTTACATACTACAGAGCTATCAGTAGTAACTTTCAACTCATCATTCTGGATGGTTGAATCCTTATCTTGAATAGTTTCTGTTTCAGTACTTTCGCCAGGTTTTATTTCCTCAACAGTATCCACATCAGTTTGAGAAGCGTTCTGAGTATTAACATCCTCGATGAAGCTACTCGAGTTTTCAATTTCTTTAGATTCAGTCTCTTTAGTTGCAATACTGCTTCTATCAATATCTTGACTTTTTTCTTCATGTGCATTTTCGCTTTCAAAGCTAACAGCCACTTTTAAGTCTACATTTTCTTTCGCATCATCTTTAGATTTCCTACCTTCTCTAGATATTTTTCTTTCTCTGGTATTAATTTCATCTTTACTACCTTTCGACGTACTTTCATTATCTTTGTCTGTATGTTTATGACTTAGTTTTTTGGGAACGTCTTTAACTGATTCTGAACCTGAACTCGTATCAGAACTAACATTGTCATAGTTCTTTCGATCTAAGTTTTCAAGAAGATCTATTTTTTCAGAATCTGACAACTGTAGCGTTATTTCATCATTATCACTGGCATTAGATTGCCGTTTCTTTTCTATCTTTTTTTGTTTATTTTTACCTTTTCCTTTGGATGTTTCTTTTGGCCTGTCTATATTAGTTTTACCTTTAGGTATACTTTTATTCTCTGTATCTTTAGACTTTTCTGCATTTCCTTTGTCTTGTATGATTGTAGTAATAGTACTGCTTTGTTGTGATTTAGTTTTGTTGCGATTCAATTTGATTCTTTGTGTTTTCTGCTGAGGCACGGTTATTACGAGGTCGTTGACTTTTTTTGTGACTGTTTTAGATTGTGTTTCTGGAGATTTTGCATGAACAATACCTGAGAACAATATAGAAAGTCATTATTTATTTATACGTGCATGCAGTTATATACATCGGCGGACATAATGCCTCGATCATTCTCTATAGTCATCTTTTGGGGGGTGTAGATAATAACTATTCTGCATTACTCTCCTGGCCTCTGGAGGCCGGGAGAATAATGAAGAATGATTGGGCCTCCTGTCTCACACTCACCAACGTAATACGACAGCACGAACACAGGCATTTTAGGTTGGTCTGCTGTGTGAGAGTGATCTCGTGGCTCTACTACCTGAAACCCTGAGTTACTAAGCTAACTTAATGCCCTAGGCCTTTTCTATCAGTTAACTATTTGCGGTTGTAGGGAGGGAGGTTAAAAAATCAACGCACAGTACTTCAGCAGACAAGAATGTAATGACAACGTCCGGCGAGTGACGACTTCCAAGTCAGTGAGTCCTAATCAGAGCAGAACCGAACTTTTGTCAAAAATACTAAAATAAATTAAACTCACTCTTCTGCAACTCTTCAATATTGGGTTTCTCTTCATCACTGCTTATCTCAACGACTTCTGGCGGCTCTTCCTTTATCTCAACTTCATCGTCCGATGAATGCGACTGGGCTGCGTCTCGGGTTGCTGTAGACTGTGTGAGCAGTTCTGTTAAATATACCAGATATTAAGTGGCAGACGAATTTGTACCTTATTACATACAGTTTAGAGTTGAGTCTCTTTTTTTATTCAATACGGTTGGCCTAGCAGTTTAAGCGGTAGCCATGTCGCTTTCTACTGCGCCAAGTGTCGTGGATTCAAATCTCACGTGGGTAAACAATTTTGTGTGATTCACAAATTGTTGTTCTGAATCTGGGTGTTCTTTGAGTTCGTTTCATGTATGTTTGTAAAGTACCCTAAGTAAAATACATAAATATTGCTCATTTGAAGATATTAGATATAACTAGACTGCACGGTTGGCCTAGTGGCTTAAGCGGTTGCCACGCCGCTTCCTACTACGCCAAGTGTCGTGGGTTCAAATCCCACGTAGGACAACACTTTGTGTGATTGACAATTTGTTGTTCTGAGTCTGGGTGTTCTTTGTGTCCGTTTCATGTATGTTTGTAAAGTCCCCCTCGACACAGGAATTTATATTCCTAATGCGGGAGTTGTCTTTTTCCAAATAAATAAAACTTACGGTTCTGTTCTTGTTGCAGCTGCGCCCTGATAGCCCTAGCCCTGGCCTGCAGCTCCAACAGCTCCAAGACCGTGAGCCCAGCTCTAGATGCCTTGGATTTCTCCGCATCTTCATCATTGCTAACATCCGTGGACTTCTTGCGTTTTGACTTGGATTTTGAGTTACGACCGCGATGTTTGTGCTGGAAAGAGAAACAAAGGGTCCAGTATAGCGAATAAATACATACTGTAAAGGGCCATATTAATCTATATTAAATACACAATGTATTTATGGTACTTAATTGGATAAGGATTCATATTGTATTGCTTAAAATCTAAGCCATTATTTCTCGCAAAAAGAAAAAAAAATGGAGGGTTATCCCTAAGAGATAGACATATACCATCGCGGGCTTATTTGTAGACCTTTTTAAGATATACAATACTGTAGTACATTATTTTGATCTATCTCGTAGGGTACATCCAGCGTTTGCAATGAAAGCGTAAAAAAAAATGAGTTTATTTCCTCACATTAGAAACCTCTAAAATTATTATCTACTATATTATGCATTTATTAAACATAAAAACCTTCCTCTTGAATCACTCTATCTATTAAAGAAAATGGCATCAAAATCCGTTGCGTAGTTTTAAAGATTTAAGCATACATAGGGATATAGAAAGCGACTTTGTTTTATACTATGTAGTGATATAGAAAGTACCCCTACTCCTGGATTCTACTCATGCTTTCCATCAGAGAGAGTAGTCACTTTGACAGGATTTAAATAAATAAGACGTACCTTTTTCTTTTTGTTTTTTTCTTGAGCCAATATTTCCTCATCAGAAGAGATAGAATCCAAAGATATGGTCTCTAGCGGTGCTGTGGACGGGCTCGAGGACTCCGTATCTGATGGTGGCTCTGTTCCATTCATGATCGCACAGAGACGTTTGGAACTGATACCTAAAAGCTATAAAGATATCGTTAATAAGATAGTCTTTCACAAAAAGAAAAATAAATACTTTTTTTATACTGAGTCGATGGCGCAGTGGTAAATTATGTGACTGCTGATCAAGAGGTCTCGGGTTCGATTCCCGGGTCGGACCAAATTTTGTGTGATCTGCAAACATTTGTTGCGGAGTTTGGGTTTGTAATCTTTCGTTAATTTTATAGGTACTAGAGCCACGCTGATTTCAGCACGAATGGGCCGGCTCGACCCGGCCATTACTACCCTCACACAGAAGACCATCCTAATAATGACAGCATTATTGCTGTCGTATTTCGTTGGTGAGTGTGAGACCGGAGGCCCAATAATTCTGCATCATTCTCCCGGCCTTCGAAGGCCGGGAGAATGATGCAGAATAATCTAACCAGGCTGCCATGGTAAGGGTCACCATGCTACATTGCCTACCCTCACAATAAGCATGGTGACCCCTACTCCTGGATTCTACTCATGCTTTCCATCAGGCAGAGTAGAGTCACTTTGGCAGGCTTAAATATAAAAAAAAAAAAAAAAAGTTTTCCAAGTAAGCACATTTTACAAGACAAGCCTCTGTAACTCCTGAACTAACAAAGTCATCTAATCCGTTTTAGTTTTCCTTTAAAGTTCATTATAAGGATCACCATCGTGAATTTTTCCAGATTTTTTGAGCCCGCTGTTTAGCTTTTAGAAGGGGACGCCCTGTATTTACAAAAAAGTGCGCTTTAAAGTGGAATTTCTCGCAAACAGATACGTAAATCAAAAAATCGTCTTAGAAACCCTTTAATGTTTTTAAAAGACCTATCTAATGATACCCCACACGATGGGGTAGGCGCGAGAAAAAAATCATCCCCACTTGACGTGTACGGGAGGTACCCCAAATAAAAATATTTTTCACAATTTTAATGTAGCACTTTGTCGACGTAATTATAACACATATTCTCGCAAAGTTTCATCTTTCTAGCACTTACTGTTTGGACGGTAAGTCGAGAACGGACGAACGGACATAACGAATCTGTAAGGGTTCCGAGTCATAAACTTCGGAACCCTAAAAAAGTGTGTTTATGTATTTATATCAGTCGTCTAGTACAACATAATACAAGCTCAGCTTAGTTTAGATGGCGTTGTGTGTAAGATGTCCGAAATATTTACATATTTATTTATCTTTTAACTGACGAAAACAAAAATAGAGAAGGTTCTCAATTATATTGATGTGAATAGGTATATTATTTATATATATTTTTTTTATTTAAGTTTAACACATAAATTTTTGCAGGATAGTCCAATTTTGATAATTATTGGTTGTGATTAGTTGGTCCTATATTCCTGCGTCATATATTAGTTAAAGTCAAAGACGGAAATTATACAGAGATATGCTTGATCAGCACAATTCAGATATGTGCCGATTATCAAGCACGTAGGATTCCGGCTGTCATTTCCTTGTTGATATTAAGACGTGTTTATTGTTCAATGTAACGATAGATTTAGAATATATAATGTAGCTATAAGATCATAACTAGGAGACTCCATGTACATACCTTAGTACGTAAGGTTAGATAATAGTACAGTAATTAATTAATAAACATGGCCCCAAAAGGAATACACGATCATTGTTATTCGATATCCACCTTTAAGTCGCCATAATCGTGGACCCCTACGACGTAACAAGCAAGAAAAAATAAGTTCGCTATATCCTATTTGAATTTGGAAAAATAATTCCAAACCTAACAGTAGGAAATTGAGGATGGTTCATTGTTCACCCACTGATTGTTATAGGTATATTAATATGCTTTTTACAGAGGGGTCCAATTTCGATGTCTAGTACCCATAGTACAAATTCTGCTTAGTTTGGGACTAGATGGTGTAAGATGTCCAAAATATTTATTTATTTTATTTATATTCTCGTTGGTCTAGAGGATAGCGTGTGCAACTTTTTTGGGGTTTTTTTAGTAAATTCCTAATAGCAGCCCAGAGTTTGGAAGTTTGGGGGTGATTCAGTTGGCTGTCAAGAACATCTATGGCAATCGTTAGGGGTCATCCATAAATTACGTCACACGAATTCCATGATTTTTTTGCCCCTCCCCCCTCCTTGTCACAGTTGGTCACATTTGTGAGACTCCCCCCCTCCCTAGTGTGACGTCACATAATTTGCAAATTTACATTTAGAAATCATTGAATGAACACAGGTTCCGAAATCAGTTTTATTTCCATTAAAATTATTTTTTAATAAAATTAACATTAAATCAAACAATTAATAAAACAAAAATTGATTAATTATATAAATTAGAGAAAATAATAAATCAAAAATTTTTTTAAGTGCGTGTCAGGTTGCGCATAGAATTGGGTTCTGTGGTCAGTTCAATAATGATAGGTATATTTAAAATCTTGTCCAATAGATAATTGTTATGTTTACTTATTATTTCTTAATTTTTGTACGAAGTTTTCCAAGACAGTGCATTTTACAAGTAGACCTGTACAATTCCTGAAAAAAATATATCAAAACCGCAATAGTTTTGCTTTAAGTTTCAATATATGGACTACTATCATAAATTTTTTCAGATTTTTCGAGCCATCTGTTTAGCTTTTACAGGGGGGATGCCCTATTTTTACAAAAAAATGCGTTTAAAAGTTGAATAACTCGCAAACGGATAACTTAATCGAAAAATCGTTTTAACAACCTCGCAATGTTTTTAAAAGACCTATCCAATGCTACCCCACACGATTGGTAGCCTCGAGAAAAAGAAAACATCACTACTATATGAATAGGGGACGTACCCCAAATAAATATAATTTTCATATGTTTATTGTAGCACTTTATCGACGTAAGTACAACACATACCTATTCAAGCAAAGTTTCATCTTTCTAGCACCAACCGTTTGGGTGGTAGGTCTAAGACGGACGGAAGGATTTGACGAATGTATACGATTATATTAATTAAAGAAATTAACAAAATAAAAAAACGAATCCAAGTTTTATTGTTATTAATATCCAGTTCTTTATGTTCCAGTTATGGTGCGAAAAGCATTCCCCGCGTAAAAAAAGTGTAAATATATATAATATACTCTAGAAAAGTAAATGTATTGGCCCTATCTTCTTCAAATCAATTTCAAATTTGTCACAAATATTTAATTATTTTTTTCAACTGTATTAGATTAGAATATACTTTATTGTACACCAAATACAGTTTTTGCAGTTGAAAGTTTCTGTAAGATATGTACAATGGGCGCCGGGCGGCCTTATTGCTAAAAGCAACCTCTTCCAGGCAACCTTTGGATGGACTATTCGATAGAAGAAAAAGGTGATTTAATCACAAAATAATAGAACTAAGAACGACGTCGTTTCATTCGTGAAAGACAGTGGTCAAATGAAATAGAAACATAGAAAAAAAATCACCGCTAGGCCCAATCAAAGGGCGCCTAGGGCGGTCGTCGCGTAATACTAGTAGAGCGAGTGGTCACAAAAACAATTGGTAACTTATATTTACACAGATATACTTGTATATGTTTTTGAGGTTTTCGTAAAGTAATAGTTTAAAGTTCGTGTTTTAAGACTACAATAGATTTTGAAATGTGACGTCACATTATTTAGGACCCCTCCCACCCCCTTGTCACACAATGTCACACTTCGTCGACCCCCTCCCTCCCCCTTAAGGTGTGACGTAATTTATGGATGGCCCCTTATAGGGAAGTCAGTGTCCTCAAATTTACTGACAACTAGTTCAACCTCTGAATTTCAGTTCAGTTCAGTGCACCTGGCACCTTGGCTTCAAGTACTTGAGATGGCGTGCGGTTTTTAGTTGGTTCGAGTCCGACATAACCACCAGCTGGTGGCTGGTGGCATCCGCGGGGATTTACGCACAAAAACAAAAAGTTAAAACTGCTTTGGAAGACGATTTATATTCTTGATCTGTTACTATATAGATCCTAAAACGTTACCTTAGGGACACTGACCGTGTGGTGACGGATTAAGAATACAAAGTGTCACCACCCCTGTTCACTCCATGGGTGTTGTAAGATGGGACTAACGGAACAAAATAAGCAACTAGCATCACTGCCAAGAGAAGAAAACTTGAAACAAACCCTTTACCAACCCGTCTGGCCAGCGTGGTATGGTAGGCCTAAACCTCCTTTCAAAGGAGAGGTCTATGTCCAGCAGTGGACTGTTAAAGGCTGTTGATGATGATGATGAGGGACACAATAATAAGCAATAGTAACATTATGAAGATAAAAAGTTTGTTAGTTTATTTGAACAATCTAATCTCTGAATCTACCGGTTCCAATTGAAAGTCTTTTAGTCTTGGATAGAGGATCTTCCCTTCATCGAGAGAATCTATAAGCTAAATTTGACCACAGCACCACATATAGGCCTCAAGTATCCGCGAAAAGTGTTACAACAAACTGCGAAGTAAATAAAATAAAATATTTTAATTAAGTATAAACTGCCTTGTTGGTCTAGTGGTTTACGTATATGTGGTTAACGTATTCCGGCGTCGGACCAAATGCTTATATGATCTGCAAATATTTGTTTCAGAGTTTGGGTGTTTTCTATGGATGATATGTATATATTTACAAAGAGGAAAGTATGTTTATGTATTTATATCAGTTGTCTGGCACCGATAGCACAAGCTCTGCTTAGTTTGGGACTAGATGATGTTGTGTGTTAGATGTCCAAAATATTTATTTACTTATTTATAATAATATATATCAAACCTCCTCGGTACACAGCTCCTGGATAGCATTCACAGATAAATTCCTGACGCACGGCGGAGCCATTGCCTTTAGTTCCTTAGATTTCAGCACAGAAAATACTTGATGCATTAATTCCACACGATCATGAACGTAATACGTCAGGTCATGCAATTCTTCCTCTAGGGTGTGAGAGGATGATGTCCCCGGCATCTCAGCTTTAACCTTGTGACGCTTTGATCGCTTCATTTTATTAAAAATAACACAAAAAATCTTCTATATTGGACTGACTTACGAGTCCAAAAAGTTATTTCAATTAATTAAAAAGTTGTCAGTCGTCATAAATAATCGTCATCAAATCATACCTTTCCATTTTAGTAGGATAATATTTTGTCGGTTTTTGAAATGTCAGAGTCGATCAAATCAATAAATTTAAAGGTGCATTCATAGAAAAAGATTTAAAGCGTTTTAGAATAAATTAGTCAATAAAAACTTTGAGCTACTTTGAAGTAATATCTATTGTTAATGAAAACCGGCTTTTGTTTTAAAAATATATTGCTGTCTTTGATTCACTACTGAAATTAGTGTCAAACATCATCAAGAATCTCTTCTGAAAATGTAATATACTTGTCTTAAATTAAAAATCTCTGTACACAGAGAAAAATGTAAATGAATTCAAAAATACTGTTGCGTTAAATACTGTTGTTGTCTGCCGACAGGCAGGATTCAAAACATTCCGAGTACACTGTTTGCCCCCTTGAAACAAGTTATTGGCAGGTCATCGATAAGTGACCCAACGCAAAATATTGAACGCATCAGAATATATAAGCAACATAGACGAAAATGGCTGTCGAAAAGCTATATGAAAGTGACAATTTCTTAGTGGTAAATAAACCATATGATATGTATATCAACTCGGACAATGAATACGAGAAAGTGAGTACTAAAATCAACTGCAATTAATAGAAAATTCAATTAACTTCTTAGGTTATGTTTTCAGTTTTCAATGTAAACAGAATACTGTGGTATATATATCGATACAGTATTATCGATATTTATCCCACACTCTTCTAATTAAATTGCTTGCATGTTGCATACATCATCTTCCTATCCTCTTCCCGAAATTATTTGGGGCCGGCGCAATGAATTTAAATAATTATTGTACAATCAATAAACCCGACTGCTTAAAATAATTAAATTGGCTTATTGCATTGTTTTGTTAGCTTACTAATCATTTTAGGGTGCCGCATGCCGTTACAATTTACCTACAATTAGACTCCTGATGAAAATGTGTTTTTGAGTAGTAGTTGTTTGAGCTGAAGTGAAATTCTGAAAACAATGATTAAACGAAACGTTTGTATCCCATATAAAAGAACATGCTACTTTATATAACGCAGGTTATATTGTTCTGTAGAAAGAAGAATTTGGGCATATTACATAATTTTTAAATTTCAGAATACCGTGACTTATCACATTGCTTCACCTGACTCACATCTCTCTACGTCCGTATTCCCCCTACATTTTGTACAACGTCTCGATTATGCGACGAGTGGTGTGCTATGTATAGCGAAGAATAAAATGTCGGCCAGTAAAGCTGGTAAACTATTTGAGAATAGATCAACTAAGAAGTATTACTTAGCGGTTTTGAGAGGACACGTAACGTTTGAAGTGGCCGATATACAGTTTGATGTTGGTGAGCTTAATTTTTGACACTTGTCGAGGCAAATTACAATATTTTCTAATTTTTAAATCAAAATTTTACAATTTCTAATGTCAGTATATTTATGTTGAACCTAAGAATATATGTAATTTTTATGTTAAAATGTTGATTATTTTTTTAGGTTTAGATCCATTAACTCAAACCTCAAGTCACAGAATGTCGGCACTCACTACAGCGGAAGGAACTGCTAACTGTATACAATGTAGGAGTGCACACACACGTGCTTTGAGACTTGAAACTGGTTTCTTTGAGGGAGATCCAGTGTCTGTCGTTTTACTAAAACCCATCACAGGTATTTCCCTTTGCAAAATATTTTGATAAACTATTCTGATTTATACTGTGATCTTACTTGGCTCACACTAAGCAAACTTTTCCCATACCAACAACACAACTTACTTAGTGTGTGTCGAGTTATAGGGTGAAAATATAATTTTACTACGGCGTTTGACCTGGGGTCAGCCATTGCAATTTTCGCTTACGGCTATTGTAACAAATCCACTTTTTATCACATGTCACAATTCGATCCAATATTACCTCATTTTTGTATCGATTCAACAAGGCAACACAAGTTTTAACACGCGTTTCTTTCTGCAGATCAGTCATATCACGAGGCACCCATTTTTCATACTTTTTATTTTATTGATTTGACTCAAATGAGTCAATATTGTTGGTAATGTACGGTTTACGTACACTTAGGCAACTATAACATTATTTCGCTGATTACGCAAGTCGGTCGATTCCTTGCCTTTTCGCCGTAATAATCTTTGTCGACTCAGTGTGCACTTTAACTCGGTAACGTTCGCTACCATGTAAGAATCTCTCTATATTAATTGGTGTAACTAATAAACAATAAACCTTTTAATATTACGTGAAGAGTTTCTTCTCACCAGCACACTCACAACTTAACTAACTAACTAACAGTAATGTACAGTTCACGACACTGTACATTAAATGGTCCTTCGAGCCGGACGCTGAGTGATCTCTGTGTCTTCTAAAGTGTGATAGCGAATCGGTTTGGCTGGCCTCCCACAAGCGGGTCTCACCAGTACAGATTGAGAGTCGAGTGTCATCACGAGGGCACAGATAAACTAAACATCATAAACTTCAGTTTTCTACGAAGCTCGCTGACAAGAAGAGTAACGAAGAAACTTTGAAACTGAAGCCTAGCGGGTCTGCGGAACTACCTACAGTCTTCTTGGTATCCAGGAAACAACTATCTTGGAACTAATTCACCTAACTTAAGGTACTTACCTACTACATACTTTTACTACATCTAACAAAAAACTACTTAACTTTATCTTACAAACTTAACCTTACTCTTACCATGGAACTGCTACTTACCAAACAAGTCGGCGTCTTTGAAGACATCAAAACTTTGTGCACCAACTATAAAAAGGACAGCACAACCAGAAAAACTGTGGATTACCTGGAGAAACGTTTGGCTAACTTAGAGAAACTATGGGTGACTTTTGATGAACAACATCAAATACTGGAACAAAATATTGAAAACAAAAAAATAGGATATTTTAACGACTGTGTCTACGAGAAAACAAAAAAAAAAAAATCGGCCAAGTGCGTGTCAGGCCACGCACAGGAAAGGGTTCCTCAGTCACCTATAATGGTATGTGGATTTAAAATAGTATCCAATAGATAATTGTTATGTTTACGTATTAATACGTTAACTTTGTATGACGTTTTCCAAGTGAGCGCATTTTACCATATAAGCCTTTATAACTCCTGAACTAAGAAAGTCATCTAATCGGTTATAGTTTTCCTTCAAAGTTCATTAAATGGACCAGCATCACGATTTTTTTCAAAATTTTTGAGCCAGCCGTTTAGCTTTTAGAGGGGGGGGGACGCCCTGTTTTTACAAAAAAGTGCCCTTTAAAGTGAAATATCTCGCAAACGGATACCTAAATCAAAAAATCGTCTAGGAAACCCTTTATTGTTTTTAAAAGACCTATCTAATGATACCCCACACGATGGGGTAGCCTCGAGAAAAAAAAAACATCCCCACTTTACGTGTAGGGAAGGTACCCCAAATAAAATTATATTTCATAATTTTATTGTAGCACTTTGTCGACGTAATTACAACACGTATTCATGCAAACTTTCATCTTTCTAGCACTTACCGTTTGGACGGTAAGTCGAGGACGGACGGACGGACGGACGGACGGACGGACGGACGGACGGACGGACGGACGGACGGACAGACGGACATGACGAATCTATAAGGGTTCCGAGTTATGAACTTCGGAACCCTAAAAACTTGTACGACTCTACAAAGAAGAATATGTTGGATTTACTGTCCTTTCAACGGAAACAACAGCAACAACCTTTAGAGTTTGATTTAACTGCCATTATGGACGAGGACACGGAAGATGACGTAAAAAAGCTGATAACTCAACAAGAACGTAATTTTAAGGCTTTGAACAAGGCTATGTCAAAGGTAAATATTAATTTCATCACTGAGAAGTGGGAGTTCGAAGAACATCTGACCACCTTGAAATGTAAATGGGACTTGATTGACAAAATACACTGGGAGCTAGAGCTAGACGAACTTAAAGCTTCTAGCTTGAGCACAGATTACAACGAAAAATACGAAGCTATTGAAGAAAGGTACAATAACGTCAAACGAGAGTTAAACAGCAAAATTTGGTCTACTATACATTACCAGCATTCAGCGCCGAAAATCGATGTACCAGAGTTTTCTGGAAACTACATTCACTGGATTACTTTTAAAGACATCTTTCTCGAAACTATCCACAATAACCCGAGCATTTCTAAAGCGCAGAAAATGCAGTATTTAAAAACAAAATTAAAGGGTGAAGCTGAACGCCTTGTTCAACATCTGTCTATTAGTGCGGACAACTACGACTCCTGCTGGCAGATATTATCACACCGATATAATAACCGTCGGCTTCAGTTCACATCGTTTATGAGTACCATGCAGCATTTACCTACTATTCAACAACCTAACGCCAACAACTTAAAACGCATGCATGATGTACTAAAAGAGTGCTTAAATGGCCTTAGCAACATGGGAGTTGACGTATCGAGTTGGGGACCAATAATTGTTTACAATATGTCACAAAAATTGGATTCGACAACTCTTAACGAATATACAAAGGAAACCCAGAATAACAGGGAATTGCCAAACTTAGAGGAATTCCTTAGCTTCCTGGAAGTCAGTTTTCTCGCTTACGAAACTGCAAAAAGCTGTATTAAAGAATCTACTGAAAATAAAAAATCAAAGGCTAAACAACAAGAACTGGAACAATAACCATAAGCCCAATAATTTTTTTAATAAACAACAAGACACGAAAAAATATAACTATTCTAAAATTTTCCATGCGTCTTACGGGCAATGCAATTAATATAGAGAGATTCTTACATGGTAGCGAACGTTACCGAGTTAAAGTGCACACTGAGTCGACAAAGATTATTACGGCGAAAAGGCAAGGAATCGACCGACTTGCGTAATCAGCGAAATAATGTTATAGTTGCCTAAGTGTACGTAAACCGTACAGGTAAGGTAACGTTAAATCATGCCGCTAATTCCTGGGTAGTTTGGCTCGGATCGACCCCACCATCTCTTTTCAATTCATTAGTTGTTATTCACATGTGTGGGCGGTCTTCCACGTGGTTCGTTCTTCAATTCAAAATTTCCATCACGAAAGCGTTTAAACCAAAATCGCACAGTGCGTTCATTAGCAGTCCTTTCTCCAAGCGCAACATTGATATTGCGAGCTGTTTCTACAGCGTTGGTTCCGCGTCGGAACTCGTATTAAAAAATGTTGAAGTATCGATATTTCTTGTCTAAGCTGAATAAAAAAAAAAACAACTGAAAGTCGATGATTGAATGTTGCACATTTTTTAAAAGCAGAACCTCCTAGGTACGATTTAAAAAAAGTTTCACTCCAAAATCTTAAACCATAAAGGTTTTTTTTTTTTTTATTGTTGTGATGGAATAGGCGTTTTTCTTCCATCTCACCTGATGGAAAATGTAGATGAAGACGAAGATGGTACACGCCCATCCTATAGAAACCTGTTCACTCTACTCTATGTCAATTCGAAATATCTATTACAATAAATGGGTAATTTAAAACTTTAACCCCTATTATAAGCTCCATTTTTTTTGTAACAGTCCAATTCCAGACCGCCTTTTTTTTAAAGAAAAAACAATATGTTTAAATTCTTCTACATAGGCGATGAAGTGATGTCGAACACAACATATTATTATAGTTTTATTTCTGATCCAACTTCAATTATACAAAAAACTGTGTTCCTAATATGTGTCATTTATATCAGGTCGTCGTCATCAACTTCGCGTTCACTGTAGTGCGATTGGTCACACTATATTAGGAGATTACACTTATAGCGGCACTAAAGACAACATGACCCACAGGATGTATTTACATGCAACAAGGTAAAGTTAAATCGTTTTTTTAGACTACTGTCTAAATATCATGTCAAATTTCACAATGTAATCGCAATTACATTGTTGTTAATTAGAGACAAGTTCTATCTTCTATAATTAATTCATAGATTACGTGGTTATCACCTACTTCAGCAGCTTCATCTATACTTCACTCTATATTCTAATATTATATGTATATTGGATTAACTGTCTGTCTGCTATGCTTTCACGACTAACCCGCTGCACGGATTTTTATAAAATTGGACATGGAGATATTTTAGTCGAGATAACTGATATACACGCCTCTGTAACCACGGGAAAACTACTTATAATAACATTATGAAAAATATGAATTATAGGACATAAACACTGCTCATCGCACTTTTTTCTAACTTATCTGTAATGCTTTGTCCGCTAAACGACTGCACCGACTTAAACGGATTTGATATACAGATAGATTGAACTTTGGAGGAAGATATGTGTTCCTTTTTGTGGTTATAACTAACATATGCGTTAGCGGATACCCGCCCAAAACTGTTACCAATGGTAGTTTTTGTTATCTAATAAATTTAAAGGAACGTTTGCTGACGGTATTGTTGTTTTATAACTTCATGTTTATTTATTTATTTCAGACTAGTCTTGCCAATATCACAAGAGCATCTGGACATCCAAACATCAGAACCTTTTCATACGGATCAACAGTTCAGTACTAAGTGGAAGTCAAAAGAATCGTACTATAAATATAGAAATAAAGAAGAGTTTTTAAATGTTTGCGATATTCTAGATAAACCATATGTAATTGGAGTTCAGTATAAAAAGTTTATGATGTAAGCAACTGTATAACAATAAAACCATTTATTATTATAAAATTTGCTTATCTTTATTCATTTACATGTTTAAATACTTTTTTTCGATGAAAGATCCAAGAGACCCACAATTAAAAATATAATAAATATTTTGGTTTTTATTTTTAAGAATAATAAGTAGGTATTATAGAAAGTGGTGTGCAATGGGAGAGGCCTATGTCCAGCAGTGGACTGCGATAGGCTGATGATGATGATGATGATGATGATGATTATAGAAAGGCCAACCCCAAATAATATTGGGAATAAAGACTATTAAGCAGAAGAAGAATTATATAAATTATTAGAAATGTCGATAACAATATTCTCCACACTAAACATGTCACTCCTAATTTCCTAAATGTCAAAATGACAAGAGGCTACGTAAATAAAAAAAAACAGCCAGCGAGTGCTCTGCTTCCAGTTTTATGAAAAATAATGAAAATATTAAATAAAATATTATTAGATATGGAAACGGAAACTGACCCTTTGGAATGTAGTAGCTATGACATGGGAATAAGAGTCAAAACCGAAAATAAAGTAGAAGATGACGAGGATCATAATACGATGTATGTAAATCTATCCTAAACCAAAACCTATCTAGTAAATAAAAAACGATGCTGAAAATATTACTTGTCTATAGTTAAGTTAAATAGACTAAGGAAGTATATTAGGTCTTTATCTATGAAATTGCCGTTTTGAATGCAATAAGTGAAAGTACTTATTTTTTCAAACTTTTTTATTTCTGTTATTCGAAGTAATCACCCATGCAATCGACGCATCTTTGCCAACTCATTTGCAGTTTATTGATGGAGTTCTTGTAAAAATCAGCTGGACTGGAGGCAACAAACTCTTCAAAGACAATTTGTACTGCCTCTCGGGAATTGAATTTTTTACCCACTAAAAAGTTGTCTTCCAACGTGTCTGACCAACGTCAGATCAACTGATTGACGAACTAAGCAGAGTTTGTATTATGGGTACTAGACAACTGATATACATACATAAATATACTTTTTTTTTGTAAATACATACATATTATACACAGAAAAACACCCAGACTCCGAAAGAAATATTTGTGGATCACACAAATATTTGGTCCGACCCGGGAATCGAACCCAAGACCTCTTGATCAGCAGCCGCATATGCTTACCACTAGACCAACAAGGCAGTCAAATGATTGTGTACATATGTTTTTTTTTTTGTGAACCCATTTTTAATACCAAAATAATGTCCTTACAGGGCTCTTCCAGAACTCGCTCAATGCGTACAAACTAACCAAGAACCCATAGAGTTCAATTCAACAGACGCCATGATGGATGCAAAAACTGGTTTGATGAGATGCCTCCATTGTCTCGAAGTCTGTGACTCCAGCAGCTTAACGGACCATATGGTATCCAAGCACAATTACCAGAGAGTCTTATTTAAATGTAACTTAAGCATGCAAACATCTCAAGAAAGGAAATTTTTATTTATACATCGACAGAAATGTCGACCTGAACAGAAACCTGATGTGGTTTTGACCTGTTGCAATAAGAACTTCAAGTCGAAGTCGACGTTCAGGAATCACGTGAAGCTGGTCCATGAGGATGTAGGGGACTTTGAGTGTGACCTTTGCGGGCGGAAGTTCAGGAACTTGAAGTATTTGGGGAATCATAAAAGGAATGTACATCCAAGTGGTAAGTTATGATAATAATAATATCTCTTTATTGTACACCAGAATAATTACATACAACGATAGTTTTAATTAAGAGGTACAAGTGGCGGCCTTATCGCTCGAAGGCATTGAAGGCAATCTTTTATAGGCAACCTTGGGATGCAAAGAAAGACATGAAAAGTATAGAGTAGTAGTGGTATAATTATATTTAATTTTGTAAGTAAAACAATGAAGTGTGTTGCTACGTACAAGGTAGAAGAGCTAAGGTGATCTTGGCACGAACGGAGTGGACTGTCCGGGTACTACTCTCTCACAGCAACCTGAAGTGATAGTAGTCGTGCTGTCATCTTTCGTGGATGACTGCGAGACCGGAGATACAATACCTACTTATCCTACTTATTTAAAATCTGGTGAATCCTAGGGAGAGATTAGTATTTAATTCGCTGCTATTTTTGACGTGATAATGTCTTATGAATCGATGAACGCCGGCTGCTCGCACGAATAAGCATGACATTGTCACGTTCTGCCTGAGCTGAGCGCGCAAGCGAGAGCGCGGAACAAGTGATAGAGAAGGACGACCCCCCTGAGCGTTCTGCTTGTGACGCATCTATCTCTCTCCCACTACAGCGGTGCGTCCGAGTAGAAGAGAGACAGCGGTAGAACACAACCTACACGTAAACTGTTTTGTCAACTGTTTATAAAATGAAGTTAAAAGTTAGTGTTTTGTTATGACGTTATCAAGTTACATTATTACAGACAGACATTTTTTTTACAGGTAACAAGATCTACAAATGTGAAAAATGCGGAAAAGAATTTAAGAGTCGTGACAACCTCTATCAGCACTCTAAGAACGTACACCTCCCGAAAAAAGTGGGGTGTCCGCTCTGTCCAAATAAGGTGTTTAAAGCGCGAACGAATCTGTACCAGCATCTAAGGTTTTCTCATGGGTATAAGCAGAAGTAGAATAGCCACGTTGATTTCATCACGAATACGTACAAAAGACTAACCTAAAATAGCAACATTCCTGTACTAGTGTTGCGTTGATAAGTGTGAGAGCAGAGACCAGAGCTGCAGAAGCATCTCACGAGGCCGCCATAGTGTGGGTCACCATGCTGCATTGTCTGCACTCACAATGAAGCTGGTGACCCTACTCTTGGTATCTAAACTCTTTTGCGAAAAAACACGGGCACATAAGCAAAGAACTATTTCATAGTTACTATTTGTTTGTTTGACAATTTTAGGTATTGTTATATTCAGAATTTTATAAATTAACTAGTTGACTCAGCGAACTTCGTACCGCCCAACTTTAAAATTCCAGAACTTGATCGCAGCGCCACCTACCGGGTCCAATTGCGAATCTAAACCATTCCCAGATCCCCTTGAACACACACAAAAAATGTCATCAAAATCGGTCCAGTCGTTTGAGAGAAGTTCAGTGACATACACACTCACAGAAGAATTATACAGGGTGTAACCAGACGACTTCCGAAAACGAAAGATGCAGATTCAGCACCCCAAAACTTATTAAAAAAAAACAATCAGTTGTCCTTAAAAAAATCGTAGCCGGAAAAAACAATGTTTCAAGATTTTTATTAATTTCAGTAGCCAGCGATGTATTGCGCGCACAGAGTAGCAAGTTGAATGCCTTTCATAACTATTAATTTAACTACCTACTACGCATCGCTGTGTCGGTAAAGTTGCCTACTTACCTACCTAGTGACTATTTGATTTTATTTATTTGATTCTGATTTGATTTGTTCTTCCACTCGAGACTCGAAGATCAATTTTTATGCCTCGTCCACGCCTTTGGGGTGTAATCCTCTCATTATTTAAAGCTCTCTGTAGCCTTACAGATAGCTTCCTTACAGGAGACATCATGGCTGCCTAGCCGTGATGTCTCCGTGATGTATTTCCGAGGACTTCACAATATCACATAGTCACATGTCCGTATTCCCTCGCACTAAACATTATACATAATCACTTGTTGTGTTATAACAAATGTTATAATAAAAGTAATAAGAATAACTTAACACTAAAACTAGGTAAAAGGAGTTTAGGTACGAAATAAATATTTAATTATCTCACTATGCCTTCTAAAAAACTACGACACAAATTTACTCTCGCGAAAGGCCTACTTGAGGCCAAATAAAATGAACTACGCAAGCGTATAGCCATTACGAACATTGAAGACCGACTACTCGTCGTAGCCAGTAACCAATACGATACATATTACATAGGTAACAATATTATTATAGAAATTAAAATTCTTGGAAAAATGCCGCCGCGCCGAAAGGTGAGTGTGGTCCCTTTGATGTTTGCCGACAATGCGCCGCACAAACGCGCGAATACTATGACTTTAGGTAATTATTAAAATTAAAGAAGTTTTAATTGGAGTGCGGCGCGGCCCACACGTCTAGGCGACTTCAGACGCACGGTGCCATGGGTTCGATTCCCGGTGCAGGATAAATGTCTCACTTGAATTTCTTTGAAAATGATGATGTTGAATGATTTTATTATACGAACGCAGAAAAAGAATTCAATAACGTAGGAAAATAAAGTTTTGTACCTAACTATACAAGTTTATCTACATAGACAGTTGTTTACGCAGGTACACGCTTCATAAAGTTAGGACCTTACATTAAAATGTAGAACTTAGGTTTCTGAGAAGTTCTGTTTGTAAAAGTAGGCACGCGGGGCGGTCATTGAACCGCGCGCGAACGAACTGTGCATATGACCTCTGATCACCTGTTTTTATTTTGAAATACATTGCAGTTTTATTGATTTTATTGGTTTTTTGGCTTTTTAAATGAGATAATTAGGTAGTTAGGATTCTATTATGTTGTACTACGTGTATGTAACGAGAAAAATACAAAAAAGAACTTAGATAAATTAACGTATTTTTTGCGTTTTTTTTTTCGCTAAACCTATTCAGTATCATGGTCTGAATACAACCATCAAGTTTTCGTATTTAGTCTTTTTACACCCTGTATATATAAAGATTAGGAAGGAATAGTTTTCATCAGTTTTATCTTAACATATTGATTAAATTATTGAGAAATAATATTTAAGCTCAAAACACTATTATTGTACCTGCTCGCTAAATAAAAATGAAACGCGTTAATTTCTTTGTTTTTATTGAATACATTAAAAGCAGATAAAAGTTTAGTATTGAGTGTGACCCCCTCTTGCTGAAATCACGGCTTGCATTCGTCTGGGCATGCTAGCGAGAAGAGCTCTCTGATGGTCTGCGGAGCCGGCTGCACTGTACTCACTCGTCGCTTCAGAACGTCCCAGACATGCTCTATGGGATTGAGGTCCGGACTTCTAGCTGGCCAGTCCAAACGACGAATTCCGACTTCTAGCATATACGCTTCCACATGGCCAGGCCGGTGGGCGCGAGCGTTGTCGTCCATAAAAATTGAGTTATCGCCAAGAGCGGTTAAAGCGGGTTGTGCATAAGGAATTAGAACTTCCGTTATGTGTCGGTGTCCAGTCAGTGTACCGTTTTCGATGAAGACTAACTCCGTACGATCTAGAATTTATTCCTGCCCAAAACATAACAGAGCCCCCTCCATAAGGTGTGATTTCCTTAAAACAATAAGATAACAACAGGAAAAACACAGCTTATTGTATCTTGTTATAACTTGTTATCTATCTACTTGTTATCTTATTATAACATACAGGTTATATTATTGATTAATTTACTTTATCCTTACTAATATTATAAATGCGAAAGTAACTCTGTCTGTCTGTCTGTTACGCTTTCACGCCTAAACCACTGAACCGATTTTGATGAAATTTGGTATGAAGATAGAACTGAACTTGGGAAAGGACATAGGCTACTTTTTACTGCAATAATCGAGATACAAATGTTTTTACCTTTTTACCTAGGTGATTATAAAAATACATAAATCGTAGATGTCAAAATGTATCACTGTTTCTTGAACGGTGGCTTGAATGTGGCTAAATCATTATTTGGTTACTAAAAGGATACTTCAAGAAATGATAAACTTTGATGAATAGAATCCATATTTCAGAATTTTAATTCAATATTATAATTTACAGATACATGTTTTTGCTTCTAGAACTATCAACGGAATCAATACATTTTGAATTACAAATTTCCTCGTTAAAAATCAAATACTTAAAAAATAACAATTTAAATATAAAAACCTGCCAGTAACCTAATACAAAAAGGTTACTTATCTGAGATTAATAATCAACACACCCCCTTAATCTCAGATAAGTACCGAAAAACATTTTCACACATTCTTACACATTCTTACTTCCACAACTACAAACACTTATATCCTGACAACAACAATTTAGAAATTATAACAACAAACTCCTACAACAGCAGCTCCAATAACCACTTCAACAACTCAAACACCAACAACTCCAACAAAACTACACCAACAACTCCAACAAAACTACACCAACAACTCCAACAAAACTACACCAACAACTCCAACAAAACTACACCAACAACTCCAACAAAACTACACCAACAACTCCAACAAAACTACACCAACAACTCCAACAAAACTACACCAACAACTCCAACAAAACTACACCAACAACTCCAACAAAACTACACCAACAACTCCAACAAAACTACAACACCAACTCCAACAAAACTACAACACCAACTCCAACAAAACTACAACACCAACTCCAACAAAACTACAACACCAACTCCAACAAAACTACAACACCAACTCCAACAAAACTACAACACCAACTCCAACAAAACTACAACACCAACTCCAACAAAACTACAACACCAACTCCAACAAAACTACAACACCAACTCCAACAAAACTACAACACCAACTCCAACAAAACTACAACACCAACTCCAACAAAACTACAACACCAACTCCAACAAAACTACAACACCAACTCCAACAAAACTACAACACAAACTCCAACAAAACTACAACACAAACTCCAACAAAACTACAACACCAACTCCAACAAAACTACAACACCAACTCCAACAAAACTACAACACCAACTCCAACAAAACTACAACACCAACTCCAACAAAACTACAACACCAACTCCAACAAAACTACAACACCAACTCCAACAAAACTACAACACCAACTCCAACAAAACTACAACACCAACTCCAACAAAACTACAACACCAACTCCAACAAAACTACAACACCAACTCCAACAAAACTACAACACCAACTCCAATAACTCCTACAACAATAACTCCAATAACTCCTACAACAATAACTCCAATAACTCCTACAACAATAACTCCAATAACTCCTACAACAATAACTCCAATAACTCCTACAACAATAACTCCAATAACTCCTACAACAATAACTCCAATAACTCCTACAACAATAACTCCAATAACTCCTACAACAATAACTCCAATAACTCCTACAACAATAACTCCAATAACTCCTACAACAATAACTCCAATAACTCCTACAACAATAACTCCAATAACTCCTACAACAATAACTCCAATAACTCCTACAACAATAACTCCAATAACTCCTACAACAATAACTCCAATAACTCCTACAACAATAACTCCCAATAACTCCTACAACAATAACTCCTACAACAATAACTCCTACAACAATAACTCCTACAACAATAACTCCTACAACAATAACTCCTACAACAATAACTCCAATAACTCCTTCAACAATAACTCCTACAACAATAACTCCTACAACAATAACTCCTACAACAATAACTCCTTAGCGACTTACCCTCTAGCGGTCGTTGGAAGCAGACGTGTACTAAACGTGTTTAAAATTATTTAATAGATAAACAATCTAAAGTGACTCGTGAAAGTTTAAAGTGTGATTTGAAGTGTGTTCCTTGTAATTGGAAGACCTTGCTAAACGGTCAAACTACCTGTTCTCGTGCGAAGATTACGCAATAACCTACGACACAATGAGTCCGCAAAGAACACCGCCTAGTACTCTATTAACGAAGGGCAGCCAGAGTGAGATGGGTGGCGGTTCGGTTCCAAATTTAACTACCTACAGTGATGAAGAAATGTATGCTAATGTTAACTCTAGAAAACGAAAGGAGCGAACTGACGAGATTGACTATAAAAAGGACTTCACAAACTTTCGCACTGAAATTATGAAATTCTTAGAAGATTTTGCCAACAAACAAAATAAAAAGTTAAACCACATACAAGAAGAGATATCTGAGATCAAAAACGAAATGAAAACAATAAAATCAATATCAGACAATTTTACACAGCGATTTGAACACATTACCTCCGAACTAGAAAATATTAAATCGAATAACACTACAACCGAAAATAAAATCAAAGAAATAGAAAAGGAAATAACACAGATAAAAGATAAACAAAACAATAATAGCCAAATGGTAGTTGAGGAGTCCATCTTAAGACACGAAAATCTCATCACAGAATTAAAAGCCCGATCCGACCGAGAAAAAAACATAATTTTGGTGGGTATATCGGAAATAACTGACAAAAATCCAAACTCTAGACGAAACTATGATAACCAAGAAGTTTTAAAATTACTAGCATCTACATACGAAGCCTGTCCTAAGCCAATAAAATGTATGAGACTAGGGAAATACATTCCGAATAAAAACCGACCTATTAAAGTATATTTCAATGAAAATAACACTCCGAAGTATCTACTACGAACCAAAGCGAAACTACCCCAAGGCATACAGATATTTTCAGACCAAACCCCGGCACAAAAGTTATATTTACAGTCTCTAAAGGAAAAGTTGAATAAACGTATTGAAGATGGCGAAACGTGCCTCACTATTAAATATTTAAAAGGAATACCCACAATTGTTGAATATAAACCCGATCAAAAAAACTACTAATAAACTCACCACAAAATATAATTCGGATCAAAGAAATAAGTAGACTAAGCCACTATCTAGTAAGCAAATATGAAAATATACCAATACATCCATCCTCATTGAGATTCTTCTATGCTAATTTGCGTAGTATTCGCAAAGACGGTAAACTAGACGAAATAAAATGTATTTTAAAAGCGATACCGACTACTACCCACTTATTAATATTTACAGAAACATGGATTAACTCAGAAGCCGATGCAAAACTATACCAACTAGAAAACTATAAACATATTTACAACTATAGGAAAAAATGCAAAGGTGGTGGTGTATCCATTTATGTACACAACAGTATTACATGTGAAATAACTGAAGAACTATGCGAGAACGGGAATCATTACTTATGGATTTATATTAATAAACTGTCTCTAAACGTGGGAGTTATTTATAAACCAGGAGAAACTAATATAAACAATTTTTTAGAAACATACTGCTCGCAACTAGAACGACGAAGAAGATCAATTGTTTTTGGAGATTTCAATATGGATTTGCTAAGCTCCAACAGTAATGTCACTAAATACCTGGAAGAAACTGAAGAACTAGGCTACAAGATACTAAATAAAATTAATAAATCATACGGAACGCGCGTCACAAATACGACAAATACAATTTTGGATCACATATGTACAAATATAAGTAACCACTCATTTAGTATATCATTACTTGAATCCAGTCTATCTGATCACAAGCAAATATATGTTGAAATTGGATGTATGAAACCACAAATAAATAAAAAAATGCAATATAAGGCAATAGACTATGAAAAATTATACAACACAGCTTTAAAAACAAAATACTTAAACAACGATCATGACTATTATTACTTGGAAAATTTTATACTAGACCAGATACAAAATAACAAAATAGATAAATTAAAAGTTTTGAATCTACCGCAAAAAGATTGGATAAATCGAAATATTATTAATGCTATTAGTCTACGAAACTTTTTATGGCAACAAACAAAATCAAACCCGCACGACCAAAGCCTACGCAAGAAGTTTAAGGAGGAGCAACAGAGAGTTAAGAGATTAATCGACACGCACAAAAAAGACTACTACCACACCCTGTTTCAGAAATGCAAAAATGAACCTAAGAAAATGTGGGAACTCATTAATAACTTAGGTCTAAATAAAATAAAAGACAGTTGTGCTCCCCACAAATTAATTTTGGGCTCAGAAACTATTACAGAAGGTAACTCGATATGCGACTCATTTAACTCATTTTTCTCATCGGTGGGTGCAGATTTAGCTAACAAAATACCTAACATGTACCACGTAAATACGGGCAATATTCTAATGTATGACCAAAATTACACTCACACTCTGACACTAAGTGAATTCTCGCCGTGTAATGTTCGTGAAATAGCCAACATTATCGATAATCTTGATAACAACACTAGCACTGGCCTAGACGGCATGAGCACCAAAGTGATCAAGTGCTTGAAACCAATTATTGTAGAGAGGTTAACGAATTGTATAAATGTGTGTTTATCAAGCGGTGTTTTTCCCGATACGCTCAAAGTTGCTAGGGTCAGTCCTATTTTCAAATCCGGAAGTAGAACTGACCCAAGTAACTACAGGCCGGTATCAGTATTGCCTGTAATATCTAAGATATATGAACGGGTTTTGTATACACGCCTGAATAAGTATCTAACACAGAAAAAGTTTTTAATTGACCAACAATACGGCTTCCGTTCAAAATCCAGTACTCTCAGTGCCGCAGTAGATTTAATTACAAAAATTAAAACTCATATCGATCAAAAAAATTTAGTTCTAGGTATTTATATTGATTTGAAAAAGGCATTTGACACAGTAAGTCATAAAAAGCTCTTGCAGAAATTGGAGAACATAGGTATTACAGGTACAGCCCTCACAATGTTTAGATCATTTTTAGAAAATAGAACACAAGTTGTTAAACTTGATACCCACACTAGTTCAATTCGGAGTGTGGCGTACGGCTGTCCTCAAGGCTCAATTATCAGCCCATTACTGTTTTTAATTTATATAAATAATATTAATAACATAGGTCTAACGGGACATCTTACGTTATATGCCGACGACACATGTCTTTTTTACTTTAATAAATCTATCCACAATATCATAACAGACGCTCAGAATGACCTCAACATTCTCAACGAATGGTTAAAATATAATCTACTTACGATAAATACCTCGAAAACATCGTTTATGTTATTCGCGGCAAAAAATAAACAAATACCAGCTTTCACACCGCTTACCATTAACAGTGACATAATTAAACGGTCTCATCACGAAAAATATCTTGGATTGTGGGTAGACGATAAACTTACCTGGAAATTACACATAGAACACGTCAGATCAAAGTTAATGTCAATACTGGGGGTATTACGTAAGGTATCAAAGTGCATTCCAAGCAAAGCCCGTTCCATTATTTATAATTCCTTAGTTAAATCTCATCTTGAATATCTAATTGAAATATGGGGTTCAGCAGCTGTAACTAATTTAAATACACTCCAAAGAATGCAAAACCAAATAATTAAAATACTCTTTCATTACCACTACCTAACGCCCACAAAACTGCTATATGAAAAAACCAAATTAATGAACCTCAAACAAATTTATATATATAATACTTGCATCTTAGTTAAAAAGATTACTAATAATTCCATTCAAACTGACATACACTTATCCAAAAAACCAAACTCACATAACTTAAGGAATTCAAATAAATTGCAACTAGTAAAAGTACGAACTAATTATGGAAAAAAGACAGTACTATATGAGGGAGCACAGCTGTTTAATAGATTGCCGAACGAACTGAAGACATGTAATAGTTTAAATGTATTCAAATGCAAGCTGAAGAAGCATGTTTATACCTTGTAGCTTCCTGTACGCCAATGGGGGAATATTGTACATATTAGATATAAGTAATTGTTACATATCTCATTGTAAGTGAACTAATTGTATGTTCTTATGAGAATAAATTCTTTAAACCCAACAATAACTCCAACACCAACTTCGACATCAGCTCTAACATCAGCTCCAACACCAACAGCTCCAACACGAACAGCTCCAACACGAACAGCTCCAACACAAACAGCTAATCAAATCAACCATTTATAACATTAACATTCATCATATCATCTCAACTCTTTCAACAAACAAACCAAAAATTTTATAATAACCAACCACAATTTAGAAAATTATTAAACACCAATCAAAACCATGACATTCTCTTTCAACAGATTTACCTTTTATGATTATAACAACCTTTTATAATTTCCAACCACAATTTAGAAATTATTAAACACCAAACAGTAATATACTCTTTCAGCAGAAACCAAAACCTTTTAATATAACAAACCTTAAAATACAGAAAAAAAAAACAAATACACTATAAAGGAAAAAAATTAGATGTCAAAAATTCTGTCAAAAAATTATGTGGAAAATTTATCTAAAATATTCCGTTATTTTTTAAATTAATTGAATAACAAAATTAAATTATTTTTCCCTTTACAACAATTTCACACACACGCTTCCACTGCGCGACTCTGCTATTATCTCTCACCCCCTTAAACTAGCATACTTACACAAATATTTAGAATAAAAATACCTAAAAAGACCTAATGACATACATATATATTATGACGAGAGAATAACACCAACTAACTTAATCTTCATCACCTCCATCAACACCATCGTGACCTCCATCATCACTTATCTTTATCTCCATCGTGACAACAATATATCCATCTCATCTTCGTTTTCAACTCCATCACCTCCACCATCGCTATCGTGACATCCATCATCACTTTCTACATCTTCATGATCACCTCCATCATGATCATTAAAAAACACCAACAAACTCCGTCTCCTCATTTCTCATCAGCTTCACGAAAAACATCCTCTTGGTCTCATCAGCTTTACCAAAACCTTCAATAACCTCCATTATCCTCATTTGTCACATTTTACAATTATTTCCAAAATTTAGTCCTTTCTTTTCTATATCTTCAATAAAAAATTTCATTTCATTACTCACATTACTTCACTTTGTTCATTTTCTCAATTTCGTAATTTCATTTTACAATTTTCTTCCGGGGGCTTTTCACTTTTCTACATCCTCAATAAAAATTCTTTTTCCTGGTATCATGCTGATATCTTGCTGGGCCCATAACCTCTTGAACGGTGGCTTGAATGTGGCTAAATCATTATTTGGTTACTAAAAGGATACTTCAAGAAATGATAAACTTTGATGAATAGAATCCATATTTCAGAATTTTAATTCAATATTATAATTTACAGATACATGTTTTTGCTTCTAGAACTATCAACGGAATCAATACATTTTGAATTACAAATTTCCTCGTTAAAAATCAAATACTTAAAAAATAACAATTTAAATATAAAAACCTGCCAGTAACCTAATACAAAAAGGTTACTTAACTGAGATTAATAATCAACACTGTTTATCTCCTGTCAATACTTCACAGGTTGCTAGGCATAACACACTTGCATGGCAACCATAATGATAGTTTGTAAATGACATATAGACCAGTAGACCACGGTAGATAATTTTTGAAAACAAAATTATAGTACGATGAAACCCATTGGAAAAGGAGGAGAATATTATAAAAATGAAAGGAAAAATAATTTATCGATCTGCGATCTGAGGGAAGTCAGGTAGGGGGGGGAGGTTTTTTGGTCCTCCTTGGACGGGGCTTGAAAAAGCATCTCACTAAGCCGCCATAGTGCTGGCCGCCATACATTATTGTCTGCATTCGCAGCAAGTGTGGTAGCCCCGACTCTTGGATTCTGCTCATGCTTGATGCATGCAGGCAGGGTAGAGTCACTTTGGATGGCTAAATATATAAAACAAAGGGTAAAAAACGGTTTATCTCAATTTCCGGCAAAACTACAAGTCCTATGGAAAAAAGTTAAATAGCAAAGTTGTAGGTAATTAAAAGATCTACAACTTTTTAGGGTTCCAAAGTTTACGACTTCGAACCCTTATAGATTCGTCATGTCCGTCTGTCCGTCCGTCCGTCCGTCCTCGACTTACCATCCAAACAGTAAGTGCTAGAAAGATGCAACTTTGCATGAATATGTATTGTAATTACGTCGACAAAGTGCTACAATAAAATTATGAAAAATATTTTTATTTAGGGTACCTCCCCGACACGTAAAATGTGGATGTTTTTTTTTCTCGCAGCTACCCAATCATGTGGGGTATCATTATATAAGTCTTTTAAAAACATTAAAGGGTTGTTAAGACGATTTTTTGATTTAGGAATCCGTTTGCGAGAAATTCCACTTTAAAGGCTTTTGTAAAACCGGGCATCCTCCCCCTCTAAAAGCTAAACGGCCGGCTCAAAAAATCTGGAAAAATTTGTGATAGTGGTCCATATAATGAACTTTAAATGAAAACTTTAACGAATTAGATGACTTTGTTAGTTCAGGAGTTACAGAGGCTTAACTTCTACAATGTGCTTACTTGGAAAACGTCATACAAAATTAACGCATTAATACGTAAACATAACAATTATCCACTGGATACAATTTCTAATCCACGTACCATTATGGGTGACTGAGGAACCCTTTCCTGTGCGTGGCCTGACACGCACTTGGCCGATTTTTTATTTACACTTTTTTTCACATAACCTCAAATTATATGTGAAAAATTAGTGAAAACTTACCTTTTTATGTCCCGAATACACTGTAATTTTTTTGATTTGAAAATATTTAATTTTTTCACCCTATTTTGGCTTAATAGCGAAAATCACCTGTGAAAATATCTACTTTTTTAAAAAAATCGGGGTGTTTTCTGTTTGATGAAATCTTTACTTTCCGATGGTGTAATCCCTACTAATATTATAAATGCGAAAGTAACTCTGTCTGTCTGTCTGTTACGCTTTCACCTGAACCACTGAACCGATTTTGATGTAATTTGGTATGAAGATAGAACTGAACTTGGGAAAGGACATAGGATACTTTTTATCGCTAAAATAGAGGTAGAAGGGTTTGAAATAGGGGACGAAAGTTTGTGTCAAAGTTCCTTATTATCAAACATAAAATCATGTAAGATTGTTTAATCTACCCATACCGTGTCGCGCGATATAAACGAATTCCAAGCGGGCGAAGCCTCGGGCGGAAAGCTAGTGTATATATATATGACGGGACGTTGTGCCCGGTAATGTTTTTAAAAACAGTGACGTCATTACTATTATTATTACTGGAGTATTTCATTTTCAGAAATAACTTAAAATAAACTTTACTTCAACCAGAATTCACTTTTAATTAGTATTGATTACACAGCTTCGAATATATCACAATAAGTTAGGTGTTTGCTGTCCGAGCGCAGACAAACGAATGATTGAAAACGGGCGGCTTTTTATAGGCACTGTAGTGGGGCGGTCGACCGTTGCGAGTTGTTTACCTCAGTGAGAACACGTGCAGCGATGACGTATTTGTTGAATGTTGTGTTGCGACTTGCGCCTATACGACCATTCTGACCGGCAGTGCGCGCTCTGCACTAGCCGCGTTGTTGATTTTTAGGGTTCCGTAGCCAGTGGCAAAAAACGGAACCCTTATAGATTCGTCAAGTCTGTCTGTCTGTCCGTCCGTATGTCACAGCCTTTTTTTTCTGAAACTATAAATGGCCGCTTTTTAAATCGCTGTAAGCGCTAAATTGACGCAAGTGACACACCTATTGAATAACAAAAATGACAACAAAAAGTTGCGGGGGTTGTTTGAATTCCTTTAGTAGTAAAGATTGTTTGCAATGCTGTGTTTGCCACGTATGGTATGAGTTGCTATGCGCTAATGTTCGTGAAATGGTTTTTAAAAGTATGAGCACCAAACTTAAATTAACCTGTAAGTAAGGGACTTCACACACTGGCGACGCGAACACGCGCGTAGGCGCGGGCAGCCAATCCCGAAGCTGCTTGCCGCACGCGCCTAGGCGCGTGTTCAGTGTGTTGGACCTGGCGTGTTTTCTATACTAATCGATGTACTTGCATACAGTGCTGGATTTACACATTTGCCGCCTCAAAGCTTTAAAATTTTTGCCGCCCCTACTGACTCCTAAAATTAGATACACTGTTCACAATAAAGTTAATTCCTTTCTTTAGGAAATAATCTAGTTACCTGATTACTTTTACAACTTTTGTTGTTTTTTATGGTAAGCAAAGCTTGGTTTTTACTGCACTACTTATAATGTTTGGTAGGCTAAGGAAGACAGGTAAGTAAGGCCCGATACTGCTAACCATGCACCACTCCAGGCGTGTGTGGGACTACCGGCGAACCGGTCCACGTACTAAGCCCCGCGGCGGCCTACCTTGGCAGTCGGGTGGAGCTCCAGGAAGCATCAGCGACTTCTGGATTCCCCCCTGCCTTACCCCGTGACTGGGGTACATATCAGGGTAATCAATAAATTACATTTGGGGCAAGACGATATCGCGCCTCGCCATTTTACACAGTAAAAGGCGGGACACCGACCCGCCAAAAACGACACTCCCCAGCCGCACCGGGGTGTCGCCAGCTCAGGTCGCTTGCAATGGTCACATTTCCCCAAGATATGGCCACAACAACCCTTAGGCAACGATATGGGACTAGTTGCCTCTACAGCGTCCCCTTCGGCGCCTCAATCGAGCGGGATCGGCGATTTTCCGATCCCGCTCTGCGGACTCCTTCTGGAGCATTACGTTCTCACAGAATAAGACCTCGTCTGCCCATCCTTCATCACTCGCCAGCATTGCTGCGATCAATGATGGCGGTGACAAGGTTCTTCCGTTCGCCCGACCAGGTCTCAACGCTCGGCGGTGATCAACGTGTGCTGGGCGGAGTCCCGGTTGGACTCGCAGTGATGGCATTGTGCCGTAACCTCACCTGATTCTATTCAGATACTCACGGAAACAACCATGTCCGGTGAGTATCTGAGTTGGTGACACAGTCCGTCCTTTCTATCCAAGCTTCGAAACTTGGCAGAACGGGTCCAACAGCGCGTTGGCTTTCACAGCCCTGTGGTTCGAGCCTTGTCCTCCAAGCCCGTAGGGCTTGCGTGTGTGCGTTCTACCGCAGCATTTCAGGCTCATGATTCGGCGCTGTCCCCTCGCCATTCCAACCGATAAAACGAATTTGGTCGTAGACCTTCGTATCCAAATCGGCCAGCATGTCGAAGGGTGGAGATCACGCAGTGATCGTCGCTGCCTCATACGACGCCCATGTAGAGGCAGCGAACTTCTTCACTTGGTCCCCCGAGATTGGGCAGCAGACGATGTAACGCCACTGCAACCCCTCGAACCCGGCGGGCTAATCGCTCGAAATGCTCTTAGAAGCTCCACCGATTGTCCAGGATGAGGCTAGGTACTTCATGTACTGGCCCACCGAACTTCAGTGTCACCCACTCGGAGGCACGAGCTGGGAGGATCCTGGCGCTTACGTAGGCCATGGAAACAAATCGCCTCAGTTTTCTGAGGCGATACCCTTAGGCCCAGCTCATGAATTTTTTCCACAACAAAAGCCACTCTCTGCTCAGCGATCAGAAGCACTTTGTCGAAGCGTGACCCTCTGGCCAGTAATAAGGTATCGTCCGCATAGCAGACGACACTTAGGCCAGAGGGCAGGCTGGTGCGAAGGACCGCATCGTATGCAAGGTTTCATAATAATGGGCCCAATACAGAGCCCTGAGGAATCCCGCAACACACTTCCCTTTCCCTAAATCAAAATATTGCACATTCGATAAACGTTATTAACTGATATTAATTGATCTCAATCAGGGCCGGATTTACCATATAAGCTGAGAAAGCTGAAGCTTGGGGCGGCAGAATTTGGGGTGCGGCAAAATGGCCCAAAAACTAAATTGGTACAGAAAAAAATTAAGGTTGCGGACACAACTGTTTTTAATTTTTTTCAAAAGACCACACTCGCATTAGGAGTATAGTATAAATCCTGTGTTGCGGGGGGCTTTACAAACATACTTAAACAAACACAGAGAACACCCAGACTTAGGACAACAATTTGTGAATCACACAAAGTCTTTTGTCCACGTAGGAACCCACGACACTAGGCGCAGTAGAATGCAGCGTGGCGACCACTTAAAACACTTTTTTTTGACGTGTGGAAGCCCCCTCGGCCCGTCACCCTACCGGAGTTTGCAACGGGGCTGTATGTCGGCATCGAACCGACTAAAACTAAAATAGCAGGGGTCCCAGGAACCTGTTATTACGCCCTCTGAACCCCTAGCAGTGCCTTCTCTCACTGAAGAGGGCGCCATAAGTTGCTTATCTCTTCATGGCGACGTACGACACACGCGGACGTCGCTTCATCTGAAGCCAGAAGGCCACTGAAGCGGATGGAGGGGAAAACTCATTCCGTCCATTTGCAGCCACACAGGGCAGCATGACCATGGCATAGATGATGTCTTCGCAGATGGTTGTGACCGCGGTAATTGTGAATGACTCTAACTACCAATATCCTCTGGGATCACCAGAGGCGTACACTTTTTTGGGGGGTCAGAGCTGCCGCCCACACCGGTACACCGTACAGTACCATAGACCAGACAACTCCCGTGTACAGTTGTCTCGTCGCGACATTGGCTCGACCCAAATTGGGTGTCGTCCAAGTTCGGAGGCAGTATCGACCAGCTTCGGAGCAAGCTGTCGGAAGTGCTCGTCGAAGAGCCACCTACCGTCAAGGATCAAGCCCAAATAATTCATCTGGGCCCGGACCAGTATAATTACCGAGTTGACCTCGAGGAAAGCGCCGGGGAGTGGCCTACGATGGGGCCCATGGAACAAAAGGGCCTTCGTCTTATCCAGGGAGACTCCTGTTGTGACCAGTGTGGCAGCCTGAAAATTCACCCCCCTGGCTGAATCCAGAGTGTCATCGTCGTAAAAGATTACGTCCAGCCCGGGGGAGACGCCCTCGTAGGCCCAGTCGTATCCCATGTTCCACAGGAGTGGTCCGAAGACTGATCCCTGTGAAATACGACTAGGCCCTACGTCTTAAAACACCATCTTGGCCCTCGTACATGACGGTACGCTCGTCTAAATAGTCTACCACTAGCCACCTCAGGTACTCAGGCACTCCGTGCTACAGGAGTGTTTCCCTGTTGCGGCTCAATGGCATACTATCAAATGCATTGGCGATGTCTATAGACACAGCACGCCACCACTGCTTACTGCCTCTTCTGTCACGGTTCTCAGGCGCAATATGGCATCGACCGTCGAACGCCCTTTCCAAAATCCGAACTGGGTGTCCGATAGATCGGGGCCCACCTCGCATAGGTGCCGGACGATGCGGGCAGAGAACACCCTCTTAAACACCTTACCCAACTCGTCCAGCACCACGATGGACCTATAGGCCGTGACTGAATCGGCAGACCGTCCTGTCTTGACTGACTGACCTATGGACGACCGAAAAATTCTGCTTAGTTTGGGACTTGATGGAGTTGTTTGTGAGATGTCGGAAATATTGATTTAATATTATTTACTTCAATTCAATATTGTTTTTAATTTTTTCGTTAAATTGAGATCAGTGCTGGATTTACACATTTGCCGCCCCAAAGCTATAAAATTTTTGCCGCCCCTACTGGCTTCCAAAATTAGATACACTGTGCACAGTGTATCCTTTATTGTGAACAATAAAGTGCATTCCCCTTTTTTAGTTTGTATTTTTGACATTAGAAGTTAGTTTGTATTTTTGACATATGTTATATGTTTTTTTTTTTTTGACATTGGATATCCATATTTCCGACATGGATTATTGATATTTTAATTGTATCTTGTTTGACATTAAATTATTTTTTTTTTTTTGTAATATCATTATTGCATAATAAATTACTTTTTATTGACATGATCCAAATATTTATCGCATTCTTAGAGAGTGGCATAATTATAAATGGTTTTTATTATTGTATAACTGCGAACATTTTGAATTGTACATGTGAGCACTTTGTAGTCACTGGTAGCATAAGTTTGTTGACTGGCGGTTGTGAGTATGTCATGCTCGCTCAAAAGTCCTGCTGGCGGTGGCGTGTGTAGCGGGTCGTTCGGCTCCCTACGATATGGTTGAACTGGACGATGGCTGGTGCATGGGTCATGCTCGTGATACGGGCGCCGCCAGTCGGGGCTGGTCATCTCACAACTTCTATTTATTGTTTAATTGTTTTTGGACACTACATGTGTAAATATCAGCATCGTTACATTGTCCTCACATTTAATAAAATGCCTTAAACAATGTAACCAAAAATTGTAAAAACAATGTTGGAAAAGAGTGTCCATGGAGTTTCTTGTCTGTTCTTCTCCATAGGATCTACGAATTGGAACAGACGATTAGCTTCACGACTGACTACTGACTGACTACTTGACGTTTCAAAAGTGCCGTTGTATGGTTTATTTGAAATAAAATGGTTTTGATTTGATTTGATTTGATTTGATTAGGAAATAATCTAGTTACTAGAATCTTTTTACAACTTTTTTTTTATTTTTAAATTAAGAAAAGCAAATCTTTGTATTTACTACACTACTTATAAGGTGTGGTGGGCTAAGGATTATAGGTAGTTAAGACCCGATACTACTAACGACTTAGACAGCTTCTGGAGCTGTCTAAGTCGTCGTCTTCACAGTTACAGTCTTATGTCGAGACTATAGTTTTAAAACTGCTAAATCACGATATTGCACATTCGATAAACGTTATTAACCGATTTTTATTGCACTCAATTTAACACAAATTTTAGAAACAATATTGAATTGAAATAAATGTTAATACATAAATATTTCGGAGATCTTACACACAACGCCACACAGAACCTGTATTATGGTACTAGACAATTGATATAAATACATAAGCAATGTTTTTTTTTTTAAATACACAGATACTTATTATACAGAAAATAAAAAATTAAGTATGTACGTTACTATCAATATCTCTATTTGACTGCACGGTTGGCCTAGTGGTTTAAGTGGTCGTGAGAGCGAGGGTGATATTCCTCTCGTCAGGAAATAGGAGGTAGGGGCGGTTGGTCTACAGATCCGGTACAAGAACATCGCCCCCGGGCCGGACGGGGTGCCAGCTCGAGTACTGGACCCGAGCCCTCAACCATATGTCGGACCACCTCAGGGATGTGTTGAACGCTAGCATGCCGTCCGAACGCTTCCCTGAGAGCTGGAATAGCGAAAAGCTGGTCTTACTCCAGAAGTTGGGACGGTTTGCCAATTCGGACACGGCCTATAGGTCCATAGTGTTGCTAGACGAGGTGGGGTAAGCTGTTTGAGAGGATGCTCTTTGCCCGCATCGTCCGGCACCTATGCGAGGTGGGCCCGATCTGTCGGATGCCCAATTCGGATTTTGGCAGGGGCGTTTGACGGTGGATGCTGTTGTATTTGTGTATAAATGATTGAACAAGTCCCAGTAGTATAAATGAACTTTAATTTTTAATTTTAATGGTTTACAATTATAACTCATGACAAGCAAGTTTTCTAGATGCTTCCATTCGACATGATCCAGTAGTGCTGTGTAACTAACCAGTGTTGCCACATCTCCCTCCTTATATTTTTAATTAAACTAATTAAGTAAGTTAACCAAACTAAAACGCTTACAGAATCGATAAATAAACAATCTAATCTTCTTAGTACTAATTAAACAATTGAATTAAACTAATTAAACAATTGAGGTTTACTCTACTACGAATCTTCTAGGTTTAATAATTCTTCTTCCATATCTAGACATAGCTGGAGGTGGAGTTGGATTATGGGTTTCAGCGGTGACCTCAGGCTCAGGACTCTCTTGTGACTGTGGTGGTGACTGAGTTGGACTCAGTTGAGTTTCAGTGTTTGATTCATTACTTGCAGAGATGTTATTTTCCGAAGGAGAATTTTCCAAAGTAGAATAATTATTATGGTGTGAATTAACAGTAAAGGGAATTCTTGATTTCCGGAGATGTACTGAATTCCTAACTAAAGTTTGACCATCCTCAGTTCTTATTATGTAGGATCTTGGTGTTTTGTTAGATTTAATAATCTGAGCCGGTTCCCATGTCCTTCCTCTCCTATGTACCACACTCTCACCATTATTGAAACCTTTTCTCTGCTGTGAAGTTTTATCATAATACAGCTTAGACTTTTGCTGTTTAAGCTCCTTATCCTTCCTCACCCTAACAATATTTGGGAGTAGGTTTTCTTCAATAGTTGGGAGGAGTGTTCTTAGTTGTCTGCTCATCATTATTTGTGCTGGGCTTTCTGACATGCCTGTAACTGGGCAGTTTCTATACTCCATTAATCCTAAACTAAAATCTTGCCCGGATTTATTACATTTCTTCATTAAGTTTTTGCAAATACCAACTGCTTTTTCTACCATTCCATTTGATTGCGGATAGTGTGGGCTGGTATTGGTTATATTTATTTCCCACTCTTCACAGAATTGCTTAAATTCAAAAGATGAAAAAGGCATGTTATCAGCTATAATTTCATTGGGTATACCATGTGTTGCAAATATAGGTTTAATTGTTTTGATTGTTTCTGATGCTGTTTTATATGACATCTTTGCAACATCAAACCATGCTGACAAATAATCTACAATTATCAGGTATGAATAGTTACCTAGTTGGAAAAAATCCATACCAACCCGTTGATAAGGCCTTGATGGAACTGGATAAGGCAATAATGGTTCTTTTACATTTTTATTCCTAAACGCTTCACATATTTTACATTTTAATATGTATTCTTCAATATCTGAGTTAATGTTGGGCCAGTAAAAAATTTGTCTTGCCCTTGCTTGAGTTTTACTGATGCCTAAATGGGGGCTATGAAGTTTTTCCAACATTTCTTTCCTTAGAGACAGAGGCACCAACAGCTTTCGGCCCACAAATACTAGATTTCCACTAACAATAATTTGTTCTTTAAATTTGTAATACAATTTAATTTCTTCTGGCACATCTTTTCTATTAGCAGGCCATCCAGTTCTATAGTACCGAATTAGATTTTGTAGAGTACTGTCCTTAGCAGTTTCTTCTTCGAGTATCTTTCTTCTTCGTTGTGTAACCTGCAATTGATAATTATTAGAAGCTACTTCATGAACTATCTCAGTTATCCATTCATCATCAGAACTGCTGTTATTCTGATTTTCACAGTCTCTTGACAATAAATCAGCAATATATAATTCTTTACCAGGCACATATCGCAATTCTAAATCATATTTAATTAATTTAAGAATCATTCGCTGCAATCTAGGCGATGGTATGTCTCCAATATTCTTTTTAATCAGAGACACGAGAGGCTTGTGATCTGTTCTAACAAAAGTTTTGACCCCATAGATGTACAAATGAAATTTAGATGTTGCAAAAAGAAGACTTAATAATTCCTTTTCAATTTGTGCAAAATTCTTTTCCGCTGTTGACAATGACCTTGATGCATAGGATACTGGTTGTCCTTCCTGCATTAAGCAGCATCCTATTGCATCCTTAGATGCATCACACTCAATAGTGACTTCTTTAGATGCATCAAAATGTGCTAATACTGGAACTGTTGTAATTAATTCTTTTATCTTTTTTAAAATTAATGAATGAGCTTTTGTCCACATAAATTCCACATTACATTTCAACAGAGAACGTAAATTAGAAGTTAAGTCAGCAAAATTTGGAATAAAATTTCTTATGTAATTCAGCATGCCTAAAATCCTCTGTAACTCCTTCTTATTACTTGGGTTATCTATACTTTTAATAGCTTCTATTCTCTTTGTATCAATTTTCATCCCTTTTTTATCAAACTCAAATCCCAAAAATGTGACTTTATTTGTTTTGTACTGAAATTTACTAGGATTAAATCTTAAGTTACATGATCTGGCCCTTTCTAATACCTTATTTAACACTTCATCATGCTTTGCCTCTGTGTCGGTTGCAATTAAAATATCATCAAAATATATGATAAGCTCAGGAATATCTGAAAATATGGAAGTGTTAACTCTTTGAAACTCCTCAGGTGCATTGGATACACCAAATGGGAGTCTGAGAAATTTGTAGCACCCAAAAGGTGTTGAAAAGGCACATAAGTTAGAAGAATCCTTATCAAGCTTAATATTATAAAAACCTTCTTTAAGATCAAGTAATGTAAACCAACATTTACCTGATAGCTGAGAAGTCACCTCTTGCAACGTAGGTATTAACGCAGGTGTTTTGATTATAGCTTTGTTTAAATCAGTTGGATCCAAACAGACTCTAAGTCCTCCGTCTAATTTTTCTATGACCACAAGATTGCTGAGCCATGTCACTGGACCATTAATTTTCTCAATAATTTTTCCTTTCTCTAATTGGTACAACTTCTCTCTTAACCTGTCTCTAATAGCTAAAGGCACTCTTCTAGGGGGTCTGATGACTGGTGATACAGACTTATTAACTTTAATGTGACACTCATAATTTTTTATTAATCCAGTTCCACTAAATATGTCTTCATTTGACTTCAAAACTTCCATTTTCTTATGATTTTCCAGTGTAAGATCATTTATTCTTTTAATTAGGTTCAATTTAACACAACCATCCAATCCTAGTAAAGGTTTAATTTTATTATTGTTAATGTCATCCACTACAACAAAATGAAGTAGACAATTATTCACCTTATTAGTACTACATTGTAATTTGATAACCCCTGATGACTTTAATTGATTTCCTCCAAATACTTCAAGAATAATTTGTCTATCACTACATATTTTATCAGTACTAACTCCCAATTTAAACATACAACTCTTTGGCATGACATTAATCTCTGCTCCTGTATCAAGCTTGAACTCTAATTCATTGTTATTAATTATCAACTTCTGTGACCACTGTAAAAGATTAATTTTACAAATTTTACTTGAACTTTCAACTAATTCACAAGAGTCGATTAGGGTATCAACATAATCTTGATCATTTTCATACTTATTCTGTGAAATTAGACTTATGTTTTTCTTATTTTGAAAGCAAACAACTGCAAAATGATTTGGCTTACGGCATAAACTGCAATGCTTTCCATATGCTGGGCAACTATTAACTTTATGTTTGTTTCCACACCTTCGACAGTGATAGTGCACATTACTATTGCTATTCTCACCGCTGTGATTTCTATACTTAAATCTGACATAATTATTGATTTCCTTTCTCTCATCATTTTCTGTGTTAAAGTTAGATTTATTGTGACCGTTTTTAAATTCATGAATTTCTACTGTAGACTTCTCTTGAATTAATCTTACTTGTTCTTTTGTAGTTTCTGATGCTTTGACAAAATCTACCACTTTCAGTAGGTCTATTTCACTTTCTCTTAATATCCTTTCTTGTAGTCCTTGATCAGTTAAGTGTAAAACTATCTGATCTCTAATTAAGGATTCTAACTGATCCCCAAACTCACAATTTGCTCCAATGGTCCGTAGTACAGTCACATAATTTCCAATTGTTTGATTCTCAATCCTCAGTGTTTTAAAGAATTTATGGCGCTCAAATAACACATTTTTTTTCTCCTTACAATAGTTTTCAAATGCATTAATTACAGAGTCATAAGTCGAACCTTCTGTGGATAACCCAAATGTGTTGAAAATAGCTAAGCCTTCATCCCCAATCAAGTTCAACAAAATGGCTACTTTAATTTTATCTTCCTTTTTATCTTTTTCCGTTGCCAATAGATAATTTACTAACTTTTGTTTCCAATTTCTCCAGTTTTCGGCAATATTTCCCGAAAAAGACAACTCAGAGGGTGGCTTGAACTCCATTATGCAACTGTTATTACTTTTCACGTTTTCCTTTGTTTAATAACTCGGACCCCACACCTGACACCATGTTGTATTTGTGTATAAATGATTGAACAAGTCCCAGTAGTATAAATGAACTTTAATTTTTAATTTTAATGGTTTACAATTATAACTCATGACAAGCAAGTTTTCTAGATGCTTCCATTCGACATGATCCAGTAGTGCTGTGTAACTAACCAGTGTTGCCACAGATGCCATATTGTGCCTGAGGGCCGTGACCGAAGAGACAGTTAGCAGTGGCAGCGTGCTGTTTGGTGGTGTCTGTAGACATTTAGCTGCAACAGGGAAACACTTCTCTATCATGGAGTGCCAGACGACCTGAGGCGGCTTGTAGCAGACTATTTAGAGGACCTTACCGTCTTAAACGAGGACGGAGATGGTGTTTTGAGACGTCGGGCCTAGTCGTGTTCCGCAGGGGTCTGTCCTCGGACCACTCCTGTGGAACATGAGATACGACTGGACCCTTTACTGTACACGGGACCGATTGGATGTCGTCCTCCCGGGCCGTCTCCGCCGCCTCCTTCTGCCGACATACCGCCCCGCCGCAAGCTCCGGTAGGGTGACGGCCCGAGGGGGATTCCACAAGTCCAAAAAAAAGTGTTTTAGGTGGTCGCCAAGCTGCTTTCTACTGCTCCAAGTGTCGCGGGTTCAAATAGTAGGTGGAAAAACACTTTGTGTGATTCACAAATGGTGGTCTTGAGTCTAGGTGTTTTATAAATGTTTGTAAAGCCCCCCGCGACACAGGATTTATATTCCTACTTCGAGATTGGTCTTTTAAAAAAACAGTTGTGTGTCCGCGAACCTTACGGCCTGGCCACGAGTTTTGGTCTTAGCGAAAAGCGGAGCGGCGTCGGTGAGCGGTGCGTTTTGCACGCCACGAACCGTAGTAGCGAATAGTTGCAACGGCGACGGTGGACGTATTTAGGTAGTCGAAACGTGTTAAAAATCATGGCGTTATAAAAATTATCCCCTGTCTGTTTAGAAACAAATTTTTTTTTTTTTAAATATGATAGAATGAGTGCACGAACTAAATAAAGATCGGTATTTAGATGGTGGATTTAGTGACCTAAACGAAGGTCCTACCTATAAGAAGTAACTGATGTTTCCAAGTGTTTTGCTAAGTAGGTACTTACAGAGAGAAAAAACTTTAAAAACTTGTCAACTACTTACATTGCGTATAAGACATACTAGTAGTTTCGTGTGTAGTTATATCTACAGACAAAACTACTGATATGCAAAACTGTTTTGCTAATTAGGTACCTACTGACAGAGAAAAAAATTAACTTTTAAAACTTGTCAACTATCCACCTACATTACGTAAACATACCAGTAGTTTTGTCAACATATCAGTGGCTTCGTTTGGTAGGTACCTAGGTTCTATGTTTTTGTGTTATCAATTTAAATTAAACGTAAGTACCATTATATTCCGGAAAACATTGTTTAATTTCTTCCCACAACCTTTTTATATTTATGTTGGGGATATTTTGACATCCATATAGGCGGTCTATTTAAATTTCTGTTATAAAAGCCTCGGTATCCATTACCGCCATAAAATCGTCTAAAATTTTTTGTTTTTATTTAACGTCGCTGAGTCCGTCACTCCTGCACCGCTGTCCACGCCGCTCTGTTTCGTGGCGTCGCACGTCGACTCGTGGCGTGCCTCGTACATTTCTATACTTTTGATATGACCGCTCGGCGTTTCGCTTTTCGCTGCCGCTCACAGCGGAAAGGTCGTGAATGGGCCGTTACTTCTTTTCTGTACCATATTTTATTTGGGCCAATGCCGCCCCTCTAATTTTGCCGCCCCAAGCTTCAGCTTTTTCAGCTTATATGGTAAATCCGGCCCTGTTTTGCATTCAGGTCTAAGTAGTGTATATACATATGCATATGCCTATGCAATACATACATACATTCATTATATAATTTGTAGATGTACATGAAAAGAAAACACTTACAAGTATTTAAATCATAATTTTATTGCACATTAGTCTTAGAAACTATTAATAGTAACAACGTTTAAAGAGAAAATGATGTTTTAAAGTGGATATAGCAAGCAACACAGTATTAAGTAGCCATGGTAAGGCCCGTATTACACTGTAAAATATTTTATAAAAGATATTTTATAAATTATATGATAAAATATTTGAAGAATGGTTCTTTTATAAACTTTTATAAAAGACGTTTGGCTAGAGTTTACACAACGTAAAATGTCATTGTTGATTAAATATTGGTTTAGTTTGGTTATTATACTTGAGTATTAAAACGTCATTGAAACTGTTGGTCTAGCACTTGTAATCAACATTATCATGGATGACGTAGCATTCTATGTTTGTTTAACTACATTGAATGCTTTAATATTGACTGCTTTATTGAAGAAAAGGCAATGTCGACGACGCAAGCGTGTTTGGGTTAAACCATGGATTGCAAGGCGTGGCTTTAATCCTAGAATCTAGGTCAATTTTGCCTACACAGAAACGTATTTTTGCTATATTTTTCGCACGTTTTACGAGCTATTTTTATAGGTTTAGACGTTGATTCTCCGGCTATTTCTATCATAAACATTATTTTGAGGTGAGGTAAATAAGATGGCATCCTCTCGGTAGCTGACGGTGTCCAAGATAGCGTTCTCTTTTAGAAAATACTGACGACTTGGAGCCCTGCGATATAGACTCTGAAGAAGAAGATTGCGTGACTCAAGACGAAGTTAGAAATGATGTAGAAGGTGGGGTGATGGACTACGTGGAATATTTAAAATGAGCCAGACAGATCTTTTTTTATAACCAGACAAAAGGACGTGTTGATTCTTTCGACCAAATGTGTTCTTCTATGTCAACTAATAGGAAGACAAATAGGTAGGCCATGGCTGTATTTTACGGAATGCTCAATATGGCTTTTATGGCTTATTGGTTATGCCTATTAATACATAAACTAATAAAGAATAGCCATTAAATCGCAATAATTTCATGAAAAAATTGTGCTCTGACTTGACTTTGCGATGGGTACAAAAGCGTGACGTAAAGATATTACATATTTTGTTCAAATTTATCCACAACCATCGCTAGATGATTTCATTGTTAAACCAGAACCAAAGAGGCATTGCTACTGTGGATATTGTTGCTATAAAAAGCTACAAAAGACATATTCAAAGACATATTCAAACTACAAAAAATAATCTGTCGTGAACACAATATTGTCATGTGTCAGAAGTGTTAAAAGTGAAAATGTATTACAAAAACTGTTAATATTATTATGAAAAAGGGATTAGTTAGTAGTAAAAAGAAGTATTATTTGATTTTTTCTAAAGTAATATAGCATTCATAATATAAAACCATAAGGATCTTATTTTGTACCAACAATTGGTATCGTTACTAAAAAAAAATCATTTTTATAGTTCAATAGGTAAATAAATATTACACTAATTTTCCTTTTTCTCATATAACCAGATACGAACACAACTGTGCATTATTAAAAAATAAAAGATATATTATAAAAAACTGAGTTACGAGTATATTTACGCGTGTAGGTCAATTTGACCTATGTTTGGGCATAATAGCTAGTAAAATATGATTGGGCTTCTAGGGTTAAAGGGATTCATCAAAACCTAATAAAAGAATTATTAAGTGAAGACAAATTGTTTTATAAATATCTTGCCTTTTTAACCGACTTCAAAAAAAGGAGGAGGTTCTATTTACAAAAAAAAAGTATGTTTATGTATTTATATCAGTTGTTTAGTATCCATAATACAAGCTCTGCTTAGTTTGAGACTAGATGACGTTGGGTGTAAGTTGTTCGAAATATTTATTTATGTTTGAAATAGTTTGAATTAACCTCTAAATGGTGTTGCCGCCTAACAAAAAATAATCCTAAATTGTGTAATAATACCAGCATATTATTACACAATTTAGTTTTATTTTTTGTAAGGTGGTAGCACCATTTAGTAGTTAACTTTTAACTTCTTCAAAATTCCAACCTATTAACTTTGATAAAAGAAATTTTATAAAAGAAATACTTTATAAAATATGGCCTATTACACTAATATTTTACGGTGTAATACGGGCCTAAGCCCAAATGGGCATATGCATTTGTAGGATAAGGTACAGAATGTGTTGTTTTTCATGTAAGTCTAAAATGTGTTATTATGTTGACAGACTGTTTTGTACCAGGAAAAGACGCTATGACAACTGCTCTCAAATCCACAGTTGCTCTATTATATATAGCAATACCTCTTTACTGAAGAACACATTACATACCTATATAGGCTACTCATTAACTTCAATACGAGTAGGTGCGATAACGATTACCTTGGAATCAAATTCAAGTCTTTAAACAATTAAGGCCACAGCACACTAGCTACTTTTAGCATCGGCGATTTGGCGACTGCATCGATGCTGCATCGCGTTTTAGCGACTTCCTGCGTTCGATCGCGGTATCGGAAACGCGATTTTTAGCGACTGCTCAGATGCCAAATCGATGCTACCGGCATCCGAATGTGTGTGGAGAGTAGCGTTCAGCTTCTAAAAAGCGACTCAATCTCCGCGTTTGGCGTTTTTAAGTGTGCGGTGTAGAGCGTTCGGTCGCCGTATTTATCTTCTAAAAAGCGACTAGTTGCCGATCGCCGATGCTAAAAGAAGCTAGTGTGCTGTGGCCCTTAGAGATAGTAAATGCACAGTGGTTATAAAAAAAAGCCCAAGTACAAAATTGGAAAAGAGCATGTCAAATTTTCCTACTCTTTGCAGAGCTGTTAAGTTCGTCAATCAGTTGATCTGACGTTGACAGGTTCCAAATATAATTACAGATCAAGGTAAAAAAATGCAGTTGAACCAAAGTGACTCTACTCTGCCTGATGGAAAGCATAAATAGATACCAAGAGTAGGGTCACCAGCTTCATTGTGAGTGCAGACAATGCAGCATGGTGACCCACACCATGGCGGCCTGGTGAGGTGCTTCTGGAGCATTGGGTCTCTGCTCTCACACTGATCAACGCAACACTAGTACAGGAATGCTGCCATTTTAGGTAGGTCTTCTGTACCGCCCTGGTCGAGTCGACCCATTCGTGATGAAATCAACGTGGCTATTCTACTTCTTCTTATACCCATGAGAAACCTTTAGATGCTGTTGGAGATTCATTCGCGACTTGAAGAACTTCTTTGGACAGTGTGGACACTCCACGGATGCTGATTCCGGGGGGTGTACGTACTTAGAATGCTGATGGAGGCAGAGACGACTCTTGAATTCTTTTCCGCATGTTTCACATTTGTGGATCTTGTTACCTGTAAAAAAATTGTCTGTCTGCAATAATTTAACTTGATAACGTCATAACGAAACATTAACTTTTAACTTCATTTTATGAAGTAGTTGACAAAACAGTTTACGTGTAGGTTGTGTTCTACCGCTGTCTCTCTTCTACTCAGACGCACCGATGTAGTGGGAGAGAGATAGATGCGTCACAAGCAGAACGCTTCGGAACGGGGGGTCGTGCTTCTCTATCGCTTGTTCCGAGCTCTCGCTTGCACGCTCGGCTCAGGCAGAACGTGACAATGTCATGCTTATTCGTGCGAGCAGCCGGCGTTCATCGATTCATAAGACATTATCACGTCAAAAATAGCAGCGAATTAAATACTAATCTCTTCCTAGGATTCACCAGATTTTAAATAAGTAGGTGTTGGATCTCCGGTCTCGCACTCATCAACGAAAAATGACAGCACGACTACTATCACTTCAGGTTGCTGTGAGAGAGTAGTACCCGGACAGTCCAGTCCGTTCGTGCTAAGATCACCGTAGCTCTACTACCTTGTACGTAGCAACACACTTAATTGTTTTACTTACAAAATTAAATATAATTATACCACTACTACTCTATACTTTTCATGTCTTTCTTTGCATCCCAAGTTTGCCTGAAAAACAATGCCTTCGAGCGTTAGGGCAGCCACTTGTACCTCTTAATTTAAGCTACCTTTGTAGGTATTCTGGTGTACAATAAAGAGATATTATTATTATTATAATTTATAATAACTTACCACTCGGATGTACATTCCTTTTATGATTCGCCAAATACTTCAAGCTCCTGAACTTTTGCCCGCAAAGCTCACACTCCTGAGAGTCCTCTATGGCCTCATGGACCAGCTTCACGTGTTCCCTCAACGTCAACTTCGACTTGAAGTTCCTATTGCACCTCCCACAGGTCAAAACCACATCAGGCTTCTGATGCTCGTTTACCAAATGCTCCTTCAAACAATACTTCGGCAGATCCAGTAAACATATCGGGCAAGATACGGTTTCTAACAAGTCCTGATCGTTTGTGAAGTATTTGGACTCAACTTCCTTCATAATCTGCTGGAAGGAGGTCCGTTTCCTCACTTTCTGTTCAGGTCGACATTCCTGTCGATGTATTAATAATAATTTCCTTTCTTGAAATGTTTGCATGCATAAGTTACATTTAAATAAGACTCTCCGGTAATTGTGCTTGGATACCATATGGTCCGTTAGGCTGCTGGAGTCAAAGTCTTCGAGACAGTGGAGGCATATCATCAAACCAGTTTTTGGATCCATCATGGCGTCTGTTGAATTGAACTCTATGGGTTCTTGGTTAGTTTGTACGCATTGAGCGAGTTCTAGAAGAGCCCTGTAAGGACATTGTTTCGGTATTAAAAATAGGTTGACAAAAAAAAACATATGTATGAAATTATGTAGTATATACATACAGGCGGTTCGCCACCTAGTACTACTTCCGAGCCTTTATTCCCAAGTTTATTTAGGGTCGGCTACTAGTTCAACCGGTTTTACCTGAATTTCAGTTGTTCCACGGAGCGACTGGCATCGGACCTCCACAAGCCTGAGGGAGAACTGAAATTCGAAGGTTGAACTAGTTGTCAGTAAATTTGAGGGCACTGACTTCCCAATAACGATTGCCATAGATGTTCACATACGGGACCGACGGCTTTACGTGCTCTCCGAGGCACGGGCGTAAATCACCGCCAAACTTCCCAACTCCGGGCAGCTATTAGGAATTTCCTAAGAAAAACCCAAAAACAATTTTTGGCCCGACCCGGGATTTGAACCCGAGACCTCTTGATTAGCAGTCGCATACGCTAACCACTAGACCAACGAGGCAGTCGTAAAATAAAAAAACTGGCGAAAAGTGGCCATTAGAAATACTTCTGCATGGGCGTCGAGACAAAAGGGTGATCTTATGTATGTATGTAAGTGCTCATAGTGAAATGGCCTTCGGTGATTGGAAACAATCATCGCGGGTAGCATCGACGCGGTCAGTACCCAGATGGGAGACAGTTTGTGGCAAAATTTGTTATGAGTGTTTCCTTGATGCCGGAGATCACGTTTCGCAGTCGGTCCCGGTTATTATCATAAGAAAACAGTCGTGAACCTTAGTTGGAACGGACCTCAACGGTATCTTGCCAGCCTTAACCCTCTCCAGAGGAGAGCCAAACCCAGCAGTAGGACATTATGGGTAATTGATGATGATGATGTACATATATATTCTGGGGTTTAGTAACTATGTTTTCCTGACAGCCAAAGAGATAGGCAGAAGTTTGGCAGTCCATGTATGTTTGTATGTTTCACCGTAGTGCTTAAACTACTGTGCCAATTTTAATGAGGCGTTAATTTCGTCATCATCAACATCATTCTATTGCAGTCCACTGCTGGACATAATGACATCATTCGTAATAATGCCATGAAATAGCAGGCATTTAATATTTAACTTGGCTGGACCCATGCAGCCCAATCACCATCACGAGCACCATCTCGGCTAAAGCTCTTTCTTTAGGTGATGTACATTTCAGAGATTCGAGACTTTAGATTTAAACTAGAAATAAAAGAATAATTTAATTAAAACTATGGTTCCAGTTATTAACTTCGGTGGCACAGCGGTAGCATGTGCTAATGCTATGCTTGAGGTCTGGGGTTTGATTCCAAATTGGTACCAAATGTTTGTGTAAAATTTTGTTTCGTATTTTTAGTACTTACATGTTTGATAAATATGTATTTATATCAGTTGTCCAGTACCCATAATACAAACTCTGTTTAGTTTGGGACTAGATGACGTTGTATGTCAGATGTCCGAGATACCAATTTATCCACCAGTAACAGGCATAGGGGGCCCTGGATTACTACTGGTCCACAGTATTAATCTTGTAGTTCATGTTGAATATATGATATTGCTAATATTAATTCTTCAACTGTACTTTTAGATGTCATCTACATCATTAATTAATTATAAATATTTTATATATAAAATTCTTGTATATATCCTCCAAAACGGCTGGACCGATTTGTATGAAATTTTGTGTGGATATCGGGTGGGTCTGAGAATCAATCAACATCTATTTTTCGTACTCCTAGGACGCGAGCGGAGCCGCGGGCATCAGCTAGTATATAAATTAATAAAATTCAAGCGTCCGTTTGTAATATCAAATAATCAGTTTTTTATTTACTGCATATGTAAGTACATACAGTTCTAGTTCGTCCGTGTGGTGACGGATTAAGGATACAGAGTGTTACCACCCCTATTCATCCCGCGGGTGTCGTAAAAGGCGACTAAGGGATAAACAACATAAGACAACATCAATGCAAAGAGAAGGAAAACTTGAAACCAACCCTATACCAGCCAGCCTATACGTCTGGCCAGCGTGGTATAGTAGGCCAAAACCTCCTTCTTAAGGAGAGGCCTATGTCCAGCAGTGGACTATTGAAGGCTGTTGATGATGATGATGACAGTTCTAACATCAAAACATAATTTTTTAACATGACTGTCTATGTGTTTGAATATTTCTGGAACGGCTGAATCGATTTTGACGGGACTTACACTAGCATAGTCGATGCGATGATGCGAGTCGCCGAGGATCGAACTGAGTGGCGTGCAATTGGAGAGGCCTATGTCCAGCAGTGGACTGCGATAGGCTGATGATGATGTTGATGATGACACTAGCAGATAGCTGATGACTAAGGAGTAACTTGACTATTTTTGTACGGTTTTACGTGCAATTTTTAAAAATACCCGCGGTCAACACCGAGGGACACAGCTAGTATGTAATATTAACTGTGCCTAACGGACACCCTTAGTCTATTTAATTTAACTATAGACAAGTAATATTTTCAACAATTTTGTTTTTATTGTTGATCTAGTGACTGCCTTGTTGGTCTAGTGGTTAGCGTTTGCGGCTGCTGATCAAGAGGTCTCGGGTTCGATTCCCGGGTCAGACCAAATATTTGTTTCGGAGTCTGGGTGTTTTTCTATGTATAATATGTATGTATTTACAAAAAAAAAGTACGTTTATGTATTTATATCAGTTGTTTAGTACCCATAACACAAGCTCTGCTTACTTTGGGACTAGATGATGTTGTGTGTAAGATGAAAAATATTTACCAGATACATACATCGTATTATAATTATCCTCGTCATCTTCTTCTTTTATTTCGGTTTTGACTCTTATTCCCATGTCATAGCTACTACCTTCCAATGGGTCAGTTTCCGTTTCCATTATTATTTTATTTAATATTATTATTATTTTTCATGAAACTGCATTTGCTCGCTGTTTTATTTTTATTTACAGCCTCTTGTCATTTTATTTTGACATTTAGGAGTGACATTGACATGTCAGTGTGGCGAATATTGTTACTAGTAGTAGTAGTTATCGACATTATTTCTAATAAAATCTATAATCTCTTCTGCTTACTAGCCTTTATTCCCAAGATTATTTGGGGTTGGCTATTCTATACTACTTAACATTCTTAGTAATAAAAATCAAAATCATTATTATATTTTTAATGGTAGGTCTCTTGGATCTTTTATCGATTATCAAAGTATTAGCATGTAAATGAATAAAAATAGTCAAATTGTATAATAATAAATGGATTTTATTGTTATACAGTTGCTCACATCTTAAACTATTTATACTGAACTCTAATTACATGTATATGGTTTATCTAGATTATTGCAAAAATTTAAAAACACTTCTTTATTTCTATATTTATAGTACGATTCTATTGACTTCCACTTAGTACTGTTACGAGCTTTGTATTAAATAAATTTAAAGTCGTCGATTGATTACCAAAAAATAACACAATATTTATTCACAACACTTTTTACAATAACAATTTACTAAATCACTCGTTAGTCGCATTAGAAGATCGCTTCGATGTTTATTCGCTGTATCTTGAAACAATACTGCCTGTACTGTACTGGCTAAGACGTCTCGCTTTTATATGGCTGTCGAGATAACTGGATTGTTCGATAATATTCGATCGATGTTTCTAGACTGAATAGATTATTCTAGAGCTAGTTGTGCGCTACTCGACACTAGATAGTGCTGTCCTCGATTCTATTGTCTTCTAGATTATTCCCGTACAAACGAGATTCATCTCCTTATGGCTCAACAATATAAGAGCAAGTTATGCAGAAACCAGTGGAAACAAAACATTCACTCAAGATGCAACCTTTTTAAGGACCCCCGAGAGAGGTGAACTGATATAATGTTCTGTGTTCTGTGAACAAATAAATTTCTTTATTTCTTGCCTTTCTGGGGTAGGTACCTAAGTATAATATATCTAAATGAATTTACTTAATATAAATAGTTACAGTAATACTAAATCATCAATAGACTCTAATCGTAAATAAAATAATTGCTTTGGCGAAATGCCTCAGTCTCATAGCAGTAGTTGTAGAAATCGTGAAGTTTGTGAAGAAAAAAAAGTAACAAACAAAACATTTCTGGCAGATGCTGACTGAAGGATAAAATTAAGAAATTGACTTATTTAATTTAATTTATTAGAATCACAATGGAATCAGTGCCAAAATCTGACTCTAATGAATGTTATTGTAAAGGTTGTTTGACTCGTGATAGAGAACTAAGGATTATTACGAGTATTGAAATTAACAAGTGGTACAGCAAAATGGTTCAGGAGAAAGTGAGTATCTCCAGTAATTTAGTTTATTACGCATTTTATTCCTTGTATAATAAAAATACATACGTCTAATAACTCATATTCATTAACAAGGAATGATTAGGACTGGTTTCGACAGCTTAAAACATAAAAAAAAAGTTTATTGGGAGCTTATTTAAACCTTATTTAATTACATAAAGCGGTTGATTACTCCTTATATTATCAGCTATCTGCCAGTGAAAGTCAAATTCAAATTCAAAATTCTTTATTCACTTAGGATGCAATACATCTCTTGTGACAGGTCAAGATTCTACATGTACATTTATGCCATGTTTGCAAACAATAGGTAGAGCCGGAGAAAAGAACATGGCAATAAAAACTCGCGGCCACTCCTTTCTTTTTTCATAAACATATTCCAGCTGTTTTAGAAAATAGCCAAAATAAACAAACACAAAAATTTTCAGTTTTTTTTTTGTTTTGATGTTGTGTATTTACTTTCATAGGTATATATTGAAAAATTGTTGATTTGAAATTACAAACGGACACCTCAATTTTATCCATTTGTATAGATTTTCAAAAATAGTTTATATATGAGTGATATAAAAGCAAATGTAGCAATCTCCATTCATTGCAATTTTGGGCAAATTAAATGAAACACATGTTTGTACCAATACCTATAAGTTTTTGAATAAATTATATTATAAAATTTATAAAACACGAAAAACACTATTGAACATTTGTGGTATTTTTTATAAAACACTTCTAGATTTTCACGTAGACAGTGGCGATGTAAATAGGTCGGTTTGAAAAAATGTGGATATTGCTATGTTTGCTTCTATATGACACATATATTCTATCAGTTAATCTAACTTTCATAGTACAAGCTCTAGCTATTTAGAAACTTTTTTTAAATATATTTAAACCTAAAAAAGTGACTGCCTCGTTGGTCTAGTGGTTAGCGAATGCGACTGCTAATCAAGGGGTATTGTGTTCAAATCCTGGGTCTGTCCAAAGAGTATTTTTGGGATTTTCTTAGCAAATTCCTAAAAGCTGCCCGGAGTTTGGAAGTTTGGGGGTTATTCACGCCCGTGCATCGGAGAGCACGTAAAGCCGTCGGTCCCGGTTATAATGAACATGTATGGCAATCGTTATTGGGAAGTCAGTGACCCTCAAATATACTGACAATTAGTTTATTCTTCGAATTTTAGTTTTCCCTTAGGGTTGCGGAGGTCTGATGGCCAGTGGCTCCGTTGGAAAAAATGAAATTCAGTTAAATCTGGTTGAACTAGTAGCCGACCCCAAATAATCTTGGGAATAAAGGCAAGGAAGATGTATAAAACAGTGACTTTACTCTGCCTGATGGAAAGCATGAATAAAATCCTGAAGTAAGGGTCATAAGGGTCACCATCTACCAGACAATGCAGCACGGTGACCCACACCATGGCGGACCTGGAGGCCGGGAAAATGCAGAATGATTGGGCCTCCGGTCTCACACTCACCACTGAAATACGACAAATGATATAAACAAAATATCTTAAATCGTTTTCTTTCAGCTCCAAGACCCCGGCCCATTGATCCTTTGCTGGGAGTGTATTGCCAACGTCCATAGGTTCAGAAAGTTCAGGCGGCAAGCCCTGTTCGCTCACGATATTTTACTCAGACACATGGTAAGGGACATAGCACTCTCGCTTGGGTTCAGAGATGGAATTAGAATTGTCGACTGACTCTTAGTAAGTCTATGATATCTATGGTTCTTTATGTTGTTCTTTATTTAAAATTTTCCACTGCCTCTGCGGCGTAGTGGTAGCTTATGTGACTGCTGTGCTTGAGGTATCGGGTTCGATTCCCAGGTTGAACCAAATGCATGTAAGATCTGCAAAGATTTGTTTCGGAGATTGGATGTTTACAAAAAATTAAATAACAGTAAATATGTATTTATATCAGTTGTCTAGTACCCATAATACAAGCTCTGCTTAGTTTGGGACTAGATGATGTTGTGTGTAAGATGTCCGAAATATTTTTTTATATCGTAGAAATGTGCCTTAAGTTTGAAGTCAATTAGTTGGTTGTAAGTAGGTTTTGAAAGCTAATGGCGTTTCTTTAAGCTGATTTTGCCACATTGTAATCGGGTTTGATTTGATAAAGAAAAAAGAATAAACTAACTTAAACAAAAATTTGTTTTTGGATTATATAATTTAATTTCATTGGTTCACAGTCCATTTTTCGATGTTGCATATCTAAGCTAATCTTGTCAAAACGTGTAGCCGAGTGTAGCTTGTAACGTTAAACTAGACGTATTTTTACTTTTAACAAAAAAAAATGCTTTAAAGTTTTATAATTCGCAAACGGATATCAAAATAAAAAAAATGGTGTTAGAAACCTTTGAATGTTTTTAAAAGATCTTTCTTATGATACCCCATACGATGGGGTAGACGCGAGAAAAAAAAAAAGCGGCCAAGTGCGAGTCGGACTCGCCCATGAAGGGTTCCGTATCAGCAAGTAACATCATATAAAAGTTCTTGTAGTTCGTTGTAACTTTCATCGATGTTTTTATAATAGTGTATCGATTGAATGAAAGGTAAATTGCGGTTTACGATTTATGACGAATTAAAAAAAAACTACTTACTAGATCTCGTTCAAACCAATTTTCGTTGGTAGTTTACATGGTAATGTACAACATATTTTTTTTTTAGTTTTATCACTCTCTTATTTTAGAAGTTACAGGGGGGGGGGACACACATTTTTCCGCTTTGGAAGTGTCTCTAGCGCAAACTATTCAATTTAGAAAAAAATGATATTAGAAACCACAACATCATTTTTAAACACCTATCCATAGATACCCCACACGTATGGGTTTGATGAAAAAAAAAGTTTCAGTTCCAAGTATGGGAACCCCCAAAATGTATTGTTTTTTTTCTATTTTTATGTAAAAATCTTAATGCGGTTCACAGATCATCTACTTACCAAGTTTCAAAACTATAGCTCTTATGGTTTCGGAGAAAAATAGCTGTGACATACGGACGGACACACAGACAGACAGACATGACGAATCTATAAGGGTTCCGTTTTTTGTATTTGGCTACGGAACCCTAAAAACATCTACACTTTACCTGTAGGGGAAGTACCCCAAATAAAAACATTTATTGCAGCATTTTTCGACGTGATCATAATGCAAATCCATCCAAAGTTTCATCTTTATTTTATAATATAGCACTAACCCTTTGGGCGTTTTTTGGGCGTGGGTTTTGAATAATGAACTGTAACTAAAAATGGACTGTAAGTCAATGACATAAAGTATATTATCCAACAACAAGTTTTCATGAATTTAAATTTGGTAATGGTAACAAGAAAATCACGGCCATTGGTTGCTAATGAGAAATCTAAAGACTTGAGAAAATGAAATAAATAACAATTATAGCTGAAGTTCATCCTAGATGGGTGACCATTTGCGGCATGATATATTATGAGCATTTCCGTCATTCGGAAGTCTCTTTAAGCAGTCGGTACCGGTTGTTATCTGGTGATAACAGTCGTGAACCTTATTTGGAGGCCTTCGGGCGGCTTAAAAACTTCCAACGGCAAGATTACGTAGCCACAACGTTGAATGCCATTCGTAAACCCGCACTCGGCCAGCGTGTACGGCCTTAACACTCCTCAGACCCCAACCCTTCAGTGGGTCATTATTGTCGATGATTGTAACTTTGTCCATAAAAATAATAATAATAATTTAACAAAATTTAATTTCAAGGTGCATTTTCAGCTGTCTCCAGTGGATATCCCAAGTTTATCCACGCTGACTATAGTTAGGAATACTGTACAAATAACTATAAGTGATTCTAGTGAAGAAAATGCTGAAATAAATTTTACTACTACCCTCAAAGAAGAAAATTCTCAATCTGAAGTTTATCCGACTCCGACAACTTCAGAAGAGACTGGACCTCATGTGCTATACAGACAATTAAACGATTATAATATGTATACAGAATTTGTAAAGAGTGTGGAAAAATCTGAGGAGGTAATATTGACGTCAGATGCTGAGCAAAGAGATGTACAGTATTTTAAGATTGAAGGTGATGGAGGTGTAGATGATGGGGGTGGATACTTTGTGGATGATGGATATCATCATGATGATGAAATTGATGATAAGAGTTTTGCTGTAAGTGAATATTTTGTATGTAATAAAGAAATAAGTATTAATAAGTATTAGTCATTTATATTCTTAATAAAAGCATGGAGTATGGCAGTTTGGTGGTCGGTCTCTGTTGTTATGGACATCTATGGCAATCGTTATTGGGAAGTCAGTGCCCTGAAATATATTAACAATTAGTTCAACCTTCGAATTCAGTTCGCTCTCAGACTTACGAAGAAGCGACGGTAGTCTGGAAAAACTGAGATTCTGGTAAAATTGATTGAACTAGTAGCCGACCTCAGATAATCTTGGAATAATGAAGGCTAGGAAGAAGATTAAGCATTTATTTAATGGGTCTAGTGGTTAGTGTGCTTAATATCTTCAGAATTCTGACGTGGGTTTGACTCCTAGACAAGGCCTGAGAATGATCCAGAGACACCTCACTGCCTACTGCATTGTGTGCACTAACAATGAGGATGGAGGCCCCTACTCCTGGATTGTACTCATGCTTTCCATCAGGCAGAGTAGATCACTTGACTGGAGTTTATTGATTTGATTTATTTATTTATTTCAAATTTACAATGACAATACGTGGACATAATATTGTGGGTGAAGTTATGTCACCCTTGATAGGTTACAGAGTAGCCTGTGGTAAGGGATAACAGTTCCTTTCCCCTTTGGGTGTAGAATTTGAGTTACTACTTAAACTACTAAGTGAAGTGTAGGGATTAACAAATGTGTGTGTGTGTGTGTGTGTGTGTGTGTGTGTGTGTGTGTGTGTGTGTGTGCGTGTGCGTGTGCGTGTGTGTGTGTGTGTGTGTGTGTGTGTGTGTGTGTGCGTGTGTGTGTGTGCGTGTGTGTGTGTGTGTGTGTGTGTGTGTGTGTGTGTGTGTGTGTGTGTGCGTGTGTGTGTGTGTGTGTGTGTTGTGTATATGTGTGTGTGTGTGTGTGATAAGTAATATGAACAAACAAAATAATAATTTATTATGGCAAAATTCGTTCTGTTTCATCATACGTTTTATTTTTAAAATACGAGCAAAGCACCCTCTTGCATGTAAACTGCGATAACCCGTATATTGGATGTGTTGAGTTAATTTTATTATATAAGTAGGGTTAGGTAGTTTACGTCACAAACGCGCAAAATGCTCGGCTATTTGGCGCACTTTTGCACGTTGCCATCGACTATGAATACCTGCGGCTTAAGATGCACTAGTGCGAATGAGACTCAACCACTTGTTTTCCCAGTTAAGGGGAAGAGGATCAGAAAATTGGTCATTTGGCGAAATTCTATTAAAGTATTTGCTTCGCCCATATTGTGTGACGCCCATTGCAGCACTCTGGTTATTTTTTTTTGGTGCGCAAATCCCTCCGGGTACCACCGGTTGATGGCTTTGTCGGACTCGAACAGATTAAAACCGCACGCCGTCTCGGGCACTATAAGACAAAAAACCAGGTGTGCCCTCGAAAGGAAGTCCCTGGAACCTCGACACTAGCTATACCCTACGGTGTAACAGTCACGTTAACAGCTTCTAACATTCTACTGCTGGACATAAACTTCTTCTTAGAAAGGTTTCTAGGTCTACTATACCATGCTTATGAGACGGATTGATATAGGGGTTTGTTTCAAGGTTTCATTCTCTTTGCAGTGCTGCTCTCCTGGTAGTTTGATCCCTAAGTTCACTCTTACGACACCTACAGGAAAAATAGAGGTGATGACATTCCTCTTGCCTCCGTATTCCTAGTCTGTTACCACACTATATCTTCCACGAGAACATCATCAGCCTATTGCAGTCCTGACCAGAGGCGTCCTTCAATATCATGCTAAAATACGATCCCCACTCTAGAATGCGTACTAAATTTATCCTATATGCCAATTTAAGATCCAACTGTTTGAAGCAGCCTTAACAAACACACAAACAAGACTGGTTATGGCCAGAATTGTATAGTGAAAAGATAATACAAATTTACAGGTAGATTTAGAACCAGGATACATTGAAAAGACGAAGGCAAAATCAAAAAGAAATAAAAAGAAGATACCAGATGATCAATTTAATGAGTCCGACGAAGAGCCGCTCAAGAAGAAGAAGAAAACGACTGGGAAAGAGAGGAAACATAAGAAAAAGAAAGATGGTGGTGAGAGTCTTAATTTCTTTTCCTACCTTTTTTTTACCGACCTTAATAAAGGAGGAGGTTCTCAATTCGGCTGTTTTTTTTTTGTTTGTTACCTCAGAACTTTCGATAAGGTGATTTTGATATTTTTTTTAATTAAAAGCTGGTGCCTCCCATGTGGTCCCATGATAAGGAATCCAGGATCTGATGATAGAATCCTGGATAAATCGAGGGAACTCCTAAAATACTACTACATTCACAGGTAGTAGAGCCACGCTGATATCAGCACGAATGGGCCGGCTCGACCCGGCCAGTACTACCCTCACACAGAAGACCATCCTAATAATGACAGCATTCTTGCTGACGTATTTCGTTGGTGAGTGTGAGACCGGAGGCCCAATCATTCTGCATCATTCTCCCGCCCTTCGAAGGCCGGGAGAATGATGCAGAATAATCTAACCAAGCTGCCATGGTATGGGTCACCATGCTACATTGCCTACCCTCACAATAAGCATGGTGACCCCTACTCCTGGACTCTACTCATGCGTTCTATCAGGCAGAATAGAGTCACCTTGTTACATCCCTTCCTTCTCCCCCCCAATTCAAATAATTCCTTTCTTCAAAATTAGGGGGAGTCCGTGGCAACCTTCTGGTCAAACCAGCCTATTTGAATAGAATCTTTTTTACAGGTTCTAAGACGGATAAAAAATTGGTTGTGAAACGAGAAAAACCCGCCGGGGTTGTGTCAAACCCCAGGGTTCAAAAGAAGCTGAAGCAGCTCAATGTTGGTGAGGGACAACTGGAGATGGTGGTCCTCAGTTGGGAGGAGGTGAGCTTTTAAATTACAAATAACCTGTTTCATTGTTGTGTCTGTAGTGTGTACACACACACACACATTCATACATCTCACTCAGTCTTTCATTCACTCGCTCATTAGTACATCTGTGAATGAATGAGAAGGAATCATTATGCCATCTCTAGTGTAAGTGCGGTCGTGACACGGTTTAGTCGATTGTTAATGACGATAGCGAATGGGCGCGTCCGTCTGTGAGCCGACTATAGAAGTGATTATTAATCTATCAAATTGCAGGTTTATTTGATACTTTCCATCAGGCAGAGTAGAGTCACTTTGGTAGGCTTTATATAGAGAGAAAAAAGACAATAAGTTACCTAATCGTAAATACCTGGAGCCACACATAAACTTAAAGGAGATACTAGAGGTTTTTCTCCATTTCCGAACGTGGAGGGTTCCACATAGATGTAGAACTCTCGTAATCTGCGGAATAGCCATGGCATCTTTTCCCAATACAAAACAGTCTTTCATTCATCATATATGTATAAAAAAAAAAACGCCTGTCTCTGTGAACACACATAACTATTAAAACAAAAGTTTAAAACACACATAAACAAATCCTGTGTCATAACAGTGTAATGCATATGCCCATTTGGGCTTATATTTTGACAGAGGGGAAGGCATTCATATGACTACTCTATACACTGTTGCTCTATGGCACACAGCGCAACAAAAATATGATATAGCGCCATCTATTGATGACGCACCGAACTAGCAAGTATCTACTAATCCTAAATCTTGATATTGAAATTCTCGCGCCGAGCGTTGAGCTGCCACCTGTCAGTCATGACCACCTCGCATTTTCAGAGGATCTTCCCTTTATGTTTGAGAGACAGGTTCTTCCATAAACTCTTGGCTTCCAGGTGCCTTTAACCGGTAGTCAGTTAACATCATCACTCCATATACCGTAATTAAGCTCATCTGCTGTATTGTCTATCTCTCTCTATCAGGTGGAGGAAGAGAGACAGAGAGCCCTGTCCAGTGTGGTGTTCACTCGCCACCAGTACAGGTGTCAGGACTGTATATTGGGGTTCAACCACCGGTTCAAGCTGGACAACCACATGAAGAAACATGATGTTGTGAGTATTGCTGTTGCTATTCATCCTGTGGGTATTGTAAGAGCTGACTAAGTGACCAGACTACCAGGGCAACAGAACTGCAAAGAGATGGTAAATTTGACCTAAGTCCAGCAGTGTACTATTAAAGATTATCATATGGAAGTCGGCCAGAGAGCTGGTTTGCAATTAGAACAAGATCCCAGAGGCCCCAGACCTACGTCATTTCTGCAAAGCTGAAATTTTCAGGATTATTAGTACAATGACTTGTTAAGATGTATGCGTACCCATTAGCTTGAAAGCGGGGCCGTTTCTCAGGTAGCACGAGGTACAGGTAGATAAAAACCAAAATCGATTAAAGTGGTGTGCAATGGAAGAGGCCTATGTCCAGCAGTGGACTGAGATAGGCTGATGATGATGATGTACTTCGCGCTACCTGAGAAACGGCCCAGCTTTCAAGCTAATGGGTACGCATACATCTTAACAGGACATTGTACTAATAATCCTGAAAATTTCAGCTTTGCAGAAATGAAGTAGGTCTGGGGGCTCTGGGCTCTTAGACCAAATGTGTCTGTACGAGTATGGTGATGGATTGAGAATACCACCACCCCTATTCATCCCGTGGGTGTCTTAAGAGTTTACTTAGGGATCAAGTTACCAGAAGAACAGCACTGCAAAGAGATGGTAAACTTAACACAATCTTTATGTCGACCCATCGCTGGCCTGTGTGTTAAAGTTGGACAAAACCTACTTTCTACAGAGAGGCCTATGTCCAGCTGTGGACTTATAAAAATCATCAATGTAGTGTGTGTCTAATCAGTTGGTGAGCTTGTTTGCAATGTATTGGTATGGTGATGGTTTGAGAGTACAGAGTCTCACCCCCTACCAGGACAACATCACTGTGAAGAGATGACTTTCTACTTAGAGAGCTATGTCCAGCTGTGGACTGATAAAAAATCATCATTGATGTATGTATTTTCCAGTCAGCAGGAGAGCTGGTCTGCAACATATGTCGTGTGAGGTGTCGAGACGCTCATGCGCTCTGTGCTCACAAGAGGAGACATAGAGTCAGGTGAATTAAGTTCTTTTGTCTTTAGAAATAAGGTTACAATTTGATCAACATACCATGTATATTTGGCAATTTTTTAGGGTTCTGCAGTTGTCCGTCCGTCCGTCCTCGGCTTACTGCCCAAACGGTTAGTGCTATAAAGATGCTATAAAGATTATTTGGGGTACTGTGCCTACCCCATCGTGTAGGGTATCATTCGATAGGTCTTTTAAAAACATTGCGAGGTTGCCAAAATTATATTTCGATTTAGGTATCCGTTTGCGACTTATTAAAATTTAAAGTGATTTGTTTTGTAAAAACGGCGTTCCCCCCCCCTCCCCTCTAAAAGCTAAACGGAATGTTCAAAAAATCTATATATTGAACTTTAAAGGAACATTAACGGCTTAGATAGCTTTGTTAGTTCTGGAGTTATAAAGGCCTAACTTGTGAAATATGCTTACTTGGAAAACTTCGTACAAAAATAACGAAATAATAAGTAAACAAAACCATTATCTATTGGACGTCGCATGACATTGTATATGACTACGGAACCATATTTTATGCGTGGCCTGACACGCACTTGCCCGAATTTTGCTTTAATTTTAATACATTTACTTAAAAACCCTCATAGGGCCACTTCCAGAGTCGCAGATTCCGTTCGTTTGTAGAATAGAATAGAATAGAATTTATTTTGCAAAAAAGTGACACAGCATACCACTACAAACTAATTAGCATAAAACATTTTTAACAAAATGTATCACATACTTAAAATTTAACAAAAGAAATATAACAAAACAATACCTGAACACATACACATGTTTGTGTACGTTTGTGCAATCCGTTAATCTCTGAGAATCACCATACACCAGTAAATATATAAAATTTGTAAATATTTAAAATTAAATGTTTTAGATACTATTCGCTAGATACAATTTGTTAAAAGTCCAAATAAAGTGTCAATTGGCGGTATACAAAGAAAAAAGTTTCTTTACCTTCCGTGCTAGTCGAGACTGTGTTACGGCAAGGTAAGATTCTCGTTTCACAATTATCAACTGTATATATTTGCTTAAAGACACATTTTACAATGCTAGATTTTTTTGGATTGAAGAAAGCATTATACAAAAGATTCCGAAGACAAGTTACAGTCTAATGTAAACAAGTAGTATATGCAAGGAACATAGATAATCAACGGGACAAATTTTATTTTTAAAAACATCAAAATACACAATAGTTCGTTTAACGCTTTCAAACAATAATACCTAATTCCGTTTCACCATGTAGGTGTGTGCAATATAAATTATGATTTATATTACGTATACCACATACACATCCATATATACATATAAATATACACATACACATATATACACATAAATACATATACACCTACATACATACATATTCATCCATAATATTCACATTACTTTAGGACCACTACATTATATAAATCCGTCATGTACATACCATATTACAAAATATCTACCTTATATAATATAAGTTTTTTTTTTCATCAAAGTTTTTAACACGTTCGCCATAAAAATATAATAAATAAACTATTTTTCAATTCGTATAAAACATTCAGTTCGTTCATAATCCAAGTTACTCAGAAACTCATCCAGCGCCCCTTTACAGCCAAACCTTGACATATCTTTTAGAGGCTTTATTTTGCTTATTCGATTATACAGTAACGGAGCCAAGAAGTGAAAGAAACTCTGTGCGAAACTAGTATTACATGCAGGTACGTCAAATATAGTATAGTTTGCTCTTCTATCGGATACATTCGTGCGTTGTTTTCGATTATGTTGTCTTAAGACAATATTTTTGATGAAAAGTTGACGGGCATTTAAAACTTTAAACTCTTTATATAGTGTAGCTGTAGGATATCTGAATTGTTTGAAATTTATAATCTTAATGATACATCGCATTTCCCTTTCAATTTTTATTAGTGCGCTCTTCTTAGCACCGCCCCATACAGTAATCCCGTACATAATTATGGACTGACACAACGTCAAATACACTGTTTTGTTAACTCTGTCGTCCTTTAAGTTTCTTAATCTTTTGTAAATAGGAATAAGTTTACGCACACGAGACTTGAGATTGGAAATGTGCTGTTTCCAATTCAAGTTTTTATCGATATCTATACCAAGATATTTGATACTATTTGTTTTAGATAGTATGTAACAGTTGCAATCATGAGATCGTACACAGGTTTCCATATGTGCTTTTACCATTAACTCTGGATGTGGCTGTAAATTTTCTTTAATACTAAAATTAATATATTTTGTTTTTTGTAAGTTCAAAGTTAATAAATTATAGTCAAGCCATTGCATTATTTTGCAGAGACCTATTTCAGCATCTGATTTTACCTGTTCCCATGAGGACTGTTTAAATAAAATTACAGTGTCATCAGCAAATGTAATGACTTTTGCATTTGGTAGTGCTAAATCACAAAGACTATTTATGTAAATAGTGAACAATGTGGGTCCCAACACTGAACCCTGAGGAACACCAAAATTTACCGTTTGTTTGGAACTAATGACATGGCCTATTTTTACTGTTTGTGACCGATTTCTCAAATAGTCTTTAAAAAGTTCAAGTGGCACACCTCTAATTCCTATAGACTCTAATTTGCATATTAATAGGGGGACAGAAACAGTATCAAATGCCCTGGCGAGGTCTAGAAAGATACCAATGCATTTTTTCTTACAGTCAAGAGCTTCTACCACATTACTGACCAAGCTTTCCATCGCATCTACTGTTGATTTTTTTTGCCTAAAACCAAATTGGTTTTCAGAAATTACGTTATTTTTATTTAAATAGCAGATCAGCCTAGTGTTATAATATAATAATTTTTTCCAGAATTTTAGCTAAAGTAGGCAATAGTGATATCGGACGATAATTGGTGATACTGTTCCTTTCTCCCGACTTATAAATCGGTACAACAACAGAGTCCTTCAGAACCATTGGGAACACGCCCGTAGTCAAACACAAATTAATTATATGTGTTAACGGTGCTATCAAAAAATTAACATATTTTTTAATGAACACGCCAGATATTCCATCCCATCCTGTAGAATTCGTACTCTTTAGCGACATCACTATCTTGTATATTTCTACTTCGTCTGTCTCTAATAGCATAAATGAATTTAATGGTGTAGTATTACATTTAAAATTACGGGCCAAATCATCTTCTGTAAGTTTTAACTTATGTAAGATATTCTCCGATAAGTTAGCTCCCACATTCACAAAGTAACTATTAATATAGTCAACAGATTGTTGAGGTGATGGTTTTATATTTAACAATTCAGATGGTGCTTGGGATGCACCAGATGGTTTCAAATTGCAAACGTTTTTAATGACGTTCCAGGTTTTCTTGATATCGTTTTTGCTGTTGCTCAATTCCGATTTGTAGTATTCATTTTTTAGATTGTGTAGAATTTGATTACAATGATTTCGGTAACGTTTATAGATTACAGCCAAATCCGTGTTACTAGGTGACTTTAAGTGCCTTTTATGCAATGTATCTCTAAATCTCATGCAACGCAAAAGGCCAGGTGTTAACCAAGGTCGAAAAACCTGCTGCCTGTTAGGTACGGTACATAAGGTAGTGTTTTTTTCAATAACATCCATTAATATTCCCATAAATTTTTCTGTTGCGTCATTTGGGTCTCTCATCACAAGAAAACTCGACCAATCAAAGTTTTCTAATATATCATAAGTTTTCTCATGATTAATTTTTGCTACAGACTTTTTAGATCTATAAATACATCGTGATGTCACAGGTACACTGAAGTAAACACTGCTATGATCGGTTACTGATGTTTCACAAACAACAGTGAGTATTAGATTACTCTTTATATAGACTACCACTCCACTATTTTGGTTATGATGTTTATTAGTATGAAATGCATTATATTGCGGAACTTGCGGTATTAAATTCGAATTTTGGAGCCAACATTCTGTGAGTATTATAATGTCGTAATCGAGTTTAGTTCTGGCCATAAGAATTTGAAAGTTATCGAAATTTTTATGTATGCTTCTTATATTTTGAACAATAATTTTAAGCGATAGAGTGTCAAGTTTATGTTTTGTAAGAGCTTCTGGATTCCCAACCAAAAAAGAATCACCAACGTTGATGCTATCAACCTCGGTGACGACTTCTTCTAAATTGCTACCCATAACTTTTGTAGCAAAATGCTAATGAAAGTATTTGGTAGGAACTAAAAGTCACTGAGTTTATACCGATCAAAATGTCATTACGATTAGTAAATGCTAGTTTGGATTTTACGAATGTATAACGAATTAAATAAAAATAGTAATATATATAACGCAGCGAAAATAGCAATATATACATTGTATAAACAGGAATAAATACAGTAGTACATACATCATATACACACATAAAAATAATATGATAAAATATAATATAATATTTGTGTATCAACACGAACTTAGTGAAACAGAATAGAAATAATAATGTATAACAACAGAGACAACTAGTGTCACCAAGATACTTATCTAATATAGGTTCAAGTGGTGAGGATGACTTGAGGTGATGTTTTTCAGCAGATAGTCATTTCTGATATAGTTCCTTGACTTGAGTTTAAGGAACCGAGAACAATAGCAGGTTGACCCTCATCTTTACGTAACAATATGTTACCCCGTGATGTCCAGCAGTATTTGTATTGCCCTGCTCTGACTAGCTCCCTAGCAGATGCCAATATCTTTTTTGATAAAGGTGTTAATGACTCGGATATATATACTCGTGAAACAGGGCCAATAAAACCAAGATTTTCTGTATTCAGAGGTTTGTTTTGATTTTCAAGGTTAAATTTCTTAACAGCTTTTAAAAGTCTTTCTTTCTGTTGAGTCTTGTTTCTTTCTGTTGAGTTTGTCTTACTATAGTGTAGGGTTACCATCCCTAAATTAAAAAAACTAGGATTTGAAGTTGGAAAAACCAGGACAATTCACTTTAAAAACAGGACACAACAATGGTGTTTGAAATAGTTAAATTAATATGTAGTGAATATAGGTGAAATGAAATTTAAGTAATTCATTATCTTCATCTTCCTAGCCTTTATTCCCAAGTTTATTTGGGGTCGGCTACTAGTTCAATCAGTTTTACCTGAATTTCAGTTTTTCCACGGCATAGCACGGCGGCGTGATAACTTGCGACTGCGAGCCGTTGAGGTCGTAACGTAGCAATAAAATTTTTAATTTAAAAACTCAGGACGCTCCTTAAAAACTATTCAGGACATCCCAGGCCATTACAAAAACTAGGACATGTCCTGGGAAAACAGGACGGTTGGCAACTCTACTATGGGGTAATAGTCACGCTGATTTCTGAACGAATGGTTTGGTTCAACCGGAGCGGTATTGTTCTCACACAGAAGAATAATATAGTGACAGAATTAGTGCTGTCGTTTTGTTTGCTTTCATTAGTGAGTGTGAGAGCGGAGGCCCAATTATGCAGAAGAATCTCAACAAGCCGCTATAGTGAGGGTCACCATGCTGGATCCTCTGCATTGACAATGAGCATGCTGACTACTCTTGGAATCATCATCATCATCAGCCTATTGCAGTCCACTGCTGGACATAGGCCTCTCCCATTGCACACCAGTCTTATCGATTTCGGGCTTCTCGCATCCAGCTCCCGCCAGCCATCTTACGCAGGTCGTCACTCCACCTCGCCTGTGGGTGTCCTACACTACGTTTACCGAGACACGGTCTCCACTCCAGAACTCTTCTGCCCCAACGGTCATCAGTTCTGCGGCTATTGCGGCGTTCTCTTGGAATCTATTCATACTTTCCATCAAGCCGCGAAGAGTCACTTAAATATAAAAATAATAATATTTTTAACAAAGATTACTTTGAAGAATCTTAATTAACTAACAAACAAATATCAACTTTATAGCAAACAAAATAAGGTTGAAAACTTTATAACTAATAAACACTTGGAATTCAGAGCTAAAAAACATTTTAAATGATCTACAATTTTCAACTCTATTGTAAAGCAGTAAGGTCTATTGTCCAGTGTAGTACAGTAGTGTATGTATAGATGGCGTTGCTGCACGTGCGGTTCGACGTGGTCCCGCGCGGCAGTGGCGGCCGACCACGCGGCTCGAGCACACCACGCTCCTCCCCCCACGCATACCTGCACGGTCTGCGGACACGCCGAACCGTGAGTATACTGCCTTACTTTTCACAAACTTTACACTGTGGTAGGAGACCCATATAACGAACAACCTACCCGCTCTCTTTTCCCTTCCTCCTAATTCTATAATTTTCTTCTTCTTAATAAATTCTTCTAATCAATACTTATTCTTAATAATAATGAAGAAGAATAAGAAACCTTATTTTTTAGTTTTTTTTTACAAATTAATTATTACAGATAATAAACCTTCCAAAAATTCATGAATTAATTTTTAGTGAATTTTTAAAAGCTCGTAACTCAGCAAAAACGCATCATACGAAAAAAAAATTGTGTGTACACATCCACGCCTACTATAGTCCTCACAAGGCTTCTTATTTTGTGACGACTTTAGAAGTTTAACTAACCAGAATATAAACAAAATTCATGACCTCACTTTTTTGGTTGTCTGCTTGACGTGAAATGCCCCATTTGCAATATTGTGTGAGGCTATGCTTATGGAAGGTGTTCAAAGTACTCAAAGAATTGTCAAATTAGCTGTCATGGTCGTTTTCACCAACGTTCCCTAAATTTAAGGGGTCACTTAAAAAAAAGTTTGGTAACCTTTAGTGATAGTTTCGTTTTACCAACCTTTAGGGGGACACCTATATGCTTAAATGTCTTGTAAAATTACTTGTGAACCTAGTAAGGGGACCATTTATAGTTGTTGATAACGGCCATTAATGTTATTTTTTTTTAACATTGTTAAAATAACTGATTAAATGAATTCTTTGCAAATTCACCTTCTCACGACTACTGCTATCCTAGTACATCTTACACCGAAAGTTTTTGACCCTAGAAGTAAAAATAATATGAGTTTATCTTCTGCAGAACTCTGGGAAAACTTCGGAACCACATCAAGAACCACGCAGAGAGGCAGAAGTGCGAGTTGTGCGGAAAGACGTTCAAAGACAGAACGTCGCTGCGAACGCACTTATTGTGAGTTAAATCATTATCAAACCTTCAATACTCCACTGATTAATGTAAGCCTCTATTTAGAAATGAGTTTTTTGTTGATTCGCCATGTCCGTCCGTCCGTCCTCGACTTACCCCCCAAACCAATTTTTATACCACGAATTTTCAGACCATATAAAGATTTAGTTTGACCCGGGAATCGAACCAAACTCAAGAACAGCAGTCGCTTATACTACACTCTAGAGGTAGCCTAAAATAATAATTATAAATTCCAGTATACACAAAGGCGAGAAGGAGTACTCTTGCCCGCGCTGTGACAAGAAGTTCCTGTTCAAGAAGGCCATGGAGGTACATCTCGAGACACACCAATTATCCGCACATCTCTACTGCTATCAGGTCAGTAACCGTTATGGGAAAACGTTATATCAGTAACGGTATTATATCCAAAAAATAAATAATATCCCACTTCTGATCTCGGGTCTCCTTTGAGGAGAAGGTTCAAATTCAAAATTCAAATTCAAATTAGTTTATTTGCATTAACAAATGTACAAAAAACGTATAATTATTGTTGGACCCTCCTTTTAAGCAAAAAATGCCTGTATTAGGAGGGGCCGCTCTCTCAAATACAATTATGTTTACATTTTCATTAAAAACGCGTTTACATGAAAAAATAAAAAGAAAAATAATAATTTAAAAGGTAAAATAAAAATTATATAAACAAAACATACCTTAACAAAAAATACTATAAAAACAAATTGAAGAATTTTTATTTGACATGAATAATAATTAAAAATTTAAATGACAGAATAAGTACACAATTTTAATGCCTCAACTTGTATGTTCATGTTATGTGTGTGTGCGGTGTGTGTGTGTGTGTGTGTGTGTGTGTGTGTGTGTGTGTGTGTGTGTGTGTGTGTGTGTGTGTGTGTGTGTGTGTGTGTGTGTGTGTGTGTGTGTGTGTGTGTGTGTGTGTGTGTGTGTGTGTGTGTGTGTGTGTGTGTGTGTGTGTGTGTGTGTGTGTGTGTGTGTGTGTGTGTGTGTGTGTGTGTGTGTGTGTGTGTGTGTGTGTGTGTGTGTGTGTGTGTGTGTGTGTGTGTGTGTGTGTGTGTGTGTGTGTGTGTGTGTGTGTGTGTGTGTGTGTGTGTGTGTGTGTGTGTGTGTGTGTGTGTGTGTGTGTGTGTGTGTGTGTGTGTGTGTGTGTGTGTGTGTGTGTGTGTGTGTGTGTGTGTGTGTGTGTGTGTGTGTGTGTGTGTGTGTGTGTGTGTGTGTGTGTGTGTGTGTGTGTGTGTGTGTGTGTGTGTGTGTGTGTGTGTGTGTGTGTGTGTGTGTGTGTGTGTGTGTGTGTGTGTGTGTGTGTGTGTGTGTGTGTGTGTGTGTGTGTGTGTGTGTGTGTGTGTGTGTGTGTGTGTGTGTGTGTGTGTGTGTGTGTGTGTGTGTGTGTGTGTGTGTGTGTGTGTGTGTGTGTGTGTGTGTGTGTGTGTGTGTGTGTGTGTGTGTGTGTGTGTGTGTGTGTGTGTGTGTGTGTGTGTGTGTGTGTGTGTGTGTGTGTGTGTGTGTGTGTGTGTGTGTGTGTGTGTGTGTGTGTGTGTGTGTGTGTGTGTGTGTGTGTGTGTGTGTGTGTGTGTGTGTGTGTGTGTGTGTGTGTGTGTGTGTGTGTGTGTGTGTGTGTGTGTGTGTGTGTGTGTGTGTGTGTGTGTGTGTGTGTGTGTGTGTGTGTGTGTGTGTGTGTGTGTGTGTGTGTGTGTGTGTGTGTGTGTGTGTGTGTGTGTGTGTGTGTGTGTGTGTGTGTGTGTGTGTGTGTGTGTGTGTGTGTGTGTGTGTGTGTGTGTGTGTGTGTGTGTGTGTGTGTGTGTGTGTGTGTGTGTGTGTGCGCGCGCGCGCGCGTGCGTGCGTGCGTGCGTGCGTGCGTGCGTGCGTGCGTGCGTGTGTGTGTGTGTGTGTGTGTGTTTTTATGTAGAAGATTATATAGGTCTCTGCAAGTGCATGTTTATGCGTTTACACGCTCTGAGTATTGGACACTATTTAATGTGCTCTAGGAGTGTCTCTGTGGTTTGATAAGTGAGTGGCCCAATCCAGTTCAATATAGCCTTTTTGCCGTCATAATATTGTTATGAGTATATATTTATGTATTTGTTTATTTTATTGTATAGCTGTGCCGATCGTTTTTCGTATTGTCTACTAGCAAACGATGTCGAAGTCTGAGGGATTTGTGCCACAAAGTATTTTCTTCTTTTAGACAGACAAGCCGGATTATATGGCAGGGTTCTATGTTTTTTTAGGATAATATTAAGTATGTAGAGTTTTCTAACTGAGAGTAGGTTGCTTATCTGGTAGAGACCATCCGTAGGGAACCTGGTGTTTTTAAAGTACATCGACTTTATCAGGGCACGCTGAGCTCTCTCCAACTCAATGAAGCGACTTTTTGCCGCGCCTCCCCAGATAGGGATACAGTACTGTAACAGCGACTGGACCAAGGCAACGTATATCTCATTCAGGAGATTTCTGGTAGTGCCCTGTCTGCAGGTCACTGTTTTAGGAACGACATGTCTCAGCATTCTGAATACCCAGCCAAGTTTTCTAATTCTGTTAGAAACCATTTCAACTTGGGGATACCATGATAATGTCTGGTCAATAACCACACCAAGATATTTAATTTGAGACACTTTGTTGATTTTTGGACATGTACATAAATTATTTCTATCAGTACACACATGTATTTGTAAATTAAAGTCTTCACTTGGCTGGGAACTATTATAGATACTGAAACACATATAGTTAGTTTTTGAGGTGTTCAGGGTCAGTAAATTATTTTTTAACCACGTCGCTATTGTAGCCATTCCCCCATTAGCATTCTGCTGAACCTCATGCCATGAATGACCAGTAAAAACTATAGCAGTATCGTCGGCATATGAGAAGATCTGTGCATTTTCTATATTTAAGTTACAGAGGTCGTTTATATAAATTAAGAACAACGTGGGACCTAATACACTCCCCTGGGGAACACCATATGTAACGTCAGCATCATCTCCAACACACTCACCCACCTTCACCCTCTGTCTACGTTTTGAAAGGTAGCTTTTAAATAAATTGAAGGTTGTGCCCCTAACGCCAACATAATACAGTTTACTTAAGAGGATTGGGACAGAGACGGTGTCAAATGCTTTTTTGAGATCTAAAAATACCGCAAGACATTTGCTTCCAGTATCAAGACCTCTCACCACCAATGTACTCAGTGAGGTGACTGCGTCCTCAGTGGATATACCCTGTCGAAAACCAAATTGTGACACAGATAGTATGTTATATTCTTTTAAATATATTAAAAGTCTATTATTAATTAGTTTTTCGATAATTTTTGATATTACAGGTAGGACTGATATTGGCCTATAATTATTTATATCGTCTCTGTCTCCTCCTTTATACACTGGGGTAACTACGGCTATTTTCAATGCGTCAGGAAATATACCTTTTTCAAAGCACAGGTTTGCCAAATGAGCTATAATTGGAGCAACTTCTTTAACCACATACTTAAGAAATCTGGTTGAGATCTTATCCCAACCAGGAGAACTATCAGATTTGAGGCTCATCAAAATTCGTTCGACTTCATCTATGTCTGTATCCAGCAGAACAAAGGAATTTAGCCGAGAAGACAGATTATTTGTTGGAATGTATGAGTTCACACCTGGCTGAAGTTTTTCTGCCAGATGCCTTCCAATATTTACAAAATAATCGTTTATGTAATTAACTGACTCTAAAGAGGTCGATTTCAAATTTAACAATGGTGCGGTGTCGTTAAGTGATTTGTTGGTAAAAGTTATGTTTTTTATGTTTTTCCAGAGCTTTTTGTTATTTGTTACTGATTTGGAAATCAAGTCCCTTTCATATTGCCTTTTCAATTTTTTTATTAAGTTATTGCAATAATTTCGATACCTTGTATATGTTATTTTTAGTATTTCATTGTATTCATCATTTTTTAATTGTTTTTGAAGCTTGTTTCGATTTCTTATGCAGCGTAATATGCCTTCTGTTATCCAAGGCTTAATAATGCGCCTATTATTTGGAATATTTACATAAGTAGTATTGGTATCTATACAAGTAATTAATTTACTTATGAGAAGGTTAGTTAATACAACTGGGTCGCTACAAAATAATAATTCCGCAAGATTATCTTCCTGTAGATGCTTGAGAGCTGCTTCAAAATTTATGCTAGTGGTTGTTTTCTTTATAACCTTATAATTTTTTAATTTCGATAATGCCAACAGAGCACAGTAATGGTCGGTGATGGTTGTATGCATAATGACAATTGAAGCAGATACCTTATTTCTGTTTATTTTAAGCATACATTTTATGCTTGCTCTAAGCAATTTTGGTCTCTTGTTGGCAAGGTATGGCCTGGTAGTATTCCATACTGGGATAACGAATTGAGATAGTGTATTCTGTTATAACGATCATGAGATAGCTCTGTTGTCTTGGGTTTAATATTAACATTGATGTCTCCTGCTATGATTATGTTTTTTTGTGACTTTATGTTGTCAAGATGTGTGCTGAGTGAATTTACAAAAGGCTCGGTATTTGAATTTGATGGTGAACGATAGATACCTAAAATTACGTTGTTTAGTAAGTCTAGTTGGAGACAGGACGCCTGGGCGAGTTTTATTTCTTTAATTTTAGCTTTAAGTGTGTTGTTGACATACATCACAACCCCGTCGTTTTGGTTCAACAGATGTGTTGTAAAATGAGAGTAATACCCATTGAGTTGCGGAATAGGTTTGTTAACATGTAGTCTACATTCAGTAAGAATAATGACGTCTACTTGAAACTTAAAAGTGGATAGCGTAAGTATGAAGTCATCCAAGTTAGAATATATGCTCCGAATATTTTGTGTAACAATTGTCAAGTCATTCCTATTAACAGTAATATGTTTTGCAAGTTCAGAGCATTCACATTCAATAGTGCGAGCTATTTCAATGTTGTCTATTTCACGGAGGGAATGTAGTGTCTTATCCATATATATTATTCAGGTGTCGAGCAGACGTGGTTTCTAGGTATATTATATTAAATTTGAGAGTCGTAAATCGTAAGTAATTTAGAATTAGGCATCTATATATTAGGTGTGCCAATACTTTCTTGCTCAGTATATAGATATAGCATATATTTAAATCTGGACTAAAGACCTGTCTATGGAGAAAGTTTGTGTGTGTTAAAGTGTGGATGTGTATAGAGTTCATGTGGTAATGGTAGTTCTGACCACATGTTTCAAAATTAAATATGTGATGAAAAGTAATTTGAAGAGGAGGCAAGGCAATTCCCAAAAAATACACAATAACTAATAACTTTAAAATGTAACGTAACAAAAGTTCAAGAATGTTTAGTTTCATATAGTAAAAGTGTATCATTTTAGTGATGGTTTTTACAAATACTAGTCACTTCAGCAGTTTTAATTGATGTATTTGATCTTCGCTTCGTATAGTTATAATCTGAGATTGTTCGTCTTTTCTTACGTAAACCTTTCCATATGCAGTCCAGCAAAATTTGTATAATCCAGAACGGGATAGGTCTCGGGCAAGGAAATGTAATCGAGACCCCTTAGTGGTTAGATGTTCGGACAAAAAGATGGGAGTGTCTTCATTTGAGTTAAAGCCCAGATGCCTACAGCATAGTTTAGACTTATGCTTGATGTTGTACGCTTTACCCATCTTTAAAACTTCTGTCTTAATTAGGGTTGAGCTGGTTTCCACGATTATTGGTGTGTTTGCTTTATCGTTATTCTTCCCTATCGACCTATAAATGTCCTTTATATCACCTTTAGACATGTTACAATTGATGTTTCGGAAGAGACTCATTATCATTTCTATGAGGTCATCTTTTGATTCGTTACTCCGTCGGGGCACATTCTTCAGGACAAAGTTAGATTTTCGGTTACTAATCTGAATGTCCTCAATTTTGTGTTCAAGAGTGGTTATATATTTTTTATCCTCTTTGGCTTGAAATTCAAGCAGACTAATTTTCTTTTGGAGATCCTCATTTTGAGCAGTTAGGAATGCAATAGAGTTTTCAATTGTAATGTTGGATTTTTGAATTTCTTTCAAGGTGGAATTAATTTGTTGTATATCTTTTTCGTGTTTATCAGTTAGAATATTTAGCATTTTTCTCATTTCCTGTCTAAATTCATCCAGCTGCTTACCAATGGAGTCGTCCATATCATCCCGAGTTCTTTTACGCATAATCATATAGTTAGGTGGTGACTTGTTTCTTTTTTCAAGTGAACCAGTATCCGTATCCGACAGCGACTTCTCCAAATCTGATGGTAAAACCTGCTTTTCTTTAATAGCTGCTGGCGGAGATGATCGCTTAACTCGTGGCATATTTAGATCTACAGTAAGTAGTAATTTATCTCAAAGAACTTTATAACCTAATATGGTTTGCCAAATGAATAATCAAACTTAGGTTATCCAAATCAAGCCCAGAATTCAGATGCAATAATATCTGTGGGAGACGAGACTAGACTCACCCACGTCCGAAGTTTGTCTCCAATTAAAATTAGTTTATATATATATATGTTTTTATTTATTTTTATGGCAACTTTGAGACCAATCCATACAGTCAATAAGTGAAATAGGGGATCGGATTGTCTATGGTTCACTACACGCACGAGAATGTCAGTGCTACCAGTGGGGGCAACTTAACAATATTATATATAACTGATTGTGATGCAAAATTCAAATAAAAATTATTTCGTAACTGACTACTTTTTCAACTTTTTCACAAGCATCACTATAATTTTAACAGCTGTGTTTATTTATGTCTTCTCGACAACCTAGGATAGTTTTATAGTGGTTAGAACATATCTATTGTCGATTAAGTCTCCATACTATATCAGAACGTAAATATGGGCACTGTGTTTTATAAATAGATTTTCACACTTACTGTGAATATTTCACTGAGATAATAAGCTGTGTACAGTATTAACACACCAACTTCACATCTATTGACAATTTATCACTTAGAACGATGAAAACACAAAACATTGAATTATTTACACAAAATTACTTGTTTACGTTGCCAGTGTTGCCAGATGAGGTCCTCGGTTAAGGTCCTCGAGTGCGGGTTGGGGACTGGTAAGACACGTTGTGGCTACGTAATCTTGCCGTTGGATGTTTTTAAGCCCCCCGAAGGTAGCCAACTAAATTTTACGACTTATTTTATGATAACAACCGGGACCAACTGCTTGACGTGACTTCCGAATCACATAAACGTTCATAACATGTCATGCCACAAACGCCATCTTGAATACCCTCGGTGATTGTTTCCAATCACTGAAGGTCACTCGGCTATAGGCGCTTTTTTTTCTTATATCGGTAACTAGCTGACCCGCCGAACTTCGTACCGTCTTAGCATATTAATAATTCTTATTAAAGTATTGTGTTTAGTTATTAACTGATAGTGACAAATCGACAGCAGCGTCAACTAACGGGCCCCGACCGGTACCGTCACAATCGCTTATCGGTTTTATCAATCTAAAATTATAGCAAATTTAAACTTTGGGACCCTCTCCTGTAAAGTTATCATTTTGCATTTGGCCCATATACATAGGACCCATTGACGTTATCCCGACGAAAACATACAACAGCGCCATCTACCGAAAAAATTTGTACTACAAAGAAACACGGATTGAACTATACGGAGTAACTAATAATCCTGAATCGCGAAAGAGAAATTCTCGCGCTGATTAGCATACATACAACATCCCAATATCGACCGTTGGGGCAGTAGCCCACCTGACATGATCACCTATTACGGTAACTATTTATCAATATTGTGATACACAAACTTGAACCGTAACCGTTTTTGTTCCAGTGCGATATGAACTTCAAGAATCGTATGTCGTACACTCAACACATGAAATACAGCCTCAAACACATTGATCCCGCCAAACTTAAGTGAGTACTCTTCCTTCTTCCTAGCATTTATTCCTGATATTATTTATACAAATAAATTAAATTGGAGTGTCTGAATGTAATAACAAATATGATACTATTATTAAAACGGTTTTTTTTTCAAAATTTTTGTCTGTTTGTTTGTTCTGGCTAGTCTCTGTAACGGCTGGACCGATTTTAACGGTACTTTCACTGGCAGAAAGTTGATGATCTAAGGAGTAACTTAGACAATTTTTTTAAATACTCATTTAGTTCCGCTGCGTTACTCGCGATTTACAACAGCGACCGCGGGTAACACCATGGAACTTAGCTAGTTATCAAATAAACTTCGCGACAGTATATGTCTTTTTAAGATTCATCATCATCATCATTAACAGCCTTTAACAGTCTACTGCTGGACATGGACCTCTCCTTAGAAAGGAGTTATTGGCCTACTATACCACGCTGGCCAGACGCGTTGGTATAGGGTTGGTTTCAAGTTTTCCTTCTCTTTGCATTGATGTTGTCTGGCGTAGTTTATCCTTTAGTCCCCTTTTAAGATTGAATTACTATAATCTTATTTATATGAAACAAATTTGTTTCCGCGGTATAACATCACGCTACGGGCAATAGAAGACAGGGCTGCGTGGGTCAGCTATTAGCTGATAAGGTTCGCCCCTCAGCGTTACTCACAAGTCCTGTAGACTCGGCTAGTGATTGGCAGAGGGGGAACGCCAGGGTTACCAAACTGTATAAACTGTAGAAGACCCAAGGTACGTCGAAGTTCTAGGGTATACCTGGTTCTTCGGCTCATTGTACCCGAGACGGCGTGCGGTTTTAGTCAGTTCGAGTCCGATATGAATAGGGGTGGTGACATTCTGTATTCTTAATCCGTCACCACACGGACTTTCATAAAAGGCGATTATGGGATAAACTACGCAAGACAACATCAATGCAAAGAGAAGGAAAACTTGAAACCAACCCTATACCAACCCGTCTGGCCAGCGTGGTATAGTAGGCTATAGCGAACTTATTTCTTCTTGGATGGTCCGTCGTCGGGGTCCACATTTATGGCGGCTTATAGGTGGATATCGAATAACAATGATCGTGTATTCTTGTGACTAACGTTTATTGAGCAGGAACTACTCTCAATAATACATTGTAATATGTGGCTGGGGATACCGACTTACAGCTACGTTATATAGTCTAAACCTATCGCTACAAGGCGATAATAATCACGTCTTAATATTAATAAGGAAATGACAGCCGGAATCCTACGTGCTCGATAATCGGCACATATCTCAAATGTGCTGATCAGAAATGTTTCTGTATAATTTCCGTATCTTATTGTTATTAATATATGACGCAGGAATATAGGCCAATACCTCCTTTGTAAATCCTAAGGAGAGGCCTATGTCCAGCAGTGGACTGTTAAAGGCTGTTGTTGATGATGATGATGAGTCCGATATAGCCACTAATTGGTAGCATCTTGAAGATTTTCGCACAGAAAAAAAAGGTTCAGCTATTGAGGGAACGTTGTGTTGTAGGTTCTCGTGCGGAGCGTGCGACAAGCGGTTCAGCAAGGCGGGCCGCCTGCGCGACCACCAGCTCGCCCTGCACCTCAAGCTCACCCCCATCACCTGCACGCACCCGGGCTGCGACTTCGTAAGTATCATCAACAACCCATTATATCCCACTTCTGATTTCGGGTTTCCTCTCACGAGAGGGTTCAGGCCATACGTCCAAACCCGTCCGAAGGACTCCAACTAAGCTTATAATAACAACCGGGACCGACCGCTTAACGTGACGAAACGCTCATAACATATCATGCCACAAGTGGTCACCCATGTAGGTCTGACCGCGCCGTTGTTGCTTACCCTCGAAGCTCGCTACCATTCGCTATCGTCATCAACAGTCGACTAAGCTATGTCACAACTGCACGTGAGCATTCACAGATGTACTAATGAGTGAATGAATGAATGAATGACAGAGTGTCACATACACGATAATACCGTTCATTTATAAAATTTTCATCATACCTATCGAACCTACTCGAAGTTGGACCCCACCGATCACCACTTTCATGAGTGCTAATGTTATAATACGTAAAGCAAAAACGTTGTCCCTCTTTTTAGGGTTCCGTAGTTCATGATTCGGAACCCTTGCATTTGTTATGTCCGTATTCTATTTTTCTATTCTCTTGTTTCACTGGCTAACGTCAGTCAGTCACGTGATCAAAACTAAATGTTTTTGATCACGGTCACTGTTCCGTTCATTGGAAGCCGGGATATTGATGGAAGATGATGGGTCCCCGGTCTCACACTCACCAACGAAATACGACAGCAAGAATGCTGTCATTATTAGGTTGGTCTTCTGTGTTGATACCAGCGTGACTCTTCTACCACATATTGAATATGTGGTAACTTCCACATACAGCGCAGCCGAAATAGCGCCATCTACCGGACAAACACTAAACCACGGAGTTACGAAGTAACTACTAATCCTGAATCGCGATATATAAATTCTCGCGTCGATTACCATATACACAACTGTTGGACCGTGACCAACCCCCCCCCTTTGTGTTGGAGGTACATGATACCCGTTCCTTCACATATATTTATGTATAATTGTGTGTGTGTCAGGCGTGTTCGTCCCGTCCCGTGCTTCGAACCCACATACGGATGGTACATCGCAACAAGCGAGCTCAGAGGAACTACGTGTGTCACACTTGCGGGAAGGCTTACACGGTGAGTACTAAATAAATAAATATTTCGGATATTTTGTAAAGGTAGAAATTTACAGGCAACACTGCGGGACGAAAATAGTCTAAAAAGATACCCTAGGTCACTCCTTGTATCTTTAGCTTATAAGGCACGGGGATTTGAATCCACGATAGTTCGCGCAGTAGAAAACGCCGTGGCGACCGGTTCAACAACTGGACCAACCCTACGGTCATATCTCCACATATGCAGTTCCCAGTATCCATCTATTCTTAAACCACTGTCCTAGTCTATAGAAATAATCTGTATGTAATATCAAAATAACCGTTTTTAAGCTATTGTATATAGCTTTTATCGCGGGCTTTTAGCGCGGTGACCGAATCAAGAAATTCCGTAACGAAAAAACCTAACACCCTAAAAAAGGATAGAGAATATGATTGTAACTGCAGTGCGACAAGGATGTGGCGGCTCCGTGCTCTATAGGCAGATTAGCGCATGCGTGCTGCCGCCACCGGCCGTTATCCGTTGCCTTGACAAGAAACTTATTCTAGATTCTTCTTCTTTTTTTAATGTACTAAATGCATATATGGTATAGTATACCGCTTATATTGTCATCAAATGTTAATTTTTTAAATTTTGTCTGTCTCTCCGACTGCCTTTCCACTTATCCCGACTAATCACTTAGATGGTTGGCAGTCCATAACAGTGCGTTTCTCCTGAAATTTCCTGCCACGCACATCTAAATTGTGGAATGAACTGTCGCCTGCGGTGTTTCCGAACCGATACGACCTTCAAACCTTCAAAAAAAGATTAAGCCGTACTCCCATGTCGGCCGGCAACGCACCTGTGACTCCTCTGGTGTTTCGGGTGTCCATGGGCGGTGGCAATCACATACCATCAAGTGATCCGTTTGCTCGTTTGCCCCTTATAATATATGAAAAAACAAAATTTAAAATTTTACCTTTTGATGACAGTACCGTTTATACTTTACCATATATGTATTTAGTACTTTAAAAAAAAGAAGAAGAATCTAGAATGAGTGTGTTGTCAAGGCAACGAATAACGGCCGGTGGCGGCAGCACGCATGCGCTAATCTGCCTATAGAGCACGGAGCCGCCACATCCTTTTGGACTGCAATTACAATCATATTCTCTATCTATTTTTAACACGGAGTGTTAGGTTTTTTCGTTACGGAATTTCTTGATTCGGATGCCGCGCTCAAAGCCCGCGATAAACGCTATACAATAGCTCAAAAAAAACACTGGAGCGGCTGGTCTAACGGGACTTTCACTGTAGGAAATCTGATGGCCTAAGGAGTAGCTTCGGCTATTTTGTTTACACCAGCTTCGCTCCGTGGTACTCTGCTAGTTGTTAACAAACCGCTGTTCCCCAGAGCAAGAAGACCCTGGAGGGTCACCTCCGCAGCCACTCGGGCGAGCGGCCCTTCGCCTGCCCCCTCTGCCCCTCCACCTTCGGGTACGAGGCCGCGCTCTACAACCACAACAAGCTGGTGCATCTCAAGAGCAAGGTATGATCACACACACACACACACATACAACACTGTTAAATGCCGTACTAGCACTTAACGTGTTGTGAACACTAGGGGTTATTTGAAGCACAAATAAAACCACTGTGAACTGATCTGATGATCTGACATGCTATTTATTAAGTGATTAAACAATACATTCAGGATGCCTTACACATTGAGCCCGGTAATGACACAATATCGCGATTCACATAAACAGTACAGCGCCATCTAGTTAGAAAATATTAAACTTTTGTGATTTGTTTGATTTTCATCGTTACTAAGTTGACACATATTGTTTCCGTCGTGAACAAACACACACACATATACAAAGACACAAACGATCCTGTACCTTAGTTAAAAATGTTATTTAAATCATTAGTTTTTATATGTATAATTTGTGTTTTCTATGTATAAGATGTATTTACACAAAAAAGTATGTTTATGTATTTATATCAGTTGTTTAGTACCCATAATACAAGCTCGGCTTAGTTTGGGACTAGATGGCGTTGTGTGTAAGATGTCCCAAATATTTATTTATTATTTAATTAATAAAATATGTTTATTTTTCAGACGTGTCGGGCACCCATCCAACCTCAGACCCTCCAGGCGTCGGAGCCTGCCCTCATGCCTTAAATATTTTATACAAATTCAATGTATCCTATATAAATAAATATTTCATTTGCTAAATACATATTGAAGTATCAACTCAGAACGGCTGGATTTATTTGGATAATTATTTAGATTTATTTTAATAATTTTGCGTGAAAGTGAATAAGTAGTGAGATTCTCAAAGTTATCGATAATTTTAATTTGAAAAAACAATTATTATAATAATTTGACATGACTCAAACGTGGTCAATGTGGTGGGTAATAAGTATTTTTGACAGCAACAATATGTTAGGTATAAACAACCTCGACGTAACGCTTATAACTAGTTATTAACTACGCCTATAATCAGTTACACCGCTTGTAAACAGTTATTACATTCGTTATTAATAGATGTAATAACTGTTTACAAGCGGTGTAACTGATTATGGGCGTAGTTATAACACTTCTTACTAGTTACTAACGCTATTACTAGTTATACTGCTTGAAGTTATACTTATTGTAACTAGTTATTACTTCCACAACTAGTTATACTTCTTGTAACTAGTTATTATGACTGCCTCGTTGGTCTAGTGGTTAGCGTATGCGGCTGCTGAACAAGAGGTCCCGGGTTCGATTCCAGGGTCGGACTAAATATTTGTGTGATCCACAAATATTTGTTTCGGAGTCTGGGGTCTATGTATATTATGTATATACACATATCAAAAGTGTCTAGGGATCAACATATATTTTTGCAATAACTTTTCTCCTGATTGATATTAATTAAAAATTTCTTTAAGGATTCATCAAATAAAGTGTTTTCGTTTGTCACAGTAACGATAAACCAAGTCACCTTTGCATTAGTAAAGAAATTTGCCATTTTCCTAATAAAGGGATTTTTGACATTTGAACCACTAACATTAAAGTTCGAAAAAAAGACTGAAATAACAGTTTTCTTTAAAATTTTATTAGGTAACTTAAACAATTAATAATCCGTGTTTCTACCGCGAACACTAACAACACAAGAACATCGGTTTGGCATACTCAAAATGAGTTCATCCAAATCACGCTGTGGAATGGCCGCCCATGTTCGTTGCAACAACAAAAAAAGGTCTTCTTGCGACTGGATACCCTCCATATTCGGCAGAGCTCTTCTCTGTAGCATATCCCATGCATGCTCAATCGGGTTCAAGTCTGGCGACTGAGCAGGCCAGGGCAGGACATTGATGTTAGCTGCGGCGAGAGTCTGTCTTACAACTCTTGCGGTGTGCGGTCGTGCATTATCATGCATTAACTGAAATAAGGGACCGATTTGCACTTGTAGAGGAACGATGACGTCTGATACAATCGTCTCAGCATAAATTTGAGCGTTGAGGTTGCCTCTGATCCAAATCAACTCAGTTCTTCCGCCGATCCAAATACCCGCCCATACCATGATGGTTCCACCACTATAAGGATGGACTTCCTGGCAGGATTTTAATCGCTGTTGGCGTCCAGGGGTTCTCCAGTGTCGTATACGTCTTGTATCCGGTCTCATACCAAAACGAGACTCATCAGAAAAAGCCACATCTCAATCTCAAGAAATCCGCATAAAAATGCTTGATCCCTAGACACTTTTGATGTGTGTATTTACAAAAAAAAGGTATGTTTATGAAATTATATCAGTTGTTTAGTACCCATAATACAAGCTCTGCTTAGTTTGGGATTAGATGATGTTGTGTGTAAGATGTCCGAAATATTTGTAAATATTTGTAATTTGTAATTATCTCTATATCTAGTTATATCACTTGTAACTAGTTATTTTAGTAATAATATTTTTTAATAATAATAATGGAAGGCTTACTACTAATAAGAAATGTTACTTATATTTTTATTAAATCTACATAATGTAACTAATAATACCGTTTGTAATAACTAGTTACAAACGTAAACGTCTTATACCTGAAAGTAGTTATAACACCTAAAGTATCTAATAGGTACCAAATTTAATTCGGAACTAAGATACATATATTTTTGTATTTTTAGGGTTCCGTAGCCAAATGGCAAAAAACGGAACCCTTATAGATTCGTCAAGTCTGTCTGTCTGTCTGTCTGTCCGTCCGTATGTCACAGTCAATTATTTCCGAAACTATAAGAGCTATACTGTTGAAATTTGGTCAGTCGATGTATTCTGTGAACCGCATTAAGATTTTTACATAAAAATAGAAAAAAAACAATACATTTTGGGGGTCCCCATACTTGGAACTGAAACTCAAAAAATTTTTTTTCATCAAACTCATACGTGTGGGGTATCTATGGATAGGTGTTCAAAAATGATGTTGAGGTTTCTAATATCATTTTTTTCTAAACTGAATAGTTTGCGCGAGAGACACTTCTAAAGTGGAAAAATGTGTGTCCCCCCCCCCTCTAACTTCTAAAATAAGAGAGTGATAAAACTAAAAAAAAAATATGTTATACATTACCATGCAAACTAACAACGAAAATTGTTTTGAACGAGATCTAGTGAGTAGTTTTTTTTAATACGTCATAAATCGTAACACGCAATTTACCTTTCATCCAATCAATGCACTAGTATAAAAACATCGATGAAAGTTACAACCAACTACAAGAACTCTTATATGATGTTACTTGCTGATACGGAACCCTTCATGGGCGAGTCCGACTCGCACTTGGCCGCTTTTTTTTTACTTCATTTAATTGATTTTTATCATTTTTTTTTATTCGCACCAAAATAATGTACGAATCAGCCCCCTCCAAGTTGCAAACGTTTTTCGTTTTCTATTTTTTTAGGGTTCCGAAGATTATGACTCGGAACCCTTATAGATTCGTCATGTCTGTCCGTCCTCGACTTACCGTCCTAACGGTAAGTGCTAGAAAGATGAAACTTTGCATGTATATGTGTTATAACAAAGTGTGCGACAAAGTGCTACAATAAAATTATGAAAAATATTTTTATTTAGGGTACCTCCCCTGCACGTAAAGTGGGATGATTTTTTTTCTCGCGGCTACCCTATCGTGTGATGTTCCATTTTATAGGGCACTTTTTTGTAAAAACAGGGCGTTCCCTCTAAAAGCTAAACGGCTGGCTCAATAAATCTGGAAAAAATCGTCTATATAATGAACTTTGAAGGAAAACTATAACAGATTAGATGACTTTGTTAGTTCAGGGGTTATAGAGGCTTAACTTGTAGAATGCGCTCACTTGGAAAACGTCATACAAAATTAACGCATTAATACGTAAACATAACAATTATCTATTGGATACGATTTGAGATCCACGCACCATTATAGGTAACTGAGGAACCCTTTCCTGTGCGTGGCCTGACACGAACTTGGCCGATTTTTTTATTCTCTTCTTTTATTGGCTAACATTTTGTTTTGATCACGTGACTGAGTTCAGCCTCGTTGGTCTAGTGGTTAGCGTATGCGACTGCTAATCAAGAGGTCTCGGGTTCAAATCCCGGGTTGGGCCAAAAAGTGTTTTTTGGTTTTACTTAGGAAATTCCTAATAGCAGCCCGGAGTTTGGAAGTTTGGCGGTGATTCACGCCCGTGCCTCGGAGAGCACGTAAAGCCGCCGGTCCCGGTTGTCATGAACATCTATGGCAATCGTTATTGGGAAGTCAGTTCCCTCAAATATACTGACAACTAGTTCAACCTTCGAATTTCAGTTCTCCCTCAGGCTTGTGGAGGTCCGATGCCAGTCGCTCCATGGAATAACTGATATTCAGGTAAAACCGATTGAACTAGTAGCCGACCACAAATAATATTGGGAATAAGGCTAGGAAGATGATGATCAAGTGACTGAGTGACATTAGCCAATGAAATACGAGAATCGTAAAATCGAAAACGTTTGCAACTTGGCTAGCTAGTTGGTCTATTAATTTTTGACATGTTCAGACATGTGTAGCTTTTTTCTGGTGACTTCGAATAACTGCTGTGCAGTTTTATTGATAAGATAGTGTTTTAAAAATGTATTAATTAATTAATTCCGAAAATATACTAAAATTAATGTAATTTATATTTAAGGTCAAATAAAATATTTTAATAATAAAAGATTATTAAAAACTATTTGTGTTTTTTATCTATCATCATCATCGTCAGCTTATCGCCGTCCACTGCTGGACATAGGGCTGCTGCTGGACATTGCATACTGTGAAGAGGGGTGTCGTGTTCCTCCAACACAAAGGGAGGATCCTCCGACCAGGCGAGGTGATCATGTCACGGCCCAATAGTCGCTGTTGGGATCTTGTATATTTGCTAATCGGCGCGAGAATTTCTCTATCGCGATTTTGTGTTTTTCTTCGTGGTTCAGTGTTTCTTCGGTAGATGGCGCTGTTGTATGTTATTCGCTTGCGCTGTATGTGGAAGTCGCCACACACACCACTTTGATCGATTTTGGGCTTCTCGCATCCAGCTCCTGCCAACCATCTTGCGCATTCATTGCGCCCCTAGCCGAGCGGGTTTAAGTGTAATCCATAATAATGTTTTATTATTCCCCCAAAAAGTACATGTCACATAGTAAAGTTAGGTTTTATTATATTTACTAGCTGAGTACCGCGGTGTTCCCCGCGGTTATTGTTGTCAATCTCGAGTGACGCCGCGGAGTGAAGCTAGTCTTAAAAAAAATTTGGCCTCACGGAGTTCTTACTTTAACAATGTTATTGCATTATACAGGAAAGAGAAAACAAAAGGCAAAAAAATATTAAATTTTTTTTGGTGTTACGCAGGAATGTATGTGTGAGTGTATGCGTGTGTGTGTGAGTGTATGTGTGTGTGTGTGTGTACAAGCGTGGATGTGCACATCCACGAACGCCTATAATCAGTTACACCGCTTGTAAACAGTTATTACATCTATAACTAGTTATAACACTTCTTACTAGCTACTAACGCTATAACTAGTTATACTGCTTGTAGTTAATTATTACTTCTATAACTAGTTATACTTCTTGTAATTAGTTATTACCTCTATCACTAGTTATATCACTTGTAACTAGTTATTTTAATAATATTAATGGAAGGCTTACTACTACTACTAAGAAATTTTACTTATATTTTATTAAATTTACACTATTTATCTAATAATACCGTTTGTAATAAATAGTTACAAAAGTATACGACATGTCTGTAAGTAGTTATAACACCTAAAGTATCTAATAGGTACCAAATTTAATTCGTAACATAAGATACATATATTTTTGTATTTTTCACTTCGATTTAATTGATTTTTCGCATTCTTTTTTATTCGCACCAAAATAATGTACGAATCTGCCCCCCTCTAGCCAAGTTGCAAACGTTTTTCGTTTTCTATTTTTTTAGGGTTCCGAAGTTTATGACTCGAAACCCTTATAGATTCGTCAAGTCCGTCTGTCCGTCCGTCCGTCCTCGACTTACCGTCCTAAGTGCTAGAAAGATTAAACTTTGCATGTATATGTGTTGTAATTACGTCGACAACGTGCTGCAATAAAATTATGAAAAATATTTTTATTTAGGGTACCTCCCCTACACGTAAAGTCGGATGATTTTTTTCTCGCGGCTACCCCATCGTGTGATGTTCCATTTTAAAGGGTACTTTTTGTAAAAACAGGGCGTTCCGTAGGTTGTTAATTGTCTTTTAAGGCTGCCGTAATTCATGACTCGGAACCCTTACAGTTTCACCATGTCCGTCCATCCGTCGTCATCGACTTACCGCCATAACGGTAAAACTAAAACTTTTAAAGTAATTTTCTATGCCTTGCGAGAATTGCTAAATCCATATTTTCAAGTGGCTACTCTGCCTGATGACCAGAACCCAAGAGTACTGGTCAGTGGTCACAATCCTCATTGAGAGTTCACAAAATGCAGCATGGTGACCCACACTACGGCGGCCTAGTGAGAAACTTCTGCATCATTCATCAACAGCCTTCAACAGTCCACTGCTGGACATAGGCCTCTCCTTAGAAAGGAGGTTTTGGCCTACTATACCACGCTGGCCAGACGGGTTGGTATAGGGTTTGTTTCAAGTTTTCCTTCTCTTGGCAGTGATGTTAGCTGCTTTGGGCCTCCGGTCTCACACTCACCAACGAAATACGACAGAACTAATGCTAACACTTTAAGTGCTGAGATGAAGTTGTAGAGGTCACCAAGCTTATGATATTTGGATATCAAGTCATAGTTAAACTTGGCTTTGTTATCTTGCGTGAGATAAAACTAAAAAGCGGCCAAGTGCGAGTCGGACTCGCCCATATAAAATGTTTTGTAGTTCGTTGTAACTTTCATCAATGTTTTAATAGAAAGAAATGTAAATTTCGGTCTATGATTTATGACGTATTAAAAAAAAAAACTACTTAGTAGATCTCGTTCAAACTAATTTTCGTTGGAAGTTTGCATGGTAATGTACATCATATATTTTTTTTAGTTTTATCACTCGCTTATTTTAGAAGTTACAGGGGGGAGGGGGGGACCACCATTTTACCACTTTGGAAGTGTCTCTCGCGCAATCTATTCAGTTTAGAAAAAAATGATATTAGAAACCTCAACATCATTTTTGAGGACCTATCTATAGATACCCCACACGTATGGTTTTGATGAAAAAAATTTTTTTGAGTTTCAGTTCTAAGTATGGGGACCCCCAAAATTTATTGCTTTTTTTCCATTTTTGTGTAAAAATATTAAAGCGGTTCACAGAATACATCTACTGGCCAAGTTTCAAGAGTATAGCTCTTATAGTTTCGGAAAAAAGACATACGAACGGACAGACAGACATCTATAAGGGTTCCGTTTTTTGCCATTTGGCAACGGAACCCTAAAAAGGTAGTGTATAAAAATGCGAATATTTAATATTCCGTCAGTTTAAGATAATAAAGAGTAACAATGTGTTGTATATTATGTATATTTTTTGCACTTATCGCGCGTACATTTGGACAAACAGTCCCACTTGTGAACACGAGTGTTGGACAAATAGTTGGACTTCAAGATGAGTTTGTTAAGTTTCTTGGGATACCGTACGCTGCTGTGGATGTCAACGACCCTTTTGGGGTGAGTGATTTTTCAAAAGCTATGCTCGTCACCATTAGCAGCCTTCGACAAGCCACTGTTGGATAAAGGCCACTCCTTGAGGTTTTGTCCTAAGCTGGTCATAATTGTGGTAGTTTTCGCTTAGTAGCTCACGACGGTTAAATAAATAAATATTTCGGACATCTTATACACAACGTCATCTAGTCCCAAACTAAGCAGAGCTTGAATTATGGGTACTAAATCACTGTTATAAATACATAAAATACTTTTTTTTGTAAATACATACATATTATACATAGGAAATGTATAATAATAATATTAATAAAAAGAAACCAACTTCAAAGAAAAACTATTCCGAGAACCCAAATCGCGACAATTGTGCCTATGATATTTGAGGAGTTCCCTCGATTTCCTTGGGATCCCATCATCAGATCCCGATATTGTGACGATGGGAGTACCTGTAAGCTACGCCCATTCCAATGCTAAAAGAATTTTTGAAATCGGTTCATAAACGACGAAATTATCCCTGAACATACATAAACAAAAAAAAAAAGGTTCCGACGAATTGAGAACCTCCTCCTTTTATTGAATTTGGATAACTATGTATAAGAGTGATCTATGTATGTCCCTTCTCAAGAATCAAAGTTTTTTCATGCCAAATTTTCATTGTAATCAACGCAGTTAGAAGTATTTTCGAAGTACGGAACTCTTCGTACGAAAGTCTGACTCGCATTTGGCCGATATGTTTTTAAATATAGGGGAAACAAACATGCGGTACTCCTGAAAGTAAACGAATGACGCCCATAGACACCTTCAACGTAAAGGCCAGAGGGTATTGTATGCCTTCGTAGTGACCTTTTCTTTATATTTAGGCCTACCAAAGTGACTTCCGTGTGGTGACGGATTAAGAATACAGAGTGTCACCACTCCTATTCATCCCGCGGGTGTCGTAAAAGGCGACTAAGGGATAAACTACGCCAGACAACATCAATGCAAAGAGAAAGAAAACTTGAAACCAACGCTATACCAACCCGTCTGGCCAGCGTTCCATAGTAGGATAAAACCTCCTTTCCAAGAAGAGGCCTATATCCAGCAGTGGACTGTTAAAGGTTGTTGATGATGATGAAAGTGACTCAACTCTGCCTGATGGAAAGCATGAGTAGAATTCATGAGTATTCACTATACTCACTGCGAAAGCATGAGATTCATCTGTTGATACATGAACCCTAACCCTACTTCTGGATTCTAATCAGGCTATACAAGCTAAAAATAAAAATAAATCGGCAAAGTGCGTGTCATGCCACGCATAGAATAGGTTTCCGTAGTCACCCATAACGCAACGTGAATTTAAAATAGAGACCAATAAATATTTGATATGCTTACTTGTTATTTTATTATTTTTGTACGAAGTTTTCCAAATAAGCGTACTTCCCAAGTTAGGTCTCTATAACTCATGAACTAACAAAGTTATCTAAGCCGTTATTGTTTTCGTTTAAAGTTCATCATGATTAATTTTAAGTTTTTTTGAGCAAGGCGTTTAGCTTTTAGAGGCCCTTAAAAGTTGAATAACTCGCAAACGTATATACGTATAAAAAAATCGTCTTAGCTAACTCACAATGTTTTAAAAGACCCACCTAACATTACCCCACTCTCTCGATCAAAACCAACGAAAGGATTATTCGACGTCGCCGCGTCGGTTCTCTGAGGTGATGCTCTGTGAGAATTTTAGAAATTTATTTGGAATTTCAGAAACTCCGGGATCCAAACAAGGTCGAATGCCGAACTTGTTCGTTATATTGTCGGCTACCTTGACCCTGGAGATATCTTAATACAAAACAATAAGACTTATCTTTGAATTGATAAGGTCTCACAATTGTTTATTTTTCCACTATACATACATATTTTAACAATTCTAGAATATCACAGCTGATGCCCGCGGCTCCGCTCGCGTCCTAGGGGTCTCAAAAATTGATGTTAGCCGATTCTCAGACTTACTGAATATGCATAAAAAAATTCATAAGAATCGGTCAAGCCTTTCGGAGGAGTATGGGAACGAACATTGTGTCACGAGAATTTTATATATAAGATAAATATTATCTGCCCATGAGTAGCATGAACATAGCAACCCATATAGGTTTAGCATTTTTCAAATGAAGGACACCCACTCATATTTTTCACTAACTATCCTATCCTATATTATAAATGCTTAAAATGTAAATATTAAATAGGTGCAGGAGCATCTCACTAAGCCGCCATAGTGTGGGTCACCATGCTGCATTGCCTACCCTCACAATGAGGATGGTGACCCCTACTCCTGGAGGAATATCACTTTGGCAGGCTTGAACATAAATAAAAGATGAAGGTAAATTTGTCTTGGCTTTGCAAGATAAAACTACTGAACCGTTTTAGATAAAATTTTGGTACGCATGTAGTCTAGAACCTAAGAAAGGACGTAGAGACTGATATACACAGGTAGAACCGAGTAGTTTAATATATCAATGAAATATCATCTTCCTAGCGCTTATTCCCAAGTTTATTTGTGGTCGGCTACTAGTTCAACCGGTTTTACCTGAATTTCAGTTTTACCACAGAGCGACTAGCATAGGACCTCCGCAACCCTAAAGGGGAACTGAAATTCGAAGCAAAATATTGTTTTAATGAATGTAACTTTTCATTGTGTTTTAGCCAGCGAAACCTTATCTGCCTTTCGAGACCCCATACAACGCAACCAGAATTCCAGTAATCTGCCCGCAGCTAGTGAATAGAACTCCGCAAGGAGATATCCAATGCTTGAATCTGAACGTCTACACACCAAAACACGTAAACCAGAAGAAGCCTTTGCCGGTAATGGTCTTCATCCATGGCGGAGCATTCAAAGAAGGCGACGGGAATTTAAATACTTATTCACCAGCATTTCTAGTTAAAAAGGATGTCATAGTAGTGACTGTCAATTATAGACTAGGACCTTACGGTTTCCTATGTCTAGAACAAGATGAATACTCCAATCAAGGCTTGAAAGACCAGAGCCTAGCTCTCAAATGGGTTAAAAACAATATAAAAGATTTTGGAGGAGATGAGAATAATATTCTGCTTTTTGGTCACAGCGCTGGATCTGGTTCAACGGAATTCCACCTTTATTACAATGAAGACAGGGTTTTTAATAAAGTGATAATGCAAGGGTTGCAGTTAACTTGTCCATTATTGTTGGGAAAACCAACGAACTATAAATATTTAGTAGATTTGGCTGCTAGAGTAGGTTTGGACAGTAAATATGTAGAAAGGAAAGATTTATTACGAGAACTGTCTAAAGTTAAAATGGATGTATTAATCAATGCTACATTTTCTGATAGCTTCAGACCTTGCATGAATGTGAATACTGCTATTGCAGCACCTTTAAATCTGAATCTGAAAGATATTAGAATAATTTTAGGGAGTGCATCTAAAGAAGCCATATTCATCTTTAAAGACACACAAAATTTTCAAAATACAATAAGAACAGAATTGAATAAAGAGTTTGGTGATATACAAGATGGTGTTACTAGAGTTGAAAATTATTATTTAAACAGCGTGAAAAATGATGTAATTGATTTCGGTTGTGATTACTTTTTTAATTATCCTATAGAGAGAGCTGTTAGATATTTATTAAGAAATAACGCGACAATTTATAGATACTTATTCTCGTATGATGGTGGGAGGAACTATATTAAACTTCGAGATGGTATCAATGCAACAGGAGCAACCCACGGCGATGAACTTGGCTATTTATTTGATGCAGATTTATTTGGAGACGAAATAACAGCAAGCGATCAATCAGTGATAGACTCCATGACTACATTTTGGACAAATTTTGCCAAATTTGGGTATGTTTCTGTTGTATGTTTTCTTTTTGAATCTTCGACCCGACAAGGTGGTCATACTGTCATACGCTAAGTGTCCTCGCATGTAATATAGGCTTACATATAAGTTCCTTGAAAGTAATTTATATTTTCAAGGAGCTTATATGTAAGCCTGCTAAAGTGACTTTACTCTGCCTGATGGAAAGCATGAGTAGAATCCACCATACTCATGAAGATGCAGACAATGCAGAGTTGTGACAACAGATGCTACTGCACCATTGAAGCACCAGTCAGTTTAGTGTGTCTTGGTGCTGTAGTGTTTCTATGTTTGCGCTTCATATGGCAGTCATCATAGGGGAAATAAGCAGAGCCGAGAGGTACCATATTCAACCGTAGTAACCCACTTTCTTTTCATCTTCTTCTTTTTAGACTTTTTATTTCCAAGACTCTCTGTGGTCGGCTACTTGTTCAACCGGTTTTACCTGAATGCCTCTCAGTTTTTCCACAGAGTGAATGGCATCGGACCCCTGGGTGAGAGCTTTTAAAATTCGAAGGTTGAAATAGTTGTCAGTATATTTGAGGGCACTGACTTCCCAATAACGATTGTCATAGATATAAACATGATAACCGGCGTGAGGCACGGGCGTGAATCACCGCCAAACTTTTATACTCCGGGCTGTTATTAAGAATTTCCTGTAAGAAGAACCTAACAACATCTTTTGGCCGGATCCGAGATTTGATCCCTAGAACTCTTGATCAGCTGTTGTATATGCTTACCACCAGACCAACAAGACAGTCAGTTTCTATTTTTTTTATATAATTTTATATTTCAGAGACCCCACGCCTGCCGAGCTATCTCCGGACTCTCAGTGGCCGGTTTTAGGCCAGAGATCCACCTACATGGACATTGGAACTGCTTCTTTGGTGGAAACTGAATATAGGAAGGATCAAATGACCTTCTGGGACTCGTTCTATGGGCTGATGACTTCAAGAGGATTACATTACGAAGAAGAAAATTGATATTTGATGGTTTTTTGAGAGGGTGGCTAATGTTACTTTTTTAAATAATTAAAAGAATTTGAGTGTCTAAAGTTATCTATTATTTCATTGTTGTAAATCCTGGTACTTCTTGAAATAGAGAAATTCGTTACAAGGAGCTTATACATGAGCCTACCATAGTAGAAAGCATTTGTAGGATCCAAGACCGGTGGTCATCATTCTCATTGTGAGTGCAGACAAAGCAGCATGGTGACCCACACCATGGCAGTCTCGCTAAATGCTTCTGTATCGTTAGGGCTCCGGTGTCACACTCACGCTCTGTCACTCACACGAAATACGTCAGCACGAACGCTGACATTTTTTGGTTGGTCTTCTGTGTGAGGGTAGTACTGCCCCGGTCAAGATGGACCATTCGGCCTGAAATCGACGCCCCCGGGGAATAAAATTGTAATAGACAAAGTAAATTTTACAGGACGAGCAAAACTCTGTTATTTTGTAGTAGCTCACAAAATAAAAGGCCTATATTATCACATGGTATACTATTTTATTCAATATTTTTGCTTAATAAGTGGCTATAAAGAAAATAAAATATAATGTATACTTTTGAAGTTAATACGAATAATACTGATTTTATATTCAGGTGTATCCTAGCCTAAGTATATCCTCCTCCTAGCCATTATTCCCAAGTTTATTTGTGGTCACTAATTCAACTGGTTTTACCTGAATTTCAGTTTTTCCACCGAGCGACTGGCATTGGACCTCCGCAACCCTAAGGGAGAACTGAAATTCGAAGATTGAACTAGTTGTCAGTATATTTGAGGACACTGACTTCCCAATAACGATTGCCATAGATGTTCATGACAATTGGCTACTATCCTAGCCTAAGTAACGGCATATAACCATTTTAATCTCGTAAAGTTGCAATTTAATGAAAACCCGTATAATACGATATTTTTCCACAGTACTTTCATGAATGAAGTGTAATATTGTAATAAACCAATACGATTTTCTTCTTGTGTTGTTACCACTCTCTTTTTAGGGTTCCGTTGCCAAATGGCAAAAAACGGAAGCCTTATAGATTCGTCATATCTGTCTGTCTGTCCGTCCGTATGTCACAGCCACTTTTTTCCGAAACTATAAGAGCTATACTGTTGAAACTTGGTCAGTAGATGTATTCTTTGAACCGCATTAATATTTTTACACAAAAATAGAAAAAAAGCAATAAATTTTGGGGGTTCCCATACTTAGATCTGAAACTCAAAAAAAAAAATTTCATCAATACCATACGTGTGATATATGGATAGGTCTTCAAAAATGTTATTGAGGTTTCTAATATCATTTTTGTCTAAACTGAATAGTTTGCGCGAGAGACACTTCCAAAGTGGTAAAATGTTGGTCCCCCCCCCCCCTATATTTTCTAAATTAAGAGAATGATAAAACTAAAAAAAATATATGATGTACATTATTATGCAAACTTCCAACGAAAATTGGTTTGAATGAGATCTAGTAAGTAGTTTTTTTTTAATACGTCATAAATCATATACCACAATTTACATTTCTTTCAATCAAAACACTATTATTAAAACATCGATGAAATTTACAACGAACTACAAAAACTTTTATATGATGTTACTTGCTGCTACGGAACCCTTCATGGGCGAGTCCGACGCGCTCTTGGCCGCTTTTATTTTGTAAAGCTACGAGTATAAAAAAACTTTGTTTTGTATAAATAATTAGGTAAAGCGTGTAAATGAATAAAATAATAGTATATGCATATTATATAGAAGTATTTTATTTCGTAGTATCATTAGGCATCCATTTACATGGCTAGTTGCCTATTGATATTTTTCTGCTACAAAGTACCTATTTATAAATAGCAACTAATAGATTACTAGTGCTGAAGTGGGAGGAGATTATTTACGAACCAAGCAAAGAATTTTATAAAAAAATGTTTCTTAAAATTAAATCTAAACTTAAATAAATAAAATTTAAAATTAAGAAAGTCAATGTAGGAATATTTTTTATTCCTACTTTGACTTTAATACTACGATTTAATAGTGATTTTTTATTTATGAAAAAACAATTTATGGTAAGAATATTATCTTTATAAAAAAGAACGTTTCTAAACGTTTCTGTCAAACCTGTTAACGTCAAATCTTGTATCAAAATTTCATAACATGAACATAACCTAAAAATTCCAACAAGAATCGAAAAAAATATAAATAAAAATGCGTTTCATTAACCTGTTTAAGAGTCTAATAAAAACGCAAGTCCAACTTGTTCGTTTTAGTTCAGAATACGTGCCAAAACCGCTGAGAAGTTTGAAGCCAAAGTCTACGAGGAACACAGTACAATTTTACGTAGATTCTTTCAGGGTCCGCGCTGTAGGTGGGTCGGGAGGCGATGGCTGCATATCGTTTCTGAGCGCCTGGTGTAAGGATCACGCCGGGCCTGATGGCGGGGACGGTGGCAACGGAGGACATGTCATTTTTCAAGTAAGCTAATGTCTTTCTCAATTCGTCACCACAGGGACAACAGTATATCTAGAAGTAGTATAAAAACTGTTCATTTGAACTTACAAACAGACATTTAAATTGTATTTATTTGTATAGGTATGTATGTTTATTATCTTTATATATATAATTCTTGTGTGAGTGTGTATGTCACTGAACTTCTCTCAAACGACTGGACCGATTTTGATGAAATTTTTTGTGTGTGTTCAAGGGGATCTGGTTTGGACCCGGTAGGTGGCGCTGCGATCAAGTTCTGGAATTTTAAAGTTGGGCGGTACGAAGTTCGCTGGGTCAACTAGTGTATATATATATTGGGTGTTTTCTATGTATAATATATGTATGTATTTACATAAAAATTTAGTTTTAAAAAACTAAACAAACACGCTTTTAAACTAAAAAGTAGAAAATAATTTTAATGTAACAAAGCATTGGGCAACATTATTTAAACATTTTCAGAAAGCACCCCACCTACTTTTTAGTTTAAAAGCGTGTTTGTATCGTTTTTCTAGACTAAAAAAAATGTATAATTTTTTCTTTCAAATTAGTGTATTGTCATCGGTCCTCGATAAATCTACAAAGTTTGAATGAAATCTGGTGTTTAAGTGGGTCAAAATCGCGGCCAAAGGCGTCGGTTACAAACATACAGGTGAAGCTAATATAAAGAGTGTAAAAAAATATGTCTAGTACCCATAATACAAGCTTTGCTTAGTTTGGGACTAGATGGTGTTGTGTGTAAGATGTCCGTAGAAAATATTTATTTATCAGTTAGTTGAGTTACGGTAGTACAGTCTCTGTATTGTTTGAGATCAGATGGCCAAGTATGTGATGTGTGAAGCTATTGTAATAATTGTGTTCCAGGCAGACCATTCTACCAAGAGTTTGAACAGATGCAAGTCCGTGGTGCAGGCCAAGCACGGGGAGAAGGGCTATAACAAGGAATGCAACGGGAAAAACGCTCAACATATCATAGTACAGGTACCTATAGGTAAGCCAAGTTGTGGGTAGAATTTTAGGCCCATTTTTTTTGTAAATACATACATATTATACATAGAAAACACCCAGACTCCGAAACAAATATTTGTAGATCACACAAATATTTGGTCCGACCCGGGAATCGAACCCGAGCCCTCTTGATCAGCAGCCACATACGCTAACCACTAGACCAACAAGGCAGTCAAAATTTATTATTTATTAATCCTCATAGAATCAGAGAGGAAAGGGATTCTGTCTTGAGTGAACTTAATTCCTCCTTCAAAAACTTATAATTGTATTTCTGTGAGGTCAAGATATAATTCTAGACGAAATTTTATGTATATTTTTCAGGTACAATTATAAAAAACGAACATGGCAAGGTGATAGGAGACTTGAATTCTGACGGCATGATGTTCATAGCGGCCAGAGGCGGCGCCGGAGGGAGGGGGAACAAGTTCTTCCTCACAGACACGGAACAGGTAATAAAAATCCGTATGCAGCTCACAGTTGGCCGTTTAATCTCACTACAGAGCCAGAATAACCATTTGTGGATAACACAAAATGATTTTCCTGTGTGGTATTTGAACCCACAACACTTGGCGCAGTAGAGAGCGGCGTGGTGATCGCTTTAACCTATCGTACATTCTTCGATAAGCACTTAGTAAAAACCTTTTGTTAATTAATACAAACATACACTCCAAATTAAATAATAATAACTGTCTCGTTGGTGTAGTGGATAGACTGCTAATCAAGAGGTCTCGGGTTCAAATCCTGGGTGGGGCCAAAAAGTGTTTTTGGGTTTTTCTTAGGAAATTCCTAATAGCAGCCTGGAGTTTGAAAGTTTCCCAGTGATTCACGCCCGTGCCTCGGAGAGCACGTAAAGCCGTCGGTCCCGGTTGTCATGAACATCTATGGCAATCGTTATTGGGAAGTCCGTGCCCTCAAATATACTGACAACTAGTTCAACTTTTGAATTTCAGTTCGCCCTTAGGGTTGCGGAGATCCGATGCCAGTCGCTTCGTGGAAGAACTGATATTCAGGAAAAACCGGTTGAACTAGTAGCTGTATTGGGAACAGGGCCGTAGCTAGGGGAGGGCATTGCAGGGCAATGCCCTACCTTGAAATCAGAATGCCCTACCTTAAAAATATCAAAAACTAAGATATTTTTTTATAATTGAATTATTTGTAGTTTGAGATAAAAAAATGAAGGGATAGGACTCAAAACTTTTCTGAACATACCACAGTTTGTATATTCATTTCATATTATAATAATTCTTTGCTCTGTATATAGCATTTGAAGCGGCATCACATGAAGCAATGGATCTATTTAATTACAATATCTGTGTAGCAGACGGTACTCCCCGTCCCATAGATTGCAATATGGGCTACATTACAGTCTATGGGAAGGGGAATCCTTTTTTAAAATAAAACTAGCGTACATGTTTTGCGTGCAAGTGCACGCGTGTCATTTTTCATATATTTATTTCAATGAATATTTTTGTGTCGTTTGCATACATTTTTTCACTTAGGACCGACGTTACGAAAAAAAGTATCCCTGTTACATTTGCGTCCGTCCTTAGACACGACCAGTACCGCTGTCGCCGAATCAAGAATAGCTGCCTGAATCTTGTCCCAACTGTCTTGAACCAATTTGCTCTCAGCTCCAGCGCACTTGTCAATGAAGGGCGAGGCGAACTTTTGAGACGTGACTTCATCAAACCGCCACCACCTGATCCGGCGTTGGCAGCGTTCTACATGTTTGTCTTTGGGCTTCACACAGAGGTCCATGACAAGGAAACGGTGTTGTGCAGTGAGACTCTCTCCGGGTATGACTTTGCAGTTAGCCACTTTGCTAATAGTGTGTCTTCTCGGAGGAAATCGATTTGAGTGCCTCCCACTTTTGTAGGTGATAAGGTGTTCCGGTTTCTTTTTAAAGAACGTGTCTCCAAGGCAAGATCGGTAGCCGCACATGTTCGTAAAATGTCTTCACCCTCTTTGTTGCGAATGCCATAACCGAAACCACCATGAACACGCTTAAACTCCACACAACCCTCACCCACATGCCCATTTAGATCACCACCCGGAACGATTCCCTGCTACAAAGGAATGCCGCGAAGAACCTCCCTGAGTTGGCTCCAGAACGACATCTTTACGGTTTCGCTACAACCTGCCTGTGGCGCGTAAGCTCTTATCAGATGGGTAATAATTCCATCGATAAGCACCCTTACGACCATAAGACGGTCGCTACATCAACTCTAAAATGCCAGTCTGAAGCCACCCGGCAAGCACCACGGCCACTCCGTTCTCTCCACCAGGTGCCTCTGTGTATATCAGTTGGTAGCCATTCCCAATGAATCGGGATCTACTGCCCTTCCACCGAGTCTCCTGCAGGAACGCTACGGCTACCCTCCGCCTGGAGAGTAAATCGGCTAACTCCCTCGCACGACCGGTTAAGGTGCCAATGTTCCAGGTGGCAAAGCGGAACTTACGTGTTACAAATGTTGGGCGTAACTTCTTTAACCCGCCCTGGACCCGGTAGCCCTCTTCTACTTGACACAGGAGTCGGGCGAAACTCCTGCGCGCCGTTTTCCTGCGGCGCCCTATCCGTGGCACTAACAGACCTATTGATCAATGCTCATGTTCTGCTAGACAAATTATTTGTCTACGAGGAGCTATTGAATGTACATCACTGACCTAGAGGTCAGTGATATACGTGGTGCTTGATTTAGCAGCCCGAGCTTCGGAGCACATTTATTTTATTTTATTTTAAACTTAATGCGCATGTAGCACAAAGGCGGACTTAATGCCATGTGGCATTCTCTGCCAGTCAACTTTCAGGTGATGTAGGAATATGATGTGGTAGGTGCAGGCTTAGGATATAAAACCTGACAAGGTAGTTGTAAATGTAGGTATCACCTTTATTGTAAACCATTTTCATTTATTCAAATTTAATAGTTGTAAGTAATATACACAAATTTACTGTTATTATTACATTAGGGTTTATAACAGTGGATGAAGATACCAAACATGTATATAAACATACGTATATATACATACACACATACATCCACATATACACAGGCATACATAGACATACATATATAAATAAATGTAATTATATATATTGCGTATCTAAATACTCAGTCGGGTATTATCGTTGTGATCGTTCTGCCAATTCATTCCGGAGTAAATCACGTACTTTCATTAGGGTTCCGTAGCCAAATGGCAAAAAACGGAACCCTTATAGATTCGTCAAGTCTGTCTGTCTGTCTGTCTGTCTGTCTGTCTGTCTGTCTGTCTGTCTGTCTGTCCGTCCGTATGTCACAGCCAATTATTTCCGAAACTATAAGAGCTATACTGTTGAAATTTGGTCAGTTGATGTATTCTCTGAACCGCATTAAGATTTTTACATAAAAATAGAAAAAAAACTATACATTTTGGGGGTCCCCATACTTGGAACTGATACTCAAAATTTTTTTTTTCATCAAACCTATACGTGTGGGGTATCTATGGATAGGTCTTCAAAAATAATGTTGAGGTTTCTAATTTCATTTTTTTCTAAACTGAATAGTTTGCGCAAGAGACACTTCCAAAGTGGAAAAATGTTGGTCCCCCCCCCTCTAACTTCTAAATTAAGAGAGTGATAAAACTAAAAAAAATATATGTTGTACAATAACATGCAAACTACCAACGAAAATTGGTTTGAACGATATCTAGTGAGTAGTTTTTTTTTAATACGTCATAAATCGTAACACGCAATTTACCTTTCATCCAATCAATATACTAGTATTAAAACATCGATGAAGGTTACAACGAACTACAAGAACTTTTATATGATGATACTTGCTGATACGGAACCCTTCATGGGCGAGTCCGACTCGCACTTGTCCACTTTTTTTGAATGTGAGGCGGTTTGTGGACATCCTGATTTCAGTAGGTAGCGCATTCTGTCTGCACGAAGAAGGAAGGGAAGGGAAATTAGAGGTGCGAGGGGGGTAAAGGAGAAGCATATTGTTCCTTGACCGAAGGTTTCGGTCATGGTTTGAGAATAAGAGACAAAAGTGAGGTACGAGGTACTCAGGTAACGATGGGGAGAAGAGGAGAGAAAAAAGAGAAGTGAGTGCACGCAAACTGCGGCGCTGTCGAATTGGGAACCATTGCAGCTGGGAACGTAAAGCAGACACATATTTGAGAATTGAAACCAAAACGAATTGAATGCAGCTATTGAGAAGGGGTTTATTATGGAGGTAGGCAGGTCAAAATCACACCATCACACATCACCATAATCGATCAGGGGATTTATTAGGGACTGCATAAGCGTAGCCTTGGTTTTAGCGGGAAGGAAGTTTTTAAGACGGTATAAAGCGCGAAGACACGAAGTAACTTTCTGGCTGACATGTGTCACTTGTGCTCGCCAATCAAGTGTAGAGTCCATATATAGCCGCAAGTTATTTACTACTGCACTCAGAGCTATCTTCTGGTTGTTGTAGACAACTGGAGGAATGACTGCCATATCCGACCTACTTAGCATTTGGTTTGGCATATGATATGTCATTGAGAAAATGAACATTGGACTTGGTCAACATATCCTCAACACTTGACTACGTACAATCTGGCTAACTTTGATTCATTCGGGTAACATTGACAGTGTGACCATGAACTAGTTTCGATTTATTTTTCATATGATACCAATACAATTTACAAATACTTCTTACAGTTTTACATTTTTAAACTAACTCCGTAAGCGCACCTTAAAAATAAATAGGCTTTCATACAGGGGTAATGTCAAAACTTATTTCTGAAATTTGTGCCCGAGTTTATGCTATTCAAACAGTGTAAAACTTTTGGAATATTTTGTGAGAGATTTTGTAGAATCATTTGTAATGGAATTATCGTATTTTAATATAGCATTTGCCTATAATTACGTCTCTTTATCTAATTACTATAACTACTAATTTTTATACAGGCTAACTTTGACAGTGTTTTGAAGTATTTTTTTACATAATTTGACATTGAGATTGAACCTACATAATTGACGACGATTTGCTCTATATGGAGTGGGGTGAATAAACATTTTATGGTCAAGTGTTCATAAATTACTATTTTTTTCTAATTATTTTAGCTTCTTTTCTATTTTTTTACACAAAAAATGTTGCCTTAAACGTGTTTTTAAAGGTTTTTTGATACTAATTAAAAATATGTATAACAATGCCAAATGTCGTAGACTGATTATTGATTATTTTATAAAATATAAGACAAAACTGGAAATTAATGGTTTTATTACGTCGGTTATACCCATTTAGAAGAAAAACATAAACCAATGTTACCCAGATTAATACAAAATATACCTAATAATTACTACTGTTCTATGAATGGTTCTATGTGTGTCAAAGTTACCCATGTAATGACGGTAACTTTGACAGACTAGAAAATCAGGTTTTCCTAAGGACTGATAATTTTTTAGAGAATTTAATTAATCTTTACGGGTGAAAAGTGTTATGAGAGCACTAACAAAGCAAAATACAGTCGTGTTGTATGCTTGAATTTTATAATATTGTGTAAAATATCGCAATTATCTGTCAAAGTTACCCAGATTGACTGTACGTCAATTATGATAATTTTTTTACTTCCGCCCTACCATTAAGCAATGCTGCCCTACCTCAAATTCGACTCTAGCTACGGCCCTGATTGGGAATAAGGCTAAGAAGAAGACTCCAACTTAATTAATATATTTGTATAGAAAACAAAAATCATTCACATTGCTCAATTATTTGTCCTGGTTGGGAACCGAACTCACGAACGACAAATTAACCAATTGTTTTTTCTATATTTAGGCTCCAGACATAGCAGAGCTAGGTGCTAAAGGCGAAACCAACTATTACATGTTAGAAGTTCGCTCCATGGCCCACATTGGTTTAATCGGTTTGCCCAACGCTGGGAAAAGCACCTTGCTACGTGCTCTCACTAGAGCGAGACCCACGGTCGCGCCCTACCCTTTCACTACGCTCAAACCTCATATCGGTAAGTGGCTAAATATTTGTGGTGAACTCTATAACGCAAACTCTTTGCAACAAATTATATGCTGCAATCATTTTGTGGCAAATTTTATGCTGCTACCCTTTTGCGGCAAATTTTATGCTGCAATCTTATTGCAGTGAATTGCATTTCGCAATCTCTCTGCGGCAAATCGTATGCTGCATTTTTCATATACGAAGACAGGTCAATAAAAGTTATTCTAAACGATATTATGGGAAAAATATAAAGATCCTTTTAGCAGTTCTACATAACTTTGATATAACATTAAGTTTCTCTGATTCTTCTACACAAAGACTGAGATATGCCTTTTAGGGTTCCGTTGATCACGACTCGGAACCCTTATAGATTCGTCCGTCCGTCCTCGACCTACCGCCCAAACGGCTAGTGCTAGAAAGATGAAAGTTTGTATGAATATGTGTTGTAATTACGTCGAAAAAGTGCTGCAATAAAATTATGAAAAATATTTTTATTTAGGGTACCTCCCCTACACGTAAAGTGGGGATGATTTTTTCGCTCGCGTCTACCCCATCGTGTGGGGTATCATTAGATAGGTATTTTAAAAACATTGTGAGGTTGCCAGATCTATTTTTCGATTTAGGTATCCGTTTGCGAGTTATTCAACATTAAAGCGCATTTTTTTGTAAAAACAGGGCGTCCCCCCTCTAAAAACGAAACGGCTGGCTCGAAAAATCTGAAAAAATTCATGATAGTAGTCCATATATTCAACTTTAAAAGAAAACTATAGCGGTTTTGATAACTTTTTTATTTCAGGAGTTATTTATACTTCGTACAAAAATAAAGAAATAATAAGTTAAAACAATTTTATCTATACACGATTTTAAACCTTCCTACCAACATGGGTTACTACAGAACCCTATATAATGCGTGGCCTTTTTCACAAACTACCAAAAAATTTTAAGAAAAAAGCATTCAGATGATGGTGATGCTAAAGTTATAGAACCCTGCTAATTTCATTAATAGTGGGTTGACTCGTCAGTACTACCCTCACACAGAAGACCATCCTATCCTATTTTTCAGGTAGTAGAGCCACGCTGATTTCTTCAGGTAGTAGAGCCACGCTGATTTCAGCACGAATGGGCCGGCTCGACCCGGCTAGTACTACCCTCACACAGAAGACCATCCTAATAATGACAGCATTCTTGCTGTCGTATTTCGTTGGTGAGTGTGAGACCGGAGGCCCAATCATTCTGGATCATTCTCCCGCCCTTCGAAGGCCGGGAGAATGATGCAGAATAATCTAACCAGGCTGCCATGGTAGGGGTCACCATGCTACATTGCCTACCCTCACAATAAGCATGGTGACTCCTACTCCTGGATTCTACTCATGCTTTCCATCAGGCAGAGTAGAGTCACTTTGGCAGGCTTAAATATAAAAAAAAAAAAAAAAAAAAAAAAAAAAAAAAAAAAAAAAAAAAAAAAGCCTTTATTTGATCCTGCTACATTGCTACATTAATTTACTAATATTATTATAACTATATTTAATTATTAGCAAGGTCCCCAGGTTGGGTAAAGGCCTCCTCCAATGATGACCACTTCTCTCTATCCTGTGCTAGTTGCCTCCACATTGGACCGGCGACTTTTTTTATTTCGTCCTCCCAGCGTGTTGAGGGCCTTCCTCTCTTCCTTTTTCCTTGAGGTCCTCTCCATATGGTAGTGTTGTAGGTCCATCTCTTGTCTCTAAGCCGGGAGAATTATTTAACCAGGCCGGCATGGTGTGGCACTCCATGCTACATTGCCTACCCTCACAATGAGGGTGGTGACCCCTACTCCTGGATTCTGTTCATGCTTTCCATCAGGCAGAGTAGAGTCATCTTGAAAAATAATTAATTAAAATGTATTATTCACAGGTATGGTGCCTTACGATGACTATGAACAAGTCGCGATAGCTGATCTCCCGGGTTTGATACCCGGCTCGCACAAAAATTATGGATTAGGTAAATATTATTTTATTTGACTCTTCTCTTTTCTCGTGGTTCTTCTCGTAGACTCGAGCTGGGGTCTCGAGGAACTTCTCCAGGTCTAAGGCCTAAGTTTTGCGCCGCTTCTCACTATAGGCAGGTCACTGTACCAGGTTGGATAGGCCTGTTGTATTGACTGCAACTGATGTGTTTGAGGTCTCGGGTTCGATTCCCAGGTCGGACCAAATGTTTGTGTGATCTGCCAATATTAGTTTCGGAGTTTGGATGTTTTCTGTGTATAATATAAATATTTTTCGGACATCTTTATACACAACATCATCTACTCCCAAACTAAGCAGAGCTTGTATTATGGGTACTAAACAACTGATATACATACATAAAATTACATTTTGCTTTTGTAAATACATACATACATATTATACATAGAAAACACCCGGACTCCGAAACAAATATTCGTGGATCACACAAATAAATTTAGTCTGACCCGGGAATCGAACCCGAGGCCTCTTGATCAGCAGCCGTATACGCTAACCGCTAAACCAAGGCAGTCGGTAATATGTATGTATTTACCAAAAAAAGTATGTTTATGTATTTATATCAGTTGTCTAGTACCCATAATACAAGCTCTGCTTATTTTGGAACTAGATGACGTTGTGTGTAAGATGTACCCCATCTAACATATGCTGTACTTCCTCCAGGTATCCAGTTCCTCCAGCATGCAGAAAGATGTAAAGGTCTGATATACCTCCTGGATTCCACTCAAGACCCCTTAGGGCAGCTGGATACGTTGAAATATGAATTAAGCCAATACAACGACACCTTTATGGAAAGGAAGTCTTGTGTAGTATTCAATAAAATAGATATACCACAAGGTAAAGCTGCGTATGAGAAGGTTAAGAAAGAGATGGATGTCATAGGTATATCGGCGAAGACTGGGTTCAATTTGTCTGAACTTTTGAGGGTAGTTCGAGATATGTATGATGGGGATGATAGATGAAGTATTTGTTTTTTTAGTTAGCTTTATAGAAAGTATTAGTTGAGCCCCGCGGAGTTACTCGTTAATGCAATATCTTTAAACGAGCAATTCTAAAATATATATAATTTTTATTTTACGGGCGTTTTACACAATTTGATCTAAAAATAGAAAAATCGTCAGTTAAATTTCTAGGGCAACGCAACGCGGGGCGAAACTAGTCTAAAAAAAGTAGCCTAAAGTTGCTCCTTATATCATCAGCTATCTACCAGTGAAAGTCCCATCGAAATCGGTCCAGCCGTTCCAGAGATTACCCGGGAAAACAAACAGGTGGCAAACATTTTAAAAACTGCACTTGTTTTGTAAGTAACGTAATATACTTTTATATGCATTTATTAAAAAACTGTTAATTGGGTATTGCAAACAGATACTTCAGTTTTATTTATTTATCTAATATATAAAATTCTCGTGTCACAGTTTTCGTTGCCATACTCCTCCGAAACGGCTTGACCGATCTTTATGAAACTTTATATGCATATTCAGTAGGTCTGAGAATCGGCCAACATCTATTTTTGATACCTCTAAAACGCGAGCGGAGCCGCGGGCATCAGCTAGTATGTATATAAATTTGTGATCTCGAAAACGGCTCTAAAGATTTCGCTGGAATTTAAATTTTGGTGGTTTCCGGGAGTGAAAAATCGATCTTGATTAGTCTTATGTTTGGGAAAACACAAGTTCTCGAGTTTTCTTGCGTTTTTCTTAAAAAATATAATTACTCTTAACATTGCTTGCGACATCTATATTACTTTTGCATTAGTTGGTGGTTGGTACTCCAACACAGCAACTTGAGAGAATAGATGGCGTTGTTAAACAATAAATAGTAGTAACCGAGCTAAGCTCGGTCGCCCGGGTATTTTTTTAGCGAGTAACACCGCAAGGCTTGTCAAAATAAACTATACTACTTCTAATGTCATCAACTACCTTTCAGTGTACAAACAGACATCCTTTTTTGTACACTTTCATGCATTAAGTTAAAAACTCACATTATAAACAGACACATCAATTATATTTTCCTATAGATATTTATAATGTTTGGTGTAAATAGTTGACTACCTGTATAATAATACAAAATATACGAAAATTTAAAAATTGTTTTATTTATTACTAGCTTTCGCCCGTAACTCCGCCCATGTGTATTTCGGAGCTCCGTATGTAAAGTAAATACGGAACTTATAAAACCGACTTCAAAGAAAAACCATTCCGAGTATCCAAATTGCGACAATTGTGCCTATTATATTTGAGGAGTACCCTCGATTTCTCAAGAATCCTATCATGAGATCCTGGTTTCCTTACCATAGGACTACAAGGGAGTCACCAGCTCTCAAATGAGAAAGAATTATCTAAATCGGTTCACTAAAAAAAAGTCAAATTTCACAGAACCTCCAAGTTTTTTGAAGTCGGTTAAATGGGTTAGAATAAAACATTGACCATATTTCGTTTACTTATATTTTAATAATAAAAAATCAATATTGACAATCTTTCTTTTGATTAATAATCTGTGTGATAAAATTGATGATCTCATTCTAATACTCGGTCACCTTGATATTAGCAAAATTTTTCAAATATATTTGACCCCAATTTTTTTTATATTTTAACTTACCAGTGACTCTAATCTGCCTGATGGAAAGCATGAGTAAGTGAGTGGTAGACTCACGTTGACTTCAGCAAGAATGGTCCAGCTCAACCGGGGCAGTACTACCCTCACACAGAAGACCATCCGACATAATGATAGCACTGTTGCTGTCATATTTCGTTGGTGAGACCGGAGACCCAATAATTTTGCATCATTCACCCGGCTTCAGGAGGCTGGGTGACGCCACGGTTTGGGTCACCATGCTGCATTGCCTACCCTCACAATGAGGATGGTGACACATACTCCTGGATTCTATTCATGCTTTCCATCAGGCAGTGTACAGTCTGGTAGGTCTCAAATACCTCTTGGTAAACAGGGCTTATATAGGACCTGTCGTGTCTAAATAGACTTAAGTACATGACATGACATGTTTTATTATCTCCACTCCTCCCCTGCCCTCCCCTGGAAGTCCAGTGAGCCCAGCAGTGGGACAACATGGGTTGTAGATTATGAAAATGAAGTTGGTCTTTTCCAAGTACTCAAATCGCGACATTTGTGCTTAAGATATTTGATTCCTTCCCTCGAATTTCTCCAGAATCCTGTCATCAGATCCTATTTTATTATAGAACCACATGGGAGGCATCGTATAAAAATTAAAAAAATATCAAAATCAGTTCACAAAATCAAAAGTTCTGAGGTAACGTGAAAAAAAAATGCAGTCGTTTTTTGGAGTCGGTTAAAAAAGAGATTTAGTATCACACCGGCCCGGGCTGGTGTATGGGCTGTAACATGAGCTGTTGTGGCATCACGGGCAGAAGGGACGGCAATACTTCTGTCTTCTTCTGCTTCTTACCCTTCTTGGTTTGGAGTTTTATCTGGAGAAGGAAATAATGTATTTAAAAAATATACATGTACGAACATGTATCTGCATCGATGGTCAGCTGTTTCTCCTGCATCATTCTTTCCAGAGGCCGCCATGCTTACCCTCTCAATGAGGATGGTGAGCCATACCCATGGATTCTACTCATGCTTTCCATCAGGCAGAGTAGAGTCACTTTGGAAGGCTTAAATATATAAATAAAAAACAAAGCCTGTATATTGGATGGGGGAGGTCATCAAAGAAGTTGGGAATGGGTATTAAAAGAGTTTCAGCAAAATGAGAGTGTGATCTTTAAGCAAGGTGTGTTATGGCATGCAACATGGAGTTGGGGTGGGCAGGTGGGTTTCCTGGGAGGTCAGATGACTTTTGATGTGAAGGACGTGAACTCTAAGGTGTTGTGGGCGCTTTGAGTGGTTTAAGGTTCCTGGGGAAATGTAGGTACGGGATGTGGCGTTAGGAAAGTTTTCACGGAGAAGATAGGAAGTTTTGAGGGAGAGGTCAGAGGAATTCGAGGTGGGGTCAAAGGAGTTTTGGCAGGGAGATAAGGGAAGTTTGCTTTAGCCTTGGCAAGGAAGTGTCAGGGGTGTTTGGGGGGGCTGTCTCCGTACCTTGTAGTGCACCTCCTTGACGTGCCGGTAGAGGCTAGAGTACCAGCCGAAGGCCGCGCTGCAGTGCTGGCACTGGTAGGGCGTCTCGCTCGTGTGCATGGCCACTATGTGGTACTTCAGTTTCGCAGCGTTCTGGGGGGAGGGGAGAAACGTTACTTCAAATGCTCAGCATTTCTTCATCATATTTATGAAATACTACTCCGCCCAGTGTTCATATGTCTATCTGTGTTTCCTCAATTATCAAAGTATCTAAATTTAATTGAAATTGGTGCAGCGGTATGGCCGTGAAAGTGTAATAGACAGACAGACACTTGAAATTATCATATTAATAGCACATAACATGGGAACCCTATTTATCCTAATTAATATAAAAAGTAAACACCATGTTCATATAAGTTAGAAAGTAACAGTCTGTCTATAACGCTTTCACGGCTAAAGCGCTGCACCGATTTTTATAAAACTTTGTCATGGAGATACTTTGATTCTTGAAGAAGGAAATAGGCTACTATTTACACGAGCGGATCCGCAGGCAACAACTACTTATCTATAAATATATCCCAAGAGTACCAGGAGCTCATAACTCATTGGTAGTTACTGTGGCGACTTCGACATACAGCGCAAGCGAGATCATACAACATCGCCATCTACTGAAGAAACACTGAACCACGAAGAAAACAACTATACGGAGGAACTACTAATCCTGAATCGCGATAGAGAAATTCTCGCGACGATTAGCAAATATGTAACAACCCGCCAGGTACAGTCACCTCGCCTGGTCGGAGGATCCTCCCTTTGTGATGGAGGAACACGACTATCGTTCCTCCACAGTTAGATAAGACTTGCCGCAGACACTCGGGGGGATCCGCAGGCAACAACTAGTTCTCTATAATATCTGTCCCAAAAGTACCAGGCGCCCATAATTCAATGATAGTTACCTGATAAGACTTGCCGCAGACGTGACACAGGTTTTGCTTCTTGTCCTTGGCGCAGTGCACGTTCTGCATGTGGACGTACAGCGACGTGTGACATTTGAAGGGCTGCCATATACAAAAAAAAAATGGTAGAAATATTTGAGAAACTACTAAAATAGTAGAATAGCTGAAACGTTTAGATCTATAGTTAAGAGTATCTATGCAAATAAATAAAATCGGCCGAGTGCGTGTCAGACCACGCATAGAATAGGGTTCCGTAGTCATATACAAGTCCGAAGTTTTCCAAGTGAGTGCATTTCAATGCTACTATAACTTCTAAGCTAACAAAGCTATCTAAGTCGTTATAGTTTTCCTTGAAAGTTCATCACAACGGCTACCATTATATTTTTTTTTAGTATTTTTAAGCCAGCCATTAGCTTTTAGAGTGGGGGGGGGGGGGGGACGCCCTGTTTTTACAAAAATAATGGGCTTTAAAGTATATAATTTTTCGTAATTTTATTGTGACACTTTGTCGATGTAATAACAATACATATTCAGACAAGGTTTCATCTTTCTATCACTAACCGTTTAAACGGTAAGTCATGAACTACGAAACCCTAAAAAGGCAATTTAAAAAAATCTTGTCTGTCTGCCTGTTTGTTAATCTCTAAAACTGATAACCTAACCTAATTTTGTAAGAAACTATCTTCGCTGGACATTACTCGCGATTTAGAACAACTGCGGGTGACACCGCGGGCCTAAACTATAGGCCGACCGTTTATCTGAGTCCTCGCCTGCGCGGTAACAGGGGCGCAGGGGTACGACGACAAAGGGGACTGAGACAGGTGCGGGCGGCGGGGGCGCTTAGTGAGATAAACACGAGATCGTACCCCCGCGACCCTGTTACCGCGCAGGCGAGGACTCAGATAAACGGTCGGCCTATAGTAATCAATATTACCTTATCACACTTTAGACATTTAAACTTGATCTTCTTGAGATGCTCCCAATCGATGTGGTCCCTTAGACGGGTCTTGTTCACAAATTTCTTGCCGCAATCGTTGCAACTGAAACTGTAATAAAACATTGAGTTATTTCGTGTGGCGACGGTGTGGTGTGTAACGCGTCACCACGCGGACGTCCGTCACCATCGATCGGAATCTAACAATGTTTAAGCAGTCATCGCTATTTCTGTTGTTCATCATCATCATCATCATCAACAGCCTTTAACAGTCTACTACTGGACATAGGCCTCTCCTTTGAAAGGAGGTATTGGCCTACTATACCACGCTGTCCAGACGGGTTGGTAAAGGGTTTGTTTCAAGTTTTTCTTCTCTTGGCAGTGATGTTAGCTGCTTATTTTGTTCCTTTAGTCGCCTCTTACGACACCCATGGAATGAATAGGGGTGGTGATACTTTATATTCTTAAGAGGCCGGCGTACGACACTCGAAACTGCAAGTTGAAATTTGTTCGTAAAATATTGCTGTCTCTGTTTGACAAAATACAACGTAGATACGAGTGCACCGCTGTATGTGTGTATGTGGATTGACATTCATTCGTAGTAATTCGGACTCTCTCGTAGAAGGTTCGGCTATCATTATTTGACTGACACGAATCACAGACATTTTGAACATAAATCAAAATTTCGCTTTCATTTTTTGCTTTACTTTTATCGACTACTTTGGGGAATATTTAGTAAACGTACGAACTAGTAATGCCTTTCTTTAAAAAAAAGTATCGCTCCCGGAACTCAATATATGAGGATATTTCGAGATGTGGGTGAAGTAGAAAACCTATCAGATAGGTAGGTATTTGTACCTACGTTATTGTTTTATCTGTTGTCTTGAGGGCTAAACGGACCGGCCAACGAGTGACGGGTAATCATGCATAGGTATTTGGGATCTTTTTAATATGTCTTAGACAATTCGTTTAGAATGGTCTCAGTTTTTTAAAGTTACAGTTTCTTCTGTGTCATGTCGGTTTATCTTTTACCTTCGACCCTTTAGATACATACAAATTTTTCTAAATAATGAAAATAAATAATAATAATAAAGAATATTCTGAAAGTATTAGTAAGTAAAAGACAAATATTCCAATACGTTAGTTTTATTTCTTATATTATTATAAAAAAAATATACATAATAATTGGGCTAACAAAAATAAAACTAAAAATATGGGCAAGTGCGTGTCAGACCACGCATAGTAGAGGGCCCCGTAGACATATACAACGGCAAGTGGAATTGAAGTCATGTCCAATAGATTTCGTCGAATTTACATTCTTCAACAATTGTAGCAATTGGAGTACTTGGAGTCCTGGAAGAGGAAAAAAACACGACAGTAAAATCGAAAATGAGCAAAACAAAATAAAAAATATGATCTCACACTATAACACATTCACAAGCGTGTGCACGGACTCAGGTGCTTTCACGTACACAAACAAGTAAAAAGATCCAAAAATTGTTTTTATTTTTGATGTATTTTATAATCAGGTCATTGTGGTATAATTATAATCAAAAAAAATGTTATTCCATTCATTTTCGATCTGTAAGTTCGGCGGTGATTTATGCCCGTGCTTTGGAGAGCACGTTGAACCGTCGGACTCGGTTATCATGAACATGTTGTCACTCCGTCGAAAAACTGACATTCAGGTGAAACCGGTTCCAAATAATCTTGGGTATGAAGGTTAGGAAGATGAAGAATTTTCGTTCGAAACATTACACATCCGAAATTGAAATCCTTGGTAAATATTTCGGTCTAAAATACAAATAATTAATATATATGATATTATTACAACGCTAATTTAAAAATTATTGGCTAAAGATACAATTACTTTTGATTATCCTAGCCTATACCCCAGATATCTAGTGTAGCATACCTATTCGGGTACTCACCTTAAAGAAAGCTTATTTTTTATCTTTCCAAATACCCGTTTCCGTTTGGGAACTGATGGCCATAGCCGTTTTTTATTTGACCGTCGTGGTTCTGTGAATAATGTTTACGCAGGTTATAATAAAATCAATTTACCACTTATCAACACAAGTTCTATCAGAATGGTTCCACTAGTTAGTAATCAAGTCAAAGCTACGAGCTACATAACTACTTTATAATCAATGTACATACTGAAAAACAAAACATTATAAATACAAAATTGTTAAATGTATTTCGTTTAGGTTTTTTTATTATTAATCTTATGCTATAATATAAATGAAAATAAAAAGTGTGTGCTCACAGTTGTAAATTTAAACTCTTTAGTTTTGTGTGTGTACATAAATAACAAAATAAAAAAAGTCCGTATGAAAACTTCGCTTGTTCAGACCTATTCATATAACATAAGGTGTAACTTAGTCCATTTTTTTCAGAGTAGCTATGCGCTGCGGCGATACTTGCGATTCATAATAATAATCGCGGGACTAGGCTAGTCTATACAAATGATTAAATGAAAGAGTCTCTTTGTAATTAAATGAATAGTTTTTAACTAAATACATGTGAAAGTATATATATGGTACTTACATTCATCATCATCTAACAAAAAACAATATTTTAAAATTTTGTCTGTCTGCCTGTTTGTTCCGGCTTAATTCTGGAACGCTGGACCGATTTTGAAGAGACTTTAAAGTGTTATTTTTTTGTAAGTACCTACCGTATATACTTTCATATGCATTTAGTAAAAACTGTTTATTTTATGCTAGTCGCCCGCCGCGGCTCTGCACGGGGATATAAATAAATTTGAAAAAAACTCAAAAACCCTTGTGGGCTCATGCACAACACTGCTGAAGATCATAACATGATCAAATGCATAGTTTACGATTCCGTAAAAGACATACAGACAAACGTTCATTTTTATAAATATTTCATATTCATATTACAAAGAGTCACTTCAATTTATTTGTATATGCAATAGACTTTTATCAAAGAAGGTATCTTTTATCAGCAGGTATCAAAGAAGTCAGATCAATTTATTATTATATAAAATTATGTGTTAATAATTATATTATTCACTTGTACTTACTGCGAGATGCATCCCAACGTTCAGAGTCCATGTCGGATCACTCGGCTCGGAAACAACCAAAACTAACAAATGTTATCAATACCAAATCAAGAGGCAAATCTAAATCCAAGTTCACAGCGTAGGTCAGTGATGTCGCAAATATTCTAATCCAATTTAGCAAACAATAATTATGTGAGGCATTCACAACACAGAAAATTATCTGACACTAGAAATGACAACAAACACTCCCCCCGCGTCCCGTCCATTGCAGTGTAATCACACAACATTGAAATATTGTTTGATGCGATAGCACTATTAATTTCTTGAAATTTGTGAAAATATGGATGTGTTTTGTACTATCAAAAATCATAAATGAAAACTCAATATTTTTTCAATTTATTTTGTGTAAGTAGTAGCTTAATAATATGAGATATGTTATTGATGAAACAATATTAGAAATATTTTTGTTTATAAGACAGAAAAAAACAAAATGAAAACATGACATTTGCAATGTAAAATATGTAAAATTTAATTTGATTATATTTTATTCTAGATTAGTTTATTTTTAAAAATAAAGACGTTACAACCTAAATAAATACAGTCTAAGTCCGAATATCAATATATCATCGTGGAAATATGTTTATACTGCAAATGATCTTGGTATACTGTTTGTATGGACAATTCAGCCTCCGGGGGCCCCTTAATCCGTCACCACATGGACTCTGTTTTTAACATCACTAAACTAAAATTTGTTGTTGGATTATGTACTTTAATTTCATTTGCTTACAGTCTATTTTTCGATATCTCAAATTTCAGCTTTCACTACGTTCAGTTCATAGTTCAGCTAACATTGAGGGACTCATTTAGTCTATGAACATATTTTTTAACAATTATAGTGCACTTAGGCATGTCCCACTGCTGGGTTTGGGCCCTCTCAGGGAGAATGATAAGGCCATATATCCCCACGCTGGCCGAGTGCTGGTTGGAGATTGGCAACACACCGTTGGATGTTTTTAAACCGCTAGAAGGCTAACAACTGCATAACGTGACGGAGACTCATGGTATCTTGCCACTAACGATCATCTATCCAGGTACCGACCGCACTGTCGTTGATAGTTTCTTGATCAACTTCGCTATGAGTGCTTAAGGTTGTTAATATGATGATATACAACATCACCACCCATCACCAGCTACATACCTGAACTCGCTCTCGGAGACATGTCTCCTCGATATCCTGAGGTGTTGCCTGTAGGTGGCTACAGAAGCGAATCGTTTATCGCAAGTCTCGCAGTACAACTCGCCTGAATCACGCGCCTGACAAACAAATATATCAAGTAAGACATCCATATTAATATTATAAATGCGAAATCTGTGTGTCTATTGTGGAGACTACCACATTCAGCGCGACGTAAACATACAACAGCGCCATCTAGCGAAGAAACACTGAACTACGAAGAAAACAGGTAACGATCTATACGGAGTAACTACTAATCCTGAATCGCGAAAGTGACATTCTCGCGCCGATTAGCATATACACGACTAATTTTTAATGTCCAGAGAAAAAATATGTGGTATTCAGCTCTCGATACTGAACATATTTATGTAATTAAAACAAAAAAAATACATGTTAATATTTTCCCGAAAACTACCAAATTTTTGTTCATAACGCTTAATATAATTCACGACATGATATTACGTAACAAGAAAGTGTCAATGTCCTAGCCTGCGGGTTGCGGGTGCGAGCGGGGTACCTAATACCTACGATGCGACGCGTGCGCCTAATGGCGGCATGCTTTGAACTTTGAACTGATTTGACAGTATTGGGCGATGCGTCGTACACATTGAAATAGAAAATGTTATTCAGTGATAATTAAAATACGCGTGTGTAAAATATTTAGGTGACAATAAATTATGGGCGTATTTTAACATTTTAAAAACCATAATAACTCAGTTATTTTTGTTTTTTGGGTTCTATGGTGTTTTATGTTAGTATATAAGTTCTGTATCTGCCCCTAGTTTTTCTCTGGTAATTAAAAACTAACCGTGTATACAACATCCCAACATGAACTGTTGGGTCGTCGCCAGGCATGATCACCTCGCCTGGTCGGAGGATCCTCCCTTTGTGTTGGAGGAACACGACACCCCTCCCTCCACACTATCTATAATATTTCGGACATCTTCCACAACGTTATCATATCACACACAGAAGACCTTCTTAATAAAGACAGCATTCGTGCTTGAGTATTTCGTTGCTGAGTGTGAGAACGAAAATCCAATAATTCTGCATAATTCTCCCGGCCTTCGGAGGACGGGAGAATGATGCATAATTATCTAACTAAGCCGCTATGGTATGGGTCACAATGCTGCATTGCCTACCCTCACAATGAGGATGGTGACCCCTACTCTTGGATTCTACTCATGCTTTCCATCAGGCAGAGTAGAGTCACTTTGGTAGGCTTAAATAACAAAAAAAAACAAGTTCCAAGACAAGCAGAATATTTGTGGTGACTTCATATATAGTGCAACAGAAACATAGTACAACGCCATCTATCGAAGAGACATCGAACTACAGAGTAATTACTAATCCTGAATCGCGATATCGAAGTTCTAGCGCCGATTAGCATTTCATCATCATCATCATCAGCCTATCACAGTCCACTGCTGGATACAGGCCTCTCCTATTGCACGCTACTTAGTTCGATCCTCGGCATTAGCATTTACACATAAATTTTCGGACATCTCACACACAAAGCCATCTAGTGCCAAACTAAACAGAGCTTGTATTGTGGGAACTAGACAACTGATATAAATACATAAACATACTTTTTTGTAAATAAATACATACATACATATATAGAAAACACTCAATATTTGTGAATCACGCAAACATTAAGTCCGACCCGGGAATGCAACCCGAGACCTCGACCACACGAGGTAGTCACACTTTCTACTTTCCGACGTTTCAAGCGGGTTATACCGCGTCACGGGTAGATATTTTAGGATATTCTTCTGTGTGAGGGTAGTACTGTTCGTTGGAGTCAACCTGTAAGTACTGCTTAAACTGAAATAGGAAGTGTATTTACAAACCTTATGACTTCTAATATGCCGCCCCAGGTTCGATTTCCATTGATACACTTTCCCACATTGCGGGCAGGGATATCTGTTTTGTCCTTTATGTAGCACACTGGAAAGAAAAAACTATTATTTGTAATAGTTGAATCCCGTGGTCTTACCCGCGTTTATTGTTGATAATCGCGAGATGTCACGGTACGAAGCTAGTTTTAAAAAAGCTTAAGTTACTCCTTATATAATGAGCTTTCTACCAGTGAAAATTCCGTCAAAATCGGTTTAGTCGTAATAGACAAAATAAAAATAAAACTATATTTTATTTATTTTATAAAAGACAACTCCCGCATTAGGAATATAAATTCCTGTGTCGCGGAGGACTTTACAAACATACATGAAACGGACACAAAGGACACCCAGACTCAGAACAACAAATTGTGAATCACACAAAGTGTTGTCCTACGTGGGATTTGAACCCACGACACTTGGCGTAGTAGGAAGCGGCGTGGCGACCGCTTAAGCCACTAGGCCAACCGTGCAGTCAACTCTTTTGATGTTAGTAACGTATGTACTTTTTTAAATCACTACATAGTATAAAACAAGTCGCTTTCTCTGTTCCTATGTACGCTTAAATCTTTAAAACTACGCAACGGATTTTATGAAATTTTCTTTAATAGATAGAGTGATTCAAGAGGAAGGTTTTTATGTATAATACATGCTGAATACAGTAGATAATAATTTTAAAAGTTTCTAATGTGATGTTTTTTACGCTTACATTGTAAACGCTGGCTGTACCCTACGAGATAGATCAAAACAATGTACTACAGTATTGTACATCTTAAAAGGGTCTACAAAAAAGTCCACAATGGTATATATCTATCTCTTAAGGATAACCCACAATAATCTTTTTTTTTTCTTTTTACAAGAATTAATGGTTTTTTACGAAGCGATTATAGGCAACACAGTATTAATCCTTATCCAATCAAATATCTTAAATACATTGTGTATTTAATATAGATTAATATGGCCCTTTACAGTATGTAATTTAAATTAATACTTTAGAAGATAGATAGATTTAAATGCAGGAACAAAGCGATTGTGGCGGTACCGGCCGGGGCCCGTTAGTTGACGCTGCTGTCGATTTGTCACTATCAGTTAATAACTAAACACAATACTTTATTATGAATTAATATTCTAAGGCGGTACGAAGTTCGCCGGGTCGGCTAGTTATATTTATACCTACCAAAGTGACTACTCTACCTGATGGAAAGCATGAGTAGAATCCAGGAGTATCGTAACACCATAATGAAGCATGGTGACCTTCACTACGGCGGTCTAATGAGATCCTTCTGCATCACTCACTCACTCACCAACTAAACTCGACAACACAAATGCTGTCATTATTAGGTTGGTCTTCTCTGTGAGTGTAGAACCTCTCGAAGGAATAGGATATTCACTCCTCCTCAAGTCCACCACTAGACCTACCTTCTAGAAGTAAATAGGTAGTAGAGTCACGTTGTCTTGGTCCGGCTCGACCGGGGCAGTATTACCCTCACACAGAAGACCATCCTAATAATAACAGCATTCTTGCTGTCGTATTGCGTTGGTGAATGTAAGACCGGAGGCCCAATCATTCTGCAACATTCTCCCGGCTTCCGAAGGCCGGGAGAATGATATGCAATATTATTGCCAAACAATATAATCACCCAATTAACCGAAAGACAATGACAACTAAACAGAGAACTTATTAGTAATAGGAGCATATCTATGGAATAAAAAAACGAAATACAAAAAAGAAGAAGAATCTAGCATGATTGTGTTGTCAAGGCAACGGATAAAGGCCGGTGGCGGCAACACGCATGCGCTAATCTGCCTATAGAGCACGGAGCCGCCAGATCCTTGTCGCACTGCAGTTACAATCATATTCTCTATCCTTGTTTAGGGTGTTAGGTTTTTTCGTTACGGAATTTCTTGATTCGGTCGCCGCGCTCAAAACCCGCGATAAAAGCTATACAATAGCTTAATATGTTGTCCCACTTGAGATTTGAACCCACTACACTAAACCGTTTAAACCACCCAACCATACAGAAAGTAAAGAGACTCTTCTAGAAGTAACACTTACTTGAGATGATACTTGTAAGTCTTCCGAGAGCTGAATGTCTTCCCACACTCATCACAGGTGGGTCTTTCAGACGGTTTGGGTTTCTTGACGCCCGCTACACTTGACCTGGCTGGAGGTTTCCGAAGCTTGGACTCGAATCCTGCAGCTGGATATAACTGAAAAGAATGTACCATTATCAAATTGACTGCCTTATTGGTCTAGTGGTTAGGGTATGCGACTGCTGATCAGGAGGTCTCGGGTTCGATTGTCGGGTCGGACCAGTTTTTTTTTTTAATATTTAGGACATCTGACACACAACATCATCTAGTCCCCAACTAAGCAGAGCTTGTATTATGGGTACTAGACAACTGATATAAATACTTTTTTTTTTCTAAATACGTACATATTATACATAGGAAACACCCAGACTCCGAAACAAATATTTGTGGATCACACAAATAAAATTTGGCCCGACCCGGGAATCGAACCCGAGACCGCTTGATCAGCAGCCGCGTACGCTAACTACTAGACCAACAAGGCAGTCAAGATACTTTCGTGATCCATAAATATCTCATTTATAATAAATAAAAAGTATGTTTATATATTTATATCAGTTGTTTAGTACCCATAACACAAGCTCTGCTTAGTTTGGGACTAGATGATGTGGTGTGTAAGATGTCTGAAAGTGGGTCAAAATCGCACCCAAAGGAGTTGGTTACAAACAAACAAACATACAGGTGAAGCTAATATAAAGCGTGTAAAAAACCTACTGTATCTGTTAATTCTGTTGCATCTTCTGCTTTTTCTTCTTTCGCTATACTCTTCTCTTCTTCTATTTTCTCTTCATCTTCTAGAACTGTATCTTTATTATAACAATCAGAAATAGTCGAGTCTATAATTGATTCTAAGGTACGTTTGACTCGACGAGGTTCTTTTACAACTAACATTTTCTTCTTTTTAACTTTCTTCTTTACTTCTTTTTTATTCTTTTCACTCTTCTGTTTCTTTTTTGTCTTCTCTTTTACAGGCTGCAAGCAATGAAATATTTAAATTAGTAATTAATTCTATACAAAAACGTGTTACCGAAAACAAACTCTGTATCTTGCTATTGAAGTTATTTGAATTAAATATTCTCTCTGGCCTTGGCATTAAAACTATGATCAAGATTAATCTTTTTTATCATATTTATTTATATATACAGGATGTCGGCAAACCAAGAATGCTGTATCAGCTCCCAAGAAAAGGCTTGCCCGCACCCTCATCAGATTGAATAGACACAAACTCCGCAAGATCATAGGAACCCTAACTGGACATTGTCTCCTAAACAAACACCTACACACCATAGGAGTAACAGATAGCCCTCTATGCAGAGGATGCATGGAGGCAGAAGAAACGCCACATGGAATGCAGCAGTGTGGCCGAACAACAGGCACAAATTCTACAGTCACCGGCAACATTTCGGGAGGCCTGCAGTAATCTTCGGAGGCTGCTTTCCTTCTGGACCAACCTAGGCTGGCATGAGTGAATGGGAAAAAACTCTTCACGCACAATGGTCCAATAACTAGGACTGAGTCCGGAAACCGCCCAGAAAAACTAAAAAATACTTACATAAAAATAAATAAAATTGAAGTCTGTATGAAAATATATAACTTACTTAAACCAAAAAAACAATTTTGAAAAGTTTTATTGAATTATTTACCATTGAATATCTATTCATGTAGGTCACGGGTATAACCGCTCGTGGTCACGGATTATACCGCTCGTGGTCATGGTTATACCGCTCGTGGTCACAGGTAATACCGTCGTGGTCACGGGTAATACCGTCGTGGTCACTTATAGACTGCAGAACTACCTTCCCTAGACATTACTTGTAAAAATTACTGATTCCCTATCTATGATATTGTAAATTTAAACTGAATTAACTGGTGAACAATTAAGTTATTCTACATATTATACACTATCTGCGCCCCGCGGTGTTACGTATTTATGTATTTTTATAATCGCTTTCGCCCGTGTATTTCGATTATTGTTATTCTGATATATATGCTATATTACTATAAAGTTTCACCCAAATCCTTTCAGTAGTTTTTGCGTGGAAGAGCAACAAACATACATACACACATACATACTCACAAACTTTCGCGATTATAATATTAGTAGGAATAGGAATAGGATTGAAAAGATCCAAACACACTTACTCTACCAAGTTTCTTAGATCCTTTCCTCTTCTTAATCACCTCTAAATTCAAATCTCTAACAAATGTTTCCGGCTCACAATGGGTTTCCTCAATCTTCACATCTAAATCATCATCACCGTTTATTTGTAGATCATCATTTATCAATGTTTCATCATCAGTTAGTGGCATGTCTGTATCAAGGGCAGATTTCTCTTCTAATTCTTCTTTTACGGATACTGGGTACGATAGCTGGTGCATCTGCTGGATTTGAAGCCGGGGGTATCTTGGGAATGGTTTTGTTGTATTCTGGAAAAACACATGTAATAGCTAATATATGTCCAACTAGAATTAATTTTTAATTTTCTCGTTGGTTTAGTGTTTAGCATATGCAACTGCCGATCAAGAGGTCTCATCAGCTTAGAGTTTGAAAAATAGCAGTGTTCAACGCACGTGCCTCGGAGAGTATGTTAAGCTGTCAGTCCCGGTTGTTATGAACATCTATGACAATGGTTATTCAGTCAGTGCCCTCAAATATACAACTAATTCAACCTCCGAATTTCGGTTTGCCCTCAGGGTTGCTGAGGTCCGATGCCAATTGCTCCGTGTAAAAACTAATATTCAGGTAAAGCTGGTTGAAGGTTGAACTAGTAGAAACTGTGAAACTGGAGACCCAATAATATGACAGAAACATCTGACCAGGCCTCCATGGTATGTGTCACCATGCTGCTTTGGTAGGCTTATATAAAAAAATATGGATGTAGTGGAGCAAACTATAATTACACGGTAACCACGATAATTAACATACCTGCTGAACAAACTGCAGTAGCTCGGTGTAACATCTTTTAACTTGTTCCTTGAAACCTTGAAGCTTCCGTAACAGGGCCTTACACTCCCAGCATATACGGACACACAGTTCAGACAAGTTGTATATCTGTAACCATTAACTGTTTATAGATGATATCTTTAAATTTCATATTTGTTGTGCACTTGGTTTGGTTTTGGAAAAAAATCTTTCAGTTTTAGAGGAAGTTATTGAGGAAGGCTATACCGTTATGTATGCGAATACGTAGGAAAATTATTATTTAAGGGAGCTTCAACTAAGTGCGCTGCGTTACACGCTGCCTTGTTGGTCTAGTGGTTAGCATATGCGGCTGCTGATAAGAGGTCTCGGGTTCGATTCCTGGGTCAGATCAAATGTTTGTATGATCTGCAAATGTTTAATTTGCAGTTATGGGTGTTTTCTAGGTATAATATGTATGTATTTACAAAAAAATTTTATGTTTAGGTATTTAATTAGTTTTTTAGTACTCATAATACATGCTCTGCTTAGTTTGGGACTAGTTGATGTTGTGTGTAAGATGTCAGAAAAAAAAAATTATACATATGCTTAATTTTCTTTTTGAAGACTACAGTTTTTAACCATGCCAAAACATGGCCCTACAGCAAAGAAAACAATTACTTGAATGAGTCATATTACTATAAGTGCTTGTCTTAAAGTGCTTTGAGTAAAGATTTAAAAAAAAACTTTTATTTAATCATTTCTGACCTATATATAATTTGACTAAGTCCCAACTGGGTATACACTCAAATACTCAGAAGTATAAACACTTTTTTTGACTTTTTATACACTACACAAAGTTCTACGAACTTTTTTAAAAACGAAATAGTTGATAGCACAATGTAATATTGCTCTATGGTTTCTTATACAAAAATCAATATAATAGCTTCAGTAAGCACAAATAGTGATTAGTGTATAAATAAATAATGATATAAAGGTACTTTTAATTCAGAAACTTCAATACCTACCGGTATTTCATTGATAATTTGTAAATATACATTTTCAAAGCCAGTTTCCGTAAGAAAGAATAATTTTCGACCTGCACAATGACAAGCAGTGCATAAGTCTTCCATTCTTTTGTTAGTTTTAGTGCTTAAAACCTACGCAGACTTTGTGGACTAGAAAATATGAAATCGATTTCATAAAACCAAACACTGTTTACGCGATAGCGTCAAGCGTCACCATTTGACATTGTTGACTAAAACTTTGACATAGGGATGGCATAGGTAACATTACGGCGTTGCCGGTTAAGAGTAAAGACGTTTAAATGCTTCTATTTTAGAAATTCAATCACAGCAACAAATTCAACAAAATAATAGTGAAGAATTCGACACAATAGAAGGGAAGGCAGTTGTGCACCTAAACTATGATTCTATACTTTACTGGCAAGAATAAAAAAACTCTATTTATCACCATGTTCACTCAATAGAGTCAATAGCCGTGAATATAATGTATGAGTTAAATTGCCGGCAACATCGCCATCGTGATAAGCGGGACCGCTTGAATCCCAGTAGACATGTCAAACTATTGTTCATAATAAGCTTATATCATCTAATTTCCTAACTTTTTAAAAGAACAAATACATTTAGAAAGTATATGTTTTCTTTTATACCTGACCTGATAATTTGATAATAATATGGTAATAAAAATAATTGTTAATATGAAAATCGCTAAACTAAAACGTCTCTGATTTTACTGATAAGACATCCCAGAGATTGTTTATTATGGTATCTTTCTTATTTTTCATAAAATGGATTTATATTTTCGTTGCAAGTAATTTTTTAGAAATTGATCTAATGGATCTTGTTTTCTTTTTTAATCATTTCATCATCTTGATTCGAATCGATTTAAAAATCGATCTTTTTTTGAAAGAATCGTCAGTCGTCAACCCTACTTTAACAGAAATCTTGCCAAGTTATGACGAAATTTTCCACTTTTTACTTCCTTTCTTCTAAAAGCTCATTATGCTTTATCAATCAGGTAAAAATAAATAATTAACATTTCAATTTCGAAATACTACAATATTTCTTAATTGGAATGGTAATTCCTTTGATATGTAGTTAAGAGCATGAAAAATACACATACACATAGTGACTGTACCATCACAATACTGTTTCCCCTAGAAACGCTACAAGTAAATCTGTAATATTAAATGAGTGTATAAGCCACTAAATGATATGATGATGATATTAGATCATAAAGCTGAAGAGTTTGTTTGAACGCTCTAATCTCAGGAACTACTAGTCCGATTTGAAAAAAAAATCTGTGTTAAATAGCCCATTTATCGAGGAAGGCCTACAAGAATTTATCATCACGCTAAGATTAATAGGAGCGGAGCACCAATTAAGAATATTTCAAAATCACGTTATTTAAAAAAAAAAATGCTTCCACTACATGTGCTGCGGTAAACGGTTAACACAAAGTTATGCTTCCACTACATGTGCTGCGGTAAACGGTTAACACAAAGTTATGCTTCCACTACATGTGCTGCGGTAAACGGTTAACACAAAGTTATGCTTCCACTACGTATGCTGCGGTAAACGGTTAACACAAAGTTATGCTTCCACTACATGTGCTGCGGTAAACGGTTAACACAAAGTTATGCTTCCACTACGTGTGCTGCGGTAAACGGTTAACACAAAGTTATGCTTCCACTACATGTGCTGCGGTAAACGGTTAACACAAAGTTATGCTTCCACTACATGTGCTGCGGTAAACGGTTAACACAAAGTTATGCTTCCACTACATGTGCTGCGGTAAACGGTTAACACAAAGTTATGCTTCCACTACATGTGCTGCGGTAAACGGTTATCACAATGTTATGCTTCCACTACGTGTGCTGCGGTAAACGGTTAACACAAAGTTATGCTTCCACTACGTGTGCTGCGGTAAACGGTTAACACAAAGTTATGCTTCCACTACATGTGCTGCGGTAAACGGTTAACACAAAGTTATGCTTCCACTACATGTGCTGCGGTAAACGGTTAACACAAAGTTATGCTTCCACTACGTATGCTGCGGTAAACGGTTAACACAAAGTTATGCTTCCACTACATGTGCTGCGGTAAACGGTTAACACAAAGTTATGCTTCCACTACGTGTGCTGCGGTAAACGGTTAACACAAAGTTATGCTTCCACTACATGTGCTGCGGTAAACGGTTAACACAAAGTTATGCTTCCACTACATGTGCTGCGGTAAACGGTTAACACAAAGTTATGCTTCCACTACATGTGCTGCGGTAAACGGTTAACACAAAGTTATGCTTCCACTACATGTGCTGCGGTAAACGGTTAACACAAAGTTATGCTTCCACTACATGTGCTGCGGTAAACGGTTAACACAAAGTTATGCTTCCACTACGTATGCTGCGGTAAACGGTTAACACAAAGTTATGCTTCCACTACATGTGCTGCGGTAAACGGTTAACACAAAGTTATGCTTACACTACATGTGCTGCGGTAAACGGTTAACACAAAGTTATGCTTCCACTACATGTGCTGCGGTAAACGGTTAACACAAAGTTATGCTTCCACTACGTGTGCTGCGGTAAACGGTTAACACAAAGTTATGCTTCCACTACGTGTGCGCTATATGAACCATTTGTGGACGGACAGCCGTAATAAAGTAATGGTAAAGGCTGAATTATGTATACGATAATTTCAGTCTGACATGTCGCGAAATGCACGAAGCAGTTAAAGCAAATCAGACATTGCTGGAAGCGTGCATTAGTGAGAAAAAAGATAATTTTTATAAGTTAGGTTAGACAAATACAATTGTACACGTAGATATACTATATAAATCAATATTAAAAAATAAATGTTTAAAACTTTTTTTGTTACTCCTCACTGTTCGGTATTTGTTCGATAAAGACCTGGCAACCCTGGTAACAACCGCCAGTTTTAACGCTCACGACTATTGCTTCAAGTTTATTTAAACTTTAATGTCTTACATACTACACACTTGACTGCCTTTTTGGTCTAGCGGCTCGAGTATGCGGCTACTGATCAAGAGGTCTCGGGTTTGATTCCCGGGTCAGACCACATATTTATGTGATCCACAAATATTTGTTTCGGAGTCTGGGTGTTTTTTATGTATACTCGTAATATGTATGTATTTACAAAAAAAAGTATGTTTATGTATTTATATCAGTTGTTTAGTACCCATAAACAAGTCAAAATCAAAATCAAAGCATTTATTTCAAGTAGGCCAGTTACAGGCACTTTTGAATTGTCAAAACAAAAATGTAGCTACAGTCCCAGTCACAAGACATAAAAACTGTGAAAGTACTGTAGTTGCCCATTCCCTAGCGTAGATCTCTATGGAGAAGAACGGGCAAGAAACTCCATGGACACTCTTTTAAATCAAAATGTTTTTTACAAAATCTTGGTTACATCATTCATGTTGAGATGGTACATTATGTGAGAACGATGTAGCAAGACGTGCACGTTAAAAGTGTCCATAGTACAACAAAAATACAATTGAAAATTAAAATAATTAATTCAAATAAGCCGTGGCAACTAAGAGATGACCAGTCACAACTGACTGCGCCCGTTCACGAACATGACGCATGGATCCGCACCATTCAACTCAACCATTTTGAAGGGAATTAAATGATCCGACACACGCGCCACCATCAGCGTGACGTTTGAGTGAGCATGACATACTCTCAACCACCAGGGCAGATTCAAGTCAAGAAAAGACGTAGGTTTTCAGTGAATGATAGCTTGAATAGCTTCCCCTAGTACATAGTACTCACACAATATGGGCTATGCGATTATATAATACTAAAGAGATTGAATCTATACAATGCAAAGAAAGTTGTACAATCTTCAGCAGCTCCAACAATACCATTTAATGCTATCAATTTATGCGCCCCTGTCCTTGTGAAGCAGGACCAGCATTGAGCCAAGCATTTTTATCAGCGATATAATCGCTCAACTTGTAATATGCTTGCTTACATAGTGTGCGTTTAATGCATGTTTTAAATTTTGTCTCATTCAGTTCAAGAATACTTTGTGGAATTTTATTATAGCATCTCAAACAGTACCCCATAAAAGAAGAGTCTACTTTAGCGAGTCTAAAGCAAGCTCTGCTTAGTGGGACTAGATGTCGTTGTGTGTAAAATATCTGAAATATTTATTTATTTATTAACTTAATATATTATGAACAAAAAGATTTTTATAAAAAAAAATCGGCCAAGTGCGTGTCAGGCCACATGTGGATTTAAAATCGTATTTAATAGATAAATTGTTATGTTTACGTATTAATGCGTTAATTTTGTATGATCTTTTCCAAGTAAGCGCATTGTACAAGTTAAGCCTCTATAACTCCTGAACTAACAAAGTCATCTAATCCGGTATAGTTTTCCTTTAAAGTTCATTATATGGACCACCATCACGAATTTTTCCAGATTTTTTGAGCCCGCCGCTTAGCTTTTAGAGGGGGGGGGGGGGACGCCCTGTTTTTACAAAAAAGTGCCCTTTAAAGTGGAATATCTAAACGGATACCTAAATCAAAAAGTATTTTTAGAAACACTTTATTGTTTTTTAAAGTCCTGTCTAATGATACCCCACACGATGGGGTAAAAAAACATCCCCACTTTACGTGTAGGGGAGGCACCCCTAATAAAAATGTTTTTCATAATTTTATTGTAGCACTTTGTCGACATAATAACAATACATATTCATTCAAAGTTTCATCTTTCTAGCACTTACCGTTTAGACGGTAAGTCGAGGACTATAAGGGTTCGAAGTCATAAACTTCGGAACCCTAAAAATGCAACGTAATGACTCTCTAGAAAATGTCTTGAATGAGATTATGTTTTTTTAAGATTAAACGTCGACAAGTTAGTGAAACTACCAGAAAAGTTGAAAGAACACTCTATAAAACAATACGTGTTTATGGTGTACCTACTCGGATATTCCTACGTCATTTATGTGTTTGAGTTTGAGTCATTTCAGATATGAGTCTATTATCGATCACGTAGAATTCGGATATTCATTATCTCATTGAGATTAAGACGTGATAGTTAGTATGCAGTTTAGCGATAGGTTTTAGGATATAGAATAATGTAGCTGTAAGTCGGTACCGAGAGACATACAGTAGTGAGTAATAATCCCAGTGCCTGAATAATAAATAAATATTTCGGACAGTTACACACAACGTCATCTAGTCCCAAACTAAGCAGAACTTGTATTATGGGTACTAAACAACTGATACAAATACATAAACATACTTTTTTTTTGTAAATACATAGAAAACACTCAGACTCCGAAACAAATATTTGTGGTTCACACAAATATTTTATCCGATCCGGGAATCGAACCCGAAACCTCTTGATCAGCAGTCGCATACGCTAGCCACTAGACCAACAAGGCAGTACACTGTGGTTGTTATTCTCTTCGACCCATTAGTTGGCTATGGTGTACCTCAAGGTCACGTTCTTGGGCCACTTTTATTCATTACTTCTGAGATCAATGAAACCATATAAAGTAATCATAATTGATGAGGATAGTACAATAGTTCAATCTTCGAATTTCAGTTCTCCCTTAGGGTTGCGGAGGTCCGATGCCAGTCGCTCCGTGGAAAAAGTGAAATTCAGGTGAAACCGGTTGAACTAGTAGCCAACCCCAAATAAACTTGGGAATAAAGGCTAGGAAGAAGATGATGAGGATAGTACAATGACAGTTGCAGCTAAGGTCATTTATAAAAATTGATAATAATGAATTGTTTATTTGTAATTTTAAATGAAATGCTGTTTGTTACGGCTAGTCTTTGGAACTTTGATATGAATTTTACTAGGATTAGATACTATAAGATATACATAAGCAACTTTTATATGAAAAAGAAAATCTTTTATTATAAAATTGAAACCAGTGAAAATACTCGATTCTAAACAAAAAATCCCGTGCAGTGCAGCTATGATGTTAGCATTGAAAACATTTTAACATTTATACTTGAAAGTCGATTGTCATCTTAAATAGTAGCCTATGTTCATACTCAATCTTTTAAATTATAATATTAATGGATAATTAGTATCTAAGTACTTTTATGAAGAATCGTTCAATGCCTCCTTCTTTCTTCTTTTAGAAACCTGCCTAAGTTTTTCGCCACGTGGTCCTGCATAGAACTGGGCATGCCATCGAGAGCCCCTTTGATATGTCTCATAAATACACCCATTATATCCTGAATATCATTTCTTCTATCCTTTTCCCACTCATGCAAACTCGTCCTTAAATCCCCAGTATATTTGCGTCTGTTCTCGGTAACTTAAAGTCAAATGCGTCTAAAATTTCCAGAAAAGCAATAGTCGAGTTCACTCTGCTCCTTTTCAATTCAGACGGTTTAACAACAATAGGTCTATTTTTATTAGCTATCATGTTTCTTATGATCAAAAGACTTGGTCTCAAAACGCTTAGTCTCTGTTTCTCAACGTGCTCAATCGTTTTTTTAATTAGCTTTCTAGTTTTTTTATGAAACACGTTCTTGAAGTCTACATCTTCTGCTACTTCAGTGAGCGCATCTATTGCATTTTGAAACTTACTATCATCACATCTTAAGATGGTTGTCAAGAAATCTTTTAAGAATTCAGGAAATCCATTATTAGATCGACATAAATTCATTTTTGAACACACAAGTCTGTATTGTCGATCTGCACTTTTGCGAACCTCTTGCTGTAAATCATTCATTGAGTCAATATTCTCACGCAAACTACCCCTGTCGTTGAAATCGATAACAATTCCATTCACTAATCGTTTCAGAATACGATCTGACGTATTGATTGCATCAAGAATAACCTTTTGAATTCCAAGTCGCGTTTTAATGTCATGTTTGTTTGTTTCGTTTAGAAATTCTTTATATTTAAATGCATAAATATCAGACAGTTCTTGTAACTTAGCTTTAAAATTCTCATCTTTTGTTTTGTTTATCATATCATCAAACACTTGCATACCTATTTTTAAAAATTGTGTCGAATAAAAATGGATTTGAAGATTGTATTTGATCTGATGCGGTACAGGGGTCGAGATTAAAATCTGTTTCAGAGTAGACAAAGTGTTGTAAATATTTTCAGTCGTAGTTACTGCTGTTTCTATTTTTTTGTTTCGGTTTATGGTGTCGATACGCAAGTTTGTGACGATGATTCTTATGACGATCTTTAGATTCATGTAATTTAGTACGTGTCTTTTGGCTTTTTGCTTCTCTAACTTCAGTTGTAGAAGTCTCTTCTTTAGGTTGTTCCATTGGCTGTCTAGTTTCAAATTTTATTCCATCTCCTGTGGCTTTTGATTCAACAGCCCGCGTAAACTGCCAATCGTCATGTGTGGTTAAACGAGTATTTTCTTGTGGCATACGTGAAATTGTTTTCTTCTGCAACTGTTGCAGCATCCACAGTTGTTGTTTATGCAGCAACTCCTGTTGCATTTTTAGCTGTTCTTGCATCCTTAGTTGCTCGTGCTTTTGCAATTGCTCTCGCAATTTATATAAGTCTTCAAGTTGGACTGTTTCTTGTGTGGAGATGTCTCCAATGGTTTTTGTATGTCTTCTATATGGGCATGTCTTCTATATGATAGGTCCATTGTTTGGGAGGATCAAATTCTACATCAAAGTCAAGAGTAATTGATCTTGTTAAGGATATTAAACCTGTAATATCAAATTGTAAATATATATAAATCTATATTTAGAAATAAAATATAATTGGAGTGTCTGTTTATACTGTAATTATCAGATTTTTACTAAATACTTTTTAAAGAACATACTTTACTTCAGTCAGTCAAAACAATCACATGTTAAGGCCTTTACATACTTGACGGGTTTATACACGTACGGGACGGGACGGGAAGTTTTGCAAACATCGTTTCATACAAAATGTATAAGGAAATGCATACTTCACGGAGACACGGACGTGACGGGATCTTGGCACGCACACGGGACGAGCTAAACATCGTCGCCGACGATGTTTCATTACAAGAATTGGATTAAAGCCAATTCTTGTAATATTTTTGTCAATAAACATGTTACTATTATTTTACTATGAACTCAGACATAACAATTAACAAAAAAAAATACAATTTCACAGTTTATATCAAATAATGTAATAATGCCCATTTGGGCTTATACTTTGGCAAAGGGGAACGTCGGCCTAAGGCTTCTCCCTACCGTGTTGCAGTATACTTTCCAGTTAGATTTTTGAATTATTGCAACATTTGCTGCGGAACAAAAAAAAAAACTTACAAAAATTCAAAATGTCGGGCGACTCATACCTTTTCATGATATAATCAATGACGTTTACCTGTTGTAATAAAATGTCAACATTAATTCACTTTGATATTAATTTCTTTGATCCGTAACATAACAGTACCTAGTATGTACTGATGAAAAAGAAACGATTTTACAATTGAGTACTTTCAAATCACCATTACCTACTAACAATATGGTTTCTTTCGTTTATTTTCATATCAAATTATAATGATGAATAATAAGATAACATATGGACATACCAACCCGTCTGGCCAGCGTGGTATAGTAGGCCAATACCTCCTTTTCAAGGAGAGGCTTATGTCCAGCAGTGGACTGTTAAAGGCTGTTGATGATGATGATGAATCCCATACTGCATCTCATGTTTCATTGGCTAATATTTTGTTTTGATTACATGACTGAGTGGCAGTAGCCAATGAAACAAGAAAATAGAAATTTAGAATGGAGAATCGAATAGAAAACGAAAAACGTTTGCGTTTTGGCTAGGGGGGCAGTACTCTTAGATACTACTCATGTTTTCCATCAGGCAGGGTCGAGTCACTTTAGTTGGATCATAAATCATCATCTTCCTAGCCTTTATTAATTTCAGGATTATTTAGTTAAACTGGTTTTACCTGAATATCAGTTTTTCACCGGAGCGACTAGTATCGGACCTCCGTAACCCTAAGGGTGAACTGAAATTCGTTGTAGCAGGCTGTCGCGACCTTTTGCGAAGATGTCATCTCGTAGAAGGAGGCGGCAGAGAAAGCTCGGGAGGGCGATCTCCACCGCGACTCATGTCGCCCTGAGTGTGACTGCGGATGAACGGAATGGGTTTTCCCCTCCATCCGCATTAGTTTGGCCTGCAGCGTAAGAGAGTCGTCGTACAGAGACGGGTCCCGCATCAGGAGCGGGCAGGCGCTACGAGAAGTCCAGATGGTAATCTCACCCTGGACTTCTCCTCCTCCTATAAGAGAAGCGCAAAGAGGGCACACCGTGTGGTTTTTAGTCGGCTCGAGTCCGACACACCACCCCGCCGAACCGAAAACCTCGGCGGGGTGTCGGTTAGTGAGGATTTTCCACACGAAAAAATAAAATAAAAAAAAGGATCAGATATTTAAAATAAATCTCAGACAGTGTAACTTATCCTTATTAATATTATAAACGCGAAAATTTGTGAGTATATATGTATGTATGTTGCTTGCTCCTTCACGCAAAAACTACTAAACGGATTTGGATGAAACTTTACAGTAATATAGCTTATATATCAGAATAACACATAGGCTACTTTTTACTGCAATAATCGAGATACACGCAGGCGGACCCATGGATGAAAGCTAGTTAGTATATATTTGAAATGTAAAACGCAGTTAAAAGCAAAGCACTTTAGTTTCAAGTGTATTTAAAATGATAATTGAAATGCTTCGTAGAAAGATTTGCGTATCATAACATAGGCAATTAATAAGTCTCTTATCAACATATAGTACATTCAATTAGTTAAGGGCTTCCGTAATACAAAGAAAGTCATCAAAAACCCATAACGTCCCACTGCTGGGCTCGCATCTCCTCTCAGAAGAGGGTTAAGGCCATACGTCCCCACACTGGCCGAGTACGTGTTGGGGACTAGCAAGACACGTTGTGGCTACGTTAATCTTGATGTTGGATGTTTTAAACCGCTCGAAGGCTTCTAACTAAGCTTCACGACTGTTAGCTTAAATAACAACTGGGGTCGACTGCTTAACGTGACCGTCAGTTCACGAAAACGCTTTTATTATATCATGTGACAAATGATCACCCATCTAGGTACTGACTGCGCTGTCGTTACTTACCCTCGGTGAGTGTTTAAAGTCACCTAAGGTCTACTCGGCTATGAGTGATAGCGCATGGCCTTAACCCTCTCCTGAGAGGAGATCTGAGAGGAGACCTGAGAGGAGACCTGAGAGGAGGCCCGAGAGGAGATCTGAGAGGAGGCCTGAGAGGAGGCCTGAGAGGAGACCTGAGAGGAGGCCTGAGAGGAGATCTGAGAGGAGACCTGAGAGGAGGCCTGAGAGGAGACCTGAGAGGAGGCCTGAGAGGAGGCCTGAGAGGAGGCCTGAGAGGAGACCTGAGAGGAGATCTGAGAGGAGACCTGAGAGGAGGCCTGAGAGGAGATCTGAGAGGAGACCTGAGAGGAGACCTGAGAGGAGGCCTGAGAGGTGACCTGAGAGGAGACCTGAGAGGAGACCTGAGAGGTCACCTGAGAGGAGACCTGAGAGGAGTCCTGAGAGGTGACCTGAGAGGTGACCTGAGAGGGGCCATGAGAGGAGACCTGAGAGGTGACCTCCTGAGAGTGCTGATACTCCATATTTCTGATCCGATACCACACTGAGGGTCGTAAAAGCCAACTAATCGAGCAAGCTACCAGGACAACAGATCTGCAAAGAGTACGAATACGTAAACTTAAAAGATGTTTCTGGCGAGCGTAATCTAAAATTGTCTTTCTAAGGGCCACAGCACACTAGCTACTTTTAGCATCGGCGATCGGCGATTTTGCGACTGCATCGATGCTGCATTTTATCGCCACGTTTTAGCGACTTCCTGCGTTCGATCGAACACGGTTCGGAAACGTGCGTTTTAGCGCCTGCTCAGATGCCTGGATCGCGTCGACTGTGTGTTGTCTATAATTTTCCGACGCTAAATCGATGCTACCGGCATCCAAATGTGTGCGGAGAGTAGCGTTCAGCTGCTGTGTCGCTTTTAAAAAGCGACTCAATGTCCGCTTTGGCGTTTTTAAGTGTGCGGTGTGGAGCGTTCGGTCGCCGTATTTAGCTTCTAAAAAGCGACTAGTTGCCGATCGTCGATGATAAAAGTAGCTGTGTGTGCTAGTCTGCTGTGGCCCTAAGCAAAAACCTATCTCAAATAGTGTACTATTGTTGATGATGTTAATTATATTGGGAACTGCCTTAATTACCTCAGTGGTAGCATGTGCGACGCCTATGTTTTTGGTTTTGGGTTCAAATCTTAGATGAATCAAATTTTTGGAATGATTTACAGATATTTGTTTATGAGATTGGGTATTTTTTATGTATAATATGTATGTGTTTACAAAAAAAAAGTATAAAAAAATAATGTTAAAAAACTAAACAAACACGATTTTAAACTAACAAGTAGAAAATAATTTTAATGTAACAAATCGTGGGGCTACGTTATTGAAATATTTTCAGAAAGCACCCCACGCTTTGTTACATTAAAATTATTTTCTACGTTTTAGTTTAAAAGCGTGTTTGTTTAGTTTTTTAAAACATTTTTTTTAGTTTTTTTTTTCAAATTAATGTATTGTCGGTCCTCGATAAATCTACAAAGTTTGAACGAAATCTGGCCGTTTAAAGTGTGTCAAAATCGCACCCAAAGGAGCCGGTTACAAACATACAAACAAACATACAAACATACAGGTGAAGCTAATAAAAAGCGTGTAAATATTCTATCAGACAATTAAGCTCTGTCAGAATTTCAGATGCATTTAATTAGGGAGTGCCTTACATTACGAATGTACCTCATTTTGTTGATATCACAGGTTTTGAAGTCCTTTTATCAAGTGTCTACTTAGAACGTTTACATCTTCGAGTGTTTGTTTTGATATAAATGTGTGTACTAAATTCCTATAACATCTTTCGACCATCCGCGTCGTCAGCGAGTTGAAATTCTTCCGGAAGGTAGGAATTATTATTTATTTATATTTGATGTTTTGGACTGTTTTTGCGAACGTTGACAAATTCAGCATACACTGTGATATACTGAGAAACATCTGTATCATTGTCTTCGCTCTCGCACTCTCCAACGAATCACGACAGCAGGAAGGCTCTCATTACACGCTTTTTATTAGCTTCACCTGAATGTTTGTTTGTAACCGACTCCTATGGGTGCGATTTTGACCCACTTTAAATGGCCAAATTTCGTTCAAACTTTGTAGATTTATCGAGGACCGATGAAAATACACTAATTTGAAAAAAAATCTAAAAACATTTTTTTTAAACAAATTGTTATTTTTTAGTCTTTCTAAAAAATAGTTTTAAAAAACTAAACAAACACGCTTTTAAACTAAAACGTAGAAAATAATTATAAGGTAACAAAGCGTGGGGTGCTTTCTGAAAATATTTCAATAACGTCGCCCCACGCTTTGTTACATTATAATTATTTTCTACGTTTTAGTTTAAAAGCGTGTTTGTTTGGTTTTAAAACAATTTTTTTTTAGGTTGGTCTTTTGGGTGACTTTACTACCTTGAATAAGAAAAGTCTAGTCCGTGAGGTCACAGATTAAGAATAACAGTGTCCATATTCATCCCATAGGCTTCGTAAGAGTCAACTAAAGGTTCGAGCACATTATGCCGGGCCGCAGCGTGTCGGGGCGGGCCGCAGCGCAGCGCAAAATGCTAACTTAGCACATTGTGACGGGCCGGGTCGCAGCGCATTGACGGATTTTGAGTACAGTGTACTGCATGCGCAACTTCTGTGTATTTAGTGCAACTGTACCTTATGGATAGCTCTGACGAAGAACTTTCATTTTTTTTGCCTTCTGTTAGCAGAAGAAGAAGAAGTTAGAAGAAGAAGTATCAAAAAACGCAAATTTCGTAAAATAAACACGTACGCGCATGCACACCAATCCGCTTGCTATAGCACACGTTGACGGGGCGCAGCGGGGCGGGGCGGGCCGCATCGCACGGACGCAAATCCGCGTCGCAATAATGCGAGCCGCTGCGGCCCGACACAGTGTGCGATAATTCATACAATTTGTATTGAAGCGATTTGAGCGGATTTTTGGCGTCCGCCCCGACACTCTGCGGCCCGGCATAATGTGCTCGAACCTTAATAAAGCAAACTACCAGGACAACAACACTGCAAGGAGATGGAGAACTTGACAAAAACAATACACCAATCTATCTGGCCTACGTGGTGTAGTAGGCCAAAACCTCATTTTTAGGGTTCCGCAGTTCATGACTCGGAACCTTTATAGATAGATTTTATTTGGTGCACCTCTCCTACACGTAAGATGGGTATGTTTTTTTTTTCTGGCTTAAACCCCATCATGTGGGGTTATTAGATTACATTACATACATTACATACATTACATTACATTACGTTACATACATTACATACATTACAGATTACATCACATACATTATTAGATGGGTCTTTTAAAAACATTGTCAAGTCGCTAAAACCATTTTTAGATTTATGTATCCGTTTGGGAGTTATTCAACATTAAAGTGCATTTTTTGTTAAAACTCCCCATTTTTGGCCATATTTGACTGACCAAAAATCATAATAGTAGCCCATATATTGAACTTTCAAGGAAAACTATAGCAGTTTTGATAACTTTGTTATTTCAGGAGTTCTAAAATGCACTCACTTGTAAAACTTCTTACGAAAATAGAGAAATAATAAGTAAACATAACAATTATCTATTGGACACGATTTCAAATCTACCTATCATTATGGGCAACTACGGAACCATTTTCTATGCATGGCCTGACACGCACTTGGCCAATTTTTAAGGAGAACCCTATGTCCAACAAGGATATACTGAATACTGATTGTGACCCTGTTTGTGCCCTAAGGAATCATTAATTAATAAAGAGTTTTTATTTTCACTACAGGAAACTTCCTTATTGGAGAACAGAGAGATTTTAGGAATATTACACCATCGCTACAATGAAGTTAGTACTTCTATTGTGTGCAGTCTCCCTGGTACTTTCAGCAGAGCAACCCTCTTCAGAGAAAGGTTTAGGGTACCATAAGAAGTTTGGCATCCCTGAGGCTCAAAAGATCAGATTGAGAGAAACAGTGTCATCTAGAGTGTTGGGAGGGATAGCTTCCTTTCCTGGGGAGGACCCTTTCTTGGTGAGTGATCTATCCTATCCTTAACATACACCGATCTACGTGTAGTATGTTAAAATACAGTGTCCTCACCCCTATTCAGCTCGTGGGTGCCGTTAGAGAAGACTCAGGGAAAAACTACTAGGACAACAGGACATTTCAAGAAAGTAAAGCCACGCTGATTTCAGCTTGAATGGAGCCCATTCAAGCTGATATCATTCTCGGTCGGGGTAGTACTACCCTCTCACACCAGACCAAACTAAAATGCCTACAACTAGGCAGTTGGTCTAGTGGTTAGCGTATGCAGCTGCTGCTGCTGTGGGTCACCATACTGTATTGTCTACACACATAATAAGGATAGTGACTCCTCTCTTGGATTCTAGTGATGCTTTCTGTAGAGTCACTTTAATAGGCTTAGTCACACGACGGCGCTGCCCCCTACGTGCATCACCCACGGCCCACGCGTAACGCCGCTCATCACCCGGCGCGAGCGCTCGAAGACAAGGCCTCTTTTCTCGCGCAGTCTTGCGCCGGGTACCTTTTTTCCCCACCAAGGAAGGAACAACCTGGGGCCAGTTGAGTACCTACTTCATCTTGGAGGTATCGTTGCTAAAGGAACTCCCTAGGACTACGCCCTGACTCTAATCTGTGTTTCCTGTGCTCGCGAACTAAATTATTTTGTGAATTGGAACTTGTTTTCGAAATAATAAGCTACTTGTAAATCCCCGTGACCGAGTTTCTGATTTCTCTCATTTCGTGTCACAACAGGGCGACTAAAGCCCCGTAAACCTTAGCTTAATACAGACCTCAAACTCGGTATGCTGGACATGGGCCTCTCCTTTGAAAGGAGGTTTTGGCCTACTATACCACGGTGGCCAGACGGGTTGGCAAAGGGTTTGTTCCAAGTTTTCCTTCTCTTGGCAGTGATGTTAGCTGCTTATTTTGATCCTTTAGTCGCCTCTTACGACACCCGCGGGATAAATAGGGATAGTCGCAGTCGGTTATTAAAGGCTGAATTGCTCATTAGGGAAGTATATAGGCCCCCATCATGTTAACGTTTATGTTGGTTTCCAGGCAGGACTGATCGTCAACCTTACCAACGGAGAAACGTCAGTATGTGCTGGAACCCTGCTGAATAGGAGGAAGGTTCTGACCGCGGCCCAGTGCTGGTACGATGGGTATCATCAAGGACAGAAAATTACGGTAACACAATGGATTTGTTTCAGTCGCAGTGGTATATTTAATTTGGCTGCTTTCACCTATGACGAACTCGAGTCGATGGTGAAAATATATAGTTATATTGAAACTCCTTCTCCATCTTTCTTCTCATACACTCTTGCAATCGCTGATACGTTTGAGTCACCCAAAAACACACACACACACACACACACACACACACACACACACACACACACACACACACACACACACACACACACTCACCACTTACACACACACACACACGCGCACACACACTCACCACTTACACACACACACGTGTACACACACTCACCACTTACACACATACACACGCACACACACACACACACACACACACACACACACACACACACACACACACACACACACACACACACACACACACACACGCACACAGTTTATAAAACTAATGTGGTTATTTTTGTACACAAATTTAACGCTGAACGCTGGCTGCAAGAAGTTTAAAGTATGGCTTCTTCTTGTCACGTTCTTTATATGCATCCATTTTCTACAACATACATAGGTAAATGAAAAGTTGATAATGATGTTGATGATGATGTAAAATAACATTTAAAAACTAAATATTAGTGTTGTTCTGAACAAGGGGTAAGAAATAAGTAAAGCCAATTTTTTTAGACTCCGACATTGCTCGCCATTGACAACAATAACAGCGTGTTCAGTTAGTAAGTTGTAAAGGTACAACTTAAAGCGCGGGTGAGACCGATTTTGACGAAACTTTCATTGGAAGAAAGCTGATGAAATAAGGAATAAGTTAAGATAGTTTTTTAGACTCACTTCACTCCCCTACGTTACTCGCGAGTGACAACATCAACCGCTGGTAACACCATGTCACTCAGCTGGTTTTGATATTAAAAGTAATTTTAATATAACTGTTATATTTTCAGGTGGTTTTAGGTTCGATAACGCTGTTCTCGGGTGGAGTGAGGCAGAATGTTTACTCTGTCGTAGCCCACCCACAGTTCGATCCCTACGAGTTGGTAAATGATTTAGCTATGTTGACAATTCCTGGCGTCTCTTATAACAGTGAGTAATATTTATAAAGAAATTAAAAAAATCCCCCACATTATCACTTACGGGTAGCGTTCCCAAAAGACTGGCAACATTGCCACGTTGAATGGCAATGCTAGAAAAAGGCCAGCCTTTTGGCCATGAGAAGCGTCGATCAGTTGTTTAGCTAATTGTTTAAAAATAGAACGTTTTCAAAAAACCTCACATTTTCATTTCTCGCTACGATTCCGTACCATCTCAACATGAATGATGTAACCATGATTTTGTAAAAACATTTTGATTTAAAAGAGTGTCCATGGAGTTTCTTGCCCGTTCTTCTCCATAGAGATCTACGCTAGGGAATGGGCAACTACAGTACTTTCACAGTTTTTATGTCTTGTGACTGGGACTGTAGCTACATTTTTGTTTCGACAATTCAAAAGTGCCTGTAACCGGCCTACTTGAAATAAATGCTTTGATTTTGATTTTGATTGATTTTGATTTTTGATTGATTGATTGATTCGCTTAAAATCAAAAATAATGTAACGATATTTTAAGCGCCCATTTTGAACTTTGGTTTTTGGTGCTGAAATTTTTGATCTTAATGCATTTTTCTTTTTCCAGTGTACCTAAATCCAGCTTCTTTACCAGTGTATCAGCAGAACAGTTCTTTTGTTGGAGAGACTGTCAAAACAATAGGATATGGAATCATTAGTGACGGTAAGACCAACGGTTAACTCTTTGACTTTCATGTGAGCCTGGTATCATTTTAGTTTTCAAGCCCCATGTCCCTCAAAAACAAGTATGAAAGAAACCATCACATGTCCTCCCTAGGGTCTGAGACAAACCATCAAGATAATTTTGTAAAGATAACATATATGTATATAATAATAATATATTGAAAAGTTACATTTGGGGTTGTGTTTTTTAGAGGACGCAATATTATTTTTTTGATGTGGGGGTCAGTGTAAAGCTAAAATCAAGTTTGTGGGGTAGCCACTCTTGTCCCACGGCCGCCATCTTGAAAATAGGGGTGAAATGGTTCTTACGATATATCTCTATTTACTATTTATTAGTAAAAAATTTTTTTATATTATTCCATATTATTAAAACAATTAAAACTAAAAGATATAAGTTGAACGACAACTTCAACACAATATTATTAGCTATTCCTACAATAAAAGACGTTAGAAATAATATTAACAATAGCAGTCATATGTTCTTTTGTTCCCTAATGTTCACTTGGATATAAAAAAAAATACAATTTAAATATAATTTTTTGTCGAAAATCTGAACATTTGCGCTTATAACTTTTTTATTTATAACTTTTTTTTTCTACGACAAAAAAAATGTGAGCCGTCACGGGACGCCTGGCAGATGTGAAACATCGCCATTATTTTGTAAAAGTAATATGCAGAAAAGAACATATTGTAATAGGAACTAACTATGTCATAATGATAAAATAAAATATTACTAATTATGAAAATAGTACGGTGTGGCGACGCGTCGCCACACCGTACACACTACTGTATATAGACTGTATATATATACCATCGTATATATATACAGTCTATATCACCACGCCAGAAATCTGTTTTACGCGGCTATAGATGTTTCACATCAAAAGTTACTGGACCAAAGTTGTAGAGAATTTAATTTGCAACAAAAAATATTAACAATTTTTTTATCAAATAAATAGTTTATACTATTTTCAAGATGGCGGCTGTGGGACAAGGGTGGCGACCCCACAAACTTGGTTTAAGCTTAACACCGACCCCGCCTACACACCAAAAAAATAAAATTGCGTCCTCTAAAAAACGCAAGGTAAAGCCTAGAAAATGTAACATTTCAATGAACTAATATAGTTGTGGATTCTGAAAGGATATTTCATACAATTCGAAATGTTTTAGCTATCTGTTTCTATATTCCTGGTAGTTGATGATCAGCTTTTCACCGAGTGAACCCCTTTCCTTCTTTTTCTGAGAGGGGGGAGGCTTAATAGGCGGCAAATCGCTTGTGCCTCTTGATTTTCATTTGAGACCTAGAGACAGGTCCCTTGATACTAAGAGATGATCTTCTGCAGTTATTTCTCTATTCCAGGTGCTCAAATAACAGAAGACACAGCCTCATATGGTGTCTACGTACCCGTGATCACCAACCAAGAATGTAATGACTCTTATACATCAACTGTTGATAACAACACGATCTGCACCAGTGGGGCCAATAAGTGGGGGCCCTGCAATGGTGATGGAGGGGCCCCGCTCATCTACAGCTCGTACCCTGGAGAGAATATGTTGGTAAGTGGTCATCGTATTCTTCTCTTGGGTGTCAAGAGTAGTCTTAGAGAGCAAAGTACCAGGACGACAGCTCTGCAAAGAGATGGAAAACCTGACACAAACCATGTATACTAATCTAAACTAATTTTAAGCTGAAGAGTTTCTTTGAACGCGCTAATCTCAGGAACTACTATAGGCCGAACGTTTATCTGAGGCCTCGCCTGCGCGGTAACAGGGGTGCGGGGGTAAGACGACAAAGGGGACTGAGACAGGTGCGGGCGGACATCTCGTGTGTATCACACTAAGCGCCCCCGCCGCCAGGCAGTCAGGCGAGGACTCAGATAAACGGTCGGCCTATAGTTCGATTCGAGAAATTCTTTCAGTGTTAGATAGCCCATGATTCAAAACAATTTTACAACTGAACTCATATTTTGAACACTGGTAGTCCCTTACTATCAGATATCTAACATACTTAATATTTCTTCTCGACAGATAGGAGTGTATTCCTTCCACGGCACCAACGGTTGCGAGTCAGGCCTTCCTTTTGGATACATGAGAGTCTCAGCCTACTTGTCTTGGATACAAAATCTGATGTATTAAATACACACAGACATTAAAGCTATAGTTAAAGGAATATTTACAACAATAAATCTATATAAATAACTGCCTGTTTTTAATATCAAATGTACCATTTTTAGGGTTTCCGTAGTTCATGACTCGGAACCCTTATAGATTCGTCATGTCCGTCCGTCCTCGACTTACCGTGCAAACGGCTGGTGCTAGAAAGATGAAACTGCATGAATATGTTTTAAATATAATTTATTTGTGGTAGTGCACCTACACGTAAAGTGGGGATGATATTTTTTTCTCGCGTCTACCCCACCGTGTGCGGTATTATGCCTTTTAAAAACGTAGCGAGGTTGCTAAAATCATTTTTCGATTTAGGTATCTTAAGCTATTATTTTAAGACTATTTTCGCTAGGCGGTGTTACTTGCGATTTATAAAATCAACCGCCGGTAACACAATGGAATTCAATTTTTACAGTAATAAATTAAAGTTAAACAATATTTTCAAAAATACTATACCAATACATCTGACGACTCTGACGAAATACAGTCGACCAAAACCTATTTCTCATCAACAACCTATGACGTCCTACTGCTGCCTAAACTTCGCGACTGTTATCTTATGATAACAACCGGGACCGACTGCTTAACGTGATCTCCGAATCAAGAAAACGCTGATAATATATCATGCCTCAGCGGTCACCCATCTAGGTGCTGACCGCACCGTCGTTGCCTACCCTTGGTGATTGTTTCCAATCACCTAAAGGGACTTACCAATGAACGAGCTTCTATCTAGCAGTGGTTTATTAAGGGTGTGAATAGCCGTTGTAGATATATCTTTAGATTCGTGTTTTCCTGGTAGCATCATGTTCAGTTTAAAAACTGGGCACACCATATCAATCATACCATGTACAATGTGGCAAATGGAATTAAAATCGTGTCCAATAGATAATATTGTTATCATCATCATCATCAACAGCCTTTAACAGTCCACTGCTGGACATAGGCCTTTCCTTTAGAAAGGAGGTATTGGCCTACTATACCACGCTGGCCAGACGGGTTGGTAAAGGGTTTGTTTCAAGTTTACCTTCTCTTGGCAGTGATGTTAGCTGCTTATTTTGTTCCTTTAGTCACCTCTTACGACACCCATGGAATGAATAGGAGTGGTGACACTTTGTATTCTTAATCCGTCACCACACGGACGAATATTGTTATATTTACTTATTATTTCGTTATTTTTGTACGAAGTTTTCCAAGTAAGCGTATTTCACAAGTTAGGTCTCTATAACTTCTGAACTAACAAAGCTATCTATATAGTTTTCCTTTAAAGTTTAGCACATGAACTACCATGATGATTTTTTTTCAAATTTAGAGCCAGTCATTTAGCTTTAAGAGGAGGGGGATGGGGAAAGCCCTATTTAAAAGAATTATATCCTATAAAATGGTATAACTCGCAAACTGAAACCTTAATAAAAAAATCTTCTTAGCAACTTCCCAAAGTTTTTAAAATACCTATCTAATAATACTAGTTCTATTATAGAACTGATAAAAAAACATCATTCCCACTGTACGTGAAGGAAATAAAAATATTTTCCGTAAATTTATTTTAGCACTTTGTCGACGTAGGTAATAAAATCGGCCAAGTGCGTGTCAGGCCACGCACAGGAAAGGGTTCCTCAGTCACCTATAATGGTATGTGGATTTAAAATCGTATCCAATAGATAATTGTTATGTTTACGTATTAATACGTTAATTTTGTATGACGTTTTCCAAGTGAGCGCATTTTACCATATAAGCCCTTATAACTCCTGAACTAAGAAAGTCATCTAATCGGTTATAGTTTTCCTTCAAAGTTCATTAGATGGACCACCATCACGATTTTTTTCAGATTTTTTGAGCCAGCCGTTTAGCTTTTAGAGGGGGGGGGACGCCCTGTTTTTACAAAAAAGTGCCCTTTAAAGTGAAATATCTCGCAAACGGATACCTAAATCAAAAAATCGTCTAGGAAACCCTTTATTGTTTTTAAAAGACCTATCTAATGATACCCCACACGATGGGGTAGCCTCGAGAAAAAAAAAACATCCCCACTTTACGTGTAGGGGAGGTACCCCAAATAAAATTATTTTTCATAATTTTATTGTAGCACTTTGTCGACGTAATTACAACACGTATTCATGCAAACTTTCATCTTTCTAGCACTTACCGTTTGGACGGTAAGTCGAGGACGGACGGACGGACGGACGGACGGACGGACGGACGGACGGACAGACGGACATGACGAATCTATAAGGGTTCCGAGTTATGAACTTCGGAACCCTAAAAACACATCCGTGTAAAGTTTCACTTTTCTAGCACAAACCATTTGGACGGTAAGTCCAGGACGAACGGACAGACCAACGTACAACCATAAGGGTTCCGAGTTATGTCTTTCGGAACCCTAAAAAGAAGGACATAGGTGACTTTTTGACGTAAGGGGCCGTCCATTAATCACATGATCTTTTTTTTGGCATTTTTTAACCCCCCTCACCCTTGGTGATACATGGTGAGGTTTAAGACTACCCCCCACCGCTCCCTCCTAATTCACGTCTTTTTTTTTTAAATATTAATAAAATACAGGTATAAGTATCAACTAATATTATTATACAAAATTAAAGATTACAATAATTACGTTCAGAGGTAGAGTAGAAAAGTTGCAAGTTGACTGACATAAAAATAATGAAAGAAATTCGAAAATTTGCAGAAAAAATAAATACATGTGATATATTACTGCCTTGTTGGTCTAGTGGTTAGCGTATGCAGCTGCTGATCAAAAGGTCTCGGGTTCGATTCCCGGGTCGGACCAGATATTTGTGTGATTCACAAATGTTTGTTTCGAAGTCTGAGTGTTTGCTATGTATAATATGTATGTATTTACAAAAAAAAAAGTATGTTTATGTATTTATATCGGTTGTTTAGTACCCACAATACAAGCTCTGTTTAGTTTGGGACTAGATGACGCTGTGTGTAAGATGTCCGAAAAAAATATTCAAATAAAAATAAATTAATGGATAGCCCCTAATAGCCGTTATACCTGCAGGCGGAGCCGTGCCCTAAAGCTAGTAGATTATAAATCGACGTACACATATTGTACCTGCTATGACACACGTAAATTCTTATCGTAGATTTAAGCCCCCGATTGACATTACATTGCGTTTCTAGATCTTAAATAACTATCTCCCAGGGCCGGATTTAGGGGACGGCAACCAGGGCAACAGCCCCGGGGCCTCCACAATAGAGACTTCAGAAAAAAAAAATCAAATTCAGACTAGTAAACACTAGTGAACAACTATTCCTTTCATGTTTTTTTCGCGTTGTATGTACGTTTGCCTACAGTACTTTGAACAAACATGATTAGGTACATTAAATATTAACAGAAATCACCAATCTATTGTTCACTCCAATCAGGCAAAAAAAATTGTTCATTTTATTTGGAATATAATTTGGGACCAAGGGGCCTCCACTCCTTTGTTGCCCCGAGGCCTCCACACCTTTAAATCCGGCCCAGCTATCTCCATTCAAAATAATTGTTATCAAATATTATTTCATAGTGACATGTTTCAAGATAAAATCATGAAATGTGATATTGCAAAATTAATAATAATATAATAATAATAAATCATTTATTCAGACCACTTTGTGTCCATTTTTTTTTATGTTAATTACAATTTTATTATCTTATCACTATGGTTAGTAAAAATATTAAAATAATCAGAATAAAATCGTAAGTAAAATAAATTAACACAAAATAAAAACATTTAAAACCATTCTAATTACAAATCTTAATATCAAATAATAATATTAATAACCAACTTAATTCAAATTGTATTGGGATATAAATGAAATAATAATTTAAATAAAATTAAACTTTGATAAGTAATTAATTAAATGAAATGTAATAAAATTTAATATTATCACGCCATTCCATTGGCGACTGCAGAACAGTGATTTATGTACACGCAGTCCATACGATCTGCTATCATTCCCAGCACAACATTGTTGCTGCCACGAACCACGCGCAATAAGGAGCCGCACCTCTTACGCATTGTCGCGTAAAAACAATCAACGTAAGACTGTGCGAACATTCCTGAGGCACTACAGAATCGCGGCAGCCCCATCAACACCCTGAACGCATTAATCCTAACCGGGTCAAACTTTAAGACTGAGCTGAATTAAAATAACAATAGCGATGGGTAAAGCTAGTATAAATATAACAAAAAATTGACCAAGTTCGTGTCAGGCCATAGGGTTCATTTTAGAGTTTCGCAGTTCATGACCTTGAACCCTTATAGATTCGTAATGTCCGTCCGTCCGTCCGTCCTCGACCTACCGCGCAAACGGTTGGTGTCCACTAGACGTGAAGTGTGGCTGATATTTTTTTTTTCTTCTGTCTACTCTACTTTAATAAAATGCCTAAAACAATGTAACCAAAAATTGTAAAAACAATGTTGGAAAAGAGTGTCCATGGAGTTTCTTGTCTGTTCTTCTCCATAGGATCTACGAATTGGAACAGACGATTAGCTTCACGACTGACTACTGACTGACTACTTGACGTTTCAAAAGTGCCGTTGTATGGTTTACTTGAAATAAAATGGTTTTGATTTGATTTGATTTGATTTAAAAACGTTGACAGGTTGCTAAGACGATTTTTAGGGTTCCGTTGCCAAATGGCAAAAAACGGAACCCTTATAGATTCGTCATGTCTGTCTGTCTGTCTGTCCGTCCGTATGTCACAGCCACTTTTTTCCGAAACTATAAGAGCTATACTGTTGAAACTTGGTCAGTAGATGTATTCTGTAAACCGCTTTAATATTTTTACACAAAAATAGAAAAAAAACAATAAATTTTGGGGGTCCCCATACTTAGAACTGACACTCAAAAATTTTTTTTTCATCAAAACCATACGTGTGGGGTATCTATGGATAGGTCTTCAAAAATGATATTTAGGTTTCTAATTTCTTTTTTTTCTAAACTGAATAGTTTGCGCGAGAGACACTTCCAAAGTGGTAAAATGTTGGTCCCCCCCCCTGTAACTTCTAAAATAAACGAGTGATAAATCTAAAAAAAATATATGATGTACATAACCATGCAAACTTCCAACGAAAATTGGTTTGAACGAGATCTAGTAAGTAGTTTTTTTAATACGTCATAAATCATAAACCGCAATTTACATTTCTTTCAATCAAAACACTATTATTAAAACATTGATGAAAGTTACAACGAACTACAAAAACTTTTATATGATGCTACGGAACCCTTCATGGGCGAGTCCGACTCGCACTTGGCCGCTTTTTTTTATTTAGGTATCCGTTTGCGAGTTATTTAACTTTAAAGGACTACTTTTTGTAAAAACAGGGCGTCCCGTAGATTTTTCGAGCCAGCAGTTTAGCTTTTAGAGGGGGGTCTAAAAGCTAAACTGCTGACTCGAAAAAATCCAAAAACAAACATGATGATAGTGCATGTGATTGGGCCTCCGGTCTCACACTCACCAACGAAATACGACAATATACGTAAGAATGCTGTCATTATTAAGATGGTCTTCTGTGTGAGGGTAGTACTGCTGCGGTCGAGCCGGCACATTCGTGCTGGAATCAGCGTGAGTCTACTACTTACAAACGAGTTCCAGGTCATCGAAGAGTTCAGCCTGCATTTTGATCTCATTTTGAATAAGAAGCATTTCTTTGATCATTTTGGTTTACATCATTTTTTACTGCCTCGGTGGCGCAATGGTAGCGCATGCGACTGCTGTGTTTAAGGATTCGGGTTTGATTACCAGGTCAGACCAAAATGTTTGTGTTTTCCGCAAATATTTATTTTGGAGTTTGGGTGTATAATAATAAATAAATATTTCGGACAACTTACACACAACAGCATCTAGTCCCAAACTAAGCAGAGCTTGTACTATGGGTACTAAACAACTGATATAAATACATAAACATACTTTTTTTTTGTGAACACATACATATTATACATAGAAAAACACATAGACTCCGAAACAAATATTTAGGAATCCGGGAATCGAACCCGAGATCTCATGATCAGCAGCCGCATACGCTAATCACTAGACCAACAAGGCAATGGTATTCTATGTATATGTAAAAAAAGTATGTTTATGTACACTCGGTTCCAAAAATAACGGGTCAGTCACATAAACCCGAATATCTCCCGAACTACGTATGCCATCCTAATGAAACGAAGACTGTTCAATTGAGAATTTAATTATACAGATAAAAAATAAAATAAAACTTAGTTACACCCACAATCTTAAATTAAAAAAAAACTAAAGTAGTCATATTTTTCTTAACATTACATTTTTTTTATGATTGTTTTTTTGCTGTTTTTCATCACTGGAGGCTTCATCACGTGGAGGCAATACAAAGTATTAAATGAAGAAAGTGATGAAAAACAACAACATTAAATTCTCAATTGAACAGTCTTCGTTTCATTAGGATGGCATACGTAGTTCGGGAGATATTCGGGTTTATGTGACTGACCCGTTATTGGTTTATGTGACTGACCCGTTATTTTTGGAACCGGCTATATTTATATCAGTTGTCTAGTACCCATAATACAAGCTTTGCTTAGTTTGGGACTAGATAACGTTGTGTGTAACATATTTGAAATATTATTTATTATTAAATACTTCAGATAAACATGGTGACATTAAGATTATGACCAGGGGGTTTGATCTCTCTGTTATCTCATCCTCGTTTGAAGTGTGCGGTGATTATGACGTCAATAGCCTTACTCATAATATCTCGTGTTTGTCACAAATCGTAAGTGTTCTATAAATACAAAAATAATGTATATCAGTTGGGATAGGTTAGGGTCTACACGGAGGTCCAGAGGTCTTAATAACCGATATCATCATCATAACCAACCTATCGCAGTCCACTGCTGGGCGTAGGCCTCTCCCATTGCATCGATCCCTCTGATCGATTTTGGACTTCTAGCATCCAGCTCCTGCCAGTCATCTTACGCAGGTCGTCACTCCACCTCGCTTGTGGGCGTCCTACACTACGTTTACCGAGACGCGGTCTCCACTCCAGAACTCTTCTGCCCCAACGGTCATCAGTTCTGCGGCTAATACGGCCATCCCACTGCCATTTCAGCTTGCTAATGCGGTGGGCTATGTCGATAACCTTAGTTCTCTGACGGATCACCTCATTTCTGATACGATCCCTCAGAGAAACGCCGAGCAGCCCTTTCCATAGCAAGCTGAGCGACTTTAAGCTAATGGACCAACCGTACCGTAAGTGTACAGGTCTCGGCTCCATAACCGATTTTAAGCCATTTTAAGCCCATTTATTGAGGCGCAAAAGGAAGAGACGCAGATTAGAGAGATGTTTCTGCATTATTCTCCCAGCCATCGAAGTCTGGGAAAATGATTTAGAATGATCTTGCCTCCGGTCTTACACTCACCAACAGGACAGTATGAATGCACTCACTTTGGGTTGATCTTCTGTGTGAGGGTAGTAAGTACTGCGTACTAATACGGTAAGTCGATGACGGATATGACGAAACTATAAGGTCATAAACTTCGGAACCCTAAAAAAGGTATATTTGGAAAAATAATCCGTTTTATAATTCATCTTCCTAGCCTTTATTCCCAAGTTTTATTTGAGGTCGGCTACTAGTTCAACCGATTTTACCTGAATATCAGTTTTTCACGGAGCGACTGGCATCGGACCTCCGCAACCCTAAGGGAGTATCGAAATTCGAAGATTGAACAAGTTGTCAGTATATTTGACGTCCGGCAACAAACAGAACAGACAATGAGACGGACAGAAAGACAACCAACTTTCGTACGTATTTAATTAAAAAATGTTCATTTGATAAGCAGACTCCAATTTTATATATTTATACAAATATGTGCACACAAATTCAGAGGACATGTTCATACTTTTCATGTTGTGTTACGTTTTCTTGCCTATAATTTTGTCACTGTGTAACTTATAATACATATCCCAGAAGACCATTCTCTCATTGAAGAGTCTGGTTTCCATAGAGAGAGGCTCATCTATGAGCAAATACGGTCTGCGCTCACCGACTGCTGGTTCCCAGGTCACAGGTATCAAGGGAGTTGGACCTGAAGGCGTTGGGTTGCTGAAATAAATGATATATCGTTAGTTTCTTTTCTATATTTAAGCCTACGAAAGTGATTCTACTCTGCCTGATGGAAAGCATGAGTAGAATCCAGGAGTCACCATCCTCATTGTGATCCATACCATGGCAGCCTGGTCAGATGTTTGTCACCCTCAGGTCTGACATCCTCCAACGAAATTCAACATCAAGAATGATGTCATTATTAGGTTGGTCTTCTGTGTGAGGGTAGTACTGCCCCGGTCAAGCCGGTCCATTCCTGCTGAAATCAGCGTGGCTCTAATACGCTAAAATGACCACTGGCGAAGAGGTAAAAAATATTTAGTAATACTTATAGGTTAAGTTTCACAACCGGACTCATTCGCGATAAAATTATTTACCCGTTTTGATTTTGATTGTACAGAATCAAAATGACACACTTATAAATAAATAAAAAACCCACTAAGTGTTGTTCCAAATGGAAAATGGACTTTCAACGTTCATTGATTCAACACTTCCTTATCTATGATATCGATCATGAATCAATACTCAGAAACTATCACTACTTACCCATATTTGGCGAAATCTGTCCACAATTTAGTCATAACATCGATCATTTTCTGATCAGCCATGTTCGGTTTCTCGGGTAAACTATCAGTATTCCATAAATACCCCCTATCATCACCATGAATCGCCCCATCAGTGAAATTCATTCTCTTACTTCCAGCATTTCTGTCGCCCTGGTACGTAAACAAATATTTATATACACTCCTAGCCCCTGCCTCTAAATATTTATCAACAGTTCTTTCCGTAGGGTGAGCAAAGGCGAAATCAGATGCGAAATCCAAAATCTCTTTGCGCAATTTCAAACTCGGTTTCTCATCTTTGATGTAAAAGTGTCTGACATGTTTTTCGTCCCAAATTTCTGTGAAATCCAAGCCAAGTTCAATATCAAATACATAGTTATCAAAATAAGATTCGTCAGAAATTGGATATCTGAAAGTGGCTTCTCTAAACGCATGACCAATCATAATATCTAGACCTTTGACTTTTGGTTTTAAATTTGCAGGATAATCCGTTAAAATAGCGCCTTCACTTTCATTTTCAATACACGGTAATGTTAAAGGATGACTATTAACATTATAAATGTTCAAAGCATTTGTATTTTTAATTACATCTGCAGGTTTAAAAGTCTTTAAGTAATCCAATGCGGCTTTAACATCATCGCCCTTGAAACCTAATTCTTTAGCTACATCAATAGGTACTGAGTTATTCATTTTAGCTATAACCCAAGGTGTTAGTCCTACCCCACTTTGTATTATAGCCCTTTGGAAAATAGGTTCTTTTACTAGAAACAGTAGATCTATACTCATAGCTCCAGCAGACTGTCCAAACACGGTTACTTTATTAGGATCTCCTCCAAAACTTTCTATATTGTCTTTCATCCAATTGAGAGCCAAAATCTGGTCTTTTAGACCTTGGTTACTGTAACCAGGTACATCTAGACATAGGAAACCATAGATTCCTGCTCTATAGTTGATGCTTATTATAATTACATCGTGTTTTATTAAAAGTTCTGGTCCTACTGAGTTCTTGTTTCCATTGTTCCCGATGAAGGCGCCACCAGGAATGTAAACCATAACAGGTAGTTTATCTTTAGGTTTGATATGGTTTGGTACGTAAATATTTAGATTTAGACAGTTGATGGTTGAAGCTCCACCACTTTGAGGACAGATTAGTGGGTCAGACACCGCTTCGAAGACTTCTTTGAATTGAGGAACCGGTTTTGCGTCCTGTTGAAGTAAATAGTATATTAAATGTTATATATATAAAAAATAAAACTTGTTTTTCTATCTATCCCTACTAATCCCTATTAATATTATAAATGCAAAAATGCAAAACTCTGTCTGTCTGTTTGTTACGCTTTCACGCCTAAACCACTGAATCGATTTTGATGAAATTTGGTATGAAGATAGAACTGAACTTGGGAAAGGACATAGGCTACTTTTCACCGTAATAACCGACATATACGCGGGCGGAACCGCGGGCGAAAGCTAGTACTCTATAAAAATAAATGGAATTGAACAGTTTTTTTTACTAAATGCGTATGGAAGTATATATGATACTCACATCAGAAAAGAATTTTTTGAATTTTTTGACTGTTTGTCTGTTTGTTCCGGCTAATCTCTGAAACGGCTGGACCAATTTTGACGGAACTTTCACTGGCATATTGCTGATGACATAAGGAGTAGCTTGGGCTACTTTCTAGGGTTCCGTAGCCAAATGGCAAAAAACGGAACCCATAGAGATTCGTCAAGTCTGTCTGTCTGTCCGTCCGTATGTCACAGCCAATTATTTCCGAAACTATAAGAGCTATACTGTTGAAATTTGGTCAGTCGATGTATTATGTGAACCGCATTAAGATTTTTACATAAAAATGGAAAAAAAAAAACATTTTGGGGGTCCCCATACTTGAAACTGAAACTCAAAATTTTATTTTTCATCAAACCTATACGTGTGGGGTATCTGTGGATAGGTGTTCAAAAATGATATTGAGGTTTCTATCATCATTTTTTTCTAAACTGATGAAAAAATAGTTTGCGCAAGAGACACATCCAAAGTGGAAAAATGTGTGTCCCCCTCCCTCTAACTTCTAAAATAAGAAAGTGATAAAACTAAAAAAAAAAGTGTTGGACATTACCATGCAAACTACCAACGAAAATTGGTTTGAACGAGATCGAGTGAATATTTTTTTTTTTAATACGTCCTAAATCGTAACACGCAATTTACCTTTCATCCAATCAATACACTAGTATAAAAACATCGATGAAAGTTACAACGAACTAAAAGAACTTTTATATCATGTTACTTGCTGATACGGAACCCTTCAGGGGGGAGTCCGACTCGCACATGGCTGCTTTTTTTAAGACTATCTCTGCTTCACGGCGTTACTTGCGCTTTAATACAGTCACCGCGGGAGTCAGCTATTCTATGAATAAAACTATTATATTAAATAGTGTAGCAAACACTATAACTGTGCCACTGAGGCAGGCAAGTTAAAATTACCTCTTCAGGTACAAAGAATTTAGTATATTCATCATCATCAACAGCCTTAAACAGTCCACTGCTGGACAAAGGCCTCTCCTTAGAAAGGAGGTTTTGGCCTACTATACCACGCTTGCCAGACGGGTTGGTATAGGGTTGGTTTCAAGTTTTCCTTCTCTTTACATTGATGTTGTCTTGCTTAGTTTATCCCTTAGTCGCCTTTTACGACACCCGCGGGATGAATAGGGGTGGTGATTGGTGACACTCTGTATTCTTAATCCTTCACCACACGGATACACTTTAGTATATACTTACCCCAAAAGGATTATTTTCATCAACTACCCCGTACGGTACTCCAAGATACATGGTGAAATCTCCCTCCTCAGCTTGAACCCCCCTTATTGGTCCATTGGGTGTCATCACCACATGCCCGTGGTTGGGAACACATTCTAGATAATTGATCGCCAAGAATAATAATAAAATCTTCTTCATTTCTAATTATTTTTTATTCTATTCTTACCTGAAATAATATAAACAATTTTTGGAAAAATATTTTTGGATATCTGACAGACAACGTCATATTTAGACCTTGTATGCTTGATGATAACCTCGAAAGGTTGATGGTTACTGGCAAAATCGAGGGGAAAAGATTCAGAGGCTGCAGAACTCGCTCTATGTGTGGACTAACAACCACTTATTTGATATAAAAAAATCTGACAAAGTTACTTTTCTCTGCCTGATGGAAAGCATGAGCAGAATCCAAGAGAGTGATCGCCAGGCGACCCACACTGCGGCGGCCTAGTGAGATATATGCTTTCAATAATAATACATATTTCAAACATCTTACACACAACGCGATTCCAAATCAAGCAGAGCTTGTATTATGGATACTAGACAAGTGATATAAATACATAAACATAGATTTTTTTGTAAATACATACATATTATACATAGAAAACACCCAGACACCGAAACAAATGTTTGGACCGACCAAGGAATCGAACCTCAGACTTCTTGATCAGCAGCCACACACGTTAACCAGTTGATCAACAAGGCAGTTAAAGTACATCATCAGACCTCTGGTCTCACACTACAACAACACTCATGCTGTCATTATTAGGATGGTCTTCTGTGTGAGGGTAGTACCGCCCCGGTCAAGCCGGACCATTCGTGCTGAAATCACCGTGGCTCTATCTACCTTTTGAGATTATACCTATTTTATATTTATTATATAAGAACCTCAAGACATCCAGAAGCCCTCCCACCCTCTTAAAAGAAAAAATAAAGAAATCCCTCCCAAATAGTCTTAGTAGTAAATGAATAGCCCGTAACAAAATTTTATATTCCCTATTAAAAAAAAACATTTTTTCCTACCTTTAATGTAGTTTTAATGCCATTAATAATAATAAAAAAATACAAAACAATTATTAATTATGACTAGCAGGGTTGTCACTTGATTTATTTTGTATAAATTTTCATAAATATTAACCTACACACTATTTGAGATATATTACACTAATTCAAAACACAAATACGTGAACTTTTTATTTATACTTTGAGATAATATTGTCAGGCTTGTTATCATCATATAACTAGTTAAAAACACGCAACTTGGCATACATCTCTGATAAAGCATTAAATTTCTCCGAACATAAAACCTATATCATTAATTCTCGGCTTCATTGTTAGTAAAGTAATCCGTACTAATAGTCTGTCTTTTACGTTTTCATGTCTAAACCGCTGAACTTATTATAATTAATTTTATTATAGAGGTAGATGGAAGCTTGAGAAAAGACATAGGGAACTTTTTACCACGATAACCGTTATACACGCCGCACTCAAAAGCTAACATTATATAATCAAATCAAACCTTTTTTATTTCAAATAAACCAATACAACGGCACTTTTGAAACGTCAAGTAGTCAGTCAGTAGTCAGTCGTGAAGCTAATTGTCTGTTCCAATTCGTAGATCCTATGGAGAAGAACAGACAAGAAACTCCATGGACACTCTTTTCTAAGATAGTTTTTAAAATGTTTGGTTACGTTGTTTAAGGCATTTTATTAAATGTGAGGACAATGTAACGATGCTGATATTTACACAGGTAGTGTCCAAACAATAATATAATATAGCAGTTGTGAGATGACCAGCCCCGACTGACAGCGCCCGTATCACGAGCATGACCTATGCACCAGCCATCGTCCAGTTCAACCATATCGTAGGGAGCCGAACGACCCGCTACACACGCCACCGCCAGCAGGACTTTTGAGCGAGCATGACATGCTCACAACCGCCAGTCAACACACAAACTTACTTATAACCTTCCTCGACAATGAACTATCACATCTTTAATAACATTATAAGTGCGACAGTGGCTCTGCCTGTCTGTCTGTCGTGCTTTTACCCCAAAACTACAGAAAATATTTAAATAAAATTTTATACACAGATATTCTAGAGCCTGTGAAAGTACATAGGCTACTTTTTACCGCGTTAATTGACATATACGCGAAGCTCAAAAGATACCTAATAACAATTTCAGTTTGAATTACTAGTCTTAGATCGACTGCCTTGTTGGTCTAGTGGTTAGCGTATGCGGCTGCTGATCAAGAGGTCTCGGGTTCGATTCCCGGGTCAGACCAAATATTTGTGTGATCCACAAATATTTGTTTCGGAGTCTGGGTGTTTTTCTATGTATAATATCTATGTATTTACAAAAAAAAAGTATGTTTATGTATTTATATCAGTTGTTTAGTACCCATAACACAAGCTCTGCTTACTTTGGGACTAGATGATATTGTGTGTAAGATGTCCAAAATATTTATTTATTACTAGTAAACGAAATTAACACGTACAAACAAACAAACAAACTTGTTATCTTTATAATATTACTATCTACGAAGATAAACTTCAAAATAATAAAACTGTATTATACTTATCAGAAATCGATTTGAAGTATTTTGTTTTTAATCGACTTCACCATGAGGGGTCGTGAGATTAAGATATTTCAAGTGTCAAAGTGACTACTCTGCTGATGGAAAGCATGAATAGAACGTTGAAAACATTCATCGACAAGATTACGTAGCCACAAGGAGTCTTGCCAGACCCCAACCCGCACTCGGCCAGCGAGGAGATACACCCAGCAATAGGAGATTATGGGTTGTTAATTGATTCATTGTTCTACGAATTCCGTGTCAACTGTTCGTGTGGTGACGGATTAGGAATACAGAGTGTCACCACCCCTATTCATCCCGCGGGTATCCTAAAAAGCGACTAAGGGATAAACTACGCAAGACAACATCAATGCAAAGAGAAGGAAAACTTGTAAAACTTGGAAAACTAGCGTGGTATAGTAGGCCTTTCTTAGAAGAGGCCTGTGTCCAGCAGTGGACTGTTGAAGGCTGTTGATGATGACTACAAATTCAAGTTATAATAACCTTACTACTTACGTAATCAAACAATGATATAATTATCACTTATTCTACTTGTCAAACGTACGCGCACGAATGGAGATGAGATAGCAACTAAAAATAGCGAAATCTAAAGATCATTGACGTGTGCCTTGTCACGATCTATTGGCCGATTTGATGACCTTCAACAAGACGGAATGACTGGGCTTTTTAGAATAACATAAGTACTCATTAAGTAAATTTGACAAGAGCTATATACGTTTGGTAATAAACAATTTTTGTTCTTTATATTTTAACTGCCTCGTTGGTCTAGTGGTTAGCGTATGCAACTGCTAATCAGGAGGTCTCGGGTTCAAATCCCGGGTCGGGCCAAAAAGTGTTTTTGGGTTTTTCTTAGGAAATTCCTAATAGCAGCCCGGAGTTTGGAAGTTTGGCGGTGATTAAAGCCCGTGCCGTAAAGCACGTAAAGCCGTCGGGCCCGGTTGTCATGAACATCTCTGGCAATCGTTATTGGGAAGTCAGTGCCCTCAAATATAGTGACAACTAGTTCAATCTTTTCAGTTCTCCCTTAGGGTTGCGGAGGTCCGATGCCAGTCGCTCCGTAGAAAAACTTAAATTCAGGTAAAACCGGTTAAACTAGTAGCCGGCCCCAAATAAACTTGGGAATAAAGGCTCGGAAGATGATATTTAAGCCCCCAAAGTGACTCTACTCTCCCTAATGTAAAGTATGAGAACACAGGAGTATCGTTCACCATCCTCATTTTGAGGGTAAGTAATGCCATGGCGGCCTTGTTAGTTGTTTCTGCAACTCAACAAACTCAGAAAAACAATTTGAGAATCACACAGTGTTATCCCGTGATGGATTTGAACTTTCAACACTTGGCGTAGTAGGAAACGGTGTGGCGGCAGCTTAAAACACTAGGAGAACCGTGCAATCGAATATTCAGTAAGTATATACGTTAAATATTTAGATGTCAATCAATTTTTAACCAACTTCAAAAAAGGAGGAGGTTCTCAATTCGTCGTAATCTTTTTTAGGGTTCCGTAGCCAAATGGCAAAAAATGGAACCCTTATAGATTCTTCAATTCTGTCTCTCTGTCTGTCCGTCCGTGTGTCACAGCCAATTATTTCCGAAACCATAAAAGCTATACTGTTGAAATTTGGTCAGTCGATGTATTATGTGAACCGCATTAAGATTTTTACATAAAAATAGAAAAAAAAAACAATACATTTTGGGTGTCCCCATACTTGGAACTGAAACTCAAAACATTTTTTTTCATCAAACCTATACGTGTGGGGTATCTATGGATAGGTGTTCAAAAATAATGTTGAGGTTTCTAATATCATTTTTTTCTAAACTGAATAGTTTGCACTGTGTGTTTCCCCCCCTCTATCTTCTAAAATAAGAGAGTGATAAAACTAAAAAAAATATTAGTTGTAAATTAACATGCAAACTACCAACGAAAATTGGTTTGAACGAGATCTATTGAGTAGTTTTTTTTTAATACGTCATAAATCGTAACACGCAATTTACCTTTCATCAAATCAATACACTAGTATAAAAACATCGATGAAAGTTACAACGAACTACAAGAACTTTTATATGATGTTACACTTGCTGATACGGAACCCTTCATGGGCGAGTCCGACTCGCACTTGGCCGCTGTTTTTTTATGTATGTTCAACGATAATTTCGTCGTTTATGAACCGATTTCAAAAATTATTTTTGCATTGGAATGGTGGTCCCATCGTCACCATATCAGGATCTGATGACGGGATCCCAAGGAAATCGAGGGAACTCCTCAAATATCATAGGCACAATTGTCGCGATTTGGGTACTCAGAATGGTTTTTCTTTGAAGTCGGTTCCTTTTTGTTACAGCGCTATAGTTTTTGAATGTTTGTAAAATTATTTGGCTAGCTGCGAAGGTCTTGTGTGAGTTTATTTTACACTAGCTAAGTTCCTCGGTTTTGCCCCCGATTGCGGTTATATTCTTACAAAAACGGCGAGTAACTCCAAAATTCCATCGCTGTTTAAATTTAAGTTGATTTTATTTTGTTTATAGTTGACTTATTCATTTATACCTCTTTGGGTTACAGAAAATCCTACTAATATTATAAATGTGAATGTAAGTTTGTTTGTTACACTTTCACGTGAAAACTACTCAACTGATCACCATGAAACTATGTACATAGGACACTTTTTATGAAAAAAAAACATTACGAAAAATAATAAAATTTACATAACCGAGATACAAGCGGGAAAAGCTGAATGCAAAAGCTAGTCTTCTTCTTCTCTTTAGCTAAAAAGAAAACACAATAAATTCACTTCTTCCGTTTTCGAAGTCGGTTAAAAACAAAATACTTGAGATTGATTATATTGATAAATGCAACAGTTGCATAATTCTCTCGTAACACTGTTCGTATTAAGATAAAACTTGGGTTTTTATTATCTGTATCTCTCTGCATATCTTTACTATCTCAAAGTATAAATAAAAATATCCAGAGTCTATTTCTTGAATTAGTTTAAGATTCATTCTCAAATATTTAGTGTCATTTTATATTTATTAGTCTAAAATATAATGTATTAGATCAATGTTAGTGACAGCCCTGGAGTTTATAATTAAAAGTAATTAATTTAATAAAAGGTAGGATAATAATATTTATTCAAAATTGATTATGTAATAAGTATAATAATAAAACTGCCTTGTTGGTCTAGTGGTTAGCGTATGCGGCTGCTGATCAAGAGGTCTCGGGTTCGATTCCCGTGTCAGACCAAATATTTGTGTGATCAACAAATATTTGTTTCGGAGTCTGGGTGTTTTTCTATGTATAATATGTATGTATTTACAAAAAAAAAGTATGTTTATGTATTTATATCAGTTGTTTAGTACCCATAACACAAGCTCTGCTTACTTTGGGACTAGATGATGTTGTGTGTTGTCCAAAATATTTATTATTTATTTATTTACACTATATTGTACACATGAAAGATATTCATAAACTACAAGAAAAAACGTCAAGTACAAAGAGCATAACCAAAAACTGAGTTGTCTTCTAACAAACACCAGAATTGTGAACACAGGATAGTAGGAAATTAAAAGTATTACATTTGATCCATGTTTGCTAGTAATTCACACACACGTTGTTCCTCTGTAATCTTACCTTTGGATATTTTTAGGCCGGTCGACGGCCTCCAATTAAACTTCACGACTGTTATCTAATGACCTCTGAATCACGAAAAGGCTCATAACATATAATACAACAAACGGTCACCCATCTAGGTACTGACCGCGCAGTTGTTGCTTACCCTCGGTGATTATGTCCAATCACGTAAGGCTTCTTGCCACATATAGTATTTGGTATAAATTACTATATGTAACAGTACAATTATGTATATTGGTCGTATTAGATGTAGTTTATGTATGTTATACATATGTACTAAATTATTATGTACCATGGACAATTTATCTTTGCACCTCAATCTCATCTTATTTTTAGATCACCTGAAGGTTGACTGGGAGAGAATGTCTCATGGCATTAAGTCCGCCTTTGTACAACAACTGCAACAAGTTTTAAATAAATAAATCATGTTTATTTTATTCTTCTTCCAGGTAACATCATAGAAGAAAGAAAAATGAAGAAGATTCTATTGCTATTCTTAGCAATTACTTGTCTAGAAGGTGCTCCTAATCCAGATGTGGTGGAGACACCGAACGGGCCAGTGAGGGGGGTACAAAATGAGAAGGGGGATTTCACCATGTTCCTTGGAGTGCCGTACGGAGTGGTGGACGAAGATAATCCTTTTGGGGTAAGTCTTCTATAACTTCTTCTTCTTCCTAGCCTTTAGCATTCCAAAGATTATTTGGAGTCGGCTATTAGTTCAACCGGTTTTATTTGAATATAAGTATATGCTTACGGAGCGACTGGCATCGAACCTGTGCCATCGTGAGGACGATATGGTGTGGGTAACTGTGTTGCATTGTATAAACTCACAATGAGCATGGTGGCCCATAGTTCTGGATTCGACTCATACTTTCTACCGGGCAGAGCGGAGTCCGTTTGGGAGGCTTAAATTTATATAAAAGGAGTTAACTTTTCAGTATATTTTTGACTGCACTGACTTCTCAATAACGATTTCAGTTCATGACAACCAGAACTGACGGTTCATTGTGCTATCTGAGACACGGCTGTGATACACTGCCAAACTTCCAGACTCCGGGTGTCATTAAGAATTTCTTGTAAGAAAAAGTCTGTAAAACTTTTGACTGAACCCGGGAATAGGACCCGAGAGCTATTCATTGGCAGTCGCATGCTAAATGCTAGATCAACGAGACAGTTGTGTCACTTTTTGTAGAGTATTTTATGGTACAAGAGATGAATGATCAGTCGTAAGTGGTATGTGATTATCATCCCCATTAGTTAATTCCCCACTCAAAAGTTACAAGTCTGGGGGAATCTTTTCAGCACCTCAACTAAAATGAAGAACTATTCTATTTCTCTATTCTTTTGTCTCATTGGCTCATGTCACTCAGTCACGTGATCATTAAAAAATATTTCGCAATGAAAGAAGATAATAAAGAATATTCTGGGCTGGTCTCTCTTTCTCTGTTACTCATTCAGTAAGAATCTGGAGCTGATTTAAGCAGTACTGCAACTGCAGAAAGCGTATAAAATAAATAAATACTGCCTTGTTGGTCTATCGGTCAGCGTATGCGGCTGCTGATCAAGAGTTCTCCGGTTCGACTCCCGAGTCGGACCAAATACTTGTATGATCTGCAAAATTAATTTCGGAGTTTGGGTGTTTTCTATGCATAATCTGTATTTGCAAAAAAAATATTATGTATTTATATCAGTGGTCTAGTATCTATAATACAAGCTCTGCTTAGTTTGGGACTAGATGATGTTGTGTCATTCGCCCGAAATATTTATTTATTTTTATCTTTTTTAACTTCTCCAGGATGCAAAACCAGTTCCTAAGTTCGAGTCAACCTACGATGCAGTATCAGACTCCACACTTTGCCCTCAATACGCTGGAAGAACTGGAAAACCTGTTGGTGAGATCAACTGTCTAAAGCTAAACATCTACGCACCAAACCATATCAAACCTAAAGAGAAACTTCCTGTCATGTTCTACATTCCTGGTGGTGCCTTCGTTGGAAATGATCCCAACAGAGCGATGTTGGGACCTGAACTCTTGATGAAACATGACATAGTCCTCGTAACCATCAACTACAGAGCTGGTATCTATGGTTTCCTATGTCTAGATATACCTGGTTACAACAACCAAGGATTCAAAGACCAGATTTTAGCACTAGAATGGTTGAAAGAAAACATAGAAAGTTTTGGAGGAGATCCTAATGAAATAACCGTGTTTGGACAGTCTGCTGGTGCTATGAGTATCGATATGATGTTACTAGTAAAAGAACCTCTATTCCAAAGGGCTATAATACAAAGTGGAGTAGCACTCACACCTTGGGTTATTGATAAAACTAATTTAGCACCTGTGTACGTAGCCAAAGAACTTGGCTTTAAAGGTGACGATGTCAAAGCATCGCTGGATTATTTGAAAGGTTTTAATGCTATGGATGTTATAAATGCAACAAATACTTTGAACATATATGGTACTTTTGATCATCCTCTAACAAGACCGTGTGTAGAAAAAGGAAGTGATAGTGCAGTTTTGCCAGACTATCCCGTTAACTTAAAACCTAAAGTCAAAGATATAGATATAATGATTGGTCATACGCTAAGGGAGGCTTCGTTTAGATACCCAGTGGCTGACGCATCGTATTACAATAGTTATACATTTGATATCGAACTAAGGCAAGATTTCAGTGAACTTTTAGACGAGAAACTTGTTAGAAACTTGTATATTAAAGATGAGAAAACAAGTCTATCAGTCCGTCCAGAAATTTTGGACTTCGCATCTGATTTTGCCTTCGCTCATCCTACAGAACGAACAGTAGATAGATATTTAGAAGCCGGGGTTAAGAATGTATATAAATATTTGTTTACTTACGAAGGTGATAGAAATGTAATGTCAAAGATGATGAATACGAACGATGGAACACTTCATGGTGATGATATGGGTTATTTATGGAATGGGGACAGTTTGCCGGACGAAGCGAATGCTGCTGATCAGAAAATGATCGATATTATGACCAAATTGTTTACAGATTTCGCTAAATATGGGTAAGTAGCCGTACTAAATTCCCTCATGCTCATTTCAGATGATTTTTTTAGTTTTATAAACTAATGCGCAATTTTTAGTAAGTAATTAGTAGTAAGTAGTATTATTTGCAACAAATTAAGGATGTAATTCGGTTCTTTACACTTATTCTGCATAGTCTATTTGGCGTCTGAAAAATCAAAATGTTTTTCTTTCAAGTATTCCTTTCGAAGCACTTTCGAAACGATACATTACTCACAAGTGGCGGTTCTAAAATTTCATGCCTCACATAGGCAAATGAAAAAGTAGACTTACAAATTTTTAATTAAATAAATAAGCAAATTAGTACCTAAATTTCAAAACTAAAAATCTATATTTATTAAAACTTCCTGCAAAACATATTGCACAAGGTGGACTTAATGCCACAGGCATTTTCTTCCACACAAAACCTTTGGGTGTTGCGAAGCTGTTTGTGGCAGGTTTTATTTGTAGAGAGTTCCTAGAGAAATAGAAATAATTCTAAAAAAATCTATACATTATTCATATTGGCGACGTTGATACATGTACAAAGCATGTACAACCAATTTGTTCACTATTTATGATGATAGTGAGATGTAAAACATCTTCCCATTTGAGCACTTAGGTCTTCCCTAATGGTTTGTGACAGTAAATATATCAAAAAGGATAACATAAGTCTCTATAAGTGAACTCTTAAATTTAGGAGATGGTAGTGAAAATGGTCATTAGACATTCAAAGTTAAACTTCGTGATTTCTGAAGGGTCTTTGTATTATTATTTTCAAATTTTAAGAGCCTCTACATAATGTATACAAATAATTTTAATAAATATACATGAACAATGAACCTAAAAACTAAAAACCTTAAAAATTATAATAAAACTAGAATATATTATTATAAGGAGTCCCTTTAGGCAGGTTCCGAAGATACTGGCAGCGTTCCCCCCTTTGAATAGCTATACTAATTCTTTGTCCGAGGTTACTGCCAGCTTTTTGGTCCCCTATGACGTCGACTAACCTTGACCCCACGGACCAAGGGTCTCGACACCGAATTTTCGCCACCGAATATTCCGAGCCTAGACCCCTGTATTTGCATGCTTCAGCTTTTTCATGTTTACATGTTTTGATTTCACATTCTAACGATGTACCATTTCTTTCAGTAACCCAACGCCTTCAGGTCCGACTCCCTTGATACCTGTGACCTGGGAACCAGCAATCGGTGAGCGCAGACCGTATTTGCTCATAGATGAGCCTCTCTCTATGGAAACCAGACTCTTCAATGAGAGAATGGTCTTCTGGGATATGTATTATAAGTTACACAGTGATAAAGTTAAAGGACGGAGCAACTTATAGTATTTTTAACCGACTTCAAAAAAGAAGGAAGTTCTCAGGTCGGGATCTTTTTGATAAGTAAATTTATTCAGTGTGTAGACAGTAGATTCAGTGAACTTTACTTCTTTAAAAGACTTTTATTTCAAGTGGACAAATAAACTTATATTCAATATATTTGTGATATGTTTTTAATTCTGTTCTAGTCCTGAATCCCCATACAAATAATTAAAGTACCTGGTGACCGAGCCTTGCTCGGTTCCTGCTATTTATTGTTTAACACCACCATCTATTGTCTCAATTAGCTGTAGTATAGCTGTCTTGGAGTACTAAGTGGTTTTTTTTTATATAGTTTATGTGGAATAGGCGTTTGTCTTCCATCTCACCTGATGGAAAGTGTAGATGAAGACGAAGACTTCCAAAAGAAACCTGTTCACTCTACTCTTAAAGGCTCCGGAGTTTAACCTATCAGGAAAAATAGACCTAGACAGGTCGTTCCAAATTTTGGCGACTCTCACCAAAAACGAACTGTCAAACCGTTTGGTTCGACTTTTGGGTATGTCAACAACGTATGAATGAAACTTTTGCCTGCGCCTAGTAGTCCGATAAAGGAATGGAGATGGCTCGATCAGTTCGAAAAGAGCTTTTGAGCACTCTCCAAAGTGTATCCTATAGAAAACCGATAAGCTGGCAACTCGACGACGATGCTCAAGTGTTACTGAAAGAGTAGCATAGATGTCGCAAGCAATATTTAGGGAAACGTAAAACAAAAACTAAAGAAAACTCGCATTTTCCCAAACATAACACTAATCTAGATCGATTTTTCACCTTCGAATACCCATAAATACCAAATTCAAGGAAATCGTTAGAGCCGTTTCCGAGATAACAAATATTTGTAGAAATAAATAAAATTTAAGTAACTATCTGCATGTATTACAATATCCAAATTAACAGTTTTTGTATAATATCAAATTATAAGTTACTCATGCTTTCCATCAGGCAGAGTAGAGGCACTTTGGTATTCTTAAAGATGAATAAAAAAACTGGTGCGTGCCTTCTGCCTAAGCAGCAGCTTATGTCCAGCAGTGGGCTGTCTAAGAGCCATTGAAGAAGATGACAAAAAAAACACATCAATATACATCTGTACATTTTATTCATTATTAAATAACATGCATGACTTAATAACTATATAATAAATAAACCTCGTTATTATTGTACTGTTAACGACTATTGGTCTATGACGTAAATCTACCCAGTCCTATAATGCGATGGCGTGAAGATATGAGCGCTTTTGTATTTAATGACGGATTTTGTATTCAACTGAAATGTAGTCAGTCTAATCAGAAAACATTTAAGAAATAAATTGGGCTCGATCTCTTCATCTTATTCTGATTTTTTGACAAAAAAATCAGAAAAGAGAAAAGATATCTAACGCAATATGGCTTATAATTACAGTAAATAGAGATTAAAATACACTTTAAAAATGAAAATAGTTAATACAATTTATATCAGAGCAATAAAAAAACGCTTGGATCTAAACGCCTATGAGCATATTTGTATCAAACAAAGTAGAGATGAGCACATTTGTATTCCGTTAACATTTGTATTGCCCGACATATCTGATGTTTGATACAATATGTAATTACTAAACTAATATTCTGACAAACCCGAAGAATACTGTAGCACTTTATAAGTTAATATTTTAAATAATATTTTAAATTAAAGACTAAATTCTTTTTTCTACAATGGCTTTCATACCATGATGGCTTCAACAAACACTTGACATGTAGGATTATTGATACAATGATGATCATTATACACTTAAATTACTCATTAAAAATTTTCGTCACTAACATCGCGAAATATATTAATGTGTATGTTGTATTGTGAGGACTACATCCTTACTAATATTATAAATTTGAAAGTAACTCTGTCTGTATGTTACGCTTTCAGGCCTAAATTGCTGACCAGATTTTGATGATTTTTTAGGTATTATTAAGATTATTTATTATTATTATTAAGATGTTTCGTGACATGTAAATCTAAAAATTCAAGACACAATGTGAATTACTGTTACTAATAAGCTTAAAGGCAATACTAATGACTTTGATAAAAGATTCAAGACTGTCACTAACTAAACGGCAGAAAATCTTGCTTGTGCCTTACTTACTATAGGACACAGGCAAACGCCAGAAATCTTCCAAAAACTTCTTTCAAGACTTTACATTACTCAGTTCCAAATACATTTCAAATTTATACAAATCGCGAATATTATGGAGAAATTAAAAATACATCAGTCTCTGTCAAATCAAAACAGAAATCTCTCCAATTTTGCCAGGGACTTCTTAAGCTTCCTTTTCAAATGTTTGTTGAGAGACTAGACCTTATAAGATTATTACGCCTTAGATTTACCGCTAGACTCTTCCTCACTTATACTAGTAGCTACCGATATTTCCGTAACAGGTTCTTTTTCATCAAAATATATTGCAACTTCATTATCATCTTTGTCGATTGATTGTTCAGCTTTGGCAGGAGGGGGTAGAACTACTTCACTCCTCACAGATCCAGCTGTCTTCAAATCACATGGTCCGTTATGGTTGTGCACGTTACGAATCTCAGTCTGTATTTGTTGAGATGCTTGTACTGCTTGGTCCTTCGTGCGATCAACTGGTTCGTAGCCCGCTGGCAAATCTATTCCTTCAAAACCGTCCAGAGCTTGGCTTGAGAAGAAATTCTGGAAATTGACTTGAGGCAGCGACTGTTGGCGAATTTGATTGTGCAATTCTTGTTGTTTATTCAAAGATTGTTGCTGCTGTTGTTGAAAGGAAATTTGTTGCTGTTGGTGTGAGGCCTGCTGCTGTTGATTTTGTAGCTGTGAAGACTGTTGTTGTTGATTCAAAGATTGTTGCTGCTGTTGTTGAAAGGAAATTTGTTGCTGTTGGTGTGAGGCCTGCTGCTGTTGATTTTGTAGCTGTGAAGACTGTTGTTGTTGATTCAAAGATTGTTGCTGCTGTTGTTGAAAGGAAATTTGTTGCTGTTGGTGTGAGGCCTGCTGCTGTTGATTTTGTAGCTGTGAAGACTGTTGGGCGTGTTGTTGATTGTTCTTTGAAGGACCTTCTACGGCTTGAAGTATGCTTTGCAATAGACCTTCGGATAGTAATTGATCGTGCGGTACGCCGTCTTTACTGTTTTGGTTATGAGACCCTTGAATTTGGACAGAATAAGAACCTATTTTACTAGGAATAGGTACTCCTGTATGTATATTCTGATTAGTTGCGGCTATCTTCTGTTGCAGCTCTTTCGCTTCTTGATTTAAATCTCTGATACGTTCAGAGGTCTTTAGAATTTCATTACTCACGTATTGTAGTCTTTCATCTTTAATTGGATATTTATTGTTTGACGTTTTACCTTTTTGTGCGCTGTAACTTTCTCGTTTTTCATTTTTGATTTCGTTCGACGGGTGAACAATGCTGTGAGAAGAACCCTTTGCCAAGGAGTCTGATATTGAATAGAAATTCGAAGACTTGTTCAAAGTTGTTCCTAAAGCGCTCAAGCTGTTCACATATCTAGCAGCGAGATCAGCAGGAATCTTCTCTCCAGATTGAGCAGCTCTCAATATAGCTTCATGATACGGACAGTGTTTCAAAATTGCAGCAGCATCTAAGTTCGAGAGGTTGGCCAAGAGAGTGCCATCAATAGATGAAGTCACGGCGTTGTGACTGGATCCTGATGTTACATGGTCTCCAATTCCTACTGTCAGTAATGGTACGGAATAAGAGTCAATAGGAGATCCGTATAGATTAGAAGGAACTTGCTGCTGAGGCTGGAAGTTTATCGGATTTCCAGAATGCGGTAGACTGTATAGATTCGTCGGTTCTATCGATAAAGAAACGCTATTTAAACCTGAATTTCCAGTATGTATGTTGATGTCTTTAACTTCCCTTATTGGCGGTGGCAAGTACGAGGGACCTTGGTGACCGTGATCTGAGTGATGAGCATCTTTTTGCTGTACTGTTTGTCCGATGTGTTCAAATAAACCTTCAGGTACTGATTCTCTGAATTTGATCGGTTTTTGAGGAGAATTAAATCCAGAATGACCTCCGCCTGAGTGGTATCCATAAGGCAGAGGTAGATTATTATTGTGCTTAGGAGGAGCTCCGTACTGACTTCCTAAAGGTACACCGTAGAAACCTGAAGGTGATACAAGACCTTTAGCTCCTTGTTGTCTTAAATTGGCAGGGTACGGTCCATTTGAAGAGAAGGAATCAACTGGAGGAGCTCCATAGGTATCAAAAGGTTTGCCCTGAACAATTGATATGTCTCCGTGATGTCCATGATCTTGGTTTTCCGTATAGTGTGCTTCGAAGACTGTCTTTGATTGATCTATGCCATTTGAGTCACCGCCAACTATAGCATTCAAATCAATATTGGACAGAGCATCCTGGTGAACATTGGCATATCCTGTACTTATCTGAGCTGATGAGACTTGGTTATGTTGGTCAACATTTGGCAAAGATTGGTCGAAATGTATCTGTACATCTTGGTGTAGGTCGTTTCCAAAGTTTTGGTTTATTGGCAAAGATAGGCCAGGTATTGGTTTCCAACCATCGTAGAGTACGTGTGGTGGGGTTGGTGGTGCTGGGATACCTGGATGAGGTGGCCTGGGGTTTGGGTCAGGTTGCGGAGGACCGTAGTGACCGGCACTACCGATATTTTGTAAGACAATTTGATCATTCGGACCTAGTGGCCCTCCGATTACATGGCCTGGAGGTCCATAGGATTCACTAGGGAGCGGAAAGTTTGGTTTTAAATCCACTGGTAGGGATACCAAAGGGGTACCATAGATAGGGGCTGGTAAGTTCAAACCGATATCGATATTATTATCGATTGGAGGCAATGAAAGTGCTGGAAGTTCAGGTAGTGGTGGAGGACTTGCTATTGGTGGACCATAATTGATTTTAGGAGGGCCATAAACAGGTTTAGGTGGGCCATACACTGGTTTCGGTGGTGAAAAGATGGGTTTGTTAAAGGAAAATTTTGGTGGTTTAAAAGGTACCCCATAAATTGGTTTTGGAAAACTCTGCTTTGGTGGGCCATAAGTCTTCTTTGGAGGTCCATATACCGGCTTTGGCTGGCTGAATTTGGGTGGGCCGTATACTGGTTTAGGGGGGCCGTAGGTTTTAGGAGGGCCGTAAATAGGCTTTGGTTTGAATATGGGGGGAGGTGGGCCGTGGTAGGCTTGGTTTGGGAAGGTCACTGGTGCAGGTGGGCCGTAGGCACCTGGAGGCGTGTTCTGGAAATCTTGCTGATTCGGTACTCCATACACCGGGGCTGGTAATTGCAGATCTGAAACTAGGAGAAAAATAAATTAAGAATTTCAGTAATTCCTGAAAACATGAAGCATTTTCAATTTTGGAATTGAGGTATTTACTGGTATCATCAACAACCCATAACGTCCCACTGCTGGGCTCAGGTCTCCTCTCAAGAGAGGGATAAGGCCATACGTTATTCATTTAAATCACGAGCAAAGCCGCGGAGCGTAACTAGAAAAATATTATTTAAAAAAAATAGCCTAAGGTATTTCACATGTCAGCTATCAGCCAGTGAAAGTCCCGTCGAAATCGGTACAGCCGTTCCAGAGATTACTCGAAACAAACAGACCGACAGACAAAAATTCTGAAAATTGCATTTTTGGTTGAAGTACCCTATATACTTTCATATTTAATTAAAAACTTTATTTGATATTCTAAACAGACTCTTCAATTATTTTTTTTCCACTTACTTGTATTTGGTAGATCCTTGGGAGGTCCGTATGCGTCGGGAGGCAACGGTTCCCCATAAGAGTTGGAGAGAGATGCTTCTCTTTTCTGTGCTGTTCCTGGAAACCAAACACCATGGGAATTAATAAAAACACATTCTTTTGTTTGTTTAGTTCCCTCAAATATACTGACAAGTACTTCAACCTTCGGATTCAGCTCACCCTCAGGGTTGCGGAGGTCCGGTGTAAAAATTGATATTCAGGTAAAACCGGTTGAACTAGTAGCCGTCCACGTCTTAGGAATAAAGGCCTAGCCTTTAGCAGAATGCTTTTTTTTTGTATATCTCAGTCTACCAAAGTGAGAGTCAGTAGAGTCACCATTCTGCATTGTCTACCCTTACGATGAGGATGGTGACCCTGTGGCAACTTCGACATACAGCGCTAGCAAAAACATACAACAGCGCCATCTACCAAAAGGACACTGAATCACGAAGAAACATGGAATTAACTATACAGAGTAACTACTAATCCTGAATCGCGATAGAGAAATTATCGCGCCGATAAGCATATATACAATATCCAAACATCAACCGTTGGGCCGTGGCCCTCCAGAAATGATCACTTCGCCTGATCAGAGGATCCTCCCTTTGTGTTGGAGTGGCACGAGACCCGTTCCTCCACAACCCTTACTCATGGATTCTACACATGCTTTCCATCAGGCAGAGTAGAGTCACTTTGGTAGGGCGAAATATAAAAAAAGAGTATTTTAAAAGTATGTTTAAAAGTGCTGAACATACCCGACTGCGAAGCTTCAGCTAGAAGGTCCTGATCGCTATCCTTAGTCACCAGTCCTGGATGTGTCTCTTCTCCTGCCACCGCACACAGCGTCACCAGAAGTATCAGGTACACCTAGAATTGGATAAAACTTCTTGAGAAATTTATTAAAACAGTTCCTAAATCTGAAGACAATAAGACTACTTCCATACTTATTAACTCCTGGTACATAAAGCCTTTTACGCCTGCCTGGTGGAAAGCATGAATAGAATCCAGGAGTAGGGGCCACCAGACTCCCTGAGATGCAGGGAGTATGGCGATCCCGACCCAAACTATGGCGGCTTCGTGAGATGCTTTTTCACACCCCTCTTATAGGAGCCGGGATCATAGTGGGAAGGAAACACGTGAGCTGGTAGTGAGTTCCAGTTTTTATCCGGTCGATACAGGAAAGAAGAGTTAACCGTTTAGTTCTAGTGTGTGTTTCAAGTCACGCCTTTCTAGGTTTCCGTAGTTCATGACTTGGAACCTTTACAGATTCGTCATATCCGTCCGTCGGGCCTCGACCTGCCGCTCAAATGGTTGGTGTTAGAAAGATAAAACTTTGCATGAATATGTCTTGTAAATACGTCGATAAAGTACTTTTGCAAATTTCCATTCTTCGTAGTAGGGTAGGAAAACTATAGCGGTTTTGATAGGTTTTTAATTTCAGGAGTTATTAACTTGTTAAATATGCTCACTTGGAAAACTTCGTACAAAAATAAAGAATTAATAAGTAAACATAACAATTACTACCAGTATGGTAACTACGGAGCCCTAGCCGTGACCTGACACGCACTTGGCAATTTTTTTCTTTTTTAATTTACGAAAGCTTGGATCTTAGAACGGGCTTATTGGAGATTAACTGAATCCTGCGGTGGTACCTGCGGTTTTTACACGCTTTATAATAGCTTCACCTGTATGTTTATGTTTGTTTGTATGTTTGTAACCGACTCCTTTGGGTGCGATTTTGACCCACTTTAAATGGCCAGATTTCGTTCAAACTTTGTAGATTTATCGAGGACCGATGACAATACAGTAATTTGAAAAAAAATAAGTTTAAACAAATTAGTATTTTTCTCAAAAAAATTGTTTTAAAAAACTAAACAAACACACTTTTAAACTAAAAAGTAGAAAATAATTTTAATTTAAAAAGCGTGGGACCACGTTATTTAAACATTTCCATAAAGCACCCCACGCTTTTTTACCTTTAATTTTTTTTTCTTTTTCAACTTTTGTGTAAAAATATTAATGCGGTTCACAGAATACATCTACTGACCAAGTTTCAACAGTATAGCTCTTATAGTTTCGGAAAGTGGCTGTGCCATACAGCCGGACAGACAGACATGACGAATCTATAAGGGTGCCGTTATTTGCCATTTGGCTACGGAAACCTAAAAACACCCAAAACTCCGTATCAAATATATGCAGATCACATAATTTTGTCCGAGCCGAAAATCAAACCCGACTGCTCAGTCATAGCAGACATATTGAGCCACCGAGGCAGTCGCTTCACCAACAACCCATAACGTCCCACTGCTGGACTTGGGAATCCTCTCAGGAGAGATTTAAGGCCATACGTCCCCACGCTGGCAGAGTACGTGTTGGGGACTGGCAAGACACGCTGTGACTACGTAATCTTGCCGATGGTTGTTTATAAGCTACCCGAAGAAGAATAACAACCGGGACCGACTGCTTAACTTGACCTCCCAATCTCGGAAACGCTCATTACATATCATGCAGAAAACGGTCACCCATCTAGGTAATAACCACGCCATCGATGCTTACCTTTTTTTTTTTTTTTTTTTTTTTTTTCGTGCGGAAATCCCCACGGATGCCACCAGTTGGTGACTATGTCGGACTCGAACCGACTAAAACCGCACGCCGTGTCGGGTACTATGAGTCGAGGAACCAGGTATACCCTCGAAAGGAAGTCCCTGGAACCCCGACGCATCGATGCTTACCCTCAGTGTTTGTTTCCTATCACCTAAGGCCACTTAAAGAGGAGTATTTATGTCATTTCCTTAAGAACTTCCGTCACAAAACAACCTCAGAGCGACTCCGTTCCGAATACTGCAAGAAAGTTAAACCAGTTTGAGTGACGATGGGAAACCGTTGATAAATAGTTAATTGATCACGTGACACGGAACGTAATTAGCGATAGTGATGCGCTTCACTACCGGCTGATATATCGATAACAGGTACGGCGGTGATTAATAAAAGTGGTTATGTTTTCATTAAATTTTTGTTAATAGTAATATTATTAACTTTATTAATCTGCCGCGTTGGTATAGTTAGCGTGTACGACTACTGATCAACGAGGTCTCGGGTTCTAATCCCAGGTCATGCCATGCAAAAAAATATTGAAAAGTGATGGTAGTCCATATGAAAAACTTTAAAGGAAAACTATAATGGCTTAGATAACTTTGTTAGTTCAAAAGTTACAGGGGTGTAACTTATAAAATATGCTTACTTGGAAAACTTTGTACAAAAGAACACGAAATAATAAGTACATAAATAAACAGTTATTTATTAAACACGATTTTATACTCACGTGCCATTATGTGTGACTACGAAACCCTATCCTATGCGTGGTCTGACACGCACTTGGACAGTTTCTATATATCCTACAGAGGGTAGTAAAATTTAGGTAAGTCGTCTTAATTACCTATAAACCTTAAAAAATATACTCCCATTTATCTACCAGGTCTCAAAGCGAATATACATGTTTGTTTTCTATGTATAATATGTATGTATTTACAAACAAAAAGTATGTTTATGTATTTTATATCAGTTGTCTAATACCGATAATACAAGTTTTGCTTAGTTCGGAACTAGATGGCTTTGCGTGTAATATGACCGAAATGTTTATTGTAAAGAAACTAATAAGTATATACCAACATAAACTGTATAACATAATCCCGAAAGCAATTATCTGATCAGCCATTAAGCAGATAGAATCCACTGGTAATGATATTCATCCGGGAAGCATCTGTGCTGGTGATTGATGAGGTAGAAACCGTGGAAGGAAACACATACCTTTATGATTGGCTTGCAGCCGTTTATGTATTTAAACTTTCGCTGTCATTCAACCATTTTGAATTTCTTGATATTTTGCCTCTCAATATATACTATTAGATTTAGGCTTCACTTGTTATCGTGGTAAAAAGTAACTGTAATAATCCTTACTCAGCCTTTAAAATGTTTTTTTATTCCATAAATATGCTCATATTACTACTATGTTCACTGTTTAGTTGTCGTTGTCTTTCGGTTAATAGGATGATTATATTGTTTGGCAATAATATTGTTAGAATGTGTGATACTAAATTGAGTGTGTATATTGTTTTGTAAACTTGAATTAATATCAAAGAAAAAAAAAACTATATAAATAAATAATTAAATTGCATAAGTTGATGAAAAATGTTATGCAATAGCTTTACCGCTATAGTCCCCGAGTGGCACACGACTTTTTTTTAATTATAAACCTGCTTGTCTCTTCCTGCCTGGTATGAAGCATGAGCAGAATACAAGAGTATATTAACTATCATCAACAGCCTTTAACAGTCCACTGCTGGACATAGGCCTCTCCTTAGAAAGGAGGTTTTGGCCTACTATACCACGTTAGTGAGACGGGTTGGTATAGGGTTGGTTTCGAGTTTTCCTTCTCTTGGCAGTGATGTTAGCTGCTTATTTTGTTCCTTTAGTCGCCTCTTACGACGCCCATGGAATGAATAGGGGTGGTGACACTCTGTATTCTTAATCCGTCACCACACGGAATTATTAACCATAATCATTGCAAATGCAGATAGAAAATATAGTGAGTCACACTATGACGGCCCATTGAGATGCTTGTGCAACATTGTATGGTGAAATGTATTTATCGATATATTTCAAACTAATAAAAAAATTACTTCCCATCACTAGACAACATAGACAATGCAACTTTTTTTTACCATTGTCAATCATTACGGCACAAAGCCGTATATTATCTTGCAGATTCAAATTATAAAGTACACACGTTTTTTTTCTTTATGGGAAGTGGTTAAATAGGAAATGATCTAGAATTAGGAACAGACAGACAAAAGATTTCATTCAAACTGCCTTGTTGATCTAGTAGTTAGTGTATGCCGCTGCTGATCCAGAGGTCTCGAGTTCGATTCGTTGTTGGACCAAATGTTTGTATAATCTACAAATATTTGTTTCGGAGTTTGGGTGTTTTCTATGTATAATATGTATGTATTTACAAAAAAAAGGCATGTTTATCTAATTATATCAGTTGTCTAGTACCCGTAATACAAGCTCTGCTTAATTTGGGACTAGAGGGCGTTGTGTGTAAGATGTCCGAAAAAAATGTGAGTAAGTATGTAAATATGTATGTTTGTTGTTCTTTTATGCAAAAACTACTGAATGGATTTTGATGAAACCTTACAATAGCTCTATAGCTTACATATCGGAATAACAGTTAGGCTACTATTTACCGCGATAACGGACCTACACGTGGGTGGAGACGCGGGCAAAAAAATGATATAAATAATACTAGAACCTAAGTAATTATTTCGTATTGAACTATAACTTTTTTGTGAAAAACATAATCAAATGTCATGTGCTTAATAATGTTTTTAGAGGTTATACGAGTATGTGTGAGAGAAGCTGCCTCGTTGGTCTAGTGGTTAGCGTATGCGGCTGCTGATCAAGAGGTCTCGGGTTCAATTCCCGGTTCGGACCAAATGTTTGTGTGATCTACAAATATTTGTTTCGGAGTTTGGGTGTTTTCTATGTATAATGTGAATGTATTTACAAAAAAAAAGTATGTTTATGTATTTATATCAGTTGTCTAGTACCCATAACACAAGCTCTGCTTAGTTTGGGACTAGATGATGTTGTGTGTAAGATGTCCAAATATTTAAACAAATAGTCGGTTCGTTGGAGGGCCGGAGGACCCAGAGAGAGAGAGAGACTAAATTTGACGTCTGATGTGTCTGTCTTTGTTTGTGTATGGGTGTGTGTGTGTATGTGTGTGCGTGTATGTGTGTATGGGTGCGTGCGTGCGTGCGTGGGTGGGTGGGTGTATGTGTACGCATCGCAGTTTCCAATCGTATAAACCTATTTAGATTTTGTTATTCTTGTTCGAAAGGTGATTTAATTGGGAGTGTTCTTAGCTAAGTTTCATGGAAATGGTCCATCGGTCGGGGTTTCCATTTCATTTTTCTTAGTTTACAGATATAGACTTGACCATAGACAAATGCCTTATATACTTTTAATATAATAAATAATCAAAATAAAAAATAATAAAAGCTATAATATTTAAATATTACAAAGTTTCTACAATAAATTATAATAGTATGAAGAAATTTACGACAATTATTATAAGTCATATCTCTCACCGCTCTCCGCAGCAACATCTGAAACAATTAAAGATAAAATTATTAATTATAATAGATACAGACTTTATCAGCCCACTGGTGGACATAAGCATCTCCTTAGAATGAAGTGGTCTACTATACCACGCTGGCTAGACGGGTTGGTATACAGTTTGCGATAAGGTTTCTATCTCTTTGGAGTGCTGCTGTCCTGGTAGTTTCTCCCTTCAGGACTCTTTTTTTAAATTTAAATAAATATTTCGGTCGTACAGACAACGGCATCTAGTCCCAAACTAAGCAGAGCTTGTGTTATGGGTACTAGACAACTGATATAAATACATAAACATACTTTTTTTTGTGAAGACATACATATTATAAACAATAATATCATCCACAGCCTTTAGTAGTCCACTGCTGGACATAGGCCTCTTATTAGAAAGGAGGTTTTGGCCTACTATACCACGCTGGCCAGACGTGTTGGTAAAGGGTTTGTTTCAAGTTTTTTTTTCCTTTCACGCCTAAACCACTGAACCGATTTTGATGAAATTTGGTATGAAGATAGAACTGAACTTGGGATAGGACATATACATACTTTTTACCTCGATAACCGACATACACGTGGGCGAAAGCTAGTAATAAATAAATATTCGGACATACACACAACATACATATTATATATAGAAATCACTCAAACTCCGAAACAAATATTTGGTCACACAAACATTGGGTGCGACCCGGGAATTGAACCTGAGATCTATTGATCAGCAGTTGCATACGCTAACCACCAGACCAACGAGGCAGTCAACGACAAACTTAGATTACTTTTAATTAAGACTAGCTTCGTCTCGTGGGATTAAGTTAATTATTATTTAAAGCTTATTGTGAACTTTATATAAAATTATTACAATAAGTAAGTTGACACACAAACTAAAAGTCAAGGACGAACTGTCTATGAATGCGTAAGTGTCATGGCGGACGTACATAGAGTCTTAATTTGTCTATGATTCCGTCTTCTGTCTATGGACATACTCTTAATCCCTACTAATATAAATGCAAAAGTATCTCTGTCTGTCTGTCTATTACGTTTTCACGCCTAAGCCGCTGAACCGATTTTGATGGATTTTGGTATAGAGATAGATGGAATTCAAATTCAAATTCAAATTCAAAATTCTTTATTCACTTAGGATGCAATACATCTCTTGTGACAGGTCAAGATTCTACATGTACATTTATGCCATGTTCGCAAACAATAGGTAGAGCCGGAGAAAAGAACATGGCAATAAAATCTCGCGGCCACTCCTTTCAAATCGCCAATGTTTACATAGTTTTAATGTTTATAAACCTGATATGGGGGTAAGGTGCTGCCACTAATATACTATACACCATGTTAGAGGACTGATGCAAATTATAGTGATTAAAAATTAGAACTTATGCTAATTTAAAAAAAAAAACAACAGCCTCAGTGGGTACAACATAGTAGGAGCATCTACTTACAACAAAGGTAAAAACTATATGTGCTCAAATATTGGCCAAATTACTGGTAACGAAAGATTAAATATAAAATATTAATTATAAAGCAGGCACCACACTTCGCTATTCGCTATTCGTTATGCGGGTTATTCGCGCGCAAACGGCGAAGTGTGGAGAGTATATTCGCCAATATTCGCTTTATTCGTACGCATCGAATAGCGAATCGCATATACGTCGACTTGTCGGTTTTTTGACACACTTCAAAGGACACGAATAAGGCGAATACACGCATCGACTGCCCACACTTCGGACGGGTAGTGAAGTGCCCTGTGCATAACTAACAACCATAGACTATAAAACAGTTTTTGAAATAGATAAATCAATTAAACGATTAAAATAACCTATCATATGATCAAAATAATTTGACTTCATTTAAGTATTGTTTCTGTCAATTTAATAAAATAAAAAGGAAATTAAAATAATATGTTTTAGTTCGTTCATTGACCATTAAAAATGACAATGCCCTGTGCATAACTAACAACCATAGACTATAAAACAGTTTTTGAAATAGAATAAATCGATTAAACGATTAAATTAGTTTATTATATGATCAAAATTATTAGACTTCATTTAAGTATTGTTTCTGTGAATTTAATAAAATAAAAAGGAAATTAAAAGAATATGTTTCGTTCGTTCGTATGGTTTCGTTTTGTTCACCATAAAAATGACAATGACACATCTCTACAACACACATTTTTGCCTTATTTGATATACCAGTACGAAGTGTGGTGGCGTGTTTGTTGTTTGCGCGCATAACAAATATTCGGGCGAATACGGCGTAGACACATAACGAATAGCGAATAACGAAGTGTGGTGCCTGCTTTAGATCAAAAGAAAGAGAAGAATGGCCTTTATTAGTCACGTAGAATCTTTACTTACAAAAGTAAAATCATGTTCTTAAACAATGTGATAACAACATTCACATGAGTAGAATAAAATGATAAGGAGTAAGTAGTCAAATCCATTTTTCTTTATCATTTAAAAATTCGTCAACTGTATAATAACCTTTACGTATAAGATAAGTTTTGACTACATTTTTAAACTTTTCCACTGATAGACTCATAACACTAGCTGGTAACCTATTAAAAAATCGCACGGAAAGACCCATAAATGCATTATGCGTTTTAAGTAGCCTATGATATTGACCTACTAATTTATGCTTATGTCTCGTGTTCACCGAGTGAACGTCACTATTCCTGTGATATAAATGCATATTTTGTTTTAAAAACATAATGTTTGCAAATATATATTGTGATGCAACTGTCATAATGCCTATCTCTTTAAATTTTTCTCTAAGGGAAACTCGTGCACCTAGTTTGTAAATCGCACGCACTGCACGTTTTTGGAGAATGAAAATTGTTTGAATATCAGCTGCCTTGCCCCATAGCAGAATGCCATACGACATGACGCTGTGGAAATAACCGAAATATACTAGCCTTGCTGTTTCCACATCCGTAAGCTGTCTGACTTTGCTGACAGCATACGCTGCAGAACTGAGTTTCCCTGCGAGACACGATATTTGGGCGCCCCACTGTAACTTACTATCTAAAGTAATTCCCAAAAAAACCGTTGAATCAACAAAATCTTGGTCATAGGCTACCTTTGACCGCGATAACCAGAGCCGAGGGCAAAACCTAGTACTATATACTGTAATGTAATGTCAAATCACCCTTACACGCAGTCCACCGCTGAACATAGCCTCTCCAATGGCATTTTCGACTGTCTTGTTGGTCTAGTGGTTAGCGTATGCGGCTGCTGATCAAGAGGTCTCGGTTTCGATTCCCAGGCCGGACCACAAATATATTATTTGGAATTTGGGTGTTTCTCTATAATATGTATGTATTTACAAAAAAAAAGTATGTTTATGTATTTATATCAGTTGTCTAGTACCCATAATACAAGCTCTGCTTAGTTTGGGACTAGATGGCGTTGTGTGTTATATATGTCCGAAATATTTAATATTTATTTGTTAGACACTCACATTCCATTTACAACAATAACCACAGGACTTCACTAGTAATAATGCAAATTTACATAATTATCATCAGATATGTGACCCTAAAAGTGACCACACCTTGCAAGTTCCGCGGCCTTGGCAGGTCACTTAATACGGACAACTTTCTATTATAATGTCACTCGTTCTCAATGTTACAGTGAAAGTGAGCTCATATTTCGTAAAGTGAGTATGTTTAGGTAACACTGAGATCATATGTAAGATAGCTGCCTATATTCCGGGGTCGAAGTTAGGGTTGCCAGATCTAAATTTATTACATCAGAAGGCAGCCATAGCCTAAAAAGTGTTTGAAAATAAACAAGTAACATCATATAAAAGTTCTTGTAGTTCGTTGTAACTTTCATCGATGTTGTTATACTAGTGTATTGATTGGATGAAAGGTAAATTGCGTGTTACGATTTATGACGTATTAAAAAAAATCGGCCAAGTGTGTGTCAGGCCACGCACAGGAAAGGGTTCCTCAGTCACCTATAATGGTATGTGGATTTAAAATCGTATCCAATAGATAATTGTTATGTTTACGTATTAATACGTTAATTTTGTATGACGTTTTCCAAGTGAGCGCATTTTACCATATAAGCCTTTATAACTCCTGAACTAAGAAAGTCATCTAATCGGTTATAGTTTTCCTTCAAAGTTCATTAGATGGACCACCATCACGATTTTTTTCAGATTTTTTGAGCCAGCCGTTTAGCTTTTAGAGGGGGGGGGACGCCCTGTTTTTACAAAAAAGTGCCCTTTAAAGTGAAATATCTCGCAAACGGATACCTAAATCAAAAAATCGTCTAGGAAACCCTTTATTGTTTTTAAAAGACCTATCTAATGATACCCCACACGATGGGGTAGCCTCGGGTAAAAAATATCATCCCCACTTTACGTGTAGGGGAGGTACCCCAAATAAAATTATTTTTCATAATTTTATTGTAGCACTTTGTCGACGTAATTACAACACGTATTCATGCAAACTTTCATCTTTCTAGCACTTACCGTTTGGACGGTAAGTCGAGGACGGACGGACGGACGGACGGACGGACGGACGGACGGACGGACGGACGGACGGACGGACGGACGGACGGACGGACGGACAGACGGACATGACGAATCTATAAGGGTTCCGAGTTATGAACTTCGGAACCCTAAAAAACTACTCACTAGAGCTCGTTCAAACCAATTTTCGTTGGTAGTTTGCATGGTAATGTACAACATATTTTTTTTTAGTTTTATCACTCTCTTATTTTAGAAGTTAGAGGGGGGGACACACACACATTTTTCCACTTTGGAAGTGTCTCTCGCCCAAACTATTCAGTTTAGAAAAAAATGATATTAGAAACCTCAACATCATTTTTGAACACCTATCCATAGTATAGGTTTAATTTCAACAGTGTAGTTCACCCACACGTAAAGGTTTAATGTAAAAAAAATTTTTGAGTTTCAGTTCCAAGTATGGGGACCCCCAAAGTGTATTGTTTTTTTTCTATTTTTATGTAAAAATCTTAATGCGGTTCACAGAATACATCGACTGACCAAATTTCAACAGTATAGCTCTTATAGTTTCAGAAATAATTGGCTGTGACATACGGACGGACAGACAGACAGACAGACAGACTTGACGAATCTATAAGGGTTCCGTTTTTTGCCATTTGGCTACGGAACCCTAAAAACGGTTCATTTAATATTGCATACAGACACTCCAATTTCATTTTTATAGATGCATTCAGTAAAACGTTGTTTATATCAAGATACAAGTAGTAACATTTATTTTATTTACTTCTATAGTGGTATAGATAAAAAAACTAATTTTACGTAATAATTGTCTACCCAATTGAAAAAAAAAACACGAATAAATTTAACAAAATCACATACAATAGTGCTTTACTGTGGCACTATAAGTAAAAAAAAACAATAGGACATTAAAAAACCGACGCCATTACCTGTAAACTTTAATCTTATTACGCAACACTATTTTGACGGCTGTCAAGTGTAAAGAAAGCGCGCGAAAGCTGTGGCAGATGACTTGCCATAGACTGAGTGTCTATAGAGTGAGATTTAGTTTTCTACCTTTTTATCGAAAGTGAAGCTTTTAAATACTTGTACGTATTTAAATATTTGTCCAATTAACAATTTGATAACATTCCTTTGCAGAATCGACGTATTATATTTGTATATTATTATGTATTTAGTTACTTCACAACATAGTATAAAACAAAGTCGGTTTCTCTGTCACTGTGTATGCTTATATTTTTAAATCTACGCAACGGATTTTGATGCCATTTTCTTTAATTGATAAAGTGATTCAAGAGGAAGGTTTTTATGTATAATACATGCATATAATTATTTTAGAGGGAAACCACTAGGTTAACCCTTGCAGTCAAGACACTTGACTGCATGGTTAACCTAGTGGTTTAAGTGGTTTGCTTATTCCGGTTATTCTCAGAACGATTTTCATTGCCACATAATATAGGAAAACTTTTTTAGATTAACATTGCTCCCCGACGTTACAAATCAAATCAAACCATTTTTATTTCAAATAAACCATACAAAGGCACTTTTAAAACGTCAAGTAGTCAGTCAGTAGTCAGTCGTGAAGCTAATCGTCTGTTCCGATTCGTAGATCCTATGGAGAAGAACAGACAAGAAACTCCATAGACACTCTTTTCCAACATTGTTTTTACAATTTTTGGTTACATTGTTTTATGGCGGCTCAACATTAGTGCCGAGAATTCACGCCGCGAATTCTCGCCGTTTGCTGTTTCAACATGTCACTATGTATATGTCCAAAACAAGAACACGAAATACTACAATCATATATACAAAATAACAAACCCTTTTACGATATAAACGATAACTGGACAGCAAAGAGTCTTTTTTATTACTTAATTCTTTGGGCCATGAATGGTCTTGAATGTGGATATATACGCCGCGCGAACGGGGCGCGAACCCTTTGTCGCAAGGCAAAACTGATCGGGGAACAGGCGTGAACGCGCATGAACCACGCGAAAACCATCTACATTCACGGCCTATTCACGGAGCTTCGCGGCACTAATGTGGAGCCGCCATTAGGCATTTTGTTACTCGGCTAGTATTTGATACTTATGTCTGTCTGTTTGTCCCGCAATTTACAGTACAGTAACCGCAAGACAGTTACTTCGAACAAAAACTAATGGCAGTTATGACCTTGTTCGCCGTGCTAATCTCACCAAACTACTTATATATTATGACTTTCACTACATAGTACCACAGCTACAAGTGATCTTAGATATATATCTGTACCTTGAATAAGTAAATTAAAGTTGTGAGAACGCACGATGACGTAATGACGGTTTTCGCGACCGCAAATTGTACTTTCGATTTCTTTCATTTGAAAGAAATGGTTTGTTCCCTTCTAGATATGTCTAATTATGTGTTATTTAAGACCTTGTCCACACTGCAATATTTCACCGCATGTTTTTAGGGTTCCGTTGACAAATGGCAAAAAACGGTACCCTTATAGATTCGTCATGTCTCTCCGTCCGTATGTCACAGCCACTTTTTTCCGAAACTATAAGAGCTATACTGTTGAAACTTAGTCAGTAGATATATTCTGTGAACCGCATTAATATTTTTAAACAAAACTAGAAAAAAAACAATAAATTTTGGGGGTCCCCATACTTACAACTGAAACTCAATAAAAAAAAATCATCAAAACCATACCATCTATGGATAGGTCTTCGAAAATGATATTGAGGTTTCTTATATCATTTTTTTCTAAACTGAATAGTTTGCGCGAGAGACACTTCCAAAGTGGTAAAATGTGTCCCCCCCCTGTAACTTTTAAAATAAGAGAATGATAAAACTAAAAAATATATATGATGAAGTTTGCATAGTGTAATGTACACTATGCAAACTTCCAACGAAAATTGGTTTGAACGAGATATAGTAAGTAGTTTTTTAATTTACCTTTACTTTAATCAATACCTACTGAGCTACTAACATCGATCAAAGTTACAACGAACTACAAGAACTTTTATATGATGTTACTTGCTTCTACGGAACCCTTCATGGGCGAGTCGAACTCGCACTTGGCCGCTTTTCAATTTGTTTTATTTAAGTATCCGTTGCCGAGTTATTGAACTTTAAAGCGCATTTTTTTGTTAAAACAGCTTGTTCCACCCATCCATCTATGACAACATGACGTCAATGCCCTCATTAACTTTCTTCATTTGACTTCATATATTTACATTTTTTATATATTACCCCGCCAAAGTAACTCTGCCTGATGGAAAGCATGAGTAGTATTCAATAGTAGTGATCACCTCACTAATTGTGAAGCGTTTGTTTGTTTGAATGCGCGAATCTCAGAACGTACTGGTCCGCTTTGAAAAACTACTAGCAGTGTTATATAGTCCAGTTATTGAGGAAAGCGATAGGCTATATATCATTACTTTTACTAAAACGGGGTATCATTGAGAAACATTTAAAATACCCGAGAGAATTCTTTGTCCGTGTGGTGACGGATTAAGAATACAAAGTGTCACCACCCCTATTCATTCCATGGGTGCCGTAAGAGGCGACTAAAGGAACAAAATAAGTAGCTAACATCACTGCCAAGAGAAGGAAAACTTGAAACAAACCCTTTACCAACCCGTCTGGCCATCGTGGTATAGTAGGCCAAAACCTCCTTTCTAAGGAGAGGCCTATGTCCAGCAGTGGACTGTTAAAGGCTGTTGATGATGATGATGAGAGAATTCTTTATTTTGAGAACCTGATTTGCGCGTGCTGCGTAAACGGTGAAAGATTCATGAAAACAATGTTTGAGAGAATTGTTCCTATTGAAAAGTTCTAAAAAAAGTTCCTGACAGCATATGTCTATCTTTCAAGGTTAGCTCACAATAACCCGTTTTACGGTGTGGCGACTTCCACATACAGCGCAAGCTAAAGACACACAGAAGAAGTAACGCTGAACCACGAAAGAAAAACTGATCGAACTAGACGCAGTAACTACTAATCCTAAATCGCGATAGAGAAATTCTCGCGCCGATTAGCATATATACAACATCCCAACATCAACTGTCGGGCCGTGGCCCGCCAGGTACGATCACCTCGCTGGTCGGAGGATCCTCCTTTTATCATGGAGGAAAAAGACAACTTTTCTTCCATATACACTACAGGCAATAAAAGATGCATACAGAGCTACGTGGCTCAGTTTATACTCGATTATAAGCTAGTGAATATTTTTAGAGCTTATTTAAATACATGCATTGACACAAATTATAATACAGTAGTAATAATTATCAAATTGTTATAACTGCTCCTGCATATTAAAGATTGTTGGCGTAATGACATACAATAAGAACGACGGTCAATTACGGCACTGAGGTGAACGTACTGTCGTATTTTTGGTTTTTATTACTTAATCTATTTATTGCCTGTTTTCATGGGCGTACCCAGGGGGGGGCAGGGAGGGGCAGCTGCCCCCCTCTGGAAATCTCCCAGAACATGTATGAACTCGCCTAATTACTAATCAAAGTGTAAACGGGGCCTTATGCGCTAACTTTTAAATAAACCGCGCAGTAGACACTGGCAAAATGCACGGTGCAATTGCCAAAAAACCGCGCGCGACGATGGCGGACGAAAAATACCGAACTTAGCCAAGCGTTAGAACGCTCGGCTGTATTCGGTAATCTTCGGTAGGGAGTTGCGAGTTGAGGTTGCATTTTATTTGACACTAGCTGAGTCCACTGAGACTAAAAACCACACAATGTGCCCTCTCCGCGCTTCTCGGTTTAGGAGGAGGAGAAGTCCAGGGTCAGATCTCCTTCTGGACGCGCCTGCCTGCTCCTGATGCGGGTACCGTCTCGGTTCAACGACCCTCTCTTAGGCGGCGTCCGGCACACACCGACGCCGCCCCCTCGCAGCTGGTCACATAGTGCGGGTGGAGGAAAAACCCGTCCGTCCACCCGCGGCCACACTCAAGGCGGTATGAGACGCAGATGTTCGCGCCTCCGCCGCCCGGTTGTCCTTGAGTGGAAGTCATCCTCACGGGCCTTCTCCGCCGCCTCCTTCTGCGTGATTACATCCTCGCAGAAGGTTGCGACCGCGGTAAAACAGCTCTCGCTGCCGGCCATGGAACGAACGACGGCCGGTAGCAAGAGATCCTCTCCGATGATTGCAGTGAGGATTCGGCGCTGCGTCTCACATGCGGGGCAGACCGCCAGCGTGTGATGAGTCGAATCCTCGCTGCAGTCGCGGTGGTGGCAGGTGGGACTCAATTTCCTCCTGGCGACCGAGTGCAGGTACTTTCCGAAGCAACCATGCCCGGAAAGAACTTGCGTCAGTTGGAAGGTAAGGGTCCCGTGCTGCCGCACTGCCCATTCGCCGATGACCGGCTGAAGCGCCTTTACGGTGGCGAGTTCTTTGCGGCCGCCTGAGGCCCCCTATTCTGCTCGGTCACAGCCGCCGCCCACACCGGTGCACCGTAGAGTGCCATAGACCGGACAACCCTCGTACCCTGTACAGCTGCCTCGTGGCGACACTGGCTCCTCCCAGATTGGGCAAAAGGCGCCCAAGGAAGGAGGCAGTGCCGATCAGCTTCGGAGCAAGCTGCCGGAAGTGCTCGTCGAAGAGCCACCTGCCGTCGTGGACCAGACCCAGGTATCTCATCTGGGCACGGACAGGTACGAGGACCGAGTTGACCTCGATGGAGGCGCCGGCGGGCGGACCACGACGGGGCCCCCATGGAATAGAAGGGCCTCCGTGCCCAGTCGTGGAGGCACGTATGTCTCCGGCTTTGACGTCGGAGATTGCACCTTCCCCTGCCGCTCCTACCACCCTGGCGACTTCAGCTTGGGTGATCGACTCCTCCAGGTGAATCACCCGTATGTCTCCTGCCCTACACGGACGCGCAATAATAGCATCCGTGACAGACGCTGGAGCTGACGCTGGAGTGCCGAGGGATTCTCCGTCCGCGGCGCGGCCGGTACCCTCCTGGGGTAATATATTCTCTTGAGTCACGTCAATAATGGTTTTGCTCTTATACGTGAGCTAACGTTGTGTTGCCCTAGCGGCTGTCATATCCCCCTAGCCGTTAACCTCTTCGCGGGGCTGCCTCAGCTTGGGTTATGGGTAATTTTTTAAAGACCTTTTCTTCCACGCGGTATTCTCCACCCCCGTTCGAGAAGACTCCCGCTCCCGATTGCAGTCCCGTCGCCCCTCTTGTAGCCCTTAGGCTGCACTCCTTTTGCCAGGGACTACATTGGCCGCGCCAGTAACATAATGGCGCGCGTGCAACTGTTGGTCGTCGCATTAGACGCCGTGGTACGGTCTTTTGGAAGGCACACTACATAATATACCTAATGATTCATGTAGGTGTGTTTGAGTAGTGTGTATGACAAAACAGCCGCGGAGGATCTGACCTAAAAAATTTGACTTGCCCCCCCCCTAGGCCAGATGCTGGGTACGCCCATGCCTGTTTTATTTTGTATTAAATCTTTCTTCCTCCTAGCCTCATTTCCAATATTATTAGTTCAAACGGTTTTACCTGAATATAAGTTTTTCCACGGAGCGACTGGCATCGGACCTCCGTAACCCTAAGGGAGAACTGAAATTCGAAGATTGAACTAGTTGTCAGTTAATTTGAGGGCACTGACTTCCCTATAACAATTACCATAGATGTTCATGACAACCGGGACCGACGGCTTTACGTGCTCTCCGAGGCACGGGCTCGAGTCAACGCCAAACTTTCAAACTCCGGGCTGCTATTAGGAATTTCCTAAGAAAAACCAAAAAACACTTTTTGGCCCGATCCGGGATTTAAACCCTCTGTATTAGCAGTCGCATATGCTATCCACTGGACCAAATTTTTTGTATTGAATATTAAACCTTTTTATTAAATTAAATATTTGCAAAGCGAATAAATAATTTTATACCTAAGACAATAGATAAAAATATTTTAAGAAACAGGTTATTTTTAAGATACAGGTTTTTTTTTAAGGTTATTAGGTAAGATATAGGTTTGCACGGTAAGTCGAGGACGGACGGACGATGGACGGATGGACGGACATGACGAATCTATAAGAGTTCCGAGTCATGAACTACGGAACCCTAAAAATAAGTAAAAACTAGAACCCTAAGACAAAAAACGACGCTGAAAAAGTATGAAACAACATTAACAGTGTACAGAGACACACATATTCATGCTTAAAAAGCCGTAGTCACACGTTACCTAAAAACTAACCGTAACATTTTACCATTCTTTGCTTTAGTCGAGTAAATATTAACATTAAAATGCATAAACGCCATTAAATTTCACATAATATGTAGTTATTAAATTCGTTCCGCCCAAATCACATTACTCTATGATATAATTGTACAGTTTATGTATGAAACAATTTACTATATTGCCTTCTCGATAGTTATAAGTTACGCAAACTTAAAAACAATAATCCCGCCATTTTAAAACAACGAATCGTTCGTCGACTGACGTCTGTCAAAATTAGCGGAACCATAAATTACATAGATTATAAATACCGAAGCTATTTATAGTTTTAAGTGTGTACATAACTATTTGAAAACAAACAAATTTATATAAATAGTATTATAGTAAGTTTCGCTTAAATATGGCGTAAAATTCTGATTGTATGATGTTAAAAATTAAGAATTTCATGGTTTTTATGTGTGTTAGAAATCTGCACTTTTTTTGTTAATTTTTTTATGTAATCATATATACGTGGTTTTAGATAATTATACAGATTGAGGCATTAGACAATTAGATTATTTTTCTAATACGTAATAATGGTAATAACTACGCAATATTTTTTAATTAAAGGAGGTTAATAACCTGTAGTTAAAAATATGTCTATTCTAATATTATAAATTCGATAGTAATTTGTCTGTCTGTCCGTTCACTTTCACTGTTGAACTCAGTTTATACGTTACAGAGATTAGTCAAAAAAAACAGACAAAAATTGCTTTTTTGATGTGAGTACCCCACATATTTCGGACGTCTTACACCCAACATCATCTAGTCACAAACTAAACAAAGCTTGTATTATGGGTACTAAACAACTGATAATACTATACTGATATATATATATATATAACTGATATACTAACTGATATAATACATTAACATACTTTTTTGTAAACACATACATAAGATTGAATAGAAAAAGATGTATAGACTACAAAAATCTCAAAACAAAATAATTGATCACCGCCCATTACAACTTTCGATATTTAATATATAATATTTACCATTTAATGAACTAAAAACGAAAGTTAATCCGGATTTTCAACTTGCTAAATTTTAAATAACTTACAACATTACATATTATTATCATACTAGCTTTTGCCCGCGGCTCCGCCCGCGTATAGGTCCATCATGGCGGTAAATAGACGCCTATGTGTTATTTCGATATGTAATCTATATTATTGTGAAGTTTCATCAAAATCCGTTCAGTAGTATTTGCGTGATTGAGCAACAAACATACATACATACATTCGCGTTTATAATATTAGTAGGATTACCAATTTTAATGAACTAAAAACGAAAGTAAATCCGGATTTTCAACTTGATTTTTAAATAACTTACAACATTGTATTATCATATAAATATAATTACGTTTATATGTAGAATATTCTAGAAGAATTTTGCTTTAAAACTAATGAATATATAATATTATATTAGATTCACTTTCACTATAAAATCAGCTGGTGTTTAGGATATTAGTTCTAACTAGCTGAGCCACGCGGTGTTACCCGCGATTATTGAGGTAAATCGCGAGTAACGCTGCAGGGCGAAACTAGTCAAAAAAATTGGCCAAGTGTAGAATTAGAATAGGCCGCTTAGAATAGGTTCCGTAGTCACCCATAATCGTAGGTAGATTTAAAATCGTGTCCAATAGACAATTGTTATGTAAACTTATTTACTTAATTTTTGTACGAAGTTTTCCGAGTGCATTTTACAAGTTAGGCCCCTATAACTCTTGGGTCAGAGTCCTGAGATTTCAGAAATCGAAGCTCAGAAATCCCAGCTCCACCAGGCCCTCGTGGAAGAGTGGAGGGACGACTTAGGCAACCAAGCGCTGGGCACGCCGTTATTGCGGCGATAAGACCCCTTATGGAGGATTGGCTCGAGAGGCGTCACGGAACCCTCTCTTACCGGCTGACGCAGGTGATCACTGGAAAAGGTTGTTTCGGTGATCATCTGTGTCTGATCCGCAAAGAGCCAACGCCTGAGTGCCACCACTGCGATGGCTGCAGCGTGGACACGGCGCTTCATACACTGGCAGAGTGTCCGGCGTGGGAGGAGCCGAGGCGAGATCTCGTGGCGGCCATCGGAGTGATAACTCTCTCGCTCGGTAACATGATTGCGGCCATGATACGGAGCGAGAGTGCGTGGAACTCCGCTGTCTCTTACTGTGAGCAAGTTATGCTTGCAAAGGAGATGGCGGAGCGAGACTGGGAGAGGTTTAGAACCCTCCCGGTCCGCCAGGCCCGGCAACGGGCTAGGTACCGCAGGCGACTCAGGCGCCTGAGATCGCAAAACGATCTCCGTCCTCCATAAGCGCAGGCCTGGGGGTGACAGGTGAGGCCACCTGCCACCCTAGCAGAAGCAGGCAGGGGTGGCAAGTTGATTTGATTCGTTCTCGCACAGTAGGAGGCCATCTGAAAACAAAGATGGCCCGAGGTACGTTGGGGTCCCAGGGTTTTTCCTTTCGAGGGTGCACCTGGTTTCCCGACTTCTAGTGCCCGAGAAGGCGTGCGGTTTTGGTCGGTTCGAGTCCGACATAGCCACAATTATGTGGCATCCGAGGGGATTTCCGCACGAAAAAAAAAAAAAAAAAAATTAGCTACTATCATGTTTTTTTTTCAGATTTTTTGAGACAGCCGTTTAGCTTAGAAAAAAATTATCTTTCAAGTTGAATAACTCAAAAACGGACACCTACATCGAAAAATGGGATTAGAAACCTCACAATTTTTTTAAAATAATAATAATAAATAATAAATAAATATTTTGGACATCTGACACACAACATCATCTAGTCCCAAGATAAGCAGTGCTTGTGTTATGGGTACTAGACAACTGATATAAATACATAAACATACTTTTTTTTTTGTAAATACATACATATTATACATAGAAAACACCCAGACTCCGAAACAAATATTTGTGAATCACACAAATAATATTTGGTCCGACCTATTTAATGATAGCCCACACGATGGGGTAGACGCGAGAAAAAAAAACATCCCCACTTTACATGTAGGGGAGGTACTCGAAATAAAATATTTTTCGTAATTTTTTTGTAGCACTTTATCTACGTAATTACAACACATATTCGTGCAAAGTTTCATCTTTCTAGCACAAACCGTATGGACATGGCGAATCTAAAAGGGTTCCGGGTCATTAACTACGGAATCCTAAAATAGTGTAAATTACTCTTCATCTCATCCGCTTTTTACCAGAGAAAGTGCCGTCAAAATCGGTACAGCCAAACAGACAGACAGACATTCTTAAAAAGAATTGCATATGCATTAGGGGCTGCATGGGTCAGCTAGTCCATAACTCCTTAAACGCTAAAGTTTGTAAGTATGTGTGTATGTTTGTTGCTCTTTCACGCAAATACTACTGAAAGGATTTTGATAAAACTTCACAATAATATAGCTTACATATCGGTATAACACATAGGCCACTAGATATTTTCTGCCATGACGGACCTACACGCGGTCGAAGCCGCGGGCAACAGCTAGCTTTCAATAATACACTCACCATCCTAGCACTTAAAACCACAAACACTAAATGTATAAAAACACACAACATATTAACACATCTGCGTCATAATCATTGACAAACCAGTTTTACTTTCCATCTAGAAAGCAGGCAGAGGTCGCACTCATGCAGCCAGCATATAATTTACGCGGGAAAGGTCGGCCATTACGGATCTTCATAGTGCACTGAGAAATATATTTTTGAGAATATTTTAACATTTATTAATTTAAAATATATTTATTGGTAACTTATTTTAAACAAATATGGAGAACAAAAGCATATCATGTTTAAAATATATACAAATGTATAAAATTTTAGTGTCAATTAACATTTTAGTGTATATAAAATTGTAATAATGTAATATAAAATTTTAGTGTAAAATTTCAGTTCAATTTACGTAACAGCTTTTTTTTGTGTCTGTCTGTAAACAATGCAACGGCTGAACCAATTTGAACGGATCTTTCATTAGCAGATAGTTAATGATTTTATGCGTATCGAGGCGATGGAATAGCGTTGGGCACGCAGATTAGTGATGTGCGCTGACTGAATCACAGACAAATTAAGACTCTATGCACGTCCGCCATGACACTTACGCATTCAAAGACAGTTCGTCCTTGACTTTTAGTTTGTGTGTCAACGTACTTATTGTTTATTACTTACTAATATTATGAAGCCGAGTCCCGCTTTATTGCCCGACGTTATTTTTCTAAGTCGCTTGAAGCTTAAAGCTTGTCTAATAAAAATTAGAATAATTTACTCTTTAGTTCATAAGCTTGGAGCTAGTGAAACTCTCATCAAAATCAGCACAGCCGGTCCAGAGATTACCCGGAACAAACAGATGGACAGACAGAAAATAATACAGCCGAATATATCAGCTATTTCTGCCAATTTTATAGTTTTCAAGTAGTCGTAATATTGTTTATTATAGAGATACTCCCGATGGAAAGCATGAGTAGAATCCAGGAGTAGATTTCATCATCCTCATTGTGAGGGTAGGCAATGCAGCTTGGTGACCTATACCATGACGGCCTGGTCAGATAATTCTTACAATGGTGCAGAATGATTGGGTCTCCTGTCTCACACTCACCAACGAATGAATTTCTAAAATTCTCTGCCTATTTTACGAACCTATACATAATACCTACTATACGAAATATATGGCGGTAAATAGTAGCTTAAGTGTTATTCTGATATATAAGCTATATTACTGTAAAGTTTCATCAAAATCCGTTCATTAGTTTTTGCGTGAAAGAACCACAAATATACATACTCACAAACTTTCGCGTTTATAATTTAAGTAGGGTTATAACTGCGATAAATTGCCACTTCAGACCATAACTATTAAAGTTATTTTTTTAAACAACCTATCAATGCAACACTGTCGAACTTAACATGTGAGCTTTTAGAAAGCGGTCAAGTGAGAGTCGTGCGTGACGTAAGAACCGCGCCTATCCAAAAACTCACCGGTACGACAACTTTCAATACAACAGAAAGAGAAAAGTTAAATGTTTATGAGATTTGCTTACAACAGGTTTTTGGGGAGTTCATTTTTAACCGACTTCAGAAAAAGCAGACAAGTGTGAGTCGGACTCGCCCATGAAAAGTTCCGTATCAGCAAGTAACATCATATAAAAGTTCTTGTAGTTCGTTGTAACTTTGATCGATGTTATATTAATAGTGTTTTGATTGAATGAAAGGTAAATTGCGGATTACTATATCATCAACAGCCTTCAACAGTCCACTGCTGGACATAGGCCTCTCCTTAGAAATGAGGTTTTGGCCTACTATATCACGCTGGCTAGACGGGTTGGAATAGGGTTAGTTTAAAGTTTTCCTTCTCTTTGCATTGATGTTGTCTTGCTTAGTTTATCCCTTAGTCGCCTTTCACGACACCCGCGAGATGAATAGGGGTGGTGACACTCTGTATTCTTAATCCGTCACCACACGGAAGGAGTCAATGGGCGCTGGTAATCACTTACCATCAGATGGCCTGCTTGTCCAGTTGACCCACTTTAAAAAAACTTCAAAAGTACTCTCAAATAAAACATGTCTATATGTAAATCTTCGTTTCCTTTCACACCATACCGGATGAGGTTCAGTAAATACTGGATATGACGTCACCATAATTTGTGGTCATAACCTTGTCACAATAAGAACAATGAAATGACATATGGTGCCCTAGAGCATATCTTCCTAGCCTTATTCTCAATATTATTTCTGGTCGGCTACTAGTTCAACCGGTTTTACCTGAATATCAGTTTATACACGGAGCGACTCGCATCGGACCTCCGCGACCAGGGATAACTGAATTTAGCGATTGAACGAGTTGTAAGTACAAGGCATCAAAAAAAAAACTTCTCATAAGAAAAATTCAATAACATTTATCAGAAAATTACCAGTCGTATACGCTAGCGGCTATAACAATTTCTGTGCGCCTAGTATTATAATTTCTATAAAGGTGAAGTTCATTCATAGTTCCCACCGAATCCCACTGCTTCCCACACATTCTCATTTGTAGTAAATTAAAATTTACCGAGTTCGTTTAAAATGCCATTGTTGAGACATAATTACTGTGCGAAGTCTGTTTGTATGGTAATGAGGTATATAGACCATTGAACAGAGCCGATATCTCGGTTTCTACCTTCAGCCTTTAACAGGCCGCTGTTGGACATAAGCCTCTCCAGAAATGAGGTTTCGTCGTACTATACCACGCTGCCCAGATTGGATGTTATAGATTAGGGCTGCCATCAATTCGAAAACCAGGACTAAAAGTGCAAATTCCCCGGATTTTTTAGTTCAAAAACGAGAAATTCAGCTTTAAAGGGCACTTTTTTGTAAAAACAGGGCGTCCCCCCCCCCCTTCTAAAGCTAAATGGCTTTCTTAAAAAATCTGGAAAAAATCGTGATCGTGGTCCATATAATGAACTTTAAATGCAAACTATGACGGATTAGATGACTTTGTTAGTTCAGGAGTTATGGAGACATAACTTGTAAAATGCGCTTACTTGGAAAACGTCATACAAAATTAAAAGGTTACCATTATCTATTGGATACGATTTTAAATCCACGTACCATTATGGGTGACTGATGAACCCTTTCCTGAGCGTGGCCTGACACACACTTGGCCGATTTTTGGCGATTTTTGGCGTGGGTGGACTTTATATTATATTAAGTAGTTATATTTATTCATTTGTTTACAATAAATCACATAATACAGGATATAATAGAGCTGAAACCCTATGAAGCGAGCAAAAATCAGAAAAATCCTTTTGTAGTCCGGGTTTGACCCGGACGTTAAGTGGGGATGATATTTTTTTTTTCGGACATCTTACACACATCGTCATCTAGTCCCAAACTAAGCAGAGCTTGTATTATGGGTACTAAACAACTGATATAAATACATAAACATATATTTTTTTGTAAATACATACATATTATACATAGAAAACACCCAGACTCCGAAACAAATATTTGTGGATCACACCAATATTTGGTCCAACCCGGGAATCGAAACCTCTTTGATCAGCAGCCGCATACGCTAACCACTAGACCAACAAGGCAGTATTTTTTCGTTGATACGTCATCGTGTGTAAATAAGTAACCTAAGTTATTCCTTGTAACATAGGCTATTTGCCAGTGAAAGTCCATCAAAATCGCTTCAGCCGTTCCAAACATTAGTCTAAATATACCTAAGTACCATAAATACTTTGATATGCATTTAGTAATTTTAATATTACAAACAGACACCCCAATTTGATTTATTTTTATATATATCACATCGTTTCCCTACCTTAATTAAAACTTGTATTTTTAATTTTTTTAATCTGTGGCACTGCGAGCCTCTCGGGTCGTTGACCTGAGTGCAAGCGCTTACTTTCGAACGAGTGCCGGCTTTTAACTCGCACTACTGCCTCTTAGATGTATGTAAGTGATGTACACATAGACTTAGTGTATAAATTAACAGGTTAAGCAACTGCGGTGAGGTCAAGTTTTAGATGGGTGACCGTTTTTTTTTATCAAGATGACTATGCTATGTCTGATGGAAAGTATGAGTAGAATCGAAGAGTGGGGTTCATCATTTTCATCATCAACAACCATAACGTCCCACTGCTGGATTCTCAGCAGAGGGTTAAGGCCATACGTCATGCTGTTGGATGTTTTTAAGCTGACCTTCGTCTCCAATCAAACTTCACGACTGTTATCCTACGATAACAACCGGGACCGACTGCTTAACGAGACCTCCGGAATCACAGAAACGCTCATAACATAACATGCCACAAACGGTCACCCATCCAGGTACTAACCGCGCCATCGTTGCTTACCCTCGATGATTGTTTCCAATCACCTAAAGCCACTAAGAGTGCTTCAGAGAGTGCGCAAGAGTGGCGGCTCACTCACTCACTCATTCAGCATATATGTAATACCACCATCAGCTGATTAGCTTTTAGAGGGGGAGACGCCCTGTTTTAACAAAAAAATGCCCTTTGAAGTAGAATATCTCGCTAACGGATACCTTAATCAAAAAATTGGCCAAGTGCGTGTCTGGCCACGCATAGAATAAGGTTTCGTAGTCACCCATAATGGTCGATTAAAAATATTGATAGGTCGATTTAAAATCGTTTCCAACAGATAATTGTTATATTGTTTTAAACTTTCATGGTCATTAACATTAAAATATAAATCTGCGGGATTGCTACCATGTACCTTTTTGTTAGTGAGCATCCGATATTTCGGCACTGTTGCAAGCGCCATGATCACGGTCACACTCACTAATTAATAAGTTAAAGAAAAAAGATAATTGATAAGTTTGTTTATTGTTTCTTTATTTTTGTACGAAGTTTTCCAAGTAAGCGTATTTTACAAGTTAGACCTTTATAACTTCTGAACTAACAAAGTCATGTAAACCGTTATAGTTTTCGTTTAAAGTTCATCGTATGGACTACCACCACAAATTTTTCAAATATTTTGAACCAGCCGTTTAGCTTTAAAGGGCTGTTTTCACGAAAAAAATTCCATTTAAAATGATATAACTCGCAAACGGATACCTAAATCAAAAAATTGTCTTAAATAACTCTTATTGTTTTTAAAAGACCTATCTAACGATGCCCCACACGATGGGGTGGCTGCGAAGAAAAAAAAACATCCTCACTTTACGTGTAGGGAAGGTACCCCAAATAAAAATATTTTTCTTGATTTTATTGTAGCACTTTGTCGACCTGATAAAAACACATACCCACGCAAATTTTCATCTTCCTAGCACTAACCGTTTTGACAGTAGTCAAGGACGGACCGTCATGCCCGTCCGCATGACGAAACTATAAGGGTTCCGAATCATGATCCCTAAACATTGTCTTAGCAACCACTCCAAATTTTTAAACGAATTATCTAATGCGTGGCGATCGCCAACCACTAGGCCAACTTTGCACTTAATTTTGATTGCATTTTGTGAACAATCAAAAATCCATTTCTTTCAAGAACTTGTCCAAGTGACTTTGTCTTTTTTTTTGTTAATGCTAAACTTGTAACGGCTACATCTACTTTAACAGGGCTTTGATGATGACATTAGTAGTAACTGAAGTTATTTTTTTAAACCAGCAACACTCAACACTATGTATTTACAAAGAAAAGTATGTTTATGTATTTATATCAGTTGTTTAGTACCCATAATACAAGCTCTGCTTAGTTTGGGACTAGATGATGTTGTGTGTAAGATGTCCGTCATATTTATTTATTTACCAATGTAGTAGAAAGTAATAATTTCTATTATCCATCTAATTATTTCCTATTTCATTTCTTTTTTAGGATTTTTATTACAATTCCTTAAAACTTAATATCCGTAACTAAATTTCGGATATCCGATATAATGTAATATCCTAAAATTTATCCAATACCTATTATATTCCTTCTAATATTACAGACTAAACTCATTCCGCGGCACCGCCCGCGTCTCTGTTTATAGTGGTAAAAAGTAGCCTCAAATCCTTTCTCAGACTTTAAACTATCTTCATCATCATCAACAACCTCCAACAGTCCACTGCTGGACATAGGCCTCTCCTTAGAAAGGTGGTTTTGGTCTACTATACCACGCTGGCCAGACGGGTTGGTATATATTTTGTGTCAAGTCTTCTCTTTGCATTGATGTTGTCTTGCGTAGTTTATCCTTTAGTCGCCTTTTACGACACCCGCGGGATGAATAGGGGTGGTGACACTCTGTATTCTTAATCCGTCACCACACGGACAGATCTGTTTAGTGTTTCCTATAAAAAAGGTTATAGTGAGCCAACCTTAAAGGATAGACATATGCTGTCGTAGACTTTGTTTTAGAATTTTTAAAGTGGAACAATTCTGTCATACATAATTTTTGCAAAACTTTTACCGTTTACGCAATGCACGCAGCGGAAGCTCTCAATAGGAGAAAAAAACTCACGATTTCGGAACATTCTTTATTGGTGCTCCGCTCCTATTGGTCTTAGCGTGATGATATATAGTTTATAATATTCCTCAATAAATGTGCTATCTAACACTGAAAGAATTTTTAAAATCGGACCAGTAGTTCCCAAGATTAGCGTATTCAACCAAACAAAGGAGATAATTACATAAAATATCATGTTTTTTAAATAATTGTCTATCGGTCTGTTTACACTAATCTCTGGAACGACTTAACAAATTTGAACGGGACTTTAAATGACAAAACTCTGATGACTCAAGGAAAAAACTTAGTCTATAATTTTAACAAAAAGGAACCGACTTAAAAGACAAACTATTCCGAGTACCCAAATCGTGACAATTGTGCCTATGATATTAGGGTTCCGTAGTCAAATGGCAAAAAACGGAACCCTTATAGATTCGTCAAGTCTGTCTGTCTGTCTGTCTGTCCGTCCGTATGTCACAGCCAATTATTTCCGAAACTATAAGAGCTATACTGTTGAAATTTGGTCAGTCGATGTATTCTGTGAACCGCATACTTTTTATATAAAAATAGAAAAAAAACAATACATTTTGGGGGTCCCCATACTTGGAACTGAAACTCAATTTTTTTTTTTTCATTAAACCTATACGTGTGATCTATGGATAGGTCTTCAAAAATGATGTTGAGGATTCTAATATCATTTTTTTCTAAACTGAATAGTTTGCACGAGAGACACTTCCAAAGTGGAAAAATATGTGTCCCCCCCCCCCCCCCTCTAACTTCTAAAATAAGAGAGTGATAAAACTAAAAAAAATATATGTTGTACATTACCATGCAATCTACCAACGAAAATTGGTTTGAACGAGATCTAGTGAGTAGTTTTTTTTAATACGTCATAAATCGTAACACGCAATATACCTGTCATCCAATCAATACACTAGTATAAAAACATCGATGAAAGTTACAACGAACTACAAGAACTTTTATATGATGTTACTTGCTGGTACGGAACCCTTCATGGGCGAGTCCGACTCGCACTTGGCAGCTTTTTTGAGGAGTTTCCTCGACTTGGGATCCCATCATCAGATCCCGATTTCGTGACGATGGGACCACCTGTAAGCTATGCCCATTCCAATGCAAAAGGAATTTTTGAAATCGGTTAATAAACGACGAAATTATCGCTGAACGTACATAAAAAAGAAAAAAAAAAGATTCCGACGAATTGAGAACCTCCTCCTTTTTTTTTAAGTCGGTTAAAAATACAATTCATGCTGTACTTGAACAAAGACCGTGAGTAACGCAGCAGGGCGCAGCTAGTTTCTGCAATATAGGTTTAAATTATTCACATCTGTCAGACGTCAACTTATTTTCTATATATATATTGGACACTTTCACTAAAATTATCATATATTTACATTTGTATTGAGTATAGGAAAGCGAAATATTAAAAACGATGTTATGACACTTTCATTTTCATCATAGTATTTACTGCTGGGTCTACTCTCAGGAGAGAGTTAAGGCCATACGTCCCCACTCTGGCTGAGTGCTGTTGGGTGTTTTTAGGCCGCCCTGAAGCCTCCAACTAATCTTCACGACTGTTATCTTATGATAATAACCGGGACCTCCGAATTATGGAAACGCTCATGGTTATCCTCCGAGCCTTTATTCCCAAGTTTATTTGTGGTCGGCTACTAGTTCAACCGGTTTTACCTGAATATCAGTTTTTCCACGGAGCGACTGGCATCGGACCTCCGCAACCCTAAGAAAGAACTAAAATTCGAAGATTGAACTTAGTTGTCAGTATATTTGAGGGCACTGACTTCCTAATAACGATTGCCACAGATGTTCATCACAACCGGGACCGACGGCTTTACGTGCTCTCTGAGGCACGGGCGTGAATCACCCGCCAAACTTCCAAACTCCGGGCAGCTATTTGGAATTTCCTTAGAAAATCCCAAAAACACTTTTTGGCAAGACCCGGGATTTGAACCCGAGACCTCTTGATTAGCAGTCGCATACGCTAACCACTAGACCAAAGAGGCAGTCTTGCTAATATGCAAAAAACGGTTTCCCATCCAGGTTGTGACCTCCATCGTTGGCTATGAACACCATTATATCAATACACTAGCAGCCCTGACCCGACCCGAGCTCAGCAGTGGGACAAATCAAATCAAACCATTTTTATTTCAAATACACCAATACAACGGCACTTTTGAAACGTCAAGTAGTCAGTCAGTAGTCAGTCGTGAAGCTAATTGTCTGTTCCAATTCGTAGATCCTATGGAGAAGAACAGACAAGAAACTCCATGGACACTCTTTTCCAACATAGTTTTTACAATTTTTGGTTACATTGTTTAAGGTATTTTATTAACATTATGGGTTGTTTGTTGTTGTAAATCCGAGAATTTCAAAGCTCTCAAGTGAAGCCGGGCCGGGTCACTAGTACAGCATACATACAAAAATATGTACAACAGTTTATTTATATGCAGAGGGACTACACACCTGCTACCTCAGAGGCAGGTGTAAGTAGCCCTTAAATCCCTCCTCACAAATTTGTGTGAAAACAGTTTGGTGTTTTTCACTACATTTAAAAAAACAACGTTCTGCTGCGTTTGTTTGCCTGTTCACGATTAACTTAAAAACTCCTGCATCGATTTGCATGCTGTTTTTAGCAAAAAGTTTAGAATCAAAATACGAGAGTATGTAAAGTGGGCGTTAGGAATATACGTCCTATGTCACGTCCTATGTGACTTTACAAATGTACGTGAAACCGACACAAAGAACACCCATACTCAGAACAACAATTTGTAGCTGACACAAAGTTTAGTCCCACTAGACGAATCGTGCACTCAAAAATCTTTTTCAAATTTATTATTTGAGCACGGAACCCTAAAATCAAATTAAATACATTCTCAGTTTTTAGAAGTAAGATCAGTAAGATAATTAAATTGTGTTGCATTATTGCGTGAAACAAGAATTTATGCAACATAATTATTATTAGAAAGTATAATATTATCATACGTTCTAAAACATCAAAACGCGGGAAAGTGAAAAATATTCTGCGGTCATAGTCTAATAAAGAAAAAAAAGCATAAGACACATATTTTTTGTTTGTCTGAGGTTTTTAAGATGGCGATTATTTTATATTAAACTTTATTACATTATTGAAAAAGAGTAATTATTTTATAATATAATGGATTTTTGACTGCCTTTTTGGTCTAGTGGTCAGCGTATGCGGCTGCTGATCAAGAGGTCCCGGGTTCGATTCCCGGGTTGGACCAAATATTTGTGTGATCCACAAATATTCGTTTCGGAGTCTGGGTGTTTTTCTATGTATAATATGTATGTATTTACAAAAAAAAACTATATTTATGTATTTATATCAGTTGTCTAGTACCCCAACAAGCTCTGCTTAGTTTGGGACTAGATGATGTTGTGTGTAAGATGTCCAAAATATTTATTTATTTATCTTGGTTCATTTCTGATAAATAAAGTTGCTTGAAAGTAATTAAAAGAAACATCAGACTAGGCCACCATGCTGTATTCCTTACCCTCACAATGAGTATGGTGACCCTTACTCCTGGATTCTACTCATGCTTTCCATCAGGCAGAGTAGAGTCATTTTGGTAGCCTTATATAGCATTATACACGGTTAGTTTTTAATTACCAGAGAAAAACTAGGGGCAGATACAGAACTTATGTACTAACATAAAACACCATAGAACAAATACCCAAAAAACAAAAATAACTGAGTTATTATGGTTTTTAAAATGTTAAAATACGCCCATAATTTATTGTCACCCAAATATTTTACACACGCGTATTTTAATTATCAATGAATAACATTTTCTGTTTCAATGTGTACGACGCATCGCCCAATACTGTCAAATCAGTTCAAAGCATGCCGCCATTAGGCGCACGCGGCGCATCGTAGGTATTAGGTACCCCGCTCGCACCCGCAACCCGCAGGCTAGGACATTGACACTTTCTTGTTACGTAATATCATGTCGTGAATATATCATGCGTTATGAACAAAAATTTGGTAGTTTTCGGGAAAATATTAACACGTATTTTTTTTTTTTGTTTTAATTACATAAATATGTTCAGTATCGAAAGCTGAAAGCGAAATATTTTTTTCTCTGGTCATTAAAAATTAGTCGTGTATATAAAAAATACTTTTAGAAATATAGCTGCCCTTTGTACAACCTTACTAAAATTATAAATATTATACAATCCTTACTAATGTTGCTCAGTTTGTCTGCCCGTCAAGCTTTCACGCCAAAACTACTGAGCCAATTTAAATATAAACCGACTAAGGTGTACAAATATCATAAAAACGTCATCTAGTCCCAAACTAAGCAGAGCTTGTATTACGGGTACTAGACAACTGATTTAAATACATAAACATACATTTTTTTTGTACATACATACATATTATACATAGAAAACACACACAATCCGAAACAAATATTTGTGGATCACAAAAATATTTGGTCCGACCCGGAAATCGAACCCGAGACCTCTTGATCAGCAGCCGCATGCGCTAACCACTAGACCAACAAGTTAGTTTATACCGGAAATACCGTAGTTGTCATTAATAATGTTTAAGTTTAACGACATTAATAATTATTTGTTAAATTAAAGCTCCTAAAACGTAAGGTGAGGTAATCGAGTCCGGTTTTGAAAAATTTAGTTTGCGTAATTTTTTTTTTTACTTTCGACGACGCTCTAGGGCGCAAGTTATAAAATTTTAAAGGACATGTTTTGTTAAAATCCACTCCAAAAGCTAAATGGCTGACTTGAAAAATCTGAAAAAAATCTTGATGGTAGTCGATGTGGTGAACTTTACTTTGTGGAACTTTGTTAGTTCTGGAGTTATAGAGGCCTAGCTTATAAGAGACTTACTTGCAAAGTTTCGTACAGAAATAATAAGTAATCATAATAATTATCTATTATACACGATTTTAAATCCGCGTTCCATTATGGCGTGCCTGACACGCACTTGACTGATTTCATTTAATTACTATTTTTACCATTTGTTTATGCTTAATTTTATTCCGTTTTATTTTTATTTTAATATAAATATATACGCTTACATACTGCCGAAATAACTGTATTAAATAGTAACCTATTTCTTTTTAATTACACAATTAAGAATAAAAAAGCGTGTAAGTACTCACCATTTTTTTCACACTTTCAATTAATATCCAAAAAAAAACACACTAAATCGTTCTCCGTAAACACTAATTTAAAATTTAAAAAAAAACACAACTGTCACTGCATTCCCGCGTTTATAAATTATACTTTTTTTAATTCATTATTTTGTAGCACATGTAATAAGATTCGGTCTATTATTTTATTTATTTATATAAATATATGTTTGTACGCGTTGTGTGTGAATGAAAGAAGGATCGCGACTGAGTTTACGAGAGTTGTTAGGAAGAAAGTGGGTGGCGATTTCCGACACACCATAAGGCTGTATGCTTGACGACTTTAACATTTCAGTGAGAAATCAACTTTATCTTCAACTTCTTAAAGTGGAAATTGATACGACAGTTGCTTGACATCTTCTTGATTTAGTGTCATATTGAAATAAGACTTTATGTATATGGTTTTAAGTTCAGATTTCAATTTTTAATATGAAAGCTCGGTATTTAACATTAGTTTAGAAAATAGTTTGTTTAAAGACGTATAATTTTCAAATTAGAAGTTATATATACTCAAGAAATATCTTTACATAACCTTAAATAATATTGAGTACAAGTTATTTTACGCGGCGGAACACTTTATTCTATAATATGTAGTGATAATATTATTTATTGTACAAAAATAAATATAATTTCTTTAACTTAAAACCATGTTACAAATCGAACATCATCAACAGCCTTTAACAGTCCACTGCTATACATAGGCCTCTCCTTTGAAAGGAGGTTTTGGCCTACTATAGCACGCTGGCCAGACGGGTTGGTAAAGGGTTTGTTTCAAGTTGCGGCGTCGGTGTGTGCCGGACGCCGCCTAAGAGAGGGTCGTCGAACAGAGACGATGCCCGCATCAGGAGCGGGCAGGCGCTGGAGAAGTTCAGAAGGAGATCCCACCCTGGACTTCTCCTACTCCTAAACGGAGAAGCGCGGAGAGGGCACACTGTGTGTATTTTAGTCGGTTCAAGTCCGACACACCACCCCGCCGTAACCCCCGGTGGGGTGACGGTCCATGATGATTTTTCACACATTAAAAAAAAAAAAAAAAAAAAAGGGTTTGTTTCAAGTTTTCCTTCTCTTGGCAGTGATGTTAGCTGCTTATTTTATTCCTTTAGTCGCCTCTTACGACACCCATGTAATGAATAGGGGTGGTGACACTTTGTATTCTTAATCCGTCACCACACGAACGTCAAATCGAACATGCCATAGCCAATGTTGGCAAACTGTATAGAAACTGGCACAAATAACGTCAAGACTGAGAACATCAATTTATGGATCACACAAAGTGGTATTCCATGTGGGATTTGAACCCACATCACTTGGCGCAGTAGAAATCAGCGTGGCGACCGCTTAAACCACTAGGCCAACAGTGCAGTCAAAAATATGAAATCTGACTAAATGATCTTCCCCTTTGAGTCGAAAGCTGGATGAATCTCAGAATCTACATCATCAACAACCCATAACGTCCCACTGCTGGGCTCGGGTCTCCTCTCAAAGAGGGTTAAGGCCTTACGTCCCCACGCTGGCCGAGTGCGGGTTGGGGACTGGCAAGACACGTTGTGGCTATGTAATCTTACCGTTGGATGTTTTTAAGCCGCCCGAAGGCCTCCAACTAAGCTTCACGACTGTTACCTTATGACAACAACCGGGACCGACTGCTTAACGTGACCTCCGAATCACGGAAACGCTCATAACATATCATGCCACATACGGTCACCCATCTAGGTCTGACCGCGCCGTAGTTGCTTACCCTCGGTGATTGTTTCCAATCACCTAAGGCCACTCGGCTATGAGCGCTTCAAGGCTCAGGCTCAGGCAAGGCTCAGAATCTACATAAATAAATAAAATTGGGGTGTCTGTTTGTAAAATTGAAATAACCGCTTTTTACTAAATGCATATATGTATGTATACACAGAACATATGCCAAAATTTTTTTTTTTCAATTTTTGTCTGTCTGTTTGTTCCGGGTAATCTCTGGAACGGCTGGACCGATTTCGATGGGACTTTCACTGGCAGATAGATGATGACTTACGCTACTATTTAGGGTTCCGTAGCCAAATGGCAAAAAACGGAACCCTATAGATTCGTCAAGTCTGTCTGTCTGTCCGTCCGTATGTCACAGCCATTTTTTTTGAAATTTGGTCAGTCGATGTATTCTGTGAACCGCATTAAGATTTTTACATAAAAATTGAAAAAATCCAAGACATTTTGGGGGTCCCAATACTTGAAACTGAAACTCAAAAATTTTTTTTTCATCAAACCCATACGTGTGGGGTATTTAGGGATAGGTGTTCAAAAATTATGTTGAGGTTTCTAAAATAAAAGAAATAAGAGAGTGATAAAACTAAAAAAAAAATATGTTGTACATTACCCCATGCAAACTACCAACGAAAATTAGTTTGAACGAGATCTAGTAAGTAGTTTTTTTTAATACGTCATAAATCGTAAACCGCAATTTACCTTTCATCCAATCAATACACTAGTATAAAAACATCGATCAAAGTTACAACGAACTACAAGAACTTTTATATGATGTTACTTGCTGATACGGAACCCTTCATGGGTGGGTCCGACTCGCACTTCGCCCCTTTTTTTAGACTAACTTCGCCTGCGACGTTGCCCGCTGTTACAACGACAAACGCGGGTAACACCGCGGGGCTCAACTAGTCAGTATTATATTTAAGCCTACCAAATTGTCTACTCTACACCATATTGCATTGGGTCACCATGCTGCATTGTGTGCACTCACAATTGAGTGCCTTGTTGGTCTAGTGGTTCGGTTCCCAGGTCGGACCAAATATTTGTGTGATCGACAAATATTTGTTTCGGAGTCTAGGTGTTTTCTATATAAAAATGTATGTATTTACTAAAAAAAACTATGTTTATGTATTTATATCAGTTGTCTAGTACCCATAATACAAGCTCTGCTTAGCTTGGGACTAGATGATGTTGTGTGTAAGATGTCCGAAATATTTATTTATTATTATTATTTACAATGAGGCTGGTGATCCCTACTCCTGGATTCTACTCATGCTTTCCATCAGGCAGAGTAGAGTCACTTTGCGATCCAGCGTCATCGTCGTTATCGATGCATCAGATATCAATATTCTTCTTCTTTAAACGAGATGGCAATCAGCCGAATAATATCAGCTATTTCTACAGGATAGGGAATAGTGTTCCTCCATCACAGGGGCAGGATCCTCCGATCAGGCGAGGTGATCATACCTGGCGTGCTACTGCCCAATGTGCTAATCGGCGCGAGAATTTCTCTATCGCGATTCAGGATTAGTAGTCACTCCGTATAGTTCATTCCGTGATTTCTTCGCAGTTCAGCGTTTCTTCGCTAGATGGCGCTGTTGTATATTTTCGTCGCGCTGTATGTGGAAGTCGCCATACCTTCAAGTCGTTGTCGTAATGAAATTAATGATAAAAAAAATGTGGATTAGATGTAATGTGGACCGTTTTCCGAAACAAAAAAAAAAGATTTCCAAAATATCAAGAGTAAAATCACATTCGTTCACAAATAACAAACTGTTTCCGAACGGATCAACTTTCCACAGAGGTTGAATGAGTTTTAATTTAAAAAAAAAACATATTCGTTGATTAGCAAAATCCAGTTTTAAATATATTCGAATTGACATTTCACTGCGTCTAAATATAAACATAGTATTACAATTTCTTTTAATATTAATAAATTAATATTTATTAAGTTTTTGTGTGGTTAGTTTCTTTTCAAGGTAGGGTCAAGTTTTGTATTTATTGTTTACTAGCTTTGCCCCGTGGCGCTACCCGCAGTTGTAGTCGTCAAACAAGATAAAAAATCTGTAGCTTAATAATTTTAGTATAATATTAATAGATTACTAGCTGACCCAGCAAAGTTCGTACCGCCCAATTGGAAATCCTAGAACTTGATCGCAGCGCCACCTGCGATGTCTAATTGTGAATCGAAATAATTCTCGAACCCACATATGACATAACTCACACAAAAAAACATCAAAATCGGTCCAGCCGTAAAAGGAGTTCAATTACAAACACACAAACAGAAGATTTATATTTATTTGTTTTAGTAAACGCGCTTATATTAGGAACTTAGTGGTCTGATTTCAAAAAATATTTTAGTGACTTAGAGAAACAAACCCTTTACCAACCCGTCTGGCCAGCGTGATATAGTAGGCCAAAACCTCCTTTCTAAGGAGAGGCCTATGTCCAGGCGGGGACTGTTATAGGCTGTTGATGATGATGATGTTCATCTAAACATACTTCTATGTGTCAATTTTTATTGTGGTGATTTACAAACTAAACAAACAAGAATCTTGTAGATCAATTTTGTAACGAAAGTTGCCAACGTTACGAGTAGAAAGCGAATTTATAATAGGTGTCAACGAAAATAACAGATTTGTCAATTCTAACTACTGTTTAATTTATTACCTTATATTAATTTATTAATTTATAGTAGGTGTGGTAGCATGTCGTTGGCGGCATCGGTCCTAGTGCGATCTCCACCCTTCGACATTCTGACGTCATGGATACGACCAAATTTGTTCTGTCGGTCGGAATAACGAAGAGACAACTTCGGACCACTAGCCTGTAGGTGCTAGCCAACACGCTGTCCTAGCCGTTCTACCGAATTTCGGAGCTTGAATATAGAGTACCGACTGTGTCACCTACCCATTGACTCAGATACTCACCGGACACGGTTATTTAGGTGAGTATGTGAATAGAAATGGGGCGTAAGGCTACGGCATAATACCCGTCGCGACTCCGCCCAGCACAGCTGGTATACAGCCCAGCGTGGGAGTCTGAGCGTCGAGACCGATCGCGTCAATGCTGGCGGTCTCCTACTGAGATGACGTTATGCTCCAGAAAGAGTCCGCCGCGCTAGATCGGTAAAGGGTCCATTCAGGGGTACCCTTTAAACTGTTCTCCTATTAATTTCCCTCCTAAGTCGACTCTTACGACACCCATGGCGTGAGGGTCTCCGTATTCTTAAGGTGAAAGACCACACGTATTAAAAACAAGGGACGACATCATCTTGCAACCCCTTTCTATTATACGATCGTGAATGTATCATCAAAATAGCATAAGGTATCACTTTTACTTTTCTCACTACAAGTAGCGTCATAACACGAGATACCCCAGTTCTGAATCACGCAATCGAAATATTCACAACAATATTTCACTTTCTATGTCAGTTTTAAATTTAGATAGTTATTTCGTTTTTAACTTAAACATGACTTGATACAACACACACTTGGCCTTCTCACCTATATGTACCTATATGTAACCACACAGACAGAATACATCTTTATGTAATTCTTATGTGCGTGTGTATGTCACTGAACTCCTCTCAACGTCTGGACCGATTTTGTTGAACTTTTTTGTGTGTGTTCAAATAAATTCGAGACAATAAAATTGTGAAAAATATTTTTTATTTGGGGTACCTCCCCTACACGTAAAGGCGTGCGTTACCCCAGCAAAAAAGCAAAAAAAAATGGGCCTTAGAGAGATGAGAGTATAACAGAAAATTAGTGTGTTCTGAGGTGTAATTTGTTACAAATAGCAAAATTTGTGCATGTAGTAATTTAAAAGTTATTCGACAAAAACACTTTTTGCTGGAGTAACGTTTCAAACGTTACCCCAGCAAAACAAAATTTTTTTAAACGTTTCAGACCCAAACGAAATACATGAATACATAGCTTTTGTTTCGTATTAAATGTTAGCAAACAGCAAAATTTGTGTGAGCTGTGGTTCTTAAGTTATTGACAATTTTGCTGGGGCAATATTTCGGTCTTGTCTAGAACTTGAAAATGGCTGAACGCAGAAGTTTGAAAAAAATACCATCAATAGACCTTCCTTTGCTTAAATTTGTTTAATCATTCGTTTTCAAATTGTTTGAGGAACACCGACGTAATAAAATGGTTTTAAAAATCAGAAAAAACTGTTTAGCTAAGAAACCAGTATACTCACAATCAAATAAAAAGCTGTAGCATATAGCCATGGTTTACATTTATAATGACTGTAAATTTGGAATTAGTAACTTTAAGCAATATGAAGATATAAGTAAATATTATTAATTTTAAATGGTATTATTAAGTCATCGAATACACAGTTCCTATAAAAGAAGGAAACGTGGCAAACTCTAACAAATTTGAGTATATCATCAACAAACAAGCCTGTAAATTTCAGCTATCAATCACGAATATTATAAAAGTTATATGTAAAACAAGAAAGTAACAACATTATCCTATAACCCGAGCAAAATTAAAAGGTTACGTAAAAGCGACTTGTAAAAACATTTCGAGATTGCTAAGACTGTTTTTCGATTCAGATATACGTATGCAAGTTAATCGACTTTAAAAACAAAAAATTTAAAAACAGGATTTGTTGTCCCCCACCCCTCTCTGAAAGCTAAACGGCTGGTTCGAAAAATCTGAAAAAAATCAAGAAAGTTGTCCACATATTGAACTTTAAAGGAAAACTATAAAAACTTCCATAGCTTTGTTAGGTCAGGAGTTATAGAGGAAGACTTCATACAAAAATAACGAAATAATAAGTAAACATAACAATTATCTATTGTAGTATTGTATTGTATATGACTACTAAACGCTATTCTATGCGTACGCACTTCCCGATTTTATTTTTCGCATCATCATCATCAATAGCCTATCGCAGTCCACTGCTGGACATAGGCCTCTCCAATCGCACGCCACATTTTTCGCATACCAGATCATAACCTCAAAATTGGGCGGTACGAAGGTAGCCAGGTCAGCTAGTACTCATGTATTACTTAATACATAGATAAATTACACACAGACAGAACAAATTGTCTTGCTTGTCATACTATATTTATTTTGGGTGGGAATAGAACCCACGAGCTCTAACTCTAAAGGTAGCTTCGCTGATTTGAGCTGCCTCTACCGGGGCATTACTACCCTCACACAGAAGACCATCCTAATAATGACAGCATTCTTGATGTCGTATTTAGTTTGTAAGTAGGAAACTGTAAGAGACTTAGAAGCATTGTCTGAATAAAAAATGAGAGAGAGAATGGTGACTGGAAACAATCATCGAGGGTAAGGAATGACGGCGCGGTCAGTCCTAGATGGGTGACCGTTTTGTTGCACAATATGTTATGAGGTAACGAGGCAGTCGGTCCCGGTTGTTATCATAAGATAGCAGTCGTGAAGCTTAGTTGGAGACCTTAAAAACGTTCAACGGCAAGATTTTACGTAGCCACAACGTGTCTTGCCAGTCCCCAACCCGCACTCGGCCAGCGTGGAGACGTATGGCCTTAACCCTCTCCTGAAGGAGAACCAAGGCCAGCAGTGGGACATTATAGGTTGTTGATGATGATGATGGTACTACTATTCTTGGATTCTACTTATGCTGTCCATCCCCTCCTGTGCAAGGGTAGTATGAATATAATAATTTTAACAAAAAAGAACCGACTTCAATGAATAACTATTCCGAGTATCCAAATCGCGACATTGTACCTATGATATTTGAGGAGTTCCCTTGATTTCCTTGGGATCCCATTATCAGATCTCGATATGGTGACAATGGGACCACCTGTAAGCTACGCCCATTCCAATGCAAAAAGAATTTTTGAAATCGGTTCATAAACGTCGAAATTATCGCTGAACATACATAAAAAAAAAAAAAGATTCCGACGAATTGAGAACCTCCTCCTTTTTTTTGAAGTCGGTTAAAAACAAGAGTAAAGATAATTTTTCCATTTCATGAAAAACGAGGCAGTCTAGACTGTGACACTTTTTTTAAAAGAAAATGTTGTCTATGGTCAACCATAGAGTAAGATTAAACAAACTTTGCCGCGCCTACTTTATGGTATGCCAAACATGCGGCATTCATTCGCAAATCTTTACATAACAATACCAGTTCGAAAGTTTTTCAAACGACTACACAAAACTAGTCACGTAAAATAACCCACAGTAGATATCATTTAATAGCCCACTGTTGGACATGGACCTCTTCTTAGAAAGGAGGTTCTGGTCTACTATACCACGCTGGCCAGACGGGTTGGTATATACTTTGTGTCAAGTTTTCAATCTCTTTGCAATGCTGTTACCCTGGTACGTTGCTCCCTTAATCTTTCTCTCTCTCTCTTACGACCCCCACGGCATGAAAAGGGAGTAGTGACAATCCGTGTGAGAGTTGATCCGACCGATTTCGGCCATGGCGACCACTTCGACCAATTAAAGGGTTTTTCGCTGAAGCGCCTGGAGATGGCTTAGGTTAGCAGCAAACTCCCTTGCATAAAATGGGCAAGTGAGCTTACCGCTCTCATAATTATAATGAATGGCGGCAAGTGGATGGGTTTTAAGCTCATCGCGCTTGGCGTCGAGGTCAGCTAAACGCTGTTCCTCAAATTCGCGGATTCGCTTCTTCACAGTCTCGCGCCATTCCGGTCACTATGCTGTCAAACTCTCCCAGCGAGAGGGCTCTTTACTCCGTATAGAATTTGTGTCAAGCTTTACATCTCTTAGCACTGCTGTTACCTTGGTACTTGGCTCCCTTAGTCGATTCTTACGACCCCCACGGGATGAATAGGGGTTGGTGACACTGTTTTTTAAATCTAATTATTACACGGAGAACTTTTAAGCAATTATATTGTTACTTTTTAGTTTTCACTGAGCAACTAAGAACTATTTTATTGTATACTAGCTTTCGCCCGGGGCTCCGCCCGCGTGTATGTTGGTTATCGCGGTAAAAAGTAGCCTATCCCAAGATCAGTTCTATCTTCATACCAAATTTCATCAAAATCGGTTCAGTGGTTTAGGCGTGAAAATATAACAGACAGACACAGTCACTTTCGCATTAATAATATTAGTAGGGATGTGGGCCTAACAAACTCTGCCTGATGGAAAGCATTAGTAGAATCTAAGAGTCATTACCCATTGCAAATGCAGGAAATTGGTGTCCCACAATATGACGGCTTATTAAGATTCTTCTGCAACATTGACTCTCCGGTCTCACACTTATCAACGAAATACGACAGCAAGAATGCTGTCATTATTAAGATGGTCTTCTGTGTGAGGGTAGTACTGCCCCGGTCGAGCTGAACCATAATTATGGAAATAGGGAAAACATTAATTCAGTCTTTGTCTACCCCTTAAGTCGTGTCTATACCTACTAATAATTACATTTTCACGCCTAAACCACTGAACCAATTTTGTTAAATTTTGGGAGAGAGATAAATGAAACCTTGGGAAAGGAAATAGGCTACTTTTTACCGCAATAACCCACATACACACGGGCAGAGCCGCGTACAAAAGCTAGACTCAGAACCTCAACTTCTGACGCCTTTATTTTGGATATGATGACCACATAATAGTATACAGGATACAATCTGTCAGAGAGAAAAAGTTTGACCCAAAACCGTTCCATTATTGAGACAAAGAAATGACAAATATAATGATTCATACACACAAACCCACTTTTATTATTATTGGTAATTATACTAATTAGTGATGTGCTAAATATCTGTATTCACGGATTACGGGTCTATTAAACTAATCATTAGTAACCCTGAAAGAAAGAAAAAGAAAGAATACATCTAAAATTATTCTAAACAAATAGGTATATAAAGTTGAAGTTTCTTTAAGCAGTTTCAAATTATCAGTTTTTCACTAAACTCATTTGGAAGTATTTACGGCACTATCCAGTGCATCATTTGTGGTAATTGACACATTCAAATATACATAAATGAGCTCAAATTATATAAATCGTGAGCTCATTTAAGTACACTAAACTATACTCGTTGCAAGACTAAACTTGTTTTTAATCAAATATTATAAAGACAAAAAATAATTAAGCCTAAACTGACTTTCAACTCATTAATTATTTAAGTATTTAGATCAATTTACGTTCAAAACAATTTGAAATAAATAAAGTAATAAATCACTCAAAATGGCGATACGCGCCAAAATATGTATTGACATTTGAGAGAAAGCGACGGAAACATCCGCGTACGGCCAATATGGCTGCTGTTATGAACAAATATTGGAATGTGACATACTTATGTGGAATAAAAAGCGTTCCATTGTGTGTAATTACGTGATTAAGATGACAAAGGTTGGGCGTTTACGTAAATTGGACAACTTGAGAATTTAAATATACGTAATTTTCTATTTAAAACTTTAATGGAACTTAGATTAGAGAGAGTCAACTTTACGAGAAAAGTCAGATCGAGGCTACCTTGACTAACTTAAGTAATATATCCTGATCCTGAAGCAAAGATCCTGCGGCAAAAGATCTAGATTTATCGTCGATAATTCTTTTCGTACCATACTTTACGTGAGGGAGATGAAGAGCGTGTGTGGAACTCCCAGAGAACCGGTGTACCAACTAGAACCTGCAGTAGTCTACCTCAGCCGTTGGGAGAAGCTCCAGGATCACATCAACGGCTTCTGGAGTCTAATTATGCTATGCTATGTAATGTGTATTATTATATGTCTAGATAAATCTGAAAAGAGGCCTTCTGATCCGTAAAGAAATTATGGTATTTCCACGTGACAAGTATGTCGTTCGCACTTACCGAACACAAAAAAAAAACCTAAAAACAAAACCTTCTTCTTACGATGTGTCAAAAATGACATCTGTCATGGTGACATTACGTAATTCGTGCGGAAATGTGGCAAGATGCCCCAATACTGTACATGTCAATATTGTTTAAAGTGAAATTTTTTCACGACAATGATGGGATGCTTTTGAATTACGTCACGAAACTAAATATTTACGAAACTGTGTGAGTGTTTTGGCCATTGTAGAATACAATTAGGCAATATCTTACATCATATTAAAGCCTCATAAATTTTTTAATACTAAATTCACTAATAGGGTCGGAAGTCGGAAGCGTGCTATTTGACCAATGACCGTTATAATACTTTTTAATATTTTAATTATTTTATTACGTCACATTTAGTATTGCACTCAAAACTGTATTAAAAAAACTTATATTTAGCATTTAATTATTTTGTTAGGTAATGAAAAAATAATTCAAATAATGACAGTAACTTTATGATTTCATAACGGATAAATGGCGGGCGTCATGCAGCCCGTACATTATCCGGATTCAAAATTCAAGATGGCCATGTATCACGATGTCTCTTGAATTGTTTTAGAAAAACTTTATTTGTTTTGTGAGAAAAAAGTGAACTTACCATGATGGCTGACTTAAGTGTTGATGTTTCGAAGTTGCCGGACAAGATAAGAGATAAATTAGCTGAATTAGACTTGGAGTTATCTGAAGATTAGTGTTGGCTAGTGAACTCGGTGATGTGAAAATTAAGTGTGATTCTTCATCCCACCCGCCGCCACTAGAACAGTTATTAAAAGACAAAAACACTTACAAACCTATATATAAATATATAAAAAATACTATCAAAACAATTAAAAAATGAAGCAAAGTGAAAGTGCTATGTTTGTTTAAATAAAATAAGACTTGACTTAAAGGTCTTAGTTACCAGGTCATTAAATTCCAAAAAAAAAAAAAAAGTACATTATCCGTGTTCATGACAAATTGTCTATGCTATATTATAAGGTGAAATAGACTATGAGGATACTGAAAATACAATTTGCACATTAAAACATATGTTAAATATGTATTTTTTTACGTTCGTTTTGTATTAAATTTACACATAAATACAACACACAACTCTTACCAAACAGATGCCCACACACACATACACAACTACTCTCAATATTTTTGGAACAGTAAATCATCATCATCATCATCATCATCATCAACAACAGCCTTTAACAGTCCACTGCTGGACATAGGCCTCTCCTTAGAAAGGAGTTTTGGCCTAACAGTAAATCAGTAGTGATAGGTATTATGATAGATGATAGATAAATGGATGGTGGTGATCAGAGTGGAGGCCTGAAGATCTGTCACACAGGAACCTAGCTCAGACTCCAGCTCTCAACATGGTTCTATATGTGTGTCTAACTGTAAGCATAAGAATGTAACTGTACCTTTTGAGAGAAATAAACAACATTATTATTATAAATCTAAGGTAAAGTTTGTAAGGTTGTAGGGGTGACCAACCACATTATTTATGAGTGTCATAGAGAGCACGTAAAGCCGTCGGTCCCGGTTGTCATGAACATCTATGACAATATATGTTCACGACAACTATGACAACTATGTGCTATTCTGATATATAAGCTATATTACTGTAAAGTTTCATCCAAATTCGTTCAGTAGTTTTTGCGTGAAAGAGCAACAAACATACATACATAATCACAAACTTTCGCGTTTATATTATTAGTAGGACTACGGATCGTAGTCTATGCGTCCTGACACGCATTGCGTCATTTTGAGAATTAATCTTCTTTAAACATCCGTATATCGAGGGTTAGGAGAAAGTAGGTGAACCTTCCAATTCTAGGTCTAGGAAATGCTTAATTATACATGTCTTTAGGACAGACAAACTCCTAGATTTAGCTAATGAAGATAGTATGAGACAAGAATACTATAAATTCGAGAGGTATTTAAGTTTCAAATGTATCTCATTGATATACTTATACGAGTGCCTTGTTGGTCTTGTGGTTAGCGTATGTAACTGCTGATCAAGAAGGTCGTTGTCGGACCAAATGTTTGTGTGATCCGCAAAAGTTTCGGAGTTTTAGTGTTTTCTATGTATAATGTATGTATTATAAGCGGTTGCGAGTATGTCATGCTCACTCAAATGTCACGCTGATGGTGGCTCGTGTGTCGGATCATTTAATTCCCTTCAAAATGGTTGAGTTGAATGGTGCTGATCCATGCGTCATGTTCGTGAACGGGCGCTGTCAGTTGTGACTGGTCATCTCTTAGTTGCCACAGCTTATTTGAATTAATTATTTTAATTTTGAATTGTATTTTTGTTGTACTATGGACATTTTTAACGTGCACGTCTTGCTACATCGTTCTCACATAATGTACCATCTCAACATGAATGATGTAACCAAGATTTTGTAAAAAACATTTTGATTTAAAAGAGTGTCCATGGAGTTTCTTGCCCGTTCTTCTCCATAGAGATCTACGCTAGGGAATGGGCAACTACAGTACTTTCACAGTTTTTATGTCTTGTGACTGGGACTGTAGCTACATTTAATTTTCATTTTCGTTTCGACAATTCAAAAGTGCCTGTAACTGGCCTACTTGAAATAAATGCTTTGATTTTGATTTTGGTACGTGCATATAAAATCGTATCCAATAGATAATTGTTATGTTTACGTATTAATGAGTTAATTTTGTATGACGTTTTCCAAGTGAGCGCATTTTACAAGTTAAGCCTCTATAACTCCTGAACTAACGAAGTCATCTGATCCGTTATAGTTTTCCTTTAAAGTTCATTATATGGACCACCATCACGATTTTTTAAGCCCTTTAAAAAAGTGCCCTTTAAAGTGGAATTTCTTGCAAACAGATACCTAAATCAAAAAGTCAGCTTAGAAACCCTTTGTTTAATAATAATAATAATAATAAATATTTTGGACATCTGACACACATCATCTAGTCCCAAGCTAAGCAGAGCTTGTGTTATGGGTACTAGACAACTGATATAATTACATAAACATACTTAGAAATGAAACTCAAAATTTTTTTTTGCATCAAAACCATACGTCTTATGGATAGTCTTCAAAAATGATATTGAGGTTTCTAATATTATTTTTATCTAAACTGAATAGCTTGCGCGAGAGACATTTCCAAAGTGGAAAAATGTGTGTCCCCACCCCCCTGTAACTTCTAAAATAAAAGAATGATAAAACTAAAAAAAATATATGTTGTACATTACCATGCAAACTACCAACGAAAATTGGTTTGAACGAGATCTAGTAAGTATTTTTTTTTAATACGTCATAAATTTTAAATCGCAATTTACCTTTCATTCCATCAATACACTATTATAAAAACATCGACGAAAGTTACAACGAACTACAAGAACTTTTATATGATGTTACTTGCTGATACGGAACCCTTCATGGGCGAGTCCGACTCGCACTTGGCCGCTCTTTTTATGTATGTACCGTAAATACTTTCTTAAGCATTTAGTAAAAAAACCTTTTCATTTGATATTACTAACATATACTACAATTGTATGGTTTGCATATATTGCTTTTTGGTTTAGTGGTTAGGGTATGCGGCTGCTGATAAAGAGATATTGAGATTACGTACATCTTACACACAACGTCATCTAGTCCCAAACTAAGCAGAGTTTGTATTATGGGTACTAGACAACTGATATAAATACATAAACATACGTTTTTTTTTGTAAATACCTAAATATTAAACATAGAAAACACTCAAATTCCGAAACAAATATTTGTAGACCGAATAAAAATTTGATCCAACCCGGTAATCAAACCCGAGATCTCGTTATAGGCAGTCATTGACATTGCATCTTCGCTAAGGCCAGTCTCTACATACACCTGTCGAAACCTGTGCCATAACACAAGCGGATACATATCACATCTTACTCGCGCAGCCTCCGAGTCATCTCGTGTGAACTTTCACTCGGCTAGGGCGAGGCCACTTTCACTGCGCTCCAGTGTCCATAACTGCTGAATCTTTGGGACAAAACTCTACACTAAAATTGGTATGTTTGTAATATGAAATTTATGTTAAAATGGTAATATATATATTATTATGTTTTTGACGTCATATTAATCACAACGCCATCTAATCCCCAAACTAAACAGACCTTGTATTATGGGTACTAGACAACTGATATAAATACATAAACATAGTGTTTTTTTGTAAATATATACATTTATAACAGGCACCACACTTCGCTATGCGCTATTCGTTATGCGGGATATTCGCGCGCATACGGCGAAGTGTGGTGAGTATATTCGTTTCGTTCACACATCTCTCTACAACACACATATTTGCCTTCTTTGATGCTTATTTGGCATACCAGTTCGAAGTGTGGATGGCATGTTTGTTGTTTGCGCGCATAACAAATATTTGGGCGAATACGGCGTAGACACATAACGAATAGCGCATAACGAAGTGTGGTGCCTGCATTACACATAGAAAATACCCAAATTCTAAAAAAATTTTTACGGATCACACAAACATTTGGTCCAACCCGGGAATTGACCTCGATACCTCTTGATCAGCAGTCCTAAGCGTTTACCAACAGACAAACGAGACAGTTATTACATAGATATAAATTAGACTGCCTTGTTGGTCTAGTGATTAACATATGCGACTGTGATCTAGTCGTCTTGGGTTCGATTCCTGGGTCGGTCCAAATGTTTGTGTGATCCGAAAATACTTGTCTCGGAGTCTGGGTGTTTTCTATATATAATATGTATTTATTTACAAAAAAAAAGTATGTTTATATATCTAGTTCCAAATTAAGCAACCACTGTGCAAGCGAGACAGAAAATAATTTGATATAATATATCCTTTATGGTTAATAAATAACTCTAAACAAACAAATCATTATAATAATAACGTATTTACAACATGCGGTTGTATCATTCAAGATTAATGTGACTAAAACCGCAGGAAATCGTGAATATAATAATTTAATCAAGGCAACGCTTTTACTTTCTATTTCACTATTATTCCTTATTATATAAACGTAGTGTAGGATTTCCACAGGCCAGGAGTGAGGACTTGCGCAGGCTGACAGGAAGCATGCGAGAAACCTAAAATCGATCAGACCATCCTAATAATGACAGCATTCTTGCTGTCGTATTTCGTTAGTGAGTGTGAGACCGGGGGCCCAATCATTCTGCAACATTCTCTCGGTATTTAATATATGCATTTAGTAAAAAACTGTTCAATTTATATTACAAATAAACACTACAATTTATTTTTATTTCATTCATTTAAAATACGTAACAAAGTACTTCCTTCACTTATCATTACATACACTTTGTCCCACAACTTGCAAAAAGCGTGGTATCCCCACCATCTCAGGTTACACAACCACTTGTTTCCCAAATATTGGTTACCGGTTGCCCATTTCGTAACCCCACATCGCCAGCATTCCAACGAGGTTGAGATCACCAGTAAACCCATTATTATGAACAAATTGTTTTACATCATACCATTTTATAGGAATGCTGAAGGCAAATAGGTATGTACTGCTTGGTTAACGTATGCGGCTGCTGATCAAGAGGTCTTGGGTTCTATTTCCGGGTCGGACCAAATATTTGTGTGATTCACAAATATTTGTTTCGGAAAAAGTATGTATATGTATTTATATCAGTTGTCTAGTACCCATTTTTTTTTTTTTTTTTTTTTATGTGTGGAAAATCATCATGGACCGTCACCCCACCGGGGGTTACGGCGGGGTGGTGTGTCGGACTTGAACCGACTAAAAACCACACAGTGTGCCCTCTCCGCGCTTCTCCGTTTAGGAGGAGGAGAAGTCCAGGGTGAGATCTCCTTCTGAACTTCTCCAGCGCCTGCCCGCTCCTGATGCGGGCACCGTCTCTGTTTGAAGACCCTCTCTTAGGCGGCGTCCGGCACACACCGACGCCGCCTCCTCGCGGCTGGCCACATAGGGCGGGTGGAGGGAAAACCCATCCCGTCCACCCACGGCCACACTCAAGGCGGCATGAGGCGCAGATGTTCGCGCCTCCGCCGCCCGAGTCGCCGGCGGCGAATCTGGTCCGATTGGATGTCGTCCTCCCGGGCCTTCTCCGCCGCCTCCTTCTGCGTGATTACGTCCTCGCAGAAGGTTGCGACCGCGGTAAATGAGCTCTCGCTGCCGGCCATGGAACGAACGACGGCCGGAAGCGAGAGATCCTCTCCGATGACTGCAGTGAGGACCCGGCGCTGCGTCTCCCATGCGGGGCAGACCGCCAGCGTGTGATGAGCCGAATCCTCACTACAGTCGCAGTGGTGGCAGGCGGGACTCAATTCCCTCCTGGCAACCGAGTGCAGGTACTTTCCGAAGCAACCATGCCCGGAAAGAACCTGCGTCAGTCGGAAGGTAAGGGTCCCGTGCTGCCGCACTGCCCATTCGAGTTGTCTAGTACCCATAATACAAGCTCTGCTTAGTTTGAGACTAGATGACGTTGTGTGTCCGATGTCCGAAATATTTATTATTATAGGAATGCTGAAGACAAATAGGTATTATAGGTATATTGCCTCGTTGGTCTAGTGGTTAGCGTATGCGACTGCTAATCAAGAGGTCTCGGATTTAAATCCCGGGTCGAGATAACTGTTATTGGGTTTATCTTACAGGAAATTCTTATAACAGCCCGGAGTATTGAAGTTTGGCGAGGATTCTCGCCCGTGCCAGGGAGAGCACGTTAACCTGTCCGTCCCGGTGGTCATTAACATCTATGGCAATCGTTATTGGGAAGTCAGTGCAATCAAATTTACTGACAACTAGTTCAATCTTCGAATAACAGTTCTCACTTAGGGTTGCGGAGGTCCGATGCCAGTCGCTCCGTGGAAAAACTGATATTCAGATAAAACCGGTTGAACTAGTAGCCGATCCCAAATAATATTGGGAATAAGGCTAGGAAGAAGAAGCTGAAGGTAAATAGGTATATACCAGCTTATATCAGCGTGTATGCAGCGTGTATGTCAGTTAGAGAAGTAAAGCCTAGCCTATGTCGTTTCTGAGGCTTGAGCTTGAGACTATATGTGTACCGAATTTGATTTAAATGGACTCAGTAGTTTTGACGTGAAAACGCGACAGACAGACAGACAGACTAGAGTTAGTTTCGCATCTATAGAAATGAATAAAATTGAAGTGTCGAATTGAAACGCATATGAAAGTACATACGGTCCTTACAACAAAAATCGGCCAAGTGCGTGTCAGGCCACGCACAAGAAAGGGTTCCTCAGTCACCCATAATGGTACGTGGATTTAAAATCCGTATCCAATAGATAATTGTTAGGTTTACTTATTTATTAATGCGTTAATTTTGTATGACTATTTCCAAGGAAGCGCATTTTACAAGTTAAGCCTCTATAACCCCTGAACTAACAAAGTCATCTAATCCGTTATAGCTTTCCTTTAAAGTTCATTATATGGACCATCATCACGAATTTTTCCAGATTTTTTGAGTCAGCCGTTTCGCTTTTAGGGGGGGGGGCCGTATTTTTATAAAAAAGTGCCCTTTAAAGTGGAATTTCTCGCAAACGGATACCTAAATCAAAAAATCGTGTTAAGAAACCGGTCATTGTTTTTAAAAGACCTATCTAATGATACTCCACATGATGGGGTAGCCTTGAGAAAAAAAATCATCCCTACTTTACGTGTAGGGGAGGTACCCCAAATAAAAATATTTTTCATAGTTTTATTGTAGCACTTTGTCGACGTTATTACAACAAATATTCATGCAAAGTTTCATCTTTCTAGCACTTACTGTTTGGATGGTAAGTCGAGGACGGACGGACGGACAGACGGACATGATAAATCTATAAGGACTCCGAGTCATAAGCTTCGGAACCCTGAAAAGCAATTAAAAAAAAATCCCGTCTCTCTGTCTGTTTATTCCATTTATTCCCCTTAAACGGCTGTACCGATTTCGACGGGCCTTTTACTGGCAGATAGCTGATTATATAAGGAGTAACTTTGACTACTTTTTTAGATATATTTCGCCTCGCGGCGTTACTCGTGAATCTCAGCTAGTACATACTCGTAATTAGAAAATTGCTTGTAATGAAAAATGTTTTTTTCTTTCATGTTTATTTAGTAACAAAGGGAACCGACTTCAATGAAAAACTATTCCGAGTACCCAAATCGCGACAATTGTGCCTATGATATCTGAGGAGTTCCCTCGATTTCCTTGGGATCCCATCATCAAATCCCGATATGGAGACAATGGAACCACCTGTAAGCTACGCCCATTCCAATGCAAAAAGAATTTTTGAAATCGGTTCATAAATGACGAAATTATCGCTGAACATACATAAAAAAAAAAGTTTCCGACGAATTGAGAACCTCCTCCTCCTTTTTTTTGAAGTCGGTTAAAAAGCTAAATCTTCTTCTTCGTTTTTGTGGATGAGCACAATCATTTGTTCTGTGACTGGGTTTAATTTACTTATATGATGATGTATGTACATTTGTTTGGAAGTGTATCTATTAGTGGTCTGGTCACCATGGCGCGGGTCCTGCCTGGCTTGGGATCAGACGACTATGAATGAAATATTTAGAATATTATAAAATATTGTAAATCATTAATTACGATATTTGTAACACTACTGTTGTAATGGCACACTACACATGTTGGGTAACTGTAAGTGTAGTGAGCAGTTGATTAATAGTAGATTAGTAGCCAAGGGCTGTAAAGCATCAATTGCAGCCCGAGATATTTAGGCGCCCGCCTATAGTTCGAGGGTGCAATTGGTGCTTACACCCGAGCTAACTATTCTGCTTTACATCTCGATTGTGAGGTAAGTAGAAAAAAACCGACATTACAAGAATAAAACATTTTATCTTCAGCTTCCATTTTCATTGAATCGGGTGTGCAGCTTAGGTATATCTTCATCACTTGAAGAACTCATGTTTTTCAGCACGTAATTATAAAAATAATCCCAAAAAAATACAATATTTAAATTAAAAGTTTACTATTCCGGCCTCTTTTCATTAAAAATAAACAAGTAAAGAAATTTTGATTCGTTTTTTTCAAGAATAAAATAGAGCTTCGCCGTTCAATTTTTAAAATTGATGACTAATATACTCACACGAAGACAAGGCTGAATAGCAAAGCGACCTCTTTGGTCATTGGGCTGAATGCATGATGCCTTTGCCAGTATGATGGTTAGATGTACGCGAATGAAAGGAAGAAGCGTTCTTTTTAGGGTTCCGGTTCCAAATGGCAAAAAACGGAACCCTTATAGATTCGTCATGTCTGTCTGTCTGTCTGTCTGTCCGTCCGTATGTCACAGATATTTTTTTCCGAAACTACAAGAGCTATACTGTTGAAACTTGGTAAGTAGATGTAATCTGTGAACCGCATTAAGATTTTCACATAAACATGGATAAAAAACAATACATTTTGGGGGTCCCCATACTTGGAACTAAAACTCAAAAAAATTTTTTTCATCAAACTCATACGTGTGGGGTATCTATGGATAGGTCTTCAAAAATGATGTTGAGGTTTCTAATATCATTTTTTTCTAAACTGAATAGTTTGCGCGAGAGACTCTTTCAAAGTGGAAAAATGTGTGTCCCCCCCTCCTGTAACTTCTAAAATAAGAGAGTGATAAAACTAAAAAAAATATATGTTGTACATTACCATGTAAACTACCAATGAAACTTGGTTTGAACGAGATCTAGTAAGTAGTTTTTTTTAATACGTCATAAAGCGTAAACAGCAATTTACCTTTCATTCAATCAACGAACTACAAGAACTTTTATATAATGTTACTTGTTGATACGGAACCCTTCATGGGCGAGTCCGACTCGCACTTGGCCGCTTTTTTTTAATTACTTACCGCCCTAGGACTTTTCTAGTTACATTATTACCCTAGAGCGCTAATAAGTCACCTACAAGCCCCATTTGGAGGTAATAAGAACCTACTTACCGAACATGAGAGATGTAAAATAAATAAATAAATAAATTGACAGCTTTTACACACAGACACCGCAATTTTATTTTTTGTATAAATGTGAGGGTGGTATACTATTTTGCTACTTATATGGTATAGATTATATGTGTCAATTATAAACGGAGCTGAGAGCTTCTATATTAGACGGGGTGTACATATATATATTAAATGTTATGTATGTTAAAGGTGAGGGTAGGTAAACAGGAGATGTTATGGAGAAGCTGTTAGTTCTACTTTTATATACAGATAAAAAAACAAAGAAACATCATCATCAACAGCCTTTAACAGTCCACTGCTGGACATAGGCCTATCCTTTAAAAGGAGGTTTTGGCCTACTATACCACGCTGGCCAGACGGCTTGGTAAAGGGTTTGTTTCAAGTTTTCCTTCTCTTGGCAGTGATGTTAGCTGCTTATTTTGTTCCTTTAGTCGCCTCTTACGACACCCATGGAATGAATAGGGGTGGTGACACTTTGTATTCTTAATCCGTCACCACACGGAAAAATAAAGAATGCTTTATTAGTAATCCTTAGTTCATTACTCAGAACCGTTATGGTTACAACTTGTCCGTCCGTTCGTCGCTTGCTGTCCAAACGGTTGGTGCTAGAAAGATGAAACCTTACATAAATATGTGTTGTACTTACGTCGACAAAGTGCTACAATAAGGCCCTGCGCGCACGGGAAACTTTTGTCACTGTGACTGTTTTGTCACTTTCATTATGGCTGTAGAATTAGGCCCTGCGCGCACGGGAAACTTTTGTCACTGTGACTGTTTTGTCACTTTCATTATGGCTGTAGAATTAGGCCCTGCGCGCACGGGAAACTTTTGTCACTGTGACTGTTTTGTCACTTTCATTATGGCTGTAGAATTAGGCCCTGCGCGCACGGGAAACTTTTGTCACTGTGACTGTTTTGTCACTTTCATGATGGCTGTAGAATTATATGGAGATGCGCGCACGTTGCGACGTGACAATCGGATGACAAAACTGTTTTGTGCCTGCGAACAAGCCTGCGACAAAATTGTCACCGCGCCGCTAGATTTAGATACAAGCGCGCGCACGGGTGACGAAACAGTTTCTGCCCGTGCCCTAAGCCAAAAGCGGAAAGCGGAAAGGACTAACTTTTTATTTATATTTTCAGACAACAGGGGATTCTGTTTGAAATAGCATTGTAATCAAAACAGAAGTGTCTCCTAGCGTTCAATCACCACATTATCATAAAGGGTCTAAGCAGTATGCCTTGAAGTTGTTCTAATAAAATATTCAAGGTTTTCTTCGAAATTACTAGAGCTTGAATTGTTTTAGAGAAAATGAAATATGATATAATTTGTTTCATTTAACACTGGTTGAAAGATTACCAGATGTTATTTAATTTTGAGAATGACACAATGATCGAAGATTCAATGTTTCGGCCCAAAAAATTGAATTTTGTACTGAATCGATTTTTACCCTTGAAAATCGACTGTCGATTTTTTGTGTTGGTATAAAAAAATATTTACAATAGTTACAATTAGCTGAATGTATTAATTTGATAGGTAATAAAAATAATTCTTATAATCAAATTCCTTGAACTAAAAAATCGATGATTTTACTGATAAGAGATCCCACAGATTGTTTAATGAATATTTTTGTTTTTCATAAAATGGATTTATATTTATATTGTAAATACAGAAAAGATATAGAATCAATCCTTTAGGAATCGTTTTTTTCAATAATCGATTCTTCATGTACTGATTCGAATCGAATCAAAAATCCGTACAAAATAGTTTATCCTAACGCCATTTTCCGTGCCCCGCTCTCCGCTTACTTTTGATGCCCGCTGGCGATAAGCAAATATATATAGTATAAGCCACAACGGCGGTAGTTGTCATTTTTGTGGCGCCATCACTTCACTGCGCTTGGTTATAAATAGGAGTGATCTGTTGTATCGGTACGCATTTCTGACGAATGCGTCGCGGAGTGTGGATCATTGTCTTTGGACAATTAGTACTACCCTGTTAACAGATGTGGAAAGCTGTCTTTGACAAGTTAGTACTGTCTGAATTGCGGTGGGTGCGAGGAAAACTGTCTAACAGCTAGTACAGCCCTATGTGACCGCCCTTGCTGTCTATCTAACTGTAATTTGTTTAGATTCGTTACTTAATTAACGGTTGTTTGTGTCTAATTGCATTTCTAAGATTATTTTGTAATTAATGAAATAAATTGTTTAGAATTAAAGTAAATTGTTTAGAATTATAATTATTTTTATTATTTTTCACTTCTGGACTCTGACATCAGAAGTTGGATCGATCTACGTTCACAAATTATTAATTTTCAATATTTGGGAAACGATCAACTACCGACATTTAGTTAGATATTTTCATTTAATTTGCCTATACTTCATTATCTAGGTGTGTCTTACGATAGAGAGCATTGAGAAATGCACAATAGATCGCGCTGTCATATAGAACCAAAGTGAATATACGCAGTGATTCGCCGCAGAGGTCCCGGGAACGATAAACGCGATCGTTCGTTAAAAAAAAAGGCATTGCACACTATTAGTGCTCATTTGAACGCTATCGAAATTCAGTGTTCGTTGTGATTTTTAATAAGGGAATCCGACTTTTGTGATATTCTTATCCGCTCTAAATCAAAGTCAAAAATCAAAACTAAATCAGTCAAAAATCAAAACAAAGTCAAAACATAGCAAATATAAAAATCGTAAAGGAAGTGACGACTTCTATATTTGGTTTTTAGTGTCAATTACAAACGGTTTTAAAACGATTATTTTAATAAAATAATGAGGGTATTTGTACCACATGTGTGTTCGTGTGTATAACGCTTTCTTTCCAGTTAGTAAACATTGTGCTAAGCGATGGAAACTGCATCCGTGCCAATGTACAAGGTGTACAATGTGGTCCACCAGTGCCGACACGGTAATGAGAGAAGGTTAGAAGGTTCAGTTAAGAAAAACTTGTGAGTTGTGCTTGACGCTGTACTGGTAAGATCAAATCATATTACATGTTGAGTTGTGATTTATTTTCACATAATTTTGATATGTAGTGTACAAAAGTGAATTGTGTGCGCAATTTAAAATGATGAAAAAATGGACTGTTTGGCGCGTATACGAAAATGCCTTAGGGCTGATGCAAAGCTGTGGCTTAACAAAAGGGCTTAAGTAGTTGGTTTAGTTTTAACAATGACCTCATCTCATACCTTTTGTTATTGCGAATATTTGGTACTAGCTATTGCCCGCGTGTATGTTTCTATCTTTATACCAAATGTCATCAAAATCGGTTCAGTGGTTTTGGCGTGAAAGCGTAACAGACGGTTACTTTCGCATTTATTGCGAATATTTGGTATAACGTAAATAGTGAATAGCGCTCAAACGAATGTTTGTAACTACCCCACCTGTGCATAATCAAGTAGGCGTTCTTTGCTATGGTTACGAACTATTTTTAACGAAGGAATGATGAATAATAGCAGTTGTAGTGGCTGCCTAATGCAACCCGAACTTATTACTTAAAAGTCAAGTAACTTTTATCCATTTACTTAAAATGTTACACTGACACAGCAAGTGTGACGGGACATAATACCCACACACGTTGTGATTAATCTGTTTATCTTTTATTTATGGAAACGAAAAATAGATACTTGTCAGATTATAACAATTTACAGTGTGTACACCAAGTTACTAGATGTTTCTCCGTAAATTTAAAAATTGAAATGACCATTATTAAACAACTAGCTTTAGCCAGCGGCTCCGCCCGCGTGTATGATGTCCTTTCTCAGGTTCTAAACTATTTGAGTTCCAAAATTCATCAAAACCGGTTTAGCGGTTTAGGCGTAAAAACGTAACAGACAGACAGACAGTTACTTTCGCACTTAATAGTAATAATAGTAGGGATGATCAAAAAAAAAAAAAAATGACAACAAGAAATATTTGATGATCAATTACATTTCTAATTTTTATTTTGATAATTCGATGAATGGGCTATTCTTTTATATTGGTGGTTGGTGAGAGCAAATAAATCGGGAGTATATAAACGTGTGATGTGACTATTCACAATACGGCAAAAGGGTGCGTGGACAGCAGAGCTAGTCCTGACGGAGCCTATTTAAAACAGCTTGAGGAACTCTTACCATCCGCCGGTAGATGTACTATGTCACATTATTTACTGGTGATTGCATTAGTCCACTGTTATTGTAAAATCTATGAAGCGTTATAACAGTGGTAAATGTTTAAATTCTAAAGATATGATGTTAAATTTATTTAATAGTTCAGAGTAGGTAGTACGAAAGTGACATCACTTGTTATTAATGGTTCAAAGACAAAAAAAAAGTAAAGAAACTTCTATGAACCTTCTATAGTGGACTCCAAACTAAAACTTCATATTTTAAATGTAATCTAATAGGTTTTACACAACATCAACAACAAATTGTAAATGTTAAAGAAAGATCTCTTATGATAAAGCAAAACATATCGTTTGTTAGTTATGTTTTAATGTTTATCGAAATGCAAAGTATTGATACCGGTAAAGACTGCATGTCTATCGATCTTAATAGTACGTCTACTTAAGCATGCTATTCTTGATGTTATAGAAACATTATGAAAGGTTTTAAATACCTACCCTCACTAGTGTCAGGTATTAAATGAACTATGTTATGTTGTTTGTGTAACAATAATGATTAATGGTCAGGTTAGACCGAGCTAAAATGAGGTTTAAGCACTAGTCATTGTGAGAGTACCAATTAGTGTTCCGGAAAGATAATCCTCATGCCTGACTGGCTATTTCAGGTGTTAAATTTTAAGATCATACACAAAATCATTGTAGCAAACTTGATCGTAAAGGTCTGACATTCATATAGGATCAAGATTAATAACATGTTCATAAGCACGTTACGAGCCAGCTCTGGTTATTGTGATCTTTCTTCCTGACAGAGGTACTTATTGAAACGTCAGTACCAGTGATGGTTTCGACTGCTTTGTTGGGTCGACAGTTAGTGTATGAGACTACTGTTCAATATAGGTTCGATTTCTGGGTTGAACAAACAATAACTAATAATACTGTGTACTTCTAATTATAGATATGCTTGTTACGGCCCGAAGTTTAAAAGTTGTGGTCAACGCTCCGTGACTCGAATGAGTACAAAGAGTCGACGGTCCTACGCCTGATCTCTTTCGGGTCATGTTGGGTGGCCGTCTCATCGAACCAAAGGCGTACAGGTGTACGCCTTTGGTTCGATGAGTTGGCAAGTACTTGTCTAACACAGGTGTGTTAGACAAGTACTTGCGTGCTGTAGTGTCTACTGTGTTTTTGGTTGCTCACCATTGGGACTGGCCGCCGTAGCAGAAAGGTAAAAAGGTTAAAATGGTAAGGTTTAACTACAGACTCGAGACGATCGACTATAAGCAGACGGTGGCTTATTACAGTAAGTGATTGAACGACACCTGTCGGACAAGCCCTGGTTCATAAAATGACTTTGAGGGCAATTAGTCTGAACTCGAATTCACTGCGTGGGCATACTTGGACATGTTTCGGGTTTGCTTGACGACAATCGTCAAGCTGCAGACATAACCAAAACTGGTGACCCGGTATCATATCCTAAGAGCTTTGCGATTATTGGGAACATCCTTAACCGAGTACCGTGAGACTTCTGTAACATTTTCTGACATCCTCCGGGTCTTGCGTCCTGAGAGATATGCGAAAGTTAGTAACATTCTTGACGATATTACTGCGTACATACTGAGGGCACTGTTATTTTTAAATATCCTAAAAGCTTTGCTTGCTAGTATCGCCTTCTAAAAGCTCTGATTATTCATGACGATAATGAAGCATATTGGTGACGTTAAAGTAATACCGTATTCAAAACTAATGCAATTTTTCATGCTTTCCTTAGATGATAACGATGCATTGAGAGCCTCGTCACTGTGCAAGGTGCAGTCTACGCGAGCCGAGCCCGGGCTGTGACCTGGTGTCTGCTGCTGCCTGGTGAGGCGCAGACTTGCGGCCTGCTCGCTGTATCGCGAGGTGCGGACTTGCGTCCTGCATGCCGCTCAGTGATAAGCGGACCTGCGGTCTGTTCTCCGTGTGCCCGAGATGCAACCTTCCGCCTGTTCACCGTGTGTACGAGACGCAATCTTCGGCCTGATCCCCGTGTGCGTGAGGTGTGGTGCAATGTATGGCGGATGGTGGAGAGCATGAGGTGTGTATATTGGAATGGACCCATGGACAGGGTAACCAGCCCCAAACTCGTGGTCTTCCTGAGATAATTTTAAGACCCATGGACAGGGTAACCAGCCCCAAACTCGTGGTCTTGTTGAGAGAGGTAAGACCCATGGACAGGGTAACCAGCCCCAAACTCGTGGTCTTGTTGAGAGAGGTAAGACCCATGGACAGGGTAACCAGCCCCAAACTCGTGGTCTTGTTGAGAGAGGTTTAAGACCCATGGACAGGGTAACCAGCCCCAAACTCGTGGTCTTGTTGAGAGAGGTAAGACCCATGGACAGGGTAACCAGCCCCAAACTCGTGGTCTTGATGAGAGAGGTTTAAGGCCCATGGACAGGGTAACCAGCCCCAAACTCGTGGTCTTGTTGAGAGAGGTTTAAGACCCATGGACAGGGTAACCAGCCCCAAACTCGTGGTCTTGTTGAGAGAGGTTTAAGGCCCATGGACAGGGTAACCAGCCCCAAACTCGTGGTCTTGATGAGAGAGGTTTAAGGCCCATGGACAGGGTAACCAGCCCCAAACTCGTGGTCTTGATGAGAGAGGTTTAAGGCCCATGGACAGGGTAACCAGCCCCAAACTCGTGGTCTTGATGAGAGAGGTTTAAGACCCATGGACAGGGTAACCAGCCCCAAACTCGTGGTCTTGTTAATTTTAAGTTTAAATGTTTAAGACACACACTTATGATAACTGTTCTTATGATATTATGGTTCTTATGGTAACGGTAGACCTTCATGCTGAAGTCTACTCTTGTGTTAGTACTAAGTTTCTAGTTTTATTTTAAATGTATCTAACAGTGACTGTTTGTTTCTAATCTGGCGCGGATTATAAATAATCTTTCACTCTTTTCCTTGGAGGTTCGAACCTTTCTTATTCGTGTTAACTGTTATTATCTTGTAAAACTATTCGTTAACTCTAACTGTTTACGCTAAATTTGATAACTGTTTTTAGTAACTGACCAATTGGACGATGATGTACTTACAGAGGCGTCCAATAAACTTTTATTTTTGTACATGTTCCAGTAACCGCGAATGAGAACAATGAAGAAGTGTGGTCATCCGGACCTGCCGAGGACGTCAGGGTGTCAGGAGAGGCCGTATAAGCCACAACGGCGGTAGTTGTCATTTTTGTGGCGCCATCACTTCACTGCGCTTGGTTATAAATAGGAGTGATCTGTTGTATCGGTACGCATTTCTGACGAATGCGTCGCGGAGTGTGGATCATTGTCTTTGGACAATTAGTACTACCCTGTTAACAGATGTGGAAAGCTGTCTTTGACAAGTTAGTACTGTCTGAATTGCGGTGGGTGCGAGGAAAACTGTCTAACAGCTAGTACAGCCCTATGTGACCGCCCTTGCTGTCTATCTAACTGTAATTTGTTTAGATTCGTTACTTAATTAACGGTTGTTTGTGTCTAATTGCATTTCTAAGATTATTTTGTAATTAATGAAATAAATTGTTTAGAATTAAAGTAAATTGTTTAGAATTATAATTATTTTTATTATTTTTCACTTCTGGACTCTGACAATAGTATATAGAAGAAGTGGAAAGAAGACCAGCACTTTACGAGAAAAGATTGAAAGAATATTCTGACATATGATAAATACTAGGCATGCCTTTTAAGTTCTGTCGTTTCCATATTTATAGGCAGTTTTGAATTTGGAACAGTTCTATATTCGAATGTGTTTAAATATTGAATCTCAAAACATTTTATAAACTACTTCTTTAAAGTGGAATAAATGTTATAATTAGTGGTTTGAGCGAAGGGAAAAGTGTACTAAACTATGTGGTGAATACTTTGAAAATATGCAGTAATTCATTAAAACTTTCTACACTCATTCAAAAACTTTTACGCCGTATGAATGCGCAAATAATGACTGTCTCCTCCAAATGCATATCGTTAAATGAACCATGGATTTACAAAAATGTTTCGTGACTGTCATTCGCCGTGTGCGCACCCAGATTTTAAGACGCGACGCGACATGACAAAAACTTTTTTGTCGCAGCGACAAAAGTCACCCGTCAGCGCACTGCTTTATATGGAGATGCGCGCACGTTGCGACGTGACAATCGGATGACAAAACTGTTTTGTGCCTGCGAACAAGCGTGCGACAAAACTGTCACCGCGCCGCTAGAGTTTGATAGAAGCGCGCGCACGAGTGACGAAACAGTTTCTGCCTGTGCCCTAAGCCAAAAGCGGAAAGCGGAAAGGATTAACTTTTTATTTATATTTTCAGACAACTTGAAATAGCATTGTAATCAAAACAAAAGTGTCTCCTAACGTTCAATCACCACATTATCATAAAGGGTCTAAGCAGTATGCATTGAAGTTGTTCTAATAAAATATTCAAGGTTTTCTTCGAAATTACTAGAGCTTGAATTGTTTTAGAGAAAATGAAATATGATATAATTTGTTTAAGTTAACACTGGTTGAAAGATTACAAGATGTTATTTAATTTTGAGAATAACACAATGATCGAAGATTCTATGTTTCGGCCCAAAAAATTGAATTTTGTACTGAATCGATTTTTACCCTTGAAAATCGACTGTCGATTTTTTGTGTTGGTATAAAAAATCTTTACAATAGTTACAATTAGCTGAATGTATTAATTTGATAGGTAATAAAAATAATTCTTATAATCGAATTCCTTGAACTAAAAAATAGATGATTTTACTGATAAGAGATCCCACAGATTGTTTAATGAATATTTTTGTTTTTCATAAAATGGATTTATATTTATATTGTAAATACAGAAAAGATATAGAATCGATCCTTTAGAAATCGTTTTTTTATAAATCGATTCTTCATGTTCTGATTCGAATCGAATCAAAAATCCCTACAAAATAGTTTATCCTGACGCCATTTTCTGTGCCCCGCTCTCCGCTTACTTTTGATGCCCGCTGGCGATAAGCAAATATATATAGTATATAGAAGAAGTGGAATGAAGACCAGTACTTTACGAGAAAAGATTAAAAGAATATTCTGACATATGATAAATACTAGGCATGCCTTTTAAGTTCTGTCGTTTCCATATTTAACGGCAATTTTGAATTTGAAACAGTTCTATATTCGAATGTGTTTAAATTTTGAATCTCAAAACATTTTTAACACCCCAACTTTAAAGTGGAATAAATGTTATAATTAGTGGTTTGAGCGAAGGGAAAAGTGTACTAAATTATGTGGTGAATACTTTGAAAATATGCAGTAATTCATTAAAACTTTCTACACTCATTCAAAAACTTTTACGCCGTATGAATGCGCAAATAATGACTGTCTCCTCCAAATGCATATCGTTAAATGAACCATGGATTTACAAAAATGTTTCGTGACTGTCATTCGCCGTGTGCGCACTCAGATTTTAAGACGCGACGCGACATGACAAAAACTTTTTTGTCGCAGCGACAAAAGTCACCCGTCAGCGCACTGCTTAAATTTACGAAAATATTTTTATTTGGGGTACCTTCCCTACTCATAAAGTGGGGGAATGACTTTTTTTTCCCCATAGTGTGGGGTATTATTAGATAGATTTGATTTTTTGATTTAGGTATCTGTTTGCGAGTTATTCAACTTTAAAGGGCATTTTCTTGTAAAAACAGGGCCCCCCTACCCGGGGCCCCCCCACCCGAGGCCGCCCCCCCACCCGTTAAAACAAAACTATAACGGTTTAGATAGCTTTGTTAGTTCAGGAGTTATAGAGGCCTTACTTGTGAAATACGCTTACTTGTGAAACTTCGTATAAAAATAACAATTTTCTATTGCAATGATTCCAAATCTATGGATAAATATGGAACCCTATTCTATGCGTGGCCTGAGACGCACTTAGCCGTTTTTTTTTGTAAAACATATTATACATAGAAAACATCCCAACTTCGAAACAAATATCGACACGAGACCTCTTGATCAGCAGCCGCATACGCTAACCACTAGACCAACAAGGCAGCCAATATAGTGTTTTTTTTAATGATATGCAGTTTATGAAACACAAATATTACAACAAATATATCGACTCTATTCATTCTCTGTTCTACTTGTTGCATGCGCCAATGACCACCCTGCGTCTCTTCTACCCCTAATTAAAGACACAGCACACATTACATAAGCGAGCGATTTCGGGCGTGTTGATCTATTGCATAGAGTTATACATGATTAGAGACCGGAGCGAAGTCGCCTTAGCTTCCCACCCTCTTCCACCCAATTAAAAGCCCAACATTACTTATGGCCCGACCCGGAATTTGAACCCAAGATCTCTTAATCGGCAGTCGCATACATACGCATACAAAACTAAGGAGGTAGGCATTAATACATACTAACTGCACAGCTGGCCTAGTGGTTTAAGCGGTCGTCGCGACTGTTTCTACTTCGCCAAGTGTCGTGGGTTCATATCCCACGTGGGAAAACACTGTGTGATTCACAATTTTTAGTTCTGGGTGTTTTTTGCGTCCGTTTCATGTATGTTTGTAAAGCCCTCCGCGATACAGGATTTATATTCCTAATACGAGAGTTGTCTTAAAAATAAACAAAACATTCCTACAAATATTATAAGCGCGAAAGTCTGTGAGTATACATATATGTATGTTTGTTGCTCTTTCACGCGAAAACTACTGAATGGATTTTGATGAAACTTCACAAAAATATAGCTTAAATATCGGAATAACACATAGGGTACTATTTACCGTAATGTGGGAAAAGCTAGGATATTAAAAATCTAAAAATAGTTTGTCTGTCTATCTCATACGCTTTCAGGACTAAAACGCTAAACAGATTTTAACGAAATAAGGCATTTTGATACTTTGTTTGATTCTTAAGTAAGGACATATACCGACATACACACGGACAAATCTAGTTAAATACAACTCAAAGTTTACAAAGCGACAAAGCGTTTGTGCCCGCTACCCGCTCCGCTCATGAACATGTTCACACCCTCTATCTATTCATGCGTAGCACTAGACGTGTACAAGAATAACCCTGTTTAGTACAGTACAGTTTGTGTTTGTGGTCACACACTACCTCTGCTTACTACATAACAGCTAGAGGATTGAAGATATAGTTTCATGTAAGTATCAACCACTTCTTCCGAGCCTTTATTCCCAAGTTTATTTGTGGTCGGCTACTAGTTCAACCGGTTTTACCTGAATATTAGTTTTTCCACGGAGCGACTGGCATCGGACCTCCGCAAAACTAAGGGAGAACTGAAATTTGAAGGTTGAACTAGTTGTCAGTATATTTGAGGGCACTGACTACCCAATAACGATTGCTATAGATGTTCATGACAACCGGGACTGACGGTGTTCTCCGAGGCACGGGCGTGAATCCCCGCCAAACTTCCAAACTCCGGGTTGCTTTTTAGGAATTTCCTAAGAAAAACCCAAAAAAACATTTTGGCCGGACCCGGGATTTGAACCCGAGACCTCTTGATTAAGTAAGTATTAACCACTAGGTTTTTTAATTCATCAACAGCTGATGATGATGATAATCTCGTTCGAAAGAAGTTTCTTGAAGGTTCTTCTCAGTGGCATTTTGACTGCTTCGGTGGCGCAGAGGTAGCATTTGCGACTGCCGTAATTAAGGTCTCAAGTTCCATTCCCGGGTCTGACTTATTATAATAATAAATATTTCGGACATTTAACACACAACGCCATCTAGTCCCCAAACTAAGCAGAGCTTGTACTATGGGTACTAGACAACTGATATAAATACATAAACATACTTTTTTGTAAATACATACATATTATACATAGAAAACATCCGAACTCCGAAACAAATGTTTGCAGAAGGTTAGCGTATGCGGCTGCTGATTAAGAGGTCTCGGATTCGATTCCCGGGTCAGACCAAATATTTGTTTCGGAGTCTGGGTGTTTTTCTATGTATAATATGTATGTATTTACAAAAAAAATGTTTATGTTTTTATATCAGTTGTCTAGTACCCATAATACAAGCTCTGCTTAGTTTGGGACTAGATGACGTTGTGTGTAAGAGGTCCGAAATAATACTTATTATTATTAAAGTGGGCTCTACTACCTTTAATTTTGTTATTAGAAAAAATCGTTTTGGGGTTTATAAATATTAATAAATATAAATATTAATAAATATATATATATATAATAAATATTAATATATTTATATTTACATAAAAAAGTATATAGGTATGTATCTATATCAGTGTTCTAGTACCCATAGTACAAGCTGACTACTTTGTTTGTCCGTTTGTTTTTTCCGAATACTTTTACTGACAGGAAGCCAGGAGTAACTTAGGCTATTTTTTTGAACTAGCTTTCTATCTTTCTTACTAGCTTAACAACAATAACCGCATGTAACACCGCGGGACTCAGCTAGACTATAATATGTATGTATTAAATAACATATAAGTATATACACGGTGATTTTGAAACCGAAAATTTTGAATTAGTAATCAATAACAGAAGCTATATATAACGTTAATTTAATAAAATATATAAAAAAAAATCATCAAAGTCGATATTCAAATCGTTTACAGATAAAAAGTGAGAACCAGTAGTAGCACTATTCAATCACACGTAGGTACATACTACAAACAGAAATACTATGCGTTTTATATCGTAAATCGTTAATCGCCAATAAAATCAACGATTTCGTCTTTCAACCAATAACGATTGACTGTGCCCCTGCCCCGCGCGCGCAGCGGGACTCAATCGTCACGCGTCCTTGGCGTCAGTCGGTCACGGTCATCTAACCACGGACCAAAGGTCATCTAACCGGCAACTCGTACTTAGAGATGTTAATTGTTAAGTGATGAAGTTGATAAAGTGAAAAGTGATAGAGACACATTAAGAAAATTAAAATACAATTGTATCAAACGTGGACGCTTGTGTGTTGAACATCATCAACAACCCATACGTCCCACTGCTGGGCTCAGGTCTCCTCCCAAGAGAGGGTTAAGGCCATACGTCCCCACGCTGGCCGAGTGCGGGTTGGGGACAGGCAAGACACGTTGTGGCTACGTAATCTTACCGTTGGATGTTTTTAAGCCGCCCGAAGGCCTCCAACTAAGCTTCACGACTGTTACCTTATGACAACAACCGGGACCGACTGCTTAACGTGACCTCCGAATCACGGAAACGCTCATAATATATCATGCCACATACGGTCACCCATCTAGGTCTGACCGCGCCGTAGTTGCTTACCCTCGGTGATTGTTTCCGATCACCTAAGGCCACTCGGCTATGAGCGCAGTGTGTTGAACGCGGATTCCATTTTGAGCAGTTGCTTCGATACAGAGAAGTGTTAAATAAACTGTAAATAGGTATGTAAGCTAATTATTCTGTAGATAGCTCCGATTTTTAACACGCCTGACGTGGTTAATAAATCGAAAAGAAGTTTTAAAAAAATAGGTATTAACGCCGCAGTCCTACAATCCGTTGATAAATTGATTTGATGTGATTCGTGGTTAATAATCGAAAAGAAGTTTAAATAAATAAGTATATCCGACAATACGACAGTCCTAAGCCCGTATTAAGTATGAAGAACAAACTGGAGTCAAACTACGAAGTACCTACTCGCTAGCTCGCGCATAGGTAAACTTGTAAATCAGCTGTTAGCGTCACCGGCGCGCGGCGTGTTTAATTCATACTACTTTGCAGTGCATTACTACTTTCCAAGTCGATCGAGTAAAAATGAATATTAAAACTGAAACTTTTTTATAGTCAACATTACAATTGATTTATCCATTTTTATTGGTACTATAGATGATTACAAATTAAAATGTTTCGTTTTCAAAACGTCTATAAAATCACCGTGTATATCAGCAGAGTGTTTAACAGAGAACAGGCATATGCATATCTAGTTTGGCATCAGACGCCCAAGTTTGAGAAAAGATGTAATACACTTATTTACATCTTGCTATAATATTTTTGACAGGCGCCTTTTATTACACACTTCTTGCCTGCCTTTAGCCAACTACGTTAGGTGGAGGATTATGTTTTTCCCGTATATGTGTGTATGTTTCTTCAACACACTTTAAACATTAGAATCATCTGCCTTGTTGGTGTAGTGGTTAGCGTATGCGGCTGTTGATCAAGAGGTCTCAGTTTCGATTTCCGGGTCGGTCAAAATGTTTGTACGATATGCAAATATGTTTCGGAGTTTGGGTGTTATCTATGCATAATATGTATGTATTTCCAAAAAGAAAAGTATGTTTTGTCCGGTACCCCATATAACTCTGCTTAATTTGAGACTAGACGGCGTTGTGTGTAAGATGTTTATATTATATTTCCATCTTAATTATAACAGAGAAACTATCTTTCTAGAACAATGTACCGCGCCGAAAGGGATGGCGAACCTTCCCCGCCCCGCTCTCGTTCATCTTCTAGAAGAAACTCTGCATCGTTATCCCGTCGCAGCAGCCTGAAAAAGGACAAAGAAGTAAAAAACACACTCTCCAGTACTCCTAGTTCTGCTACTTCTACACCAAAAAGGACTGTCAAAGCGCAGAATTTGGAGCTTCTTGTAACGGGGAAACAGATTTTAAAAAGGTACGCAGTGTCACCACCTATTCATCCCATACTCTTACGAGCCGAATAAGGGGGCAAACTACCAGGACAACAGAATTGCAAATGGATGGAAAACTTGGCCAAGAATTCCTTTCTAAGGAAAGACTTATGTCCACGTAACGTGTATGTCGGTTATCGCGGTAAAAAGTAGCCTATGTACTTTCCCAATTTCAGTTCTATCTTCATACCTGTCAAACTATAAACCTGTTCCAGGGTCGACCGAGCGAACTCCTTGCCAGGGTCTTACCGCCGTCCGTCCGTGGATTCCACAGCGAAAACCAGGAAACCAGTGGAGACGAAGAGAATGAGCGAAAGAATTGTCTCAGAGTCTTCTAGGAGTCAGGAGACTTCTGTAGAAGATGATATGTCTTTGGATCTTTCACAGGTCAGAAATTATGATGTTTGATAGTAGTACAGTGGTTTATGAGGTCACCACGCCATCTTCTACTAAGCTGAGAGTTGGGGGTTGAAACCCCACACTTGAAAACGCTTTGTATATGTTTTTTTTAGGATTCCGTAGCCAAATGGCAAAAATCGGAACCCTTATAGATTCGTCATGTCTGTCTGTCTGTCCGTCCGTATGTCACAGCCATTATTTTCCGAAACTATAAGAACTATACTTTTGAAACTTGGTAAGTAGATGTAATCTGTGAACCGCAATAAGATTTTCAGATAAAATAGAAAAAAAACAATACATTTTGGAGGTCCCAATACTTGGAACTGAAACCCAAAAAAATGTTTTTTATCAAACCCATACGTGTGGGGTATCTATGGATAGAGGCCTATGTCCAGCAGTGGACTGTTGAAGGCTGTTGATGATGATGATGATGAATTATTTTTATGTTAATCTTTCTTCCGAATCACCAGGTATCAGATTTCGAAGATACCAACTCCAAATATGGATTGAAAAAGTTTCAAGCTCTAGCTACGTCCACTCCGAAGATTGTCAAAGGGAAAACTCGGAGTGCTTCGTTGCAGAGTCAAATCCACTCCCAAAGAGTGGAGACTAGGAGGGCGCTGAAGTCCCTTGACAGTACCAAGCACAGTTTCTCTTACAGCAGAGATAGCTTCAAGACATCGTCTACTAGCAGTCCTCACAGGTAAGATATGTCCTAGAGTCTACTCTACTAAGAAATCAGAGTCACTGATTTCAGGACGAGTGGGCTGGTCCGACCGGGGCTGTACCAAGAACATCCTGATAATGACAGCGTTCTTCCTGTGGCATTTCGTTGGTGAGTGTGAGACCGGAAACACCCTACTCCTGCAATCTACTTATGCTTTCCATCAGGCAAACTAGACTCACTTTGGTAGGCTTACTTAAAAAAACTTGGAGTTAAGTCTTCGAAATTCTTGGAATTCTTCGGACAAACGCAGCCCCACCTGCGTGTTAAATTTCCCGTAGCGAGCTGTTATACCGCGGTCACTGATTCGTTTCCCATATAAAAGGTTATAGTGAGCCAACCTTAAAAGATATACATATGTTGTCGCGGATTTTTTTAGAACTTTTAAAAGAACAGCTCTTTCATAAATTATCTTCATGAATCTTTAACCATTTGCAGCGCACGCAATAGAAGCTCTCAAGAGAAGTAATTTTCCTCCGTTTTTAAAACATTTTCATTCTCTACTCCGCTCCTATTGTTCGTAGCGTGATGATATGTAGACTGTAGCCTTCCTCGATCAATGGGCTATCTAACAGTGAAAGATTTTACATACCGAAGCAGTAGTTTCCGAGATTTCAGACAAACAGACTTTTCAACTTCAAAATATTACGTCTGGATTTATTATTTAATAGTTGCGCCCCGCGGTGTTACCTGCGTATTTTAGCCATTTACAAATTATCATTATAGTTGCTATGCAAGTGTGTTAAGCATAGCAACCTGTGAAGTTTTGACAGGAGATAAGCAGTGATACATTTTGACATCTACGATTTAATGTATCTTTACAATCACCTAGCTTTCGTCCGTGTATCTCGATTATTGCAGTAAAAAATAGCCTATGTGTTATTCTGATGTATAAGCTATATTACTGTAAAGTTTCATCCAAATCCGTTCAGTAGTTTTTGCGTGAAAGAGCAACAAACATACATACACACATACATACTCACAAACTTTCGCGTTTATAATATTAGTAGGATTAGTAGGATTTTGGTTGGTCAGAAGTAAACCTATTATTCTTTTTCAGATACGGAACGGAGTTAGACTATTCTTCTGTGTCCCCGGAGTATTCTGGACAATCCTCTACCGATATGTCTCCGAGAGCTAGCCAGCTGGACCAAATCTTGTCACCAAGGAGTCAGGACCTACACTTGTCCAGGTATGTATTATAGATATGGTTTTAGGATAGTGAAGACTGGTTAAGTACGAGTTGGACATACCTCTTTTGCCACCGGCTCCACCCGCTTGTATGTCCGTCATGGCACTAAATATTAGCCTATGTGTTATTCCGATATGTAAGCTATATTATTGTGAAGTTTCATCAAAATCCATTCAGTTGTTTTTGCGTGAAAGAGCAACACACATATGTATGTTTATGTAGGTACATACTCACAATCTTGTCTAAAAAAGTATCCTAAGTTATTCCTTATATCATCAGCTATCTGCCAGTGAAAGTCCTGTCGAAATCGGTCCAGCCGTTCCAGAGATTCGAGAGAGAGAGGCTTCGTACTAGGTACGCACCGATTGTTCATGGCACTGTAGTCCTTATTTACCACGGCGAGGTGGGTTTTCGAGCTGATTAGGGTTAATTTCCGTTGGGCAGAATGTCTTTTCACTTCACACACCGTTTTTAATAGCGCGCGCGCCGGCGGCTCAGTACGTTGTCACTTCAAGTCTATGCCAATTATGCCAAACGTCACTTCGCCTGTCAGTTTGACAGCCGTTCAGAAACGTTACGCTTTTTAGCGTTAACAATTTGTGTAGATAAGTCCCGTATACAGTAAAAACCATGTGGTTTGTAATGTTTTAATTATACGCAACGGTTAAGATTGAAAGAAAATGCGTTTACGATAATAGCTGTTTGCGATTTCAGTGGACTGTAATTTGCGGATATTTTACAAAATGGCGGTCAAGTATTTGCTACTACGACCTATGTGATGCGTTGCTAAGCTGACTGATGATTCGCGGCATAAAGGACACGAACTGCCCTTAGGAAAAACATGAGAATATGGACAGACAGTTCAAATAGGTAGGGACTCTCGGTGGCGTCTTCCCGCGTTGGGGCTGGCGGCTGCTTTCGCCCACTTCACCAGGCCTGTCACTGTCCGTAAATACACACGCCTTCAACGACGGTTTGAAGCGAAGAACGAAACACTTCTAAAAATGCGGTTTGCGGGAGCGTCGCGATCACGTCAGCTCAACCGGATGCGTGGAGTATTGACACGACCTCTTCGAACGGAGGTCGGCGGGGTTCTCTTCGTCAAATGTCAACTACACTTGACATGTGACAGAACAATACTGCTGTTCGTATTGGTCGGCCATTCTTCTTGCGAAAGGTACCGGGGAGGGAGTAATTGGACAGGATTGGCGCTTTCATCAGTCAGTTAGCGGGACAATTAACAAAATGCCAACATGGCGCATCCACCATGAATATGTGTAAAAGTCGCGAATGTCTAAAAACAGCTACTCCTAAATTCTACTCATGCTTACCTTCAGGCAGAATACGGTTAAAGTCACTTTGCTCATCTATATATATAAAATGACAGTGTTTGTAATAATTAAACTATTCCGAAACGGCTGGACCGATTCTCAAGATGTGTGCATATCGGGTAGGTGTGCGAATCGGTCTACATCTGTTTTTCATACCCCTAGGACGCGAGCGGAGCGGGCAACAGCTAGTATATCTGATCAAGAGGTCTCGGGTTCGATTCCCGGGTCAGACCAAATAATTGTGTGATCCACAATAATTTGTTTCGGAGTCTGGGTGTTTTTGTATGTATAATATGTATGTATTTACAAAAAAAAAGTATGTTTATGTATTTATATCAGTTGTAGTACCCGTAATACAAGCTCTGCTTAGTTTGGGACTAGATGATGTTGTGTGTAAGATGTCCGAAAATATTTATTTATTTATTTTATATCTACACAAATAAATTAAATTGGTGTGTCTGTTTGTAATATCAAATTAACAGGTTTTTACTAAATGCGTATAAAAGTATATACAGTGCTTACATCAAAAAGTATCAGTTAGAAGTATAAAATATTATTCGTATTAAATTCCTATTAAATTAGTAGAAAAATATTATTCGTCATTTTATTGTAGCACTTTGGCAACGTGACAAAAATACATATCAATGCAAAGTTTCATCTTTCTAGGACTAACCGTTTGGACGGTAATTCGAGGACAAACGGTCGGACGAACATGACGAAACTACGGAAGCCTTAAAAACTTCACTTTATTTTCAGTTGCTGTATTTCCACGTGGGGTGACTGCAGCGAACCAAATACCAAAGTGGAACACCGCTGTGATGGAGAGTGGACATCCTTCTGGGCTAACTACAACAACTCTCTTTCGAAGATCCCCCTGAAGAACTACTACGATCAATGTCCCACACCTTACAGGACTGATACGTTCGATTTAGCTGACTTCGGGGATGTTGGTGAGTACTCTTTATAAATCATGCTATCCTGGTACTTTTGACCTCGTTACTTGCCAATTTTTTATCTTTTTTAGGGTTCCGTAGCCAAATGGCAAAAAACGGAACCCTTATAGATTCGTCATGTCTGTCTGTCTGTCGGTCCGTATGTCACAGCCACTTTTTTCCGAAACTATAAGAGCTATACGGTTGAAACTTGGTCAGTAGATATATTCTGTGAACTGCATTAATATTTTTACAGAAAAATAGAAAAGTAGCAATAAATTTTTGGGGGTCCCCATACTTAGAACTAAAACTCAAAAAAAATTTTTTCATCAAAACTAAACGTATACCTATCTATAGATAGGTCTTCAAAAATGGTATTGAGGTTTCTAAAATCTTTTTTTTCTAAACTGAATAGTTTGCGCGAGAGACACTTCCAAAGTGGTAAAATGTGTGAGTGTGTGTCCCTGTAACTTCTAAAATAAGGGGATGGTAAAACTAAAAAAAATATATCATGTAGGTACTTCCATCCATGCAAACTTCCAACGAAAATTGGTTGAACGAGATGTAGTTAGCAGTTTTTTTTTAATACGTCATAAATCGTAAACCGCAATTTCCCTTACATTTAAACAATACACTATTAATAAAACATCCTTGAAAGTTACAACAAACTACAAGAACTTTTATATGACGTTACTTGCTGCTACGGAACCCTTCTTGGACGAGTCCAACTCGCACTTGGCCGCTTTTTAGGGTTCCGTAGCCAAATGGCAAAAAACGGAACCCTTATAGATTCGTCAAGTCTGTCTGTCTGTCTGTCTGTCTGTCTGTCTGTCTGTCCGTCCGTATGTCACAGCCAATTATTTCCGAAACTATAAAAGCTATACTGTTTAAATTAGGTCAGTCGATGTGTTCTGTAAACCGCATTAAGATTTTTACATAAAAATAGGAAAACAACTATACATTTTGGGGGTCCCCATACTTGGAACTAAAACTCAAAAATTTTTTTTTCATCAAACCTATACGTGTGGGGTATCCATAGATAGGTGTTCAAAAATGATGTTGAGGTTTCTAATATCATTTTTTTCTAAACTGAATAGTTTGCGCGAGAGACACTTCCAAAGTGGAAAAATGTGTGTCCCCCCCCCTCTAACTTCTAAAATAAGAGAGTGATAAAACTAAAAAAAATATATGTTGTACATTACCATATAAACTACCAACGAAAATTAGTTTGAACGAGATCTAGTGAGTAGTTTTTTTTTAATACGTCATAAATCGTAACACGCAATTTACCTTTCGTCCAATCAATACACTAGTATAAAAACATCGATGAAAGTTACAACGAACTACAAGAACTTTTATATCATTTTACTTGCTGATACGGAACCCTTCATGGGCGAGTCCGACTCGCACTTGGCCGCTTTTTTTATATTTACTTAGTCTACTTAAGTGACTCCAATCTGCCTGATGGAAAGCATGAGTAGAATCCAGGAGTAAGGGCCATCCTCATTGTGAGGGTAAGCAATGCAGTATGGTGAATCGTACAATGACGGCCTGGTCAGACGTTCCTGCATAATTGGGCCTCCGGTCTCACACTCACCAACGAAATACGACAGCAAGAATGCTGTCATTATTAGGATGGTCTTCTGTGTGAGGGTAGTACTGCCCCGGTTAATTCCTGATGAAATCAGCATGGCTCTACTAGCTACTAAAACCACTTATACAATACACATTCACTTACACGTTACAAATTTTACAGATTGCCCCAGAAAACGTTCGCCAGACAACATGGAGGCTCTGAACAACATAATACGCCACCAGGGTCTGCACCTTACCCCCCGAGAGACCCAAAATATGATCAAGTGCGCACATTTACTGGGTAGTGTTCTCACAAAAGCAATAGAAAGGAGATCCAAGGCCACTGACACAGAAGATCCTGAACTGCTATTAAGGAAGAAGACAATGACACTAGATCTGAAAGAGACTATGATACCAGCTGACGAAAAGAAGGAAGAAAAGAAAAGTGACACCGTCACTACACAAACGGATATTTCGTTACCGAACACCAAAAGCGCGCCAAGAATCTTCGAGAACATTCTGCGTCAATTGTCCAGAAGTTCTATAGATGTTGGCAAAATTGAGAACAAAGAGAAAACAGAAGAGAAGAAAGATAAAGCAGAAGAGAAGAATGAGAAAGCAGAAGAGAAGAAAGAGACAGCAGAAGAAAAGAAAGAGAAAGCAGAAGAGAAGAAAAAGAAAACAGAAGTTAAAGAGAAAGTTGAAGTTTATAAAGAAACTGTAGAAGAAACAGCAAAAGAAGTTGATAAAGAAAAGACCGATGAACGTGAAGAAAATAGAGAAAGTGTTGTTGCAAGTAAGACAGAAATAGAAAATACTAAATGTTGTGATCAATCAGAGGAAGAATGTAAAAAAGAAGTTATTGAAGAAAACGCAGGCAAAGAATAAACAGATGCCATCGACGGATAAAAAAAACTTATAAAATGGTAAAGTATGCGACTGCTGTCCTTAGACGTCTCGATTCCCGTGTCGGACCAAATGTTTGTGTGATCCGCAAATATTTGTTACGGAGTTTGGGTGTTTTCTATATATAATAAGTACGTATTTACAAAAAAAAAAGTATGTTTATGTATTATATTTATATCAGTTGTCTAGTACCCATAATACAAGCTCTGCTTAGTTTGGGACTAGATAGCGTTGTGTGTAAGATGTCCGAAATAGGAAGGAAAGTAGAAGTATATTGATCTTTAGGCTTACACTTTAGGATTGGAGAATGTAAGAATGTCCGAGCCTGTTTAGCCAAATTTTATTTATTTAATACTTATTTCAAATATTGTACAAAGCTGGACTTATTGTGATAAGTAGGGCTCGGAATAGGTAGTTTAATTTTATGTACTTGCGATTTTGTGACATCAATAGTATGGATATGCCTGTGAAATCCCGGGGAACTTACTATTTTCAGAGATTGTAAAAACTATATGCCCTTGCCTCCAGAGCCAGTTATAACTCGGTGGGGTACATGGCTAGAAGCTGCTTTTTACTATAAAAAATATTTTAATGAAATATCACATATTCTTTCTTTATTTCATGATGAAGAAGTACAATCTATAAAGAAAGCGAAAGAAGTATTGCAAAATCCTAACCTTCGACGTGATCTAACCTTTATTGAAGAACATTTTGGAATAATCAGTATTGCAAATTGTATGTTATGGTTTATCCATGTTCTGCTTACGTTGACTTTATTTCTGCAAGTACATAAAATTAAACTACCTATTCCGAGCCCTAGTAATAAGCCATACTCTCCCAGTTTACCTTCAGGTCAAATTTTTTATTTATATATTATGGTGTTCACCAAGACGCCATTTTTTTAGTATTTTATTAAATTATTAATAATACAAACACAATTAATGGTGTTGTGAAAATTGTTCGCACGTTTCATGCAAATATGTAGTTACATTTCTTTCCAGTTAGAGGCGCTAGTGAACTAGTGCCGCTTTAATTGTAAAAATTAAAATAATGATAGATCCTTTACATTCAAAGGTTTGTTTAAAAAAGAAAAATGACTTAATAAAAAACTTCCCATATCAATATTGCAAACTTAATATCTCACCAATAGTGTGACCAATAATGACAACGCCTGCTGAAACATGAAGAGCAATGTGTATAAAAACACATTAGTATAATAAAATGTACAGTTTTTTGTTAATTTAAATAGAAATAATAATAATATTGTGTACTTAAAGTGTCCCTATTTGTAAATATCATTAGAATTGTTCATTTATGAGGAAATTGTAATTAAAACAAGAATTCAACTATAGACCTTTGCTTTACACAAATATAAATTTGTTAATATTTTAATGCTTATTCGTGAAAACTTTTAACAAAACATGCGAAAGTTAGTGAATTAGGATCGAAAACTGACTACCAAACGATGTCTTACACTATTACACTATCTAATTACAGTAGGCCAAGACTCTCCAGTTAAATTTGTTTAAATTTATTTGTGAACGTGTCTAAGTACTTCTATAATCATTAAAAAAACGGGGTTAGATTACTTTTAATATTTGTTTTGTATTAGTGAGGTGGAAAACTCTTCAAATTTGAATGACAGAACATTTTTTAAATAAAAATATTTTTTTAATTTTGACAACTACAAACATGGCCACCGACATAAGACCTCTTTTGGGCAATGGTGATGTAACTTCTACTAAATTTAATCTCAAAGTTGGTGAAACTGAACTGTCAAAATTGCTGTATGTTTTTTAATAGTTATGAACCACTAAGTATCTTCTATTTAGAAATATATGAATTTATAAATATATGTGTACAATGTCTAGTCAGGAACGTCCTACATTATTTTGGTAGTAGTTGTGTTTTATTTTGACAGATAGTAAAATTAATAAGCCAATCTTATAGTAGTCCGATGCCGATATGATGATGTATAACTTCTGAGTTCTGACATATCTACAGTCCATAAATAGTTTGATAATCGGAAAACGGTCCCTATTTCATCTCATCTACATTTTTTATCAATAAATTCATAACGACGCGACGACTTTAGAATTGAAGACTTAAAATTACTGGACATTGGCAGAAATAGTCGTTATATTCGGCTGGTTACTATCTCATCACAAAAAGAAGAAGAATAGTTGATCTCTGACAGCTGTGACTAATGTCACTTAAGAACTCGCGGGTACATTTTAGGCGTTTGTATTATTAATGTATTGCACTTCATTTGTGATAAAATTGGCACATGAAGAATAAAAAGCCATATTTTAAGGACTGTAACTCCGTACGTTTTTTGGTCCATTCGAATATCGCGCTTTCCCGCCATCCTGTAATCCACTTCCGTCCCTTTTTGATAGATGTCACTCATTTATAAGTAAATTTAAAGATGTTTATGGTAAATGTGCTCAAATGTATAATATGATTTTAATGAGAGTATATAATATATGTTGTAAAAGATAATGTTATATTTTGTGTTGTTAAATAAATGATATTGAATTATATGTATTTTGTTTTGAAAACCATTTACTGTTTTAATTCGGTCGGACTTAAATATTTGTGTTCCACAAATATTTGTTTCGGAGTCTGGGTATTTTCTATGTATAATATATATGTATTTACAAAAAAAAGGTCTGTTTATGTATTTTTATCAGTCGTTCAGTACCCATAGTACAAGCTCTGCTTAGTTTGGGACTAGATGATGTTGTGTATAAGATGTCCGAAATATTTATTATTTATTATGCTATGTTAAGCGACTGCCGATCAGGAGGTCTCGGGTTCAAATCCCAGGTGAAGCCAACTATTGTTGGGTTGTTCTTTTAAGAAATACTTAATAACAGCCCGGAGTATGGGAGTTTGGCGGTGATGTACTCCAGTGCCTCGGAAAGCACGTTAAGCCGTAGGTCCCGGTTGTCATGAACATCTTTGCCATTCGTTTTCTTCGAATTTCAGTTGGCTTCATGTAAAAACTGATATTTTGAACTGAAAGCGTAAATGCACTCACAATTATTTGGCAGCCATGTTCTGTGAGGTCGTGTCTGTGAGCCGAAGGTAGGAGAATAATACAACAATTTATATATATTCACATAATTTATTCAAAAATATAACTAAAAATTCACAATTTGCTTTAAAATCAAAACTATACATCATATATTAGTTATTCAACTATAATTTTGAAGGTTATGGCCGAAAACCCTGGCTCGAAGGACCATGTAACGTTCCTTGTGCGTACAGGTTGTCATAATGCATTCCTAACATAACTATTTACACCTTATATAATATAGCTAATAAGCGTATTCTTATAAATTAGTATTAATGACACTTTTTAAATATAATATATATTTACTTATTTCAGCATTTATTTATATGTGGAAGGTAATGTTATATATTAAATAATTATCATTTTTATCTAAAAGTAGACGGGTTACCTGATGGAAAGCGATCACCGTCGGCCATGCCCACTCAGGAGGACTAATTTTCTTAAAGGTTCGAAGCTCATTATTCTAGTAATCGGTGGGATTTTTTATACAATTATCATCATCAACCTTCAGTCCACTGTTGGGCATAGCCCTCTCCGAGGTTCACATAACTATGTTCGTGGGCTAAACCCGGTCATGATAAGTAATAAGTACATACTATTTTAATATATTTACAGTCATTTAGGTCGATATTTCAGTACAAACACTAAAATAATGTAATTTTATATGTCATTAATACTAAAACTTATTTCGACCGTTGGATTTAATTCTTTGAACTAACATTTAATATATAGTCCTCACAACATAGCTTGGTCTCTGTGTGACAACTGTCACTAATGTCACTTTAGAACTCACCGAGGTACGTTTTAGGTGTGAGTTTGTATATTTATAATGTATTGCACTTTATTTGTGATAAAACTAAATAATATAGAGGTGATGTATACAAGTAAATAAAATTATAATGTCTCGTAATTTCAAATTAACAGAAATTTACTAAATGCATAGGGAAGTATCATCATCATCAGCCTATCGCAGTCCACTGCTGGACATAGGCCTAGGGAAGTATATTCTGTGCTTATATAAAAAAAAAATGTCGGTCTGTTTGTTACGGCTAATTTCTAGAGCTGTATCTGAGAGATTTTTACGGTAAATTCACTGGCAGACAACTGATGTTATAAGAAATTACTGATAATAAGTTTATTTAAAAAAAAAATCAAAAACAATGAACGTGTCTCATTGAAAAGCAACGTAACCAAAATACAATCGCTTGTTCAAAGTTTCTTGGGCGGTCTCGTACCCGCCTGTCAGAGAGCAAGCTATGTCGCAAGGACTGTAATCTCTTTCAACGAACAATGCATCTCAACACCGATATTTCTTTCATTTACTTACCCAAATTGCACAAATTGTATCGTCCAACAAAAATATTGCATAGCATTTTGATCTCTATAACAAGACCATAGCTTACATATTTGTGTGTACTAATAACGCACCCTTCACTTTATAGACTCTTCTCTGCCTGATGGAAAGCACAAGTACAATCCCAGAGTAGAGGTCCCCCATGCTCATTTTGTATTGAATGAAGGGTTTTAAAGGACTCTGTGCTTTCTGCGTTGTATATAGAACTCAATATGCTATGTAACATTTTCGAGTTTCAGACTTTCTTTCAAGGGGGTGAGATCAGCCACCGTTCTGGGTTCTCTCAATCCAACGATCAGTTGTCGGTTCCAACTTAAATTATAATATTAACATAATTAATGTATAAACAATATTCAAAGCGTAGACATATTGCAACCACTTCGAGAACAAGAACATATCTCTTTTGAAAATTAAAAATTTCGTACCAAAATCTGTGTTACATGGGCCGTAATTAATCACATGAGGTTCGAAAGGGGGGGGGGGGGTAGTTCGACAAAAATCACGAAATAACACAAGAGGGAAGGGGATACCCCCTTCCCTCTTGTGTTTAAGTTTAAGATATAACGTGTATATTTATTTTTTCGTCAAGAGCGCGACTTGAACGAAAACAGCGTGCTGTGTCGCCGTTTCCAAAAACAAAATTTAATTTTGGTAGGGGGGGGGTTCGCCCTAAACCTCACCACGTATCACCAGTGGGAGGGAGGGGTTAAAAAGGGACTAAAAAACATCATGTGATTAATGAACGGCCCCATACATAGAGCAAGACGCCATGTTGCTCCCTGGTGGGAGGTGGAGGGTGCTAGTGCATGTCGCGGTGCAGGCGCAGCTGTCCCCTGTAGCGCGGGTCGAGCATGGCGGTGTACCCACGCGGGCAGCACAGCTCGGGGAACTGGCGGTAGAACGCGCGGTAGCCGCAGTGCAGCAGGTACACCTCCGGGTACTGCAGCCGCGGGTAGCGAGTGGAGTTCGTGCTGCGGTCCGACGCGCGCAGGTAGCGGTACCTGGGGGGGAGATCACCATTAGAACCAAAAACAATATACACATAGCAAAATGTAAGTAAGTACCAGGATAACATGACTGCGAAGGGATGGAAAACTTGACACTAAATTCAACATTTAATAATAGCTAGTTTATAATTATTTTGGCTAGGGAGGCAGGCCCATTAACGCAAAGGACATTCAACAAGCCGCCATAGTATGGGTCACCATGCTATATTATCTACAATGAATATTGAAGTGTATATGTCAGTGAGTTATTCATTCACTCGTTCACTACGAATGAATGAGAAGAAAGCATTATGTCATCTCCAGAGTACGTTCGGTTAGGACACAGTTCAGTAGATTGTTAGCGACGATAGCGAGTGGGCGCGTGCGACTGTGAGCTGACAATACTACAAATATGGTGACCCCTACACCTAGATCAAGTACTACTAGTACTACTACAACTAGTAGAGTGAATTGAGTAAAACACTAACAAACATACATTCCCTTATGTATTATTAGTAAAATAAAACATTACTTACAATTTAGGCCCTCTCTCTATGGAGAACTCGCAGTGTAGCACCAGAATATTGCGTTTATCACCATCACTCTCTGTGGTGATGGGTTCGTTTAGGAATTCCCTCATCATTTCCTTCGTGAATATATTGAAAGCGTCGATGACATGTCCTCCCTCATACTCGTAGGGGTACCGGCAGTCGATCACCTGGGGAAGAGGTCTTTTATAAGTAACTTGGAATATAAGGAAGTTTTTGAGAATGGGAAGGATATATCATCACAGTATTATCAATAAGAGCGGAATATCATCATCATCAGCCTATCGCAGTCCACTGCTGGACATAGGCCTCTCCCATTGCAGACCACTCTGATCGATTTAAGCCTTTTTGCATCCAGCTCCTGCCAGGCTGCCTGTCATAAGTTGCCCATTTCCATAGTGTTCGTTTTAGATCTTTCATAGCATGCGCTAAGTAAACAATTATAATTTCACAAAATCAAAAATTCTAAATAACAACAGATGGTTTTATTTTTTTTAAGATTGGCTCACTATAACCTATTTTATGGTAAACATATTAGTTGACGATTTTATAATATCACCCTAAGAATAGAATATGCTTTACTGTACACCAATTACATTGTTGTTATCATATATTACAAGTAGACATGTACAAAGGGCGGCCTTATTGCTAAAAGCAATAACTTCCAGGCAACCTTTGGATGGACAGATCGACAGCAGATATAAATAAACAAAGGGTATTTTCGGTGTTTTGGGGGGCAATTAAATATGTATACATATATACACAACATAAATATTTATAATGACTGTGGAATCATTTAGTCAATCACAACTATTGTGAGCATATTCTTAAACGTCGTGTGTTTGGGCACGTCTAATGGATATCGGCAATGATTGATATTTACCTTAAAACTGCCAATAATATCTTTAAATTCTCCTTTCACTAGTTTGGCGAGGGTTTCGCAAGATATGCTCTTCAGATCGTTGTGGTCTCCGGTTGTGAGTGGCAATGCAAAAGGAACTGAGAAGTCTGCGATGAGGTCCGGGATCAGTTGAGCTGTAACATAATATGGATATTGTAATACATTTACAAGTATATCTTTCTTCTTCCTAGCCTTATTCCCAATATTATTTGTGGTCGGCTACTAGTTCAACGGGTTTTATTTGAATATCAGTTTTTCCACGGAACGACTCGCATCGGACCTCCGCAACCCTAAAAGAGGACTGAAATTCGAAGGTTGAACTAGTTGTCAGTAAATTTGAGGGCTCTGGTTTCCCAATAACGATTACCATAGATATTCATGACAACCGGGACCGACGGATTCACAGGCGTGAATCATGACCAAACTTCCAAACTCCGGGCTACTATTAGGAATTTATTAAGAAAAATCTAAAAAATTTTTTTGGCCCGACCCGGGATTTGAATCCGAGACCTCTTGATTAGCAGTACCAACGAGGCAGTTACCTATGTATTTGTATTATTTGATGTCTGAAATACCCCCCTGTTCATTCTGGGGGTGTAAGATTCTACTAAGGGAGTGAAACTACCAGGACAGCAGCACTGCAAAGAGCTGGAAAACTTAACACAAACCCTATACAACTAATTTCGTGGTATAGATGCCGATATATAGTCCACTGGTGGACATAGGCCTCTCCACGGAAGGTTTGGGCTACTATACCACGCTGGCCAGACGGTTTGTTATATGCTTTGTGTCCAGTTTTCCATCTCTTTGCAATGCTGCTGTCCAGGTAGTTTGATCAATTAGTCGACACCCAAGGGATGAAATAGGGGATGTTATTCTCTGTATTTTTAATCTATACAAATAAATAAAATTGGGGTGTCTGTTTGTAATATTAAAATAACCGCTTTTTACTAAATGCATATGTATGTATACACCGAATATATGCCAAAATATTTACTTTTTCAATTTTTGTCTGTCTGTCTGTTTGTTCCGGGTTACAATAACAAAAGCAGGTAATACCGCGAGGTTAAGCTAGTTTCTAATAATAAAAAATAAAAAAAAATAAAAAAAATCGGACATCTTGTCATCTAGTCCCAAACTAAGCAGGGCTATGGGTACTAGACAACTGATATAAATACATAAACATACTTTTTTTTGTAAATACATACATATTATACATAGAAAAACATTACTTACATCTATCCATAGCTTGCATTATCATAGCATTGTTCTCCGACTGAGCCCTTTGCAGGACCGGCCTCACTACTGTTCCCAATTTGTTCTCATTTGGACTCATACAATTCGATTTCCTTCTCTTATTAGCTACCAAAGTCTCTACTCTCTCAGCTCTCTTACAATTCCTCTTCTCCGGATTCTCCAAAATGGATAACAAGGACACTCTAGCTCTGGAATCCGGGTTGTAACTCAAACTTCTATTCAAAGGTCTCCGTAGAAAGCCTTTGTTTGACACCACATTGGTTTTGATGGGACCCGAGAGCAGTTCGCTGAAGTTTTCCACTTTTGGTGAGTTAGACTCTTCAATTTCGAGGAACGGTTCTTCCATTTCTGATACAAAGCCACTCTCCATTGATGTGGTAGACTCCGAAGTGTATATAGACTTTGGTGAAGTTTGACTCAAAGAGCTCATTGAGCCAATACTGGAATCAGACTTCTCATGTTTCAGCTTAGCTGGTGATTCGGAGAACTTCAAGGACTTTTTAGCAGCTGCTTTCTTGATAGCTGGTGATGTGAACTCGAAATCTTCTTCCTCGAAGGTGAGCATCCTGGTGACAGTGATATTTGGTCTGTTAAAGCTAGTTGAGGGTTCGTTCTCGGCCAGTGGGGCTCCAAAATCGAAGTTCCTGGCTGTGACTTTCCTGGTAGTAGCCGTCCGTCCTCTGGAGATAATGTTGGGGCTATCGGTGGATATAATCTCGTATTTCGTACACTCATCAAAATTTGCGTCCAATTCTTCCTCCAAATCATGGAGAGTACCACAATCGTCTTCCTCATCATGGGTTATTTCTTTTTCTGGGACATATACAGTCTCTTTTTCCTGATCTTCTGGTAGGTAGACATCTTCTGATTGTGGGATGAATATATCTTGTGTTTCCTCTACTTCTGGGATAAATATGTCTTGTGTTTCTTCTACTTCTGGGATGAATATGTCTTGTGTTTCTTCTTTTTCTGGTATGTAGCTGTTTTCGTTGTCTTCTTCTGGGACACAGACGACTTCTGATTCATCTGCCGGGATATAAACATCTTCTATTTCTTCAGACGGAGGGAGAGTATCGCTGAAGTCCAACTAGAAAAAAATAGATATATTTTTATTAGAGGTCAGACCAATACTGAAATTTTTTTAAACAATGCCATGTAGTCCCCAAACTATAAGCAGAGCTTGTATTATGGGTAACTAGACAACTGATATAAATACATACATATCATATATATTATACATAGAAAAACACCCAGACTCGGAAACAAATATTTTTGGATCACACAAATATTTGGTCCGACCCAGGAATCGAACCTGAGACCTCATGATCAGCAGCCGCATACGCTAACCACTAGACCAACAAGGCAGTAATTTGTTCCGGCTCTCACTGAAACTGCTCTACTGTTTTTGATGGAGCTTTCACTAGCATACAGCTGATGACATTAGGTTACTTTTGATGACAAGTAAGGGTGAAACTACAAATGCAGGCAACAACGCAGGAATAAGCTAGTGAAGTCATAAATTGAACACCAACCTTTGTAGTAGACCAATTTGAGAAATTCCGCCTTGTTACTTCAAACTTCTTCGCAAACAGGAAATCCCTTGCTTCTTCATCATCATCCAATTTCACAAAGGTCTCACTCATTACAGGCGGATCGTTCTCTTTATTAGAACTCTTAAATTTGACTCTCTCTTCCATGACCCTGGAGATCCTTGACCGTTTACTCCTAGAGCTCAGTGGGCTGTCTTTGCTCATTAACGGAGAATGTTTCTTTATCAACACTGGACTGTTAGTATTTAAAATCGGTGAGTTAATACTTTGAATGTTACGATTTATCAACGGTGTGTTTTGTCTCGGTGATAAAGTCATCGGTGATGATTTTAACCGTTGAAGTGGAGAATTTGGCATCTGTATTTCACCGAGGATTTTTCTTTTGACTGTATATTTTGGTGATATGGGTGATTTTGAGAAGTCAAGTGCGTGGGGATTCATTTTTAGTTTGTAGTTATTTGTTCGAGAGTCCTCTTGTTTCCGTTTTGTTGCATTGTTGCCAGAGTTGATCCTGAAGGTGTCCGTAATTAATCTGTTGGCAAAATTTTAGTGTTAGATGTTTGATAGATGGTAAAACAATCATGGAGATTGACAGTTCAAATTAAGATCTTCATTCTTTACAGACAGAAGTTATATCAAATAGAACAACATAATAATAATATCAGAATTTTTAATATTGGTCCAGTAGTTGTTGAGCCTATTCATTACAAACAAACAAACATACAAACAGAGTTCTCCTCTTAGAGCTTAGTGTAGACTAACAGTGCAACAATTGCATGACCATATATTTAAAAAAATACATAGTACTATTTAAATAGACCATTAAACCAGATGCATTTAACCAGATTAAATTTAGAACATGGTGTTACAGAAATATTTCTCAGTGAGTATAACCTTAATTTTGACCCCTACACACTGATATAAGGTCATGAGAGCGAACCTCAACTCCTTTCGACCCTCAAGCAACGACAGGACCGTGTCAACAGAAAGACATCGAAAATTATTAAAGCAAACGTGAATCGGCAACCCTTCATTTTTTTCCTGTAACTTATCTATAGTAATAAATAAATCAATGTAACTGGTTTTACGTACCGACAATCCCTTCTTCGAGCTCTAAGGGGTTCATTGTGAACTTAAAACTTTAAAAAATTAACAATAGATGACTTGAGGAAAGTCTATAAACGTTTTTTATCAATGTTTTAAATAGTTCAAACACACGATTCTCATGTGAAAATAGTTTAAATACGTTTCAAAAACACTTGTACACGATTAGAAAAGTTTAACAATTCACAATTAATCATAATTCGCAACATTCAGGTAGATAAAATCATTTTTCAACATGATCATTTTTACGGTTCCCGCGCAGACAGGTTAGGTTTTAAATGTCAAAGATTACTACTAGCTTGTGGTATTAGTCATTCGGCCATTTAAAAGAAAACAAGAATGCTTAGTTTTTATGTAATACTTTAATTTATTGGCTTTGAGTTATGAAATAAGCTAAATTTGGAAATAAATGTTCGTATTTACTTAATTCAATTAAAAAACTACATTACCTTTTTTTATATTGAAGTTAATATTTCTCGATTCGTCAGTTACATATAATGCAAATTGCAATCGTAAATAATGTAGGGTAAAATCATAGAAATTGTTCCTTTAACATGTATATTACACGCATTCATATTGTAATCGATTTAAAATAAGTCGATCAATATTTATGCAGTAGGGATGTACATCTTATGAATTATTCTAATCTTTAACGGTTTTGATAAAAATAAAAATCAACTGTTATCTTATTATTTATACTTAGTTTTTATACAATAATTATGTATATTCAAGAAGAAAGGTTTATTTAAAATACAATTTAATGCTATATGTGTTTTTGATACATTGCTCAGAATAAAAGTTAAAGTTTTAAACATTATTTATGTTAAGTAGTAAAATCGAAACGAATTTTTTATTATGATGACTAGCCTTGGTCCGCATTTATGCCCGCGTGTCTTTCGTTTCCCACGAAAAAGTAACTTATTTTCTTCTACAAACTCTTATCTAAATCTATACCATCTATATATTCAACGTTTTAACCGTGAAATCGTAACAGATAGACAGTTACTTTAAAATTTACAGTTTTAAGTATGAATAAAATTCGAACTTTAGTTGGCAGAATAAGTTTATTTAAGTATTGCTTCATGTGTTAATTTATTTTTTTGTAAGAATGGCACATTGTATCGATGTCCTTTAGCCTTGATATATTTTTTTTCAAACACACACTGTTTTTAACTGATAATGGCATGTAATAATAATTATTATTACGGCCAGTAGTATTTGCAAGCTTTAAAAATAAAACATTGTTATCAAATAGTACAATATTACCGCGTTTATGAGGAAAATATTGAATTACACATATTGTTATTAAAGCTGGTTTGTTATTAAAACATCGCACATATTAATATTATGGTAGAATTGTATCGGGTTTCTATTATATGTAAATATAGGCTTATTGGCAAGGAAACGCTAATGGCTTTAGACTTTTAAAGATTGATGAAGAATGAGAGGTCGAGAGAAAAAGAGACCGAGGCAGACCAAATCCGTTCTACTTTCAGCAGTACGATAAATGCTGTCCTGCGCACTACTCAAGACAGGAACTTCAGAACTCAGAATTGAAATAGTGATACATGGAGGAAGAGAACGTTGACAAAAATCTTTGGTTCTGTTTATGTTTACCTTTGAATAATATATATAAAAGTAGTATTGGATAGATTTTGGGATATACTGCCACGGTGGCGCAGTGGTCGTGTTTGCGACTACTGTGCCTGAGGTCTCAGGTTGGATTCCCAGGTCGGACCAAATGTTTGTTTCAAAGTTTGGGTGTTTTCTTTGTATAATATGTATATATGTATTTCCAAAAAATAGTTGGGTTATGTTTTTATATCAGTTGTCTAGTACCCTTAATACAAGCTCTGCTTAGTTTGGGACTAGATGGCGTAGTGTGTAAGATGTCCGAAATATTATTTCAACTTTGGAGTCTGACAGCAATCGTGTTTCTTTGGTGGTTTCAAGGCCAAAGAATAAAGAAGCTTCTTACTAGGGCCCCAATAGTGTGGATTCAGCTCAACCTTTCCATCAGGCAGACTTGGGTAAGCTCATTGATTGCCTCGTTGGTCTAGTGGTAATCGTATGCGGCTGCTGATCAAGAGGTGTCGGGTTCGATTCCCGGGTCGGGACAAATATTATTTGTGTGATTCAGAAATATTTGTTTCGGAGTCTGAGTGTTTTCTATGTATAATATGTATGTATTTCCAAAAAATAGTATGTTTATGTATTTATATCAGTTTTCTAGTACCTAGTTCTAGTAGTAGTTAGTTTGGGACTAGATGATGTTGTGTGTCAGATATCCTAAATGTTTATTTATTTATATCTATACATATATACAAATTGGAGTGTCTGTATGTAACACCAAATGTTTTTTACTAAAGGCATATCTGTCGCGATTTTGCTACTCGAAATAGTCTTTCTTTGAAGCCGATTTTTGGGTAAAATTATTCCTTTTTAGCAAAAGGAATTTCTGTTGCACACTCTTCCTAATCAAACAAGGGGTCACAGGTCATACTAATTATTTAACTCCAACGGTCTAACAGTCCAAGTCAGATGACATCATCCATGTTTAAATAGGGCGGGCGTTTGTTAGGCGTTGTAATGAACACGTAATGCTACTTGTTCAATATTAAACTATATGCAATAGTTTCCTTTCTGCTCGATAGATGGCGTTGTGCTGATTTTCTGTATCGCGATGTTAAGAGATTCCGGACTATTGTATAAATACTAGCCAAGTCGTTAAAAATTATCCTCGTTTGGGCGTGTTTCATATTTCTATAGCCTAGTCTAGTCTACTCTGAATGCTGGAAGCATAAATAGAATCCAGAAGTAGGGGTCACCATCCTCATTGTGAGAGTAAGAAATGCCAAAATTCTCCCGGCTTCCAGAGGTCGGAAGAATGATGCCGAATGATTGAGCCTCCGGTCTCTCACCAACGCAATATGATAGCAAGAATGCTGTTATTATTAGTAGTTCAAGTTTCATTTTGGAGTTCACTTTGATGGGGTTATCAGAAGCTTCCGTTTGATAAAGTGTATGTATTGCGAATTGAGAAGTTCTTAGAACACCATAGTAGTTTTTTTAATAGTAAAATTATTTACTAATTTTCTATGTATAATATGTATGTATTTACAAAAAAAAAAGGATATTTATGTATTTATATCAGTTTGTCAGTACCGATAGAACAAGCTCTGCTTAGTTTGGAACTAGATGACGTTGTTTTTTTTTTTTTAAAAAAGACAACTCTCGCATTAGGAATATAAATTCCCGTGTCGCTGGGGACTTTACAAACATACATGAAACGGACACAAAGAACACCCAGACTCAGAACAACAAATTGTGAATCACACAAAGTGTTGTCCCACGTGGAATTTGAACCCACGAAGCGGCGTGGCGACCGCTTAAGTCACTCACTAGGCCAACCATGCAGTCTAAAGTCTCAGTCTCTGTGTGTAATGCAGGCACCACACTTCGTTATGCGCTATTCGTTATGTGTCTGCGCCACAACAAACATGCCATCCACACTTCAAACTGGTATGTCAAATAAGCATCAAATAAGGCAAATATGTGTGTTGTAGAGATGTGTCATTGTTATTTTTATGGTGAAAGAAACGAATATACTCTCCACACTTCGCCGTATGCGCGCGAATAACCCGCATAACGAATAGCGCATAACGAAGTGTGGTGCCTGCTTAAGATGTTCGAAATATTTATTTATATTAAACTCCACAGCTAGTTTTTAGAAGGCCTAACTGCTTTAATCAAAATCTTGTTTCTTCAACGGTTAAGCCATTATCAGTAGTTAACAATAGGTGCATTCACTCAAGGGACGGTTTCAACGGTACAAGGGATGAATATACCGTTCGAGGTCATGACCCGAGGGATCGAAAAAAAAATGCAATTTATATTTATAAGGTTTTTGCGTGTGAATTTGTTTTTTTTTTCTTGGATAGCGGGAAATTAGGGCACTGTTTATCATTGGCGGTAGTTCTTGGGAAGTTATTTTAATTAAATACTAGTCGAGTCTCTCGGTTATTCTTGTAAATCCTCAAATAATATCTTAGTTCATGTACTACATAATAATCAGAGATCGGAATTGGGTGTGTGAAAATACCTAATGTTTGCAGCGGGACATAATATCGAGCTGTTACAACCACTTAAGTTAAACCGGGTTTGAATTTTCGGAACATGCAATAATATTAGTTTTTTTCCTAGAAATGATAAATATTGGTTTAACTTAAGTGGTTGTAACAGCTCCATATTATTATTGCAAACTTCTGCAAACTTTAGGTTTTTTCACACACCCAATTCCGATCTCTGATAATAATCTATAAATAAAATTGACGTGTCTGTATGTAATGTAATGTCAAATGAACAGTTTTTTTTGTAAATTCATATGAAAATTGCAATTTTGAAAATGATTGTCTGTCTGTTCGTTCCGGGTAATCTCTGGAACAGCTGGGCCGATTGTGACGGGATTTTAACGCTCAAAAAGCCGATGTCTAAGAAGTAACAGAGGCTAATTTTTTTTAACTAGCTTCGCTCCATTGCGTTACTCGCGAATTACAACGTTAACCGTCACAGCTAGTATGAATACTTCTCGTTTTCAATACCTTTTATCATCATCATCATCATCAACAGCCTTTAACAGTCCACTGCTGGACATAGGCCTCTCCTTAGAAAGGAGGTTTTGGCCTATTATACCACGCTGCCCAGACGGGTTGGTATAGGGTTGGTTTCAAGTTTTCCTTCTCTTTGCATTGATGTTGTCTTGCGTAGTTTATCCCTTAGTCGCCTTTTACGACACCCGCAGGATGAATATGGGTGGTGACACTCTGTATTCTTAATCCGTCACCACACGGACTTAAACACAATACCTTTTAACAGTCAACATATCTCAATCTCAAGTATGTTTTAAATTACATTTTAAACCCAGACACATCATCAAGTTTCTCAAAAAGACGTTCGAACGTGTTTTACATCAAAAGCCTCGACAGCACACAAGTGTATCAACAACACTTCCCTCCAAGAAACCGAAAAAAAGACGGTTAAGAAAAAACCAGACCCTTCTCTAACAATGCATAATGCACTACAATAACCGAACTCACACTGATTTAAATAATCATTGTACAAAAATGCACTTTGACATGTATAAAATAACGATTATTTTGTGTTAACATTACCCTATTTACGGTTTATAGCCGTTATTGATTTTAACAGGTTTAGTTAATGATGTGTTTTGTAACCGTTTTAATTTCCATCTATGATTAGATGCTAGTTATAAAATACACTTTAACCCAACTATTTTCAGATTTCGTAATCGAATTTCTATGATATTACAAAATGCCTTAGTTTAACAATATTTTTTCCTGACTACCTTGGGATGGATCAAAATGTTTCCTAGAGACACTAGTAGTTGAAGGTACATTTGATATTAAAAACTGCAATTATTCAGCCTTGTGTAACTTCCCATAATACATTACGCTATTTCAAGAACTATATTAGAGTTAGTACTTAGTAAAAACAGAAACTTGTAATGACGTTTGACACTTGTTTTTTTTTTAATTTATTTATTTTAAATCGCTTTACAACATCTCAGCTCATTGGCGACGTATAGCATAGAATAGTAGCTAAACATTAATCATTTTAAGAAAACCTTAAGTTTTTATACATCCATTTTGGTTTTTACTGTCTTGTAGAGTATTTGGAATATTCCATAATTTTTTCTCAGAACCATAAGCTGTACATTCCTCTTATATATGTTTAACAATTAAATCTTGCCACACTTACTCGTTTTTTTTGTATCTGTAAAAAACTCGAACAACTTCACTATCGAACTATTTAATCGCGTGAAAATGTTTCAAGTGAATTATTTTTAGCGCAGTTCTGCCACATAAACTTTAAGCAATGCGGTCCCATAGCTTCTAAGGCGCAAAAAGTCATTTTTAGCCTCACTAAGCAACCATATCGCCGAACACTTGGGCGGGAGGACAGTTTTTTTTCTCAATAACGAATAACCGTAACATATGCACCGATTTTGAAGGTTAAAGGAAGCGGCTCGTATCCTGTTTGTGTGGATGTATGTACGTGTAATGATATGCTTTTTCCTATAAACAATAATAGACTTAGGGAAATAGTTGAAGTATGGTAGCGTCTCAAGGTTAACTTTATAACTGAGACAAGTAGAGCCCTGGCGATTTCAGCACTATTGGGGCGGTGCTACCTCTCACAGGAGACTAACCTATTATGGCAGCATTCATGATATCCGTGTGGTGACGGATTAAGATACAGAGTGTCACCACTCCTATTCATTCCGCGGGTATCGTAAAAGGCGACTAAGGGATAAACTACGCAAGACAACATCAATGCAAAGAGAAGGAAAACTTGAAACCAACCTTATACCTGTCTGGCCAGTGTGGTATAGTAGGCCAAAACCTCCTTTTTAAGAAGAGGCCTATGTCCAGCAGTGGACTGTTAAAGGCTGTTGATGATGATGATGATGGTGAGTGCGAGACCAAATGAATGAAGAAGCATCTGAATAAATGAACTTATTGTAGGGTGAACCCTATTCTTGTATTCTGCTCATGAATGAAAAAAAACTGAGACACAACAATCGTTAAAAGGTCAATTGATTGGCTCTCGGTCAAGCTGACTGCAGTCCCACATTCTCATCAATAACTTACTAGAATCTCTATTACACATTACACCTCGCTATCTAAATCTAAAATCAACAAGGTTTGTACATGTTGTTTTAATACATACATACAAATTAATTTATTCTCTGTTCTAGTTTTTAAAATGTCATCTAGCCTAATAAGTACGCTGTTAGTAATAGAAGTACAGATTTATTACTATTTATTTTTGAAATTCTATGTGTTGGTTATCAAACCAGGCTTCAAAGTACTTAGAAAACGAATAAAACCTACGTGAGGAATCTAAAACTAGCTAATGCCCACGGCTCCGCTCGCTTCCTAGGGGTATAAAAAAATAGATGTTAGCCGATTCTCAGACATAAACGATATATACACAAAATTTTATACAAATCGGTCCAGCCGTTCCGGAGGAGTATGGTAACTAACAGTATGACAAGAGAATTTTATATATAAAACTAGTTGACCCAGCGAACTTCGTACCGCCCAACTTTAAAATTCCAGAACTTGATCGCAGCGCCACCTACCGGGTCCAATTGCGAATCTAAACCATTTCCAGATCCCCTTGAACACACACAAAAAATTTCATCAAAATCGGTCCAGTCGTTTGAGAGAAGTTCAGTGACATACACACTCACAGAAGAATTATTTATATAAAGAAGATTGAACCGTAAATCAAAGAGCTTAATCGATCATACATTTCTATCAGCTTTAATTACATTATTTCAACTTCAATTCAACATGTAAACAGACAGATGTGTTTATGTATATGAGTGAATCATGATAGCTCACCACCCCTTGGTTACAAAATAATCGATAAAACCGTTGTAGTACCGGTAACGAGTGTGCAACAAACGATTATACATTTAGCGGTTTTTTGATTAGTAAGTTTTCATTAATCGACATCACTAGTGATTGAATTGGATTTGATCTGGATGAAACACTGTTTAAAAAAAAACGATAATGATGTAACCCTTCATTCTGATGTAGGATGTCTAGAGGTCATAACGCCTAGACACATGTGTAGTTATATGGGTTACCCATATGGCTAATGTTACACGACATATTCAGATAGTAATAATCTTGTAACAGCTTTGAGTGTCACTGCAATGACCTATGAACCTAGTCATAAGTAATTTGAAGAGGAAATTTCATCATCCTTTATCGTAGTACGTTAAAGCCGTTTTTAACCGACTTCAAGAAACGAGGAGGTTCTCAATTCGACTGTATTGCTCAGATCTTTCGATTGGGTGAACCGATCATGATAATTCCTTTTTTATTTGAAAGCTGGTGCCTCCCAAGTAGTCTCATAAGGATCTGATGATAGGATCCGAGAGAAACCGAGGGAACTCCTCAAATATCATAGGCACACCTGTCGCGATTTGGGAACTACGAATAGTTTTTATTTGAGTCGGTTTTTTTTTCATGAAAATTATTAAAACATGTTTTTAGGACGGTAATTCGTCTGTATGAATAAACAAAAACATTTGCTTTACATTTATGTATCTAGTAACATATAAATAAGTACGTATGTTTATTAGCAGTCTAGTGGTTAGTGTATGCGGCTACTGATCAAGAGGTCTCGGGTTCGATTTCCGGGTCGGACCAAATATTTGTGTAATCCGCAAATGTTTATTTCGGATGCCTGTTTTCTATGTATAATATGTATGTATTTACCAAAAAAAGAAGGTTTATGTATTTATCAGTTGTCTAGTACCCATAATACAAGCTCTGATTGGGGTGCACGAGAGGAGCCTCCCCGAGCGACGTAAAAAAGAGAACAAGAGTCCCGACGTCCGGCGCACCCTGGACACCTAACACTCGGTATCGCAGAGTTTAGGTGACAAATCCTCTCACCACAATGGATCAACACAAGGCCAAACGCAATCCGCGTTGCCGAGAACTAGGCCAGAACCATGTAAAGTGTTGCCATTGATACGATAAGAAGAAGAAGAAGCTCTGATTAGTTTGGGACTAGATGGCATTGTGTGTAAGATGTTCGAAATATTTATTTATATGGTCTAGGTAGGTACCCTGTACTCGGTATAGGCTCTGCCATACATACTTCATGAGCAAATGTCCTGCGTGATCTATGTTTCACTATTTAATTAATTTATTATGAAATATAATGTTTCAGGAAGCATACAACTAGGTTAATTAAACTGTTTTTCCTTCAATATTTATAGAAAATGATACGTTTAGTTGTAATATTGTAGTAAATTTCCTGTTGTATTATTATGGCTGGTATGTTTTACGGATGTTTCTTAAACCTGCTGTAGAACAAAAATATATTGATTGAACAATACGATCAAAGACCTTGAACTCTTATTAAGGTTACTTGTCCTTGTTTTGTCCTTGAAATAAAGTCCTACGCCGCGTTCATCTGTTCGCTATCAACTCAAAAACCACTGCAGTGATTTTAATGAAATTTTGTACTCAAATACTCTAAGCTATAAGGTTGCCTGAAAGAGATTGCTTTTGGCAATAAGGCCACCCTTTGTACATTACATATATGTATATGTCATTGAATGTATCCTATTGTAACTCTGTAACAAGGTGTGCAAAAAGAGTTTTCTATTCTTTTCTATTCTAAATCCTAAGAAACGACATAGGGTATTTATTACCGCGATAACCGATATAGAAGCGATCACAACCGCAGGCGTAAGCTAGTAGTAAATAGAATGTCATCCTATGCCCCTCTGTATAAGGGATGAGGTTACTCCTTTAGTAACTTCAGGCCTTTCTCACTCAGTGAAAAGCATCCAAAGAAAATATATCAAAATTGCAGCAGCTGTTTAGATAATAACTCATACCGACCTACTTCTATAATATATTATAAGTCACCCTTACGTTACAGTAACACCCGCCATTTTTTCCTTACACCAAAATCAGTTTCTTGACCTTTTATAAGAACAGTTTGCTTATTTCATTTGCGCCCTACACCTACGATAGACGTAACATTCAATTTCCAACTCTATTGTTATGTGATAAAGTACATTTGTTATTAAAACGGTTCGGCACGTGCTATGGGGGAGTGCTATTGTACATTACAATTGAATTTAAAAAAATATTGTTGATAAAGTGAAATTTCGTCGCGTGCCAAAGCAGCTGACGGCCTTCGACCTTTACGGTTTTTTTTAGTAACATCTTCGAGTAATCCAGGTGTTTAGTAAGAAATTAATGAGATAGTGATTTCATTGTAGACTCGTAACCGTCAATTTAGTATGTTTAGTCGATTTTAACGGTTTTTAATTATAGTTTTTGCAAATGCAATGATTTGAAAATACTTAGGAAAACGCCTGTGAGAATTCCTAAAGCAATTTCACGAGTCTAAGTAAATTATAAGTACTGAAGGAGACTGAAAACATATTTAGTAATAAAACTAACAGTCAAATAACTAAAATTATATCTTTATAACATAAACATTTTACAACGATACTCATTAAAATAAAAACACTTATTATGATAAACTTTTTTTAGTTATCTACGCCATATCCCCTCACTACACACAATGCACCAGCATTATCGATCTCTAACGGTCGGGCTGTATGACGGTCGCCTGTGCCCGATAGTGCGTGGGCTTGAAATAATAACGTTCGCGCGGGAGTGTTTGTGACATTTGGTTTTGCTTGTTGAAATTAATCGAAAATTTTAACAATTTAACGTTAGAGTATAGTCAATTATATTTAAGAAACATAACAATCTACAATTTATGTGTTAAAAATTACTTTGTCATTGAAATTATGGAGATTTTTCACATGTATGCCTACCGTTCTGAATATGATAGAACTTCCTAAATAGATTCATAAATGACAAAGTTCTGGGGTTCTGAGGTAACAAAATTCTTTTCGTAGTTTCTTCACTTAATATACTAAACGAATTTCATTATAAAAATAATGGAGAGTTATAAATAGTCCCCAAATGACAACATAACCCACCTGATTATTAAAAGTAAACAAGTGAATTTAACTTTTACTATTATCAAAACATATTCAATTCATTCAAAACTCTTTGAATGAAAGTGAATGGATGTTTTGAATGATCATTGTACTGCACGCACGTGTTTCCGTATCCGGTACAGACAGTCTATAATCCTTGACTTTTTGTTGTCTATTGATAAGACATTAAAAAATGCATAGTAGATGAGATTTGACGGATAAATTCAATCATTTTTGTGCTTTTGATGTCGTTTTGTTCGTTATTTTTAGTATCATTAACCTCAATATCATATCGCTTTTGCGTAAGTATTCTAAAGGACAATTATAGCCTTTATTTTGAAAAAATATCTTGGGAAAACCCTGTATTCGTTCTATTGATATAATAATGTATTCTTTTTGTGCTGAAAAATGTTTTTGTACAAAAATGTGTTACCTACTATTTATATATAAATTAATTATACTAATACATTTCAAAAACAATCGACGCGAATAAAAAAAAAGAATTAATTTACCGCCAAATCGATTTTTAAATTAGGAACAACAAATCATGTCAAACGTATCGATAATGCCATCTGCCTTACTAGGTCAAAAAAAAGTTTGTCGATGGTGATAAAAATTTGCTTTTAAACAGCAAATTACCTTGAATTTGTACGATAAGAAAATATAAAGGTTTTAGTATACTTTAGTGAATGCCCTTCTTGTATGTTTAGATACAAACTTATTACAATATATTTTTTAAAGGAATGGTCTTCGACTATAGATAATGACTAGATCGTGTTAAATATTCATTGGTATAATCTTAAATTATTTATAGTTGCAGGGAGGAAGGAAAATAAAAAAATAAAGGTCGAATATGAGCTCTCAACCGGGAAAGAAGAATTGTTTAAATTTCGACATAAATATAAATAAATTCTAGTATTCATAATTGTATATATCTTTGCAATATAATAAAAAATAACTGTACGCAAAAATAATCGCGACAATTTTCCGTTTTCCCGCTATCTGTCAACTGTCAAACCAACCACAGATAACAACAATGAGTTTTATTGAAGGCACAGACAACATCCGTTACGGAGACGCGCGTGCCGTACCATCTGCCTGAACAAGTGCAGTAAACGCAGCTGCAAGGAGGTCTTTACTTCCTTACATCCTATTATTGGCTCCTTCCCCTACGAATCAATATTTTTTGTAGCAAATCTTATTATTTGATATAACGGTGAAGACGGTTTATGGCGCCGTGATTTTTTTTTTTGGCAGATGACCTATGTGAACCGTTAAACATTACAAATGAAGTTATGTAGGTATAGCTAGTTGAATCCCGAGGTGTTATAGCACGAGTAACGCTGCGGAGCGAAGCTGATCTTAAAACAAATACTCCTTATGTCATCAGCTAAATGCCAGTGAAAGTCTCGTTAAAATCGGTCCAGCCGTTCCAGAGATACAAACGGATAGACAGACAAAAATTGTTTTTTTGATGTAAGTACCGCTTTACTTTATTATGCATTTAGTAAAAAACTGTTCGTTTGATATTACAAACAGACATTTCAAATATATTTATTTCTATAGATGTGTATTACATGTTTCAGAAAAACAAAATGTCGCCGACCTCCCGCGCTGCCTCCCGCCTAGCCGCCATATGTGGAGCGCGCGAACGCAACGAATTATGAAAATTGCGTGACTGAGTTTAATCAAATATTATTTTACAAATCTCGCTATTCAAATGAAAAAAAAGTAAACAGATGTTGTTTGGGCACTATGGCGAAAAATTAGTAAGTTTAACACAGGACTTAGTTTTAATGATAACGCAAAAAATATTTTAACCCCTTTTTTTTGCATATCAAAATATATTCGGTGCTTAAAATTTTTGGTTGTCTGTCTGTTCCGGCTAATGTCTGGGTCGGCTGGACCGATTTTGACGTAACTCATTCGCAGAAATCTGCTGGAATAAGAAGTAACTTAAGCTAATTGTTTTGAGACTTCGCTTCGCGGCGTTACTAGCGATGTACAACAATAAAGGCGAGTAACGTCGCGAGACTCAACCAGTTTAAACTAATCTCCTTGGTACAGTTACTATGTCACACAAAAAAAAAAGCGGCCAAGTGCGAGTCGGACTCGCCCATGAAGGGTTCCGTATCAGCAAGTAACATCGTATAAAAGTTCTTGTAGTTCGTTGTAACTTTCATCGATGTTTTTATACTAGTGTATTGACTGGATGAAAGGTAAATTGCGTGTTACGATTTATGACGTATTAAAAACAAACTACTCACTAGATCTTGTTCAAACCAATTTTCGTTGGTAGTTTGCATGGTAATGTATAACATATATTTTTTTTAGTTTTATCACTCTCTTATTTTAGAAGTTAGAGGGGGGGGGGGACACACATTTTTCCACTTTGGAAGTGTCTCTCGTGCAATCTATTCAGTTTAGAAAAAAATGATATTAGAAACCTCAACATCATTTTTGAACACCTATCCATAGATACCCCACACGTATAGGTTTGATGAAAAAAAAATTTTTGAGTTTCAGTTCCAAGTATGGGGACCCCTAAAATGTATTGTCTCTATTTTTATGTAAAAATCTTAATGCGGTTCACAGAATACATCGACTGACCAAATTTAAACAGTATAGCTCTTATAGTTTCGGAAATAATTGGCTGTGACATACGGACGGACAGACAGACAGACAGACAGACAGACTTGACGAATCTATAAGGGTTCCGTTTTTTGCCATTTGGCTACGGAACCCTAAAAACATTATGTCAAAACGATTAATAAAACGGTTGCTTCTTTTTTCAAATCTTCAATCATAAACAATGCTCATTGAAACCATAAACAATATTATCTACTCGATGCCAAGGTTCACCAATATCGCTGCAGCTTTTATCTAAGAACCACTTACATATTAACCCAATTTAAATCAATTTCATGATAAAAATGGGTCAAGGTTGGTTTATCGGCGACCGTTAACGGCTGATTTTTAAATCACGTTCGATATTTAAAACAGTTATTTTTTGGTTTTTAAATAATCCTTGCATTATACCTACTAAAGTAATAGAGCCACGCTAATTTTAGCATAAATGGGTCTGCTCGACCGGGGCAGTACTACCCTCACACAGAAGACCATCCTAATAATGACAGCATTCTTGCTGTCGTATTTAGTTGGCGAGTGTGCCGGCTGGCTTCCAGAGGCAGAGAGAATGATGCAGAAACATCCGACCAGGCCGACATGGTATGTTGCATAGTATGCACACACAATGTGGATGGTGACCCCAACTCCTGGATTCTACTCACGATTTCCAGGCAGTGTAGAGTCACTTTGGTAGGCTGGATAAAATAGCATATAAGAAGTAAGAAAAATCTAAAATGTTATCATAATACAAAGCAGAGGTCAGGATTTCTAAACAGGAAGTATATTCGCCAGATATATGTAATTATCTGTGGAGCAATTAATATTACAATGTTTTTATTATAATTTGTACATGAATGAGATAAAAAGAGTACTTACGATGTATATAACTATTTTTCTTACTAACATCTCATTAATTTTCGTTTTTTTTAAATTATAACAATATTTATTTGCAAGTTAATCTTATTATCTACTCTTCGGGAAGAAATGTTCAAACAACGTTCGAAACAAACGTCAGTGCTGTTTTTTTAAGTCAGTGAACATTGATTAAAAGTAAACAATGGGAGTAAAGGGTCAGACCCTGTACTGTATGGATATCTGTGCTCCTATTCACACATTTAAGCACCACTCTAATGAGACAGAGAAAATGTCTATGGTATTGAGTCCGACATTTTGTAAATTTCTAATTAATTACTAAATAAAATTTTAACATGAAAAAATTCATACTTTACCCTTCTAATGCTAGTAGGCATAGTGATTGTTATCAATTTTACAATTTGAGGGGTATAAAATAGGTCAAAGAATAATTTATAATTATACAAGTAATTTTTCTGTCGTCGAATTCTTGAATTGGAAGAAGTCATGTTCAAAACTAGCAAAATTACAAAACCACCATAAAGCCACACATTCTATTTTTAAAATGTGTAATCCACCGAAAAAAGTGGTTTAAGGAAACCGTTAATCTACAAGCACCTGCCAACTAACCAGATGATGCCAATATTGAATAATAAATCACACGTAATTTCCATACTTTTTGCTCGTCCCCGCCTTTTTTGCTGTCACTGTCAAATGAGCCGCCATTTTAGACTCGTTCAGTTTTCAAATTTTTAATGACATAATTTAATGATTTTGTTATTTAGTGTATTTATTATAACACATTAAGTTATTGTGTTCATCATGTAATTATTACAAATATTATTAATTATGCTGGTTGCGAGAAGCCGAGGATCAAACCAAGTGGCGTGCAATTAGAGAGGCCTATTTCCAGCAGTGGACTGCGATAGGCTGATGATGATGATGATGTAATTATTTGTCATAAGAAGGTACGACCTCCAGCTTTGCGAGTCAAGGTCACTATATATCGCTCATATGAACAGGAACCTGCTCCTTTAGCCAAGATGCAAGTTTATCGCGTCGATTCTCATTCTACAATCGTTGAAGCCTATTCTCTTCTATTGTTAGTCAATATTTTATTTTGACAACGTAACTTAGCGTTAAGGCCCGCGACACCAAGCGTGAGAATTTGTGATTGAACACCCACATACATATTTTACATGCACACAGACGCATCGCGCACTGTCGCATACATACCGTAGCAAGCAATCACCGACTTTCGGTTTTTTGCTTATGTTAAATATCCATCAACTGTTCGCCTTTGTAGAACGTATTTTAATGTCTTACAACGCACGCAATGTATCTTGCCATAACGTAAAGCCCGTAGGATTCATTCAGTACAGAAAGTCATAATACTTTCTGTATACCAATCGAATGGTCAAAGATTATAAAATAATTTTACACAGTATAAAATAAATTTGCTCGCGTGCATTGTCTGTCAACTCAGATCGTTTTAAATACGCAAGGTATTTAAATACGGTTTTCATCATAATTAAGGTTACCTTTTAAAGAAGATTTATTAATGTTATTTTATTATTTTAAAGGAACACATAAATAAAGCCAATATTGACAAAAGTTTACGAGTTACATAAATTAGGAATAACCTACAGTAATACTTTTTTAATTATACTTTTTTAATATTTCTTTATTATTTTATTTGTGAATAATAATTTCAAAGTAATTTGGAACAATGTAATATTAATCCTTATCATAATAAATACTGTAGACATTTAAAACAATTTTATTCTACATGAAATATGTAGAATAAAATTGTTTATTACACAATATTATTTAAATAAATATTTTATAATACGTCAGAGCGTTCATCCAGGTCGCACCCGTAATTGGCCGTAATCTTACACTAGTGACTCTCAGTGTAAGATTTTATTATGTCAATAATGTGTGATTAACGATACATGGTCTTATAGGCATTTAAAAAACATTTAAAATTTGACAAATTATACCCTCCTTTAAAACCAATCTATCCATTGCTGCAAACATCATGAAAATTGGTGCAGTAGTTTTTAAGTTACGTTATGTTTTGAGTTTAATAGACAGGTTGAAGAGGCAGAGGACTGTGTTTTTTTTTTAATATATTTAATGCAAACGGCTTATTTACGCAATAATGTTACTAAAATAAATGTGAAAGTAACTCTGTCTGTCTGTTTGTCTGTTACCTTTTCACGCGTAAAACGCTGAACTGATTTTGATCAATTTCAGTATAGAGATATATGGGACCCCGAGAAAGGACATGGCTACTTTTTACCACGAAAATCGACACACTCGCGGGCGGAGCCATGGGCAAAAGCTAGTAAAACATAAATACGACTAGCGGTTTATACATACGTATAAAAGTGAAATACTAATCATCCAAGACCAAACCATTGAGTAGTATTACTTTCCATCATCAGCTGAACATCTTGAAAGATACGACTAAAGGTAACACACATATACGAAAGTAACTCTGTCTGTCTGTCTGTTACGCTTTCACGCCTAAACCACTGAACCGATTTTGATGAAATTTGGTACGAAGATAGAACTGAACTTGGGAAAGGACATAGGGTACTTTTTATCGCGAAACAAAGGTAGAAGGGTTTGAAATAGGGGACGAAAGTTTGTGTCGAAGTTCCTTATTATCAAACATAAAATCAGGTAAGATTGTTTAATCTACCCTTACCATGTCGTGATATATCAACGAATTCCACGCGGGCGAAGCCGCGGGCAGAAAGCTAGTTTATAATAAATAACAATAAATAAATATTTCAGACGAATGACACAGAATATCATCTACCAAATATTCGTGTGATCCGCAAATATTTATTTCGCAGTTTATAATACATAAACATACTTTTTTGTTATAAATACATACATATTATACATAGAAAACACCCAAACTCCGAAACAAATATTTGCAGATCATACAAAAATTTGGTCCGACCCGGGAATCGAACCCTAGACCTGTTGGTTAGCAGTTGCATACGCTGACCACAAGACCAACAAGGCAGTATGATATATTACAATAATAAATAAACAACTATTTCGAACATCTTACACACGACATCATCCAGTCCCAAACTAAGCAGAGCTTATATTATTGATTCGACAACTGATATAAATACATAAACATACTTTTTTTGTTGCTTACCTATAGAATACACCCAGACCCCGAAATAAATATTTGCGGATCACACAAATATTTGGTCCTACACGGGAATCGAACCTGAATCCTTACTCAAGCAAAGTAGTCGCATGCGCTACTACTGCCCTCATCATTACGAAATGATGGCTACCAGCTCAGATATTGCGTCTGGAATAGCATTACAAAATAAAAAAATATATAATAACTATTTATAACGTGCTTATAAAATTTTAGGGTTTCCCTATGAACTAACACTGAAAACAGCCAACACCTAAAAAAAAAATTTTGTGGATCTCATAAACATTTGGTCCGACCCGTGAATCGAACCCGAGGCCTCAATCGCATATGCTACCACAGCGCCACCGAGGCAGTCATATAAAATGAATTTTAATAATCGGTCCACAATTGACAGAGTAATCAATGAATGTACAATAAAAAAAACACAAATAATACTCCTTTTTTGAAGTTGGTTAATAATAATTTAAAATATAAAGATTGGTGTGTCTATTCTCAGACCTACCAAATATTATCAAAAGTTACACACAGTCACGTCGTCGTATGTAAACAATCAAATCTCTGTGTGCGTGACAGTGCGTGTGGAGCTAAAAACGAGCGTGCGCTCGCCTTGAATATTCGGAGAACACTGAATTTTTGGATCGCGTGAACTCTGTTTTATTGCAAATTATTTCTCCATACTAAAATGTATGGAACTTTTGCCGCTAAAAATTAATGATGTTTAAGATTAAATTATGACTTTCTGGTGAGAATTAATAGAAACCTTAAATGCTTAATCTCTTTTTTGTACTTTTTTCTTGCAACTAATAAAATATTTATTTCAAATAAAGCAACATAATACTAGATTGATTCCAAACAGAAGAGGTCGATTTCGGTGATTTTAGTCACTGTTGATGATTTTTTTCTCGAAAATAAATAATCGTATTAGTAACTTTACTCGGTTTCTCTATAGATTGATTTATTAAGAAACTGAGATATTTTTTTTACTGTCAAATAATGAATTAATTTGTTTCTCTTGTCATAACCGTAAGTGCTTTTTCGAGCAATTATGGAAACGATACCCTTAAGATGACGTCAACGATTCTAATATTTTAAAGCCTAAAGTTTTGTTCGTTTCAACGCGATAATCTCTGGAACTAATGTTCCGATTTGAAAAATTCTTTCACTGTTAGATAGACCATTTATCGAGGAAGGCTATAGGCTATTTATCATCAAGCTGCGATTAATAGGAGCGGAGTATCATTGAAAAGTGTTTTAAAACACAAAACTTATGTAAACATCATTATTTATACCTATGATTCACAATAAAGAATTGATTGATTGATTGAAAAATGGGGGAAAAATATTTCTTCCTTCCATTGCGTAAGCTCCGTAAATGGTAAAAATCGGCCAAGTGCGTGTAAGGCCACGCACAGGAAAGGGTTCCTCAGTCACCCTTAATGGTACGTGGATTTAAAATCGTATCCAATAGATAATTGTTATGTTTACGTAATAATGCATTAATTTTGTGTGACGTTTTCAAAGTAAGCGCATTGTAAAAGTTAGGCCTCTATGACTCCTGAACTAACAAAGTCATCAAATCCGCTAGTTTTCCTTCAAAGTTGGACCACCATCACGAATTTTTCCAGATTTTTTGAGTCAAACATCCCCACTTTACGTGTAGGGGAGGTACCCCAAATAAAAATTTTATTGTAGCACTTTGTCGATGTAATTACAACACATATTCATGCAAAGTTTCGTCTTTTTAGCACTTACCGTTTAGACGGTAAGTCGAGGACGGACGGACGGACATGACGAATCTATAAGGGTTCCATGTCATAAACTTCGGAACCCTAAAAACTCGTGAAAATAATGTATGAAAGAATTGTTCCTCTTGAAATTACTCGACAGCATATGTCTTTCTTTTAAGGTTGGCTCACTATAAACTTTTTTATGTGAAACAAATTTGCTTCCGCGCCCATTTAAAACGCAGACGGGGGATATATTTCTTTTACATCTTAGTAGAATGTCAACTTGTCTATGGACAGTACAGGTTTACGCTGACGTCACTAAGAAATCCGTTGTAAAACAATACGTAGAGGGTAGGGAGTACCCAAGCTTGTATCCTCCGACCACACGTCTTCCGGCGCGTAATGATATGGCTTTCATTCATAATATGCGTGTCTTTATGGCTTGCGACATGACGCGACAATTTGTGGTCAAGATTTAAGTCGAGATTTTTTTTTATGGTGGATGTTTGGTAAGTTCTTAGCGCCGTTCATGGATGCTGGTTACATGAGTGGCCAGTACATTGTCTCAGTGGGGCAGTGGTCGCGTATACGATTGCTGTGCTTGAGGTCCCGGGTTCGATCCCTGGGTCGGACCAAATATTCCGTAATACAAGCTCTGCTTAGTTTGGGACCAGATGGCGTTGTGTGTTATATGTCCGGAGTCGCCTCTCCTCTCTATCAAGAGATATTCAACGTTGTTTAAACGACCAATTTTCTGAAAAATTATAAATTTACGCCGTTCTTCAACGATTTTTAATATTTCTATTCATATAGGCACACAACTCTTAGCTTAGTTTTAAAAGTAGCAAAATTCAAATAACTAAGTTAATGTCAACAAAACCGTTAAAGCACTGCTCTATTTTTAAACGTCGCTCCCACACGTTCCATATTCGAACGTCTGTTCTGAATTCAAATAAACCAGTGCTGTATTTTTCAGCGGATGACTTCACTAACGGTTTCGCGCGTTTGGTTACAATGTTTGTTTTTATGGTCTTTTGTCTATGCGTACATTTTATGACTTTTCAAGGATTTATCGGGGTTATCTGTGCCGTAAAAAAGTTAATATTCAAACAAGGTCTTTTAGCGGACAAGGATTTAATGCAGTATATGCTTGCTAAGTTGTCAGGGTAAGTTACTGAAGTAATAATGATAGTTTTCTATATTTAAAAAAAAAGGACAAAATAAGCTTATTAACTAGAACTAAAAAGGTTTTTTTTTAAATTATCCATGCCAGATTGTTGCACATACATTATTTATAATATTTGGACCATATGTTTAGGCAGTATATGACACCATAAATTAAAATAAAACCACAGACAGACAAAAATATGTATACAACATGAAGTCATTCAACGCATTCCTATAACCAGTTTTGTCAAAAGTTTATGCATTAAGTAACGCGAATATTATTATAATAATTCACAATGGCGGGAATGTTAATTTATATTGTCATTTGAATATTTTAGTTTGTTTCTCACGGTAGGTGTTAGAAGAATAAAATTTATTAAAAATTGGTATGGTACCTGGTCTACTAACTTGATTTTAATTTATTTAATAACTTAAGATTTCAAAAAATGCTATTTTTTTGTCATTTAATTAAATTCTGTGTGTGTGTGTGGTGTACTTAACTGATTTTAATGAAATTTGGTTTGGAAATATAAATACTACTTTTTATCGCGATAACAGAAATATTGGCGGACGGAACCGCGTTCAAAAGTTAGTAGATTCATACTTGTTAATAATGAAAAAAGTGCATTGTGAAAAAAAATTAGAAAATTAAATAAATAACGAGCATTTCAAATTTAGAATTTATATTTCAATCCATTGTCTACTTGTCTCATCTGAATTTGTAAGACGTCCAAAAACCCTTATTCGTTACATTGTTGCAACACGAATCCCCCTAATCATTCGCTCCAGATTCGCATTTTCTCATCAAGTAGCATATTTTTTTTTATCTCACTCCCTTCGCACAACAATACGTATCCCCGTGCGAAATATCTGATTGTCTTTTGTTCAAAACTTCCGAATTGCACAAGGAAGTTGTCTATGGTACCGTTCCCATGCAAGATGGCGGTTTGACGTTTCTTACGGGTCATCTTTTGACCTTTGAATCTGACAGTAGGGTGGGATTATTGGTTATCGATATTTTTTTTTGTTGTATTTTTGAAATGACCCCTTGAGAAAGTATTGGAAACTGTATCAGCTGTCAGCTTCTTGTTGTAGGTTGATTGGCGTGTCTGTTATATAACAAGGATTCTACAATACAGTTATTTTTCTGAATATGTTACAAAATATCTATAGCATTGAATAAAATTTGAGAGGCTGTTTGTGATATTTTTCTTTACTAAATTCATCTGAATCTTAAATAAGAAAAAATACATTGAATAAGTACTTGGATGTGTGTGATTATTTAAGTTAATTATACAGTTAACATATATGATAAATATTAATAATAAATATTTTAGACAGCTGACACACAACATCATATATTGTCCCAATCTAAGCAAAGCTTGTACTATGGGTACTAGACAACTGATATGAATACATATATACTTTTTTGTAAATACACACATAGCTCCGAAACAAATATTTGCTGATCACAAACATTTGATCAGACCCGGGAATCGAACCCGAGACCTCTTGATCAACAGCCGCATACGCAAACCAAAGATCAGCAAAGCAGTCGATACTCACTCCAGTAGATATTAAAATTTTAAGGAGTAACTTAATATAATTTAATTTTGAAAATAATTGGGGTGCTGCGCTAATATATGCATGCAAGGTCACCACGATATAAATTTGACATGTACTTATGTTTCTACCGCGTTATATGCTGACATTTACGAGAAAAAGCTCTCTTCAACTTATCATACCCACATGTATTTATACAGACACATCTTAAGACATTCTTCGTCTAATATATTAAAATTAACGCCAACACAGTCATGTTTATTCAAGACAATGATAATAGAAGCTTAGTGGCTATAACGCGTCGGTTTAAACAAAGCGTTTGAGATAAAACCCTTTGTTAAACAGTACCACCTCTACAAAAAGTGTTAATTACTATTTTCAACGTGCATTTATCGATAAGTACGCATCGAGAAGTTTCCCACACTAGTTAAAAAACTAAGAAACTTTTTTTTAAAATACGGAATGTTACATTTGTGTTCGATTTTCGATTTATGAAATTTGTTTTTTTTTCTTAACTATTACTCGTAAATTGGCACGCTAAAAAAGAACAAAGTCTGTATCTATGGTATATTTTGACGTTTATTTTTTAAAGAATCTCTGCGTCAGCTGATGACTCAAAAATATAGTCACAGTTTTTTATAGTTCAGCCTACCAAAGTGGTTCTACCCCTATTCATCCCGCGGGTGTCGTAAAAGGCGACTAAGGGATAAACTAAACAAGACAACATCAATGCAAAGAGAAGGAAACATACCAACCCTTCTGGCCAGCGTGGTATAGTAGGCCAAAACCTCCTTTCTAAGGAGAGGCTTATGTCCAGCAGTGGACTGTTAAAGGCTGTTGATGATGTTGATGAAAGTGACTCTACTCTGCCTGATGGAAAGCAGGAGTAGAATCCAGGAGTAGAGTTAACCATCCTCATTGTAAGTGCACACAATGCAGCATGGTGACCCAGACTATGGAAGTCTATTCAGATACTTCTCCATTATCGTGCCCCCGGTCTCATACTCACCAACGATACATTTCTGCTGGTATTTTAGGTTGGTCTTCTGTGGGAGTCTTCCTTCTACTAAAGAGAAGGTTTAATTAACGAGCATTAAAAACTCAACCTACTTTGTGAAAAGCTCCGAGAAATACTTAGTCCCAAACTAAGCAGAGCTTGTATTATGGGTACTAGACAACTGATACACATAAACATACTTTTGTAAATACATACATATTATACATAGAAAATACCCAAACTAGGAAACAAATATTTGCAGATCATACTAACATTTGATCCAACTGCCTCGTTGGTCTAGTGGTTAGCGTATGCGACTGCTAATCTCGGGTTCAAATCCCGGGTCAGGCCAAAAAGTGTTTTTGGGATATTCTTAGGAAATTCCTAATAGCTGCCCGGAGTTTGGAAGTTCCTAATAGCTGCTCGGAGAGCACGTAAAGCCGTCGGTCCCGGTTGTCATGAAAATTTATGGCAATCGTTATTGGGAAGTCAATGCCCTCAAATATACTGACAACTAGTTCAATTTCAGTTCTCCCTTAGGGTTGCGGAGGTCCGATGCCAGTCGCTCCGTGGAAAAACTGAAATTCAGGTAAAACCGGTTGAACTAGTAGCCGACCACGAATAAAATTGGGAATAAGGCTAGGAAGATGACTAGCATTTGATCCGACCCGGCAATCGAACAAGAGACCACTAGACCAACGAGGCAGTCAAACAAAATCAAGTTTATCAAACCACTTGTGTGCTCATATGTACAAGAAGTGTTCATTTATTGCTTACATCCTGTTGATAAGTCTAACACGCGACTTGCGACACTCCCAACGGCTTTACCATCCGCAAGAGTGGGGTAACTTTGTACACAACACTGACCGGTACTTAAAAATAACACTGAGTCGGGTAACTTTGGCTAAAAATATTTTGTGTGTATTGGGGATGGTATTTTTATAATCTGTAAAAAATAGAATTAGGTTTTAATTTTTTATTTTTTTTTAAACCTACCACTGATTGGACCGATTTTCATCAAACATAGCTAAGAACACTCTCGACTAATTCACCTTTCAAATATAAAAATCAAACTCGGTTCATCAGTTCGGGAGCTACAATGCCACAGACAGACATAACTATTTATTCCTAATATACACACATTAATGGATGTATTACACCTAGATACAGAAAGAGTCCGTACTCAGCACACAACTATTTGTCACCGTTTAGAATCAAACCCACGACCTCTGAATCAGCTGCAATGCTAACTACTACACCACAAGCCAATCAGCTCCATTCATCATACGAAACAAATTGAATGAATCTCATACGACGATAATTACATTTAAAAAGTCGGTTACTCTTTCCTTATTCTATATTCAAAACAGGTCGCTATTTAAATAGATACATCCTTTATCTATGATGTAATAGGAAATGACGTCATCGCGAAAAAAGTTATATTGTGCCTAGTTTAATGAGAATAATGCGTGTTGGTATTCTGTCGTGACCTCTTATTATCTCTGGTCGTCAGCTGTTTGGTTACTTTTTTTTATTAGGCAAAGATATCAATTTATAAATTCTATTACATACGTTGGTCCTTGTGGTGATGGATTAATGCCTAACTGTACCTTCACTTTACTGTGAGCCCCCTAACGTAGGTAGCCCTTAATTGTTAACATAAATCTAATCATTTCAATATTTCGTAAAGGTTGGTGAGAAAGAAAATATCACTAAGGGTGGCCTAACTCTCGCTAAGTGGCCCATTAAATTTAGGGGGCGTTGATCAAAACGATCATAAGAATACAGAGTATCACCACCCCTTCATCCCTTGGGTATCGTAAGAGCAAACTACCAGGAAAACAGCATTGCAAAGAGAAGGAAAACTTGAAACAAACCCTTTTTTTTTTTTTTTTTTAATGTGTGGAAAATCATCATGGACCGTCACCCCACCGGGGGTTACGGCGGGGTGGTGTGTCGGACTTGAACCGACTAAAAACCACACAGTGTGCCCTCTCCGCGCTTCTCCGTTTAGGAGTAGGAGAAGTCCAGGGTGGGATCTCCTTCTGAACTTCTCCAGCGCCTGCCCGCTCCTGATGCGGGCACCGTCTCTGTACGACGACCCTCTCTTAGGCGGCGTCCGGCAAACTTGAAACAAACCCTTTACCAACCCGTCTGGCCAGCGTGGTATAGTAGACCAAAACCGTTCTTTCTAAGGGAGGCATAGATTCAGCTGTAACTGATTTCTCTTATTCTAAAGACTAGAGTCAATATTTGCAAAGAATTAATAAGAAAAAGTACTAAGGCATCAGATATCTTCATACGTCAAGAGAATATCACAATATTGTCCCAAACATATCACATTACAGACAGCTAAGGGTACATACCTATATTACGTGACCTTACGGGGAGAGTGGTGACCTTTAAATTACTCAACTTGGTCAAGGGAAAGAACCTTAGGTTTTTAAGAAACTGAGTTTTTCAAATTGCATTCAAATAGTTCTGTATTAAACATCATCATCATCAGCTACTGCTGGATATAGGCTTCTCCTATTGCACACAACTCTGATCGATTTTATATTGTCTATAGATCTTTAGGAGGTAACAGTACATGCAATGATCCTCCTAGGTCTTGTCTTGCACTACGTCTAGTCACCGAGGAAATCTGATAGTTACCGTTTTTTCTTTATTCTTAAAAAGACAAAGAACTGAATACAATATACATATGGTATATACACGGTCTGTGTGGTGACGGATTAAGAATACAAAGTGTCACCACCCCTATTCATTCCATAGGTGTCGTAAGAGCGACTAAAGGAACAAATTAAGCAGCTAACATCACTGCCAAGAGAAGGAAAACTTGAAACAAACCCTTTACCAACCCGTCTGGCCAGCGTGGTATAGTAGACCAAATCATCCTTTCAAAGGAGAGGATTATGTCTAGCAGTGGACTGTTAATGTTGATGAAATACTACGGATGGTCACCAAGTAGGTCACGTATTATAAGTAAGTGCCCTAAGTTCGTTGGCTCACAACGGTATCGGAGTTATTTCACAAGCCCAAGGTGCTAATGAAGACGACTGGTGTTTAGTCAACTTAGTGGTACTTCGTCAAATGGTACTTCTTGCATTGGTACTATCACAAAAGTTCAGCAAATATGGCCGACATAGAACAGGTATTGAGTAATTCTTTGTTTTCATCCAGAGAGGTTATTGAACGGCTGGCTCCCACTCAGAATAATTCTGGGAGAGGATCATCTCCCTCTAAGGGGAAGGGTGTCAAAGCAAGTTTGATTGTTGATTGATTGAGTTTGTCGAGAAATTTTAGGCGTATGACTATTTTAGAGAGTTAAATATTTTGTTGGAATAAAACTAAACCCCTAACTTAGTTTAAGTAATTTAAGTTAGGTATTTAACCCCTTTCCTAAGAGGAGAGACCTGGGAGACCCAGGAGTGGGACACTATGGGTTGTTGGTGATGATTGTTCCACCAGGACATATATCTCATTATTTCAGGTTTTTGTTATAAAAATAAAATAAAATTTAACTTGTCAATTGCAGTATGTTTCAGACCTTAGTTATTGCGACATAAACAACGCCGCAGGACATAATAAGTGGGTCAAATTGATAAAAGAATAGTCGCCAGATGACCCGTAATGGCTGATAAATTGTTATAGCGACGTATCAACAAAAATGACGATCTAATTTGACAATTTAGAACAGACATATACAAATTGGACATTTCGTAATATAAATCTTTCAATTTTAAATATTTTTTTTGAAAGACAACTCCTGCATTAGGTATAAACATTTTGTGTTGAGGAAGACTTTACAAAAATACATGAAACGGATACATAGAACACTCAGTTTCAGAGATCAGATCAGAAAAACAATTTGGATGCGGGATGTGAATTCACAATACTTTAGGGCCACAGCACACTAGCTACTTTTAGCATCGGCGATCGGCGATTTGGCGACTGCATCGATGCTGCATCGCGTTTTAGCGACTTCCTGCGTTTCGATCGCGGTATCGGAAACGCGCGTTTTAACGACTGCTCAGATGCCAAATCGATGCAACCGCCATCCGAATGTGTGCGGAGAGTAGCGTTCAGCTGCTGTGTCGCGCTTCTAAAAAGCGTCTCAATCTCCGCGTTTGGCGTTTGTAAGTGTGCGGTGTAGAGCGTTCGGTCGGCACTTAGAAGTTAGCACCCCATCATGGAATATTGTAAAAAAACTTATATTAATCGATTGCTAGTTGAATTCTGCTTCGATTGGTTTTATTTTTGGGATAGCTAGTGGCTTTGATTTTTTATTAATAATAATAATGTGAGGGGTGCTAGAAAAAATAAAAACTTCAACTAGCAATGTTTAAATAAAGATTTTTCAAAAATCTGAGTTACTAATATAATGTACCTTTCTACTAGCAATCAGCACCACCCCTTTTTTCATACAAAGCTCGATTATTTATCGAATTATAATCAATTTCAATCATCCGAACTATCGACTCCCCCGCGCATGCGCGCCACACAGCAGTCCGGTCGTTGGCTCGTCAGCCAGTTCAGTTTCGCCTTGAACGAATTGGGTCTAGCAGCAGTGTGTAGAAGCAGAAGCAGAGATGTAGAAATATTTGTGTTGTGCAAAACCAGAGATGCAAAAGTATATTTTGGTCGCCAGAAAATTGTCATATTCCATGAATGACACCAGCATCTGCAGATCCTGGTATCCTCCCTCAATTACAGTATGTTTGAATTTTACACACATGCTAACGAGTTTACATTTTATGTATTCAATGCAAACAAAACATTCAACTTTTTATTTGTTTCAGGAATATTGTTTCCACAGTAAATCTAAACTGCAAATTAGATTTGAAGAAAATAGCATTGCAAGCTCAAAATGTAGAGTACAATTCTAAACGATTTGCAGCTGTGATAATGAGAATCAGAGAACCTCGAACAACTGCTCTTATATTCAGTGGAAAGATGGTATGCACAGGTGCTAAAAGTGAAGAAGATTCTCGACTTGCTGCAAGGAAATATGCACATATCATTCAAAAATAAGGTTTTTCGGTAAGCTCAAAACAAATAATAAAGAGTATTGATATTTAATGTAAATCCAATATATACAATGTAATCTAATTTCAACCTTTCATTTCTACACCACACAGGCTAAGTTTTAACAAAATTTTTAGTTAGAAATAGTAACGGAATATTCTGATCGAACTTTAAATTGCACTATTTCTCAATAGACTTGTATACGTATATGAATATGGTAAGATTTTGAATGAATTTTCTGGTCAAATATAATATTCAACATTGAAATATAAATTGTTAGAAAGTTAAAACAAGACAGATTTGGAATATAAACTATGGTAAATCTTGCGACATACATTTTTGAATTTTCTTTTTCACATAATTCATCAACTATCAATCCTTAACACAACTGCCACTCAAAATAAAAGTATAATCATGTACCAGTGCGTAATAAAAATGTAAAAATTTAGTTTTAAAAAACCAATATCAAGTTTAAAAATGGAAAATGAATTTTTAGAATAAAAATTACCTGTTAGTACTACTTTTCCACTAACAAAAATGAGTAGGACTATACGTGGCTTCACCATTTGATAAATTAGCTCAGGAAATAGCTCTGGCTCATAAGATGAAAACTAGCCATGAGTAAGCACCAGACCTTCTAATCTGATTGGGAATTTGACATCACAACTTCCAACCATATTTTGCACCTTAAAATATAAAAACTTAGCCTGTGTGGTGTAGAAATGAAAGGTTGAAATTAGATTACATTGTATATATTGGATTTACATTAAATATCAATACTCTTTATTATTTGTTTTGAGCTTACCGAAAAACCTTATTTTTGAATGATATGTGCATATTTCCTTGCAGCAAGTCGAGAATCTTCTTCACTTTTAGCACCTGTGCATACCATCTTTCCACTGAATATAAGAGCAGTTGTTCGAGGTTCTCTGATTCTCATTATCACAGCTGCAAATCGTTTAGAATTGTACTCTACATTTTGAGCTTGCAATGCTATTTTCTTCAAATCTAATTTGCAGTTTAGATTTACTGTGGAAACAATATTCCTGAAACAAATAAAAAGTTGAATGTTTTGTTTTCAACTTTTTATTTGTTTCAGTATTCAGTATTCAATTCGTTCAAGGCGAAACTGAACTGGCCGACGAGCCGACGACCGGACTGCTGTGTGGCGCGCATGCGCGGGGGAGTCGATAGTTCGGATGATTGAAATTGATTATAATTCGATAAATAATCGAGCTTTGTATGAAAAAAGTGGCCAAGTGCGAGTCGGACTCGCCCATGAAGGGTTCCGTATCAGCAAGTAGCATCATATAAAAGTTCTTGTAGTTCGTTGTAACTTTCATCGATGTTTTTATACTAGTGTATTGATTGGATGAAAGGTAAATTGCGTGTTACGATTTATGACGTATTAAAAAAAACTACTAACTGGATATCGTTCAAACCAATTTTCGTTGGTAGTTTGCATGGTAATGTCCAACATATATAATTTTTAGTTTTATCACTCTCTTATTTTAGAAGTTAGAGGGGGGGGGACACACATTTTTCCACTTTGGAAGTGTCTCTCGCGCAAACTATTCAGTTTAGAAAAAAATGATATTAGAAACCTCAATATCATTTTTGAATACCTATCCATAGATAACCCACACGTATAGGTTGGATGAAAAAAAAATTTTTGAGTTTCAGTTCCAAGTATGGGGACCCCCAAAAAGTATTGTTTTTTTTCTATTTTTATGTAAAAATCTTAATGCGGTTCACAGAATACATCGACTGACCAAATTTCAACAGTGTAGCTCTTATAGTTTCGGAAATAATTGGCTGTGACATACGGACGGACAGACAGACAGACAGACTTGACGAATCTATAAGGGTTCCGTTTTTTGCCATTTGGCTACGGAACCCTAAAAAGGGGTGGTGCTGATTGCTAGTAGAAAGGTACATTATATTAGTAACTCAGATTTTTGAAAAATCTTTATTTAAACATTGCTAGTTGAAGTTTTTATTTTTTCCAGCACCCCTCACATTATTATTATTAATAAAAAATCTAAGCCACTAGCTATCCCAAAAATAAAACCAATCGAAGCAGAATTCAACTAGCAATCGATTAGTATAAGTTTTTTTACAATATTCCATGATGGGGTGCTAACTTCTAAGTGCTCGTTCGGTCACCGTATTAAGCTTCTAAACAGCGACTAGTTGCCGATCGCCGATGCTAAAAGTAGCTAGTGTGCTGTGGCCCTTAGTAGAAAGCGGCGTGGCGACTGCTCCAAACAGTAGAAATATTGAGGAGTATCACCACTCCCTGTTCATCCCGTGGGTGTGAGTGTCGACTAAGGGACCAAACTACCAGGACAACAGCACTACAAAGAGATGACAAAAATGACAGGAGGCTTTCTAAGGAGAGGCCGCCAAAATTCGAGATGATTCTTTTTTCAAATTACGACGTTTAGTAAGGCCATAAATGTCTAACGCTTTTTTATTATTATAACGATAAACTCCGATATACAAATACGAATATTTGTATATCAAGTTAATTAAACGTATAAATAATAAAATTTCTTCAATGGCGTAACCTATTCAGCAATTAACTATGGTAAGGAAGTTTTTTTTTCTATCCCTACAGCTTATAACGGACTTAACGATACTTCACGGGTCTCTGATTACAAACGACATACGTTTACAACGTACTTTTTTTTTACACGTTCAAGGAAAACATCACGAGGAAAGCTTTCTGTTAACAAACAGTATTGATAGTAACGTTTATAATAGACAAGGTTTTTTTTGTTTAGATATTTGGGTAACTGGCAATTAACCTGTTATATGTCATTTATCTAGGTAGTTCTATTAACCTTATTATGATATCACCGACAGGGGACCATTAAAATTTTAAGAGCCTTTACAAGTCGTTTTTCTTCAGCACAAATGGGTCAGCTTAACGACTGCTGCTTAACAGAAAACCGATACCGGGACTCAACCCCAGGGTCATGCATCCTGGAGGTCCTTAAAGATAACCTCGAATTTATATGTCTCTTCAAGGCCATTGGTGCTTGCTTACCATCATGTGAGGTATCCTTTAAACGGTAAAAAGCTTCGTTTCTTAATATTCCTGTCGACAAAATGATGTACTTCCAGAGGCATAAACTTTAGATAGCGACAATCACACCAGGATGACATAACTACCAAGAGTGTGGAATGAAGATTAGTGAGCGAGCAGCACAGCGCTATACGTTAGAAAGAGATAGAAAATAACGGTTGAATGGAGCCTGTTGATCATAGCTTTTTTTTTTTTTTCGAAGTTGTGGTTAGAACAAGTTGTTTTTTTTTTGTTTATGGCCATCTAGGTATGTGTGTGATATAAGAGGTTTTATGGGTACGGGCGGGTTAAATTGTATGTGTTAGGTATAAGGGCTTTGACATAACTTCTATAAAGAAATGCTGAAAGACTCCCCGGTGGCCCAGTGGTATAGTATGCGACTGCTGTGCTTGGGGTCGCTGGTTCGATTCCCGGGTCGGACCAAATGTTCATGTGATACGCCAATATTTGTTTCAAAGTTTGAGTGTTTTCCTTCTATAATATGTATGTATTTACAAGAAAAGTATTTATGTATTTGTATCAGTTGTCTAGTACCCATAAAACAAGCTCTGCTTAGTTTGCGACTAGATGGCGTTGTGTAAGATGTCAGAAATATTTATTTATAAATATCTAGATACTAAGAATTTATACATAGTTTATTTTAAGGAAATACGTATATTGGAATATGCAACCTCTTTTTTGAAGTCGGTTAAGAACAGTAGCACTAATTTCAATTTTCTTCCTTTCAACCCTTATATTCTATAGTTAAGTTTTTCTTCAAACAATTTTTTTTCTATTCCCTTCTAAGTAATTTTTTTTTTTAAATCAGTTCAAAATAAAAACATTCGAACCTTTTAACCTAAACCCGAATATCCTGAGAACTGTGCCACAGGCAATTAAACGATGACTCAGTTCTGTATTACAATTACAAATAGCCCCGATGTACCAGGGCGTCAGATCCAGCGAGGAGTAACGCATACGGCTTCGACCGCCACCCTACAGTCGACCCTCTAGGGCACCACATCTGGCAAGTTCATTGAACCAAGGGGGTGGAATCGATCGCCATGTGTTGACTAGGAAGTATGACCCGTCTATTGCCGTTAGACACTGTTACTATTAAAAATATCTCAGCATTGTCTATAAAATAAATATTTTATCTGTGTACAGGCTCCGTATGACGATACTTGTGCCTTATTCTGAAAACGTTGTTGATTTATGGTTTTATGAATTGGGTTTTAGTCTTTTGAGCTGTAATTTTGATAAATTATTTTTATTTCACTTTTAAATATGTAACAAAAAGAATACTTTTATTTTAATTGATTTGTAAAGTAATTTAATTATTAATTTTTAATGCCTTATCGTGTTGGACGCTTTGATGAAGCTTCGTAGCTTTGAAAGTCAATTTTGAAAGACAATTATTAAACATGACGTTAATTTTAGCGGGATTTCTATACGTCAAAATTACTATTCTTTTTTTTAAAGGTGGAACAACCTGATCCATTCATATTACCTATTAGGTTTTCGCAACACAAATTATTAAGTTTGCTTATTAACAACAAATTGTTATATTGAGACTTTTTGGGATTACTTAGAAGGGTATTATTTCCATGTAGTTTCTTTATCGTTTTTTTAATTTAAAGCCACATTCTTTTTACGTAAGTACATACAAACATAGCATGTCAAAATTATAACCCTCTATTGGCTTTGCCGTAGTCGGGTAAAAATGGCTTCCAATTTCATATCTACCCTCAAATACCAATAACAGTTGCACAATGTGTTTCAACTGTATAATATATTCGACCCCTTCTTGCCCTCAGTGCGCTAGAGCGTGTAATATCGACGGTGTACCCTGATAACGTTACCGATGTCCTACCCCTAAAACCAGATGGCTTCCAAAACTGACCTACGTAACCGAATTTTATAAAAAAACGGTCAAGATCTACACGTTTAAAGCCTATGTCCCTAGACTATGTGGTAAAGGCAGTTTATGTGATGTGTGTGAAACTCCTTGGTTGCATTTCATTTTTTTTTAAATTATGAACGGCTGTCAATTTCATGTTTAGAATTGTCAAAATATTATTTTAATAAGAACGAGCAAGAGTATTGAACATAGAATTGTTACATTCCGATTTCAAAACTGTTGTTATGTAATTTCTAAAAAAAGACTCGATAGCTGATACATTTTTAAAATAAATTCGCATTTAAAAATGACATTCATAGACAATAGACTATCTTTTATATTGTAATGGAATCACATTATGCCAGACGCTTTGCTAGTTACGAACTTTCTAAAGTAACTTCAAGGAACTCTTTTTTTCTTCTAATTTTCTCCTCTTGACAAAATTTTTGAGTAAGATAGAGATAGTAGATAACGTTTAAAGGGCTTTCCTGTTTCTTTATAGATAATTAAATACTTAAATCCCGTTCTAAAATACCACAGTTCAAATGTCGCATAAACTAAAGTACCAGGGCACCATAAATGTAAAGAAATCAATATCAAACCACAATAGTCGCAATTAATACTTAACCCACAGTACAAATTAACTCTTAAACGTATAGAAACAAAGTATAATTTTCATTGTACACGTTTCGCAATGAACCTTCCCCTATACAGGCAGGTGTTGATGTACCCCTTGGGTTCTCGATGATGGGGAAAAACATTTTTTAGGGTTCCGTAGCCAAATGGCAAAAAACGGAACCCTTATAGATTCGTCAAGTCTGTCTGTCTGTCTGTCTGTCTGTCTGTCTGTCTGTCTGTCTGTCTGTCTGTCCGTCCGTATGTCACAGCCAATTATTTCCGAAACTATAAGAGCTATACTGTTGAAATTTGGTCAGTCGATGTATTCTGTGAACCGCATTAAGGTTTTTATATTAAAATAGAAAAAAAACAATACATTATGGGGGTCCCCATACTTGGAACTGAAACTCAAATTTTTTTTTTTCATCAAACCTATACGTGTGGGGTATCTATAGATAGGTCTTCAAAAATGATGTTGAGGTTTCTAATATCATTTTTTTCTAAACTGAATAGTTTGCGCAAGAGACACTTCCAAAGTGGAAAAATGTGTGTCCCCCCCCCCTCTAACTTCTAAAGTAAGAGAGTGATAAAACTAAAAAAAATATATGTTGTACATTACTATGTAAACTACCAACGAAAATTAGTTTGAACGAGATCTAGTGAGTAGTTTTTTTTTATACGTCATAAATCGTAACACGCAATATACCTTTCATCCAATCAATACACTAGTATAAAAACATCGATGAAAGTTACAACGAACTACAAGAACTTTTATATGATGTTACTTGCTGGTACGGAACCCTTCATGGGCGAGTCCGACTCGCACTTGGCCGCTTTTTTCTACTATTCAGTGCAAAAAAGATTATTGTAACAGTACATTCAGTGATATGGTGTTTTGATTGCATATTTACGTTGCCCTATTTTGCCACTTTAGTGGTTAAATTTAATTTGGGTAACCTATCTCGGATATCTTACACACAACGTCATCTAGTCCCAAACTAAGCAGAGCTTGTATTATAGGTACTAGACAACTGATATAAATACATAAACATACTTTTTTTTGTAAATACATACATAGTATACATAGAAAACACCCACACTCTGAAACAAATATTTGCGGATCACACAAACATTTTGGTCCGACTCGGGAATCGAACCCGAGACCTCTCGATCAGCAGTCGCATACGCTAACCACTAGACCAACGGGGCAGTCCTTCTACCTATTGTTGTTCCACCTATGTCATCGCCGTATCTTACATTAAATCAAATCAAATCATTTATTCTGCAATTAGGTTACATGAATACTTTTGCAAGTTAAACTTTTTTTTTTGAGCAGATGAGTTCGGCCTTTCCTAACTGGACTAGCCCTGAGAAGAAAGGACGATATAAACTCAGGACAGAGTGCCATAAATTATTTTATTGTATCATGGTCCCTTCAAAATCGAAGTCCATTCGGTCTTTAGATTAGTCGGAACAAACAAAAAAAAATATTCAGGATTCGACAGTACTCCCAGACCAACAGCCGCCAAAAAGAATAAAATTAAAAGTAAAATATTTTATTGCCATCTTAAAAAATGTCTAATGCTACCAAAAATGGTTGAACAATGGAAGGAAGGCGCAAAGAACGGACGTCGGTCCTTACCGGTAAGATGTTTAGAAAACAAAAGTTTGAAAGTGAAACTACCCACGTTTCAAACGGTAATTTTATTGCATTCGTAAATATAACTTAATTCCTTTGTTATTAAGTTTAAAATAGCTTAATTGTATAATAAACTTTGGATATATTACACACAACGTAATCTTGTATATAATAATACATTTTTTTTGTAAATACATACATAGAAAACACCCAAGCTCCGAAACAAATATTTGTGGATCACACAAACATTTGTTCCGATCCGGGAATCGAACTCGAGACCTCAAGTTCACCAGTCAAACACGCCGCCACTGCGTCACCAAGGCCTCGAGGCAGTCAATAAATATCATTTAATTCCTTGTAATTAATTTTAAAACAGCTTATTGATGATATTTAAAAATATATTTGCTTATAGTTTTTTTTTTTTTTTTTTTTTAATATTTAAGCTTGCCAAAGTGACTCTACTCTGCCTGATGGAAAGCATGAGTAGAATCCAGGAGCAGGGGTCACCATGCTTATTGTGAGGGTAGACAATGTAGCATGGTGACCCCTGCCATGGCAGCCTGGTTGGATTATTCTGCATCATTCTCCCGGCCTTCGAAGGGCGGGAGAATGATGCAGAATGATTGGGCCTCCGGTCTCACACTCACCAACGAAATACGACAGCAAGAATGCTGTCATTATTAAGATGGTCTTCTGTGTGAGGGTAGTACTGGCCCGGTCGAGCCGGCCCATTCGTGCTGAAATCAGCGTGGCTCTACTACCTTAGTTTTCATTAGATGGGTTAAAATATACCTAATTAATATTTAATATGTAATATTATCCAAAATCAACTTTGATAGTGAAAGCCGAGTCAAAATTGGTTGAGCTGTTCCAGAGATGGTAAGAACAGACAAAAAAATTTATAAATTGGATTTTTGATGTAAGTACTGTTTAATACTTTGGTACTGTGCCCAAACAGACAGACAGACAAAAATTAAAATAAAAAAAAGCTTGTTGTCTAAATATCCTTAGACTGCCTCGTTGGTCTAGTGGTTAGCATATGCGGCTGCTGATCAAGAGGTCTCGGGTTCGATTCCCGGGTCGGACCAAATATTATTTGTGTGATTCAAAAATATTTGTTTCGGAGTCTGGGTGTTTTCTATGTATAGTACGTATGTATTTACAAAAAAAAAAAGTATGTTTATGTATTTATATATCAGTTGTCTAGTACCCATAACACAAGCTCTGCTTAGCTTGGGACTAGATGATGTTATGTGTCAGATGTCCAAAAAAAAAAAAAAAATCCTATTCGTTTGCATTTAGTAAAAAGCTAAGATAATTTAATACATATTACAAACAGACACTTTAATTTTATTCATTTGTATATATTTATCTATCGCAATTACGTCTTACGCGTAAGGATATCTAACTAAAAACTACTCGTTGAAGTCCGCCATCTTTAACATTTTTTTTCTTCTACCTGCGTATGCCACGCACGTTCGTCCATCACGAGCCATAGACACGCTACCCTCCGCAGCGGTCAAGGTAATTTAGATACCATAGACACACTTGAAACTTTTTACCACACAAGCACAAGTCACATCCCTTAGATGATGATGACACAACTTTCAATCCTTATTTCCTTTTTTTAGGGTACATAGTTAATTTTATGGTAGTTTATCGATTTAAAACGCATGCGTATATTTAGAGTTGCATTAAATATTGTTTAAATGAACTAAAATAATGTTATTAAGAAACTGATTTCTAAATCCGTATTTAAACAAAACAAATATAATTTTTAAACGTTTATGGGAAAATCGATATCCAAATAATTAAATTTCTATTAAAAAGTAATTTGGTACATTCGAAGACATTCCAAATTCAAATTATCATGTATGGAGACGTTACTTTTTAGGGTTCCGGTGCCAAATGGCAAAAAACGGAACCCTTATAGATTCGTCAAGTCTGTCTGTCTGTCTGTCCGTCCGTATGTCACAGCCAATTATTTCCGAAACTATAAGACTTATACTGTTGAAATTTTGTCAGTCGATGTATTCTGTGAACCGCATTAAGATTTTTACATAAAAATAGAAAAAAAAACAATACATTTTGGGGGTCCCCATACATGGATCTGCAACTCAAAAATTTTTTTTTCATCAAACCTATCCGTGTGGGGTATCTATGGATAGGTGTTCAAAAATGATGTTGAGGTTTCTAAAATCATTTTTTTCTAAACTGAATAGTTTGCGCGAGAGACACTTCCAAAGTGGAAAAATGTGTCCCCCCCCCCCCCTCTAACTTCTAAAATAAGAGAGTGATAAAAGTAAAAAAAATATATGTTGTACATTACCATGTAAACTACCAACGAAAATTGGTTTGAAAGAGATCTAGTAAGCAGTTTTTTTTTAATATGTCATAAAGCGTTAACAGCAATTTACCTTTCATTTAATCAACGAACTACAAGAACTTTTATATAATGTCACTTGTTGATACGGAACCCTTAATGGGCGAGTCCGACTCGCACTTGTTTAAAATTTGAATCGAGAGTTCCAAATGAGTACGCCAACGGTTTTCCGTGAACAATGTTTCTCACTGAGGAGGACTGGTACACGTTAGTCGGACCCTTATCTCTTTAAAGTAAATAAATATTCAAGAAATATTTTCAAGTAGGCTCTTGTACCGGAATCGAGTGAGCTTTTACGCAATGGCCGTATTTATTTTGTATTTTTAAGTAGTTATACTGTAAAGAAACTGACGATATTCAATAAGAACCATGAACAGAAAGACATTATGTTTATGTTTAATACATATATCATACGAAGTACAACTTCATACTCCCTTTTTATACGTGTCCCAACGAAGGATATCTCTTTAAATGTAAAAAAAAATAGTCTATGGTTTAAAAAAAAAAAGCTGGCCGGTAATGGCATCCTTCGGTCAGAAAATTACACCTGACGTACGCTTAGTCTCTTTTTACTTTTAAAAAAGGAATAGGGAAGAAAGTAATGGCTGTCTGAGCTGGTAACATCTATTTCTTTATATTGATATATGATATAAAATTGGAACGATAATCAATTTTCAAAGAAACTTACAAGATTAAGGCCTGTTTTTAACAGACTTTGGGAAATAACAAGGCTCTCATCTTTAGTCAACTTACTTCTTTCTTAGCTCAGTAGTAAAAAAAAAAGTTTATATTAGGACGGGTGTATCTCGCGTTTCCTTCTTTCTTTGGGGGGGAGGAAACAGCCCTTCTTTTGAAAATCAAAGAATTAAAAATACAGAAGTCGCCTGATACTTTTTTAAATTATATTACTAACAAATCCTCTTTGGTTGCGTTCCCGCCCACCGTCATATATTATTTAAAAGTACTCATAGTAACCCGTTTTGAATTTGGAACTTTCATATCGATCGATAGAGTCAAATCACTGCTTTCGAACGAAGTTCAACGTTCAAAAACGACATTACTAGTGCAGGTTGCTTTTCAAAACTAGTTTTGAAATAAGTAATTCATTACAACCCGTCTCTTAACTTACATAATAAAACCGGTTCTCCGAATCTAAGCCCACTAACACGACATACCATACAGAGAGCTCAAATTATGTTTTTTTTTTAAGATTGGAGGTGGGATACGGGCACATTGTATGCCCACCGCAACCATAAAGCGTTGTCTATGAAGTTTATAGTTTGTTTTGTTCTTGGTATTCTAATTTCAAAACGTGTTCGATATTTGAAAGTACTATTCGATAGCATTTATAATTTTTCAGTTGTGGAATTCATAAAGTTTGAATGTTTATTGTGTTTGCCGTAACGGCTGAACAAATTCCGATGAAATTATGAATATATATAGATGATAATCTGGAATGACAAATAGTGTTTTTTTGAAGTATCGGTCGTTGTGACGTCATCAGTTGATTACAATACACTTGACCATGACAATATCGAAGTAGCAACTTTAACCGCTGAGCCATCAGTAAAAAAACATTTTGAACAAAAGATACTTATTTTTTTCTGTTCTATTGATATGTAGGTAAATATATTATACACTAACAAAAAATCAATACGTAGATTTCTTAGAATTTCAATCACTGACTATGTACTTATTAATCATTATATTAAATTACCAACGATTAATGAATGAAACCACTGAAATACCTACATATTATCACATCTCTATCTCCCAAGGGTACCCTACTTGGCCCTACATTTAGTCGAACTAAAATTATCATCATCTTTTTTTAAACTATATAAATTGTGATCATAAAGTGAATGAAATCATACACCCGGTATCTGGGTCATATTGATAAAAAAAAAACAAAACAAAGATGTCTATGTGCCTTTTAGGTTTCGAAGCTTTAATTATTGTTTGCAATTGTTTTAGTGTTACTGTGGATTTCTGGGTAAAAAAAGTTGTCATTAGGATAGTGGCAAAGTCCTTGGGGCTTATATTGTGAAAAAGACTTTTAAAAAATACTAGTTTTGTGTTAATCTTCATGTTCGTAACTTTCAAAATTCAATGTATTCAATTCAATACAAAAATGGTACCGGTTTGTTTACATTTAATGTGGTACGGTAGTTGATTTTGACTTTCGATACGAAATAATATATATCATAATATAATTTTCTTAAGAAAGCCATGCGTTTGTACAAACTAATAAATATAGATATTATTAGATAGATATTTGTACATAATAAACATGATTTATATTCAAAAACAATACATATTACACTTTTAATAATTATCAAAATGTTTTTTTTTCAAAATGGCGTCCTTCGTCAAACGTTTCAAGGTATTTATTGCATCATTTAACTTATTTATTTACTCATGTTATTATAAGTTATTGTTTTCGTACATAATACAATTAACGGAAACTACTTTGATCAAGGGGAAACTGTAAAGAGATATAAATATTCAATAATATTATTTAGACCAGCCGTTGACAACCAAATTTCCCGCGAATTCATCAACATCTCGCTTCAACACATTGCAATTGAAAGAGACGGATATATCAATATAGTTATCGTAGTAACATCCTATTCGCAGATATCTTCATTTCTCTGATCGAGTTATATACATACGTATTAATGTATATAGTTATATCGAGTCCTATATCAAGTTTTGATCATATTTAAATACGTTCAAGTATTTATTTTATTACGTACTTTATATTTGAGGTTATCTTTTCCTCAAAGTTTAGAGAAACATCTGAACTTTTTTATAGCAAAGATAGCAAGTTTAAAAAGCCTAATCACTTGATGTAAATGTAAAGTAATAAAAATTTGATACGAAAAGGTTGTTTAAAATTGGAATTAAAAAAAAACTTTATTTATCTTGTGTCGCGGGGAACTTTACAAAACTAAATGAAATGGACACGGAGAAGACTCAGCATAACAATTTGTGAATCACAAAAAGTGTTGTGCCATTTGGTTTAAGAAACCCCAACATGCAGCGTAGTGGAGAACGTCGAGGTGACCGTCTAATCCACTGTGCCATTCATGCATTCAAAGTCAACCTTTTTTTAAACACACAATTTCAAATTATTTAAGTACTTCTAATATAAGTAAGGTATATAGCTACATATTTATTTCCACATTACAACCGATAACTAACAAAATGTCAGTTATAACGGTACTTTAAATCAATGTTGATATTTTTAAAATATCACGCTGTACTAATAGGCACAGATAACAAATTAATAAATACCCATGACGTGTACTTCATTTGTCATTATAGAAAGAGAGACATGATATTACTGTCTCTCTCTCTCGACGTGATTTTCATTTAATTTCAAATAATTGAGATGACTATCTTATTTTTCGGACTCTTCTCTGAAGGACTTATTAAGGTACATTTAAAATGTCAATTCATTAACGGCAAATACGGATCTATGTTAGCAACTGGTTACAAGCCCGTTTCAGACCGATTTTCGATCTTCTTATTGTAACATTTGTAATTCGGTTGGAATAAAATACATAGTTCAGTTTTGACACTCCAAGGGTCAAAAATGTAACGGCTATTTGATGATTATGCTAATAACGGTTTTGGAGGTCAAGACAAAAAGACCGTGTTTCAAACATATATTAAGTACACTACACATATGAAAAACAAAGCTTCATCGTTTTACAAAGCAACGCATGTCATAAGTATTTTATACAGCAAACTTTTACTTTTTAAATAAACAAGTACCGCGAAATATTCATATCACTTTCTCCGTGTAAAGAAATTAGAATTTTCCCTTTCAATTGAAACCATTTTGGCTCCAAAACGATGTTACGTTTGCCTCTAAAAAGTTCATTCACCTAGTCTATGGCGCCAAGGTTGCCAAAAACGGATGATGTCATTTTCAATATTGCATCGATATTATTCGCACTGGCAATATATAATTTCGATTGATATTAATGCAAATAGCGTAGAACGTATAGATCTATAGACATCTTTAAATATAAATTCTTGTGTCACAATTTAAGTTGCCATACTCCTCCGAAAGGGCTTGATCGATTCTTATGAAATTTGGTGTATTTATTCAGTAGGTCTAGGAAAAGTTCGATAACTATTTTTTTATTATATTAGTTTGAACATTTAAATTATTATTTAGTATGACACACTAGCAGCTAAAGAGCTGATGCGTGTGTTTCAAACAGCTTGGAGATATGTTCGTCGAACCAATTAATTTGTAGATTATTTTATTTTGGTATTATGTTTATATTAATCTAGCTTTCGCCCGCGGCTCCGCCCGAGTGTATCTAGATTATTGCAGTAAAAAGTAGCCTATGTGTTATTCTGATATTTAAGCTATATTACTGTAAAGTAACATCCAAATCCGTTCAGTAGTTTTTGCGTGAAAGAGCAACAAACACATAAATACTCACAAACTTTCGCGCTTATAATATTAGTAATGATAGTGCGTAAGTAATTAATATAGGTTCTGAATGTCTGCAGAAGTGGTGATTATATTACTTTTGATAATAATGCTGGTTTTGTAATACAACGGGATAATAACAGAACACTTGGCCTAGTGGTTTATGCGGCCGCCACGTCGCTTCCAACTGCGCTGAGTGATCTGGGTTCAAATTCCACATGTGACAAAACTTTGTGTGATCCACATTTTGTTGTCCCGAGTCTGGGCGTTCCTTGCGTCCGATTCATGTACGTTTGTAAAGTGAAACGCGACACAGGATCTATATTCCTCATTCAAGCGTTATCTTTTTTAAAAGAAAGGAAAAATAAATAACGCATTTAGGTCTTATGAGAAGATGCTTTTGGCACATAACCTAGTACCTAGGAAGAAAATGAGAACCTCTTTTTATAGAAGTCGGTTAAATACCATTAAATACCACGAGCGAAGCCACGGCAAAAACAATAGCAAACTATAGAATCCTATATTTCCTTGGATTGTTAATGTATTTTTATATTTAGATGCTACAAAAGTATGTTAGGATTCAAAATGGGTGGCGTCTAAAAATAGAATTGTCCTAATGTCAACATTGACTAAAAAATACTGAATATAATTTACGAAAACGACATTTTCTATTTTGTATTTAAAAATAAGCTATCTTGAAATATAAAATATGTTCAAGTTTATTTACTGTACTATTGGGCTACGGACAGGACATAAAGTCCAATTGACCATTAATTGCTAGCCATAGAGATGGATTGTAAATGTACATATTTTCATGGTTAAAATATTTGAAGTAATTGGCCCAATAAAAAACAACAATCTGTAAATCCTATAACTCTATGGAACTATGTTTGAAATTAGAATCCATAATGTAAAATGAAACGTAAATAGAAAAAGTTGTCGATGGACTGACTTGGGAAGCCGGCTTATACATCCTATCAACAGATTTATACACTTTTTATCCACATTACAGCCTAGAACTACCGGAGAATCTAGTTTTATAATAACTAGAGACAAAAAAGGGGGTTAAGCGACTTATACAATGTCTCTAAGTACAACCGACGGCTTCTGAAGTAAGGTTATGTTTTGATAAAGTTTGAAATTTATATAACACTTCCGTATTTCGCAGTTTTGTGAACACAGATGAATAAAATTAACTTACCCAGAGCACTGACAGTTCATCTCACAATTCTTACTACTACCACCAAACATTTTGAACACAGTTTTTCACAGAAACACTTAGTACATTATACGATTCAGTCTTGTTGTTAAAAGTTTTTATCACAGTTTGTATGCGTAAGCACGACCTTCCTGAAGCGCGAGCGAACGACGACTGTGTGACGTTGAGCTAGGAGGTTCCCGCGGGCGCGAAACGACCGTTTCGATGCCACCCTTGCTGTTTCGGGTGGTGGGGTTAGAAATTTACTACTGTCTTGGTAGCGTTTGTTTAAAATTGGACCTTAATCGTATTACTTTACGGTCCCACGTAAAGGGACAAACTAAAATCTATTGTTATAGTTTTAAGAACTTTCATAAGAAAAGTTTAGGATTTTTTTTAAAGAATACCCTACGATGACATTATTACAAGAACTATTACAATATATAAGTAATAACAAAAGAGATAAGTAGATAATTTTTGTAAATTTATAAATTAATATCTGTTTATTATTTATAAAATAAAGTTAATTATTTATACGCATGTACCTATATTTATAAAATATTATGGGTTTTAAAATTCCTGAACTAAAACAGAATATGAACAAATAACTCGAACCAGTCAAAGTAAACTTAACCCTGGATGCGTAACAGATACACAGACAACCAGATTTATCAATATAAACTATGAATTTAAAGGAATAATTTTAATTTTGTGAAGATCTTTAAACAAACTAGGTACAGCATGATGAATCTGGAGGTGCACCGACTGAAGGGACCTATAAATTACAGTACTGGAAATTAGATGGGCTAAACGCTGTCATATGGACACTTTTGGTCTAGGATTGATTTACATCAATTGTTGACCCAGGTTTAGTCCAAAATCAGGGGCCAATCCAGGGCCTACCCTGGATGAACAGATTTTGTATTGTATGTATCTCTATCTATGCATCTATCTCTAACTGGTCTTACTGGTCCTAAAAGGCTGCTGCGATTCATCTGGACGAAATTACAGTCTTCTAAAAAAGTTGTGTAATTATATTGTTTTCAGTGCACTGCAAAAACTCCGAAGATGAAGAAGGCTGCGATAGGCTGATGATGAAGAACTTCGGCTCTTTATCATCAGCCTATCGCAGTCCACTAAGACTATTGTCTATCGAAGTTCATAAATCTATTTAATCATTAGCTTTAAGAAATTAAAAAGACCACGCCGTAGGCTGAAACATTAGATTATTAGCTTCATATTTCAATGATTAAAATCGAATTGAATATTATTATAATATGTAATTTAATAAATGTTTATAAAATAATGCACTGTAATCTTGAATATTTTTTTTAATGGATTGCCCGTACAATTAATAATCTATATCAATATCATAAAGTTGGACAATTTGTTGTGTTGAACGCGTTAATCTAAAAACTATAAGTTCCAATTGAAATGAAACTATTAGAATTAGATAGTTCATGTATCAAGAGATAATAACATCACGTATCATTTTGTAGAAAGGAGGATAACTTATTAATTATAAGTGATGACCCCAAGTAATCTTGGGAACAACAAGGGATCATGATTCAAACGAAATCACTCTAATCGAGTTTACGTCTTCTTCATCAATCTCCTGCCAGTCATCTTCGAGAAACCAACAGAGTGATATGGAATAGAAGAGGCCTATGTCCAGCAGTGGACTCCAGTAGCTTGATAATGATGGTGAAACGTGGTCTAGCAGTGATACATAGCATTACTTTTCTGTATATAAAGATTTATCTCATTATTACTGTATTTGAATCTTGGTGTAAATACAGGTGTAAACTAAGAATTAAGACTTTTTTCTATTTAAAAGCTGACAATGTGCCTCTGCCTGATGGAAAGCATGAGTAGAATCCGAGAGTGGTGGTCACCATACTTGCGATTGTGGAAAATGCAGCATGGTATTTATATAATCTCACTAATACATACATGGGTCATGTGTACATTTATGTAAATACATTAATACTAATTAGAAATCTGATTTCAATTTGATTCTTTTAATTTTTAAGTCTTTCCATAAAATAATACAGGTAATAAGTTATGTTTACAAATAGGTTTCAAGAATCTGTGGGCCCATTATATTTTTTATGGTATATTACATTAAGATACAATTTATATTAGAACCCTTTCTAAATCAGGGTCTCAAGTTATAATTTAAGTGGCTCCACCAGCGTGTATGTCAGTTATAGCGGCAAAATGTAGCTTCAAGAATCGAAACATCTCGATGCCAAGTCTTGGTGCTGCGGGTTAGCCGTAACAGTCAGACAGTGACTTTGTTTTTCAAGCTAATAATAGTAGTAATGATAGTATAGAGATACCAAACATTTCTTTAATTGAACATCTATTCAAAGTTAAAGAATATGATATGATTTTCTATTCTAAAATACCACCCACCACATTTAGTAAATATTTTCATTGTTTGTTATCGTAATGCATAGATTTGAAAACAATAGAATCTTTATGGTGCTCGCAGTAGTGTCAGATTTATTTTTTTATTGTCTTTTGTCTTTGTTATCGCTTTTAGGGTTCATGGGTTTATCACTTCTATGGAAATAACGAATATTCTTTGTTAAAATGTTTATGTGTGATATTTTCACAGGTAAAAATTTCAGTTAAGCCCTGTGCTAAATTTGTAAAAGAACTCTTTGTGGTGGGAATCGTTAGGTTTTTTTTTTTTTTAATGGCCTACGTCCAGTTAGTAGAGGATATTGGGTTGGTAATTAACTATGTTGTATTTATTTAAAATGCCATGGTAATTTTCATCAGACAAATTATTATTAACATGGGATAACCATGCTTCGCCACAATTGAGCTGGCTTGACTGTATTAACAAAATGGCTTCAGAGAAATGTGTGAATAGCAATTTCTTGCTTTTAACTGAGTATCTGAGGTTAGTTTAGTCTATTTACATTTCCTTGGCCGGAACACCCCCGTGGGATTTGGAGGCGGAAGTGCTCGCCGAAGTTTATCGGCGAGTGGCTGACTTCCGGGCGGAGAGCGGCTTTCGCCCTCCGCCCGAGGACGTGCGCGAGTGGCGCGAAGCTGCTCGCCGAGCCACCATGCAGAGATGGTCGTTCCGGCTGGAGACCCCACGCGCTGGCTTCGCCGCCGTGGAGGCTCTTCAGCCGGTCCTCGAGGAGTGGGCAGGGCGGCAGCACGGGACCCTTTCCTTCCGGCTGACGCAGGTACTTTCCGGGCACGGTTGCTTCGGAAAGTACCTGCACTCGGTCGCTAGGAGGGAACCAAGTCCCGCCTGCCACCACTGCGACTGCAGTGAGGACACGGCCCAGCACACGCTGGCGGTCTGCCCCGCTTGGGCGGCGCAGCGCCGGGTCCTCACTGCAGTCATCGGAGGGGATCTCTCGCTGCCGGCCGTCATAAGATCGATGGCCGGCAGTGACAGTTGTTTTACCGCGGTCGCAACCTTCTGCGAGGACGTAATCTTGCAGAAGGAGGTGGCGGAGAAGGCCCGGGAGGATGCCTTCCAATCGGACCCGATCCGCCGCCGGCGCCCCGGGCGGCGGAGGCGCGCATACCTGCGTCTCATGCCGCCCTGAGAGTGGCCGCGGATGGGCGGGACGGGTTTCCCGTCCGTCCGCAGTAGAGGCCAACCGCGAGGGGGCGGCGTCCGCGTGTGACCGGACGTTGCCTAATTAGAGAGTAATATCGAGATGGTGCCCGCAACAGTGCGGGCAGGCGCCGGTTGGAGTCCAGAAGGAAATCCCCTCCCTGGACTCCTTCCAATACAAAGGCGCAGAGAGGGTCACACCGTGTGGTTTTAGTCGGTTCGAGTCCGACACACCACCCCGCCGTAACCCCCGACGGGGTGACGGTCCGCGGGGATTTCCACACGTAAAAAAAAAAAAAAAAAAAAAAAAAAAAAAAAAAAAAAAAAAAAAAAAAAAAAAGTCTATTTACATTTGATCATCATCATCATCATAATCTCCTTGCAGTTCACTGGTTGCTGCAGGAGTCTCTTAAGGCACACCACAGAGCACGGTTTTCTGTAAAATTTAAGTAAATCTACAACCCTTAAATTATAATTAAGGGTAGGCTACGTATTTTACCTAATCCACTTGATTAGGTGTACGGTATTAACATCTGCTCTTACCATTTTATCTTATCATCGCTTAAGGCGTTTTAATATTTAAATTTACAAATAAAAAACTAAGAAACTGTTTAGCCAGAGCTTATATTATGGGTACTAGATTATTTATATCAAAACATTGACATACATATTTTTCAAAAGTCTTAATGGCTTCTTCAGGAAGATTATTTAATTCAGTGTCCTAAAAATCTTGTTTCTTACTTTTCAGCATCGTTTTTGTCGTAGTTGGGTTTTAGTGATTACTTTTTTATTTAAAAAAAAAAAACAAAATTAGTAGTATTTGAAGAATCGATGGCTGGCAACTTCAAGCCGAACCCGTCTGAACTTACCTCCTAACTAGATCGAAGATATAACATTAATATAGCAATTTGAATCTTAAACCATCAAGATAGAGTTAAATTTGTATTCAACACAGCCTTGAAAGGAATTCCATACAAAAATCATATGGGAAACGAATCCAGTTCTTACTTACACACAAAAACACAAACAAGGAAAAATAGTAACTATTCCATTAGAATAAAGTCGGTAATCATATACATTGTGACTAAAATCCAGTATCTCACACAAACACATAGATAAAATTCAAAGTAACAATCATATGATCGGGTTTGCAGCCAATGCAAGAGAATTCCAACTTAATCCACATCACGTAAAGTTCAAAATCCTGCAAAAAAAATTTGAGGACCCAACTGAAAAGCCCGCCAAATCTCATATGCGGTTGCCAAGTGATAAGTTCTAAGACACTGTGTCGAAAATATGGCGAACGAAATGCAATAATAAGTTTGTGTCTCCCGTTATCCATAAATTCTTCAGCAATCATATGGTCGGTGCAATGGTTTGACAAAAAATACTAATATTACTTCAATTCTAAAACGTTTCCGCGCCAAAGGGACGCCATGTTTGGGATAGGTATGATGAGTTTCCAAATTCAAATACTGACAAATTATTATTTGAAGTTTTTAATTTAAGTGAATTAAAAAGAACTGTTGAAAAAATGAAGTTATATTTAAATTATTAATGAAGTATATGATCTTCTAGCTTTTTTCCGCCTCTGCTCCGTGGCAAAGAGTAGCTCTAGAATCAAAGTAAGAGTATAACTTTGCCAAATTTAATTGAAATCCGTGCAGACCGTGCAATATCAGACAAACAAATTGGTGTAATTTTAAGAATCTTGCGCATATGACGTCATAAAAAAAATGTGAGTCTGTCTGTAGCTCAAAAACTTCTGAATGAATTACTTAGCTTATTTTCACGAGGCTTTTCTGCTGGCTAATGTGATCGAGATGTTACCCGGAACAAACAGACAGACGGACATACAGCCAGACAAACGTTTTAAAAAGATTGATTAACTATTTAATATAAGTACCTACTGAAATTACTTTCATAAGTATTTAAGGAAAAGTCGTTAATTTGAAATTACAAACAATACAATCAAAATTAAGGGATGATGATGGTTCGTCCACTACGAAATAATTTCTTATCAAAACACTACTCACGTTTAATTTACGTACGTACTAAATTATTGTTCCTGTCAAATTTCCCGCCAACAGAAGATTCGCTGGTCTCGTCTACTGTCTATGACCGGAAACTTCAACGTATCTCTACGATGAACATTTAAATAAATTATAATCATTTTCTTAGCTGGTGTCCGGGCTTTTTGTCTAAGTCGTGTGTTATTATTCTTTCTCTTTTTAAATTTACGGTATTTGCACACTAGTGCGAATTTGACTGTCTTTCAAAGTTAGTGATCAAGCAAGAGATCTTTTTTCTAACTTTTATTTTTCCTATTCCTATTCATTTAAGGAAAATCTGTTAATTTGAAATTATTAATCTAGTCGGTATATTTTTATATTTTTTTTCATATTTAAGCCGACAAAAGTGATTCTACTCTGCCTGATGGAATGCATGAGTAGAATCAGGAGTAGGGGTCACCATACTCATTGTGAGTGCATGGCGACCTAATCAGATAATTTGCCTGCATCAAAATGATTAGGCCTCCGGTCTCACACTCACCAACGAAATACGTTAGCATGAATGCTGTCATTATTAGGATGGTCTTCTGTGTGAGGGTAGTACTGCCTCGATTGAGCCGACACATTCGTGCTGGAATCAGAGTGGCTCTACTACCTATCGCTTGCGTGCCATGAAAGGATTAAAAAGTCTAGAAAAATTATGCGAACTTATAGTTAACTAACTTTAGCCCGCACCCCCGCCCGCGTGTTTGTCAGTTATCACTAAAAAGTAGCCTATATCTTTTTCCAAGGTTCCATCTATCACTATACCAAAATTCATCAAAATTGGTTCAGCGATATAGCCGTGAAAACGTAACATACATACAGAGTAACTTTCTCATTTATAATATTACCAGCTTTTGCCCGCGGCTCCGCCCGCGTGTATGTTGTTATCGCAGTAAAATGTAGGCAGTTATCACTGTAAAAAGTTACCTATATCTTTTCCCAAGGTTCCGTCTATATCTATGCCAAAATTCATCAAAATCGGTTCAGCGATATAGCCGTGAAAACGTAACATACAAACAGAGTAACTTTCTTATTCATAATATTAGTAGGGATTAGCAAGGATACTTGTTAAAAGCTTAATAGCTGCTATAAATACACAATAGATCGTCGGTCGTGATTGAACCTCGATTCTCCGTAATCATAAAATGTTACACAACAGTGTGTGGGTACCTTTAAAAACAGGTACTGAGTACAAAAAATCTTTAACGTCCTTTGAATTTAAATTCGCTGTTAAATCTCTAACAGTCTCTCATAGCCAATATAACTGATAATAATGCCTGCCTCGTTGGTCTAGTGGTTAGCGTATGCGACTGCTAATCAAGAGGTCTCGGGTTCAAATCCCGGGTTGGGCCAAAAAGTGTTTTGGGGATTTTCTTAATAGCTGCCCGCAGTGATTCACGCCCGTGCCTCGGAGAGCACGTAAAGCCGTCGGTCAAGGTTGTCATGAACATCTATGGCAATCGTTATTGGGAAGTCAGTGCCCTCAAATATACTGACAACTAGTTCAATCTTCGAATTTCAGTTCTCCCTTAGGGTTGCGGAGGTCCGATGCCAGTCGCTCCGTGAAAAAACTGAGATTCAGGTACAACCGGTTGAACTAGTAGCGGACCCCAAATAAACTTGGGAATAATGGCTAGGAAGATGAGTCTTTCATAGTCAATAATAATTACACACACTTATAAATTCTAAGTAACTTTGTCTGTTACGATTTCACGGCTAAAGCGCTACATCGGTATAGACTTAGGTTAGACCTCTAAAAAAGACACAGACTACTTTTTGTCGCGATAACCGACATATAAACTAACCAAACGCTTACTGCGTTTGGACAGGGACAGTCTGCGGTTGTTGGCAGGAACTATCACCGGACACTGCTCACTAAACAAACACCACACCACAGGCATAACTGACAGTCCCCTATGCAGAGCATGCTTAGGGGCAGAGGAAACGGTGTCGCATGTACTCCTTGAGTGCACAGGTGTCACCGAAACACGGAAAAACATCCTTGGATCTCCTAAATCTGTTGCAGAATGTCTGAACAGACTCAATTCAAATCAAATCAAATCAAAATCATTTTATTTCAAATAAACCATACAACGGCACTTTAGAAACGTCAAGTAGTCAGTCAGTAGTCAGTCGTGAATCTAATTGACTGATCCAATTCGTAGATCCTATGGAGAAGAACAGACAAGAAACTCCATGGACACTCTTTTCCAACATTGTTTTTACAATTTTTGGTTACATTGTTTATGGCATTTTATTAAATGTGAGTACAATGTAACGATTCTGAATTTTACACTCGTAGACCTTATGCGCTTCTGGAGGGAGGTGGGCTGGCTGGAGTGATGGCCGCCCTCACGTACAATGGTCCACTTAAAGGACTAAGTGCGGAAACCACCCACATTACATAGAACCGACATAAATATTCTTTGCAGTGCTGCTGTCCTGGTAATGTCAAAATGTCCCCCGAAGGCCTTCAATTAAGCCTCACGACTGTTATCTTATGATAACAACCGAGACCGACTGCTTAACGTGACCTCGGAATCACGGAAACGCTTAAAACATCGTGCCACAAACGGTCACCCATCTAGATACTGACCGCGTCGTCGTTGCTTACCCTCTTTCCAATCACCTAAGGCCACTTGGCTATGAGCGCTCTCTTAGTCAAATTTTGACTGCATCGGACCAAATGTTTGTGTGATCCGCAAATTTTTGTTTCGGAGTTTGGGTGTTTTTATAATATGTATGTATTTACAAAAAAACATCAGAATTTCAGTTCTCCCTTGGGATTGCGGAGGTCCGATGCCAGTCGCTCCGTGGAAAAACTGAAATTCAGGTAAACCCGGTTGAACTAGTTGCCGACCACAAATAAACTTGGGAATAATGGCTAGGAGGATGATTTATGTAATTCCAAAAAAAGTTATAAATGTATTTATATCAGTTGTCAAGTACTCATAATATAAACTTGGGACTAGGTGGCGTTGTGTGTAAGATGTCCAAAATATTAAATTATTATTTATTCAGATAACTCTAACGGCTCTCGGTTAAATCGTGTATCAGCTGATAAATATGTATTTACTTCTAAACACACTGACACAGCAAATAAGTAAATTAAAATTCAACACGCGCTAACCAATTCTGTTCAAATTCTTAGAAATTTTCATGACGACATGTCTAAGCTAAATTTTAAACTCATAGTGTTTTACTATTAAAGGAGTTATGACTCTTCAAAAGACCATGCTTCTTCACGTTTGGTTCAATTGAATCCAGGAGTAGGGATCACCATCTACGTTGTGAGAATAAGCAATGCAACATGGTGATGGATCCTATGGCTGCCTGATCAGATAATTCAGCATCATTCTCCCGGTCTCAAAGGATACTTTTGTTACTTTATCTAAATCATCATCATCATCATCATCCTATAGCAGTCTACTACTGGAAATACGCCACTAAGTTCGATCCTCGGCTACTCGCATCCAGCCAGCCGTCTTGTGCAAATCATCACTCCACCTGTCCTGTGGACGTCCTACACTACGTTTGCCGAGACGCGGTCTCCACTCAAGAACACGTTTACCCCAACAGTTGTCAGTCCTGCGGCTAATATGGTCAGCCCATTGCAACTACAGCTTGCCAATCCTGTGGGCTATGTCGATAACTTTAGTTCTCTGCCGGATTACCACGTTTCTAACACGATCCCTTAGAGAAACTCCGAGCATAGCCCTCTGCATTGCACGCTGTGTTAAAGTCGTTAAAGTTAATAGATCCACGCTGAATTCAGCACGAATGGGTCGACTCGACCGGGGCCGTACTACCCTCACACAGAAGACCAACCTAATAATGACAGCATTCTTGCTGACGTATTTCGATGGTGAGTGTGAGACCGGAGGTCTATTGATGGAGAATCATCTCACATAAATACATAAACGTACTTTTAAGCTATTGCATAGCTTTTATCGCAAGCTATGAGCGCGGCGACCGAATCAAGAAATTACGTAACGAAAAAACCTAACACCCTAAAAAAGGATAGAGAATATGATTGTAACTGCAGTGCGACAAGGATGTGGCGGCTCCGTGCTCTATAGGCCGTTATCCGTTGCCTTGACAACGCAGTCATTCTAGATTCTTCTTCCTTGCTTTTCTATAATCCTGTTGTAAAAAACTAATTACAAAATATATAATTGTTATCTACTTTACACAATACATAGCGTCCGCGTCCTCCAGTACCGTCTATTGAAGTTTTTGTATTCCATAGCTCATATTACTATTATGTTCTCTGTTTAGTTGTCATTGTCTTTCGGTTACTAGGATGATATATTGTTTGGCAATAATATTGTTAGAATGTATGTTGGTAAGAAGACAGTGTATATTGTTTTGTAAACTAGAATTAATATCACAGAAACAAAATACTGCATAAATTAATAAACAATAGTTGATAAAAATGCAATGCAAAAGCTTTGCCGCGGCAGTCCCCGAGTGCCACACGGCTTTTTCTTGTAAATACATACTTATTATACATAGGAAACACCCAGACTCCGAAACTGCGGATCTCACAAATATTTGGTCCGACCCGAGACCTCAAGCACCGGCAGTCGCACACGGTACCACTGTGCCAATGAGGCAGTCAAATCAGAGAGTGATTACAAATCAAATCAAATCAAACCATTTTTATTTCAAATACACCAATACAACGGAACTTTTGAAACGTCAAGTAGTCAGTCAGTAGTCAGTCGTGAAGCTAATTGTCTGTTCCAATTCGTAGATCCTATGGAGAAGAACAGACAAGAAACTCCATGGACACTCTTTTCCAACATAGTTTTTACAATTTTTGGTTACATTGTTTTAGGCATTATATTACTCTGTATTATTAAATCGTATAAAACTACGATGAATGGCTACAAGTACTCCTTTTAGGAAAGCCGCGTGCGAAACTTTCAGTTGAACAAAACCCGTGGTTCCCAAAGGTTATCGGTACATAACCGATAAGTAGTGACGTAATGATAACTCAAACGGTCACTGATAACAGAGCTTCCTTGTCAGCTGGTTGGCGCCAGAAATGACGCGTGTTTTTTTTTAAAATTCTCCATGTAGTTCATACTACATAATCTAGGCATCCGCCCGCATATATTTTGTTTCTTGCAGTAAAAAGTAGCCTATGTGTTATTCTGATATATAAGCTATATTATATATTGTAAGTTTTCATTCAAATCCGTTCAGTAGTTTTTGCGTGAAAGAGCAACAAACATATATACATACTCACAAACTTTCGCGTTTATAATAATTAGTACATCGATAATTGATCGATGTATTAGTAGGATATATATGTGACGGATTAAGAATACAAAGTGTCGCCACCCCTATTCATTCCAGGGGTGTCGTAAGAGGCGTAAAGGAACAAAATAAGCAGCTAACATCACTGCCAAGAGAAGGAAAACTTGAAACAAACCCTTTACCAACCCGTCTGGCCAGCGTGGTATAGTAGGCCAAAACCTCCTTTCTAAGGAGAGGCCTATGTCCAGCAGTGGACTGTTAAAGGCTGTTGATGATGGTGATGAATATGTAGATTAAGAATACAGGGTGGCATGATTAGCCAGCCTAGCTAAGTTGCAAATTTTTTTCGTTTCCTGTTCCATTCTCTATTCTATTTCATTATTCTCTTTTTTCAAAAGAGAGAATAGAATAGACACTGAATAACGTTTGCAACTTGGCTAGCAGTTGGGGGGCAGCAGTATTCATCCCGTAGGTGTCGCAACAATCAACTAAGCGACCAAATACCAGGCCAACAGAACTGTAAAGAGATGTAAAACTTATTTGTAAGAAGGAGCATCAATCATCAACAACCCATAACGTTTCACTGCTGGGCTCGAGTCAGGAAAGAATTAAGGTCATATGTACCCTGGACAAGTGCGGGTTGGCAAGATCGCGATAGAGAAATTTTCACGCCGATTAGTATCCCAACATCAACCGTTGGGCAGTGGCCCACCAGGCATGATCACCTCGCCTGGTCGGAGGATCCTCCCTTTGTGTTGGAGGAACACGATAGCCGTTCCTCCCTCCATATCTATATATAATATGTATGTATTTACGAAAAAAAAAGTATGTTTATGTATTTATATCAGTTGTCTAGTACCCATAATACAAGCTCTGCTGTTTGGGATTGAATTACTTTGTGTTTAAGATGTCCGAAAAAGTAGCTATTGATTGTTTGTGAGTCAATTAAGAGGTATTCGGATATGACTAACCTAAGAATATTCTGCCTGAACCCGGTAACCACATGTATGTATTATAAAGTACTTCACATATGTGAATCTGTGAATTTTGAGTCTTTTATACTGTGTTAATGTTATTATTATATAAGGTGATAAGACGATAAGGTAAAACAGAAACGCTTGAGATGGTACGGTCACGTGTTAAGGCGCCCGGATGATCATATGGTGAAGGTTGCCCTAGACTTGCCAATAATAACACTGTCGTGTGGGGATCGTTCGCCACCTGGTGGACGACGGTTGAAAAAGACCTGAAAGAAACTCTAGGAGGAAGAAGAAGAAGATGTGTTATTGTTATTATTGTAAATTGTGAGTAACGCCGGGGAGCTTAGTCTAAAATAAATTAGCTTAAATTACTCTTTAGGGCTTCAACTTTCTGGTAGTGAAAGTCCCGTTCAAATCGGTCCAGCCATTCCAGATATTACCCAGAACAAACACACAGATAGACAAACTAAAATTTTTAAAATTGCTTTTTTTTTTTAGAAACATATCGGTCAAGTGTGTGTCAGTCCACGCATAGTTTTTTTTTTTTTTTTTATGCCCGCCAAAGTGACTCTACTCTGCCTGATGGAAAGCATGAGTAGAATCCAGGATTGGGAGCCACCAGATTTTCTGCGATGCAGGAAATGTGGCGATGTCAACCCACACTATGGCGGCTTAGTGAGATGCTTTTTCACGCCTCTCTTATAGGACCCGAGATCATATTGGAAAGGAAACACGTGAACTGTGTGGCCGTTTGGCTTTTAGAGGGGGGACGCCTTGTTTTTCCAAAAAAATGTTTTTAAAAGACCTATTTAATGATACCCCACACGATAGGGTTGCTGCGAGAAAAAAATATCATCCCCACTTTACGTATAGGGGAGGTACCCCAAATAAAAATGTTTGTAGCACTTTGTCGACGTAATTACAACACATATTCATGCTAAGTCTCATCTTTCTAGCACCAACCGTTTGGGCGGCAGGTCGAGGACGGACGAACGGACATGACGAATCCATAAGGGGTCCGAGTTATGAACTCTGGAACCATAAAAAAAGATTCCACGATTGTAGAGATAATAAAAGATTATTTATTTTGCAAAATAGACGGTAATACGTTATTACTTTCACTGTGAAGGCACAGATAACAAAACAAAAGGTTCATGGTACCTAAATGGCGGCAAATACTGACGTTTATTTTTTTTTCTTTTGCTTACGCTGTTAAGTCTATGGTCCGCGGCGCTTGGTTTACATTCTTCACAGATGTTCTTGTAGACAAAAAGCAAAGACAATTATACCTATGTATTTCTTTTAAAGTTTTGATTTATTTATTTATGAGGATTGCCGACAAATTCTCACATAACTGATATACATGGGTTTATATGCCTTGTATTTATTTAACGTACAGGTAACTGTAATTAACAAAAAAATACTACACAAATCCGTCCGTCTATCTGTAAGTCAAGTTCAAATAACTCAAACATTTTTAATGGTTTAAGAAGGGAAACAGTCAAGCCACTTTTTAGGGTTCCGTAGCCAAATGGCAAAAAACGGAACCCTTATAGATTCGTCGTCTGTCTGTCTGTCTGTCTGTCCGTCCGTATGTCACAGTCACTTTTTTCCGAAACTATAGGAACTTATATTGTTGATACTTGGTCAGTATGTATTCGGTGAGCCGCATTAATATTTTTATACAAAAATAGAAAAAAAAACAACAAATTTTGGGGATCCCCATATTTAGAACTGAAACTCAAAAATTTTTTTTCATCAAAACCATACATGTGGTGTGGATAGGTCTTCAAAAATGATATTGAGGTTTCTAATGTCATTTTTTTCTAAGCTGAATAGTTTGCGCGAGAAACACTTCCAAAGTGGTAAAATGTGTACCTGTAACTTCTAAATTATGAGAATGATTAAACTAAAAAAAATATATGATGTATTACCATGCAAACTTCCAACGAAAATTGGTTTGAACGATATCTAGTAATTATTTTTTTTTAATACGTCATAAATCGTAAACAGCAATTTACCTTTCATCCAATCAATACACTAGTATAAAAACATCGATCAAAGTTACAACGAACTACAAGAACTTTTATATGACGTTACTTGTTTTAATTTCAGCTCAATGAAAGCCGAAATCCCGATTGCTGTCATTATAGGTTTGCTATTCAGTGTGAGGATATGAGAGATCATAGCTAACTGGCCTTAGGTGAATGGAAACGTTCACTGAGGAGAGGAATCGACGGCGCGATCAGTACATAGATGGATGACCGTTTGTGGCATATACTATGAGCGTTTCCTTGACGTTAAGTAGTCGGTCCCGGTTGTTATCATGATATAACAGTCGTGGAGCTTAGTTGGAGGCCTTCGGACGGCTTCACAACATACAACGGTAAACCCGTGTCTTGCCGGTCCCCAAATGATCTCTTTTTTTTATATATATATTAACTGCCAAAATGACTGCCTTGCCTGATGGAAAGCATGAACAGAATCTAAAAGTGGAGGCCACCATCCTCACTGCCACAACGTACAGTGCAACACGGTGACCCACATTATGGCGGCCTGGTAAGATGCTTTTTCACTTAAAGTAACCCTCTCTTGAACGTAGATCCGAGCCCAGGTTCGGGACGCTATGAGTTGTTGATTGGTGAGGGTAGTGCTGCCCAGGTCAAACCGGCCCGTTCGTAATCAGCGTGATTCTACTACCTACTACGGCTCTTGATCAATAGTTTGTTCTACAAATCTATAGGTAATTTTTTTTTTAGTGTGTGTAAGTAATAATTTCTAAATGCATAGTATATAATAATAATAATGTTTATTGCACAAAAACAGATACAATTTGTTCAACTTAAACACTAGGTTGCCAAACTAGGTAAAACCCGTTTTTCGGCTTACGGCGCCATTCCTCACCGGAATTAAAACTTAACTAGCATTATGTAATAAATTAAGTTACTTATAAATGTAGGTAAAATAATTTAATAATTTGACATTAAAATTAAAAAATATAATAAAATGTGAAGTGTGAAGTGATCCTCTCTTTGCGTGAATGTATACGTGAGCGCGCCCGCTATATACGGTACTCACATCAAAAATGCAATTGTTAAAAAACTGTTTGTGCCTTTCTAGAGATTACCGAGAAAAAAAAGATTGTTCCGGGTAATCTCTGGATCGACTGTACCGAATTATGACGGGACTTTTACTGACAGAAAGCTACTGACCCAAAGAGTAACGTAGAATACCTTTTTAGGGTTCCGAAGTTCATAACTCGGAACCCTTATAGATTCGTCATGTCCGTCCGTCCGTCCGTCCGTCCGTCCGTCCGTCCTCGACTTACCGTCCAAACGGTAAGTGCTAGAAAGATGAAAGTTTGCATGACTACGTGTTGTAATTACGTCGACAAAGTGCTACAATAAAATTATGAAAAATAATTTTATTTGGGGTACCTCCCCTACACGTAAAGTGGGGATGATTTTTTTTTCTCGAGGCTACCCCATCGTGTGGGGTATCATTAGATAGGTTTTTTAAAAACAATAAAGGGTTTCCTAGACAATTTTTTGATGTAGGTATCCGTTTGCGAGATATTTCACTTTAAAGGGCACTTTTTTGTAAAAACAGGGCGTCCCCCCCCCTCTAAAAGCTAAACGTCTGGCTCAAAAAATCTGAAAAAAATCGTGATGGTGGTCCATCCAATGAACTTTGAAGGAAAACTATAACCGATTAGATGACTTTCTTAGTTCAGGAGTTATAAAGGCTTATATGGTAAAATGCGCTCACTTGGAAAACGTCATACAAAATTAACGTATTAATACGTAAACATAACAATTATCTATTGGATACGATTTTAAATCCACATACCATTATAGGTGACTGAGGAACCCTTTCCTGTGCGTGGCCTGACACGCACTTGGCCGATTTTTTTTGACTAGCTTCACTCCGCAGAGTTCTCCTTATGTGGGTTAACCAACATTAAAATATTTGTCATTCATCCAAGTTTCTGACTGCGATTAAAAAACAACTTTTTAAATAAACCGCTCAGTCAGTAATGTAACGTGTCGAAAGTGGCTGAAAAGGCCTACTTAAAATAAAAACTTTATGGTTTTATATAATTATTTAATAAATTAATACCTCAAATATACTGACAGCTAGCTAGAACTAGTTCAACCACAGAATATCAATTCTCCTTCAGGTTTGCGGAGGTCCGATGCCAGTCGCTCCGTGAAAAAACTAATATTCAGTTAAAATCGGTTGAACTAGTAGCCTACACGGAATAAAGGCTAGTTAGAAGATATGGTTCCAATATCTGTACCTATAGATTAAAATTACAATATTACAGTGCTAACACACACCAAGAATAGAAACCTCTAGCCAACGTTGCTGCTAATAAGACCACACACGTTGGATACAGTACTTTGTGTTTTAATTTCAGCTAGAATAATCTGAAAATCTGAGTTTCACGATCATTTTCCATGAATTACCAACATTATCTAAATCCTTAAAATTTGTTAATCAAAAGCAAGTTCAAATGATATTTAAAACAAATTATTGAAATCCAAGAGATCGAAAACTTCTGTCTTGTTTTTAGTGGAATAAGACTCAATTTGAGTTAGCAATGAAATATACCCATAAACGCAAAGGCGGGAGCAGACATTCCAGATTTGAAAACAAACGGTACAGTAACCGACGCATTGGTTTCGCGCGCTTTTACATCACACCTAGTTAACGTTTGCTATTATTTTCGTCCTTATTAATTTGAACATAAAGTTCATTTCTTGAGTTTTGATGTTGTAGTTAAGTTTGTACAGAACACATGATTGGAGATTTATCCTTGCTGTTAAAGTTCCTTTATAACTCTTGAAATAAGGTTCAAATTTATATGTTACGCAGTTTGTAGAAAGTTTGTTTTTGACACATGATAAGCCTGAATGAACTATGGAGTTCTAAGAAAAGAGGTTTCAAGTTTGAATATTTTTAAAAGTTTTTTTTTTAAATCATCTGTGGCCAAGTAGAAACAGCTGTTTTGTGCACTTAGTTGTAATTTTGTCAAAAGAACCTGTCTTAGAATCAATGTAAATAAATCTAAGACATTATTGGTACAAAAAATGATGAACAATTTTTTTGACCATGTTTTATTTGTAAATCAATCAAGATTTTAAAGGATTAATGACCTTTCTTATTTCGAAGTAGCTGAGTTCCACAGTGTTATGTTGTAAATCGCGAGTAACGTATATCATAAGCTTTCTGCCAGTGAAAGACTCATCAAAATCGGTCCAGCCGCTCCATAGACAGACAGACTGACCAACAATTTTATAAATTAGTGTTTTGATGTAAGTAAATGAAATGAAATCATATAATCTGCAATTAGGTTACATGAACACTTTTGCAAGTTAAACTTTTTTATAAGCAGATGAGTTCGGCCTTTCCTAACTGGACTAGCCCTGAGAAGAAAGGACGAAATAAACTCATGGATCACAGTCTCTTTTGAAGTCCAGACAATATTCTTAAATAGCGTCTTTGATATGCATTTAGTAAAATAAATGTTCATTTGATATAAAATACAGACAAATACAATTTTATATCATTGTATATAGGTATAGATGTTAGTTTAAAGAGTTCTGACATTTTGTTACTGTTTACCGCCAAATTCGTCTAATGTCATATTTGTAACATGTTTGACAGGATATTCGAAATTTAAACAGCATTTCGAACAAGACTTTCCTGTGTTTATCCGTTGCTCATAGAGATGTACTCATTTCCGTATAAATAAGGATGTGGAAAAATTTGAATCTTACTGGTCATTTCTCGGTATTACTTTGTCTTTGATAATTTTTAGGGTTCTGTAGTACGATAACGGAACACTTGATATCACTGTTATTTGAATTATTGAAGTGTTTGTCTGTCATTTCAAATTGACAGCCTTTTACTAAAGGGATGTGAAAGTCTACGGTCGTTTTTCTCTGTTTATTATGGATAATCTCTGGAACGGCTTCAAAAATTTAGATGGGACTTTAATAAATCTACTGCTAGGCATAGACCTTTCAAAACGTAGTTTGGTTTTAGATTATACTACCTGTTATCAGCGATTATTGTTGTAAATCTATTCCTAGCCCAAGCTATTCCTAGGGTCATTAGCTATGTGATAATGAAAGCCCCGTTAAAATAGGTCCAGCCGTTCCAAAGATTATCCGGAACAAACTGACAGACCAACAAAAATTGCATTTTCCGTTTTAGTAATGTTAGTATATACTTTTATATGCATTTCATAAAAAATGGTCATTTGATACTATAAACATACACATCAATAATATTTATTTGTTCAGAAGTTTAGACTAGCTTTTGCCCGCGGCTCCGCCCGCGTGTATGTCGGTTATCGCGGTAAAAAGTAACCTATGTCCTTTCCCAAGTTCAGTTCTATCTTCATAGCAAATTTCATCAAAGTCGCTTCAGTGGTTTAGGCGTGAAAGCGTAACAGACAGACAGACAGAGTTACTTTCGCATTTATAATATTAGTAGGGATTAAGTAGGGAAGTAGGGATAATAAATAAATATTTCGAACTTCTTACACACAACGCCATCTAAGCCCAAACTAAGTAGAGCTTGTATTATGGGTACTAAACAACTGATATAAATACATCAACATACTTTTTTTTTGTAAATACATACATATTATACGTACATAGAAAAACACCCAGACTCCGATACAAATATTTGTGGATCACACAAATATTTGGTCTGACCCGGGAATCGAACCCGAGACTTCTTGATTAGTAGCCGCATACGCTAACCACTAGACCAACAGGGCAGTCAAGTCAGTTATGTACGAGTATGTTTATAAGACGTTATTCATGATAATCGACTAAGAAACCTGTGCCACTTCATTAAAAAGACAACATTCTAAGAACACTATTTAAAAATCTAAGCAGTTCCTGTCATTAATGTCAACTTGACATTGATGACTTTAGCTGTCAAATCAATCAATTTGAATGCTAAGTAAAGTAGGCATTCTCTGTGGTATTAGCTTACAAAGGAGGTTGATAATAAATCGGAGTGGGCCGAGGGGCGGAAATCAGGGGGTGGTCGGAGCATGTTCAGACAACGCACAAGGTAGTATTGTGTATTGTAGTGGACATGTTTATTAGCTGTTGGTATGTTCACGCTGTTTTTTTGAATGGTGTAAGCAGAGGAGTATTAAAAGTGTATATTTTGCTTATAAATGTTTATGAATGTTTTCTTACAGAAAATTCGATTCGAATTTCAGTTTTCCCTCGGTCTTGCGGAGGTCCGATGCCAGTCGCTCCGTGGAAAAACTGATATTCAGGTAAAACCGGTTGAACTAGTAGCCGACCCCAAAATAATATTGGCAGTAAGCCTAGGAAGAATAAGAAGGAAAAAAAAACGGCCAAGTGCGTGTCAGGCCACGCACAGGAAAGGGTTCTTCAGTCACCCATAATGGTACGAGGATTTAAAATCCTATCCAATAGATAATTGTTATGTTTACGTATTAATGCGTTAATTTTTTATGACGTTTTCCAAGTAAGCGCATTGTACAAGTTAAGCCTCTATAACTCCTGAATTAACAAAGTCATCTAGTCCGTTATAGTTTTTCTTTAAAGTTCATTATAAGGACCATCATCACGAATTTTTCCAAATTTTTTGGAAAAATTCGTGATGTATGTTCACGCTGTTTTTTTTGAATTATACCTAAATCAAAAAATCGTCTTAGAAATCCTTTATTGTTTTTAAAATACCTATCTAATGATACTCCACACGATAGGGTAGCCGCGAGAAAAAAATATCATCCTCACTTTACGTGTAGGGGAGGTATTCCAAATAAAAATATTTTTCATAATTTTATTGTAGCACTTTGTCGACGTAAGTACAACACATATTCATGCAAAGTTTCATCATTCTGACACTTACCGTTTGGACGGTAAGTCGAGGACGGACGGACGGACGGACAGACGGACATGACGAATCTTTATGGGTTCCGAGTCATAAACTTAGGAACCCTATTAATGAAGTCGTTGTGTGTTCGATTAGATCTTTTAAACTACTTATCGGATTTTAATGCAGTTTTCAGCAATAGTTAGCAGTTGAATCTAGGTAGTAGAACCACGCTGATTTCAGCAAGAATGTAGCAGTACTACCCTCACACAGAAGATCAACCTTAATCAAAACATTCGTGCTGTCTTTCGTTGGTGTGAGACCGGATTCCATTCCATAAGTTTTTCTTTTTCGGACATCTTACACACAACGTTATCTAGTCCCAAACTAACCAGAGCTTGTATTATGTGTACTAGACAACTGATATAAATACATAAACATACTTTTTTTTGTAAAAACATACATATTGTACATAGAAAATACCCAGACTCCGAAGCAAACATTTGTGGATCACGCAAACATTTGGTCTGACCCGGGAATCGAACCCGAGACCTCTTGATCAGCAGCCGCATACGTTAACCACTAGACCAACAAGGTAGTTGCACCTCACTAGACCGCCATTGTGTGGGTCCCTGTGTTGCATTCTCCGCAATGACTGTGAGGACGGTGACTGCCACTCCTGAATTCTGTTCATTCTTTCCATCAGGCAGGGCAGTCGTTTTGGCAGCAAATATAAAAAAAAAAATGACAAGTGCATGTCATGCCACGCATACAGGAGTTATAGGAGCCTAACTTGTGAAATACGCTGACTTGGGAAAGTTCATACAAAAATAACGAAATAATGAGTAAACATAACAATTATCTATTGTACACGATTTTAAATACACGCGCCATTAAAGGTGACTAACCCTATTCCATGAGTGGCCTGACACGCCAGATTTTTTAAAACATGTGTTTCAACATGGCCGAAATTTGACAGTTAAAATTCAAAACCGAACTTAGAAACAGGATGTTGTACACTTTAAAATCGGCCAAGTGCGTGTCAGGCCACGCACAGGAAAGGGTTCCTCAGTCACCCGTAAAGGTACGTGGATTAGAAATCGTATCCAATGGATAATTGTTATGTTTACGTATTAATGCGTTAATTTTATATGACGTTTTCCAAGTGAGCGCATTTTACAAGTGAAGCCTCTATAACTACTGAAATAACAAAGTCATCTAATCCGTTATAGTTTTCCTTCAAAGTTCATCACGAATTTTTCCAGATTTTCAGAGCCAGCCGTTTAGCCTTAAAAGGGGGGGGGACGCCCTGTTTTTACAATAAAGTGCCCATTAAAGCCCATACCTAAATCAAAAAATGGTCTTAGAAACCCTTTATTATTTTTAAAAGACCTATCTAATGATACCTCACACAATGGGGTAGCTACGAGAAAAAAATATCATCCCCACTTTACGTGTAGGGAAGGTACCCCAAATAAAAAGATTTTTCATAATTTTATTGTAGCACTTTGTAGACTTAAAGAAAGATGAAACTTTGCATGAATATGTGTTGTATGTAACAACACATATTCATGCAAAGTTTCATCTTTCTAGCACTTACCGTTTGGACGGTAAGTCGAGGACGGACGGACGGACAGACGGACATGACAAATATATAAGGGTTCCGAGTGATATATTTCGGAACCCTAAAAAAGAGGTGACCCCTACTCCTGGATTCTACTCATGCTTTCCATCAGGCAGGTTAGACTCACTTTGATACGCTTAAAAAGTCGTACTTATCTGGTGATAGTGTTATAAGTAAGTTGACTGCCTTGTTGGTCTAGTGGTTAGCGTATGCGGCTGCTGATCAAGAGGTCTCGGGTTCGATTCCCGGGTCAGACCAAATATTTGTGTGATCCACAAATATTTGTTTCGGAGTCTGGGTGTTTTTCTATGTATAATTATGTATGTATTTACAAAAAAAAAAGTATGTTTATATATTTATATCAGTTGTACCCATAACACAAGCTCTGCTTACTTTGGGACTAGATGATGTTGTGTGTAAGCTGTCCAAAATATTTATTTATTTAAGTTCTCAGAGACGCGTAGAGGCTAGTACGTGGTGGTTTGCCCCCTGCCAGTCCATACCGTCTGGAAAGACCCCTCCTAACCAATTCACAAACGTTTATCGTTTTCTACTGAATTCTATTTATCTATTCTCTTGTTTCATTGGCTAATGTCACTCAGTCACGATAGATCAAAACAAAATATTAGCCAATGAAACAAGAGAATAGAGAAATACAATAGAAAATAAAACACATTGCAACTTGGTTTGTTCATGTGGTATTCTTCGTATAGGTAGAAGTGTAGCTCTTTACGATACCCTGGCGGTCAATGCCGATTCAGGTGAGACCCCATACGACACTTGTAAAAATCCAGCTCTGATCAACTTCCGAGAGGGATTTGTATCAAATGAATTTTTTTTTTTTTTTTTTATAAAACGCCTGCCAAAGTGACTTTACTATGCCTGATGGAAAGCATGAGTAAAATCCATAAGTGGGGGGTAGTAGGTTGGGGGGTAGTATAAATCCATAAATTCGCAATACTCACTGCAAATGCAAGCAGTATGGCGAACCACATTATGGCGGCCTAGTGAGATGCTTTTTCACGCCCCGCTTAAAGGACCCGGGATCATAGTAAGAAGGAAAAACATGAGCTGGTAGTGAGTTCCAGTGTTTAACCGCTCGGCACAAGAAGGAAGACCCGAACCGCTTAGTTCTGGAGCGTATGTCTTCCACTCTGAAGGGATGACTTCGCTGGCCAGATCGTGTTGTTCTGTAGAGGAAGGGAGAGGGTGGGATGAGTTGGAAGAGCTCTTCAGAACACTCACCGTGGTAAAGGCGATAGAGGACTGCCATAGAGGCGACATCTCTTCGCAACTGCAAAGGTTCTATTAACTCGGTGGCTTCGGGACTGTCTATGATGCGAACTGCTCGCCTCTGCAACCGATCGAGAGCGTCAAGCAAATACTGCGCAGATCCATCAATTATAACAATTCAAATTTATTTAAAAAGTGATAGAGAAAAAAAAGCGCGGGATACTTGTTTGAAGGTTACAATGCAATATAACACTTACAGTTTTGAGATAAGGTTTAAATTTCATTAATTATCGATCCATTTCTTTTGATGCACTATCTATCGTAACGATCGAATGTAAATTTTGATTTAAAAAAACTAAGCCAAGTTCTGTACTGTTTCGTATTATTAATTAATATATTTATTTTAAATTAACAGCTTTTTAATACCTTCGTAAAAAGCAATTTTAAAATTTTTTTTGGTCTGTCTCTTTGTACCTCTAGTTTCCGGAACGGCGGTTTTGTAGGGCCTTGCAATAACAGATAGCTGATGTTTTAAAGAATAACTTAGACCACTTATTTTAGACCAGCTTCACCCCACTAGTTGTGTGTACAATCTGTTCTGTTTCTTATTAAATTATAATTATTATTTTTTAACATATGCTTTGTATTTCAAACTTGGTCTAAATGCCGCCATGTACCAAATTCGATCGTGAGAAATATTACAAGTAAATCAATTGCATACTTTATTCGTTGATGATAAGGTCTAAATTTCAATGTAAGTAAATCACATACCTGTTCTGTGACCGACAGTGACCTCTTCAAAAAGCGAGGGAAAAATGTTTTATCGTTGAACTAGCTTGAGAAATAAAACTCGACTTTAATTGTAGGTGGTTAAGACTCTTTTCTTATTTTATGCTGGTTTACTAGGTGACGTAATTTTGATTAATTTAAATAGTTCAATTATTCTTTTTTTTTGCATTCATTGTCCGTATTGTCTTTTGCACAGGAATCAACTCATAAGGCCTATTTTTTTAAAAAATGATGGAAATATGTTTTCTTCAATTTTTTCAAAAAGGTATGTGTGTATATTTTCAAGGTTCATCTTTGGAACATTGACCCATTGTACAACCGGATACTATAATGGAAATCTCTATTCTCTATATCCGGTCATCTTATTTATGGTGTGACCATGAGAATACTGTGCCCAAAGAGGCCTGTTATTAGGTGGCAAATTAACTTATCAATAGGTCCATGATGAATGTCGATTTGAAGATGATAAAGTCACGTTGATATTAGCACGAATGGGCTGGCTGGACCGTGGCTACCATTACACGGAAGATCAACCTCAAATGTCGCATTTCATTGGTGATTGCGAGACTGCAGGCCCAATAGACCGACATAGTGTGGGTCACCATTGGTCACCATGCTCAGCCGTGCTTCATTGTCTGCATTCGCAATGAGTATGGTGACCACACCTCTTGGATTATACTGATGATGTCATCAGGCAGAGTAGAGTAATTTGACAGGGTCACACAAAAGAAAACTATAGACAAGATGAGAATCTTTTTCTATCGCTAATTGTATTTGGGTCTTCACAGACGCCGGTAACTTCTCAGAGGAATAAAATTAACACCGGTTTTCTGCATGCCGGTGGTAACGTGAACTTCGGTCGATGTTCTCCCACGGCGATTTGTTTTATTCTATTGTGAGTTCGTGTTTAAATTGTCTTTGGTATGGAAGTATACTTGTAGGTATTCTTCCACACTCTGCTTTATGTGCTTCAAAACAAAATCTGTTGTAATTCTTATTAGTTATGTAAGTATTAACCTACCTCTATGGTACCTAGAAATCTTTTTATTAGCATTGTTTACTCACAATATTAAATTAGAAGCAGCAGAGACAAAGCTTCTAGAGTCTTCGTCAAACAATACAATCAATGATATTATACATTGAATACAATACATAAAATGTCTGACGTTTGAAGTTTTTGGCGGCAAAACTACGACTATAGATTGTCTTTGAGTACTAGAAAGTTTTTGGCAAATAACTGTAACGCACAATTTTTTTGAAGACTAGTTAATGCATAAACCTTTTTCCATGTCCATGGTGCCCATGTATGTATAAATGGTACAAATATTTCGGTCACTACCTACAAGAAACCATTTGTTAAAAAAACTTGGAAAAAAATTGTGCCCGGACCCGACATAAGGGCTTTTGAGTCACGTGTAGGTCTGATCGGTCTTAAATTATTACCTATATTACGTAGCAGAAATGGAAATGATCAAACGTGGAATTCTCAAACTAAATCCTTAGCATTTACCTTTAAAAACTCAGGGGACATCTCATTCATTATAACCTCTTTATAACCTTCATTTGCCACGCCACATCAGCTGTTTTATAACAATTCAAATGAACATGTAAACCGGACATTCATTTAAAACGCAAACACTTACCCTAATATGACAAAAGAGTTTTATTTCCACAGTAAAATAGCAATAACAAAAGTATTTCTTTTGTACAGATTTTTTTTACATCTGTGACGCCACTTTTGGCGGGAATCAGCTGAGAGAGCAAACAGGTTGAACTGCCTGACTTGTATTATGAGATAGTATTGAACGAAATGCGACTGAGTCTCGACGCGGAGGAATGTGGCCCGTTCAAACAGCTGGCTGAGGAAGGACACGTATATTGTTTTATTATAGATTAGTAGATGTCCTGAGGAAAGCGAAGATGATGTATTATTAAATATCTAACGTTGTTTAAAGAATCTTTGCTACTACCTAATTTATAAAAGACAGATCTTGGAAGTATTAAGAAGAAAATTCAATAAAGTTTCTGTCAAATGTCTGTCTGTGTAATGTTTTTATTGTAAATATTAAGGTTTTGTGCCATTTGGGCCCCAATTGAAAAAGATAAGAGTTTAAAATCAGGCATTTGTAAATCTTTTCAATTAAGAATAATAATTTCTCAGCGATACTTACGTATCGTCCAACATACCGTGGTAAAGGGGCGCCTCACCGCTACCAAAATCAGCTGATAGACCGGGCCGCCATTACTTGCTGCGTTTTTTTTTAAATTTGCTAACAGGTTCGGGACGCAGTCGTTCTTGGAAAGCAAGAGAACTATGTTTTTTTCAAATAGCATATTTGAGGCAGGTAGTGTTATAAGTTCCGGAGTAACCATTGTTGTATAACATTTATTTTCTGGTTTATTGTGGCGGCTTGGGTGTGACGATGGTTATCTACCTCTAGAATTGTAAAGAGGTCATCTAATCAAGAACGTTATTCAAAGTACGATGCCGAATATTTATGACACACGTACTGACGACGTAACACGGCTTACAAACTTATTATTATCGTTGTATCTACGTAGCTATGTGTATTTTAATTTTTTTACTCGAGGAGTCGTAATGGTAAGCTTTCAAATCTTACTTGTGTCGTTATCTATAAGGAAGTACTCAATTCTCAAGTAAGTTTAGTAAGTAGCCATCTACGGGCAAATAAAACTCAAATTATTATGCCTGAATCAGCAATGCAGCATGGTGGACCATACCAGGTCGGCCTGGTCGGATGTTTCTGCACCATTTTCCCGGTCTCTCGAAGGCGGGAGAAAGATTCAGAATAATTGGGCATCTGGTCTCACACTCACCAACGAAATACGTCAGAAAGAGTGCTGTCATTAATAGGATAATCTTCTGTGCGAGGGTAGTACTGCTCCGTCGAGCCGGACCATGATGAATACTTTGTCTGTCCTTATTAGATAGTACTTGAAATATATATTTATGATATACCTACTTATTAAATATAGACGCTTCTCCTGTAATTGTAAATTGTACCTATTTAACGAAAAAAAACTCTGTTCCAGCTTGTAACCAAGCATTACCGGTATTGTGCAAATTGTCACCGTAACTTTAAAAATAGCCAGACAAAACCTATAAAAATTCAATCCTGTGTGTCTTGCATATATTTAAAACAAGTTTATACAGTTAACAAAAGGTATTTGTTAGAGAAAAACGCAACAGAATATACACCAAATTAATAACAATAATATTCTCACGAGTTGACAGTTGACAGCTGATTTGGCGGCAAAAAGTGCAAATGCCGCCATCTTTGAAACAGGTTTGTTGTGATTTTATTATGTAGTAGGTCCGCTATTGTGTTAGCCTTCGACATTTAACGGAGTTTATGTCTAAAATAAATTGAGTTTTATAAAGTTCACATTTTTGTAATGACTTTTTAATATGCGAATGTTGATTGTTATTGTCAGAAATGGTTATCAGAGCACAATACTAAGTCATAACTTTTTTGGCAGCGACACTGGTGTAGTTTCTTTGGCTGTTGGTTTGGCCAACCCGTAATTCTGTCCGTCTGTTTGTTCCGGCTAATCTCTGGAATCGATAGACCGATTTTAACAGAACTTTCACTGGCATACAGTTGATGACTTATGAAGTAATTTAGGCAAATTTTTTACAAAAATAACCGCGGGTAATACCGCGGGACTCAGCCAGTTAAAAGCATTTTTTTCATTTTTTCTTTCTTTCAATTATGATACAAAGTCCTACAATACAGTCCTACAGTACTTCGATATCGCCTAGTTGGGTTCATTGATGTGGTCTATAGGCTATAGGCATTGGCTACTTGTAAAAAGTCGAAGTCGTGGTAGACTTAACGCCGACCCCTTTCTAGTCTGGTCAAAAGGTTCGGAGGCAAAATGCATAGTTTTTTTACATACTCGGCTTTTTATTTTACCTTTGTTTTCTCAGAACTCAGTCAGTAATGTACCGATTTAGAAAGTTGTTTTTTTGTTATTTAAGAGGATGTACTTTTTGTTGGGGCTTGTACAAATGTGAGACATTAAGAGTAATAACTTTTAATTCTGAAGAACACAATCGACTATCCATATTGTCTAAACTTCGAACGAGAACTGAAATTCGCAGGTTGAAATAGTTGTCTGTATATTTGAGGGCACTTACATCCCTGGGCACGCCATAATTGCGGCGGTAAGACCCATTATGGAGGATTGATACCATAGATGTTCAATATGTTCATGACAACCGGGATCGACGGCTTAATGTGCTCTCTATGGCACGGGCTCGAATCATATTTCCCTAACAACAACCACATACCACATAATTTTATTATAACTGATGGTAATTCCCCGAGTACTAGGGTTCAAGAGAATATTTCGTCTAACCTTTGTGTACTCTATATGTTAAAGTAAATATGCATTTCAAATAAATAATTGATAATGTGGATATGTAATACATCTTATACCAAGAATTTCTGTCACTTGGTGGTTAGATGTTGTTATGAGTATTTAAAGATTTTATTAATACATATATTTAAGCCTATCAAAGGGGTCAATCCTTCAATCCTCATTGTGTGGGTAGTGTGATTGCCTTTGTTCGCTCAATCACCAACGAAATACGACAGCAAAAATGCTGTCATTATTAGGATGTTCTTCTGTGTGACTGTGACGGTAGTACTGCCCCGGTCGAGCCGACTCATCATCATCATCAACAGCCTTTATCAGTCCACTGCTGGACATAGGCCTCTCCTTTGAGAGGAGGTTTTGGCCTACTATACCACGCTGGCCAGACGGGTTGGTAAAGAATATGTTTCAAGTTTTCCTTTTCTTGGCAGTGATGTTAGCTGCTTATTTTGTTCCTTTAGTCGCCTCTTCCGACACCCATGGAACGAATAGGGGTGGTGACACTTTGTATTCTTAATACATCAACACACTCGCCGACTCATTCTTGGTGAAATCAGCATGGCTGTACTACTGATCCATTATTTTTGACAGCCACGAGAGAAGATAAATATCTCAACAATTAACATTTCAAATGTTAATATTGTTTTCAATGTTTTGGCAATTCTAAAGTTGATTCTTAATAATATTATTTCTTTTTAATTTGTTTACAAGTTTTTAGTTTAAAATCTGTAGTTGTTATGTAAGATTCTAAATTACATGGATCGTTTATTCAAACATTATAAGGAAGAAACAGCATTGACAATCAGCTGACTGTCAAAACATTTATCTAATACGAATTGTTCTACAGTATTAATATTTTAAGCGGTAAAATTTTAGTAGAGATTCAGTATCTCTACAAATAAGAAGTGTTTGTTTGTATTATCAAATGATAAGTTTTTACTAAATACGTATGAAAGTGTATACAGTCCTTATATCAAATAATGTTTTTTTTTAGTCTTTATGTTTCTTTGTGCTGGTTAATCTCGGAAACGGCTCGACGGATTTTGATAGAACTTTCACTGGCAGATAGCTGATAATATAAGTAATAACTTAAACTTTTTTAGGTAGTAGAGACACGCTGATTTCAGCACGAATGGGCCGGCTCGACCCGGCCAGTACTACCCTCACACAGAAGACCATCCTAATAATGACAGCATTCTTGCTGTCGTATCTCGTTGGTGAGTGTGAGACCGGAGGCCCAATCATTATGCATCATTCTCCCGCCCTTCGAAGGCCGGGAGAATGATGCAGAATAATCTAACTAGGCTGCCATGGTAGGGGTCACCATGCTACATTGCCTACCCTCACAATAAGCATGGTGACACCTACTCCTGGATTCTACTCATGCTTTCCATCAGGCAGAGTAGAATCACTTTGGCAGGCTTAAATATAAAAAAAAAAAAAAAAAAACTTATTTATTTTAGACTAGCTTCACTCCTATGCGTTACTCGCGACTTACAATAATAACACCGCATAACTCTGCTAGTAATAAATAATTTCTTCAATAATTCTGGAACCTGTCTTCCATCTTAAAGTTGTTTTTATTCATTCGGGTACGGAGACAGCCCATATCAGATTACCCTGCCTACCTACTCGATACCTGGGAGAAACTATTTAAATCTCCACCAACCGACCCAATGACCATTTTAAACAATGAACCCCACAATTCGGCAGTCACGCTTCAGCAAAAACATTTTGTCGGTTGCTATTTTTTTTCGACAAAATCGTAAAAGAATTTCAGATTATGTTGACCGTTGTATAGGGCTGCCATTCGTTCAGATTTTTGTGAATATGTCCTGGTTTAGAGACCGTCCGGGTACCGACAACATCATACTCAGAGTGCAAATGAAATTTTCTGGTTTTCATTCGGTCGGTAAAAGAAGCGCTCATAGCCGAGTGGCCTTAGGTGATTGGAAACAGTCACCAAGGGTAAGCAACGACGGCGCGGTCGGACCTAGATGGGTGACCGTTTGTGGCATTATATGTAATGAGCGTTTCCGTGATTCGGAGGTCACGTTAAGCAGTCGGTCCCGGTTGTTATCATAAGATAGCAGTCGTGAAGCTTAGTTGGAGGCCTTCGGGCGGCTTTAAAACATCCAACAGCAAGATTACGTAGCCACAACGTGTCTTGCCTGTCCCCAACCCGCACTAGCCCAGTGTGGGGACGTATGGCCTTAACCCTCTCTTGAGAGGAGACCTGAGCCCAGCAGTGGGACGTTAAGGGTTGTTGATGGATGGTAAAAGATTCATGGATTTTTCAAAACTAAGATCTTCAATGCTAATGTTTTAAGAATTTCTTATTTTTATTTAGTGCTGCCAAATGACTATGGTCAGCCTGATGGAAAGCATGAACAGAATCCAAGAGCGGTGGTTACCGTCCTTACTGCCAATGAGGACAATGCAACATCGTAACCCACACTATGTATGATGAGAGACTTATTCGAGATAATTGACTACATTAAAATTATTCGGGAAGTTTGCACTTTTATCCTTAATTTTAAATTTAAGAAATGGGAACCCTACCATTGGGCGCCTCCATGCTGATTTGGGATGGATAAGAAACGTCATATATTTATTATTTCGTGATTTTTAACAAATGAAGTTAGTTGGCGTGTCGTGTTTGGCTAAATAATGATAAGATAAGTTATCCCAAGGGCGTGGTACAGCAATCAGAGGTATTCTCTTGAGGGCCTGTAATGAATAAAGCTATTCATTCAAGTATTTATTAGAAAGTCGAAAAAAAAACTGAATTTTGAAAACATCTGTTGTCAGTGGTTACTTGTTCTCGAGTAATTCTTCTGTGTTAAACATGTTTTGTTCTTCTTGAACTGTAAATGTATAGCTCTTGTCCAAAATCGTTTGGAATATTAAATGGAAAAAAATGTACGAGGACTTTTCGTAAACACTGACGTAAAATCTATATAAATAAATAAAATTCAAGTGTCTGTTTGTAAGCATAAGAAGAATCCAAGAGCAGAGGCCACCATCCTCTTTGTGAGTGGATACAATGCAGTATGGTGATCATTCTCCGGCTTACGAAGGTCGGAAGAATGATGCTTCACCCTAGCTGCAGTGTAAGCCGCGTTTGATTTTGTAAAAGTACAGTAACAACCACGGGTTATACCTTGGAGCGCAGCTAGTGTTAAACTAAGTCAGTATTCGTTTGTTTATCAATACATATTATAAAATGAAGTCCTCCGCCACGTCTGTCTGTCTATCTGTTAACGGTAAACTCAAAAAGCACTGCACGGATTTAAACGAAATTTTGTACCCAGATAGTGTAAAACCTGAGAAAGGCTACTTTTCACCGTGATAACCGACATGGATGCAGGCGGAGCCGCGGGTGAAAGCTAGTTATTATTATATTACCGACTTCAAATAGTGTTTATTGAGAGCCCATAATGTAAAGCTCCGTCTTATGAAATCTTGTCTTTTGTCTTTGTTTGTGTGTGTGACAAGTGGGTGGCACTAAAAAAATGGCTTACTGTAGTTAATATATGGACTCAAGCAAAAACTTTTGTACCTGAATACTAAATATCGAAAAATTATTTTCTGCATAAGAGACAGAGTTCATTTCTCTTCAAGTGTAAAATCTTCAAAGAAATTTTAGGCGGTGCCTGGAAAGATTCTTGACAAAGAGTATCTGTCAATTTTAGTGGGACTTTAAAAACTAAATTTAAATTAGTTATAGTTAATAATCCTTAGTTACACTTGCCCAGGATGGCTGGCAGGAGCTGGATGCCAGAAGCCCAAAATCGACCAAAGTGACTCTACTGGAGAGCATAAGTAAAATCCAGGAGTAAGGGTGATTATCCTTATTGTGAGGGTAGGCAATGTAGCGTGGTGACAAATACCATTGCGGCCTGGTCAGATGTTTCGGAATCATTCTCCGTGCTTCCGGAAATCGGAAGGATTGTGCCTCCGTCTCACACTCACCAACGAAATACGACACCACGAATGCTGTCATTATTAGGATGGTCTTCTGTGTGAGTACCCTCACACAGTACTGCCTCGGTCGAGTTGGCCCTTTCTTGCTGAATTCAGCGTGGCTTTACTACCTCCTAGTAGGTTGGTATAGCGATAGTTTTGTTGTTTGAAGTCTTCCTTCTCTTTACACTGCTGTTGTCCTGGTAGTTTTGCTCCCTTAGTCGGCTTTTAAACAGTAATAGAAATGGCGACATACCGTATTTTTAATCCGTCACTACACTTATGTCGTATTGTGTGCGTGTATTTCACTGTTCCTGGAAGGTATCGACGTCTCTTACCAGTTCATCTCAACATTTATCTTATAATGTACCAATGACGGGTCTATGAGACTAATGGTCCTTAAGTGTTTGTTGGACTTCAATATAGATCGCTAAGCCAGATGTCAAGGCTTCTTTGCTCAATTCGGACAAATATTGTTTGTATTTATTGTTTCTAGTTTTAATTTATCATTATACATTCGGACGTTCCTCTGCCTGTTTGTTTAGCTTTTAGCTTTAATTAGAACACAGACACTTCAGTTCTGTTGTATTATGTATATGTATGTATGGATTAAATGACTTTTAATAGTATAGTTTTGTACATTTACGTATTCAGTTTTCTCAATTTCTGAGTATAGTTAGCCACTTGTTATAACATACCCTTTGTCGTCATTTACAAAAAAGTCTCCGGAGCCGTTAGGAGTAGGTAGGCACATAAACCCGTCGAAATCCTTCGGCCAAACAATCGTATATGGAAACTTTGAAAGGCCTTCTATTCAAATTTACGTGCTTCCAAAGATTTATTTTACTAATATCAAACACCTAAACGATCCGACCAACTTTTTCTTTTAAAATTATTTTTATTTAAAATATGTTATGACCGGCACTAAACTTACAAAATGCCGGTTGAAAGCTACCTCTTTGTAATCAAATACAAAGAAAGGATTTGGGTTATTAGTTAAGATTATAATAAATTAAATAAGATTTAGAGCAAAAACTATCTGGGTCCCGCGGTTATTGATGTGATGAGCGAATAACGCCTTGGAGTGAGGGTTCAAAAAGTTAAGTTACTCTTTACATCTTCGATTCTAATCAGTGAAAAGCCCGTCTAAATCGATCCTACCGGTCTAAAAATTTGCCGGAAAAACAAACTGACAGACAGACAAAAATTGTCAAAGTTGCCTTTTTGATACAAGTGTTATATTATACTTACTACCCGGGTTCGATTCCCGGGTCGCACCAAATATTTGTGTGATCCACGTATATTTGTTTCGGAGTCTGGGTGTTTTCTATGTATAATGTGTATGTATTTACAAAAAAAAGTATGTTTATGTATTTATATCAGTTGTTTAGTGCCCATAACACAAGCTCTGCTTAATTTGGGACTAGATAATGTTGTGTCTAAGATGTCCGAAATACTTTCATACGCTTTTAATCATTTGATTCATCAAGAACTGATCATTTGATAATTGAAAAATAAATATATTATTTGAAAAAATACTTAAAAATAAATTGAAGTGTCTGTTACACTTGAATTTTGTTTATTTGTATAGAAATAGTAAAATATTAAAAAATATTTTTTGAACGAAATACACACCACACCATCTAGACCCAAATGAACTAAGCAGACCTAGGAATCGAACCTCTTGATCAGCAGCCGCATACGTTAAGTACTAGACGAACAAGGCAGTCAAGTGTTGTTCATTCCTCATAAATTCCTTTGTGGCTGACTGATCGATGTTAAAGTAAAAAAATTATACAAATAAATAAAATTTTAGCATCTAGCTAAGTGGTGAAAGCTTACAGTTGAAACTATAATTGGAAATGGAGGGTAACTTACCTCAGAGGTCATATGTCTTCAAATTACTCCCCTATAACCCCTATAAATAAAAATTAACTCACCATTAGTCGTTTCTTAAAAAGCCTTCGACATAATCTCTATCGATACAATAATAAGCTACACCTGTATTATGCATAATTAAATCACTGTTGTGCAAGCGAGACGGATATATATCAGCCGGTAGGTGTTACAGTTAGTTATTTATAACCTCAAATTCACACGTGTTGTATTGCTTATATTTACATTAATATTATTAAATATATCCAGTAAAAATATAATCTATTCATCATCATCATCAGCCTATCTCAGTCTATTGCCTGACATGGCCTCTCCCATTGCATACCTCTGATCGATTTTGGGCTTCTCGCATCCATCTCCTGCCAGACTTGTTCAAATCTATACAAACAAATATATTAAATTAACAGTTTTTAACTAATTTCAATCCTGTCCGTCTGTTTGTCTGTTTATTCTGAATAAGCCCTGGAACGGCTGCACTGAATTTGACGAGACTTTTACTGGCAGAAGTCCGTGTGGTGACGGATTAAGAATACAGAGCGTCACCACTCCTATTCATCCCGCGGGTGTCGTAAAAGGTGACTAAGGGATAAACTACGCAAGACAACATCAATGCAAAGAGAAGGAAAACTTGAAACCAACCCTATACCAACCCGTCTTCCCAGCGTGGTATAGTAGGCCAAAACCTCCTTTCTAAGGAGAGGCCTATATCCAGCAGTGGACTGTCATAGGCTGTTGATGATGATTACTGGCAGAAAGCGGATTACATAAAGCAGTAAGTTATGCAAATTTTTTTAAGACTAGTTTCGTTTCATGGCGTTACTCGCGATTTACATCAATAACCTCGAATAACTCCGCGGGATACAGCTAGTAAATAAAATAAAAAATCCTACCTTTACCAACTCACATGACATTGTGGCCTCAAATTAAAAAAAATGCCTTTGTCACAGTCACAGGTCATTTTATAGAACCTTTGATCAGGTTATAACCAAAGAGACTTCAAAAACACCACAATAACAAACCCTCAGCTGATTTTGTCCAATAAAATGCACAGTTTTAGGGTTCCGTACCTCGAATGGAAAAACGGAACCGTTATAGGATTACTTCGTTGTCAGTTCGTATCTCTGTCGAGATCCTTTTTCTCTGGAATGCTTAGAGGTATCAAGCTGAAATTTATATCAAATACTCATGTCTACTATCCCTTGGAGCTGTGAAAAAATCAAACGTCTCAGTCAACGCAATCAAAAGATACAGTTTTATGGCGCCAAATTTCCGCACACTCGTAAGGGAATCAAAACCTACAGTGTACTTCCCGTGAACTTAGAATCTTAAATTTAGTAGGAAGCAACGTCTTCATCATCATCATCATCATCAGCCCATCGCAGTCCTATGCTGGACGAAGGCCTCTCCCATTGCACACCACAATCAAAACAGCAACGTCTTATAGTACAGATAAAGGAAAAATTGCGAAAGGCATGCATTTTTAGTTACATCATCACTACATAGTATAAAACAAAGTCGCTTTCTCTGTCCCTTTGTATGCTTAAATCTTTAAAACTACGCAACGGATTTTTATGCCGTTATTTAATATATAGCTAGTTAGTTATATAATAAACCACAGGTTTGTACGGAATCCTCGATGCGCGATCCGACTCGCATAAACAGTTTTTTTTTTAATTTCCCATACCATAGACCACAAAGCACCAATAGACATATTACATTCCTCTAACACTATTAGGCCGAACATAAATCAGACCTTAGCCTAACTTTTGATTTTTAAGAAAACTTGCCACTAATAAAATCAGGTGATCAATTGTTGCCAGTTGTAAAAAAAATTTTGACAATGGAACCGTAGAGTTATTTGGGCGCGCAAAATAGTGAATGTGATAATGGTTGGCCTCCAACGAATGACAAAGACTTCATGCTGTTTTGTGCTCTAATCTTTTGGAATAAAGTTCTAAATGAATTTGTAATTATTAATTAGGTATCTTTTTATAAAGTAAAATGACTTTAATGTATAAGACTATGCCTATAAATCTATACAAATAATTAAAATTGGAGTGGCTTTTTGTAATATCAAACGAACAGCTTTTAAAAAAAAACATTTTAAAGCATAAATGTGACCTACAAAAAAAAAAACATTTTTAAAATTATGTCTGTCAGTCTGTTTGTTCCGGGTTATCCTTGGCTTTCTCTGACATATAGCTTATGTCATAAGGTGTAATTTTTGTTCGACTAGCTTCACCCAGTGGCTTAACCCGCGGTTTACTTATAAAAATGGAATAAAGATGGGTCTTTGCTCCTCCTAGTAAAATACTTAGCTATTAAGGGGCCCCCGGAGGCTGAATTGTCCATACAAACGGTATACCAAGATCATTTGCAGTATAAACATATTTCCACGATGATATGTTGATATTCGGACTTAGACTGTATTTATTTAGGTTATAACGTCTTTATTTTTGAAAATAAACTAATCTAGAATAAAATATAATCAAATTAAATTTTACATATTTTACATTGTAAATGTCATGTTTTCATTTTGTTTTTTTCTGTCTTAAAAACAAAAATATTTCTAATATTGTTTCATCAATAACATATCTCATATTGTTATACTACTACTTACACAAAATAAATCGAAAAAATATTGAGTTTTCATTCATGATTTTCGATATTACGAAACACGTCCATATTTTCACAAATTTCAAGCAATTAGTAGTGCTATCGCATCAAAAAATATTTCAATGTGTGTGTGATTCGTGTCAGTCAAATAATGATAACCGAACCTTCTACGAGAGAGTCCGAATTACTACGAATGAATGTCAATCCACATACACACATACAGCGGTGCACTCGTATCTACGTTGTATTTTGTCAAACAGAGACAGCAATATTTTACGAACAAATTTCAACTTGCAGTTTCGAGTGTCGTACGCCGGCCTCTTAAGCCTTTAATTTCCTTCAAATTTTAAAAATTATTCAAACTTAATGCGAAATCTAGAAATTTGTTTACGTCACATTCGCGGTTTTGAATGCCCTATGTCAATTTCATAGAAAATATTTCTGATACAAGTTGCCTTACCTGTTGCTTCCTGATAGTGGATTTGGGCTTTTGATCTGATAAAAAAATACTTTCAAAGTGACGGTGTAACAATTAAAATGATGGTTCTGTATGTTTATTTACATTTAGCGATTAATTTGAATTATCAAGATAGTAGAGCTACTGGTTTCAGCACGAATGGGTCAGCTCAACCGGGGCAGTACTACCCTCACACAGAAGACCATCCTAATAATGACAGCATTCTTGCTGTCGTATTTCGTTGGTGAGTGTGAGACCGGAGGTCCAATAATGCAGAGGCATCTCACTAAGCCACCATAGTGAGGGTCACCATGCTGCATTGTCTACCCTCACAATGAGGATGGTGACCCCTACTCCTGGATTCTACTCATGCTTTCCATCAGGCAGATTAGAGTCACTTTTATAAGTTATAAAGCTTGTCTAAAATAAGTAACCTAAGTTATATCTTAAATCATTGGCTATCTGCCAGTGAAAGTTCCTTCAAAATCGTGTCAGCCGTTCTAGATTCGCAACAGACAGACGAAAATATTCAAAATTGATTTTTATATAATTTCCGTATACATTTTTATATGCATTATGGGAAGTTGTGAATTTGAGACACTTCACCAACAACCCAGTCCTAATGTCCAATCTTCAGTAATTGGAGAGGAACAACAAGAAGAAGAAGACCAACAACCCATAACGTCCCACTGCTGGGGTCAGGTCTCTTCTCAGGAGAGGGTTAAAGCCATACGTCCCCACGCTGGCAGAGTGCGGGTTGGGGACTGTCAAGACATGTTGTGGTTACGTAATCTTGCCGTTGGATTTTTGAAGCCACCCGAAGGTCCGGGACCGACTGCTTTACGTGACCTCCGCATCACGGAAGTGCTTATAATATATCATGCCACAAACGGTCACCCATCTAGGTACTGACCGCGTCGTCGTTGCTTACCATCGGTGATGGTTTCCAATCACCTAAGGCCGGAGTTTGACTTACATGTTTCTGAGACACTTCAATTTTGATTTATTGTTATGGACCAAGGAACCCTAAATTGTTGTTACGGTCGGCCATTTTTTTCGAAGTCTCGTAAAAGTTTTCGAATTATCCAATGATATTTTATGTATAAAAAGAGGCAGATATGTTTCAAGCGCACGCTAAGTGAAGACTCGAAAACAGGCCAATTGGGACGTTTCGTCTTTAGTCGCGTCCAACCAAACACTAAGTAGTCACGTGTAGCGAATTATCAAATTATACGCAAAATGCCGTCCTGTGTGTTTAGAAAGTGTATGTGGAGGAACGGGAATCGTGTTCCTCCAACACGAGAGGGAGGATCCTCCGACCAGGCGAGGTGATCATGCCTGGTGGGCCACTGCCCAACAGTTGATGTTGGGATATTGTATATATGCTAATCGGCGCGAGAATATTACTTTCGCGATGCAGGATTAGTAGTTACTCCGTATAGATCGTTACGTGTTTTCTCCGTAGTTCAATGTTCCTTCGGTAGATGGCGCTGTTGTATGTTTTTGCTTGCGCTGAATGTGGAAGTCGCCACATGTACAAATTATTGTTCTAAAATTAATAAAACACAAGAGATTTCCTATCAGATGTAAGTACATTAAATATATTTCGATTTATTAGTGTATTTGAATAAAATTTGCATACTAATGTTCTTAAATAATGGTGGTAAAGAAACGAGACAGTCAATACTTTTTGTCGCGAGCACGATAAAGACGCATACACTGCGAATATAGATTATAAGTACAGAAGCGAACATCGTAGGCTCTAAAGTAAGAATTACCCTGTTGTACAGTTTCCTTTAACTGTTTTTTAATTAATTAATAATATTTGTTGTTTAATTATTTGTGATGTTTTAATATTTATCATAGACCATCCAGCACACAACTACTACAGCAAATTGAATTATTTATTTAGAATTATAGTATTTTTTTATTTTTAAGGTTTCCGTCTTCAAGAGTGGATTGCAATTGTTCGTAAACAAAGAAACGAATCAGACTGGGTGCCTTTAAAAGCCAGCAGAATTTGTATCAATACCGAAATAAAAAAACTTTCAAAAAGGTAGAAAAATAAATAAATGAAATCTATTCGAAGGTGTTTAATTATTGACTATTGTGTTACTATGGTGATTATTTGTTAAACAAAATATTTTTAAGAAGTTTTTATTATTATTAGGTAGGTATATTGATATTGTTCAAGTGTGTTTAAATGGATAATAAATAAATATATATTATCTGTTTCATGGAATTTTGTTTCTTACCTACCAACGAAATATCCTGTGAATGTTCAACAAAATCATAGTCTATGGTTCAACGTAACACTTGAAGTGCAATCGTTCCAATTATAGCTATCTTTTTTACTCACGTGCTTATCCCATCTTTTGTACTTTTCATTAATACTACTTGTCAACATGTGTGCATTATATTGGTATGTATATATGGCGAGCACAGATTTGAAGAGTCTGTTTCTATGAAGGTAACATATCTTGTATTTAAAATCATTGGAATTATCGTTATAAATGTGTTTCGGTGTGGAGTGGGCTCGTGTGGGGTATAACGTGTGGGAATGCCTTTGTGAGGTGCGGGTTCGAATCTGGACTGTGTAATTACGGTATTTAAAGGTATTGTGGCGCGCATTTTGTAAAGTACCGAATGTTGAACGGAATAAAAAGCGCTTTGAGGAGAACATTATAACTTTTTTTTAATCAATTGACTTTTATGCTATCTGTATAAATAAATTAAATTGAAATGTTTGTTTGTGATTTTAAATTAACATATTAGAGTTTTGCCTGTCTGTTTGTTACGGGTAATCTCTGGAACGGCTGGACCGATTTCGACGGGACTTTCACTGGCAGATAGCTGATGATATAAGGAGTCACTTAGGATAATTATTTTTAGACTAGCTTAGCTCCGCCGCGTTACTTGCGGCTTACAACAATGACCATATATAAAATTCTCATAGCTCATAGCCAATCAATCTCATAGCCAGTCTCATATATAAAATTCTCATAGCTCATAGCCAATCAATCTCATAGCCAGTCTCATATATAAAATTCTCATAGCTCATAGCCAATCAATCTCATAGCCAGTCTCATATATAAAATTCTCATAGCTCATAGCCAATCAATCTCATAGCCAGTCTCATATATAAAATTCTCATAGCTCATAGCCAATCGATCTCATAGCCAGTCTCATATATAAAATTCTCATAGCTCATAGCCAATCAATCTCATAGCCAGTCTCATATATAAAATTCTCATAGCTCATAGCCAATCAATCTCATAGCCAGTCTCATATATAAAATTCTCGTATCACGCTGCTTGTAATTAAACTCCTCCGAAACGGCTGCACCGATTTCTATAAAATTTTGTGTGAATATCGGTTAGATCTGCCAATCGGCCAACATCTATTTTTCATACACCTAGGACGCGAGCGGAGCCGCAGGCATCAGCTAGAATTAGTATAGACATGCGTCATATCGTGCGTTCCCACAAACATTCTTAAATAGGAAAGCAAAGGATGGCCAAACATAAATCCTTCCCCGTAAAGTACGTGCTAAGTAAAATAGCAAACACATACATCCGCTTTCAATATTCGCAAGGAATTACATTATTTACTTTTACAGGTGTAAATAGTAGACTTGAGAAATATGAGAATTCGCAGTTTTTTATTTTTTTTAACTTGCAACACTGAAGAACATATATTTTGTTCCTTGCGTCGTTATCCTCAATTCTGAGGGTCGTGACTAGGAAATCGAGGGAACTCGTCAAATATCATAGGCACAATTTATTGTCGCGATTTGGGTACTCGGAATAGTTTTTCTTTGAAGTCGGTTTCTTTTTGTTATAATTATGACCTAATTAATACAAGATACAATGAAATATTGAAAGCTTACTTGTAAACAAGTGATGTCATTACACTTATTTTGTTTTTCAGATGTGTTGTGACACAATTTAACTGCACAACTCGTGAATTATTATTGTAAATACACAGTTATATTATACATAGAAAACACCCAAACTCTGAAACAAATATTTCTTGTTAACACAAACTTTTGATCAGACCCGGGAATCGAACCCGAGATGCGCTACTACTGCACCACCGAGGCAGTTTTAATAATATTTAAAGTTAAATTTAAAGATATTTTTTTAACCAATCATATATGTCAACTGTCAGATTCGATTTCGCGCCATTTTTGTTTTGCCGCGTCACTTTAAACCCTATTGAACAATTTCTTAGTATAGAAAGCATTAAAAAAAAACTCGGGATCAATTTGTGGTCTCACAATATTTGTGAAAAGGCAGTGTATGCTTCTCAGAAGGCGCCTAACACATGGTCTTTATATAAATTGTCGTTTTGGAGTTTGAAGTTCTTGACCGCCCACCGGAAAGGTCGGCGTGTTTGTCAAACTACGAATGAATGACATTGCAAAAAATTAAAAATATTATACTTAAAATTTATTGTCTATGAAGAGGATGAGTGATTGATCTTTGATTTGAAGATGAGGTCTAGTTTTGTTTCCTTGTTTTGTACACGCTTTATATTAGCTTAAAACTTAGGTACAAATTTGCGCTAAGCTTTGGTCATTTTAATTTATGTCTCTTTGACACCTTCAGTGCTGATAGCCGAGTGGCTTTAGGTGAAGGAAACAATCACCGAGGGTAAGCAACAACGGCGCGATCTGACCTAGATGGGTGACCTTTTGTGGCATAATGTAGCCGATCCATTGTTCATTGCACTGAAATCAGCGTGGCCCTACTACCTACTTAACTTTTATCTGTAAAGTTCGCCATGGTTTTATCTAATAGTAGTCTTTATTAGCTATAATAACTAGATATCAATCCTACTAATATTATAATCGCGAAAGTTTGTGAGTATATATGTATGTTTGTTGCACTTTCACGCATAAATAAATAAATAAATAAACAAATATTTCGGACATCTGATGAATCTGAAAATGGATTTAGATGAAACTTCACAATATTTATATATGGCTTACATATCGGAATAGCACATAGGCTTATATTTACCGTCATGACGGACCTGCACGTTTAGTATGTGAATAAATATAAAGCGCCTCATCATCATCATCATCATCATCATCAGCCTATCGCAGGTCACTGCTGGACATAGACCTCTCCCATTGCGCACCACTCTGACCGATTTTGAGCTTCTCGCATCCAGCTCCTGCTAGCCATCTTACGCAGGTCGTCACTCCATTTTATTCTTTAAGACCTGCGTGAAGCGCCTACTCACTTTAAAACTCAGAACACGTTGTTGCCTATTGCTATAACTTTTCTTGCAGGCGCTATTGAAGAACGATTAACATTAATGTTTGACTCACGACTTAGAACGGAAAATCGATAGATGTTAGTGAAATAGATAAATTGGGTTAGATTGGCATCGAAACCATGAACTTAAAATCAGCTGCCAGACTTACTAATCACTATTAAAATATATAGGTTTATTAGACTGAAACTTTCAACCGAAGTGTGATCCTTGTAATGACGTACGGCGCCGAGACGTGGATGATACTGACATTAGGCTACTCCATTAACATAGAATAGCTCTGTTGAGCCATGCTTGGAGTCTCTCTTAAGTGGCCGTGGTCGCCGTGGATAAGGGTGTTCTGGAGTGGAGAGCGCATCTGATATTTTTTTGATATTTAAGCCCACCAAAGTGACTATACTCTGCCTGATGGAAAACATGAGTTCAACAATATACATCATCATTGTGAGGGTACGCAATGCAGCATGGTGACCCATACCATGGCGGCCTAAGAATGATGCAGAATGATTGGGACTCCGGTCTCACACTCACCCGTTGGTGGTATTTATTTAAATGCGACAGCAAGAATGCTGTCATTATTAAGATGGTCTTTTGTGGGACGCTAGTACTGCCCCGGCGATGCGGCCTATTCGTGCTGAAATCAACGTGGCTGCCCCCTTTTTAGGGTTACATAGTTCATGACTCGGAACCCTTATAAATTCGTCATGTCCGTCAGTCCGTCCTCGACATACCGTCCAAACGGTTAGCGTCCAACGTGTTACGCTCCAAAAGTTTTTATTTGAGGTCCTTCGCCTACACGTAAAGTGGGGATGATTTCCTTTTCTCGCGTCTACCCCATTATATGGGATATCGTTAGATAGGTCTTTTAAAAACGTGAAGAAGTTGCTAAGATGATTTTTTGATTTAGGTGTCCGTTTGCGAGTTATTTAACGTTAAAGGACATTTTGTAGCATAAACAGGGCGCCCCCCCCTTCTAGAAGCTGAACGGTGGGTTCACATCATGATGGTAGTCCATATGATAAACTTTAAAAGAAAATTATAATGGGCTACATAGCTTTCTTAGTTCATGAGTTATAAAGGCCTAACTTGTAAAATACGCTTAGGCTTGAAAAACTTTGTACAAAAACAACGAAATAATAAGCAAACATAACAGTATACGAGTACGGAACCCTATTTCATAGCATTTGTCATTACAGCGGCAACATATATCATGGTTCATGAGGTACAGTATGGTGACAGACGTATTGCAGTCGTAGTAAGAGAGTCTCATTTTACCCTTTGGTTATGGAAGCCTAAAAATTTTGATTTCATCATCATCATCAACAGCCTTTAACAGTCCTATGCTGGACATAGGCCTCTCCTTAGAAAGGAGGTTTTGACCTACGTATAGGGTTGGTTAAAAGTTTTCCTTCTCTTTGAATGGATGTTGTCTTGCGTAGTTTATCCCTTAGTCGCCTTTTACGACACCTGCGGGATGGATAGGGGTGGTGACACTCTGTATTCTTAATCCGTTACCACACGAACGAAAATTTTGATTTAAACTTTACTAAAAAAGAAGCATCTGCTTTATTCAAACATTTTCTCCCTAACTTTATACTGTTTTTTCCATTTCATTTCCCATTTTATTACAAATAAAAGTTAAATTACAATTGTTTATTCCACTCATAAAATGAAACGTTCAAATATGTTTTATTTGCGAAATAAATCGCTAGATATTTGTGTAAAATGTTAAAATATTGTTTGATTGTTATATATGGGATATTATGTGTAGCAGGTATATTCAATTTTGTATATTTATTAACTACTATTGTATATTCCGAAAGTATCAGCCCTAACAACCCCCGTTAGCCAAGTTTCAAAGGGTTTTTGTTTTCTTCTGGGAGGCTGTTCAGTAGATTTTCGCGAAAGTGTAATAAGTATTCATACATTTAAACAATCCTTACAAACTTTCACAAACTATGTAATATTAGTAGGATTATTATCAATAGAAAAGTATTACATCAATTTTCTCTCGCAGTGCGTGAATAGTGTAGTTGTTTATAATGTATCTATTGCCCTGAGAAATGTGGGTTCAAAATACATGGGACAATATTTTATGTGAACCACAAAGAACAACAGTTCTGAGTCTGGGTATTATTTGTGTCCATATACAATGGCGGATTCAGTATGTATTTGGTAGAAGTTGTCTTTAAAAAACAAAAAATGTCAAATTGATTTTGTGATGATTGCCTTGGTAATACTGTGATAGATAGATATAGTAGATTGTTAAGTACAATATGTCATGTGTGTACATTCACAATAAAACGTATAACATAAGAATTCTACTATTACTTACTGTTCTAGTTCTGCTTAATTTAAAACTAAATGACGTTGTGAAGCAGGTGCCCGAAAATATACTATTCACTATTTCTTTCCCAACAGCCGTCATTAAGATTTCCAGACACAATGGCCGAGAAAAAAGTGTTAATCTGGCTCTAGAGACAGTCTTCGAGTTCGACAACGATGATAAAAAGAACGATGTCAACATTCTGAATAAAGTACAAAGATTTATCGGCAAAGTTAAACACGTTATCGAAAACAGTCAAACAGCAAGACGTCAATTAAGTGATACCAACGTAAAAGTATTCACAAACTTCATAGTTGATGTTATACAAATTCTTATTCAATACGATGATAAAACGTTGGAAAATATTGCTTCAATTATAAGCGAAGAAATGGTAAACCATCAGTACGATGGCTGCAAATTTTATGAGCTAACAGACAATATTGAACTGCAAAAACCTTTCGCTAAAAATCTAAAAGAGATTAAATTTAAAGGAGGGGCAGATATTAAGAACGATTTAAAAGCTATATCTAATAAATTGAGTGAAGAAATATATGCAAAGCCTGAGAAAGAACTGTTAGATGTAATAAATACTGTATATCAAGACTATTCTTTAGATAAACTGCACAAGTTTTTAAAAGGTATTGATGATTATAGACAGAATTCAAAAGATAATAATAATATAACGAAAGTAATAAGTGAAGGTCTGAAAACTATAGTATTTGATCACTATACGAATTTAACTATCCATTTGAGAACATCTCTGCTTTCAAAATTCCAAAATTACATGAAGTATTACAATGAAAATATAGTTCACAAGGTAACAGCAGTGACGAAAAATAAACAATCATTACGAACTCTTAGACAAGTATACATAGAAAAAGAATCACCTGATGAAAGCGATCACGTAAAAAGGGCTTCAAAAACCAAATCCAAAAAGCAAACGTCTCCAAGCCAACGTCCACTCAACGTACCTACAACAATGAAATCGAAATCTGAATACAGTAAAGAAATTTTACGCAGTAACAAATATGTAAGACATAACAAAAAATACAGATTCATGAAGATATCAAAAACGTCTGAAGAAAATCCAGCTGTTATACCCAAGAAACAAAGTAGTGGAACTACTAAAGAATTAAGAACTTTAAGGCAGATGTACGTTGAAAAGAACATAGATTTAAAGTATGATCCAGACGCTTACAAACATTTGACGACAGCCAAAAAGAGTAAAACTAAAAAACCTTTAATATACCATTCGAACTCGCCTACAACACACAAACGTACGTACAAAAGAGAAAAACTTAAAAGAAATAAACCTAACAAATATACCGACAAATCTCAATATGAAAAGCAACCCAAAGTGGAGGACAGTTTTCACGAATACAGTCCTGATAAAAGTGACAAGTCAGTAGAAAGAATTTTGACCGATTTCGTTATAGATTTTTCATCTGAAGCCAAGACAACCACGCCATTTAAACTGACAAAAATGGCTAGATTCTTCGGACAAACGTTTATTGACAAAGATCTAGAGTATTATGAGAACACACCAGGATTTAGAAGTGAAAAGAAGAAATTGACATTCAAAACTTTATATCCAACATTCGTGATTGATTGGACTACTCCTGTAAGGCATGGCAAAAGACAATTTGGTGGTATGTCAGAATTTAAAGTACGATCAGCAAAGCATGAAGGTGACAGAGGCCATAAAATGAATACGCACCGACCGGGAAGTGGTAGTAGGATAAAACTGGAGAAAAATCTAGATTATTCAATTGAAGTAAAGAGACCAAAGAATTTGGAATTGGGAGTACATAAAAGAAGAAACAAGAAAAGCTCCAGGTGAGGTTTACTTTATTTATGAGTACATAATTATATATGTCGCTAACTACCTTCGTAAATTCATAAATCTTTACTAAATAGGCAACTAACAATTTTATTAGAATTTATTTACCTCATCGCACCAGGACAAACTATCAGCACAGGCAACAGCCTATGCTGAATTGGAGAAGCTTCAATTGGAGAAGCCTATGTCCAGCAGTGTACAATATAGTCCACGGCTGGAAATAGGCTTCTCCAATTGGTTGCCACCTTGATCGAATTTAGACTTCTCGCATCTAGGCCCTTCCAGTTATCATAAGTAAATCGTTAACTCACCTGACTTGTTCAAAATAAGAGTTAATAATTAAGCCTTTAAAACATAACAATATCTGTATTTTCTTTTGATAATAACCAATTATAATGTCAGGAAAGTACAAAATAATGTAACAGAAAAATTTGATTTCAGACACCAACACGAAAATCAACATGAAGACAAACCAAAGATACGTAGCGGTCATTTAAAAAAGGCAGTTAAACATCACTCAGTACATGCTCCAGTACTGCAAAGACACGACACGGAATCTGTAGATGAAAAACCTAAGAAGTCCAGGGATCCAATGATCTTAGCCAGACAATATGAATTACCACTTCACTCTGATAGAAAACAATTTAGGCGACATTTCACAAAACCATCGTTGGGTTCTGAAGAAGGTCTTTCTATAGAAGGACTATAATCCAACACACGTAAGATCTATTATAGAAGAAATAATAGTCCTAATACTACAGATAATTTCGATAAAAATGTACAAGTTTTACGACGTATAGAAAATTTAGAAAATGAAATAGAATTAGTGAAAATTCGGATAAAGAATGATACATATGCAAAGAAAGTTCTAAGTAAGAGTAATTCGAATGTTAAAAATAAAGCTGAGACACTCAATAATGTCAATAGCGTTATACATAAAGCTAATTCAATGACCAAGGCAACTGAAGGTACGACCACAAGAAGAGATGAGAACATGGGTGAAGTTCCTGAGAGAAAAAATACTAACGCTGATGGACAAATTAAAGATATTTCAGAAAAGAAAGATACAAATAACCATATGTTTTATAAACAATCTGTTGTTACGGAAAGAGAATTTATAGAAAGAAAACCTGACTACTATCAACACAAAAGCCAATCAAGTACTACACAAACTGTACAGGAAGCGTATATTTTGGATTCTATAAAAGATAAAGATAGGAAGGCTTATCCTAGTTTTGATAAAACGCAAGATATAATAACAGATCAAGGTGACACAGATGTTAAATCTGAAAAAACGATTAAGAGTCAAAACAACAAACACGTTGAAAATGAGGCTAATGAAAATAACATGCGGAAATCTATAAAAGAAATTGATGAAAAAGATAAAGAAATTACTAGTAAGAAAGGAACTTCAGAAAAATCTTTCTATTTTAGAAACAATGAAGTATTGAGTGACATCAAGTTCAATGCAAGTGCAGATGAATCTGTGAAACACAAGTACAGTCCCAAACTAAGTCATGTTAAAGATGATTCACTTCATAATGGAAGTGATAACAGTACTTGGGTTGAAGTAGTCTATAGAGAAAGACAGTTCAAAAACAAAAATGACGAGAAACAAGCCAAAGAAAACGAAATAAAAAATTATACAAAACCACACACAGATAAAACTGAATCGAAAAACCTAAAAGATAGGACAAGTAATTTAAGAGTTTACGAAGATTTCGTGTTTAGAGCAACTGATGGGAATCAAAATTCCACACACACTACACTTGGGAGCACTGAGAAAAATGGCGCAGATCTATTTAAAGGTATTGAAGAAACTACCGTAGATATTATTGCTGGAATAGAAAAGAATGTTCGAAAACAAACATCAACAGCTAATACAGCGACAACCGTCACAGAAGCTGAGACTACTGCTAAACAACTTAAAATAGAAGATAAAAGAACGACTGGTGATGGTAACACTGTACAGAATCAAAAAGAAGAGAAAAATAAAGAAGAATTGAGCACTACACCTTCTATAAGTAATGGTAATGATGCGTTAGTTCAAAAGTTTGAAAATAAAAATAATACAATAGTTTCTAATGTGACTGTAACTTAATTTTATTAAAGTTAGCTTATATATTCCTGGTTTTATTGTTGTCATTTCTTATTATTCTGTTTGACATACTTGTTATACAAGGATCTTTATCATTTTGACTGCACGTTTGGCCTAGTGGTTTAAGCAATCGCCACGCCGGTCTCTACGGCACCAAGTGTCAAATCCAATGAGGGATAACACTTTATTTTATTTTGATGTGAAACATCTATAGGCGCACGTATGTGAAACATCTATAGGCGCACGTATGTGAAACATCTATAGGCGCACGTATGTGAAACATCTATAGGCGCACGTAAAATATTTATTTCTGGATTTCTGGCCTGGCGACGCCTGGCGACTGGCGACGCCTGGCGACGCGTCGCCACGGCACGCTATACGATGGTATATATATACAGTCTATATGCAGTAGTGTGTACGGTGTGGCGTAAATTATAATTATAATTATAATTATACTTATAATATAATTATATAATTATAATTATTATAATTATAATTATACGCCACACCGTACTATTTTAATAATTAGTAATATTTTATTTTATCATTATGACATATTTAGTTCCTATTACAATATGTTCTTTTCTGCATATTACTTTTACAAAATAATGGCGATGTTTCACATCTGCCAGGCGTCCCGTGAAGGCTCACATTTTTTTTATTTATTTAGAACAAAAATCAGTTACATGCTAAATTATTAACTAAATAAAATTTCTTAATATAAACATATAACCCACACCACTGTTCACGGATTAACAAAAATACTATTGAAAAGAAACAGGTCAGAATTTGACTGCCTTGTTGGTCTAGTGGTTAGCGTATGCGGCTGCTGATCAAGAGGTCTCGGGTTCGATTCCCGGGTCGGACCAAATGTTTGTGTGATTCGCAAATATTTCTTTCGAAGTTTGGGTGTTTTCTATGTATAATATGTGTTTATTTACAAAAAAAAAGTATGTTTATGTATTTATATCAGTTGTCTAGTTATCCATAATACAAGCTCTGCTTAGTTTGAGGACTAGATGGCGTTGTGTGTAAAATGTCCGAAATATTTATTTATTTATTTATTACTTTATTTTTATATGTTACAGTGATGCTTAGGGACTTCACACACTGGCCACGCGCCCACGCGCCTGGGCGCGTGGCCAGTGTGTGAAGTCCCTTAAATACATGTAAACCAGTGTAAGTATACAACAAGGGTAACTTTGTGTGATTCAAAAATGGTTTCCTTTCTTCAAAAGGCCAACCCAGACCCTATACTGCACTCACATAGTTCTCTTTAATATTGTACACGGACTTAAAAAAAAAAAAGACACCTCTGTGGTTTGTTTCGGCGTTTCTTCTCAGAGTGAGTCGTAGGAAATGCCGGCGCCTTCTAGCTATAAGTCCGACTTGTAAAAATGTCTGAAAAGATTTACTTACAGAAATAAATATCATTTATCATTTATCAGTTGTTCTAAGTTTGGATGTTCTTTGTCTCCGTTTCATGTATGTTTGTAAAGTCCCAGCGACACTGGATGTATATTTTAATAAACAAAAAAAGTTGTGGTCTTATTGATAATTAAAAGAAATTTGCATGGTTTTTAGGGTTAGGTAGTTCATGACTGAACCCTTATAAATTCGTCATGTCCACGACCTCGGCCTACTGCCCAAACGGGTGGTGCTAGAAAGATGAAACTTTTCACGAATATGTGTTGTAATTACAACACAAGTTGATAAAGTGCTACAATAAAATTACGAAAAATATTTTTATTTGGAGTAAAAAATTAATGATAGTAGTCCACACATCGAACTTTAAAGGACAACTATAGCGGTTTTGATAACATTTTTATTTCAGGAGTTATAGGGGCCTAACTTTTAAATACACTCGGAAAACTTCGTACAGAAATAAAGAAATAATAAGTACTTAAACTTAACAAATCAGACAGAATCTAGGGCTGGGCGCCACCACAATGTGGCGATATCGACCCACACTAGGGTAACCTAAATGAGATGCAATTTTACGCCCCGCTTAAAGGAGTCAGGACATAGTAGTGAGTGTTTGACTGCTCGGCACAGGAAACCAAACCGTTTAAGTCTAGTGCGTATTTCTAGCACTCTGAAGCGGTGACTTCGAAGTCCAGCACTTGTTCTCCTGTAGAGGAAGGCTCAGCTATTATTAGACTCAATATTGTAGTATAGATACATACATATATGTCAGCTTGACGCGTTTATAGGCAAGTTGTCCTAGGTGATTAGAGGTCCCAACAGCCGTGAAGCATAGTTGGAGGTCCGCAACCAGCCCGGCCCCGAGGGTGATTCGTTGAATACACTGGGATGTACCTCAGTTATAGGGTACGGCATAAGTTGTTGCAAAAAGATGGAAAAAAAATGCAATTTAAAGTTGAAAAACTCGCAAACGGATACCTTTTGTTTTTATTTATTTATTTTATACTAGCTTTCGCCCGCGGCTCCGCCCACGTGTATGTCGGTTTTCGCGATAAAAAGTAGCCTATGTCCTTTCCTAAGTTCAGTTCTATCTTCATACCAAAATTCATCAAAATCGTTTCAGTGGTTTAGGCGTGAAAGCATAACAGACAGACAGACAGAGTTACTTTCGCATTTATAATATTAGTAGGGAATAGGGAATTTAAACCTACCAAAGTGACTCCACTCTGCCTGATGGAAAGCATGAGTAGAATCCAGGAGTAGGGGTCACCATGCTTATTGTGAGAGTAGAGCATGCTGGTGACCCATACCATGGCGGCCTGGTTAGGTAACTTTGCATCATTCTCCCGGCGTTCGGAGGCCGGGAGAATGATGTAGAATAATTGAGCCTCCGGTCTCACACTCATCAACGAAATACGACAGCAAGAATGTCATTATTAGGATGGTCTTCTGTGTGAGGGAGGGTACTGCTCCGGTCATTCGTGCTGAAATCAGCGTAGTTTTACAACCTAAATCAGAAAATCATATTACCAATCTTTTAATGTTTTAAATAAACCTATCGAATACCCCACACGATGGGGTTCCCACTAGAAAAAAAACACACCTTACGTGTAGGGGAGGTACCCCTAAAATATTTCGTAATTTTATTGTACAAAAACGCATGTACATGCAAAGTTTCATCTTGCTATCACTTACTGTTTGGATGGTAAGCCTTGGACGGACGGACGGACGGAAGGACGGACATGACGGAACTATAAAGGTTCGAGTCGTGAACTTCGACTAAAAACTATGTTTAGTTTGGAATCAGCCAAGTTGTATACGTTTTGCAGTTTCGTAAATAGAAAAAAAGCGGCCAAGTGCGAGTCGGACTCGCCCATGAAGGGTTCCGTATCAACAAGTAACATTATATAAAAGTTCTTGTAGTTCGTTGATTGAATGAAAGGTAAATTGCTGTTTACGCTTTATGACGTAGGTATTAAAAAAAACTACTAACTAGATCTCGTTCAAACTAATTTTCGTTGGTAGTTTACATGATAATGTACAACATATATTTTTTTTAGTTTTATCACTCTCTTATTTTAGAAGTTACAGGGGGGGGACACACATTTTTCCACTTTGGAAGTGTCTCTCGCGCAAACTATTCAGTTTAGAAAAAAATGATTTTAGAAACCTCAACATCATTTTTGAACACCTATCCATAGATACCCCACACGTATGAGTTTGATGAAAAAAATTTTTTTGAGTTTCAGTTCCAAGTATGGGGACCCCCAAAATGTATTATTTTTTGTCCATGTTTTTGTGAAAATCTTAATGCGGTTCACAGATTACATCTACTTACCAAGTTTCAACAGTATAGCTCTTGTAGTTTCAGAAAAAAGTGGCTGTGACATACGGACGGACAGACAGACAGACAGACTTGACGAATCTATAAGGGTTCCGTTTTTTGCCATTTGGCACCGGAACCCTAAAAAGGAAAAACGTTTGTAACTTGGCTTTAGGGGCTAATGGCTATAGCCGCGATGTATCAAACTACTTTTATCACATTCTTCCGTGTACAATCCAAATCCGTAGCTCATTCAAAGACTTGCAATTTCTCACAAATCTATTGTGCATTTTGATTCAAAAATTCCGCAAATTCTCAAGTACTTCTCCATATTACCGGATAACTATTGTAGTGTAGGACACCATTGACAAATAGTCGGCGCGTATTCTCATAGAGCATGGGTTTTAGGGTTCCGTTCAATGGTTCAAAACGGAACCTCATTGCTAAGACTTTGCTGTCCGTCTGTCTGTCAACAGGGTGTATCTTATGAACCGTAATAAATAAATATTTCGGGCATCTTACACACAGCATCATCATCTAATCCCAAACTACACATAGCTTGAATTATTAAACAACTGATATAAATACATAAACATACTTTTTTTTGTAAATACATACATATTATACATAGAAAACACCCAGACTTCGAAACAAATATTTGTGAATTACAGAAATATTTGGTCCGACCCGGGAATGAACCCGAGACCTCTTGATCAACAGCCGCATACACTAACCACTGGACCAACAAGGCAGTGATAGCTTGACAGTTGAGATTTTCAGAGAAAATATAATTCTGTTGCAGTGCAGATACTCGGAATAGTTTTTCTTTGAAGTCGGTTTTAGAAATTATCCGTAAATGTCCTTTACATACGGACCTTTTCGCTATTTTAGTCGGAATAGTTTTTGTTAGTAGTCGTTTAATTGTTTTTTGTTGTCTTAACTTTTAATTTCGTTTAATTAACAATACTAATAAAAAGATTTTGTTTCGAAAAAAAGGTTTTTTATTCTTTAAATTTTATTAATACCGTAAAACATCTGAAATGTATAGATAAATGTACGGCACCCTTCTTGCACGAACCTAACTCGCACTTGGCCGATTTTTTTATAGTTTGTTGTACTTATCATACGCCTATATGATTGGGTTGTGTGAAGGAATGTATGAATGAAATGCATCTCACTTTCGAATACTTTTTTTTGGTTGCTCACATAACTATTATTGTATGTATGTTTATAATCTCGTATACCGTTAAAAGGGTATTGAATGAAGGTATAGGAATTTACTGTGCTAACTTTGTGTCTAGTGTGTAATTGCTTTTGTGTTCCGCGGGAATAAAATGCAATACGGGAGGCTTTCACACCCAAGTTAATAATAATAATTTCTCTTTATTGCATAAAATCAAGTTTTACAAAATGGATATTTCCCAAACTAGCGTGAGCTGTATGTTTAAAAAAATATATTACACAATTATGCGCAGTAAATTCACAAGTCACATCATAGCCAAATATTGACAGCATAACACTTCCGAGTGCCATGTATTCTTTCTGTGCATGCGTGCGTGTGTGTGTGTGTGTGTGTGTGTGTGTGTGTGTGTGTGTGTGTGTGTGTGTGTGTGTGTGTGTGTGTGCGTGCGTGCGTGCGTGCGTGCGTGCGTGCGTGTGTGTGCGTGCGTGCGTGCGTGCGTGCGTGCGTGCGTGCGTGCGTGCGTGCGTGCTTGCGTGCGTGCGTGCGTGCGTGTGTGTGTGTGTGTGTGTAATTTTTAATAATTAGTTTTATTTTACGTCAACTAATAAATTTTCAACCTCATTGTTATCCAAACCTTTAAGCCATAGTTAAGTTAATTTGGCGTAAGTGATTAGTAACAATTGGAGATTTCTGTTCAAGGATGCCATAGGGCCAAAAATAGCGCTTTATCGGCATAATATTGTTTTTGATATTAACTACGATTAATTACATCAATTTTTGTTTGTTTGTTGGCCTTATGGCATGCTTGAACAGTAATCTCCCGTACCCCGCATGCGGGCTCTAACGACCAATGAAAATGCGCCTTTACTGAAGATGGTGCCCGCATTAGTGCAGTCAGGCGCTTGGAGGGGTCCAGATGGCGTAATAGCAGGTTCCGCGGACCTCTCCTATTTAAGGCTCAGAGTGTAAGGTCAGGTTGTAATTATAGGATAGTCTCAAATCTTAGTTAGAGGCCTTCGAATGGCTTGAACATCAAACTATTAGATTACGTAGCCACTACGTTTGTTGTTAGTCCCTAAACCGTAATCCTTTAGCGTGGGGATGTTTAGTCTTTATCCTCTCCTGAGAGAAGAACCTTGCCCAGAAGTGTGATGTTATGGGTGATTAATGACTAGCTTTTGACTCCCACCGTCTTTACATTCGTTATTGCAGTAAAGTGTAGTCTATGTTCTCCCTCAAGAATTTGAGTACCTTAATATTAAATTATGTATGACTGCCTTGTTGGTCTAGTGGTTAGCGTATGCGGCTGCTGATCAAGAGGTCTCGGGTTCGATTCCCGGGTCGGACCAAATATTTGGGTAATCCACAAATATTTGTTTCGGAGTCTGGGTGTTTTCTATGTATACTATGTATGTTATTACAAAATAAAAGTATGTTTATGTATTTATATCACTTGTTTAGTACATAATATAATATAAAATTTGCTTAGTTTGGGACTACATGATGTTGTGTGTAAAAGATATCCAAAATTTTTTTTTATGTATGTATATTGATATCGGTCTTGGGATCTAATAGCCAAGTGTGAGTTGTGTGAAGATATTATTGATAACACTTCAAAACTCAAAAACTTATAACACCAACATTATCATTATATCGTATCAAGAACCTTTGTAAGTCCACTGTATACATATGTACATCACATTGGTTGGATTGCCTTTTTGGCGCAGTGGTACCGTATGCGACTGCTGCCAATGAGGTCTCTGTTTCGATTCCCGATTCGGACCAAATGTGTGTATGATCCGCAAATATTTGTTTCGGAGTTTGGGTGTTTTCTATGTATAATAGTTTACAAAAAAAGTTTGTTTATGTATTTATATCAGTTTTCTCCTAATCATAGTACAAGCTCTGCTTAGTTTGGTAGTTGATGGCGTTGTGTGTTAGATGTCCGATTTATTTTTCAGGTAAAAATCGGCCAAGTGCGTGTCAGGCCACGCACAGGAAAAAATTTAATATCGTATCCAATAGATAATTGTAATGTTTATGTAATAATGCGTTAATTTTGTATGACGTTTTCCAAGTTAGTGCATTTTACTAGTTAAGTCTCTATAACTCCTAAACTAACAAAAGTCATCTAATCCGTTATAGTTTTCCTTCAAAGTTCATTATATGGACCACCATCACGAATTTTTCCAGATTTTTTGACGTTTTCCAAGTGAGTGCATTTTACTAGTTAAGTCTCTATAACTCCTAAACTAACAAAGGTCATCTAATCCGTTATAGTTTTCCTTCAAAGTTCATTATATGGACCACCATCACGAATTTTTCCAGATTTTTTTAGCCGGCAATTTAGCCTTTAGAGGGGGAGGGACGCCCTGTTTTTACAAAAAATTGCCCTTTATACGGATACCTAAATCAAACATCGTCTTAGAAACCCTTTATTGTTTTTAAAAGACCTATATACCTCACACGATGGGGTAGCCGCGAGAGAAAAAAATCATCTCGTCTTTACGTGTAGGGGAGGTAGGTACCCCTAATAAAAATATTTTTCAAAATTTTATTGGTAGCACTTTGTCGACGTAATTACAACCCATATTCATGCAAAGTTTCATCTTTCTAGCACTTACTGTTTAGACGGTAAGTCAAGGACGGACGGACGGACGGAAGGCGGCCGGACATGACGAATCTATTAGGGTTCCGAGTCATAAGCTTCGTAACCCTAAGAAGATCTTTTTGTCTCTCCTTAGACAAAAAGGTTAGGCAATTTAAGAGATTTTAATTGATTTCCATAATTTCTTTCCAACTTCTGCAATATTTTTTCCCATTTTATTACAAATAAAAGTTAAATTACAATTGTTTATTCCACTCATAAAATGAAACATTCAAATATGTTTTATTTGCGAAATAAATCTGTAGATATTTGTGTAAAATGTTAAAATATTGTTTGATTGTTATATATGGGATATTATGTGTAGAAGGTATATTCTATTTTGTATATTCATTAAATACTAACACAATTTTATTCTAATAATAACAACCAAATAGCCTTAATAACTCAGACATCTGCTTATGAAAGTCCCGTAAATCGGTTAAGCCTTTACAGAGATTACCAGAGACGGAGGGCGTGTCCCTCCTGTTGCCACAATAGCCCTGTGGAGTCGCCACAAAAAAACTGAATGTATCAGGACTCCGGATATAGCAGGAAAGCTCGAATGAGCTGGCTAGATTTTAAACAAATACGACGGAGAAAAACTTAAAACAGGACATTATAAAATGGCGCCTGTTTCCAAATAAGGATAGGCAGAGGCATTTGAAACGCTCACTTTCCGTTACACTCACCCACGAAATACGACACCACGAATGATATAATTTTCAGGGTGGTCTTCTGTTTGAGGACAGTACTGACCCGGTTGAGCCGACCAGCTAAAATCATCGTGGCTTTACTACCTTCATGTGTGCACTTCTAGGGCAGAAAGAAAACATTAGGATTCCCATGCAACAGTAGGTAATCTGCAAGTCATAGGTAAATGGTTTAAGGCACGTCAGGGTCTTTCTAGGGTACACCTGGTTCCTCGACTACTGGCAGGTTGTACTACGACTGGTGTTTCTGAGCCTCCCGAAAGCCTCCAAATAAACTTCACGAATGTTATCTTTTGATAACAGCCGGGAACGACTGCTTAACGAGACCTCCGAATCATGGAAACGCTCATAACATACCATGCCATTAATGATCACTTATCTAGGTACTGATCGCGCCGTCATTGCTTAACCTCATATAGTTTCCGATCACCTAAGGCCACTTGCCTGTAAGCGCTTCTTTATATATATATATATATATATACTAAGCATAATATTTCCACTCTCTGTGTGGTGACGGATTAAGAATACAGAATTTCACCACCCCTGGGCACCCCTCTTTGTACTAATGTTACCACGCCAGGGTAACATTAGTACAAAGACCAAGACAGATTGAAAAAAAAACCTTATACAAATCCGTCTGACCACCGTGGGATAGTAGCTATTTATTTTTAATAGATATTTAATTCACTTTCTCATTACCAGCTGCTGGCATAAATATTTCTAAGAAAATCGGGAAAGACAAGAGTGTCAGTTTGGCTGTTGAGACAGTCTTAGAGATAGATAAAGAAATCAAAGATACCGGCGTTAAAATACTGAACAAAGTAAAAAATTTCATCGGTGATATAAAAAATGTATTTGAAAACAAAAATATCAGCAGACGCAATATGAAACACGAAAAGAAGAACCTATTCACCAATTTCATTGTTAATCTATTACGTAATTTGATTAAATATAAAGATAGTGATTTAGAATACTTGGTATTAATCGTTAACTCTGAACTACAAAAGCGCCGAGGCAGTTTATTAGATGACGAAACTGTTGACAGTGATATTCTAAAAGTGCTCGCTGATAAATTTGCTATAGTTAAAAACAAACCAGCGCATGAAATAAGACATTATTTAAAAGCATTAGCCAATAAATTAAGTGATGAAAAATATCTAAACAAAGAAGAAAAAGAATTACTAGATATAATTAATTCAATGTGTAAACAAGATTCGGTTACTAAATTTAATCAATTTATAAAAGACATAGATGATTATAGACTGAGAGCTAGAAAAAATATTGATCTACAGCAACTTGTCAAGGAGGGAATACAGTCAATACTGTATGAACCTATCTTTCTTCTGCGTGTTGATCTAAAATCAAACGTAACGTCTAGATTGCACAATTATCTAAAATCTTACTACGATCGTAAAAAAGACGATTCGAAATATACGACAAATGCTCAAACTGTATCAGATCTTAGAACTCCAAGCCAAAATTATATGGAGAACATTTTAGATTTAAGCGCTTTAAAACAGTATTATGAAAGTTGGGTACATGACTTAACAGATGTAACAAGCTCGACTACACAAATAACACAACGTCCTCATAGTGTGTCGGTTACAAGAAAAGCCAAGTATGAATCCACTGATAGTGATGATGACACTGATGATTCTGATGATGTAAAACCTAATAAGAAACACAAGGATTCTGTAAATACCAAATATAAAACAATATCTAAGAAGTATGCGACTATGCTTAAAAAACGAATTGATGAAACATCTGAGGAAGACACAACTTTACGGCAACTGTATGTAGAAAACAATTTAGATCTGAAATATGATCCATTTGGTTATGGCCATTCTACAATCGGCGTAAAAGAGAAAAAGAAAATCCGCACTTTATCTACGATACGCAGACCTTATAGAAATCCACTCTTAGAACGGTCCAAATTGAAACGAATCAAAAAACAAGACAGCGATACCTTTGACGAATCAAATGAAAAATTTGATGAAATAGATTCCGATAGTACAGATTTGTCACAATTTACAACTAAAAAACGAATTTCTTCAAAATACACCGGAACACCAGAACGTTTTGGACGCACTCTTAATGACAATTTTGAACCAGAATTCAGAAGTCAAAAGAAAAGTCTTTCATTAAGGACTCTGCGTCCAAAATTTGTGACTACACGAGAAGCAGTCAGGTCAAGAAAATCTAAAGCAGGTTTTGCAGGACATAGGTCTGAATACAAAATGAGATCAGACAAACGAGGCAGTTATGAAGATAGGGAGCTGTACACAGTCAAACCGGGTCTTCCCAATGTAATAGAGTTAGTCACAGATATTGGTTATTCCATCAATATCAAAAAGGATAAAGATCTCGACCTTTGGGATCAAAAACCTGAAGTTCAAAGTTCCAGGTAATTTAATTCTTTTTTACATTGGTTCTAAACTTTTGAGTGCTTGTATTTCATAAATGATACAACATAATATGTATATATGAATTAAGGTAATCACTGCTGAAAATCTTTCTTACAGATATAGTAGAGGACATTATCGGAAACAGGATTCGAGAACTTTCAGAGGTCGACGTAAACCGGTCAATAGCCCATCAATAAGTAGACAGGAGAGAGATTCTTTAAAACCAAAGCCTAAAATATCTAACCACAAACCGATATACCGCCGTTATAACAGACAACACAATGTCCGCAGACTGCAATATAGAAGATATAATACAGAAGTGCCCATCAAAGATCTCTCACTTGTAAGACTTGGTGATGTAAAGCATAAGAGAAATTATAGAAGGAATAACAATGCGGAAATTACAGTTAATGATGATAGTAAACTTCTAGAACGTTTAAAACATTTAGAAAATGAAATGGATATAATTAAAACTCAAATAAATAATGACACAAATGTTGAAGATCTAGTTCCTCAACTTGACACTGGCGTTGAACCAAAAACAGTTGGTATCGAGTCTACCGTTAAAGTAAGAAGTATTAATAATGGTTATTATAGTTCGAAAGGAACGGATTTACATGAAAAAGCAATTACTGAGCAAATATCTAATTTGGATCACCAAGTAAAAGTAACCGGATCGGAAAGTAAAAATAAATTCAATATTGACAAGGACTTGTCGTTTATAACTACAACTTTTGAAGCTGATGATGCCAATCAACTAAGAAAATATTTTACCAAATCAGAATTAAAAGAAATAAGTCAATTAGACGAAGGAACTAAAAAGCTAAATGATTCTCATTCATTGAACATTACGCATATTAATTTTAGTCAACAAAAAGATGATAAAAAAGAATTACAATTAAACACTATGAAAGAAATGGAACGAGCCCAAAACTTAGACAACAATGGTATTGTATATAGAGGAAGATATTATGATTCAACTTCAATGCCTAAAGTTACGGTAGAATTAGAAACAAATAATGAAGTATTTCAAATAAAACTTGAGACTACAGACAATTTATTGGACTTGACAACAGCTTCTAGTAAATTAAAAACAGAGCTGATGCAAGAAAATGGACGACAACTGACTGGTCTTTCTAATGTTAAAGTTGAGAATAGAGTTCGTGACGGTATAACGGAGAATGAACATTCGGTACTCAATTTAGCATCTACTCAAAGTGTTATCAATGATACGATCCCTAGTTTAAAGAGTTCGCCTACCGTTAGGATAGATTAAAATATTACTTTAAGTAGAGTAAATCTTGCTGAACTTGAAAATAATTAATTCTTTTTCTCTAGCTTTTATTTGTAGATTCCATTACTAGAAAAAATATTTATACTACACCTGATCGGAACAGTAGTCAATATTCCCTGAAAATGAAAAGAGAAAGTTAGTCTTTTCCTTGACCTGAATAAGCGGGAGGAAAAAATGTATGAAAATCCATTTCTAACGTGTTTTAGCGGGAGAGAAAGTTGTATGAATTTTCATTTCTCATGTGTTGTGTGTCAAGGAGTTTTCATATAATTTAAATATGGAATCGCCGTGCCACTGACATCCTTTTGTGAAGAATAAAAAAAAACAAAAGAAGCGTGAAATATTTGTCAAATTCTAAGCTATATTGTGGTTACACGGTGTCTTACGTTTTGATTTTATTTTAAAAATACTTTAAATGTTCCTCACAGGTGTAGTATTAAGCACTGTGTAGCACTCGGGTGAAAGTCCCATTCCTACCTCGGGAGTATTGTGGCCCTAGGCTGCGCCTTCGGGCCTTACTAGATCTCGTTTAAACCAATTTATTTTCGGTGGAAGTTTGCATGATGTACATCATATTTTTTTTTGTTTTAACATTCTCTTATTTTAGAAGTAACAGGGGACACACATTTTACCACTTTGAACTATTCAAACTATTCAGTTTAGAAAAAAATGACATTAGAAACCTCGATATGATTTTTAAAGACCTATCCATTCTCGCCATCCCACACGTATGGCTCCGATGAAGAAAAATTTTTTGAGTTTCAGTTCTAAGTATGGGGACCCCCAAAATTTATTGCTTTTTTTCTATTTTTGTGTTAAAATATTAATGCGGTTCACAGAATGCATCTACTGACCAAGTTTCAACAGTATAGCTCTTATAGTTTCGGAAATAAGCGTCTGGTGACATACGGACGGACAGACATGACGAATCTATAAGGTTTCCGTTTTTTGCCATTTGGCAACGGAACCCTAAAAACATCGGTCAAGTGCGTGTCAGGCGACGCATAGAATAGCTCCGTAATCACCCATAATAGTACGTGGATTTAAAACCATGTACAATACACAATTAATTGTTATGGTTTACTTATTTTTCTGTATATTTCTGTACTAAGTTTTCCAAGTAAGCGCATTTTCAAAGTTAGATCTCGATAACTCATGAACTGAAAAAGTAATCTAAGACGTTATAGTTTTCCTTTAACTTTATTAATCAAAGTTTTTTAATTTTGCTACTCACTCCGATCATTAAAAGTCTAAGGCACATCTAGCAGACACAAGCTACTAATTTAGAACACAACTATAATTAAGTATATAAATCAAGGAAAAACGAAATATTATAGTTTCGGTCTAGTTTTCTAGATAGACAAACTGCTATAACTTATATTAAAGTTACATTTGAAGTGAATATGTCAGTGTACCTGTAGCCTACTAATATTATAAATGTAAAACTACTGAAAATCTTCTTCCTAGCCTTATTCCCAATATTATTTGTGGTCGACTATTAGTTCAACCGGTTTTATCGGAATATCATTTTTCTACGGAGCGACTGGCATCGGACCTCCGCAACCCTAAGGGAGAACTGAAATTCGTAGGTTGAACTAGTTGTCAGTACATTGAGGGCACTGACTTCCCAATAACGATTGCCATAGATGTTCATGACAACTGGGACCGACGACTTTACGTGCGCGGGCGTAAATCCCAAAAACACTTTTTTGGCCCGATCCGGGATTTGAACCCGAGACCTCTTGATAGCAGTTGCATACGCTATCCACTAGGACTAGACCAACTAGGCAGTGAAACTCCTAAAAATACGAGTCAAAATTGATCTGAACTGCTACAAGAACAGCGTGCCGCTTTTTGTTCGACTTGGTGGAGGCACAGCCGTGCCCTCAATACATTTTTCGTCCAAAACTATTTGTGTCGTTATTGTCAAAAAAATTATCTAGCCTAGCCTAACTACGAAATTTCGAAAACAAGGAAAATAATTGGTATTGCAGTAGTTGAAACATTAAGATAAGGTTTATTTGCTTTAGAATACACATTGCAACTTACATAAATCAGGTTATTAAGACTTCCAGATATTACCCGGAATAAACAGACACACAGATAGACAAAAATATTAGGTTTATTGTTGTAAGTACCGTATGTACTTTCATATGCATTTAAAAAAGCTATTCATTCGATATTACAAACAGAAAATTCTATTTTTTTCATGTATGTACAATGTACATTTAAATTTGTACACTAAGGGTATAGAAGAGGGTTGAAATGTTATTTATAATAAATAAATATTTCGGACACATGACACACAACGTTATCTAGTTCCAAACTAAGCAGAGCTTGTACTATGGGTACTAGACAACTCATATAAATATATATACATTCATTTTTTTGTATGTTACACATAGAATACACCCAAACTCCGAAACAAATATTTGCAGATCATACAAACATTAGATCCGACCCGGGAATCGAACCCGAGACCTCTTGATCAGCAGCATACGATAACCACTAGACCAATGAGTCAATTTATATCAAAGAATCGTTTAAAAACGGATCCTTCAAAAGCTCCTCCGAATCATAGACAACATCTTCTGGCCCCATACTTCTCCTCCCAGAAATCTTTTGATTCATACGTTGTGCTATTCTGTCGTGAAGCATCTGACGTCTCTTCACACCCTCTCTATTCATCTTCTTTCTCATTACTTCAAAATCATAAGGTTTCTTTGCTTCTGGTCTGCCTTTATTCATTCTTCCAAGAAAACTTCTTATTAATAATTCAGTACTGTCCAAAAATATTTTTTGTTTACCTGCTTCAGGTGCTAAGTTTCGTCTTCCGTTTGTAGGTAAAAATTTATTAGGTGGATAATGGAATCCATCAAAATGTGATAATAAAGGTTCATTGGGTTCTGGCAACACAGTGGTTAAAATTAATTTCCTATGTTTCGGAGGTCCTGGAGCATACAATTGTGTTACTTTATTTGATGTACGTTTATTTTCTCTGAAAACATTTCTATTTGTTAAGTTAAGAGCATCGTCGGAGAGCATTCTTCTACCACTTTCTGGTACCAACGGTGGCAAGTCTGGATACTCAGGTGGTGCTCTCGCTCGTGCTTTAATTTCAGAACTCATCTGAGCTAGAAATGATTGTGTATCAAAAGTTTTCCAATCGATTGCATTCTCTATTCGTTCTTCGTGCAATTTCTTCTTATATTCATCGTAGTTCATCAAAGACTTTCCATCAAAACCAAGTCCAGCGTCTCCAGGATTTATTTGGCCGTATTCTTTGTTATTATTTTTGTCATCTGCATTAAATTGATCATAATCAACGTTTTCTTCTATTGGATATGGTGGATTGTCTGTGTTAGGTTTGTTCATCGGTTGAGCGTCATCTTCGAAGTCATATATTTGATCCGTGTCTTTGTTTCTAAAACTTGAGTCGAATTGTTTTCTGCCAGCTATAATAGAAGAATATTAATAAACATATTTGGTTATTTTAGTATCACGGAGACTTAACAAACTTACATGAAACCAAAACAAATGACACCCAGAATCATAACAACACGTTGTGGATAATTCGTGTTATCTCATGTGGGATTTGGATCTACTTAGCGCAGTAGAAGGCGGCATTGCAACCGCTCAAACCACTAGGCCAATCGTGTAGTCAGAATAAATAAATAAATGGTCTTAAAAAGAATGTAAATTTAAAACAAACGAAAGAAAACGAAGGGAGAGTTAGTACGAAAGATAGCTCTATTCATTTTTTTTAAATATTTAAGTCTACCAAAGTAACTCTACTCTGCCTGATAGAAAACATGAGTAGAATTCATTAGTAAAGGTCACCATCCTCATTGTGAGGACTGGAAAAAAACCGGAAAGCAGCATGGTGACCCATACTAAAGCTGCCTGGTCAGATGTTTCTGCATCATTATCCCGACCTCTGGAAGCCGGGAGAATGATGCAGACTGATTAGGCTTCCAGTCTCCAGCTCACCAACAAAAAACGACAGTAAGAATGCTGTCGTTATTAGAATGGTCTTCTGTGTGAGGGTAGCACTGCCCCGGTCGAGCCGGCCGACTGAAATCAGCGTCGCTCTACTGTCTACCTGTATCTCACTTGTATCGCGATCAGTCGTAGAATATAAAAACTAGATGAAGTTAGCCAAAGCTGTACTTATATACTCATAGCTCCATCGCTATTGACATGCTAACCTTTTAAAATATCTTTTAATTTATCAAACAATCAAGAAAAATATCAAACCTCTTGGAACTCTGTTGCCTTTAAATTTTTTACCCAAGTGCTCATAGTCGAGTGGCCTTATGTGATTGGAAACAATCACCGAGGGTAAGCAACGAAGGAACGGTCAGATCTATTTGGGTGACCATGATATGTTATGAGCGTTTTGGTGATTAAGCAGTCGGTGCCGGTTGTTATCTTAAGATAGCAGTCGTGAAGCTTAGTTGGAGGCCTTCGGGTGGCTTCTAACGGAAAAATTTGGTAGCCACAACATGTCTTGCCAGTCCCCTACTCGCACTCGGCCAGCGTGGGGATGAGTGACCTTAACCCTCTCCTGAGAGGAGACCCTAGCCCAGCAGTTGGATATTATGGGTTGTTGATTGATTAACTGTTTTTTTTACCTATTGTTGTTATTGAGCTAAAATCTTTATTTGAAGTTGTATCTTGTGTTACGATGGTCTTTTCGTTCTCTGTTATCGATCGATTGTTAGCATCAAATCCAGTGAGCTCTTTATCTTTCTGCAACACTTTACTTTTTAAATCATCAATAGTTTTGGTATCATTTTTAACTCGATCTTTCATTACGGTTAATTCTTTTTCCAATTGTTGGATTCTATCTAAAACTTTTTCATCAATATTTACACTTTCTGAATCGGATTCCGCGACCTTTTCATGTATTGATGGTTGAGTATTTTCAATTCGCTGGTTTCTGTTGGTGGTGGATCTAAAATCAAACTTAGAGTTTAAAAAAATTCTAGAAAAAATTTAAAAAAAAATTCTAAAAAAAATTCTAGAAATTTAAAAAAATACTGCTCTTGGGCTGGTCGAAAAGATTTTTAACAGATTTGAGACAGCCTTCCAAAATGACTGGAGAGGGACCAAAAACACGACCGGGGAGAGATCAGGTACAGGACCCCGAGTCATGGGAGTTCAGACCCCAAACTTTCAACTGTGTTTCAGCGTATGCGACGGCTGTGATTGTTAGATTCCCGGGTTGCACCAAATGTTTGTGTAATTCGCAAATATTTGTTTCAGAGTTTGAATGTTTTCTATGTATAATATGTATGTATTTACAAAAAAAGGTATGTTTATGTATTTATATCAGTTGTCTAGTCCCCATAATTTATATTACTAAACTACGCAGAGCTCTGCTTAGTTTAGAACTAAAGCCGGTTCCAAAAATAACGGGTCAGTCACATAAACCCGAATATCTCCCGAACTACGTATGCCATCCTAATGAAACGAAGACTGTTCAATTGAGAATTTAATTATACAGATAAAAAATAAAATAAAACTTAGTTACACCCACAATATTAATCTTAAATTAAAAAAAAACTAAAGTAGTCATATTTTTCTTAAGATTAAATTTTTTTTATGATTGCTTTTTTGCGTTTTTCGTCACTTTCTTCATTTAATACTTTGTATTGCCTCCACGAGCTCTTCTGACAGCTTCCAGGCGATTAGGCATGCTGTACACCAAATTTCGGAGCCGGTGCTTAGGAATACCTTCCCATTCCTCCACCAGTGCTTGTATGAGCTCGGGAAGCGTGATTGGTGGGGGGTTTCGACCTTTCACGCATCTCTGAAGCTCGTCCCAGGCGTGCTCGATGGGGTTTAAGTCCGGGCTTCGCGCTGGCCACTGCATGAGTTCGATACCGACCTCTTCAAGGTAGTCATGTACAATTCTGGCGGTATGGGGACGCGCATTATCATGCATTAATATGCCATGCCGGTCCATCCTGGCCATGAAAGGACCTACATGTTCATTGAGGATCTCTTCCACGTACCTCTCTGCATTTAGAGTTCCATTTTGAATGAGCACCAGCTCGGTGCGGGCCTCAGCAGAAATCCCAGCCCAAACTTGTACGGAGCCTCCACCGTACGCCACTTTTTCCTCCACACACGCTTGATGGAAGCGCTCCCCTGGTCTTCTGTACACCAACTGCCTACCATCATGCTTATAAAGCATGAATTTAGACTCGTCCGTGAACATTACCCTAGACCAATCGTCTAGTGTCCAGTTTAGGTGTTCGCGCACGTATCTCTGTCTTGCAATTCGATGTCCCCGTTCCAGTTTGGGGCCATTTGCGGGCCTCAATGGTTTCAAATTTGCTTCAGCAAGACGTCTTCTTACTGTTTGAGCGCTTAAATTGCCACCTCCAAAGCGAATAAAGTGAGTTTTTAGACCAACAGCAGTTTGAAAACGATTTCGGAGCATTGTAGCCACCAGTTGTCTGTCTTCCCTGGCCGTTGTGCATCTTGGTCTGCCATTTCCTGGTCTTCTAAGGTGTGATCCGGTCTCTTGGTACCGCTGGACTACCCGCTGAACAGTCGACAAAGATACACCAATGTTTCTGGCTGTTTCACGCTGGCTCCGCCCAAGTTCCAAAAAAGTTAGGATTCTGGTACATTCCTCTAGCGTGACTGCCATGCTTCACCTCACAGAATAATAATTATGCACGTGGAAGACGTTCACGATAATTTTTTTTGTGACAGAATAGAAATGGAAAGCATCCATAATGACATGAAACAAAAATTTTGTTTTTAAAAATAGTCATTTTTTTAAATTTTGTTTTTCTAATGAAGTTTTTTTCATCAACCAGTTTAAATAATATGCTATTAGAAGCGCAACTAAAAAGTCTTTATTCTGTTTTTTATTTCATTGATCTAGCTTTTACAGTTCTGGAGGTATCTCAATTTTTGTGACTGACCCGTAATTTTTGGAACCGAGTGTAGATAGTGTTGGTTGTAAGATGTCCGAAATATTTATTATATTACATTACTATTTTACTTACTTTGCTTTTTTGGAAACCACCATTTTCGGAACAAATGCTTTGCGCATGTCAAATTCTATAAAGGCATTGCTAGTTATTGCTTTGACATCACTTTCTGAAGTTTTGCTTGTTCTTGTAGCTTTTCTATCTACAATTCTGTCTGATGTTGGAACTTCAAGCCTTCTTCGACCTCTATAATCACGTGACATATGAGGTACTGTACTTATCGCTTGTCTTTCTTGATCACGTGATTTTATCCTCCCAAATCTTTGTGGAGTAGCTGGACAAGAAAAGATTTTTTATTATTAAAGACATATTAGCTAAATTTTACAGGATCCAGCCCTAACCTAGCCTTTATATTTTGATTATGTATAGAGTTAAATAAACAGATATTAGTTTCATGTTCTGTATAAAATGAAATAGTATTTTTAATCAAATAATTTGATTGTTTATTAATAGCAGGCCAGACTCCTTGCTAAGGAAAGACCTATATTCAGCATTGGACCTCTAGAGTGTCGCACTGAACACAAGGGTGTACACAATTCATAAGCATTTGAAAATCGATACTCTAAGGCTCAAACGCTGTTAAGTATATAGCACCAATACCACTTACCTGTAGCGTCAATTATGAACAAATTAAAAATACAAACACACGCAAATAAAGTTTTTATATTCATAGTTTTTCATGCATTTCTTTAAATCGTTTTAATTTGTGTATCAGACACATTATCGTCGGTATGTAAAAAAGCAGATTCATCCTTTCTTACACAAATCATTCTTCATTTTATGTAATCGTAGTCAGCTAGAGATTTTGATGATATGAAAATTTCTTCTACATAAATGCTGATCTTGCTTTGAAACTTTATTACTTAGTCTGTCTTGAACTCTTCTGTGTAAACTTTGTTGTATAACCTATAATACTTTCCTTCTTCTTCTTCTTCTTATGAGATGGCAACCAGCCGAATTTCAGCTATTTCTTTAATATCAAGTAATTAACGTAGTGTAGGACGTCCACAGGCCAGGTGGAGTGATGATTTGCGCAAGACGGCTGGCAGGAGCTGGATGCGAGTCGCCGAGGATCGAACTGAGTGGCGTGCAATTGGAGAGGCCTATGTCCAGCAGTGGACTGCGATAGGCTGATGATGATGATGATGAATTAACGTCTTCAATTGTAAAGTCTTCTAGTCTTCAAGTCGTCGTCGTAATGAATTTAATGATAAAAAATATGGATGAGATGAAATGGGGACCGTCTTCCAAAAAAACAAAACGCGATTTCCTTATATTTTCCTAACTATATAAGTTGTACTTTGTCAAAAGTGGCTTCAGAAAAAAAGTTATAACTCACACGTAAAAATATATAAATCATAAATAAAATGTTATTGATAAGAAAATTTCGGTTTCAGTAATATTTTAATGGCGAGATAAGATTTTTTTAGTACAAAATGATGACGTGTGGTTGGATTATTGTTTTTGGAATGATTTTCACTTCAGGCAAGTCGTTTCTTGATTCTTAGTTTCTTTGTTTTAGGTCATCATCATGTTTTGTCATGATCGTAAGATAAAAATTGATCTTCTAGTACCCGTAGTATGATGTTATACTGCAGAAGCAAATTCGCCTTTGTAATATATGACTAACTGCCTCGTTGGTCTAGTGGTTGGCGTATGCGACTGCTAATCAAGAGGTCTCGGGTTCAAATCCCGGGTCGGGCCAAAAAGTGTTTTTGGGATTTTCTTAGGAAATTTCTAATAGCTGCCCGGAGTTTGGAAGTTTGGCGGTGATTCACGCCCGTGCCTCAGAGAGCACTTAAAGCCGTCGGTCCCGGTTGTCATGAACATCTATGGCAATCTTTATTGGGAAGTCAGTGCCCTCAAATATACTGACAACTAGTTAAATCTTCGAATTTCGGTTCTCCCTTAGGGTTGGGGAGGTCCGATGCCAGTCGCTCCGTGGAAAAACTGAAATTCAGGTAAAACCGGTTCAACTTGTAGCCGACCCCAAATAAACTTGGGAATAATGGCTAGGAGAATGAATGATATGACTATGGAACCCTATTCAATGCTTGGCATGAAACGCACCTGAAAAGACTTTCGTAGTTGGAATTTTTTATCAATAATAGCATTACTTTTAACATTACAGTGGATGCTGATTCTGATATAGGTGAGTGATAATTATCAATTATAATTGTTAAGCATTGGCATCGTATAAAAAGTTTCAAAATTTTACCAATGGCTTCTAAACGCAAAAGTGTTGAAGGCTTACCGCACCGACTCACTGGGACTAGCGGCATACAGTTCCGACTCACTAGAATTAGCGGTACTCAGTTCCGACTCCCTAGAACTGCTCAGTCCTGACACTGGCAAGCTCCGCAACAGAGCACGGACAGCTGACTCATCATATCGACCTCCGGTCTTGGAGGGGAGTGATGTGGTGACTTCCACATACATCGGAAAAACACTGAACTATGATTAACTACTAATCCTGTTCCACTAAAACACTGTTCAAATGAGAATTATCACAATTATTATACATAAAGAAATCACCAATAATAATAATAATAATGTCTTTATTGTACACCAGAATAAAAAATACAGTTAGGGCTTAGAACTATAGCCGGTTCCAAAAATAACGGGTCAGTCACATAAACCAATAACGGGTCAGTCACATAAACCCGAATATCTCCCGAACTACGTATGCCATCCTAATGAAACGAAGACTGTTCAATTGAGAATTTAATTATACAGATAAAAAATAAAATAAAACTTAGTTACACCCACAATATTAATCTTAAATTAAAAAAAAACTAAAGTAGTCATATTTTTCTTAAGATTACATTTTTTTTATGATTGTTTTTTTGCTTCATTTAATACTTTGTATTGCCTCCACGTGATGAAGCCTCCAGTGATGAAAAACAGCAAAAAAACAATCATAAAAAAAATGTAATCTTAAGAAAAATATGACTACTTTAGTTTTTTTTTTAATTTAAGATTAATATTGTGGGTGTAACTAAGTTTTATTTTATTTTTTATCTGTATAATTAAATTCTCAATTGAACAGTCTTCGTTTCATTAGGATGGCATACGTAGTTCGGGAGATATTCGGGTTTATGTGACTGACCCGTTATTTTTGGAACCGAGTGTAGTTACATTATGTTGGTACAAGTGGCGGCCTTATCGCTCGTAGGCAATCTCTTACAGGCAACCATGGGATGGAGAATAAACATAGGAGAGTATAGGGTAGTGTCCGGTGTGTTAAATGTAGGTGAACGAAGAAAACAGTATTATGGGACTATAATATGGTTATAAAGTGATATATAGTGTGGATTATTACATAAATACAAACATGGAATGAAATGCTTAAATGAAGGAATGCGACTTAATTGTTTGAGAAGAGAAAGTAGGTTAAGGGACCTTGGTGGCTCCCAGGTAATGCTCCTTTACAAGTTTCTTGAAAGTAGATGGTGTTTGTGCACGTCTTATCGTACATACCAATGTACATAAAAATAAAGAAATTGGGTAAATTATTTAAAATATGCTATCACTTTTTCAGCACCACATCACGAAGAACCACTCAAGAGGCTGTTGAAAAAAACATTAAATCATGTAAAATCATTTTTGGGAGAGTTTGAGAAGAAAATAAAACGCAGTCGTCTTCTAGTCAGTGAGATCCACAGGCAGTCTTTGTTTAGTAAGTTTGCATTTCAGTGATATGTAAGAAGCATGTGATGAAGTAAAGGCCAGAGAAACTGAGAAAGACATGTAAATAGTAAACCATCAGACGGGTCAAGTGATGGTTAATGCACACCAACAGGCCTTAATAGTCAGGACAGGACATAGGCCTCTCCTTAGCAAAGAAGTTTTTTGGTTTACTATACAATGCTAACCTGGTTTATTTAATATAAGTATTCATCAAAATTAACTTAAGGACATTACATACAAGCATCAAAAACTTCCCAGGCATCATCGCTCACTGGTAGCGTTACCCAAAGACTGGCAGCACTGCCACGTTAAATGGCAATGCTAATACTTTGTGCTAGAAAAAGGCCAGCCCTTTGGCCACGAGAAGCATCGATCAGTTGCTTAGCTAATTGTTTAAAAATAGCACGAGCACTTTGTTTAGGATTCATGCGAACTTAATAAAATGCACTGGACTGTTATACTGGTCGTTTACTCGTTGAGATAATTATCGAAGGTATGAGTGAAATAAAGGGAAGCCGGTCTGTCCACGGTGAATCACAAAAGCGAGTGTCGGCCGTTAGATGTGATGTCGCATCCGTTCGGGTCGACACCCCGCTCGCGGCTCCTCGTACAGCTAGATCCGCCGTAGTTAGTTCTGCGCTGATGTTCTCTGCAGTCCTCTGTGGATGTCACAACACGCTTGGAACCCCTGAACCTATCAATATAGGAAATAATATATATATAAATACCTATATAAATATCTTTTACATACTTTTTTAATTACAGATATTTCCACAGCAGGAAGAAGTTATTTAAGAACAATAACTACAAAATCTTCTTATTCTACACCATTTATTAGATACCCAAAAAGTCCATTTATTATACGTGCTATTGAAATAAGAAATCAAAATGCTACTGGAATCAATTCCGATCCATTATCCAGCTCTCCAGACACATCTGATGCGTATAATATTGCCCGACAAGAAGACAGCACTTTAAAATACTTAATAAAGTCTGAAGAATCATTAAAGCTTAAAGAAGATTCTAAACCAAATATACTTTTTAGAAAAATAGAAACAAGTTTGGCAAGAAGTCAAAAGCCATTTACAGATGCTGATAGCTTACATGAAGAAGAAGTACTTGCTAATCCAGTAGTAACCCGTACAGATAATAATCTAGGAATTAATGCTAATATTTTACTTGGGAAATTTGAAACTATTCCGACCATGACTCGACAAGACATAGCAAGACTTCAGTCTGAAAAGCAACGCGATTTTCAAAAACATCACCTAAACTTGTTATCACGAGACACAGTCAAAAATAGGGTCAGAATTCCAAAACATACTTCAGCTATGTTCCAAGCCCAGAAGGATTTGAGTTTTGAACTGAATGAAACGAAGCCAGTATTCAGGTTGAAGAGTTTTAATTTTGATAAACGCAATATTGCTGCCACAAAATTTTCTAAGCCTTTAATGCGACAAAGACAAATAAAACATAAAGTTGATGGCAACTCTCAAATAACTAAAGGATGGAAGGAACTAATTAGACATTTAGAAATATTTGAAGATCCAAAATCCAAGAAACGAGATGTTAAAAAAATTAAAATATTAAACATCACACAGAAAGTCAAACCAGCAATAAGAAATAACAAACAAGACAGTAATAAAGAAGAATTATTAGGTGTTACTAAAAAACAAACTATAAAAAGAGAGAAATTTGAAGAGGAAAAACATCTACCGACTCTATCTAAGTTTTATTTTAAAAGAAAACAGGATATACTCATGGAGTCACATTTAGACTATCCTGATATTTTTTCAAGGAGCACATCAGGAAGGCCAGCTACAACTGTTATTAGATCTAGTAGCACTGAGAAACGACGTATAGTTTACACGACTGAGTCCCCAAAAATCACATCTAGAATAATTCCAGAGCCAGCAAAGGATTACCTGAATATGTATTTTAGAGCTGCAGAATTACATGACCGTAAGTCTTTTCAAAATAAGTATCTTTTTGCTTGTTTATTATAACCAGTTATCCATAGAGACGGAAAACTTGAAACAAACCCTTTACCAACCCGTCTGGCCAGCGTGGTATAGTAGACCAAATCCTCCTTTCAAATGAGAGGCCTATGTCCAGCAGTGCAGTCCACTTAAACACTTAAAGACTGTTGATGATGATGATGATGATCCATATATCTATTGAATACTTCTGTACGTGTTAAATTTGTAGATGAGCAAACAGGATACCAAAAGTTTTAGACGTAATGCAATTCAAGAGTCACAAATGCGTTGCCAACCTTTGAGTTTTCTCTCCTTCTAAAATCAGTAGGAAGGTAGATCTACGCTTCGGTAAACTCATTCAATCGGTATAAAGTAGGTAGTAGAGCCTCAGCATGAATGTACCGGCTTGACCGGGGCAGTGCTATCCTCACACAGAAGACCATCCTAATAATGAAACTATTTAGCGTATGTGGCTGATGATCAAGAGGTCTCGGGTACAATTCTCGGGTTGGACCAAATGCTTGTGTGATCCGCAAATATTTGTTTCGGAGTTTGGGTTATTTCTTTGTTAATATGTATGTATTTACAAAAAAAAAGGATATTTATATCAGTTGTCTAGGACCCAGCTCTGCTTAATTGGAACTAGATGACGTTGTATGTAAGATGTCCAAACTATTTATTATTTTATTATTATTTTCAGATACAGAACCAACGAAACATCTTTTTAGAGAAAAAACAAATGCACATAAACCAAAACGCATTATTGCTACAACAGTTTCTCGTGCAACTAATAAAGTGAAAAATAATAAAAAGTTACTCAAAATAATTACTGAATCAAGTTATAGTTTAAGCGACGAAGAATCTTATTTAAAAGTTAATTTGCTTGATCAATTGTTACATTATAATAAAACAAGAATTTGAACAAATCACCAAAAATTAAAACTAATTTATTGGTTTATCTTCCTAGCCTTCAAAGATTATTTGGGGTTGACTAGTTCAACCGATTTTACCTGAATCTCGATTTTCCATGAAACGACTGGCATTTAACCCTATCAGCAAACAGAATTAAAATTTTAACTAGTTTCAATATATTTAAAAGCCCTTACTTGCCAATAACGATTGCCATAGCTGTTCATGACTATCGGGACTGATGGCTTAACGTGCTCTCGAAGGATTGGATGTACGATATAAAATCAAAGTATTATATTACTAGAGATTACTCAAATTTCAACTTTAAATGTCTTGTTTTATTTATTCCACCAGTTTATTTTAACCGTCTTGGTACACACTTTTGTAACATGACAGCATAGAGCAACAAGGAGCGCGGAACGGAGGGGAGTCGCTATAGTATCTCTTTTTCTACACAAAAGTTTGTCATTTTTAGGGTTTCGTTGCCAAATGGCAAAGAACGGAACCCTTATAGATTCGTCATGTCTGTCGGTCTATCCGAATGTATGTCACAGTCACTTTTTTCCGAAACTATAAGAGCTATGCTGTTGAAACGTGGTCAGTAGATGTATTCTGTGAACCGCATTAATATTTTTCCACAAAAATATAAAAAAAGGGGCCAAGTGCGAGTCGGACTCGCCCATGAAGGGTTCCGTACCAGCAAGTAACATCATATAAAAGTTCTTGTAGTTCGTTGTAACTTTCATCGATGTTTTTATACTAGTGTATTGATTGGATGAAAGGTATATTGCGTGTTACGATTTATGACGTATTAAAAAAAAACTACTCACTAGATCTCGTTCAAACCAATTTTCGTTGGTAGTTTACATGGTAATGTACAACATATATTTTTTTTAGTTTTATCACTCTCTTATTTTAGAAGTTAGAGGGGGGGGGGGACCCACATTTTTCCACTTTGGAAGTGTCTCCCGCGCAAACTATTCAGTTTAGAAAAAAATGATATTAGAAACCTCAACATTATTTTTGAAGACCTATCCATAGATACCCCACACGTATAGGTTTGATGAAAAAAAAAATTTTGAGTTTCAGTTCCAAGTATGGGGACCCCCAAAATGTATTGTTTTTTTTTCTATTTTTATGTAAAAATCTTAATGCGGTTCACAGAATACATCGACTGACCAAATTTCAACAGTATAGCTCTTATAGTTTCGGAAATAATTGGCTGTGACATATGGACGGACAGACAGACCGACAGACAGACAGACTTGACGAATCTATAAGGGTTCCGTTTTTTGCCATTTGGCTACGGAACCCTAAAAAGCAATAAAGTTGTAAAATTTGTGTCCCCCCCCCTGTAACTTCTAAGATAAGAGAGTGATAAAACTAAAAAAAATATATGATGTACATTACCATGCAAACTATCAGCGAAAATTGATTTGAACGAGATCTAGTAAGCAGTTTTTTTTAATACGTCATTTACATTTACTGCAACTTACATTTCTTTCAATCAAAACACTATTATTAAAACATCGATGAAAGTTACAACGAACTGTAAAAACTTTTATATGATGTTACTTGTTGCTACGGAACCCTTCATGGCCGCTTTTTTTAAGGGAAGAAATTGGCACAAATACACATTTCTAATTCACATTCAAAAATAGTCACCTGTCAACATGAACTGACACTTAACAAATAAAACAAAATTCAAAAACAGTCAAGCGACTATCCATCCAATCCAGGAGAAGTAGAACATTTTTATATAAAAGAAAAGACTAAAAACCAATATTAATTTATATATTCTCATGATAATTTGATTTTATCACTAGTTGTATTAATCATTTTGATATGATCGACACTTCTAGTTATAGCAGTGGTATCTTTGTTAGTTGAATCCAAATCATTTGCATCTTTTATTGGTTTTAATTTATCTATTTTGTCATCATTATACTCATTTGTTGATACATTTATTGTAGTTGTACTGGATGTTGATATTTTTAAATCGTTGATTCCATTAATATGATATTTAATTGTATTTGTTGCAAATGTCGTGTTTGTATTAACTTTCATTGTACTCTTTTCAGTACTTGTTGGTATGGTTATGGGTTTAAAGTATGGCGTTGAATGTTTAATATTATTGTCCTTGGTTATATTGTGATTAGATTCAGTCACTTTGGTAGATACTACGTTTTGTTTTACCCCTTGTAAATTAATAGGGTCATCTACTGATCTAAATTTACCCTCATCAATGTATATTCTGTTTGGGATTTCAATTGGCTCCTCTTTAGTTTGTGGAAGCGTATCAAAGTTTGCGTTCTTGTATCTTATAAAATTACTTGTGTGTTGACTTTTATCTAATTTAATTTCAAGGTCATTCTCTCTATCTACTGTAAATGTTTTGGTAGTATTTTCATTTCTATCATTCTTATTTTCTAAATTAGTGCGTTCATCTTTTTTAATGATCTCGTTGTTTAATTTGTTTATATCAATATTGTTTTCTGTTAGACTTGTTAACTTAATTCTATTTACTTTTTTATCATCAATATTGAATGTATTTATAAAATTATCATTATTCTGACCTTGTAAGAAGTTTGTCACCTGTTCGAGTGTTGCTGGTGTATTTATTGTATTAAATTCATCATCTAGGTATTTGATCGTAGTGGCATTCTCTTTAGAAGCTCTTGCTATTCTTTGTTTATAAAATAAATCGTATCCATCGGTTTTGCCATCATCATTCAAATATGAAAAATACATTTTCTTTCTCCTTACTGTACTTGAATACTCATTGAATAAATACCTATAATTTCTAGTTGCTTTGCTAAATTTAGTAGCATTAGTCAGTGTTTGTACATCTAGTTCATTTATCATTCTTCTTGTATCATTTCTAACTTCTGACCTACAGTTTTGATTAGATCTAGTAAGCTTTTCTTTAACAATATTATTATTCCTTTCATTACTTGGCCCGAATTTTCTTAAATTTTTAATTTCATTGTTTTGAAGATCGATAAAAACTTTTCTAGTTAAGTTGTTTTTATATTTATTTATGTCAAAGTGGAAATTTTCGTCTGTTTCCGTTTTAAATTTATCGCCAACTCTGTTGAATTTAGCTAGTTTGGTATTTTGACCTTTTACATTGTTTTTGTTACTTTCAACATTATTTGAGTATTGAGTTTTTAGATTATTGATTGTTCTTGGTTTTTTGTAACTATTACCATCAGTATAACCGTTCAGGTCATTGCTTTCAGCAGAAGCAACAATTTTTTCTTGATTTTTTTCATTCCTCATGTCGTTCCTATTTTTATTGAATATTTGAGATTTGCTGTTTATGTACTTATTCTTATTATGATCGTCTTTTCGTCGATTAGTACTGGATTTAAATACTTTGCCAGGTTGAACAACATTTAAATCGATAAAAAAACTTCTTCGGACATTGGCTACGCTTTTTTCATTTTGTGTTTTGGACTTCATTTCATCTGTGATTTCTTTTGTGGATATATTATCATCTGAATTAAGTAAGTCACTCGATGCATCCTTGGCGGGCTTATTGTTAGCTTTAGAAGTTACATCTGAAGAATGTCTATAGCCTTTTAATTTTTCTCGCACGAGAAGTCGCTTAATAATTTTTGCTTCACTGACCTGAGGCTTCATTTTGTCCTTTTTGGGTAATGCCTTTCTGTTCCAATTCGATTTTTGGGTCTGTCGTTCATAAATTTTTTCTGGTGTTTCACTATTCTTTGCTCGTATGTTATAACTGCAAAAAATATACAATCATCTAAATACAACATCAAATACTGAACTTTGAATAGATATTTTTACATGGATAGATATATATATATATATATACATAGTTCTCACACGATGTAGATAAATGTATTAGTATTTTTGTGATAGATCACAGAACCCTAGACATTTAGTCCTACATATTTCATCATCATCATCAGTCTTTTGCAGTCCACTGCTGGACATCGGCCTCTCCAATTGCACGCCACTTAGTTCAATCCTCAGCTACTCGCATCCAGTCCTGCCACCTGTCTTGAGCAAATCATCACTTCACCTGGCCTGTAGACGTCTTACACTACTATTTTTTCTAATTTTGTTTCTCCTAAAATAATGATAGTACTAGCCAGGTTCCTCAGGGAAATACCATTGACGATTCTATCAAGATATGTATAGCCAGATGTATATTCAACTAGATTAGTCGAAACAAATTTTTGTCTGCCCGAACAGACATAAAAATATTTATATTTTTTTCTCTTATCTACATCATCCTCCTAGCCATTATTCCCAAGCTTATTTGGAGTCGGCTACTAGTTCAACCGGTTTTACCTGAATTTCAGTTTTTCACGGAGCGACTGGCATCGGACCTCCGCAACCCTAAGGGAGAACTGAAATTCGAAGATTGAACTAGTTGTCAGTATATTTGAGGGCACTGACTTCCCAATAACGATTGCCATAGATGTTCATGACAACCGGGACCGACGGCTTTACGTGCTCTCCGAGGCACGGGCGTGAATCACCGCCAAACTTCCAAACTCCGGGCAGCTATTAGGAATTTCCTAAGAAAATCCCAAAAACACTTTTTGGCCCGACCCGGGATTTGAACCCGAGACCTCTTGATTAGCAGTCGCATACGCTAACCACTAGACCAACGAGGCAGTAAATAATAGCTTATTATAATACATGTCATATTGTATATAATTCCGTGTGGTGACGGATTAAGAATACTAGTGTCACCACCCCTATTCAGTCCATGGGTGTCGTAAGAGGCAACTAAAAGCACAAAATAAGCAGCTAACATCACTGCCAAGCGAAGGAAAACTTGAAGCAAACCCTATACCAACCCGTCTGGCCAGCGTGGTATAGTAGGCCAAAACCTCCTTTTAAAGGAGAGGCCTATATCCAGCAGTGGACTTTTAAAGGCTGTTGATGATGACATAATTCTATATGCATTGGTAATTAGCTGTTATTTTGGAATTACAAACAGACACATGAATTTTATTTATTTGCATAGATTATCAGTATAATCTCTAAGTAGCACATTTGTCTTTGTGTACTTTTTTTTTTTTTTTAAGTGTGTTCATAAGAACCTACCTTAGTTTTGTCGTCATTTTCACTTTTCTATAAGGTGTTTGAGTGTTTCTGTTCCGATATCTAATTGTTTGTTTCACATTAAAACTGTTATTGCGTTGTTTCGTCATTTGTGCGTCTGCAGCACTCCATTTTCGTATAAACTCAGGATACAAAGTCATGAAAGTTAATTTATTGAACTTCGTTCTCTGTGTATGCTCGTCAATGTTTTTATCATTAACAGCTTTGAATTTATGTGGCAAGTTTTGTTGGGGTTCTTGAATACTAGATCTTACTTTTTCTGTTTTCTGTAAGTAATCAAATGAAAATATTTCGATACTTTCAGTTTCTGTTGTTTTTGGCAAAATTTTCTCATTGTCCTTTTGTGACTTAAATTTTTTGTCAATACTTTGATTAATTTGAAGTTCATCAACAGTTCTTAATTTATCATCTGGAATTTTTACTATATTACCGTCCAATTTATGATCGCTAAGTAAATTATCAGTTTCAGGAACCGTAGTTAATTTATGCGATGTTTTAAATCCATACCTGCCTTTTTTAAACTGCTGCTTGAAGTTGCGATTTATTGTCGGCTCTACATCATATTTAGAGTCAGTTTCAGAGTCAGACAAAGGTTTACCTCGTAGTAACCTACTACCGGTAATATTGTTAGTATACTTATATCTCAAGTATTCCTCTCTACCATTTAATATATGTTCCTGCACAGTACTATCTTCTACTTGTGTTGGAGTTGTCAATTCAACATCATGAGAAATAACTTCTTTACTATCGAAGTTGCTGTTTTTAATTTCAGGTTCTTTCGGAGTCACGTGATTAGGTTCTTTGATTTTTTTGAATTTATATCTTTGTGATTTATCATTTAGATTCTCTATCGACGCTCTAACGGGATTAATAGTTCTGTAACTATGTCTTTTCAATTTGTTTTGTTTCTTTGAAAACTGCGAGCTGACCGGATAATATATTCTATTTTTTTCTTTTTCAAAATAAGGCTGTGTAAAATAGTTAGAGTGTGAATCTTTTTGCCTTTTGCTAGGTTTTACTATTTCCACGTCGTTATCTGTTTTCTGATCATCTAACTCAGGACTGTAGATATTGCTAACTCTTTTTGAATTATAACTTATGCTTATGTTAGATGATAACGGCTTTTGTCGACTATATTTGAAAGATTGTCTTAAATCTAGGTATTGTTCTACATACTTTGGTTTGGATGTCGATTCTTTTGCAGTTGTAATACTTTTCTTATTTTCTGTAATAGATTTTGTTGCATAAGTAGATTTCCCCATAGTTCTTTCGAAAAACTCATTTAATTTCATCTTCATTGACATTCTGGCATTACGATTTAATTTAGTATAGTAATCAAAAACTATAGACCTTAAGCCCGCACTAATGATTTGTGATAAATTCATGTCTTTTGTAGCTTTAAGTCTGTAGTCATCTAGACTACCTAAAACGTTATTAAATAATTCAATAGAACTTTCTCCGTATAACGAATTGATATAGTCTATTAGTTCTTTTTCATTCTTATTGTACTTCTCCTCTTCAAGTTTACTGACAAAATCCTTTAAACTATGTCTCATCTCATCTGCTGGCGTATGTTTCATCGTATCTAGTTTATTAGCTAAGAACTTTCTTAAATCATAATTATCAATTAACTCATAGAATTTGCAACCCTTGTAATGATATTTTTTAAACTCTTCACCGATTGTATTGAAAAAATCTTCTAAATCGGAGTCTTCGAATTTTAAAAGCAATTGAATTAGGCTTAGTATGAAGTCAGATAATTTTTTGCTGTCAACGCCGTTGAAGTTGCGTCTCGAATTTTTCTTTACAATTACGGTTTTAACTTTACCTATGAACTTTTGAACGTTGTCTAGTAAAGCAATGTCATCTCTATTATTCTTATTGTCAAACTCTACGACCGTATCAAGGGCTAAATTGACGGTTTGATCGTTTCCCTCATGCTGCAAGATTCTGAGATCCACTGCTGCATGTAACAAAAGGAAAAGATTAATATAAATTGCTTCCTTGGCATTGTTGGCCCAGTGGTTTAAGCGATCGCCACGCCACAGTACTACGCCAAGTGTCCTGGGTTCAAATCCAACGTGGGACAATATTCTATGTGATCTAAAAATTGTTGACCTGAGTTTGGGTGTTCCTTGTGTCCGCTTCATGTATGTTTGTACAGTCCCTCACGACACAGTATGTATATTCCTAATGCGGGAGTTGTCTTTAAAAAAATACATTTAGCCATATTTTTTTGTGTCCAATGCCAAATTTAGCTACATGCTGGAATCACACCACAGCAATTAGAATATAAGGGACTATTTCTAACTTCACTCACTTAATTGATAAAAAATAAAGTGGATGAAGTAAAAAGTAACGATATAATGATATACACCAGTTTTCTAAGAAGCTATCACCTCAGTATCACTCGCGTTGAGCTGTCCCATTTGAGCTAAAGCCAGACTCTGCTGTTATAGATTGAGTACGGAGCGTCGCCATCCCTTTTCTTACCGTAGCTATCGTAAGGCACCAAAAACTATGCTGGGCATATTCACTACAAAGATAACTTGAAACAACCCGTCTTGTCAGCTTGTTATTTTAGGTCAACATCTCCTTTCTAAGGAGAGGCTTACGTCAAACAGTGAACTTCTGAAAGATCTTGATGGTGATGAAGACTCTGCCAGGGTAAAAATTAATAGAATCGATGTCCTTTGACTAAAATAAGTAATAATAATAATAACTAGTCGTAGTCCACAGTTGGATATAGGACTCTCCCGTTGCACACCACTCTGATCGATTTTGGGCTTCTCGCATCCAGGTCCTGCCAGCCAACCTGGTCGTCAATCCACCTGGCCTGTGGACGTCCTAAACTACGTTTGCCAAAACGCGGTCTCCAATCCAGAACTCTTCTACCCCAACCGTCATCAGTTCTGCGGTTAATATAGTCAGCCCACTTCCACTTCAGCTTGCTAATTCGGTGGGCAATATCGCTGACCTTAGTTCTCTGACGGATCACCTCATTCATGATACGATTCTTTGCCTTTCAATAACTTTATAAAATAAATAAGAAGTGAAAATAGGTACCTGCAACATAAATTATTCCGTAAATATTAAGCACAATGTAACTTTTCATTTTATATGATGGCATAATATTTAAAAACTGTAATATAATTTTTATGTTATCGATTATATTTTTACTTTTATTGGCAATAAAATCACGTTGGAGTATGTCTCCTTACTGATTTTAATGTATCGCTTAAGCATTTCAAATATTTAATTTATTCCAGATTTGAAGCTTAGTTAGAGGCTTTCGGCCGGCAAAAAAAATTCAACCGGCAAGATTACGTAGCTACAACCTGTTTTGCCAGTCCTCAACCCGCATTCAGGCCAGCGTAGGAATGTATGGTCTTACACCTCTTCTAAGAGGATACCTGAGCCCAGCAGTGGGACATTAAATAAAAAAGTCTGACAGTCAAACCTGGAAATCACTATCAATGCACGTGTATTTATTCTCCTTTGATCTTGGAACTTTTAAGCGTGGTACAATGCAGTATGGGTCACCACACTGCATTGTCAGCAATCGTAAACAGGATGGTGACCACCACTTTTGGGTTCTACTCTTGCATTCACTCATGCAGTTACTTTTTAGGGTTCCGAAGTTCATGACTAGGAACCCTTATAGTTTTGTCATGTCCGTCCTACCGTCCGTCCTCGACTTACCGTCGAAATGGTTAGTGCTAGAAAGATGAAACTTTGCATGGATATGTATTTTTATTTAGTCGACAAAGTGCTAGAATAAAATAACGAAAAATGTTTTTATTTGGGGTACCCTACACGTAAAGTGGGGATGATTTTTTTTTCTCGCAGCTACCCCATCGTGTGGGATATCATTGGATAGGTCTTTTAAAAATATAAAGAGGTTACTACAACTTTTTGCTTCAGGTATACGTTTGCGAAATATTCCACTTTATCAGGCATTATTTTTGTAAAAACAAAGCGTCCTCCCTTTTAAAGCTAAACGGCGGGTTAAAAAAATTTGGATTTTTTTTATGATGGTAGTCCATACGATGAACTTTAGAGGAAAACTATAATGGCTTACATGATTTTGTTAGTTCAGGAGTTATAGAGATCTAACTTGTAAAATGCGCTTTCTTGGAAAACTTCATACAAAATTAACGCATTAATAAGTAAACATAACAATTATCTATTGGATACGATTTTAAATCTACCTACCATTATGGGTGACTGAGGAACCCTGTTCTATGCATGGCCCTGACACGGACTTGGCCGATTTTGCATTAAGAGTCATTTATACAGGCTCATTATATATAACGGAAGAGTATGGTCACGGTCAGTAGAGTCTACAATTCCAGGTCTTTGAATAGTGGGCGTTGTTGGGAAATGTTGGAGCAACGAAACAAAGTTGTTCACTCGGTTAAATTATAATGTCCAAATGAATTTACACGATTATTTATAAGTGACACAACTACAGCTAGGTACATATATAGGAACGCGCGATGGTGCAATATCAACAGCTACAACTCGAGTGTCCTGCCCTTAGCTCGGCGGTTGAATCGTTGACATCCATCAAACGCCGTGTTTGCGATCTGTGTTGCCAGTAGATTAAGATAGATAAATAAAATATATTCCATAACATTAAACTATTTTTATTACAGTAAACTTAACCAATGAAACTAATACTATAATCTGATCCGATCTCGATCCAACCTCATCCTTGTAGATTGATATGATCCAATTCGATCATTATTAATTAAATTCCATTTCATTTTCGATATAATTGTTCTTCTTCCTACAGCAATAACCAAAGTTTTCTTAATTTTTTTCCATATATAGATATATGCTATCATCTTTTGGTTTAGGCACATGTTGATAGATGTGGCCTGTACTTTTAATTTGTCTCACGGTATCTATTTGATCTTCATCAAAGCTATCTATATTTGGAGGCATAAGTCTTCGCGCACCAAACTTGCCGGCCATGGTAGCAAAAGGATCTAATTTGACTTGTCTTTGAGCTTTTCTTTCTGATAGTACACGTTTTATGCTTTCTACGTCTTTTTTTCTTGCAATAGGTTCTAATTTCTCTAACTCGGAATTTGTTACTTCCTTGCTGGGATTAAATATTTTTACTGTTCCAAACTCAGCTTGATCTATTTTATTGCCTTTTTGAGTAGAGGTTATAAGTGACTCTGGAGTTATTTGACTTCGCTTTAGTATTTTATCCATAGTCGATGTAGTATGTACTATCTTTGCTGCAATGATAGGTGTATCAGTTTCTTTTACCTCTTTGTTTACACTTCTTTGAGAAATATCAAAATTTTCAGGTAAAACTTTCTTGATCTTATCTGTTTTTTGATTGATTGATTGATCAAGTGCTTTATTATGACTTTCTTCAGTGTCAGAACTATACACATTGGCATATGCAGTGTGTCTTTTAAATACATAATTTTTTATTTTATTCCATTTTGATTTACGAGTTGTTGCGTCCTGATAAATGAATATTTTATTGTCATTAACTATACCAGTGGTATTAAAATTGGAAAGCCTTGTGTTATTTTTTCTAGATTCAATTATGAATCGAGAATTGAGAAGTTCTCCTTTTCTGTTTACATTCTTTACCTGACTGTTTAGTTCTTCGACCCGATATTTTTTTACATCGATTCTTTTATCATTGAAGTTTTTGTTTACTTCAACAGTTTTGTTCTCATGGTCATCAAGATTGAATAACCTAACGTTTTCTTCTCCAATCTGTTCTGGTAAGCTTTGACGTAGATCTTTTGGAGGTAAATGATGTTTTATTATATTATCTGTGTTTTCAATAGAAGTTTCTAATCTATACATTTCGTTTGTTTCTTTCCTCGCAATATGTTTGTCGTTAATTGATTTTTTATTGTTGTTATGACTTTCTTGACTAGTACCTTTTCTGTAGTTAACTATCTCAAATTTCGATTTTATTTCCTTTGAATGACCCAGTTTTGATGCCATACTTTCTACTTCTCTTTGATATACGACAGGATTACTGGAATTCATTTGTGTTTTTTCATTGTTTATTAATTTACCACCGATACTAATATTTTCATCGTCTATTGATTTCAATTGATGCTTATTATTGATGTTTTTTATGTTATTGGTATCTTTTTCAATTCTTATGAAATTTGTATTAGTTATAGACATCTCGACTGTATTACTTACTGTTTTAGTGGTTTTAAATTTGCTAAACTTGGTTTCCGAACCAATTTTACCTCTGATAAAGTTTTCATAGTTAAATTGTCCATCCTTATGAATTTTCTCTTCGTATATAGGTTTCCTTTCAGTGGTATTTTTTGCTTTTTCTTTGATTTCTTTCCCTTTGATATAATCATCGACATTTATTCTCAAATTTCTGGATTCTCTCAGTGGAGTGGTTTGTGTTAAATAATCTGCATTTCTCATTACGGGTATACTTTCTTTCTTGCTTCTTTTGACATGGTATGCATTTCCTAAATCTATATTTTTGGCAAAATTGTTTAGAATATTTCTTATTGTAGTGACTCGTGTTAGTTCAGTTACAAAGCTCTCGTTTCCCAGATTCATTGCTCTTCGCTTATAGAAGCCCACTGCGCTTTCATCTTCAATTTCAGTATTTTTATTTTTAACGGTTGAAGTCTTTGGTATACGAAAATGTAGTTTTCCAGATGTTGTCTTTTCTTGAATGGGTTTCGCAGTAACTTTTTTTATATCATCTACCACTCGTTTTTTTAAGTAACTCGTTCCAAATAGTATACCTGGTATTTTGGTTTGAGGATTTACTCCCTTAGCTCGGAGAGCAGATAAACCTCTTGAAACTTCCATATTTTTGCCTATTTCAAACAAGTAACTGAAAATTAGAATTTAAAAGATTAACTACGATAATATTGAGACTGTCTCTGTGGTGCTGTGATATCATATGCGAACTCTGCTGAAGTCTGGAGATTGATTCCTGATTCTTATCAAATGTTTGTATGATCTGCAAATATATTTTGTGATGGTTGGAGATTTTCTGTGTCAATATAGTTATGCATGTATTAAAAAAAAAAAAACTAGTAGCCAATCTAGCTTTGATAGCACAAGCTCTACTTAGATTGGAACTAGATCGTATTCTGTGTCATGGATAAATAAATATACTTCACACCATTAATACTAACTCGAAAGTAACTCTGTCTGTAGTTTTCATGTAGAAACTAAAAGTAGTAGAACTACGCTGATTGCAGTACGAATGTGCCGGTTAGAGCGGTGCGGCACTACCCTTCGGGTGGAAGACCAACCTTAAAGTAACGGCAACAACACGACAGAAGCAATTCACAAGGCCACAATAGTGTCGGTCTACTTGCTGCATTGTGTGATTCTGCTCATGTAGCATAAGGTAGAGTAAGGTTCCTTTGGAAACCTTATATTTAAAAAGCAAACTTAGATTCTTGAGGAAAAACATGGATTACTTTTCACCGGAAACACGCATGTGTAACCGCAGGCAAAATTAGGTTATTTTATAAGAAGAAAAATCATTGCAACGAGTTGAACTAAATTGGGATTAGTGAAAGGTAAGGTTAGAATTATTTATTTCTCAAAGATTACAAATCACTTCACAAAAGAAATAAATATAATTGCAAAATCTAGGTACATTAAAAAAGAGTTTAGAGCTCGTTGAAACTAATAAAATACATTGTAGGTAGGTAACAAAATTGTGGCACAAAGTTTGTTAGGGACTATTCACACTGTGTTTCACCAATTATTCCTATTCCAAAGCTTTAGTCTTTCAAGATGTGGCATTTTAATTGTTTTTTAAATAAATTTAGAGTTTTGTATCTTTAATCGTTTTAGGTAACGAATTATAAATTTGCGCTCCTTCGTATTTAATATCTTTTTTTCCGTAATTTGTTCTCGGCTTTGTTAGAACAAGGTGATGTGCTCGTCTTGTAGTACGATTTTGGGTCTGGGATTTTTTTGTAAATGATAAGTGTGTGTGTACGTCACCAGTTAAAATTTTACGAATTAAAATACATGAATTGATAAATTTGTTTAATGTTAAATAATTTTGTATCCTGGTATATTTTCTGAGTCGGTGTTAAATAATTGAAATGAAAAAGAACTTTGACAATTTTATTTTGGGCAACTTGTAGTTTATTGAGATGCGTTTTTGCTGCAGATCCCCACACTTCTATGAGATACTCTAGGTGGGGTTTTACAAGCGAATTGTAAATTGTATGACGTACTTTTAAAGGCAGACATCTAACTATTCCTCGCAGGGCTCCTGTAAGACACGAAATTTTTGTACAAATTTTTTTAATATGCGCCTCCCAGGTCAGTCGGCTATCCAATATCAGTCCGAGATATTTTTCATTATTTACTTGTCTTAAGACATCGCCATAGACAGTCAGAGGCCTATGGTTATGTATCTTTTTATTTTTAGCACAGAATATTATATAGTTGGTCTTAGAAGTAAGGATGGTAAGAAGATTACTGTTGAAATATTTTTCCAGAATCGCTAGGTCTTCTTGTGCTTCTTGAATTATTGTTTCCATGGTATGTCCAAAATAAAAAAGGCAAGTGTCATCAGCATACAAGGTCAAATGCCCCTTCAGTCCCAGTTCATGAATATTGTTGATATATATCAGGAACAATAATGGACCACAAATTGAACCTTGGGGCACCCCATAACTAATTATATTGGGTGTGCTTATGGTATCTCCAATTTTTGTAACCTGATATCTGTTTTTAAGGTATGATTGGAACATTTTGTGTGCACTGCCTTCAACGCCGATAGCTGACAATTTTTCCAACAGTATACTATGACTGACGGTGTCGAATGCTTTTTTTAGGTCTATAAAAATTCCTAGGACAATATGTTTTTTATCAATATGTGTCTTTATTTTAGTTATCAAATCTGTACATGCTGTAAGTGTATTTGATTTTGTTCTGAACCCGTATTGTCCCTTAAACAGGAAATCCATAGTATCAAGGTATTCGTTGAGCCTGGAGTGTAATATTTTTTCATAAACCTTAGACAAAACAGGCAACACGGAAATTGGCCTATAATTTCCTGGATCTTGTTTGTCGCCCGACTTATAGATCGGAGTAACTTTAGCATGTTTTAATGTGTTTGGAAAGTGCCCGTCACTTAAATTTTTATTAATGCATTTGGTTAACGTTGGCAGTATTATATTTTTAATGCATTTTAGAATTTTAGCACTGGTGCCATCCGTCCCCGTGCTAGTGTTTGTTTTTAAATTAAGAATTACTTTATCTACTTCAGCCTCTGTAGCCGGAGACAGCTGTGTCAAAGATCTCTGGTTGGATGCGTTTTTTAAAGTAAATGTGTTGACGTTGGTGTTGTGATTTTGTTGAATTATTTTATTAGCCAAAACAGAACCTATACCAGACAAATAATCATTAAAATACTCGCAAATATCTTTTTCATTAGTGAAAACACCTTTCGGAGTGTTTAATTTAGAAGGAGCACAAGTTTTTGGTAATTTATTGTTTGATAGGTTATTAATTAATTGCCAGATCTTTAAAGGCTTACCTTCGCAGTCCTTAAAAGATTTCTGGTAGTAATCTGCTTTTGTGGATTGAATCAGTTCGAAAACTCTGTTTCTTTCTTTCTTAAATGCTTGTTGTAGACCTGTGTCCTCTGGATGATTCTTATACTGTTTATATAACTCATTTCTTTTATGTATATGGTTTATTACATTTTTATTTATCCAGTCAGATCTCGGTAGATTCAGTATCTTAGTTTTAGTTTCTTTGTTTTTATCGACTGCTGACGTTATTGCTTCTTCCAATTTTATATAATCTTCACCAATGTTAGTGTAATTGACCTCTTCCATACTCTTGTAAAGCTGAGTATATGACATAGCTTGATACCTGACTTTCCTTGGTGGTTCAGGCTTGTGTTGCTTAAGCGTGAGGAGTATCTGGTTATGATCTGACATGGCCGATTCTATAATAGTTAAATTGTATTTATAATCCTTTAGGTTAGTAATTACATGATCTAATATTGTGCATGTTGTTGATGTCCTTCGAGTACAGTACTTGGCGTCTATTTTGTTTAGTATTAAATGTCCCTGTTCAGAGAGTGTCTCTGTATAATCTTTTGTAGCCTGTTTTGCATTTAAAAGGTTGTAGTTAAAGTCTCCAAATATTATTGCTCTTTTCCTTTGTTTGAGTTCTATAGTAAATGTTTCAAGGAACTTATTGTTATTTGTTCTCTCAGGTTTATATATAGCTCCAATATCCAAGCAAAATTTATCCAAATGAACCCACAAAAAATGATTGTCGTCCTCGCATTTCTCGCTAATAAATTCATGTTTCATATTTTTGTGTACAAATATAGACACTCCACCTCCTCTGGATTTAGTTCGAAAATTAAAGTAATGTTCATAACATGGTAATCGTAAGTATCTCGCTTCTTCTTCACTTTTAATCCAGGTCTCGGCTAATATGACCACATGTATACCTTTAATTTGAGCTAATATGCACTTCAATTCGTCCAACTTTCCCGGTTTTACTAAGCTGCGAATATTGGCATATATAAAGTTTAATGACGATCCGTTGGAGTCCAATTTATTAAGGTGATCTACACTATTATAGTTACTAGCAATTCTATACGTAATTTTTTCTTGACCATTTTCTATTTCCTTTGGAGATGCGGAGTTTCCATTGCGTTTTTTAAATGTTGTTTGATGATTTTAGGAGTGCCTCGGATATATTTTATGATTAAGTCTTTCTCACCATTTTCTACTCTCTGTTTTAGTTCCTCCACCATTTTTTTCATTTGTCTTTGTTGGTACGGAGTTTGATCAGAATATATTTTTATACAATCAGTCTTATTGCGATTCTTGCTTCGAAGAATGTTTTTTACAATTTCTTGATTCGTCAGATACACCTTGATAGGACGGGATCTTTCCGATTTGTAGTTGCCTAGACGATGAATTTTGATGGGGCTTGGACATTTAGGATATAGGTTCTTAAGAATTTTGGTTACTTCACTCAATTCAGACAAATGTCGATCATCTTTGTTTACAACCTTAGATTCGGGTACACCCACAATTATTATATTTTTATTTCGTTGTTGCCTTTCCTGTAGTTCAGTGACGATATTTTCATACACTGGAGATTCATAGCATGATTCTGTTCGAGCAGTTGTAGTAGTTTTCATAACTTGAATATTAGATTCTAGATCATCTATTCTTGCACCCATAGCAGCACCAACGTTTTTTAGTTGGAGTATATCTGATTTGATGTTGTTTTGTTCCAATACAAGGTTGTTTGTAGTAAGTTGCAGGATTTTAATTTCATCTCTAATGTCCGATACATCATTTGATATTTTATTCAGAATTGCAGTGTGTTGTTCCATACAGCTATTTAATGAAGACATCATTTCATTACGGAAGTCTTTCAATACATCGCTTATGTTTTCATCCTCAGGAGTCTTTCTCTTTCGTTGAGTGATATGGCTCAAATTTGGCTCCAAAACATTTAATTTAGATAGGTCTGGTTGAGATCCTCCACTTATTTGGGATTTTGGTGGCGCCCGTGAAGTCATTATCAATTATTTTACTCAACGATCAAAAAGAAAAAAAAATAACCAAACAAAAACTAGGCGAGTGTAAATATGCCCTTACTTCTGGTATGCAAGTTGTGCGTCGGTAGTTCCTCGTGTAGTAGCCACAGGTCGGAGTGCAGAGCAGGATGTGTAGATATGAGAGAGACAGATTCACTTCGAGCTGGCCTCTCAGCCGAGTTGAAACGGTTTAACTGTCACACGTTCATTTATAGAAATGGAGCTTTAAAATTATTCACTTTGAGTATACTATAGCTTAGCTGTTATTAAAGTATTTCGAGTTATAATTGTCGATACGTGTGCTTCTAACGAACTCCAAACGTCGTGTGGAGGTAAAGGTAAAAAGATTATCATATATTTACTTAGGAGGCTCATAGCGAAGCCCAAAAGCGATCAAAGTGGTGTGCAATGAGAGAGGCCTATGTCCAGGAGTGGACTGAGATAGACTGATAATGATGATGATAATATTTACTTACTGCATATTTCCAAAAAATGTGGTCCGTTTAGGTGAATATGGTCTCATCGTTATGATTTTTATATTACCAAATTTCGAAGGTTTTTTGTTTTTCATAAAAGTCGTTTTACCTTGTTCATTCAAAAATGTGCGAGTAGGCAATATTTTCTTTGTGGTGCTTTCTGTCAAATACCATAACAAGGTTTGTCCTATTTTTCTTCTTTCAGTTATCAATTTCGGATGCGTAGGTTCCTTTTCTTCTATGTTCTTCTTATCTTTTAGATTTCTTGCAACTTTTTTCTCGTTTTCCTTATGTTTACTATTTGTTACATGTGGGTTGAAAAAAATAGGTGTTTTAGTTTGTGCAAACATTTCATCGAATTGGATTTCAGACTTTATTATTGTTTGTTCCGTGCTATCTGTATTAATCTTCTTCATTTTTCTTTTTCTCTTTTTTGTATTCTCTTTTTTAGTAAATCTAGATTGTAGGTGATTGTGTTTGTTTTCATGTTTCTTTGTTCTTAGTATTCCTCTTTCAGATTTCGTAGTAATTTTTCGTGTAGTTTTTTCTCCACTAACGTGAAAATCTAAGAACATTGAATTAGTTATTTCTGCCAAGACAGAGGTTTTAGGCTTTAGAATATTTTGAAAGTATTGTTCTATTCTGTATTTTATTTCTTGTCTTGCTGCATTGTGCAGTTCAGAATAGTGATCGAATATGATAGATCTTATTCCTTCTTGTATAATTTGTCTGAGACTACTTAATTTTCCATTATATTTATTGAATGTTTCAATGTTGAGTAAAAATCTTTTAAATTTTGGTAAATCATCATTAGTATACAGTGCATTGATTAAGTTCATAAGTCGCTTTTTAGTTTCATCATCACCGTTATGAATCTCTATATTATTAGATATTGCCTCTAAATTACTTCTTATGGTAGCTGCAGAATCGTCTTTCATTGATTCAAGCTTGTGGGCTATGAGTTTGTTAAGAGCAGGATTCCTAGTCAGTTCAAAAAACTTGCAGTTTTGATAGTGATATTTTCTGATTTCCTCATCGAAAATAGACCAAAAATGACTCAAATATCTGTCATTAAATTTTTGTAATGTAACGACAGTATTCTGAATGAACTCAGTGAATCTTTTATTCTTGTCCCTTGTGAATTCTCTACGTAGATCGTGATCGTTACCGATGATGAATTTTACATCACCTTTTAATTTTTTATTGTTGATCAAGAGTTTAAGGTCAGCATCCTTGTCTTCTTCATCTATGTTCACGTATGTTTTTAAATCTATATTCACTTTGTTAAATCTTGTTGTAGGTTCCAAGAAAAGAGAAGATACTGAGGGACAAATTAAATCGTTATTTAAGTGACTTCTGTCTACAACTATGTAGGTATAAAATTACAAACCAATTAACTTCAATTTGAAATTTCGATTTATTGCTTTGTGGTTGAGTGTGACTACGATTGCTCATATCATGTATTTCGAAGACAAATTGTCACAGGATTTCATCAAGAATTAAAGTTTTTTGGAAAATGAAAGTAAAAAAACATTACCTTAACTAATTTTAATTATGATCTAGCTAGGAAATTAACAAAAGATGAATCTCATGAGGGTCGGTCACGTGACCGACAATCAGACCATGGGACAGAAATAAACATACATGCATACACTCGACATACCATAAAACCTACCTGTACTACTCGGTAACGTCAAATAAATGAAAAACCAACTGCATTCTAACATTTTCTAAAATTGGTTATTTTATTTCGATCGTAATCCATATTTCAAACACAGTATCTGGTAACAAATATAAAATTTATTTACAATCTAAAATTACATTCGTACGAAAGCTATAAATTCAAAATGAATCAATCTCATACATTTGACGTTCGTGCACTTAAAATGAAAATATTACATTCTCCGTATGATGCTTGTTAGGAATACAGAGTGCAAACACCTTTATGCATCCCATGGGTGTCGAAAGAGTCGATTAAAGAAGCAAATGACGCTGGATAATATCAATGCAATGCAATGGAAAACTTGAAACCAACCCGTCTGACCAATGTGATATAGTAGGCATTAGCCTCCTTTCTGAACTGTCAAAGGTTGTTGATACTGATTATTCTGCCATCCAACGTGTTCTAGATCCAATACGCCTTTTGTAGTTCTAGAACACTGATCTTCGTAAGACAGACAGTCTTTGAAATATCACATCGCAAAAAATCGATGTCCAGTATTCTTTGGTTGCTTTTCACTGTAAGAGTCAGGTTTCTAAAGTCTCTAACCCTTTTCTCTAATTCCCGTCAGTGGGACTTCCATGTAGAATTCAATCTTGTATGTCTTCGTCTGACATCTTAGCTATCTACCGTCGCTTTGAACTCATAAGAGCATTGAAAATACTGATTCTTCGTATCATAGTATTTTGTCCTGAATATTCTGTTCGTTTGTTTTATTGTAATGATAAAACTGATCCATTAAATTAACAAACAAAGCTGTTTCTTCATCACTATAACTGGAACTTTCAACAATTTTTCTTAAATGTTTATTAGGTCTTTGGACAATTTTCGCAGAAGTGTGCCCTTGGTCTAATTGAGCTCTTTGATCTATAAAACGTTGATCAACATTCTTAATTTTATAGTTCACTAATGGAAGATTAATACGCTCGATAGGCGTATATTTTACGGTTCTTTTAGTAGTTGATGTCCGAAATGTCTTAAAAGTTCGTTTTTGAGAGTGAAAAAGGCTATTATTATCTAGTTTCTGAGTAACAACATTGAATCTCTTTTGACCGTAATTTTTGAATCTGTTGTAATATCTTGTTTCTGCTGTGTACTCTGTGTCTGATTCTAATTTGTTTTTATTTGAATGTGTGTCATTAAAACTGTTTCTATTTTTGTTGTCATCTATTGGTGTTTTGTCTGTTTTGTCATTTTGTAATTTAATATATTCACCAACCGCCATGATAGGTCTGTATGATGGGGCTTTCAAATAAATGCCAGCTTTTCTTTTTGATTCGGAAGTAGGATGATTGCCAAGTTGACGATGTTTGTTGTCAGAGTGGATTTTCTTATTTAGTTTATGATTATTATGGTTATGGCGACCTGTAATGTAGTTAGATAAATTTATTAAAGATTTGGACATACAACTAATGAGATTTTTTGCTAGTTTTTTTTCGATATTAATAATGGCAAGAAGTAGAGGCTTAAAATGTATAGGTTACAACTAGTATGGAACCTTTAGTGCATGAGTCCGACTGACATTTCATGATATGTTACATATTAATTCCCGTGTGGTCAAATCTTAAGAATATGGGCTTCACCACCCTTATTCATCGCAAGAGCCGACTTAAGGGGTAAACCCTTAGGGCCACAGCACACTATTTACTTTTAGCATCGGCAATCGGCGATTTTGCGACTGCATCGCGTTTTAGCGACTTCCTGCGTTCGATCGCGCGTTTTAGCGACTGCTCAGATGCCAAATCGATGCTACGGGCATCCGAATGTGTGTGGAAAGTAGCGTTCAGCTGCTGTGTCGCACTTCTAAAAAGCGACCCAGTCTCCGCGTTTGGCGTTTTTAAGTGTGCGGTGTGGAGCGTTCGGTCGCCGTGTTTAGCTTCTTAAAAGCGACTAGTTGACGATCGCCCATGCTAAAAGTAACTAGTGTGATGTGGCTCTTAGTCAAGTTGCAAACGTTTTTGGTTTTCTATTCGTATTTCTCTATTATCTTGTTTGATTGGCTAATATCAAAACAAAATATTTATTAATGTATTCAGTAAAAAATGGTTCATTTGATGTTACAAACTGACACTTCAATTTTATTTATTTCTATAGATATCATACCTAGAGATTTATAAATAGCGTCTGAAGTAACACACATAACTAACCTTCATCACGGAAGTAGGGAACAATCTCCCTATAATCCGATTCTATGTCGGGAATTACTGAAGCGTGGAGTTCAGGACCTCGACGGATAAACGATGTAGACGAAGATATGGTTTCCGTTGTTTTAGATGTAGTGATAGAACTAGTGGTTGCAGGTTCTGGAAAATATATGAACTATGATAAACCATTTTCATCAAGCGATATTCTTGTGAAGCATTTATAATCAAGTTGCCCCAAGTCCCAGAGATACACTGATTTCAGCACGAATGGTCGAACCATCTCAACCGGGGCATTACTACCCTCACACAGAAGACCATCCTAACAATAACAGCATTCTTGTTGTCGTATTTCGTTGGTGAGAGTGAGGACGGGAGAACGATGCAGAAACATCGGACCGGGCCCCCATGGCATGGGTCACCATGCTGCATTGCTCACCCTCACAATGAGGATAGTGACCCCTATTCCTGGATTCTACTCATGCTTTCCATCAGGCAGAGTAGAGTCACTATGGTAGGCTTAAATGTAAAAAAAGAAAAAACTAGATTTATTTATATTAAGATGATATTAAGTCTAACGTATCTAGCGACTGGCGTTCGACAAGTCTTAGGTTCGATTTTCGGGTCGGGTCAAAAGTATTTTTGGATGTTTCTAATAAGGAATTCTTAATAACAGTTATTAAGAGTTTCCTGTAAGAAAAGCCAAATAACACTTTTGACCCGACCCAAAATTTGAACTCAAGACCCTCTTGATTAGCAGTCGCATACGCTAACCACTAGACCAACGAGGCAGTTAAATTTAATTTATTTGTATAAATAAACTGTAACTGAATAAATAGACTTGTCCATGTGGTGACAGATTAAGAATACAGAGTGTCACCACCCCTATTCATCCCGCGGGTGTCGTAAAAGGCAACTAATGGACAAACTACGCAAGACAACATCGATGCAAAGAGAAGGAAAACTTAAAACCAACCCTATACCAACCCGTCTGGCCAGCGTGGTATAGTAGGCCAAAACCTTCTTCTAAAGAGAGGCCTATGTCCAGCAGTGGACTGTTGAAGGCTGTTGATGATGAATAAATAGATGAACACACCTTTTCTAAATACCTCAGACGCCAGCAAGGAGAAATACCGATTTGTGAATAACTTTGGAATGGCAGAAGATTTATCGTCAAGCCTCAAATGTGTTACAGATTGGTTATTCAACGTATCCTTGAAATTGATATGTTTGAGCAAGTCCCGACTTTCCTTTATTTCTTCGTGCACATCTTTCAAGAAGGAATTTATCCGTTCTAAAGCTTTTAGTTGCTGCCACATTGGTTCACTACCGTGGTGATTAGATGCTGGAAAAGGAATAATAAATTTTAGTTCTTCATCATCAACAGCCTTCAACAGTCCACTTCTGGACATAGGCCACTCCTTAGAAAGGAGGTTTTGCCCTATTATACTTCGCTGGCCAGACGGGTTGGTATAGGGTTGGTTTCAAGTTTTCCTTCCCTTTGCATTGATGTTGTCTTGCGTAGTTTATCCCTTGAATGATGAATAGGGGTGACACTCTGTATACTTAATCCGTCACCACTCGGAATTTTAAATTTTAGTTATTTGTGTTAGTTTATACTAGGTTATATTCTAATAGTGATTGAGTTTTCCTTCTTCATACTCTGGAGGAACGGGATTCGTGTTCCTCCAACACAAAGGAATCCTCCGATCAGGTGAGATGACCACAGCTACGGCCCAACGGTTGATATTGGGCAGTTGTATATATGCTAATCGGCTCGGGAATTTCTATATCGCGATTCAGTATTATTTCTTCGTTGTTCAGTGTGTCTTCGGTAGATTATAAATTCGAAAGTAACTCTGTCTGTCTGTTACGTTTTCACATCTAAACCGTTGCACCGATTTTGATGAATGATTTTGGTATAGATGGAACCTTGGGAAATTACATAGGCTACTTTTTACTGCGATAGCCGACATACACGCGGGCGACATATACTAGAATTGCTCCTTTTACGATATTACATGTTTAATATATCCAACCTACAATCAGGTAACCAATCTGTTTATAATAACAATTATCTGATGCCCACAGCTCCGCTCGCGCCAATGATCAAAAATAAATGTTAGCCAATTCTCAGACCTACTGAATATGCATATAAAATTTCATAAGAATCGGTCAAGCCGTTTCGGAGGAGTATGGGAGCGAACATTGTGACACGAGAATTTTATATATAAGATATTAAGTACCGTAAACTCACCTAAATTAAATAAACCGGTTTCAACTGCTGATGCAACACTGAATAAAAATAAAACCAGCATCATAAGCTTCTAATTATATTTTAGCCGACTACGGAAGCTAAAAGGAGGAGTAATGGTTTTATCATTTTAGTATTTGCTTCCAATGTTCCACATAAACGCGAAAGTTTGGATGTATCTATATTTGTTGCTGTTTCACGCAAAAACTACTGAACGAATTTGGATGAAACTTTACAATAATATAGCTTATATATCAGAATAACACATAGGTTACTTTTTACACCAATAATCGAGATACACGCGGAGTTTTAAGTTTTAAATAATGGGTTGTCAATAGATTCGTAAATAGGATAAAACTGTTTCTTGTACACTGTTTATTTCTACACAGATAAAGTTTATTTTTGAATAAATTTTATGTGAATAACCATTTAAGTTTTACTTTAAAAGTCATATTGAATAACATATTATCGTTTTGTTATAGTTCATGAATTGAATTGAAGTATTATGTCTCTTTAAAAAGTTTGTTCTCAGTAGTAACTTTAATTTGCAAACAGTTTACTAAAAGCGCTACAAATTTTGAAATTTAGCATTTGACGTATTTTATGCGGTATATAAAAGTATTTTATAGTAGTTGATAAGAAATTAATTTAAATGTAAGAAACTGGAAGATTGGCTTGAGACTTGTGTGGTGGATTTAAAAATAACATTTGTCTAATATAAAATATTATTAAAGCACATGATAGTCCTGTCCTATTCTTAGTGCACGTATTTTAATTGTTTTAATTGTTACTTGTACCAAGAAAGTAACTGTCTTTCAAATTAGTCATTATATCTATCACTAAGTATTATTTAAAGCTGAAGTGTTTTTTGTTTATTTGGTTGAACACGAAATTCTCAGGAACTACTGTTCCGATTTGAAAAATTCTTTCAGTGTTAGATAGCCCATTTATCGAGGAAGGCTATAAGCTATATATCATCACGCTAAGATTAATAGGAGCGAAGCACCAATGAAGAATGTTTCAAAATCGGGGGGTTATTTCCTCTTGAGAGTTTCCACTGCGTGCGCTGAGTAAACGGTTAAAGTTACGCAAACATCATGTTAAACAGAATTGTTCCCCTTTAAAAGTTCAAAAAAAAAGTCTTCGACGGCATATCTTTTAAGGTTCGCTCACTATACATTTTTTTTTGCGAAACAAACTTTCTTATTACATTTATTATTACTTTCTTAAATTATTAACTATCTTATTACTTTCTTATACATTTATAATAATAACTTTCTTATTATTCTTATAAATGTGCGTGGGTTAACTGATATTCAGATATTAATATACTAAATTAAGCAACCCGTCTGGCCAGCGTCGTATAGTAGGCCAATACCTCCTTTTTAAGGAGAGGCCTATGTCCATCAGTGGAATGTTAAAGGCTGTTGATGATGATGAAATTAAGCTTTACGGTATTATTTACTTGTCAAGTTGCCAGACTACATTATTATGTGCTTTAATTCCTTGATTGTTTTTCTAAGAACATTGTCCAAATACAAAATGTGATTGTTTGTTTGAAAAGTGCTTACAAATGACATTGTTTTATGTAAAATTTGATTGATTTGTTTAAAAGGACTTGTAAAAAAAGAAATAGAGAGAAGAATTTATTATAATGTTGATACTATTGACGTTAAGTTTTCTGCCATCAAGTAATAATAGCACTGCAGGTAAGTTTTAGCATAATCTATACACACTCATAAACTACGTTTGCCGAGACGCGGTCTCCACTCCAGAACTCTTTTACCCCAACGGCCATCAGTTCTGTGGAAAATATGGCCAGCCACTTTAGTTTGCTAATCCGGTGGGCTATGTCAATGACCTTAGTTCTCTGACCGATCTCCATATTCCTGATACGAACCCTCAGAGGAATGCCAATCATAGAATTATTTTAGTTTTATTTTGATTGTAGTGTGGGACGCCCATAGGTCAGGTGGAGTGACGATTTGCGTAAGATGGCTGGCAGGAGCTGAATGCGAGAAGCCCAAAATCGATTAAAAAGGTGTGCAATGGGAGAGACCTATGTCCAGCAGTGGACTGCGATAGGCTGATGGTGATACACACTCAAAAAATAGTTTGGCGTGTTTCTTTTAAACTATTCTTTAAGAAATACAACTCCCGCATTAGGAATATAAATTCTGTGTCGCGGGGGACTTTTCCAATATACATGAAACGGACACAAAGATCACCCAGACTCGGAATAACAATTTTTAGATCACACAATATTGTCCCACATGAAATTTGAACCCACGACACTTGGCTCAGTAGAAAGTGTTGTGGCGACCACTTAAACCACTCCACACGGTGTGAACTATCTGCGCTTCTCTTTTAGGGAGGAGGGTTCTGGACTCCTTCCAGGGTGAGATCTTCTTCTGGACTCCTCCCAGCGCCTGCCCGTTCCTGTTGCGGGCTCCGTCTTTTGTAGACTCTCTCTTAGGCAGCGTCCGGCACACACGGACGCCGACCCCTCGCGACAGGCCAACTAATGCGGGTGGAGGGAAAACCCGGCCACTCAGGGCGGCATGAGGCGCAGATGAACGCGCCTCCGCCGCCCGGTTCGCCGGCGGCGGAACGGGTTCGAGTGGAGGTCGTCCTCCCGGGGACCACTTAAACTACTAGGCCAACCGTGCAGTCCTAAAGCCTACCAAAGTGACTCTACTCTGCCTGATGGAAAGCATGAGTAGAATCCAGGAATAGGGTTCATCATCTTCATTGTGAGGGTAGGCAATGCAGCATGATGACCCACACGAGACCGAGAGAATGGTGTAGATTGATTGAACAACCGGTCTATCGGAAATACGACGGCAGGAATGTTATAATTTTAAAGTAAGTCTTTTGTGTGAGGGTATTATCGCTCAGGTCGAGTTGGCCCGCAAATGCTGAAATCAATATGACTTTACTACCTCATACAACAGAATTAGCATCAATGGATATTTTCTTTGGAGTCAGGAGGTTGTGTGTGAGATATATTTACTATTTCCATTAAGGGCCACAGCACACTAGCTACTTTTAGCATTGGCGATCGGCGATTTTCCGACTGCATCGATGCTGCATCGCGTTTTAGTGACTTTCTGCGTTCGATCGCGGTATCAAAATCGCGCGTCATGTTGCACCATTCGCGACTTTCTGCGTTCGAACGCGGTATGGGAAACGCGCGTTTTAGCGACTGCTCTATAGTTCTCCGATGCCAATTCGATGCTACCGGCAACTGAATGTGTGCGGAGAGTAGCGTTCAGCTGCTGTGTCGCGCTTCTAAAAAGCGACTCAATCTCCGCGTTTGGCTTTTTAAGTGTGCGGTGTAGAGCGTTCGGTCGCCGTATTTAGCTTCTAAAAAGCGACTAGTTGCCGATCGTCGATGCTTAAAGTAGCTAGTGTGCTGTGGCCCTTACATCTTTTAGATAAAGCTGTATGTAGCTGTATTAAAAACGCCAAACTTCAATACTCCGGGCTGTTACTAAGAATTTCCTGTAAGAAAATACCAACAACACTTTTGATCCGTCCCGGTATTAGAACCCGAGACCTCTTGATTAGCATTTCAGGTTGGCCTTCTGTGTGAGATAAATTCTTTTATTGAATCAGATCTGATATCTCGTGGAGTGAACTTGGGAGCAGATGGAAAGAAAACATTTAAAATGATGCTCAATGACACAGAAGTAATGGACACGGGCAGGCCAGACTTGAAGAACGAAAGTGAGTACTATAGTAATTATAGTTAAACTAGTTTTTAAGTTGACATGGGTGCATTTATGTGTTTATTTTAGTTTGAATGTAAACAATACAAAAAATCGGTTGTCTGTAAAGTCGGTTTCCTGACGATAGTTGAACGTGACAACGTCATAAGATTGTGCCTCTTTGTCGCTCGTTCCGCGCTCTCGCTTGCACTTCAAGCCTTAAATGGAACGCCTCAGAGCGAGGTAACGCCGCATGAGTCATGTTTTTTCGTGCGTGCAGCCGGCTCCATCGAATTACAGGACGTTGTCTTGTCAAAAAACATAATAAAAAGTACTAAAACATAATTAATCGGGAGTGTTCTAATCAGTCGGGGTTATTTAAATTATTTATTTTACTTGTTAACCACGGCTCTAGCTGCGTGTATTTATTGCGATTAAGTAACCTATGTAATTCTTCAAGAATCAATGTATCTCCACGCATGATGTTTAGGAATTTATAAAGGACATACACACAAGCATTCAGTTTTACATATATACTAGTTGACCCAGCGAACTTCGTACCGCCCAACTTTAAAATTCCAGAACTTGATTGCAGCGCCACCTACCAATTGCGAATCTAAACCATTCCCAGATCCCCTTGAACACACACAAAAAATTTCATCAAAATCGGTCCAGTCGTTTGAGAGAAGTTCAGTGACATACACACTCACAGAAGAATTATATATGTAAAGATAGATAGATATGGAAGTATTTAGAAATTAAAAAGTATATTTATCGCTAGTCTGTAACCGTGGTACGTAGTCTGCTCTGGAACGAGGTTGCCATATATAATCTATGGAAAGCATTTATAAAAATGTCTTCTTTATTCTTCTAGAAACAAGAAACATACTAGATAAACCGATAGATCAAATAGCTCGATTTTTAAACGAACATTTCAATACATCACGGAATGCAAGAGAACATAAAACTACAGGCAATATTCTACAAGGCGATGGTAAGTTGTACCCTTGTGGAATGCTTTAAACACACTAAAGTTTAAAATCAAGGATATTTACTGTATTGAATGATACTTTTTTACATGGTATGTGATGAATGCACAAATAAAATAACCTTGTTTATAATAACCGGTTTTACCTGAATATCAGTTTTTCCATGGAGCAACTGGCATTGGACCTCCGCAACCCTGAGGGCGAACTGAAATTCGAAGGTTCCCAATAACGATTATCGTAGATATTCACGACAACCGGGACCGACGGCTCAATGTGTTTTCCGAGGCACTGGCGTCACACAACGCCAAACTTCCATGATCATCATCCTCAGCATATTTGCATCCACTGCTGGATGTATGCCTCTTGCATGGTACTCCATTCGCTTCCATACTCCGAGCTTTTATTAAGAATTTCTTGTAACTAACCTGGTTACCTATCAGACAACGCCGCAGTTCGAGGGCTCTGACTATGCTATACACCCTTCTCAACTCACCAAACTCGCCTACCTACTTGAAATCCCAACTAGAGTATATCTGCTCTAACCATACAAAAAATCTTCGCTCTTCTAACAATCTTCTCCTTCGTTGTCCTTCTCATACTTCCAGTATCATTCATTCATCCTTCTTAGTTCAAGCTATAATTCTTTGGAACACAATCCCACTAGAGATCAGGATGGCCACCAGCCGATCCACTTTTAAGTTTAGAGTTCGTAAGTTCTTCAGGGACTTGTTGACGGAGTCATCAGAATAATAACTTATATTGTGTTATAAATAACTTAAGTTCACTATTTTACTTATGTGTTAAATCATGTATGTGTGCATTCTATTGAGATATTTTTAATCAAATTTTTATTGTATGTATGTATGGATGTAGTGTAACTAGTATGTATTTATATGTATTTGTGTTGTGTATATATGTATGTTTATGTAAATAAATGTATTTATTTGTGTATATATTCTTAGAACTCTAGTAATATTTACTTTACCTTTTTTGTCTATCATATTGCTTCTCATAAATAACACACCTGCCTTATATAATTTTGCAACACCCAAAGGTTTGGTTGGAAGAGAATGCCTGTGGCATTAAATCCGCCTTGTGCAATATGTTTGCAGGAAGTTTAAATAAATAAAATAAATAAATAAGAAAAACCCAAGAACACTTTTGATCTGACCTGGGATTTGAACCCGAGACCTCTTGATTGGCATATGCTAACCACTAGACCAACAGAAAAAATTATATCTTGCGTTATGAACAAAAAAATTTGTTCCTTCTCTAGGGGTGTAAAATCACTACATATTATAAAATAAAGTCCTCCGCCGCATCTGTCTGTATGTTCGCGATAAACTCAGAAACCACTGGATCGATTTAAATGAAATTTTGTACGGAAATAGCCTAAAGCCTGCAAAAGGTCATAGGCTACTTTTTAACGCGATAAACGACATACACGCCGGCAGAACTGTCGGCTAAAGTTATTAAGTAACAAATTTTGTATAGAAGATCATCCTTTTCAATGTTAATAAATTAGAAATCATAATTAATATTAAAATCTTTGTAATTTTAGATGCATTCTATAATACGCCAACTCAATCTCGTTTAATGAAACATCCGAGACCAGTTCAGAAGCATCAGAAGAATAAATCAAGGCTTTATAGACCGGCGAAAGACTCGAAGAAGACGACTGTTTCAGAGAAAACTCTGCTAACTACCGGTAAGTCTTAGTTTACCCTAGAAAATCAATGAAAATAGATATAAAGCGAATAGTTTTCAACACTTACCAGAGATTAATCCTCCCTGGTCCTCTGGTTCTCCAGAAGGAGGGTAAAGAAGGGTTCAAAATTCGACGAACGGCAAATTTTGTCTTATGTAAGTGTGGCGACTTCCACATTCAGCGCAAGCGAAAATATACAACAGCTCCATCTACTGAAGAAACACTGAACCACGGAGTAACGAAGTAACTACTAATCCTGAATCGCGATATGGAATCGCGTATCGCGGCCTTTTTTGTAGGTACTAATGTTCTCTATAAAAATGTAGTACATTACTTGGTTTTATTGTCAATAATTTTAAAATAGGTAGTGATTTTATTGGGTATTTTTTTAACACCTTGGGTTACATTATCGTAGTTTTCATACGGATCCCTAACTTTTTTGAAAACATTCTATAGCTTATGTCCATCAGGGATAATGTACGATTCTAATAGTGAAAGCATTTTTCAAATCGGTCATGTAGTTTCGGAGACCATTTATTGACTGACTTGTTGGTCTAGTGGTTTGCGTATGCGGTTCGATTCCCAGGTTGGACCAAATATTTGTGTCATCCACAAATATTTGTTTCGGAGTCTGGGTGTTTTTCTTTGTATAATATGTATGTATTTACAAAAAAAATGTATGTTTATGTATTTGTATCAGTTGTTTTTTAGTACCCATAATACAAGTTCTGCTTAATTTGGGTCTAGATGACGTTGTGTGTAAGATGTCCGAAATATTTATTATTTATTTCAATATAGATATTTAATAGATATAGATTGTTTATTCTTCTCTCAGATGCCTACTACAATACCCCGGCAGCATTTCGTGGGATGGACAATTTAGCAATTTTAAAGCACCAATTCGGTATCGAGGACAATGGCACGCAGAGGAAGATACCAAGATATTTTGTACGGAGTCATAGTAAGTAATTTTTGAGTAGTACAAGGGTGGTAAAAGAGAATTCACACCGTGAACCCTCACACAGAACACCTACCTAAATTGACAAACTTCATGCTATCGTATTTCGTTGGTGAGTGAGTGTGAACGCATACGCTATCCACTAGCCTCTAGTGGATAGCGTATGCAACTGACAATCAAGAGTTTTCGTTTTTGAATCCCGAGTGGAGTGATTATTGTGATTTGGGGTATTAACCCCGGTGCCTCGAAGAACACCTAAAGCTACCAGTCCTGTGCTTCATATCTCCCCAGTCGTGTTGGATAGCCGTTCCATCGAATCATGAGACTCGAACTAAACGGTTCGGCTCTTCCTTTCTGTGCCGAGCAGTTAAAACCTGGAACTCTCTACCAGCGCATGTGTTTCCTCCCTTCTATGACCCCGGGTCCTTCAAGTGGGGCGTGAAAAAGCATCTTACTAGGCCGCCATAGTATGGGTCACCGTGCTGCACTGTCCGTTGTGGCAGTGAAGACGGTGGCCTCCACTTTTGGATTCTGTTCATGCTTTCCATCAGGCAGGGTAGAGTCAATTTGGCAGCTAATATAAAAAAAAGCAAATTCTAAGAGAACAGAGAGAGAACCTGTGTTACCGCACACATTCATGCACTAAAGTATCTTCTGCGAGAATTTCATAGAGTTCCATGTGAAGCTGGACCGGAGGCCTGATGATGCAGAATCTCGATAGTTGATGTTGCATTATCTGCGTTCACATCGAGTGACCTTTTTCTTCTTCTTCTTTGTCCGTGCCGCTACTTCCCGTATCTTTTGGGGTCGGCCCTCCTGGGCCTGGGCGCATCTGCGTCATTTCCGATTCCAATCCGGTCTTATTGAGGTCGCTTTTTATGGTACTTACCCAGGTATTCGGCGGTCTACCTCGGCCTCGCTAAGGTGTTTTAATTTCCATGACGTATCTTGTCATATGGTCCTTTTCGCGCCGCATAACATGACCATACCACAGCAGGCGCACTTTAGTGAGTTTGTCAGCCATTTTCGCAACCTTGAAGGTACCCCGAAAATGCTCATTCCGGACTCTATCTTTAAGAGTTACCCCCCCTGGACCACCTCAACATCTTCATTTCTGTGCCGTGGGGTTTCTGTTCCTCACTTCCGTGCATTGGCCAGCACTCAGCCCCGTATAATAAGGCAGGTCTAATTGCCCGCTTATAGACATTGCCTTTGACCTCCACGGGCACCCTCGGATCGCACATCACTCCAGTCAAGGATCTCCACTTTAGCCATCCTGTGTTCATTCGGCTTTCAATGACCTTGACGAAGCAAGCTTTGGAAGCCAGACCAATACTCTTAAATTCTACTCATGCTTTCCATTAGGCAGAGCACAGGCACAAATCAAAGAGATATAAGACACAAAAGTGTAAAATTGATAAAAATAAAGTGTTACTAATAATTTTTTTCAAAAGTTTTTTTGTTCTTCTAGGAAGTAAGAAAAATCATTCAACCTTCTATAAAGATAATGTGTCTCATGGACAGGGAGTGAGAAGAGGAGAAATCCGCAGAAGAGTCACAGACACAACTTTGGCTTCAGTAGAAATTCAACAAAATATTAGTAAGTTAATATTGCTGACTCTTTTGTGGAATGTGCGTTTTGGCGCATGAAAGTGGAGCTGCTTAAATGATTTTCTATGACTTTCACGTTGATTTAAAAAAAATAAGACAGGGATAGTTTGGAAAGTGGTCTCCACCTAGCGTTGCTGCTGAAACGCTTTTCAGGGGTGACTATGAAGAAATCTAGAGAAGTTTAAAAAATGTCTTTTAAATTTTTCAGATAAAATAAAACATTTTTAAGCTATTGTATAGCTTTTATAGCGGGCGTTGAGCGCGGCAACCGAATCAAGAAATTCCGTAACCAAAAAATCTAACACTCTAAAAAAGGATAGAGAATATGATTGTAACTGCAGTGCGACAAGGATGTGGCGGCTCCGTGCGCATGCGTGCTGCTGCCACCGGCCGTTATCCGTTGCCTTGACAACACAGTCATTCTAGATTCTTCTTTTTTTATTTCTTTTTTTATTCCATAGATATGCTCATATTACTAATAAGTTCTCTGTTTAGTTGTAATAGTCTTTCGGTTATTAGGATGATTATATTGTTTGAAAATAATATTGTTAGAATGTATGTTGGTAAAAGGACAGTGTATATTGTTTTGTAAACTTGAATTAATGTCATAGAAAAAAAAAATTCTGCTTATATAAAAAATTAATAAATAATTATAATTGCATAAGTTGATATAAATTGCTATGCAATAGCTTTAACGCGACAGTCCCCGAGTGGCACACGACTTTTTATTGTATTTAATACATATAGTATTATATTGTATACAATTTAAAAAAGCGGCCAAGTGCGAGTCGGACTCGCCCATGAAGGGTTCCGTACCAGCAAGTAACATCATATAAAAGTTCTTGTAGTTCGTTGTAACTTTCATCGATGTTTTTAAACTAGTGTATTGATTGGATGAAAGGTATATTGCGTGTTACGATTTATGACGTATTAAAAAAAAAATACTCACTAGATCTCGTTCAAACCAATTTTCGTTGGTAGTTTACATGGTAATATACAACATATATTTTTTTAGTTTTATTACTCTCTTATTTTAGAAGTTAGAGGGGGGGGGGGGACACACATTTTTCCACTTTGGAAGTGTCTCTCGCGCAAACTATTCAGTTTAGAAAAAAAAAATATTAGAAACCTCAACATCATTTTTGAAGACCTATCCATAGATACGTATAGGTTTGATGAAAAAAAAAATTTAGAGTTTCAGTTCCAAGTATGGGGACCCCCAAAATGATTTTTTTTTTTATGTAAAAATCTTAATGCGGTTCACAGAATACATCGACTGACCAAATTTCAACAGTATAGCTCTTATAGTTTCGGAAATAATTGGCTGTGACATACGGACGGACAGACAGACAGACAGACTTGACGAATCTATAAGGGTTCCGTTTTTTGCCATTTGGCTACGGAACCCTAAAATGCATTTTTTTCAGGTATCTTTTATAACCCAGCGCAGGAAGAAGAAAGCTATCAAAGGAAATGGACAAAACCAAAGAAACACATTCGTTTATCGCCAATCATTACTAAAAATAAGATCTTAGTAGATGTACAAGAAGTAAATGGTAATATACAACTATTTATTTACTGCACGGTGTCGTCACTGTCGTCACGTCTCTTTCGACCTGACTGAGTGTTGTGAGTTCAAATTCCACATGAGACGACCCTTTGTGTTTAAGACTGATTATCATTTGTAGTTAAGGTCAAGCTCGATAGATGGCGTTGTATCGTAAACTGAATCGCGTTATTATTTGTAACCGAGTACCTATTAAATATATAAAAATGTTTTATTATAGAGAGTAATCTGGGAGCTATTAGCTAAATCTGGATATAGTGATTTTAACAACCAGTTTAGTTGCCAATTAACACTTTGTGTGATCCACAAATTGTTGTTCCAAGTCTGGGTTTTCTTTGTCTCCATTTTATGTGTGTATTATCACAATCTACATAATCACACACGACAATCCACTTTGCCCGCGGGACTAACAGGTTTTCTATACAGCCCCTGGGGATTGTAGGTAAAATATGTATTTGACAAAAATATTCATAGTATTTCATACATTGCCTGGACAACTGGAAAACTCGGGAAATATACAGATTGCCATATATATATGTCGCATCAGGGTGGCCGAGATGCGAAACATCGGGTCTTCATCATGATCCGACATAGTTTTTGATAAATGTGAGCACTGACTTGGGTACTCGAACGAAAGATAATTTAAATCAAAATAACTTTATTTTGCTAACGGTTTTTACAATATGGAAACAAACACGTGCGTTGGTACTGAGCGTATGCCAAGACTGTCCGAGGTAGAATGACCACCGCCATATCTTCCAACCAGTCATCGCTGCATCCCCTCTACCGACGATCGTGTCCAAGCGGGAGGGCGCCACTTGCGTTTCCGGTGACGATTTATTAATTCACTGAAATAATTCTTAGATGGCGCTGTCCGTCACGCCATAGCATCAATCTACGACATATATATTTAATCTAAATAACCTAATAATGATCGCATTCGAGCTGCCGTATTTCGTCGGTGAGTGTGAACCGGAGGCCCAATCATTTGGCATCATTCTCACGTCTGCCGGAGGTATAGGTCACCATGCTGCATGGCCTACACTCACAGTAAGAATGGTGACACGTACTCCAAGATTCCACTCATGATTTCTATCAAGTAGAGTAAGAGTCACTTTTTTAGGCATAAAAATATACATAATTAAATTTTACAGAAACATTAGTGGAAACGGATCAAGCAGTTCCTGTTGCGTATGATGAGGAAGAGAAATCATCAGCAAAAGAGTCTAGTGTATCACCAAATTTGATGATGAGATCATCATCTTTGGCTCCAGGAGATATCCTGAACGGCAATGGTATGTAGCAGGCGTTATTTTAACGTTTTAGATGTGAATAACAAATAAAATAAAAAACAGATTGAACGGATTTCTATCAAATATGGCAAAGAACACTCCCGAATAATTGATGAGAGATGTCTCAAACAAAAAAACAAAATCTAAATTGGTTCATCCGTTCGGGAACTACGAGCTACGATGCCATAGACATACACAGACAAAAACCCTGATTTTGAAATATTCTTCACTGGTGCTCCGTTCCTATTAGTCTTAGCGAGATGATATATAGCTTATAGGCTTCCTCGATAAATGGGCTATCTAACACTGAAATAATTTTTCAAATCAGACCAGAGATTTCTGAGATTAGTGTGCTCAACCAAACAAACAAACATACTCTTTATAATATCAAATCATATCAAATCAAACCATTTTTAATTCAAATAAACTAATACAACGGCACTTTTGAAACGTCAAGTAGTCAGTCAGTAGTCAGTCGTGAAGCTAATCGTCTGTTCCAATTCGTAGATCCTATGGAGAAGAACAGACAAGAAACTCCATGGACACTCTTTTCCAACATTGTTTTTACAACTTTTGGTTACATTGTTTAAGGCGTTTAAATGTGAGGACAATGTATATTGTATAATGTAATATTAATTTAGATAAAAATAATAATTTTTCTTCCAGTGTTGATAGAACAATCGACAAAAGCACCGTATTTGGAGGAATACTACAAGAAAATGGAGGCGAACAATATAAAATACTTGAGCGTGGCTTTCGAGGATCTGTGTGATCAACTGGCTTCTAAGAAACAAGAACATGTGAAGGAATTAGTGCAACATATCGATATTACTGTTCAACAGTATGTGGCAATTGAAGAATGTATACCCTTTTTTTATTTAAGCCTACCAAAGTGACTCCGTGTGGTGACGGATTAAGAACACAGAGTGTCACCACCCCTATTCATCCCGCGGGTGTCGTAAAAGGCGACTAAGGGATAAACTACGCAAGACAACATCAATGCAAAGAGAAGGAAAACTTGAAACCAACCCGTCTGGCCAGCGTGGTATAGTAAGCCAATACCTCCTTTCTAAGGAGAGGCCTATGTCCAGCAATGGACTGTTAAAGGCCGTTGATGATGATGATGAAAGTGATTCTACTCAAGCTGGTGGAAAGTATGAGTTATAAATAAATATTTTTTTCTAGCAGTCCCAAGATTGTGTAAAAACAGTATTTAGATCAGTTGTATAATAATAACAAGACAACTGATCTAAATACGGTTTTTTTTTATAAATACATACATATTATACATAGAAAACACTCAAACTCCGAAACAACTATTTGCAGATAATACAAACGTTTGATTCGACCCTGGACTTAAACCCGAGACCTCTTGATCAGCAGCCGCATACACTAATCACTAGACCAACAAGGTAGTAGAATTAAGGAGTTGAAATCACCATCCACATTGTGAGGGTAGGCAATATAGCACGGTGACCCTCGCTATGGCGGTTTATCGTCATTGGCCTCCGGTCTCACACTAACCAACGAAATACGACATCAAGAATGCTGTCATTATTAGGATGGTCTTCTGTGTGAGGGTAGTACTGCCCCGGTCGAACAGACAACCTTATTCTTCTAGACTTCACAAGGTATCTAGTTAGACTTAAATACACACATCAAAAGTGTCTAGGGATCAAGCATTTTTATGCGGATTTCTTGAGATTGAGATGTGGCTTTGTAATAAATTTATGATTTTATAAATTTATATGGATCCTTTTTGGTGCATTTCATAATTTGAATCAGGAACTGTCAATCAAATTCGAGTAAAAGATGAAAATCAGCTGCCAATATTTTCCCTATAAAAACATACAACGCATTGAAGAAATTATTAGTGCTACTGTTTCCCTACTACTGATTAAAACCAACGTTATTATGGAGCGGCGACGTCATTTAAGCAGGGAAGAAATGCTCAGAGCCGTGGGAATGATAGAAGCTGGTTCCCGGCAACGTACTGTGGCTTTAGCTCTGAATACAAGTCAGAGTGTTATCAGTCGACTTTGGACACGTTACCGAAGCACTGGTACCGTGGCTGAGCGCCATGGAGGACGGTATCGCTGCACCACACGGAGACAAGACCGATACATTCAAATCTTAACTCGAAGAGCTCCAACAATAACCGCCATGATGTTAGCCGTGAGGCTTCATCACTCTTCAGGGAACTTAATTAGCGACCAAACAGTCAGAAACCGCTTGCATGAAGTGAACCTTCATTCCCGAAGACCGCTACGGGTACCACCTATAGCAATGCACAATCGTAGGATTCGATATCAATGGGCTCTTGAACACAGAAATTGGGCAGAAGAACAATGGCGTTTCGTGTGCTTTTCTGATGAGTCTCGTTTTGGTATGAGACCGGATACAAGACGTATACGACACTGGAGAACCCCTGGACGCCAACAGCGATTAAAATCCTGCCAGGAAGTCCATCCTTATAGTGGTGGAACCATCATGGTATGGGCGGGTATTTGGATCGGCGGAAGAACTGAGTTGATTTGGATCAGAGGCAACCTCAACGCTCAAATTTATGCTGAGACGATTGTATCAGACGTCATCGTTCCTCTACAAGTGCAAATCGGTCCCTTATTTCAGTTAATGCATGATAATGCACGACCGCACACCGCAAGAGTTGTAAGACAGACTCTCGCCGCAGCTAACATCAATGTCCTGCCCTGGCCTGCTCAGTCGCCAGACTTGAACCCGATTGAGCATGCATGGGATATGCTACAGAGAAGAGCTCTGCCGAATATGGAGGGTATCCAGTCGCAAGAAGACCTTTTTTTGTTGTTGCAACGAACATGGGCGGCCATTCCACAGCGTGATTTGGATGAACTCATTTTGAGTATGCCAAACCGATGTTCTTGTGTTGTTAGTGTTCGCGGTAGAAACACGGATTATTAATTGTTTAAGTTACCTAATAAAATTTTAAAGAAAACTGTTATTTCAGTCTTTTTTTCGAACTTTAATGTTAGTGGTTCAAATGTCAAAAATCCCTTTATTAGGAAAATGGCAAATTTCTTTACTAATGCAAAGGTGACTTGGTTTATCGTTACTGTGAAAAACGAAAACACTTTATTTGATGAATCCTTAAAGAAATTTTTAATTAATATCAATCAGGAGAAAAGTTATTGCAAAAATATATGTTGATCCCTAGACACTTTTGATGTGTGTAGAAATAATATGACATGCTTCATTAATAGTGAAAGGTTCGCCTTCTCTTCTAGAATTTGCCGTGCCCTTCAGGGTCCATAATCCTCTAACATATTTATAACACCTTTATGTACAATATGGAATGCAATAAATGATATGAGGTTGAACTCCACTGGGAATTCTATAGCACCCTAAGGGCTGAAACTGCATTAAGCGGCGCCCGCGACTGGCAACCGTCGCGTGGCTACGCGCGTGGACGACTCTGTAAGAACGTTGCGGAGACGGATTATTTTATTTACGCAGTATCACTAGTTTAATTTTGATGGTGTGCATGTATAGTCGTGTACATGGAAAACTTAATATATTATTACTTAGCAAAACGACGACTAGCGTGCGTGGGTGCGGGGCGCGGCACCCAGTGTCGGACGCCCGCGCGGGTCCCCGGACGACTTTTGTATGAAACCGCGCGGGCGCCCGTTTAACGCAGTTTCAGCCCTAAAACATATTCTAACTTCATAGTTCAGACAACTGATTGCGGGTTATATATAGATGTTTTTTTTTGTTACATAGGCTGCAGATAAAGGGGCGCTTACGATGGCTCGGGCAACCTATGACTTCTATTCTTCGGGACCTGACTATTCTACTAGCAAGAGACTCAGCAGATGTGCTACAAGGTATTTAACAATTCCATAAGAAATGCCGTAGTTTCAATACTTTATGTGTTCGAGGGTCATTACTGTTTATTCTGGTTTACAGTAAAAAAATCGAGCATGAACTTGTGATCATGCACGGTTGGCTTAGTGGTTCAAGCGGTAGCTACGCAACTTTCTACTGCATCAAGTGTCGTGGGTTCAAATCCCACCTGGGATAACTTTGCGTTATTCACAAATTGTTGTTCTGAGTCTGGGTGTTCTTTGTGTCCGTTTCATGTATGTCTGTAAAGTTTCTATTCCTAATGCGGGAGTTGTCTTTAAAAAAAAAATAACAAAAAGGAACCGACTTCAATGAAAAACCCGATCTATTCCGAGTACCCAAATCGCCACAATTATGCCTATGATATTTGAGGAGTTCCCTCGATTTCCCCTTCATCAGATCATTCGATTCGATTCGCTACGCCCATTCCTGTGCAAAAAGATTTTTTGAAATCGGTTCATAAACGACGAAATTATCGCTGAACATACATTAAAAAAAACCGACGAATTGAGATCCTCCTCCTTTTTTTGAAGTCAGTTAAAAATTTGAACTATGATAGTTATTGACCGATTGACTTGCCTAGATATACTTTTCTGCAGTTATATTTCTGCAAATAAATAAAATTAGACTGACTGTTTTTATTTTTACAACATTTTTTTTAAATTAACAGCTTTTCAGTAAATGCATGTAGAAGTACGTTATGGTACTTGCACAGAATTCATAATAGTACTCATACAGAAGACTCACTCCGAAAAGTAAATTAAAGAAATCGGGGCCCTAGGCGTCAAAACATTAAGTTCAATTCAGATCGCACAGCGCCGTATCAACTACAATTATATTTACCTACCGTTGCGTCTCTTTCCATCGTGTAACTCTTACCTGTTCTGACGACGTCTATTCGACCGGCATGCTCTTCCGGGCAGGCAGGCGGCCGACTATACTTAAACTGCGGAGTGACATCCCCCTGGTACTTGTATCAAAAACCAGTTTTTTTAATTTTTGTCTATTGGTCTATCTATGTGATTATTCCGGCTAATCTCTAGAACGGCTGGACCGATTTTGACGCAACGTTCCCGGTAGGATAGCTGATGATATAAGAACTCACTTCAACTGAGTTTATTTTAGAATTGTTGGACCTCAATGCGGTTGATGTTATTAACACTGCGGGTTGAAGCTCTTCACTACATCCCTACTAATATTATAAATGCGAAAGTAACTCTGTCTGTCTGTTACGCTTTCACGCCTAAACCACTGAACCGATTTTCATGAAATTTGGTATGAAGATAGAACTGAACTTGGGAAAGAACATAGGCTACTTTTTACCGCGATAACCGACATACACGCGGGCGGAGCCGCGGGCGAAAGCTAGTAATATTATAAATGCGAAAGTAACTCTGTCTGTCTGTTACGCTGTCACGCCTAAACCACTGAACCGATTTTGATGAAATTTGGTACGAAGATAGAACTGAACTTGGGAAAGGACATAGGATACTTTATATCGCGAAAATAAAGGTAGAAGGGTTTGAAATAGGGGACGAAAGTTTGTGTAGAAGTTCCTTATTATCAAACATAAAATCATGTAAGATTGTTTAATCTACCCTTACCGTGTCGCGTACCGTATAAACGAATTCCACGCGGGCGAAGCCGCGGGCGGTAAGCTAAGTTTTTGCGTGAAAGAGCAAGAAACATACATACTCACAAACTTTCGCGTTTATAATATTCGTAAAATTTTCTAACTGTGTTGTCAGTTCGCGCCATGATCCTCAAGTCTCTCATGCAGCAGAGACGCACAATTGTCGGGGCTGATGTCAACGAGATCCTTGATTATGCTGACAATTTGATCAAGAAAGAAGATGGCGAACACTTGCTGGCTGTCATGCAAGAAGTAAAACGGTATCCTGATAGTATGTATTTTATGGACTTGTTTTTAAGGCCTGCTGAAGTGATTCTACTCAGTCTGATGAAAAGCACGAGTTGAATCCAAGAGTGGAGATCACTATAGTCACTTTGAATGTAGACAGTTGGCGCCTTTATAAGGGAATGTTTTTCACACCATTCCTAAGTGTGTGGGACCTTTGGGGAATCCAGTGTACCCGCTAAACCCTAAACACAACTTCTAAACAGTACCTCAGCATTCAGAAGGATCACCAGAAACGCATCGGCCGTTTTTGGAACCCCCCCTACTATACCTTAATATTGAGGTACATCCCAGGGTGACCGGTTTTACCATCAGGCAGGACGCTGTCGCGCTTTTAATCGCTTTATACAGTAAGAGGTGGAATACCGACCCTTCTTATACGAAATCCCCTGGCCGCTCCAGGGTGTCCCACCTCGGGTCGCTTGCAGCGGTCACATCTCCCCAAGATGTGACCACAGCGATCCTTAAATAACGATTGTGGAGCCTCCTTCGAGCAGGACCGGCTCTTTCCCAAATATCTATATACATTTCAAAATGACAATTTCATACACAATTTCATTGTAAATGAAATAAATAAAACAAATCCCCACACGATGGGGTAGACTCGAGAAAAAAAAAACATCCACATTCCTACTTTACGTGAAGGGAAGGTACTTTACGTGAAGGGAAGGTACTCCAAATAAAAATATTTTTTGTGATTGTATTTTAGCACTTTTCCGATGTGATAAAAACACATATCCATTCAAAGTTTCATCTTTCTCGCACTAACCGTTTAGACGACAAGTCGAAGGGAGCCGAATCATGAACTACGAAACCCTAAAAATGGTGATAATGATGATTGACTGCACGGTTGGCCTAGTGGCCTAAGCGGTCGCCACGCCGCTTCCTACTGCGCCAAGTGTCGTTGGTTCAAATCCCACGTGGGATAACATTTTGTGTGATTTACAATGTGTTGTTTTGAGTCTGGGTGTTCTTTGTGTCCGTTTCATGTATATTTGCAAAGTCCCCCGCGACACAGGAGTTTATATTCGCAATGCGGGAGTTGTCTTTATAAAAAATATAGTAATATCGACACACTGATGACAACTGATGTCAACTTTTTTTAGTAAAAGAAAATGGACAGGAATTATGCAAAGATGTTATAGAAGCATTTGAAACACCATTCTACCATCTGAGTGGCACCAAGGACCTGGAGTACCTGGTGAAGAGGGCCAACAAAGCATTTGCTGAGCGATTCCATCAATACAGCGGGTTTGAAGAAGGTATGTTACATAAAACATACATAGCCAACAGGCTTAAGGTGATTAGAAACAATCATCGGGAAATCAATGACGGCCCGGTTAGTACCTAGATGGGTGGTTGGTTATGGCATGACTGCCTTGTTGGTCTAGTGGTCGGCGTATGCAGCTGCTGATCAAGAGGTCTCAGGTTCGACTCCCGGGTTGGACCAGATATTTGTGTAATCCACAAATGTTTGTTTCGGAGTCTGGGTGTTTTCTATGTATAATATGTATGTATGTACAAAAAAGTATGTTTATGTATGTATATCAGTTATTTGGTACCCATAATACAAGCTCTGCTTAGTTTGGGACTAGATGACGTTGTGTGTGAGATTCATTATTATTATTTATATTCTAAGAGTGTTTCCGTGATTCAGAGGTCACGTTAAGCAGTCGGTCCTGGTTGTTATCATAAGATAACAGTTAAGAAACTTAGTTAAAGGCCTTTGGACAGCTTAAAAACATCCAACGGTAAGATTACGTAGCTACAATGTGTCTTGCGTGTACTCGACCAGCGTGGGGACGTATGGCCTTAACCCTCTCCTGAGAGGAGACCAGCGCCCAACAGTGGGGAATGCTTTTGGCACCATACCCTTCGTGGCGTAAGCGAAGGGCGTGTGTAGGACTCCCAGGCGACCGGTTTACCCACTAAACCCCGCGGCGGCCTACCTTGGCAGACGGGAGGAACACCAGGATCGCATCAGCGGCTTCTGGTGTCCCCCTTGCCTTACCCCTCAAAAACAGAACCTAGAAATACCATAATGGTGATATATATACTTTATCATCATTAGCCTACTGCACATAGGCCTCTCCCATTGTACACAACTTTTAACGATTTTGGGCTTCTCGCAAATAGCTCCTGCAGGCCGTCCTACGTATATCATTACTAGACCTGGCCTGTCCCGCTAGCCAAGTTTCAAATGTTTTCTATTCTATTATATTTCTCTATTCTCTTGTTTAGAGAGAGAATAGAGTAGAAAACGAAAAACGCTGTGGGTCTCCTACACCACGTTTACCGAGACGCGGTGTTAACTCCAGAACCCTTCTACCCCAACGGTGATCAGTTCTGAGGCAGCTCGCTGCCGTTTCAGGAAAACTTACATAAACATTACAAAATACATATATCCGAAAGTTATTCTGTCTTCAACAATTCAATAAAATTTTGCATTGAAATACTTGCTATGTCTTGCTTTATATACTTTAATTATTTGTAAATTACACTCAAATACATCACATAATTTGTCCTGGATGTCTGGAGGTCAGGGTAACTACGCATTTATTCTTGAACCCTTACAATCTTGACTCAACTATAAATTCCTTTTCAGCCGAAGACTCTCCTGCCAGATCATTATCTCCTACAGACTTCAAACCGTCTATAAAACAAAGGAAACCCCAAAATATCGCACATTCACTAAAAGTTCTAAATATTAAGAAATCTAGGAAAACTACACACGCTGTCAAACACCCCTCCCGGAACAGCCAACCCACTAGAGATAAATCCCCGTCCATAGACAATCATCCTTCAAAAGACCATCTCTTAAAAAAACACCATTTGAAACACAAACCTTTTTCAAGACATAAACATTCTTCTAAAATTAAAGACAAAGAACTTTCAAAAGAAGACCAAGTCTCAAAAGGAAAAAGACATGAAAATAAGGTATTTCCTAAAGAGATACACCCTTTTAGAAGTACTCATTTATATACAAGAAAACAATCTACCAAAGAGGCAACTTTAATAAGACAAAAAGACGGATTTTTAAAGCCAGGATTGCTGATGGGATAAAAATAAGATGAAAAGGAACTAAATTGGAGTGTATGTTTGAATATCAAGAGAACAGTTTCTTTTACTAAATGCATATAATAGTATTATACACTACATACATTGAAAAAGCAATTAAAACATTTTGTCTGTCTGTATGTTTGTTCCAGCTAATCTCTGTAACACCTGAACCAATTTACGACTTTAACTTGACTTTAAATTTACCGATTCTTATGAAATTCTTTACGCATATTCAGTATGTCTGAGAATCGGCTACTATCTATTTTTCAAACCCCTAGGACGCGAGCGGAGCCGCGGGCATCAGCTAGTTTATTTGTATAAATAAGAATATTACAAATAGTATGTGTACCAGTATTTCGCAATTTCAATTCTATTACCCATAAAACGAAATGAATAATAAAATATTAAAATAACAAAAGAAAATGTACTTTTTATTGATATTTACTATTATTTTAAGAAATGAGTGTGGGTCGACTGAAGTAGGTGAGTCCTGTAAATCCTGTCCAAAATTCTTAACGAGCTGTTGGTGAACACTATTCTTAGATGTCCGTGTGGTGATGGATTAAGAATACAGAGTGTCACCACCCCTATTCATCCCACGGGTGTCGTTAAAGGCGACTAAGGGATAAACTATGTAAGACAACATCAATGCAAAGAGAAGGAAAACTTGAAACCAACCCTAAACCAAACCCGTCTGGCCAGCGTGGTATAGTTGGCCAAAACCTCCTTTCTATAGAGAGGACTATGTCCAGCAGTGGACTGTTAGAGGCTGTTGATGATGATTGATGATTCTTAGATGCTTATATCTTATATCTTCAGGTTTTTACCGTCGTCGTGGTCAACAATTATGGTGAACTTATGGGTGGATAGCAAATCACAATTATTACAGTATATATTATAGCAGCCATGTTTATTGTTTAAGCACTGATTTACTACTCTTATATTACTAACTAAGATATTTATACCGACATACGGCTACATCTTCTTCTTATCGTATCAATGGCAACACTTTACATGGTTTTGGCTTAGTGCTCGGCAACGCAGATTGCGTTTGGCCTTGATTGTTGTTGTTGTTTGTTGTTGTTGTGATGTTGATCCATTGTGGTGAGAGGATTTGTCACCTAAACTCTGCGAAACCGAGTGTTAGGTGTCCAGGGTGCGCTGGACATCGGGACTCTTGTTCTCTTTTTTACGTCGCTCGGGGAGGCTCCTCTCGTGCACCCCTAAGGCTACATTATTTATCCTAAAACATCGCTATAATGCATATAATCACATCTTGATCTCATTGAGGAAATTCTACGTGCTCGATAATAGACTCATATCTGAAATATGCTGGCCAAGCTTATCTCTGTATAAATTCCATCAATTACTTTAATCAATATATGATGCAGGAATAGTACTCATTCTTCCCATCAGGCATAGTAGACTCACTTTAGCACCTTAAAACAAAAATGTTTTACCACTTTTCAATGAGGAAGTGGAATTACTAACAGCACCCAGTCTCCCTGAATCCGAGGAAGTAGACTCGAAGCTTAGTAGCACACTCATAACTAAGCAGGTTGCAGATGTCCAGAGACAGTTGTAATTATTAACCATCGTGTCACACTTTCTCTTCATCATCATCAGCATATTACAGTCCACTGCTGGACACAAGCTTCTTGCTTGTTTTAAACCTGCTAAAGTGACTTTACTCTGCCTGATGGAAATGCGAATGCAGACAGTGCAGTATGGCAAACCACACTATGATAGCCTTTTTTTTTGGTCCCGGGAAGAATAAATCCCTTCGGATCTCCGGCTCCTCAGAGAAACAGGAGCCAGGAGTATGTGGTGTTTCGACAAAAAAACACACAACCTCTGACGCCCTGCTCCGGAAGGATACGGACCATGTTATTTTAGGTCCTTCCCGAATCAGGCCACTTATCACCATTTCCCTCTCCGTCCCGACCTCGCATTCCATGCAACCAGGCCGCTAATTCTTCCCACACTGTGGTATTTCATACGCCACCAGAGTTCCCCGTTCTCTGGCGACACTACGATAGCCTAGTGAAATTCATTTTCACGCCCTACTTAAAGGAATTATAAATTACTATTGTCCTCTCCTAAGGTTCATTTACTTTCAGCCTCAAAAACCAACACAACATCAAACAAGACTCTGAGATCAACAAATAACATAAAAATGGTCCTCAGAACAGGTGGAAATTCTGAAGATATATTTGAACAGGATGCCCTCCCAACATCAGAACCGCCTGACTTCATGGATAATAGTTATAACGGATTGAGTTTAACCACCAAAAGAACCACCACATTTTTAACTCCTGACGTTGATTTTTATACCACATCGATAATTGAACGGGACACCAATACCAATTTCTTTATAACACTACATGATGTACCAAAAACCACAAGGTGGAAAGGTTCAGAGCCTCCAAGGATGCAGGATCAGCTTCCTTTAGATCCTGGAGCTTTTTGGGCGAATTTGGCCACGCACGGACATTGGGAGCATTTGAATCCGTACTTGAATCTTTCCTATTGGCTGAACCCTAAGCGAACAAGCACATATGCTACGCGTAAGTCTTGGTCTTTTAAGTTCTTCATCTCGTTGACTTACCCCAATACCAGTCGAGTCGGCACATTCGTGCTGAAATCAACATGACCCTATTATCTTAATTATTCCTGACTACCCCGCTAAGAACTAGGCGTGATTCTATGTATGTACATATATTTTGTACTAGCTGAGTCCCGCAGTGTAATTGTTAGTCTAGTCTAGACTAAGTTACTGTTTAGGTCATCAGCTTGCTGTCAGTGAAAGTCCCGTCAAAATCGGGCCAGCGGTTTCAGACATTCTGAAACCGCTGGCCCGATTTTGACGGTAATAAACCCGGTAATAATTGAGAGACAAAAATCCTTAGATGTTTGAGTGATGTCCAATAGATAGTTGTTATGTTTACTTATTATTTCGTTATTTCATTAAGAAGTTTTCCAAGTTAGGGTATTTTAAAAGTCGGGCCTCTATAATCCATGAACTAACAAAGCTATCTAAGCCGCTATAGTTTTCTTTTAAAGTTCGACATATGGACTACTATCTTGATTTATTTCAGATTTTTTTGGACAGCCGTCTAGTTTTTAGAGAAGAGGGGACGCCCTGTTTTTATAAAACTTGAATAACTCCCAAATAGATACCTAAAGCGAAAAATGGTTTTGGAAACCTCACATTGCTATTAGAAGAGCTATCTAATGATACACGATGGGGTAGACGCGAGTAACCCCACATAACAATATTTTTAATAATTTTGTTGTAGCACTTTGTCGACATAATTACAACAGATATTCATGCAAAGTTTCAAGGTAGGTAGGTAGGTCGAGGACGGACGGACGGATACGACGAATCTATAAGGGTTCCGAGTCATGGACTTCGATCCTTAAAAACTGGTAGTTGATGCTACAAACAGACACTCAAAATCTATTTATGAGTATAATGTTATTTTTCTTTGCCAGCTTTCCCTACCAGAACTCTATCTACGGCTGGAACCCACCAAAAACACTATTCGTATAAGCTGCCAATAAAAACGGATCCAACACCGCCGCCAGCGTTGTATGATGATGACAGACGTCGCCATGATGATGAAGACTCTCAGACACCAAGAATGCCGAAGTAAAGAATATACTACTACCAGCCTTTTCTTTTCATTTGATTGTTATGATAGGAAATTCTTATTAACAGCCCGGAGTGTGGAAGTTTGACCGTGGTTCAAGCCCGTGCCTCGGTAAGCACGTTAAGCCATGGGTATCGGTTATTATGAAAGTCTATGGCAATCGTTATTGGGAAGTCAGTGCCCTCAAATATACTGACAACTAGTTCTGCCTTGGAATTTCAGAGTTCTCCCTCAGGTACCATGCCAGTGTAAAAACTGATATTCAGGTAAAACCAGTTGAAGTCGGCTACTAGAGCCGACCGCAAATAATCTTGGGAATAAAGGATAAGAAGAAGAAGAAGTGATGTAATAGGTGAATAGAGTTCCCACTAACAATTTAGAGTCCTAAACCTCGCCTGCAAGTAGTGCACCTGCTGATAGACGGACTCTGGTAAATTAAAAATCCTGGTGAACTTCAATAGGATCGCCATCTATTGCGCGGGGTCATGAAACTGCCGGAAAGATTGCTTGTGGTTCCTCAATTATGAGAGATCACAACATGCGTATTACAAAAATAAAAATAGGTACAATTAATAGTGTTCACAACTAGCTTATGTAGAAAATTTAAGAATGTATTAATAAAATATAACAATAACGTAAGCAAAAATTAGAAAAATTGTGGCAGTTTCATATTTAACACACACATTAAAATTTATATTCAACACACATAAGTACATATTGAAATTTAAACAGAAGATAGGTACGTCAACAATTAAACATTTAATTGCACTATTAGGTCTCGAATATTTTTTTTGAATTCAACCAGACTATTAGAAAAGATGTCTATGTCGACTGAAGGAACTGAAATAGCATCATACTCATGAGTCATCCTAGCAATTGGTGCTTGCTTCCCTAGATTTGTTCGGGCCCATGGAACCTTAAATATAGGGCGAGGGTATCGTGGGATTTTAGTTGGAACACTTATGTCGATTTTGCTGAGGAGGTTTGGACAGTCAATGTGGCCATGGAACAGCCTATATATGAATACTATCATCACTCAGATCAGAATTTGTACGACGGGCCTTCAGAGATATATATAACTAGCTGAGTACCATGCTACAAGCGATTATTGTCGTAAATTGCGACAAATAATTATTCCCAATATTATTTGGGGTCGGCTACTAGTTCAACCGGTTTTACCTGAATATCAGTTTTTACACGGAGCGACTGGCATCGGAACTCCGCAACCCTAAAGGAAAACTGAATATCGAAGGTTGAACTAGTTGTGAGTATATTTGAGGGCACTGACTTCCCAATAACGATTGCCATAGATATACATGACCACCGGGACCGACAGTTTAACGAGCTCTCCAAGGCACTGGCGTGAATCACCGCCAAACTTCCATACTATGGGCTGCTAGAACTTCCTGTAAGAAAAACCCAACAACACTTTTAGCCCAACCCGGGTGTGAACAAACTATACATTGTTTTATCAAATTTAAATATACCTGTGCAGAGTAATATATTATCTTATAACCCATATTTTATGATTTAATAAAATAAGAAAACAAAATTTCTGACATAAAATAGTTATATAAGCGGCAAACGATGACATAGGTCAAAAACTTTTTTAATATGGGAGTTATCTTTTAAAAGTAACCTGGGAAAATAAACGATTTGTGGTAAAAGAAAATAAAAATGTTATTTTATTTGATGATAAGCTTGATTTTAACAAGCCATTGTCAAGCTGAAAAGGGTAAGTACTATTTACAATTAAATATTTTATATTTAACCAGCGACACGTTCCGGAAATTCTCGGATTACCTGTACTGCAATATGCATGTATTACACATTTAAACCATGTTTTTACTGTAAACGGGACTTATTCGCGATAACACTATAAAGGTTACGATACCTTCTATTTTCTATTTTATAGTGTTATCGCGAATAAGTCCCGTTTACAGTAAAAACATGAGTATGTGTAAAAGTCGCGAAAGTTTAAAAACACATATAAACCATCTTCTAGAATCAGTCTATAATCACGCAATAGATAGAGTGAAAAGATTTAAGCGAAGAGTGATTTTATTTATCTATACAAATAAATAAAATTGAAGTATCTAATATCAAAAATAAAAATAAAATATTTTTACTAAATACATTTGAAAGCAGAACTGCAAAGGGAAGGAAAACTTGATACAAATCATATAGCAATCCATCGGACAGTATTATATAGCAGACCAAAATCCGTGTGGTGACGGATTAAGAATACAGAGTGTCACCACCCCTATTCATTCCACGGGTATCATAAAGGGATAAACTACGCCAGGAAAATTTAAAACAACCCTATACCAACCCGTCTGGCCAGCGTGGTATAGTAGGCCAAAACCTCCTTTTTAAGGAGAGGCCTATGTCCAGCAGTGGACTGTAAAAGGCTGTTGATGATGATGATGAAATCTTCCAAAATTCTTTTTGAGGTGATGCCTATGTCTATCACTAAAATATAAAGGCTGTAAATAATGATGGTAACAAATCTCATCCCTTACAGGTTCCAAAAACGACAACACAAAAAATTCTAGACGACAACATATCAGATCGGCTGTAGATGAAATAAATTACATCCTAGAAAACGTACACATCAAAATTCAAAACAGTCTTAGTATAATAGACACACAAACAAACCCAACATCAGAACCTCCCGATTTTATGGACAAATACAGCATAAATGATGTTACAACGAAATCTCCAAATCAATTTTGGTCTCCTAATTTTGAATGGTACTTTTCTTCAACAACTAAGAAACGAGAACAACCTTGGAACGTAATTCCCAATGAATTATTAACTACAGTTAAGCTTCCTTCCCATCCTTTTTATACTTCTACTCCATCAAATGATATGACTCGAACTGTAGAATACGCTTACTATTGGGAGCCGACAAACGGTTCAAACGAATTCAAGATATACAGCGTTGGAATAAAAACAACTGCTAAATTTGAAACAAAACCTAGACGTTTAAGAAGAGGGAGAAAAAGAAAGTTAAGAAGACCAAAAGAAAGAACGGAAGAAAAGAACAGAGAACTGTCACGTAGATAAAGACAGAAGAGGGTTGGTTGGTAGATTGTCTTGTTAACATTACCAAAATGTCAACTAAAATTAGTTGTCTGATTATGTACTTTAATTTCATTGCTTTATAGTCCATTTTTCAATATAATATTTAGTGTTCTGTACAGTTACATCGGAGATACTTGTTTAGCTAAAACCCAAAAATCTATCGAACACTAAACCTTATTACTAAAACAATTTTTTTTTTGAGAGGAGACTCCAGTATTGTAGGTTGTTGATTGATCTCATCTATCTATATCAATAAAAATTAATTGCTGTTCATTAGTCTCTCATCATTTGTGGAAGTCCGGAGAAGGTTTAAAAGGTGAATATATCAAAATGAATTACATTTTTTTATTAATCATGGATTCCTTTTGTTTGTTTTAAATTTATTTAATACAAAAGTTTAGGTCTTCTATTTATCGATTGAGGCAGTACGAAGTTTGCCGGGTCAGCTGGTATACATATACAAATATATTTGAAACGGTTTTTTGATGATCTTTCATCTTTCTACTCATATTTGCGGGCGCCGTTTTTAGGGTTCCGTAGCCAAATGGCAAAAAACGGATCCCTTATAGATTCGTCATGTCTGTCTGTCTGTCTGTCCGTCCGTATGTCACAGCCACTTTTTTCCAAAACCATAAGAGCTATACTTTTGAAACTTGGTAAGTAGATGTAATCTGTGAACCGTACATTTTGAGGGTCCCCATACTTGGAACTGAAACTGAGTGAGAGACACTTACAAAGTGGAAAAATGTGTGTCCCCCCCCCTATAACTTCTAAAATAAAAAATATATATTGTACATTACCATGCAAACTACCAACGAAAATTGGTTTGAGCGAGATCTAGTAAGTAGTTTTTTTTAATACGTCATAAATCGTAACACGCAATTTACCTTTCATCCAATCAATACACTAGTATAAAAACATCGATCAAAGTTACAACGAACTACAAGAACATTTATATGATGTTACTTGCTGATGCGGAACCCTTCATGGGCGAGTCCGACTCGCACTTGGCCGCTTTTTTTTTGAAACATGTCACTACCACAAACCTAACGAATTCAACGACACCTCATATGTCAAAATTCATGCAGCCGTTTGAGCTATAGGATGTGCCAAAGACATAAATACGCTCGAGAAACATTAGATTAGATTAGAATATACTTTATTGTACACCAATTACATTGTTGTTTTTATACAAATATTACAAGTAGACATATAGAATGGGCGGCCTTATTGCTAAAAGCAATCTCTGCCAGGCAACCTTTGGATGGACAGATCGACAGGAGATATTAGTAAACAAACTGTAGTTACGATGTTTTGGAGCTACGGGGGCAATTACATATAGATATAATTAAATATATACAGATACATATACACGGTTAGTTTTTAATTACCAAAGAAAAACTAGGGGCAGATACAGAACTTATATACTAATATAAAACACCATAGAACAAATACCCAAAAAACAAAAATAACTGAGTTATTATGGTTTTTAAAATGTTAAAATACGCCCATAATTTATTGTCACCCAAATATTTTACACACGCGTATTTTAATTATCAATGAATAACATTTTCTGTTTCAATGTGTGCGACGCATCGCCCAATACTGTCAAATCAGTTCAAAGTTCAAAGCATGCCGCCATTAGGCGCACGCGTCGCATCGTAGGTATTAGGTACCCCGCTCGCACCCGCAACCCGCAGGCTAGGACATTGACACTTTCTTGTTACGTAATATCATGTCGTGAATTATATCATGCGTTATGAACAAAAATTTGGTAGTTTTCGGGAAAATATTAACATGCATTTTTTTTTGTTTTAATTACATAAATATGTTCAGTATCGAAAGCTGAATACCACATCTTTTTTCTCTTAACATTAAAAATTAGTCGTGTATATATAAACAACATAAATATATAATAATAATAACAGTGGAATCTTGTAGTCATTTACAACTAATGTGAGCATAGGGTACCTACAAACTTAAGTAATGATGTTTGACCATATTCTTAAATGCCGTCCTGCGCAGTCCAGTAAAAAACAGACAAGATACAATTTATAAGACAAATAAAATACAAGATAGATTAAAATTCTTTTTATGCTTTCCAATTACTTTCATAACGGAGAAACTGTATTGGTTTTTTCGATGTGAGCTGTCCTGACAACGTTCTTATGTACACCAATGACATCGTGGACACCTTATCCTCATTCTTCAAACTCCTGGGCTGCTGCTTCAAGATTCTCCGGCTGTGTTTCCTTCTACTTCTCTTCTTTTTTAATTTCTGTTGAAGTTTACGTTCTAACCTGGCGATTTGGAATTTCGTTTTTGGGAACTGTAGTAAGGACTTTTCAGGTTTTTTATCTCTGTAAAAATTATGAAATAAAAATGTTTCTGAGTTTTACAATTTAGGTTTTTCACAATGTAGTACATGTTGAGATGTTGTAATGTATATATAATATATCACTGTTCAAAACTTAGTGGCTCAGTAGTAGCGTATGCAACTGCTATGCTTATGATATCGGGTTCGATTCTCGGGTCGGACCAAACGTTTGTGTGTTCCGCAAATATAGCCGGTTCCAAAAATAACGGGTCAGTCACATAAACCAATAACGGGTCAGTCACATAAACCCGAATATCTCCCGAACTACGTATGCCATCCTAATGAAACGAAGACTGTTCAATTGAGAATTTAATTATACAGATAAAAAATAAAATAAAACTTAGTTACACCCACAATATTAATCTTAAATTAAAAAAAAACTAAAGTAGTCATATTTTTCTTAAGATTACATTTTTTTTATGATTGTTTTTTTGCTGTTTTTCATCACTTTCTTCATTTAATACTTTGTATTGCCTCCACGTGATGAAGCCTCCAGTGATGAAAAACAGCAAAAAAACAATCATAAAAAAAATGTAATCTTAAGAAAAATATGACTACTTTAGTTTTTTTTTAATTTAAGATTAATATTGTGGGTGTAACTAAGTTTTATTTTATTTTTTATCTGTATAATTAAATTCCCAATTGAACAGTCTTCGTTTCATTAGGATGGCATACGTAGTTCGGGAGATATTCGGGTTTATGTGACTGACCCGTTATTTTTGGAACCGAGTGTATTTGTTTCGGAGTGTGGGTAATTTCTATGTATAATATGTATTTAGAAAAAAAGAAGGTTTATGTATTGATATCAGTTGTCTAGCACCCACAATACAAGCTCTGCTTAGTTTGGGACTACTTGACGCTGTGTGCTAGATGTCTGAAATATTTTGTTGTTTTGTTTGCCTTTTATGCTTTAAGAAAATAACTTTTAATTTATTTATGGCCTTTCAAAGTGAATATACACTTCCTCATGGAAAATATGAGCAGAATTCACGAGTGCATATGCGTACAGACTCCAGAAAATGAAATATGGCGGCTCACACTATGGCGGCAAAGTGAGATGCTTTTTCTCGCCCCGTTTAAAGGACCCGGGATCACAGTGGGAAGGAAACACCATGTCCAAACAGGGCAATATTCTTAAACTTTTCCAGTTTAAATGTTTTTACTTACTGTTTCAAGTTCCTGACTCTATTGTGTGCCGTAGTTTTCTTACGCAACATCGGTGACTTCTTCTTGTTCTTCGCGGTTCTCTTGTTAGATCTCACGTTCTTCTTTTTTGTCTTCTTTTTCGAGCGCCTCTTTGTCCTAACTATTGGTTTATGTTGTAAACTTTTAGTCTGTATCTTGGAGGCGTTCGTCTTGAAGTTTTTTACCTCCGGCACGTAAGATTTACGCGCCCTTGGCAATTTCTTTTTTGCCCGATCTTCTTTCGGGACGGTCTTTGTTTTCTTTTCCTCATTAAATGTTTGTTTAGCATTTGTGTTCAATTTAAAACTTTTTCTAAGAGATATTTGTGGTGTTGATACAAATCCATTTTTGTCTTTTGTTGTCAGACTTTGAGTAGTTTTGTTAATTTCATTTTGTGATTCTATAACTGCTGCTTCGTTTTGAGCTTTCGCAGTAGCTAAAGAGAAAATTGTTGTTACTTTACTTTTAATTAAAGAAAAACACCATACCTATAATAGGGCAATATTTTAAAAGACTGCCTCGTTGGTCTAGTGGTTTAAGGTATGCGATTACTAATCAAGAGGTCTCGGGTTCAAATGCCGGGTCGGGCCAAAAAGTGTTGTTGATTTTTTCTTACCGGCTATTCTCACGAAAACTTACGCCCTTACCTCAGAGAGCACGTCAAGTTGTCGGTCCCGGTTGTCATGAACATCTATGGCAATCGTTATTGGGGAGTCAATGCCCTTAGATATACTGATTACTACTTCAACTTTCGGTTCACTCTCATAGTTAAGGAGGTCCGATGTCAGTCGCTCCGTGGAAAAACTGATATTCAGGTAAAACCGGTTGAACTAGTAGCCGACCACAAATAATATTGGTAATAAGGCTAGGAAGATGATGACATTTAATTTTTAACAAGACCGTTTGCGTCATAAACTTTTTAAGATTTAGAGAGAATGACTAAGTAGTATGTAGAATAATTATAAACATACCAGTAAATACAGCAACTACAAAAAGCCAACTCCATACTATCATTATATCGAAATACTGTATAAGTGTCTGCAATAAAACTGCTATCGAAAATACAATTTTTATAATTCTAATATAAGTTATATTTTCCCATAAAATGTTAAAATACAAATTGTTTTTAGATACCATTAGCTGACCACCACTGAGTTTCACAAAAGATGTATTTTTTTCTTTTTCAATTGATTCTCTTCCGACCTTCTTAGATAAAAAACTTTTGAACAGAAAAGATTTCGCGTAGTCGGTATATTCGTTCACGCGTGATTTTTTTAATAAACTAGCTGTCAAAATAACTACTCAGCTTGAAGGAAAGCAATACAGCAAAACAGCGATTTGGCAGAATCAAGAAGTGGTGGTCAACGTAATCATCAATATAACATATGATATAACGTAATGATCAAAATAAATATCATCTGGAAGCTTTGGACTCAGTTGACCGAAGAGCCCGTAGGTTAATTAACAACGAAAAGCTTTCAAACAGCAGACTACACACCCTTGAGCATCGTCGTCGAGTTGCCAGCTTATCGAAAGCTCTTTTCGAACTGATCGAGCCATCTCCATTCCTTTATCGGACTACTAGGCGCAGGCAAAAGTTTCATCCATACGTTGTTGACATACCCAAAAGTTGAACTAAACGGTTTGACAGCTCGTTTTTGGTGAGAGTCGCCAAAATTTGGAACGACCTGCCTGGGTCTATTTTTCCTGATAGGTTAAACTCTGGAGCCTTTAAGAGTAGAGTGAACAGGTTTCTTTTGGATGGGCGTGTACCACCTTCGTCTTCATCTACACTTTCCATCAGGTGAGATGGAAGACAAACGCCCATTCCGTTTCAACTATAAAAAAAAATGGCGACATAGTGAGATAGTTCTTCACGCCCCGTTTGAAGGACCAGGGATCATAGAGGGTGGAAAGCACGTGCGCTGGAAGAGAGAACCAGATTTTATCCCGAACCATTGCATTTTTCCGAGAGTGTATGTCAGCTATTATAAAAAAGTAGACGAAATACGCACTAGAACGAAACGGTTCGGCTCTTCCTTCTTATGCCAAACAGTCAAAAACTGGAACTTACTACTAGCTCACGTGTTTCCTTCCCACTATGATCCCGGGTCCTATAATCGGGGCGCGGCGTGAAAAAGCATCTCACTAAGCCGCCATAGTTTGGGCCGCTATACTTTACTGTCTAGATTCGCAGCAATGATGTATGGTTTCCCCCACTCTTGGATTCTGCTCATGCTTTCCATCAGGCAGGGTAGAGTCACAAGCCCACCAAGGCTAAATATATAAAAAAAATGGTCACGACAAGTGGTCTCATAGAGAAAAGGGAAGGTGGAACCAGTTGGAAGACCTCTTCATTTGAACTAGTTGTCAGTATATTTGAGGGCAATGACTTACCAATAACGATTGCCATAGATGTTCACGACAACCGGGACCGACGGACACCCATAATTGCACGAGGATTTAAAATCGTATCCAATAGATAATTAATTGTTATGTTAATGTTATGTTACTGTTTATTAATTTATAAATAATAAGTTAAGGTATGTATGTATGACTACTTTTTTCATTTTTTCTAGGTAGAATATTGGATGGTTTCCTTTTATTTTATTTTTTTTAAATCTTCTTTAATCTTCTCTAGTGATCCATGGCTAAGAGGAGCTGCAGGAATCTCAGTTATTTACTTTGCGTCTTGCTTCAAATGGAAGGTAGTGAGCTGCAAAATCATCAATTTGAATAATGAATTTAGGGTCCAAAATAATGTTTTTTTTCTATATTTAAGCCTACCAAAGTGACTCTACTCCGCCTGTTGGAAAACATAAGTAGAATCCAGTAGTAGGGGCCACTGTGAGCGTAGGCAATGCAGCATGGTGACCCCTACCATTGCGGCCTGGTCAGATAATTCTGCAGCATTCTAACGGCAACCGATAGCCGGGAGAATGTTGCAGAATGATTGGGCCTCCGGTCTCACACTAAACAACGAAATACAACAGCAGGAATGCTGTCATTATTAGGATGGTCTTTGGTGTGAGGGTAGTACTGCCCTGGTCGAGCTGACATTCGTGGTAAAATCATTGTGGCTCTACTTCCTCGACAAACGTAGTGTAGGACGCCAACAGGCCAGGTGGAGTGACGATTTGCTCAAGATTGGTAGGAGCTGGATGCGAGGAGCCTAAAAACAATCAAAATGGTGTGCAATGGGAGAGGCCTATGTCCAGTAATGATGATGAAGGGCATTTGGCTATAAACGCTTCTGTACTCATCTGATAGGTATGTAAAGCAGGCACCACACTTCGCTATGCGGGTTATTCGCGCGCATACGGCGAAGTGTGGAGAGTATATTCGTTTCGTTCACCATAAAAATGACAATGACACATCTCTACAACACACATATTTGCCTTATTTGATGCTTATTTGGCATACCAGTTCGAAGTGTGGATGGCATGTTTGTTGTTTGCGCGCATAACTAATATTTGGGCGAATACGGCGTAGACACATAACGAATAGCGCATAAGGAAGTGTGGTGCCTGCTTAAGAGAAAGATCTGCTCACTGATATGTGTGTTTAGAAAATTTGGGTTTTTCTTTGGCTCTGTTTGTTGTACTTAAAGCCTTAAAGCCTTACAGGGTTGTATTACTTGTATTCTATCTCTTCTGTAGTAGCTCGCGTGGTCATATAATCAGTTAGGGGATCTGAAAGTGACATGGATGATTTAACGTCACACTGTAATTTATAGAAGACACTTTAAAAAATACCGTCATGTTTTCGGATGAATAAATAAATAACCACAAATATTTGTTTCGGAGTTTTGGTGTTTGTATTAACAAAAAAAAGTATGTTTATGCATTTATATCAGTTGCCTAGTACCCATGTTACAACTACTGACTACTAGATGGCGTTGTGTGTCAGATGCTTTAAATATGTATTATTTTACTAGCTAAACCCGCAGACTTCGTACTGTCAATCGATAAATAGAAGACCTAAACTTTTATATAAAACTAGTTGACCCAGCGAACTTCGTACCGCCCAACTTTAAAATTCCAGAACTTGATTGCAGCGCCACCTACCGGGTCCAATTGCGAATCTAAACCATTCCCAGATCCCCTTGAACACACACAAAAAAATCATCAAAATCGGTCCAGTCGTTTGAGAGAAGTTCAGTGACATACACACTCACAGAAGAATTATATATATAAAGATATACTTATAACAAACAAAAGGAATCCATAATTAATGAAAAAAAATGCAATTCCTTTTTATGTATTCACCTTTTAAACCTTTTCTGGACTTCCACAAATAATACAAGACCAAAAATAACCAAAGCCGTTCTCGAGCTTTAGCGAGACTAACGAACAGCAATTAATTTTTATAAATACATATTTTTATTACCTGGAGGGAGGGTCTTTCTGGTACGCTTCGTGGAAAACGTAGTGGTGGGAAACATGGTGACCCAAGTGCGCCACGGACCCTTACCATCTTCCACTGGCCAAGCTGCCAACTTACCCATTTCATATTTAGTGGTAGTCCGAGTTAGTAAGGTGGTTAAAGCAAAAACGAATTTAGAATTGAATCCCTCGTAAGGTGACTTGTCTTTGACGGTAGAGCTATATACAAAGAGCTTTTCATCAGGGCTCGGATAGTGGTTAGGTTTAGCTGTAGTTAAGAAACTGGGGATGATATCGAAGACATCAGTGGGTTCCGTAGATGGCAGTGTGTCGAGTACATCTAGAAGTTTTTCAACTTTTTGTATGTTCTTCTGGAAGTATGGGTCGTTATCGATAGATCCTTGGGCATGTTTCCTTAAAAGTCTGCTGTTGGATAGAACTGAAATGATGAAGAATATTCTTAATTGTAATATAATTCGAGTCTACATATACATTTTGTTTTCATAATCTTGGAACGCGTACAATTCATTCTCAGAATGTCAGAAGATGCGACTAAGAGATTAAGTTATGCAGAACGCACTGTGTCAGACCATTGTGTTGTGTTTTACATGTCTGAAATAGTAGATTATTAGCCAAGGGCATCAATTGCAACCCGAGATATTTAGGCGCCCGCCTATAGTTTGAGGGTGCAATTTGTGCTTGCACCCGAGCTAACTATTCTGCTTTACATCTCGATTGTGAGGTAAGTAGAAAAAAAACGGTATTATAAGAATAAACTATTCTTTGCCTTTTTTCTTGGCCTTTGCCTTTTTTCATAGAATCAAGTAAAGAACTTTTTTTTTTCAAGAATGAAATTGAGCTTCGCCATTCGATATTTAAAATTGATGACTATTATACTCACACGAAGACAAGGCTGAGTAGCAAAGCGACCTCTTTGGTCATTAGGCTGAATACATGATGTCTATTGCCAGTATGATGGTTAGTAGTTTTTTTTTAATTACTTACCGCCCTAGGGCTTTTCTAGCTACATTATTACCCTAGAGCGCTAATTAGTCACGTACAAGCCCTATTTGGAGGTAATAAGAACCTACTAACCGAACATGAGAGATGTAATATTAATTTATTATCTATTTAATAAATAGGCATATTGCTTGTAATGGAAGTATTGGATCTATAAGAAAGAGTGTGACTCACGTCTGGAATTTATGTCACGTGCCACCACAATAGGCAGTCATTCATTTTGCGCGCTATATAATCGACTTCAAAGGAGGAAGTTTTCAATTCGACTATATTCTTTTATGTTTTTTTTTATGATTGGGTGAACCGATTTTGATAATTCTGGTGGTGCCATGATAAGGAAAAGAGGGTCTAATGATAGCATCCTGGAGACATCGAGCGAACTCCTCAAATAACATAGGCATACCTTCGCGATTTAAGTACTCGGATTAGGTTTTCGTTGTACTTACGAACTGAACGTTGCGCACTTAATCTACGTTGAACGGAACGTGTAAGTGCCATGAAATTCCCGCCATTTTGGTTACGAGAAAACTATTCCAAATAATAAAAGTGGCGCTGTTTGTTTTTATAGTTTTTTAAACGACACAAATAATGAAAAAGTGCTACAGTTTTTTAATGTATAAAATAAATAAATAAATATTTTTGCTTTGGAATGGTCGTAGCTTACAGGTCCATCGTCACCATATCGGGATCTGATGATGGGATCACAAGGAAATCGAGGGAACTCCTCATATATCATAGGCACAATTGTCGCGATTTGTGTACTCGGAATAGTTTTTCTTTGAAGTCGGTTCCTTTTTGTTAAAATTATGATTTTCATATTCATTGAACTCCCTCACATTTAATATTAAGAGTTGTTTTTATTGTATTCGATAGCGTTAGATGGCGTTAGGAGCGATTTACATCGCACTATCGTTTGGTTGCACGCCAAGGTATATGAACCTTTACATTTGATTATTAAAATTGACTAAATCTATTTAAACGGGTTTCACTGGACTTTGGGGTACCTTGTGCCGATATTGTACACTTTTTGTACAATTTACTACACTAGAGAGTAAACTCTAAAACTTACCGATATCCTTTGAATAAGCAGAATCCAATGGTGTAACAATTAATATAAATATGAGAAACATTATACCTTAATATATATTAAAATAATTTTAATGTGTCTTGGACATTGTAAGTGAAAATATTTAAACTGTTAATGTTTTAAACTGGGTTTGTTTAAGATATTGAATTTAAAGTATATGGAATTTATGAACCATTGCTCATAAAATATATTTATAAGGACTAAATTTGAGTATTTTATAGTTCCTAATTATGATATATATATATATATATATATAATAGAATTTTATTACCATGTTTAACATGAATGAGAAGCCATATCGATTTTAAAAGAATTTTATTCCATAACTAACTTTTGCCCGCGACTCTTTCCGCGTATATTGCATTAAAGATGTATCGGTTATTGTCAGAGTACTGAGTGGTACATATCTTTCTTCAAGAATCAATGTATCTGCACTGTCTTGTTGGTCTAGTGGTTAGCGTATGCGGCTGCTGATCAAGAGGTCTCGGTTCTCCGGGTCGGACCACATATTTGTGTGATGTACAAATATTTGTTACGGAGTCTGGGTGTTTTCTATTTATATGTATGTATTTACAGAAGAAAAGTATGTATATGTATTTATATCAGTTGTTTCGTACCCATAATACAAGCTCTGCTTAGTTTGGGACTAGATGATGTTGTGTGTGAGATGTCCGAAAATATTTATTTATTATCTCCATGGATTTTTTTTTTTAATCGGTTCAGTTTGGCCGTGACACGGTAACTCGTGATACAGTGCTACTTTTATCACTAGTATAGATTATACTAGTCGTCCGTCCGTGTGGTGACGGATTAAGAATACAGAGTGTCACCACCCCTATTCATCCCGCGGGTGTCGTAAAAGGCGACTAAGGGATAAACTACGCAAGAGAACATCAATGCAAAGAGAAGGAAAACTTGAAACCAATCCTACGCCAACCCGTCTAGCCAGTATAGTAGGCCAATACCTCCGTTTCAAGGTGAGGTCTATGTCCAGCAGTGGACTGTTAAAGGCTGTTGATGATGATGGATTAAAATAATATTTCTACAAAAACAAAATTACTTTATTGAAAATGATCTTCTAATTCTGGATACATATATTCATTCATAATAAGAAAATTTTTCTCAGTGGTGTCTGTTTTCTCGTGTCTTCTTGTTATTATTTCTGTCTTCTCTCTTATTTCAGTTACTTCTTTTTCTTTTTCAATCTGTTTATAAAAAGAAAGCTTATCCTTGTATCTTTGTAATAATTTTGAACGATAATATGGGGTGTTGTTATTATTTCTTTTTGTAACAGCGCTGCTAATAGTACTTGCTAGTTTAAATGTGGGTCTGGCCATGGTATATGGTCTTGTGATAGTAGAAATTGGTTTTGATGTTGAAGTTTTGGTTTCAGCAATTTTAGTTTTATCTGTGAATCACAATATAGTTGTTAAGATTGACTGCACGGTTGATGTAGTGGTTTAAGCGGTTGCTACGCCGTTTTTTACTTCGCCAAGTTTCGTGGGTTCGGGAAGTGGGAAAATACTTTGTTGTTCTAAGTCTGGGTGTTCTTTGTGTCCGTTTCATGTATATTCGTAAAGTCCCCCGCGACACAGGATTCATATTCCTAATTCGGGAGTAGTCTTATTAAAAAAAAGTATAATGTTATTTGTCTTGAGTCAGAAAAACGATATGTAAATATTTGTGATGACTTTTATAAACAGTGGAAATAAAGATATACTACAGCGCCATCTCATTAAGTAACACGGAACTAAGAAGTAACTAATCCTGTATCGCGATATAGAAGTTTTTACGTCGATTAGGTAAATACACTATATTATCATAAGTCGTTGGGCAGTAGCCGGTCAGGCATAATCACTACACCTGGTAGGAGGTTTATCCACTTGCGTTAAAACGACACGTATTGCTCCACGTGTTTATCTTCCATATTTAAACAATAGTATTGTAAGCAAATAAAATTGTACATTGAAACACGAATTACGGTAATCGGTCCTCAATATTTAGCTGTCAGTAAACTGCATCAATATGGGGATCGTTCAAATTGTGTAAATTTAAATGTTGATGTTGACACTTGAAAGTATTCTCATAGAGCAAGAGCCCACGACGGCCAGACCTTCGTTATTTTCTAAAAGCTGAAAGTTTCTCTGTTCATGTCTCCAACACTGGTAAGAAGGACCATCGCTTATAGAGTTTGGGTTGTAGTTACTTGGGCAGTAGTTACAGATAGCAACGGTGTATAATAGTACCTTCCATTAGAAACCACGTCATTTATTTCCGGATACAAATTATGGTTGCTACCCCCTTCCAGACACCCCTAAACTTTACTAAAGATTCATATCAACCCATCCATCTGGTGGGTTGATAAATCGATATACTGTTTATTTACCTGTCATCACATTTTCCTTTCCGACAGTTATTTCACTCAACCTAAGATCGATTTCACCATCATAATCTTCTACGATCTTCTTGAAGTCATCGTCTGCTGCTGGTTTATTTTCGTCTTCTAAAACTTTGATGTAACTCATGCTAGTATCATCTGTAATATATTTATATATTCTTCGAGTTTTAATTCTGTTCGGCGTTTCATTGTGATATATATTTCTTGAGGATTTAATAGGTCTGGTGGGAACATAATGACTGTAATCTCTTTTAACTCTTCTTTCAGATGTACTGATTGTTACTACTGACTTATCTTCTTTTGAAACATCGTCTGTGTCACTACTGTCACATTTTCTGTAATTGTTCAGAGAATTAGTTTAGAAAATGATTAAATAGGGATGAAATCGGAAGTTAAACTTTGAGTTAAACTTTCCATGGATGAAGCTCCTTGCCGAATTTTATCTGCAGACTTCAGGCCAATCTGATTCTATAGTTATCTGGACTTAAGACTCTTAGTGCAATTTTGGCTGCAGTCAAAATCAAAATCAAAGCATTTATTTCAAGTAGGCCAGTTACAGGCACTTTTGAATTGTCGAAACAAAAATGTAGCTACAGTCCCAGTCACAAGACATAAAAACTGTGAAAGTACTGTAGTAGTGGTTGTGCTGTTCTAGGATTCTCAGTTATTTTCTATTTTTTGTTGAGTTAAGCAAGATCACATTAAAATAAAATGGCAGAACTACTTAATTATTTTTTGTTTTTGGTCGTTCTTTTAGGGCCTGTGGCATATTTTCGACCAGCTAACGAGAGAATTTGGTCTGTTTGGCGCTTCTTGGGGGAAACTTCCGTTCAGCAGTGGACGGCGATAAGTTGATTAATTGATGGATTAATTGATCCATCTCCTTTCAATGATGTTATCCTACGTATTTTGTTACCTTAATCGTATCTTATAGCACCCGTAGTATAAACACGATGTCACATACTGTGGTCTGGATTTGTCACAACACTGAGACCGAATATTGTATGGAAGGGCTAATATCGACTCACAGAGGACAGGTACACAAAAACGAAACAAATAACAATACAAGTGCTTCAATTAAATCTTCTATTATATTAAACACAAAAACATGTTTTATAAGAAAGAGAGATTAAATTCTAGATGCAATTCTTCCCAAAACTGGTGCAACTTCAGGAAATACATCGTCTGTTATATCCTCCTTCATCCCATGTTCTCTGTCACTGCCATAATGCAAGTCTTCACCGATATTAAATTCCCCAGAATTGATCACTTCTCTTCTTAGTTTCTCCATACTGTCTTTTATGGGGAAATTATTCTTCATATTTTGGTTCTTTACTTGTGGTTTTTGGGCATATGTTTGTTTTGTTTTAAGTTTATCTATAGTTCCAAAAACATCATTGTCTACATAAGCAAATGGGGCAATTTCTGCAAAATTTTGCTTTGAAGTTGTGTGTGCTGCTGTAGTAAGACTAATTGCGGGTTTACTCGGAACAGCTGTTATTTGATGTGTTGCGATATTTGCTCTACTATCTGTGGATTTAAGAGAATTATATTTCATATTATTTTCTTATATTTATAGACAAAAATGGTTTGATGACTCAATTACCTGTATTCAGAGCTCCATTCTTATTTGTAGATCGAGGCGTTGCATCTAATGCACGAAAAACGAATTTGTCTCGTTGTTGTTCTGCAAAATTATTTTCATAATCTTCAATTTCTTGCTTTAAATCCTTTTCTCTATTCGGTACCCACGGCTCGATGTCTTTTTCTTCATAATTTTCATCGTAATTTGCTGTTTGCTCGTTATTGTTAACTTCAACTTGAACATCATCAGTTTTTATATCATACTTGGAATCTACTGCGTTTTTTAGGTTATTTGTATCTTTTTTCTGTCCACTCAAATCAAAATGATTGCTTCTGTCTTTAAATGCTGTAGTCCTAGCTTCTATAGGTGAGTTTACGTTGTAATTGTATTCACCTTCTATATTTTCTAGTTCAATTTTCTTTGGAGCATTATACTTCATGTCTTCTTTTGCGTTAAGTTTCGGTGTTAAATTGTTATCTTTTTGTATATTTGAAACATCATCAACTAGCTTTTCTTTATTTTTTTCAAAATTAGTAATGTTTACAGGATGTTCATTTATTTCAGTAGTACTTTTATATACATTTTTATTTGTGGTATACTCGTGTGTTATTTCTACGCCAACTAGTATATTTTTGGAGACTTCTTTGTTGCTATTATTCTGCTTATAATCATGCTCTAAGATGGAAGGTTTAACTTCAGCATTGTTGTCCTTAATATTGTTAAAAAAAATATTTTGAACCTCATTAACTTTCAAAATAGTTTGATTCTTAAAACCTTCTGTACTAGTGTCATTGTTTGTCTGAAAATTTATTGCTTTATCAACAGCTCTTGTTTGGACTTTTGTGGAATTGTTTGTCATTGGTAGATAACTATTTAGCTCTGACTTGCTTATCTCATTTCTTCTATTGTATACTTTGAACTGTTTTCCTGGTGAACGAGATTTCTTTCTATTTGAAGAAGCTTCTGATTTCATATTCCTTCGTCTGTTAATTCTCTTTGTTAGATTCGATTTAAATGGTTCTCTCAATCCTACCTTCCTCTCCAATGAGGTAACGTCAGCTATTGATCGTCTAATCGAATTCAATAAAGATTCATGATAATTTTCTAGTCTGAAATGAATAGTTTAATTTTGAACTTTATTTACAAAGTCTTTAAAGACAATATGCATTATAATCGGTCATGATCATGTTACCTTATGGAATTTTATTCAATTAAACTTATTTTTTATTACTCTGCATAATTCCTTTACACTCATATCCTCTTTTGCAGTTCATTCACCTTCGTTTTCAGTCATTCTCTACTCTTATTCACTTCATCATACACCTCTCTTCTTAACATTTTACCGTTAATAAAACACTGTATTACTGTCCTATAAACGATTATCATCATCATCATCATCATCATACATTTTCTTTAACAGTCTTCTATTGTGATCTTTCGTTACAAAGAAGGTTTTGGTCTAACATGACTTGCCAGCCAAACGATTTCTGATTGGGTTTGGATCAAGTTTTCCTTTTCTTTGTAGTGCTGTTGTCCTGGTAGTTTGTTCCCTTAGTTAACTCTTACGAGACCCATGGGATATATGTTAGTGGTGATTAATTAATCCGTCACCATCATCATCATCGTACTGATATGAAAACTTAGGAACACTTAGTTGTAATTATGTTAGACTGAACTAGACTTCGATGTTTCTATCTGCACTCTATTATTTCAAAAGAGGGTTCAGCCATACGTCCTCACGCTGGCCGAGTGCGGGTGGGGACTGACAAGACAAGGTTGTGGCCATTTCATCAATAATCATGTCGTTAGATGTTTTTCTGCTGCTCGAAGGTCTCCAATTAAACTTCACGACTGTGATACCAACTGGGACCGACTGCTTAACGTAACCTTCGAATTACGGAGACGCTGAAGGTATCATGCTATAAACGGTCACCCGTCTGAGGTACTGTGCCTATTTCTAATCACCTAGGACAACTACACTATGTTGCACTCTATTCTGATCGTTCAAATAACTAAGTTCTTGCTACTATAAAACATTTAGAAATGTCACTTACTTCGATTTCTCAAATTTTGGGTTAGACCTTCGAATCGGCTGTTTCGCTTTCATTTTATTTTTAGCGGTAGCTTCTGATTCTTTAGCTAAACGTTTAGCTTTTAATCGTTTTGCTTTTTCGATACTGCTGTTTATGTTTTCTTCTTCCCAAGAATATGGCGAATTTTCCATTGTAGTTCTATACGAGAGGCAAAATTAAATTCTTCAAGAATTGTTGTTTAAAACACGACGCTAATTAAACTCGTTTAGAATAAATTATAAGGGGAAACGGACACCGAAGGCTCTTTTTAAAATTTTGCCATTCAATCTTTGAGTTCAAAATTAAATCCTTACATATCTGTAAGGATTTAATTTTAAATCCGAAAATAATTATGTCTGTCTATTTGTCGAGCTGTTACGTCAAAACTACTGAACCGATTTTAATGGAAGTTGGTAAACAGATAGTCTAGAGCCAGAGAAAGTATATCGGCTACATACACACGGGCAAAGCCGCAGGCGAAAGCTAATATATTATAAATTCATAAGAAATATATTCATTCTGTTACTCCGCTTACGAATCTCTCGTGAGCATAGTTTAAGCTTATAAACATAATTTTAACAAAAAGGAACCGACTTCAATGAAAAACTATTCCGAGTACCCAAATCGCGACAATTGTGCCTATGATATTTGAGGAGTTCCCTCGATTTCCTTGGGATCCCATTATTAGATCCCGATATGGTGACGATGGGACCACCTGTAGGCTACGCCCATTCCAATGCAAAAAGAATTTTTGAAATCGGTTCATAAACGAAGAAATTATCGCTGAACATACATAAAAAAAAAGATTCCGACGAATTGAGAACCTCCTCCTTTTTTTTGAAGTCGGTTAAAAAGTGATACCATTAAAAGTACTGTATCTAGTATCTAATTGACCACAGCTTAGAAATTTACAGTTTGCGCTATGAGTATTCTACATACATAAAATAAGACAGTTACCTACATTTTCTGAAATTTTGAGTCCATCCTGCGGGCTGGCGAACTCTTTATACCAATTTTAACAGTTCCACCTAAATTTTTAACCAAATGTATGACTCTATCGTGCCTTGGTTTCTGAATGCTGGTGTTAATCTCGTCTTCTTCCCAAGAATATTCTGGCGTTCGAACCGTTATTTTCTGTATCGCCCGCCTTCCTGCCACCAGAGGTTTTGAATCGTCCTGCACAAACTTTGGGTACAAGGTCCTAAATGTTAATTTCTTTCGTTTATTTTCAGTCATCATATATTCGAAAGCATCGGTTTCATATTTTATATGAGGGTTACTCTCTGTGTTAAGTTTTTGAGTGGTTCTTATAGGTTTAATTGGTTTGCGTCGAAAGGCTGTTGTTTTATTAGAACCATTTCTAGGTAATTTTTGTTTGTTTTGTAAATCTTTCCTTGTATCTGTTGTTGTGTTGTGTTCATTAGATATTAAACTTTCATTACTGTCTCGGTTGCCAATCCCTAGAGGATTGTTTAAATACAAACTACTTTTAGTATATTCTCTCAGACCACTATCATGTCTAGAACTATTGGGTTTTAAATATTTCTTTGCTTCTTTAGCTGTGATCTGTTTCTTCGTAGTAAGTGCAAGCTTTTGTGCTTTAGAATTTTTAATAATATCAATGAATTTGGTTGTTAATTGAGGTTTAAATTCTTTAAAGTACTCATTCATTTGTGTCTTTAACGCTTTTCTTGCGTTTTGATTTAAATTTGTGTAATGATCAAATATTATGTTTCTTAACCCATCTCTAACTATATTAACTATTTCTAGATTTTTTCTTGTTTTCATTCTAAAAGCGTCAACGTTGACTAAAAATATATCAAGTTTTTCTAACGAATCATGTCTATATAAGGAATTAATGGTCTCAATAAGATCTTTTTCATTCTTAGTATATTTTTTTCTTTCTAATTTATTAGCCACTGTTTTTAAAGCACGTTTAATTTTGTTAATAGGTTGTACTTCAATGTCATGTAACAGATCGGAAAATATAGCCCTAAAATTCTGGTTTTCTGTTAGTTCATAGAATTTGCAGCCTCTATAATGATATTTAGTGACTTCGTCTTTGAAAACGTTGAGGAATATCTTTAAATCTACATCATCGAACCGACTTAGCTTATTGATTAAACTTTGAACGAAATCAGTAAATGTTTTATGGTTAACACCACCATTATTACGACGTATAATACTATTATGTTCTATGACCGTTTTCATTTTGCCGATGACTTTTTGAACTTTGTCTAAAAACTGTATATTCTCAGTATTATTGGTATTGTTCAGTCCAAGAGCTGCTCCGAGAGCTATTTTAACACTATTATTCGTATTATCTAGTTCCGCTTTCGTTGTATTAGTTGCTGTAAATTTAATCATTCAAACTTCATTACATGTTATTAAATAACGTCCTCCGCCACGTCTGCCTGTTTGCATTTGTCTAAATAATCTAAATCCTGAGAAAGGATAAAAGCTACTTTTTATCACGATAACCAACATAGTGGCGGGCGCAGCCGCGGGCGAAAGCTAGTGTTATTATAAATTAGAAAATAATTAGTCATCTGTTCCGTTGCCGCGGCTATATTGTATTTCGCTGAACCAATTTGGATGAATTTCGGTATAGAAATAGATTAGACCGTGAGGAGACATACACGCATTGGTAGTCCCTTACCGTCAGATGAGAAATTCGTCTGTTCATTTGCTCCCGTATAAAATAAAAGAGTCTATTGGCTGATTAAGACAAGATCGGTAACCAAATCCTCTACTGTTTTTCGTTATCACTATCATGAGGGCGTATTTCTCGTGAAAAATGAAACATACCTACCTGAAGCGAAAAATAAACTAATAATAAAAATCCAAACGATTCTTTTCATTTTATGGTTCGACTATTTTACGGCTTGAAAATAAATATTATTTTAATTCACCATTTCTTATCAATCACTACAATTTTTTATTATTTTCAACTTATTCGGAAGAAATAATAATTCAAAATTAAAGTTGAATTTTTGCATGTTCTCAAAAATGTTATAACCTGCGAGCAAAATTTTTTACAAGTAAATTTGTGAAACATTTATGCCTTTATTTTTGTCTCTTTAATTTTATTTAAAAATGCGTGTTTTCTACAAATGCATTACCTGCTATACCGCTAAGTATGTAGGTAATGCTATTAATCTTAAACTGATATCATCCTTGATAGAAATTTTATTAACACAAATATCTGATATTAAATTGAGACTTATTTTGAAGCACTTTTGCCATAGTTAAATGGTTTTGACTAGACTCAAGTTGTAGAAGAACAAAAATAATTACTATGTCTGTGTACCTCTGTGTACCGATTTTAATGGCCTAAAATAACTCGTCTGCTCTCATTTTTATTAGTATTCGGTATGACCACTATGAAAAAGAGAAATTTTTCGATGCTCGCCTTTTTAAGCGCTGACAACACAGTAAACATATTTGACACGCCTAGGTGCTAATTCCACTGTTTTTAATACAAAATCTTGTGAATTTGTGTGTTTCTTTACATATTCTGAGTGAAATAGTTATTTAGCAACTGTGTTATTATATATAAACAACGTTCAGTGTGTTTTGGATAAAACTCTCTGCAAATAAAAAGGTAAACCTTTCACTCGAAATGTCAATAGTATTACGCTACTATTTTTAGTGAGTGTTTATGTAAACACTTTCCTTTTAGGTTCATGTATTTTACAATTTGCCGTGTAATACTGTACATAATTTGTATTTCAGATCTTACGTGAAAATAATTGTTTTGAGCTGGATTATTAATAACAATACGTTGTTTATGTAACAAAGCTTATAAATGTTTCGTCGAAAAAGACCTAACTCATGTACTCGCATGGTTTCTTAGTAGCATTGTTCTAACATGACTCATTCATTGATAAATTATTGAGTCTACCACCGATAAATAAATATACCCTTTTTAATGACCTCCAACTGGTAAAAGCTATGATTTCGTGTAGTACTTGTTACTTCTCTGAATCATTATAACAGATGGAACATAGAAATGCACCTAAAATATAGAAACCTTACTACATAATATTAAAAAAGCAAAAGTTTGTATGTTTGTTGCTCTGAACTACTGAACGTATTTAGATGAAACTTTACAGTAATATAGCTTATATATCAGAATAACTGGGCTACTTTTTCAATAATTGATATTCACGCGGATGGAGCATGAAATAGTTAGTTTGTAATATGTATGTAGTTAAATATTAACTCCACTATTTTTCACACAACTCCTTTATTTATATACTTTTTAATTCATCTCAGTCTATTGTAGTCCACGGCTAGATGGTATATAGTCCTCTCCCATTGCACACCACACTGATTTGTTTTGGCCTTGTCGTATCCAGCTCCTGCCAGCCATCCTGAGCAATGTTCAGATTATGAATGTAGAGTGACACAACCTTATGGGATGAATAGTGGTTCATTCCATATCTATACTTTTTCTTTTTCTTTTACTAAAAAGACAACCCCCGCATTAGGAATATAAATTCCTGTGTCGCGGGGGACTTTACAAACATACATGAAACGGACACAAAGGACACCCAGACTCAGAACAACACAAAGGACACCCAGACTTAGCCAACCATCAAAAATACTATATAAAGCTGAAGAGATTATTTGTATATTAAAAAGCTCTCATCATCATCATCATCAACAGGCTTTAACAGTCCACTGCTGAACATAGGCCTCTCCTTAGAAAGGAGGTTTTGGCCTACTATACATGTTGGCCAGATGGGTTGGTATAGGGTTGGTTTCAAGTTTTCCTTCTCTTTGCATTGATGTTGTCTTCTAGCTCTAATTCTCTCTCTCTCTCTCTAATCTTAAAAATTACTAGTCTTATTGACAAATTCTTTTATTGTTAGATAGCCCAGATATTGAAGAAGGCAATGTGTCATCACAGTATGAAAGGAACAGTTTTTGTTCTTATAAAAGTTTGCAACGGAAAATCCCTATCCCTTACAGTTGTTTCAAGCTAACCTATCTGGGTAAACAATTTTTTTTTTCATTGTATTCACATTACTAGCAATAGAATAATAGAATACACAGATGGGATTACATGGGATATGACTACTAGTGCGTAGCATAATGTACTACCAAGCAATTAAGAAAGTAAATTGTGTAAAAAACTATCACTTCAAATGAAAACTTGAAACAAACCTTAAAGAAACCCAGCATGACCAAAACATTCTTTGTAATGGGAGCCCTATTGCCTGCATTATTTTCTAATTCAATTACAACCTATAACAACTGGGACCGACTGATTAATGTGACCTACAATCACAGAAACTCTCATATCATGCCACAAATGGTCACCCATCTAGGTCTGACTGTGCTGTCATTGCTTTCCCTTGGTGATTGTTTCCAATCACCACTTGGCTATAAGTGATTCATCAATAATTATATAATTAGAAATCTAGATGAAATTCAAACTCATGCCTTGTCTATGCTATTGTTGCATAATTAACCTAATGACTGTAATTATAACTGTATACTAGCTTTTGACCGCGGCTCCGCCCGCGTGTGTGTCGATTTTCGCGGTAAAAAGTAGCCTATGTCCTTTCCCGAGGTCCCATATATCTGTATACCAAAATTCATCAAAATCGGTTCAGCGGTTTTGGCGTGAAAACGTAAGGGACAGACAGAGTTACTTTCGCATTTATAATATTAGTGGGGATTAATATGTATAGCAAAAACTTTGTACCCTCTTTCTATGAAAATTACACTGACTGAGGAGTTTGATATTTCACACACTTATAGCTGAAGTGGCAATGGGCTGGCCACATTAACCGCAGAACCGTCATCCGTTGGGGTAAACATGGTGTAGGATGTCCACAGCCCAGGTGGAATGATGATTTGCGCAAGACGGCTGGATGCGAGTAGCCGAGGATCAAACTAAATGGCATGCAATTGGAGAGGTCTATGTCCAGCAGTGGACTGCGATAGGCTGATAATGATGATGATAGTTAATATATAGATGGAGTGCAGAATCCTAATATATTTTTAATTATGCCTAAATCACATTAAATCAATCCATAAATGTCACACACTACTATGTATTTGACACACACACATAGATACTCTTTTGTCAAATTAACATTGTAGCTTTGTCTTGGCGAATCCGTTGTTATAGAAGTTATAGTCTCTGACAATAGAACCTTAAAAACGTTGACACTTATAATTTAAATAAATTATGGTCATATCAGTTGGCTATATCAGTTTTTCCTTAAAGCATATTATACCATCTAACTTTCGAATTCAATTCACGAAGGAATTTGAACTGGTGGTCAGCATATTTGAGAGCACTGATTACCCAATGACTATTATGGCAATAGTTAGATATTAATGATGAGTTCGATATATCAAAACGTAACTTATATCGGATATATGTTAGATATCATACCATATCGATTTCTATATAAATGTAGCCGATATCACAAAAACTGTATCGAGCCAAAACTTAAACTAACATGCGAGAACCGTTAGGTCAAAACGCAAACTTCATAAATGATATTGAGATATGAACCATATTCGCTACCTCTCGTTCTAAGTATACGTTATTGTATTAGTATGAGAGAGAAGAAGCGAATATGAAATAACTTTAGCCATGTTTGCGTGGTTATTGTATCTTACTGTACTAGCAATAAGGTTCAGTTTCGTTCGTTGATAACTATACAATGTATAGTTATCAACATAACTATACAATGGAAACTAAACCTAAATTTGAGTTGTTACATGTTTTTGGTTTTTTATATCAATGTTATCGTACTACTGAAATCGATATCAGAAAACCATTTTCGATATCGATATGTGAACTGTATATCGGATACATAACCGTTTGTGGCAAAAACTGAAAACGCCCATATCTATTAGATATTCATGACACCCAGGCACTTGGTGAAACGCTCATGAATGTCATTGTATACAGAAAGGCAATCCCCAAATAACACCTAACCAGTCACCACGGCCTAGTTTTAAAGAAACGGTGAAAGATTTCGGCATGAATATTTTGGACATCTGACACAACATCATCTCGTCCCAAACTAAGCAGAGCTTATGAGTATATAAACATACCTTTTTTTTTCGTAAATACATACACATTATACATAGAAAACACTCAAACTCCGAAACTAATATTTGCAGATCACGCAAACATTTGGTTCGACCCAGGACTTTAACCTGAGACCATACGCAGCGGTTGCATACTCTACTATTGCGCCACCGAGGCACTCATTACCATGAAATATACTCCAACATACAAAATTGCTTTAATATATAAACAGCGTTCAACAGTCCACTGCTGGACATAGGCCTCTCTTTAGAAAGGAGGTTTTGGCCTACTATACCACGCTGGCCAGACGGGTTGGTATAGGGTTGGTTTCAAGTTTTCCTTCTCTTTTCATTGATGTTGTCTTGCGTAGTTTGTCCCTTAGTCGCCTTTTACGACACCCGCGGGCTGAATAAGGGTGGTGACACTCTGTATTCTTAATCTGTCACCACACAAAATTACTTTAATCCATAACAAAATTTCTCTTTTCAGCATCATGGCCACCATGACAGACCAGTACGGCACCACCGGGACTCTCACACTGAAGTGGGACCCTCGAAATTTAGAGATACGAACCATGTCTGTAGAGAGGACCCTGGAACCACTTGTACTGCAAGTCACCACCCTGGTGAACAGCAAGGATCGGGATGCCAAGAAGAAACGACGTAAGTTTATGTTTCTTTGGTAGTTGAAAGTCAAGGAGCCCAGGAGAATGATGAAGAATTATCTGACCAGGCTGCCATAGTGTGGGTCACTTGCTGCAATGCTTATTCTCACAATGAGGATGGTGACCCCTACCCTTGGATTCTACTCATGCTTTCCATCAGGCAGAATAGAGTCACTTTGGTAGACTTAAAAAAATAGTTTTATTATATGTCTAAAACGAAATTTTTATGAATGTGGAACATATGGGGCAGTTCCATTGCAGTGTTACCAGAGTAACTAAATACTTGAGAAACCACGAAATTTATGTAGTAGAATCATGCTGATTCCAGCACATGTATCGGGTCTACCAGGGCAGTACTACCCTTACTACCAAAAGACCAACCAAACAGAAGAGTTTGGGGGCCTCATATTATTGTGTGTCTAATAAAAATATCAATCATAATTAATACTACATTATTTTGATTACTTCATATTGAACTGAGACTTTTTTGTGAAAATAAATTTAATGTACCTTAACAATATCTTTCGAGACTACATATGTGTGAGACACAAACTATCGGTTCGTTGGAACTGACGCTGGTGGGCCTTGGCCACTGGTCTGGTAAAGATGGTAGTGATGACAGCATTCATGATGTTGTGTTTCTTTAGTGAGTGTGAGACCGGAGGCCCAACGATGCATAAGCATCTCCATTGTGTGGGTCACCATACTGTATTGTCCACATTCACAGTGAGTATGGTGACTGTAGTATATCCTTCTATATTGTCGGATCACAGTCGCACGCGACCACTCGCTATCGTCACTAACAGTTAGCCCTAACTGCCCTGTGTCACGCCCGCTCGTACTCCCGAGATGACAATGCTTCCTTCTCATTAATTCATAGTGAACGAGTCCATGAATAACTTAGTGATACCTCATTCCTTCACAGTGAACGAGTGAATGAATAACTCAGTGAGACATACACTATAGTGATCACTACTCTTGAACTCTACTCATGTTTTCCATCAGGAGTAGAGTCACTTTTGCAGGCTTAAACATACCGTCTTTCAAAATTAATTTTATGTTGAATGTGGTATATATGTTTTCACTCGCGCACAGGACTATCTCTGAATGAATGAGAAGGAAGCATTCATTCACAGATAGAACAGTGAGCGAATGAATGAATGACTAAGTGACACATACACTACACTGATCATATAAGTATATGATCTGACCCGGGAATCAAACTCACACAACCACCCCAAGGTAGTCATGTACTTAAAAAGCATATTTATTTATTGCAGCGGGTAAGTCCAAACGCGCCAGTGCTCTGGTAGCGACAGTGGAGAGGGCCACCGAGATATTCATCGAGAGAGGTCAGACCATAGCGTATGAGAATCCGGAGATCACCCAACAGATGCTGCAGGCCGTTGAGGAAGTTAGGAAAGCTGGTAAGTCACTCTTTATGTATCTATTGGACACGATTTTAAATCCACGTTCCATTACGGATGCTTACCATCAGGCAGGGCAGTCATTTTGTCAGCTATTATAAAAAAAAAAAACAAAAAAAAAACCCTATTCTATGCGGGGCCTGACACGCACTTGACTGTTTTTTTTCAAATAATTCAACATATGCGGCTGCTGATCAAGAGGTTTCGGGTTCGATTCCCGGGTCGGACTAAATGTTTGTGTGATCCACAAATAATTATTTCGGAGTCTGGGTGTTTTCTATGTAAGTATAGTAATATGTATGTATTTACAATAAAAAGTATGTTCATGTTTTTATATCAGTTTTCTAGTACCCATAATACAAGTTCTGCTTAGTTTGGCACTAGATGGCGTTGTAAGATGTCCTAAAAATATCCTACTATTAAATATCTTCAATGTCACTCCATAAGCAGTTCTCATGAAATAATTTGTGATTTTTTTTCAAAATTACATTTAAAATTGTTTGAATAATCAATTTTATTATTCCTACTACTATTATGCCAACGTCCATACCATGTTGAATACACCGGTTCTCGCCCGATCACCGAAGTTAATAATTAATTTTATTATCCTACTAATATTATAAACGCGAAAGTTTGTGAGTATGTATGTTTGTTGCTCTCACTCAAAAACAACTGAATGGAATTTGATGAAACAAGAATATAGCTTATTTACATATCGCAGTAAATAATGGCCTATGTTAGGCCACTATTTACTGCCATGCCCCACCTAAACGCAGGCAAAAGCTACTATTTATAATCGTCACAAAATAAGAAGCCCGTTTTGACATTATTATCGTGGCGATTAATTCGTGTTTTTAGGTGCATTTTTTCAATATAAAGTTAAACTTGATGCTTATTTATGATACGCGTTGTGATAGTTTATGGGTAACATAGTAATTAAATAGGATTATGAATTTCATATTTCAATTTCTTACATAGACGTTCATACAAAGTTATCGCGGCATGTCAAATGTCAAAAGGGGCTTCTTATTTTGTGACGACTATAATAATATGTTTGTTCCCAGGTGCTTGTATGTCTGTGTGTGCACGTGAATTCTCTTCGGAGCCTTGCGCGTCATCAGTACGTTCTGGAATGGTTCGCGCTGCAAGGTGAGTTGTATATTTTTTTCAAGGTATAAAGTACCAAGTTATAGGTAGTAGAGCTATGCTGATTTCAGCACGAATGTGTCGGTTCGACCGGGGCAGTACTACCCTCACACAGAAGAACATCCTAATAATGACAACATTCGAGCTGTCGTGTTTCGTTAGTGAGTGTGAGACCGGAGGCACAATCATTCTGCATCATTCTCCCAGGCCGTCATGGTATGGGTCATTGCTGCATTGCTTATCCTCACAATGAGGATAGTGGCCCCCTACTCCTGGATTCTACTCATGCTTTCCATCAGGCTAAGTAATCACTTTGTTGGGCTTTATACAAAATAAAGCTAATTATGTTTAAAAATTCGGTTGTCTGTAAAGTCGGTTTACTGTCGATAGTTAAACGTGACAACGTTATAAGATTGTGCCTCTTTGTCGCTCGTTCCGCGCTCTCGCTTGCACTTCAAGCCTTAAATGGAACGCCTCAGAGCGAGGTCACGCCGCATGAGTCATGTTTTTTCGTGCGTGCAGCCGGCTCCATCGAATTATTGTCACGTCAAAAGACAGGTCTGGTTTGGATGTATTACAGTCATTAAGCCCATTTCTAGTTCTTCCCCTCTTCCTCCCACCAGATTCATCTGGGGAGTAGGGAGAATTTAAACTCTGGTATATTAACTTTAGTCGTGGCACTCATAGTCAACTCGCCCAATTTTATTTGAAACAATCACGGATTCTAAGCAACGACGGCGCGATCAGTACTTGGATGGGTGACCGTTAGTGAATTCGGAGGTCGCGTTAAGCAGTCGGTCCCGGTTGTTATTATAAATAACAGTCGTAAAGCTTAATTGGAAGCCTTAAGGCGGCTTCAAAATGAATTGCCTAACATCATTTTTCTAAGTAAGAACATGGTATTACTCTTGACGAATCGAGCTATTTGTGCTGAAAGATTCGCCCAGATTTAAATGTGTACACAAGCATTAAAGCCACAAGCCTTGCCTCGTTGGTCAAGTGGTTAGCGTATACGATGGTTAATCAAGATGTCTCGGGTTCAAATACCGGATCAATTTTTCTTACAGGATAAGTATGGAAGTTAGGCGGTGATTCACGCCCGTGCATCAGAGAGCACGTTAAACCATCAGTCTCGGTTGTCATGAACATCTATAGCTATCGTTAGTGGGAAGTCAGTGCCCTCAAATATACTGACAACCAGTTCAACCTTCGAATTTCAGTTCTCCCTTAGGGTTGCGGAGGTACGATGCTAGTCGCACCGTGGAAAAACTGATATTCAGGTAAAACCGGTTGAACTTGTAGCCGACCACAAACAATATTGGTTATAACGAAGGCTAGGAATAAGAAGATTTAAAAACTTTGTTCTTGTCTAATGATGCGGTTCTTGATTTATGTTTTTTGTTTCTAGAGGGTTGCTGTCTGCGGTGACCAGACTCCTCATCCTGGCCGATATGGTTGATGTCCATTTGCTGCTCACCAAACTCAATACTGTAAGTTTTTGTTTGTAAGTAAGTAGTAGGGCCAGGCTGATTTCATCACGAATGGTCCGGCTCGACCGGGGCAGTACTACCCTCACACAGAAGACCATCCTAATAATGACAGCATTCTTGATGTCGTATTTCGTTGGTGAGTGTGAAACGCCGATGGAGGCGCAAAGTAACAGGCTGTGCGTTGGGAGAGGCCTATGTCCAACAGTGGAATTCAAGGAGTTGATGATGGAGATGCTGGAAGTGTGGAAGACTTTCAGAATCGCAAAGGATGTTTACTTGGTAACTTCATTATCGAGCTTAACAGCGGATTTTAAGTATCTGTGAGATCATTATGAGTGGTTGAGCCTGCCTATATGGACCATTACTTTTCATCCAACGTCAGAAGTATTTATAGTAGAGAATGGGAAAAAAACTTTTTTCTTTATATTTTTGATTTATCAAAGTGACTCTACTCTGCCTGATGGAAAGCATGAGTAGAATCCAGGAGTAGGAGTCACCATCCGCATAGTAAATGCAAAAAAATGAATCATTGGAGCTCCAGACTCACATTTTTAGGTTGTTCTTCTGTGTGAGGGTAGTACTGCCCTGGTTGAGATTGCTGAAGTCAGCTTGGCTCTGCTGTCTTAAAAATACTTAAAATATAAGTCGTCATCATCATCAATCATCAACAGCCTTTATAAGTCCACTGCTGGACATATGCCTCTCCTTAGAAAGGAGGTTTTGTCCTACTATACCACGCTGGCCAGACGGGTTGGTATAGGGTTGGTTTCAAGTTTTCCATCTCTTTGCTGTGCTGTTGTCCTGGTAGTTTGCTATCTTAGTCGATACCCAAAGGATGAATAGGGGTGGTAACACTCTGTATTCTTAATCTATCACCACACGTACAGTATAAAATACTAGCTGATGCCCGTGGCTCTGCTCGCATCCTAGGGGTATGAAAAATAGATGTTGACCGATGCGCACACAAAATTTCACTACAATCGGTAGAGCCATTTCGGAGGACTTTAAATACAAACACCGTGACACGAGAATTTTATATATAAGATATAAAATATAAGTAATTCATCATAAACTGAATTTCCAGGTGGAAAATGACCTGGACAAGTTGAAGTCGGCGTCGTCCCAGTCGGAGCTGCTGGAGTCAGCGCGGCAGTTCGGCCGCTCGGCCTCCGAGCTGGCGGCGCAGGCGGCCAAGAGACAGCGCGAGCTGAAGGAGCCGCGCATGAAGGACGACCTGGCCGCCGCCAGGGCTGTGCTCAAGAAGCACTCCACCATGCTGCTCACTGCCTCCAAGGTATGTTTCAAACGAGTCGGTGAGCTGTCTGTCATTTACTCCGATGTCCGCTTTTGAACCAACAACATTTGACATAATGGCTGCCTTGTTGGTCTAGTGGTTAGCGTATGCGGCTGCTGATCAATAGGTACTCAACTAATAATCTTGAAATTTTGTAGAGAGATAGTTTGAGACTATCGTTTCGCTATCTTTTCCCGTGAAGTTTACAGGAGCGAAGCCGCGTGTGAAATACTAGTATACTAATGCATAATATTATAATAAATTAAAAACTTGTTAGATTTATTATTGTTATTTATATTTGCAATTAAACATAATGACAGAATATTATAATAATACTAGATGACCCAGCGAACTTCGTACCGCCCAACTTTAAAATTCCAGAACTTGATCGCAGCGCCACCTACCGGGTCCAATTGCGAATCTAAACCATTCCCAGATCCCCTTGAACACACACAAAAAATTTCATCAAAATCGGTCCAGTCGTTTGAGAGAAGTTCAGTGACATACACACTCACAGAAGAATTATATATATAAAGATGAGCCTCGGTCATCAGGAGGAGGTGATATTCCTTCCATTGGGTCTTCATGGGAAGCTGAGTATGAACAAGAAGGCTCTTCATCGACTTCAGAGTTTTCGCTATCTTCATACTCATACTCACTATCTGAACTTTTCAATACTTGACTCTTTGGCATTTTTAATTTAATCACAATTCAATAAATTGACATGAACGATAACAATTATTGACGTGATTGTACTTTCCGAACTCGACCAATGTGTTCTATGCGCGGGAGTTAAAGCAGCTGTAACTGTCCAATCGCGTGCGAGTGTTGCCTCCCCGCCTCAACCCTGTTACCAAACAGACCTAAAAATGCGTTCTGCGCAGGTAAAGCGAGAGCTCATGAATCACGACGCTATCTATACCACAATATGTAGATAGGTTTACATGTTATAAGTACTAGGCAAACATAACAGTCAGGAACTAATAACGTTTCTTGTACAGGTGTACGTCCGTCACCCGGAGCTAGCGGCGGCCAAGGCCAACCGCGACTACGTGCTTCGTGCGGTTTGTTCAGCTGTGGACACGATCTCGTGCGTGGCCAAGGGACAGTCCGCTCCCGCAGCTCGAGTCTCCGATGGGCCTGGCGAGCTTGCGCAGGCGCTCGACGACTTTGATGTAAGACCTCTTTATGGTTACTACACTCCTAGTGAGGCTCGAAAGGGGGGGGGGGAGGGGTTCACAAAAAATCACGAAATATCAAAGTGGAAGGGGGGGGGGGGGTAATAACATATAACGTGTATTGTAGTCTTTAGTTTTCTTTAATAAAACTAGTTAATACTTATAATTGTATTTTATAAATATTTAAAAATAAAGAGTCTTTGTAGGTACTAAAAAAACACGTCTTAAATCTCACCATGTATCACCGAGGGGGAAGGCGGGTTAAAAAAATGCTTAAAAAGATCACTTGGTAAATGGACGGCCCCTAATAGATATCCTTATATTTGCATTTCATTTAATTTTATAGAAAGAAAATACTTTCTTCAGTTCTATTCTTACTACCCATCTATATATATTTTCATTTTCCTTAAAAAAACACATGTCCCTCATAAATAAAAATTTTTAATCGACTTAAGTCTCTTAAGGTTCTCAATTCAGTTGTTTTTCCTAAATATCTCAATCCCGTTACTTATAAACAATAATTCCTTTTTCTTTTTTTAGTAAAATTATAATTTACTGCATGAAGATATAAAAGTATTGAAATGTTTTAAGCCAGTAGTTTTTTTCATTGATAGTCCCAGGTTCTCATCAAAACGAAACATTTCCTGGTTTAAAAAACTACTTTATACAAAAGCATAACCTAATAACCATTTTTTTTAAAACATAGTACCACAGAACACATAATAGTACCTACTAGTACAGAAGACTCACTCCGAAAAGTAAATTAAAGAAATAGGGACCCTTGGTGTCATTACATTAAGTTCAATTCAGATCGCACAGCGCCGAAGCACCTACGATTATATTTACCTACAATTGCGTCTCTTTCTATCGTGTAACTCTTATCTGTTGTGACGATGTCTAGTCGGCCGGCTGCCTGCCCGGGCAGGCAGCCGGCCGACTATACCTAAACTGCGTAGTGACACCCCCCTGGTAGTACTAATATTTTAAACAACCACACGTACACAAAGAACACGTGCACGTACACGCACGCCGAGTGCGTGTACGTGCACAATGTAATATTTATAACCGAAAATATTAAATCTTTAAATATAATCTAAAAGGTGGTTCCAAAGTGTATATCTTACATTAAGTAAAGGTTGAGAATATCCTGTCCATTCCCAGGAGCGCATGGTGATGGAGCCGCTCGCCTACTCCGAGCTGCGCACCAGACCTTCGCTTGAAGAACGCCTGGAGTCCATCATCTCTGGAGCCGCGCTCATGGCTGACAGCTCTTGTACCAGGTAAATCATACTTTATTCTCCTTCCTTATTCCCAATACTATTTGGGGTTGGCTACTAGTTCAACCGGTTTTACCTGAATATCAGTTTTTCGTAACCTTGAGAGTTAACTTAATTCGAAGATTGAACTAGTTGTCAGTAAATTTGAGGGCACTGACTTCCCAATAATGATTGCCATAGATGTTCATGACAACCGGGACCGACTGCTTTACGTGCTCTCCGAGGTACTGGCGTGAATCACCGCCAAACTTCGGGGTGTTATTAAGAATTTCTTTAAGAAAAATCCAACAACACGACCCGACCCGGGATTTTAACCCGAGACCTCTTGATTAGCAGTCACCACACTATTATGATATGAAATTCGTCAGCAGTTGATATTTTCTTGTCTGTTCTTCTCCATAGGATCTACAAATTGGAACAGACGATTAGCTTCACGACTGACTACTGACTGACTACTTGACGTTTCAAAAGTGCCCTTGTATGGTTTATTTGAAATAAAATGGTTTGATTTGATTTACCATTTTTTTTGGACAACTAACTCGAGAAATTTTAGTCTATCGTGGTTTTTACCGGCGACAATAACGTTTTATCAAAGTTACTATAATCTGCCTGATGGAAAGAGCAGAAACCAAGACTACCGGTATATTGTGATCATCATCTTCATCATCAGGTTTTGGCGTGAGAGAAGATGAGGCCTACATTGGGCTTACTAAAAATTCTCAATATCTTTGCAGTGCTGTGGTCCTGGTAGATTTGCTGGTAGTTATGACACGTAGGGGATGAATACGGGGGGGGGGGGGGGGGGGTGACTGTTATATTATTATTATTATATAACTGCCTCGGTAGCGCAATGGTAGCAACTGCTGTGCTTGAGGTATCTGGTTCGATTCCCGGGTCTGACCAAATGTTTGTGTGATTTGCAAATATCTCTTTCGCAGTTTGTGCGTTTTCTTTGTATAATGTGTATGTATTTATATCAGTTGTTTAGTACCCATAATACAAGCTCTGCTTAGTTTGGGACTAGATGACGTTGTGTGTAAGATGTCCCAAATATTTATTATATTAATCGTAATTCCCCAGGGATGAACGTCGCGAACGCATCGTAGCTGAATGTAACGCAGTACGACAAGCTCTCCAAGATCTACTCCACGAGTACATGGCCAATGTAAGTTTGAACCTGTTAAAGTACTGTCTGTTACGTTTTCACGCCTATACCGCTAATTCGATTTTGAAGATTTTGGGCATAGAGAAGGATGGAACTTTAAGAAAGGTTTTACCGCGATCACGCATTTATGATTCCCAAGTTTATTTGTGGTTGGCTACTAGTGCAACCTTTTTTTTTTATTTAACGCCTTCCAAATTACCTCTACTATGCCTGATGGAAAGCATGAGTAAAATCCAACACGGTCACCATCCTTATTGTGAGTGTAGGCAGTGCAATATGATGACCAACATCATGGTGGCCTGGTCAGATAATTCGCCATTATTCCGAATGCAGTAGAAACATTGAGCTTCCGGTCTCACCAACGAAATACGTCAGCAAGAGTGCTGTCATTATTAGGATGATCTTCTGTGTGAGGGTAGTGGCTCTACTATCCTATCCTTAAACTGGTCGAAATAACTATTTTTCGGTCTTATTGTTGATCTAAGAAAGGGGTAATGATACTCTAGAAATCAGAAAAGGTAGCCAAGTTGACCTAGGTGATTGGAAATCCGTGGATATAAGGTTCGAGCACATTATGCCGGGCCGCAGCGTGTCGAGGCGGAGCGCAAAAATCCGCTCCTATCGCTTCAATACAAATTGTATGAAGTATCGCACACTGTGTCGGGCCGCAGCGGCTCGTATTATTGCGACGCGGATTTGCGTCCGTGCGATGCGGCCCGCCCCGCCCCGCTGCGCCCCGTCAACGTGTGCTATAGCAAGCGGATTGGTGTGCACGCGCGTACGTGTTTATTTTACGAAATTTGCGTTTTTTGATACTTCTTCTTCTAACTTCTTCTTCTTCTTCTAACAGCAGGCAAAAAAAAGAAAGTTCTTCGTCAGCGCTATCCTTAAGGTACAGTTGCACTAAATACACAGAAGTTGCGCATGCAGTACACTGTACTCAAAATCCGACAATGCGCTGCGACCCGGCCCGTCACTAATGTGCTAAGTTAGCATTTTGCGCTGCACTGCGGCCCGCCCCGACACGCTGCGGCCCGGCATAATGTGCTCGAACCTATAAGCAACGACAGTGTGATCAATACCTGAATGGGTGACCGTTATTGGCATGATATCATGAGGGTCCCATTGAATCACGTTAAGCATTCGATCCCGGTTGTTATCATAGGAAAACAGTCGTGAAGTTGATCTGGTCTGATTTAGAATACGGAGTTTGACATCCCATCTAGGTACTGATCGCTCCGTCAAAAGCCTGCAAATAAGCTTCACGACTGTTATTCTATGATAACAACCGGGACCGACTGCTTAACGTGTATCGGTCCCGGTTGTTATCATGGGATAACTTTCGTAAAGCTTAGTTAGCAGGCCTTTGAGCGGCTTAAAAACATCTGACGGCAAGATTACGTAGCCACCAAACCGCACTCGACCAATGTAAGAACGTATGGCCTTAACCTTCTCCTGAAAGGATTCCCGAGCCCAACAGTGGGACATTCATCATCATTATCAACAGCATTTAACAGTGCACTGCTGGATATAGGCCTCTCCTTAGAAAGGAGGCTGGCCAGACGGGTTGGTATAGGGTTGGTTTCAAGTTTTCCTTCTCTTTGCAACGATGTTGTCTTGCGTAGTTTATCCCTTAGTCGCCTTTTACGACACCCGCGGGATGAATAGGGGTGGTGACACTCTGTATTCTTAATCCGTCACCACACGGACAATTGGAACATTATGGGAGGTGTTAATTAATTTAAGCTCTCAAATAGCAGACTACACACCCTTGAGCATCGTCGTCGAGTTGCCAGCTTATGGGTTTTTTATAGGATACGCTTTGGAGAGTGCTCGAAAGCTCTTTTCGAACTGATCGAGCCATCTCCATTCCTTTATCGGACTACTAGGCGCAGGCAAAAGTTTCATCCATACGTTGTTGACATACCCAAAAGTCGAACCAAACGGTTTGAGAGCTCGTTTTTGGTTAGAGTCGCCAAAATTTGGAACGACCTGCCTGAGTCTATTTTTCCTGATAAGTTGAACTCTGGAGCCTTTAAGAGTAGAGTGAACAGGTTTCTTTTGGATGGGCGTGTCCCACCTTCGTCTTCATTTACACTTTCCATCAGGTGCGATGGAAGACAAACGCCTATTCCATTTCAACTATATAAAAAAATCCTCAACATCTGTTCCAGACGGGCAAGCCTGAAGAGTCGGCCGGGCTGAAGCGCGCTATAGACAACATGTGCCTTAAGACTCGCGACCTCAGGAGACAACTGAGGAAGGCGGTCGTCGACCACGTCTCTGACAGGTGAGTCTAACTCTTCACATATTCTGATAGCCTGGTACTTGACTCACGTACATTTAATTAAATCTATATTCAAATTTAAATGTATGTATGTAATTGCAAATAATCAATAAATGCATATGAAAGTATTTAATAAATATATTACTAGCTTCGCCCCGCGGTGTTACCCGCGTATATCATGATGGTTGCTATGCAAGTGTGTTATGCATAGCAACCTGTGAAGTTTTGACAGGAGATAAATAGTGATACATTTTGACATCTACGATTTATGTATTTTTATAATCTATATATATAAAATATATCTTGATTATTGCAGTAAAAAGTAGCCTATGTGTTATTCTGATATGTAAGCTATATTAATGTACAGTTTCATTCAAATCCGTTCAAACAAACATACATACACACATACACACTCACAAACTTTCGCGTTTATAATATTAGTGGTATAGTAGTATTATATTAAGATAAAATTGTAAATACCCTTAGATTAAAATTTATCTAGCGAGATTGTTAACTGATATATTATAATTTCATCATCATCATCACCAGCCTTTAACAGTCCACTACTCAGGCCTCTCCTTAGAAAGGAGGTATTGGCCTACTATACCATATATAGGTGTGTGTGTGCGCGTGTGTGTCTGTTTGTGTGTATGTGTGAGCGTGCATGTGTATGTGATACTGTGATGATCTTTACAACATAATAACATCCAAAGCTTATATTTTACAGTTTTATTAACCATATGTATGAATGTATTGTCCACAGTTTCTTGGAAACTAACGTGCCTTTACTGGTGCTGATGGAGGCAGCTCGCAATGGAAACGAGAAAGAAGTAGAAGAATACGCTCTGGTCTTCACTGAGCACGCCAACAAGCTTGTAGAGGTATACCACAATTCCACTCACATTCCCACTGCTGGGACTTTTTTGATTGTATGGTCTTTCCGTGTGATCCGTGTGAAGTGAGACCCCATTAAGGGAGTGTCCAAAAATGTGTATAGTGTCCCTCCAGCACAAGGGGAGGATGCTCTGACCAGGCGAGGTAATCATGCCTGGCGCTGGTGGTTCATTTCGTAAACCAAAGGCTAGGGTCTCGGGGTAACTTTTCCAAGTATAAGGCCTGCTCAAGTAGTTTTCTACAACTACAGGCAGGTGACTGGATTGGGTTGGTTGGTAGTACTGGGGTGCAAGTTCATAGGGGAGGGGTGTTTAGCGTGTTGTGCTTAGCGAGGTCAAGCTCCTAAGGGTGGGAACCCTGAGGAGCGCCCATCAGCTAGCACAGGGTCGGGTGTCGGGGATGGTTCGGGAGGGGTTATCATGAAGACAAGATGGCAGTGGCGGGCCATACCTGTCACGCAGGAATAATCGGCGGTCAACGGCCCAGGTAGTTGTCTACATGCTAATCGGCACGAGAACTTCTATATCGCGATTCAGGATTAGTAGTTACTACGTAGTTCAGTGTATCTTCCATAGATGACGGTCGTATGTTTTTTTGCTTGCTCTGTATGTGGAAGTTGTCACAGGAATAAGCTACGAGGACAACAGCACTACCAAGGGATGGAGAACTTGACACTTATTGGATTATCCAGTCTGGCCAGCGTGGTATAGTAGGCCAAAACCTCCTTTCTAAGGAGTGGCCTATGTCCAGCAGTGGACTGTTAAAAGCTGTTGATGATGATGATGACCGCCTTGTTTTTAGAAAAATGCGCTTTCAAGTTGAATAACTTATAAACGGATACCTAAGTCTAAAAATGGTTTTAGAGGCCTCACAATGTTTTTAAAAGATCTAATGGACGTAAGGGTTCCGAGTCTAAAACTACTGAACCCCTTAAAACGTGTTGATATATGTGTGTGTATATATTTTTAACTGGATTTTCTTTCCTTTTATTGTTTAGGTAGCAAACCTTGTCTGCTCCATGTCCAATAACGAAGATGGCGTGAAGATGGTCCGTCATGCAGCCGAACATATTGAGGCACTGTGCCCGCAGGTATGTAACGAGAATTTAAAAAAAATCTTGAAAAAATGGAAATTTTTATTAAATCTTTTTGATAAGTGGGTTATATAAGACAGATATATTATTTCAAATTGGATCAGTGCTTTTTGAGATTAGCGCATTTGAACAGTCAAACATTTCTTTTAGCTTTATAATGCTACTAATATTATAAACGTTTGTGAGTATGTATGTTTGTTGCTCTTTCACGCAAAAACTACTGAACGGATTTGGATGGAACTTTACAGAAAGTTTATACTAGCTGCGCCCCTCGGTGCTACCCGCGTATCATTATGATTGCTATGCAAGTGTGTTACGCATAGCAACCTGTGAAGTTTTGACAGGAGATAAACAGTGATACATTTTGACATCTACGATTTATGTATTTTTATAATAACCTAGTTTTCGCCCGTGTATCTCGATTATTGCAGTAAAAAGTAGCCTATGTGTTATCTTTATATATATATAATTCTTCTGTGAGTGTGTATGTCACTGAACTTCTCTCAAACGACTAGACCGATTTTGATGAAATTTTTTGTGTGTGTTCAAGGGGATCTGGGAATGGTTGAGATTCGCAATTGGACCCGGTAGGTGGCGCTGCGATCAAGTTCTGGAATTTTAAAGTTGGGCGGTACGAAGTTCGCTGGGTCATCTAGTTCTGATATATAAGCTATATTACCGTAAAGTTTCATCCAAATCCGTTCAGTAGTTTTTGCGTGAAAGAGCAACAAACATACATACTTACAAACTTTCGCGTTTATAATATTAGTAGCATATTGGAATAACACATAGGCTATTTACCGCCATTATGGCCGTTGGCAAAAGCTAGTAAATATATATATGTATATGTTCCCCCAGGTGATCAACGCAGCCCGTGTCCTGGCCGCCCGCAGCAGGTCCAGGGTGGCCCAGGAGAACGCTGGAACGTTCGCGCGCGCCTGGGAGAGTGCAGTCAAGCTGCTCACCGACGCCGTGGACGACATCACCACCATCGACGACTTCCTCGCAGTCAGCGGTAACCGACAAACGCACTCTATCATTAACCATAGGCCAAGTGTCGTGGGTTCCAATCCTACGTGGAACTAACTTCCTAGCCTTTATTTCCAATATTATTTGTGGTCGGCTACTAGTTCAACTAGAGAGAACCGAAGGGTGAACTAGTTGTCAAAATATTTAAGGGCACTGACACATGACAACCGGGACCGACAGCTTAACATGCTCCCCGAAGATCAGGCATGAATCACCGCCAAACTTCCATACTTTAGGCTGTTAATTTTTTTTCCGTAAAAAAAACCAACCGGGATTGGAACCCGAAACCTCCTGATTAACGGTCGCATATGTTAATCACTAATTATCGTTCGAATGTTATTTGTATCCGTTTCATGTATGTTTGTAAGATCTGCCGAAACACAAGATGTGTATTTCTAATGAGATAACTAAAAAAAAACTTTTAGGACCGTCCATTAATCACATAATATATTTTAGCCCCTCCCCCCCCCCCTTGATAATACGTGGTAGGCGTAGACACTACAGCAGCATGAGGGGAGTTTAGGTGATAAGGGCTGGGAGCTGATAGGCACTCACGTGTTGGTGATTGGTTTGAGCTGGTTGTAAGGATCTCGTGTAGTATTGCACTGAGAAGATTGTTCTTGGCACTGCAGTCTTTTATTTACCACGGCGAGGTGGGGTTTCGAGCTGATTAGGGGTTTATTTTCAGTTGAGCAGAATGTCTTTTACACTTCACACACTCCGTTTTTAATAGCGCGCGCGCCAGCGGGTCGACTCGTACCAGTTAGTTAGTTTTAGTCTACACAAAACGTCACTTCGCCTGTCAGTTTGACAAGCGTTCGAATACACACACGTCATGGTACTTGGCGTGAACACCCCCCTTTACTCGAAATCACATATATTTTTAGTACCTACAAAGAATCTTTAAATTTTACCTGACAACAGATACACACTACACGCTGCTTTTAAGTTTTCAAAAATAAAAACAAGTATTATACTAATAAATCATATTTAGTGATTATTTACACCCCCCCTCTCTCCCTACCATACCTATAACAGGGCCCCTCCCACATAACACCACAGAGCATGGTCTTCAGCTTTTGTATCTAATGTCTGCCAACCCTCTAACACAAATCGTCCCACCATCTGGCCCAAGGGCGTCCCACAATACATTTGCCAAGACGCAGTCTCAACTCCAGAACTCTCTTACTCTAGTGGTTATTGTTCTGCTGATCAGCTCATTGCCATTTCAACCTACTAACTTTAAGAACTACATCGGTCACTTTTGTTTCTCTGACGAACTCTTTCGTTTGTTCCTAATTTTTCGTATAAAAAAAAATACGTCACACATAAAAAAAACAAATTTATAAATCTTTTTGTATGTGTGGCGACTTCCACATACATCGCAAAGCGTAAAACATACAACAGCGCTATCTACCGAAGGAACACTGGACCACGAAGAAAACACGAAATGAACTATACAAAGTAACTACAAATCCTGAATCACGATAGAGAAATTCTCGCACCGATTATCATATATACAACATCCCAACATCAACTGTTGGGCAGTGGCCCACCAGGCATGATCATCTCGCCTGGTCGGAGGATCCTCCCTTTGCGATGGAGGAACGCGACCCCCGTTCTTTCACATATGTTTTCCTGTCGGTTTGTTTCGAGTAATCTCCGGAACGGCTGCACCAATTTTAACGGAACTTTCACTGACAGAAAACTGATGGCATAAAGATTAACTTAGAATAGCTTCGCTCCACGGCGTTACTTGCGATTTCAAACATGAGCCTGCTACATTGACTCCACTCTCTTAATGGAGTAAGTAAAAGGGACAAACAGAAATGACCGACATACACACACACACACACACACATACAATTTTCCTGAAGACCATTCCATTTTCTAATTTTGTTTACTTTACTGATTAATTATTAATTCATCATCATCCTCCTAGCCTTATTCCCAAGTTTATTTGTGGTCGGCTACTAGTTCAACCGGTTTTACCTGAATTTCAGTATTTCCACGGAGCGACTGGCATCGGACCCCCGCAACTTTGAAGGCGAACTGAAATTCGAAGATTGAACTAGTTGTCAGTATATTTGAGGGCACTGACTTCCCAATAACGATTGCCATAGGTGTTCATGACAACCGGGACCGACGGCTTTACGTGCTCTCCGAGGCACGGGCGTGAATCACCGCCAAACTTCCAAACTCCGGGGCAGCTATTAGGAATTTCCTAAGAAAATCCCAAAAACACTTTTTGGCCCGACCCGGGATTTGAACCCGAGACCTCTTGATTAGCAGTCGCATACGCTAACCACTAGACCAACGAGGCAATTAATTATTAATTCATATTATAGAGAATTTTTTTTTCAAATAATTTATTAAAATATTATGTCAAGATAATTATTTGAATTGTATCCGAGAGGATTGGCGCTGATAGCCGAAATACGGTATTGCCTAGTTCGGCTACAGATGTTCACTTCACTGATTTTGTTAAAATAATTGATGGCTTATTTATAATTGAAACTCTGTATATTATATTTGTGAAATAAACTATTATTATTATTATTACCTGCCTGATGGAAAGCATGAACAGAATCCAAGATCCATCCTAGTGCATCACAAAGCAGTATGATAACCCATACCTTGACTTGTCTAGAACTAAACCGCCTATTCTTTTAACAGAGAACCACATCCTGGAAGACGTGAACAAGTGCGTGATAGCACTCCAGGAGGGAGACCCTGACTCCTTGGAGCGGACTGCTGGAGCTATACGAGGAAGAGCTACCAGGTAAATGCTCTTTCTGTATTATTTTATTTTATTCTTTATGCAAAAGTGTACAAAGGTGGACTTAATGCCATAGTCATTTTCTGCCAGTCGACCTTAGGGTGATGCAGAGCCAAACATGGTAAATGCACATAAGAAACATAATTTTTAAGATATAGCACATACTCTACATAAACATGCATATATATACACACACATATATATACATACACACACCCACACATACATATAAAGAATATAACATACATAAGTGTATACAATACTTAATATATGTATTAATTGCCCTTTTTTGCAAAATTCTCTTGGGTTCGATTCCCAGGTCGAACCAAATGTTTGTGTGATCTGCAAAAATTTGTTTCTTAATCTGGATGTGTATACATCAAAAAGGCGATTTTAAACATTTTTATGTCTGTCAGTCTGTTCTGTTTCTTCTTGACCGAATTTAAGGGAACTTTCACAGCTGGTAATATAAGAAATAACTTAGTTTACTTTTTTTTGGATTATATTTTTGTAACTCAACGGAACTCGGCTATTACGTAAATAAATATATATAAAAATATATTTCCTTGTCTTGTACACAGGGTGTGTTCGGTCGTGACCCAGGAGATGGACAACTACGAGCCATGTATCTACACGAAGCGTGTTCTAGAAGCCGTCACCGTACTACGAGACCAAGGTCAGTCTTAGTATAGGTAATCGGCAATCTTTATGGCCGCTCTGAATGTAGCCGTCGGTACGAACTTGCGCATGGTACAGTCGGGTGGACATTTCATAACCAACATTTTTTTTTAAGTGAAACTTTAGAATCGTTGTGATTTCAAACCGAATGCAACGGAAAAACGACAGGTAAGAGACACAAATACAAAATTAGTGCACCAGAGCGAGAGAGCAAGTGTTGGTGTGTATGTATATATTGCACACTGTTTAATACTTGCTTGTATTTGAGCATTTAACGTGTGTTAGTATTTGTGAAAAGTACGTGAGCTAATACTGTACACTGTTAGTCAGAAGTCAGCGTGGTGTATTTTTTTTTAATCATTGAAATTTAAAATCTTCAGTTAAGTTTTAAGTTAATTTTGTTTTTTTTTTAAATTACTTAATCAATGAAATTCGATCCATGTTTCTTTATTTTAATATAATACGCTTCCTTATTCGTAAAAGTTAGTACGTCAAATACAATTTTCCGCGTTATTTAAAATAATTTTGTTATAAATAAAAATGGTAACTATACGGATGGCAACTGGAAACAAATAACAAAGAAGTAACAATATGAAACTATTCTGAACGCGACGATACTGTTCTGAGCGGCGTAATGCGGCTAGGTTCGGAGCGAGTAGTATGAACGAGTAGTATGTCTATGTGTTTCAAAAATGTATCATCATATTTTTGAGTCAAAATTATTTATTACGGTGGTCAGTGTCAGGTTAGCACATTGCAATATAAGGTATTCAAACCCAGGTCAGTCTATGGATGGGTGAAGGTGAAATGGTGCCTCGGAACAGTTTCCTCGCGATAGCGTAGTATAAGTGCGTAGCGTACATAAGCACTCCAAATGTCCGGCCGTTTGCAAGGAACTGCGATAAAGAAGCTCCCATACGTGCACACACACACACACACACACACACACACACACACACACACACACACACACACACACAGAGAGAGAGAGAGAGAGAGAGAGAGAGAGAGAGAGAGAGAACCCGCGAAAGAGGTGGTTTTTTAATCGGTATAGGTACCAGAGTATCAGACATTTTTACACACAACGCCATCTAGTCCCTAAACCAAGCAGAGTATTATGAGTACTTATTCTTCTTATCGTATCAATGGCAACACTTTACACGGTTTTGGCCTAGTGCTCGGCGACGAGGATTGCGTTTGGCCTTGTGTTGATCCATTGTGGTGAGAGGATTTGTCACCTAAACTCTGTGATACCGAGTGTTTGGTGTCCAGGGTGCGCCGGACGTCGGGATTCTTGTTCTCTTTTATACGTCGCTCGGGGAGGCTCCTCTCGTGCACCTCCGTGCAATTATGAGTACTAGACAACTGATATAAATACATAAACATATTTTTTTTGTAAATACATACATTTTATATATATGAAACACCCAAACTCCGAAACAAATATTTGCGGATCACAGAAACGTTTTGGTCCGACCCGGGAATCGAACCCGAGACCTCTCGATCAGGAGTCGCATACGCTAACCACTAGACCAACGAGGCAGTCCTATGATACGTAATTGTTGTTTTCCCCTCGAAAAAAAAGACCATTTTTTTTTTATCTTAACATTATTTTTTTACCTTATGTGTGTTTCGTTTCCTCTTTCCTACTGCAATAAACATTATTAAAGTATTAACTCCGTAAGGGTGAGCCAGGAGTCCATAGAACAAGGCGTATCCTTGTTTGGCTGCCTGACTCCCACAAAAAACGTATATAAGCTTAACTTTACTATGTGACATGTACTTTGTGGGTGAAAAATAAAACATTGTCAAGCGGGGAGGGCCGCTCGGGGAAAGAATTCTGGGAGAATCCTATAAATTCTCGTGATTATTCTCAAATTGTTCACAACATGGCGACTAAAGCCACGTAAACGTGACAATTATTATTCTTATTACTTGATGTGCTTGTGGCGTGTCGTAAACACTAATCATGCGTTGGATGAAATCCGCACACATTTTTAAGGTTCCGTAGCCAAATGGCAAACTTATCTATACTGATTTTATAAAGCTGCAGAGTATGTTTGTTTGTTTGTTTGAACGCGCTAATCTCTAGAACTACTGGTCCGATTTGAATGGTTCTTTCAGTGTTGGGTAGTTCATTTATCGAGGAAGGCTATAGGCTATTTTTTTTCAATATTAGGGATCCGTAATAAAATTGCTAGTATGTAACACAAGGTGTAAAATCGAAAACCTATTTTTTCCACGGAACCGAGAAAAACGCGGGTGAAACCGCGGGGCACGGCTAGTCCCTTATAAATTCGACATGTCTGTCTGTCCGTACGTATGTCACAGTCTTTTTTTTCGAAACTATAAGAGCTATACTGTTGAAACTTGGTAAGTAGATTATGTAAACCGCATTATTTCAACATAAAATAGAAAAGAAAACAATAAAGTTTGGGAGTTCCCCGTACTTAGAAATAAAACTCAACAATTTTTTTTTTCATCAAACCCATACGTTTTTTTATGGATAGGTCTTCTAAAATAATATTGAGGTTTCTAATATCATTTTTTACTAAACTGAATAGTTTTCCCGACACATTTCCAAAGTGGTAAAATGTGTCCCACCCTTGGGGTTCGAATCTACGGAACCCTAAAAATTATTTTATGATACAAGTATCGTATATACTTCCATATATAAATTTGAAATTACAAGCAGAAACTTCAATTTTATTTATTTGTATAAATTAATGAACATACAATCTAATCACTTCGAGCTTAACGATCTAGATCACTTCGAGCTTAACGATCTAGATCACCAACCGCTCGGTCAATACATTCAAATGAGTGAATGAATCAAATCGAATGAAGAATGAATGAGGAAATAAAACCACAGATTATATATATTTTCGACTATATTCAAAAACTATATATTATGGCAACCTTATCACAGAGTATTATATTTATGAGTATATTTTTTTATATATAACACAAATACAATGAATTACATATCGCATTCTTAGAACTAAAATGACTTAAGTCACAACTTTTGATGTATCTCATTTTGAACTTTATTTAGATAGTGTTTTGAATGAGAATTGTATGTAAGACATTAGCATCCGAACTTTTTTATGTGGTACCTACCAAATTGACTCTATTCTGCCTGATGGAAAGCAAGAGCAGAATCCAAGAGTCGGGTGCCACCACACGAGCTGCGAATGCAGACAAGCAGTATGACTGCCTAGTGAGATGCATTCTCCCACCCGATTATAGGACCCAGGATCGTAATGGAAAGGAAACACGTGAGCTGGTAGTGAGTTCCAGGCTAACTGCTCGGCATAGGAAGAGCCGAACCGTTTTGTTCTACCACTCTGAAGCGATGACTTCCAAGTCCAACACGTGTTGTCCTATAGAGGAAGGGAGAAGGTGGGACCAGTTGGAAGAGCTCTTCAAAACTCTCTTAGTGTTAAAAAGGCGATAGAGGACTGCCATAGAGGCGACATCTCTTCGCAACTGCAATTTCATACCTTCATCTTCTTCCTAGCCTTATTCTCAATACTATTTAGGGTCGGCTACTAGTTTACCCCTAAGGCGGTAAATTATTATAGATATTTTGAATACAAAGAACTGATGAACTTTTTTTTTTCGGACATCTTACACACAACGTCATTTTCAGTCCCAAACTAAACAGAGCTTGTACAATGGGTACTAAACAACTGATATAATTACATAAACATACTTTTTCTTTTGTTAATACATACATATTAAACAAAGAAAACACCCAGACTCCGAAACAAATATTTGTGGATCACACAAATATTTAATTCGACCCGGGAATCGAACCCGAGACCTCTTGATCAGCAGCCGCATACGCTAACCACTAGACCAACAAGGCAGTTGAATTAAAAAGTTAGAGTTACGTCACTATAGTTTTAATAATGCGATAAATACGAGTAGGTTTTAATTAACCGGTAAAATGAATTCTTAATTTAAAATACCCGTTGATGTTTATCCGGATTCATGCTAAACATCGACCGGTTATAACCGGTTAAAGATTTTTTCCACCGTTACACTTAATGATATTTTCGTTTTTACGGTACGTCTTGTTTGTTTTATATTTTATTTGACCGAATATCAAAACGGGTAATGATTTTAAAACTTTCATATCTTTGACCATCTTAGTAAAACCAAATAACCGGTCTATATTTGAAACATAATAATTTTTTTTATCTTTAATTACGTACGATAAATACGTGGATTCTTTTTTTAAATTGTATTTTTGAGGTTTAAGAGTTTATATTTTTTTTATTTAAATATGGTAATTTTATTCGAGATGTTTGTTTACTTTTGGCTTGGTTCAACTGGTGGGGGGTGGTCCCTGATGTATTGAAGGGAGCGGAGGATTGCTTCGGGGATTGGATGGGGAGTAGGCAGGATGTCACCCTGAAAATAATAAAAAAAATGTTAGTTTCGCTGATTCTATTAATTCATGCTTGAGAGTTCCCACTAAGAAAATATTTTTTGGAAATTTTTCCCCTAAAGGGGTAAAATAAGGTATGAATGGTGTTTTAGAAATTTATTATTTATAAATGCAGAAAGTACCTAATTAGGAAAAAACATTATTAGGTAATTTCCATTAGACCACGATTAGCAACAATCACCGAGGGTAAGCAACGAAGGCACGGTCAGTACCTGGATGGGTGACCGTTAATGACACGATACCATGAGTGACTCCGTGATTCGGAGGTCACTTTATGAAGGCGGTCCCGGTTGATATCATAGTATAACAGTCGTGAAACTTATTTGGAGGCTTTCGGGCGGCTCAAAAACATCCAACGGTAAGATCACGTAGCCACGACGTTATCTTGCCAGTCCCCAACCGGACTCGGCCAGCGTAACCTCTACTGAGAGTGGACCCTATCCCAGCAGTTAGATATGAGTTGTTGATGACTTAATCTGGTGAAATAATATTACCTGAGGTTGGTATCCGTTCTCGTCGGCAATATAAGCCAATTGAACCTTCTGACCATCGGGTGCAGGCCAGCTGAATTCACCTTGAACTGACTTAGATACGACGTCCTGGAACACAGATCAAATTTCAGACACTTCATTATAAATTGGAAGTGGACTATTTTAGCCTTACACCTTTTTTTTGCGTGCGGAAATCCCCATGGATGCCACACGTTGGTGGCTATATCGGACTCCAAACGACTAAATCCGCACACCGTCTCGGGTACTATGAGTCGGGGGACCAGGTATACCCTCGAAAGGAAGTCCCTGGAACCCCGATGCACCTCGGGACTCATAGATGGCCCCCTTCTGTGTGGGGACACCAATTCTACGGCACGCGCTTTACAGCCTCACGCCTCATGTTTTTTTTTAACCGACTTCAAAAAAAAGGAGGAGGTTCTCTATTCGTCGGAATCTTTTTTTTTTTTTTTTTTTATGTATGTTCATCGATAATTTCGTCGTTTATGAACCGATTTCAAAAATTCTTTTTGCATTGGAATGGGCTTAGCTTACAGGTGGTCCCATCGTCACCATATCGGGATCTGATGATGGGATCCCAAGGAAATCGAGAGAACTCCTCAAATATCATAGGCACAATGCCGCGATTTGGGTACTCGGAATAGTATTTCATTGAAGTCAGTTCCTTTTTGTTAAAATTATACTGTAAACGGGACAAAATTAAATTCGGTCAAGTGCGTGTCAGGCCACGCATAGAATAGAGTTCCTGATGAAGTATTTTTTGTTGAAGTTCTGGAGTGGAGCCTCTCTCTCTGCAAACGGTAGTGTAGGACGCCCACAGGCCAGGTGGAGTGACATGATGTCTGGCAGAAGCTAGCTGCTAGAAGTAGTGTGCAATGGAAGAGGCCTTTGACCAGCAGTGGACTGCGTTGGGCTGCTGATGATAAAATACTTACTTCACTTATAACCTTCGTGGAGCCTTCCTCGCGGCCTGCAATTCCGTTATCAGTTTCGAAGAAATACGCGTATGAACCATCGGGGCCGACGTCCTGTTCTTGCTTCAAGATCTGGGCATTGCTCTCATCTTTGGGCAAGATGTGAGACACATCGGCAGCAGCCAGCGACACGATGGTGGCGAGGATTAAGAATTTCTGAAATGTTTACAATTTTTTTTATAATTAATCCTACCAAAGTAACTCCAATATGCCTGATGGAAAGCATGAATAGAATCCAGAAATAGGGGTCACCATCGGCATTGTGAGGGTAAGCAATGCAACATGGTGACCCATACCATGTGCGGCCTGGTCGGATGTTCCTGAATCATTTTCCCGGCCTTAATAATTTTATTGTAGCACTTTGTCGAAGTAATTACAACACATATTTATGAAAAGTTTCATCTTTCTAGCACTAGTAAGTCGAGGACGGACGGAAGGACACGAACATGTCGAATCTATAAGGGTCATAAACTTCGGAACCCTAAAAATTAATGTTTGTCTGTATGTCCTTCATAAAATCGTAAACTATGCATTTGATCATGTCATGATCTTCAGCAAAGTGTTATGCATGAATCCACAACGGTTTTTGATTTTCTTTTAAGTTTTTTTCAATTTCTTTATGTCCCCGTGCGACTAGTTAAAAATAAAGTAGCTTCAATTACTTCTTATAACTTCAGCTACCTCCCAGTGAAAGTCCCATCAAAATCGGACAAGCCGTTACATTTAACAGACATACTAAAATAAAAAATATATAGTTTTAAAAAACTAAACAAATACGTTTTCTTTTAAACTAAAAAGTAGTAAAATAATTTGAATGTAACAAAGCGTGAGGCGACGTTATTGAAATATTTTCAGAAAGCACCCCACGCTTTGTTACATTAAAATTATTTTCTACTTTTTAGTTTAAGAGCGTTTGTTTAGTTTTTTAAAACAATTTTTTTTTTCTAGACTAAAAAAGACTAATTTGTTTAAACACTTTTTTTTAGGTTTTTATTACAAATTAGTGTATTGTCATCGGTCCCCGATAAATCTACAAAGTTTGAACGAAATCTGGCCGTTTAAAGTGGGTCAAAATTGCACCCAAAGGAGTCGGTTACAAACAAACATACAGGTGAAGCTAATATAAAGTGTGTAAAAAAATTAAAATCTGTTGTAAATAGCGTACAAACATTCATATGCATTTAAAATTAATAATATTATATTACTTTTGAAATTACTTATATACTATTTTTAGGGTTCCGTAACCAAATGGCAAAAAAGGATTCGTCATGTCTGTCTGTCTTTTTGTCTGTCCGTCCGTATGTCAGAGCCATTTTTTTCCGAAACTATAAGAGCTATACTGTTGAAATTTGGTCAGTACATGTATTCTGTGAACCGCATTAATATTTTTACATAAAAATAGAAAAAAATCAATAAATTTTGGTCCCCATACTTAGAACTGAAACTCAAAAAAAAAATCATCAAAACCATACGTGTCTACGTTTTCATCAAAACCATCTATGGATAGGTCTTCAAAAATGATATTGAGGCTTCCAATATCATTTTTTTTCTAAACTGAATAGTTTGCGCGAGAGACACTTCCAAAGTGGAAAATTGTGTGTGTGTCCTCTGTAACTTCTAAAATAAGAGTGATAAAACTAAAAATAAATATGTTGTACATTACCATACAAACAACCAACGAAAATTGCTTTGAACGAGATCTAGTGAGTAGTTTTTTTTAATACATCATAAATCGTAAACCGCAATTTACCTTTCATTCAATCAATACACTATTATGAATACATCGATAAAAGTTACGACGAACTTTAAGAACTTTTATATGACGTTACTTGCTGATACGGAACCCTTCATGGGCGAGTCCAACTAGCACTCCGAAACAAATGTTTACGAATGACAAACATTTAGTCCGACCCCGAAATCGAACACGAAACCTAACAAAATAAAATTGTTTGTACAAAATTACTTCGTCGTAGTATACGTCACAGAAATCGCTAGTATTTTTAATGAACTCACCATTTTTGGACCGTGATGTTTCCAACACAAACGACACACACAGACTGACATACAAGTAAGGCCTGCGAGCTTTTAAATCCATTTAATGTTACTTAGCGATGCGCAAGGTCATATACTACCATACCTTCTTTTACAAGCCGACCGGTCCGTCTCCGTTTCAAAGTTTCCCCCGTTTTGACAACATTTTTCGTTATTACTCCGCTCCTGTTTGTAATAGCGTGATGTTATATATCTTATAAGATTCCTCGATAAATGGTCTATCTAGAACTGTAAGTACTTTTCAGATTGGTACAGTAGTTTCTGAGATAAGTGCGTTTAAAGAAACTTAACTGTTCAACTTTTTATATAGTTATGGATTCTGAATGTTTAATTTATTATAATTGTACCTTTTTTAATGGTTTCCTTATAAAATTGTCCTCTGAATTGTAATTTTATTCATCACTAGCTCAAGCTCGCGGTTTTACCTGTGATTGTTATTGTACTTTTAGAATACAACCCCGAGTCCTTACCGGTGGTTGTGTTGTAAAGGTACAGTGCAGAGCGAAGCTGGTGTAAGAAAAAATAGCCAAAGTAACTCATTATTACAGCCAATAATAAAAGTCCCTTTAAAATCGGTCCAGCCGACGGCAAAAATTAAAATAACCCTAATAATATTATAAACCGCACGCCGTCTCGAGTTCTTCCGATACGCGGTCGCCATTCAAGAGCTTTATAGAACTGACACCAGTTGATGGCTATGGCGGACTCGAACCGACTTAACCGCACGCCGTCTCGAGTGCTATAAGCCTGGAAACCCTCGGGTGTGTGGTGTACCCTCGGAAAGAAGTCCCTGGAACCCCGACACTGCCACCCTATTTTTCGTTCTTTTATATCTATATATAAAAAAGCGGCCAAGTGCGAGTGGGACTCGCCCATGAAGGGTTCCATATCAGCAAGTAACATCATATAAAAGTTCTTGTAGTTCGTTGTAACTTTTATCTATGTTTTTATACTAGTGTATTGATTGGATGAAAGGTAAATTGCGTGTTACGATTTATTACCTTATTAAAAAAAAACTACTCACTAGATCTCGTTCAAACCAATTTTCGTTGGTAGTTTGCATGGTAATGTACAACATATATTTTTTTTAGTTTTATCACTCTCTTATTTTAGAAGTTAGAGGGGGGGGGGTGTCGGTGTCGGTGTCGGTGTCGGTCGCCACGCCGCTTCCTACTACGCCAAGTGTCGTGGGTTCAAATCCCACGTAGGACAACACTTTGTGTGATTCACAATTTCTTGTTCTGAGTCTGGGTGTTCTTTGTGTACGTTTCATGTATGTTTGTAAAGTCCCCCGCGACACAGGAATTTATATTCCTAATGCAGGAGTTGTCTTTTTAAAAAAAAAAAAAAAAACCACCCCTATTCATTCCATGGGTGTCGTAAGAGGCGACTAAAGGAACAAAATAAGCAGCTAACATCACTGCCAAGAGAAGGAAAACTTGTAACAAACCCTTTACCAACCCAGCGTGGTATAGTAGGCCAAAACCTCCTTTCTAAGGAGAGGCCTATGTCGAGCAGTGGACTGTTAAAGGCTGTTGATGACGATGATGATGGTATTGTATTTGTTTGCAAACATTGTAGGTACGTTTGTGCGATTTTTCCACTAATCTCTGAAACGTGTGGACATATTTTGACGACAGTTTAATTAGCAGACGATTGTCATTGGTATTTCATTTAATTTTACGATTGAAGGAAACCTTACAGCTAGATCATTGCAGTATACAAACTTAGTATGAAAAGATCGGCCAAGTGCCTGTCAGGCCACGCACAGGAAAGGGTTCCTCAGTCACCCATAATGGTACGTGGATTTTAATCGTATCCAATAGATAATTGTTATGTTTACTTATAAATGCGTTAATTTTGGATGACGTTTTCCAAGTGAGCTCATTTTACAAGTTAAGCCTCTATAACTCCTACACTATGGACCACCATCACGAATTTTTCTAAATTTTTTGAGCCAGCCGTTTAGCTTTTAGAGGGGGGGACGCCCTATTTTTACAAAAATGTGCCTTTTAAAGTGGAATTCCTCGCAAACGGATACCTAAATCAAAAAATCATTTTAGAAACCCTTCATTGTTTTTAAAAGACCTATCTAATGATACCCCACACGATGGGGTAGCCACGAGAAAAAAAAACATCCCCACTTTACGTGTAGGGGAGGTACCCAAAATAAAATTATTTTTCATAATTTTATTGTAGCACTTTGTCGACGTAATTACAACACGTATTCATGCAAAGTTTCATTTTTCTAGCACTTATCGTTTGGACGGTAAGTCAAGGACCTCACGTCGACTAAGGGCTTTAAAAATATTCTCTAAAATCTTTAAAAATAATTTTATTTGCGGTATCTCTTCTACACATACTATACACATAGGGAGGCTGGTTCTTAATCGAACCGACTACCCTTTCTTTGCATTCAGTGTAACCACTAAGCCAACATGCTTCGGAAGATGTGTGAACATTTCGGAATTTAACATATGGAACAATCAAAGAAAAAAAGTCGTGTGGACTCGGGAACTGCGGCGGTAAAGCTATTGCATAGCATTTTTTATCAACTTATGAAACTATATTTATTTTTTATTTATGCAGTATTTTGTTTTCTTTGGTATTAATTCAAGTTCACAAAACAATATATACTGTCTTTTTACCAACATACATTCTAACAATATTATTATCAAACAATATAATCATCCTATTAACCGAAAGACAATGACAACTAAACAGAGAAGAGAATAGTAATATGAGCATATCTATGGAATAAAAAAAGAAGAAGAATCTAGAATGACTGTGTTGTTATGGCAACGGATAACGGACGGTGGCGGCAGCACGCATGCGCTAATCTGCCTGTAGAGCACGGAGCCGCCACATCCTTGTCGCACTGCAGTTACAATCATATTCTCTATCCTTTTTTAGGGTGTTAGGTTTTTTCGTTACGGAATTTCTTGATTCGGTCGCCGCGTTAAAAGCTATACAATAGCTTAAAATATTGTTGACATAATCAGATCACATTACGACACAATTTTACGCAACATACTGTTAATAGGTACTATATCTAAAAGGACGTGTGAAAAAACATATTAAGCTATAATAAAATTAATTATTCAAACAGTTTTAAATGTAATTTTGGAAAACAAAACCGAAAATATTTTATGAGAACTGCTTAAGGAATGACATTGTAGATATTTATTGTATGCATATACATAAAATAAGTTGACGACTATTTTTTAGGGTTCGCGCATTTTACAAGTTAAGCCTCTATAACTCCTGAACTAACAAAGTCATCTTTCATCTACAATAAAATCTTCATAATTTTATTGTAGCACTTTGTCGATGTAATTTCAACACATAATCATGCAAAGTTTGATCTTTCTAGCACTTACCGTTTGGACGGTAAGTCGAGGACGGACGAACAGACATGACGAATCTATAAGGGTTCTGAGTCATAAACTTCGGAACCCTAAAAACTATGGCGGGCTATTGAGATGTTTCTGCATGATAAGGCCTTCGGTCTCACACTCACCAACGAAATACGACAGCAAGAATGCTGTCATTATTAGGATGGTCTTCTGTGTGAGGGTAGTACTGCCTCGGTCGGACCGGACCATTCGTGCTGAAATCAGCGTGGCTTAATGCCTACTGATGTTAACTATCCTAGATCCTACTATTATTATAATTGCGAAATTTTGTGAATATGTATGTTTGTTGCTCTTTCACGCAAAATCTACTAAACGGATTTGGATGAAACTTTACAGTAATATAGCTTATATATCAGAATAACACATAGGCTACTTTTTACTGCAGTGATCGATACAAACGCGGGCGGAGCCGCGGGCGAAAGCTAGTAAATTTTATAAAGATTCACCTCGTATATAAATAAACTAGCTTTTGCCCCTGGCTCCGCCCGCGTGTAGGGCAGTCACCATCGGTTAGTATTATTTCTTTCTTTTTAAAAAGACAACTCCTGCATTAGGAATGTAAATTCCTGTGTCGCAGGGGACTTTACAAACATACATGAAACGGACACAAAGAAAAGAAAGAAATTATGAATCACACAAAGTGTTATCCCACGTGGGATTTGAACCCACGACACTTGGCGCAGTAGGAAGAGGTGTGGTGACCGTTTAAGCCACTAGGCCAACCGTGCAGTCTGTCTGTATATATCAGTATTGAGGAAAGAGAAAGTTGCAGGTATGAATCTTTGTACACTTTAAAAGGGTCAGCGGACATGCTACATACATCATTTATACGTTACAATGATGTAGGGTTGTCAATTCTTTATTTTAGTTTTAGTAGTTTAGTTACTAGCTGTGTCACTCAGTTCAACATCATAATCAACAGCCTTCAACAGTCCACTGCTGGACATAGACCTCACCTTAGAAAGGAGGTTTTGGCCTACTATACCACGCTGGCCAGACGGGTTGGTATAGGGTTGGTTTCAAGTTTTCCTTCTCTTTGCATTGATGTTGTCTTGCGTAGTTTATCCCTTAGTCGCCTTTTACGACACCCGCGGGATGAATAGGGGTGGTGACACTCTGTATTCTTAATCCGTCACAAATTTAAACAAATTCAAATCATTTAAATTCTGTATTCAAATCTTATATAAGAAGTGGTAACCCTAAGGCTATAAGCGCATCAGTGATTAATAATAGGTATCGAATACTTGATAAAAAAAAGTTATTATGATGTCATCGGCCCCTCGACAAGTTTTACAAGGAGGTTAAGCAACCACGTCAAGGTTTTGAAGTTGATTATTGGGATTTATTGTCATTCCGAATAAAGACTAACTAATGACTCGGAGAACCCTCATGGTTTCGTCATATCCGTCACCGACTTATCGTCCAAACGGTTAGTGCTAGAAACATGAAACTTTGCATTAATATAATAAAGTAAATAAATATTTTGGACATCTTACACACAACGTCATCTAGTCCCAAAATAAGCAGAGCTTATGTTATGGGTACTAAACCATTGATATAAATACATAAACATTCTTTTTTTTGTAAATAGATATTATACATAGAAAAACACCCAGACTCCGAAACAAATATTTGTGGATCACACAAATATTTGGTCTGACCCGGGAATCGAACTAAAAACCACACAGTGTGCCTTCTCTGCGCTTCTCCGTTTAGGAGGAGGGGAAGTCCAGGGTCAGATCTCCTTCTGAACTCCCCCAGCGCCTGCCCGCTCCTGATGCGGGCACCGTCTCTGTTTGACGACCCTCTCTTAGGCGGCGTCTGGCACACACCGACGCCACCCCCTCGCGGCTGGCCACATAATGCGGGTGGAGGGAAAACCCGTCCCGTCCACCCGCGACCACACTCCCGGGAATCGAACCCTAGACCAACAAGGCAATCAAACATATAAAAATATGTGTTTTATTACGTCAAAAAAGTGTTATAATCATCATCAGCCTATCGCAGTCCACTGCTGGACATAGGCCTCTCCCATTGCACGATACTTAGTTCGATCCTCGGCTACTCGCATCCAGCTCCTGCCAGCCGTCTTGCGCAAATCATCACTTCACCTGGCTATAATAAAACTACGACCCGGAATCGAACCCTCTTGATCAGCAGCAGCCGCACACGCTAACCACTAGACCAACAAGGCAGTCAAAATTTATTTACACCATATACAAAGAAATACACACAATTTAATTAATGGAATTCAAACCGGCGACCTTCGAATATCAAGATTGACACAATGTTCACTAAACATAGGCCTATTTATAATTATACTTGTAATATGTATATTCATACATATTTATACAACACTAGCTGATGCCCGCGGCTCCGCTCGCGTTTTAGAGGTGTGAAAAATAGATGTTGGCCGATTCTCAGACCGACTGAATATGTATATAAAGTTTCATAAAAATCGGTCAAGCCGTTTCGGAGGAGTATGGCAACGAAAACTGTGACACGAGAATTTTATATATTAGAAGATTAGCTGTTGCATGCGACTTCGTTCACGTGTTTATTTGTAACTTTGAAAATGATAAAATTTCACACAAGTATCAAGGTATAGAGCCACCCTGATTTCAGCACGAATGGGTAGCCAGCCCTACTCTGCCTATGCAGTACTACCCTCTTTTCTTTTCGTGCGGAAATCCGCACAGATGCCACCAGTTGATATTTCGATGTGACATTGCCTGTGTGGTGACGGATTAAGAATACAGAGTGTCACCACCCTTATCCATCCCGCGGGTGTCGTAGAAGGCGACTAAGGGATAAACTACGCAAGACAACATCGTTGCAAAGAGAATGAAAACTTGAAACCTACCCTTTTTTTTTTTTTTTTTTTTTTTTTTTTTTTATGTGTGGAAAATCATCATGGACCGTCACCCCACCGGGGGTTACGGCGGGGTGGTGTGTCGGACTTGAACCGACTAAAAACCACACAGTGTGCCTTCTCCGCGCTTCTCCGTTTAGGAGGAGGAGAAGTCCAGGGTGAGATCTCCTTCTGAACTTCTCCAGCGCCTGCCCGCTCCTGATGCGGGCACCGTCTCGGTTTGACGACCCTCTCTTAGGCGGCGTCCGGCACACACCGACGCCGCCTCCTCGCGGCTGGCCACATAGGGCGGGTGGAGGGAAAACCCATCCCGTCCACCCACGGCCACACTCAAGGCGGCATGAGGCGCAGATGTTCGCGCCTCCGCCGCCCGAGTCGCCGGCGGCGAATCTGGTCCGATTGGATGTCGTCCTCCCGGGCCTTCTCCGCCGCCTCCTTCTGCGTGATTACGTCCTCGCAGAAGGTTGCGACCGCGGTAAATGAGCTCTCGCTGCCGGCCATGGAACGAACGACGGCCGGAAGCGAGAGATCCTCTCCGATGACTGCAGTGAGGACCCGGCGCTGCGTCTCCCATGCGGGGCAGACCGCCAGCGTGTGATGAGCCGAATCCTCACTGCAGTCGCAGTGGTGGCAGGCGGGACTCAATTCCCTCCTGGCAACCGAGTGCAGGTACTTTCCGAAGCAACCATGCCCGGAAAGAACCTGCGTCAGTCGGAAGGTAAGGGTCCCGTGCTGCCGCACTGCCCATTCGCCGATGACCGGCTGAAGCGCCTCTACGGTGGCGAGGCCAGCACGTGGAGTCTCCAGCCGGACCGACCAGCGATCCATCGTGGCTCGGTGAGCGGCTTCGCGCCACTCGCGCACGTCCTCGGGCGGAGGTCCAACTCCACCACTCTCCGCCCGGTAGTTAGCCACTCGCCGATAAACGTCGGCGAGCACTTCCGCCTCCAAATCCCACGGGGGTGTTCCGGCCAGGGCGCACGCCGCCTCCGTCGATACGGTGCGGTAACCCCGTATGGCTCTGACCGCCAGAGTTCTCTGCGGCCGCCTGAGGCGCGCCCTATTCTGCTCGGTCAGAGCCGCCGCCCACACCGGTGCACCATAGAGTGCCATAGACCGGACAACCCCCGTGTACAGCTGCCTCGTGGCGACACTGGCTCCTCCCAGATTGGGCAAAAGACGCCCAAGGAAGGAGGCAGTGCCGATCAGCTTCGGAGCAAGCTGTTGGAAGTGCTCGTCGAAGAGCCACCTACCGTCTAGGACCAGACCCAGATACTTCAAATGGGCCCGGACCGGTACGAGGACCGAGTTGACCTCGATGGAGGCGCCGGCGGGTGGACCACGACGGGGCCCATGGAAAAGTAGGGCTTCCGTCTTTTCTAGGGCCACCCGCAAACCCAGCGCCTCAATGCGCCCGACCACCAGGGAGACTCCTGTGGTGGCCAGGCGTGCCGCCTCTTCGAAGGTCGCCCCCCGGGCTGTCACAAGAGTGTCGTCGGCGTAGCAAATTACACCGACCCCGGGGGGGAGACGCCCTCGCAGGACCCAGTCGTATCCCATGTTCCACAGGAGTGGTCCGAGGACAGACCCCTGTGGAACACCGCACGACATGGCCCGACGTCTCAAGACTCCTTCTCGGTCCTCGTACATGACAGTACGCTCCGTCAGATAGTCTGCCACTAGCCGCCTCAGGTACTGTGGCACTCCGTGGTACTGGAGTGCGGCCCTGATGCAGCTGAATGGCAGACTATTGAATGCGTTGGCGATGTCCAACGACACCGCCAACAGCACGTCGCCGCAGCCCACCGCCTGTTCGGTCGCGGCCTTCAGACGCAGAATTGCGTCGACCGTCGAACGCCCCTCCCGGAATCCAAATTGGGCGTCCGACAGATCGGGGCCCACCTCGCGCAGGTGCCGGACGATGCGGGCGTGGAGCACCCTCTCGAACAGCTTACCCGCTTCGTCCAGCAACACGATGGGCCTATAGGCCGCGACCGAGTCGGCAGACCGACCTGGCTTCTGGAGCAGAACCAGCTTCCCGCTTTTCCAACACTCAGGGAAGCGTCCGGACGCCAGACTAGCGTCTAACACTCCCCTGAGGCGGTCCGACATATGATCGAGGGCTCGGGCCAGCACTCGGGCAGGTACCCCGTCTGGCCCGGGGGCGGTGTTCTTGGATCGAATCCTTAGAACAGCCGCCCCTACCTCTGATTCCCTGACGGGCGGCACATCAGCCTCGCCTTCGTCGTCGCCTGCGGCCATGACGGCCATCGACGGGGGCGTGTGCTCTGCCCGCTGTGGGAATAGGCCCTCGACCACTTCCTGCAGGAAGCTGGGCTGGAGGGTCTCCGTGAGGGGCAGGCCCCCCGCGCAGAGCTTTTTACGCACCGCACGATAGGGCCGACCCCAGGGGTCACGCTCGAGACTCTCCAGCATCTCCTTGCGGCTCTCCTCTTTGGCGCGGCAGATGGCCAGCTTCAGAGTTTGCCGGATCTCACGGTATTCCTCTTGAAGCCGATCCACCTCCTCACCGACTCCGCGGTGGCGTCGCCGACTACGAGTGAGGCACCTCCGGGCACGAACACAGGCCGCACGGAGGGCCGCCAACTCCTGGGACCACCAGTAGACCTCCTTCCTTGGAGGCCGACGCCCACGTACGCGGGGCATGGCCGCGTCGCAGATCTGCGTAATCGCACTGCAGAAGCGACCAGCCCCCACGTTGGCCTCTTCGGCCGGGGCCTGCGGAGGCAGCCAAGAGTTAAGAATGGCCGCCTCCTCCAGTAAGTCCCTGTCGAGCTTGGCGACAGACCACCGCGGAAAGCGGGAGGGACGCCGCGCCGCGTGACCCCTACTGGCGTCCTGGGACCGGGAGAGCTCAAATCGGATATACAAATGGTCCGAGAGCGTCTCAACCTCATCCAGGACACGCCAGTTCTGTACACGTGCGGCGAGTGCAGGGGTAGCGAACGAAAGGTCCACTATCGACCCCCCCTGTTGTCGCACGCACGTGTTGGTGGAGCCTCTGTTCAGTAGACAGAGGCCCACCGAGGCCGCCCACTCCTCTACGGCCTTGCCCCTGGCGTCCGTCGCCGGGGAACCCCACGCAATGGACTTGGCGTTGAAGTCCCCCAGCACGAGGACGCGCCCAGACGCTAGTTGCCGCATCGAGGTCTCCAGGTTGTTCAGGAAGACCTCGAAGTCACTCAAACTCTTACTGGGGGAGAAGTAGACACCGTAAACGGTGATCCCCCCCCACTCGGCGGCAACATATCCCGTGCCCCTGTCTTTGAGCGACAAGGGCGGGGAACCAGCCGCCGTGGAGCCGACGACTGCCACGGAGCCGTCCCAGTCACCCATCCAGTTTGGACGGGGAGGGACGAAGTAGACTTGAAACCTACCCTATACCAACCCGTCTGGCCAGCGTGGTATAGTAGGCCAAAACCACCTTTCTAAGGAGAGGCCTATGTCTAGCAGTGGACTGTTAAAGGCTGTTGATGATGATGACCACCAGTTGGTGACTATGTCGGTCTCGAACCGACTAAAACCGCACGCCGTCTCGGGTACTATGAGCCGAGGAACTAGGAATACCTTCGAAAGGAAGTCCCTGGAACCTGGACGTTCCTCGGGCCACCTACGGCTTCTAGATAACCCCGTTCTGTGTTGGAATTCCGATATTCCCTTTTTTGTCCTTACCCAGGCGGTTCCGCCCACGTATATGTCGACTATCACGACAATAAACAACTTATATCCTTCCCCAAAGTCTAATCTATCTCTATAACGAAATTCATCCAAATCGGTTCAGTTGTAAATACGTAACAGACAGACATAACAGTATTTCTAAAATTAGTACAGATCTTAACACAACTAATTAAATGTCAAATGCTTTTAGTTAATATTTGAATGTGGCAACACCACAAATGTTTCGTATTCATTAATTATTTAATTCCAATGCAGTATTGAGTAAACATCGGGACATCCGCGATAATTAATTATTGAAATGATGGTTTTGTTACAAAAGACACATTTTAAGCAACTAATATACCTATATGTAAATAATAATAAATAAATTAATATTTCGGATATTTTACACACAACGCCATCTAGTCCCAAACTAAGCAGAGCTTGTATTATGGCTGTAAATACATACATATTATACATAGAAAACACCCAAACTCTGAAACAAATATTCGTGGATCACAGAAAAATTTGGTCCGACCCTGGAATCAAACCCGAGACCTCTTGATCAGCAGTCGCATACGATAACCACTAGACCAACGAGGCAGTCAATGTGACTCACGCTGACTTTCATTTGACCTAAGAGTTAAGCAGTGACAAAATTATTTTAGGTCCTCAACGGTACTCAGGACGTATGGCCGTATCCCTTCCTGAGAGGAGATTTTTTGATGATTGATGAAAATTATCACATTCAGAGGCATTCATAACCCAGTTGCTGTATGTGATTAGAAATAGTCACTGATGGTAAGCAATGGCAGCGCGGTCAGTACTTAGATGGGTGACCGTTAGTGTGTGTGACAGTATAGTGACATGTTTTTACTCGGAGTCGGTTCCCAACCGTCCAACGTCAAGATTACGTTACCACAACGTGGTGCTTTCACCCTTGGATTATGATCGTGCTTTCCATCAGGCAGAGTAGAGTCCACCTTGACAAGTTATTAAATAAACCAAAAAAAGTTGTGTTGCCAGTTCTCTACCCGCACTCGTTCAGCGTCGAGACCTATGGCCTCAACCTTCTCCTGAGAAGAGTCCCGACCCCAGCAATGGGACTCAGACTATTTATATCAGTTGTCTAGTACTCATATTACAAGCTCTGCTTAGTTTTTGATTAGAAACCGTTGTAAGATGTCCGAAATATTGATTGACTAGCTGCGCCCCGCGGTGTTACCCGCGTACATCATTATGGTTGCTATGCAAGTTTGTTACGCATAGCAACCTGTGAAGTTTTGACAGGAGATAAACAGTGATACATTTTGACATCTACGATTTATGTATTTTTATAATCACCTAGTTTTAGCCCGTGTATCTCTATTATTGCAGTAAAAAGTAGCCTATGTGTTATTCTGATATATAAGCTATATTACTGTAAAGTTTCATCCAAATCCGTTCAGTAGTTTTTGCGTGAAAGAGCAACAAACATACATACATACTCACAAACTTTCGCGTTTATAATATTAGTAGGATTTACTTATTATTTGGGGTGTAAACCTACAACACACTGCACAAAACAGTTTGAAATCCTCTACGCAATCAGCGCAGTCCTAATAGCAGCCCGGAGTTTGGAAGTTTGGCGGTGATTCACGCCCGTGCCTCATAGAGCACATAAAGCCGTCGGTCCCGGTTGTCATGAACATCTATCGCAATCGTTATTGGAAAGTCAGTGCCCTCAAATATACTGACAACTACTTCAATCTTCGAATTTCAGTTCTCCCTTAGGGTTGCAGAGATCCGATGCCAGTCGCTCCGCGGAAAACCTGAAATTCAGGTAAAACCGGTTGAACTAGAAGCCGACCACAAATAAACTTGGAAATAAAGGCTCGGAAGAAGTCGTCTCTTACGACACCCACGGGATGAATAAGGAAAGTGATACTCCGTCAAAACACGAACAAAAAGATATTACAAAAATCAAAAACCATTAATTATGCTACATCCATTGCGACACGTACAAAACATATGCACAGCGTATACACCGCCGATGTTGCCACAGAGATTGTTATTTGACAGTGTGACAGATTAACATTCTCTATTTAAATTTTAGGGTTCCGTACCCGAAGGTTAAAACGCGAACCATATTACTAAGACTTTTAAATTCGTCTATCTGTAACAGGCTGTGTCGTGAAACGTATATAATCTATAGGTACGAATAAATACAATTGAAGCCCCTATTGGTAATATCAAATGAATTGCTAGTTCAACCACAGAATACATAATAGTACCAGTACAGAAGACTCACTCCGAAAAGTAAATTAAAGAAATAGGGACCCTTGGTGTCATTACATTAAGTTCAATTCAGATTGCACAGCACCGAAGCACCTACGATTATATTTACCTACAATTGCGTCTCTTTCTATCGTATAACTCTTATCTGTTCTGACGTAATCAGGTAGGTATGTCTTCTTTTAAAATAAATTTATTATAGGTACAATAACTGTAGGTACTTTTGTCAACAAATGACGTTTTAAATAATATCACATCGAAATATCTGTTCGCGTCGTATGAATTTATGTACGACACGAACAAATTAGTTCCTACCTAACACCTAAAATCTTTTATTCAGACATCCTTAAACAGAACTATATCTTTTACATAAATTAGAAGATCGAGGTTTGTCATTTTAGAAGCCATTGTGGGTATCGAAAAGTATAAATGCGCGTGAGCGACGCGGCGACGAACGTGACGGCCTATACCTAAAGAGCGGAGTGACACCCCCTGGTTCAACTAAAGAATTTCAGTTCTCCCTCAGGGTTGCGGAGGTCTAATGCCAGTCGCTCCGTTAAAAAACTGATATTCAAGTAAACACGGTTGATTTATTAGCCTACCCCAAATAATCTTGTGAATAAAGGCTAGGAAGAAGAAGTAAAGATTACTTACGTACGGAACACTTCTTACGCGAGGCGGACTTGACCGATATAACACATGTATGACATTTGAGTTTGCGTTGATATTTGTATTGTTACGTAAATTATAGTATTGTACCGATAATGAAACCCGCGTATTTATGAAATAAGCTCCAGGGCTTTTCGTAACGAAGATATTAGAAAGTATTACATATACTTACGAACAATTCAAGTTTCTATTTGTAATTTTAAATTAAACAGCTTCACATTAACTGCCTCGTTGGTCTAGTGGTTAGCGTATGCTTATAAATGGTTTTTATTATTGTATAACTGCGAACATTTTGAATTGTACATGTGAGCACTTTGTAGTCACTGGTAGCATAAGTTTTTTGACTGGCGGTTGTGAGTATGTCATGCTCGCTCAAAAGCCCTGCTGGCGGTTGCGTGTGTAGCGGGTCGTTCGGCTCCCTACGATATGGTTGAACTGGACGATGGCTGGTGCATGGGTCATGCTCGTGATACGGGCGCCGCCAGTCGGGGCTGGTCATCTCACAACTTCTATTTATTGTTTAATTGTTTTTGGACACTACATGTGTAAATATCAGCATCGTTACATTGTACTCACATTTAATAAAATACCTTAAACAATGTAACCTAAAAGTTGTAAAAACAATGTTGGAAAAGAGTGTCCATGGAGTTTCTTGTCTGTTCTTCTCCATAGGATCTACGAATTGAAACAGACGATTAGCTTCACGACTGACTACTGACTGACTACTTGACGTTTCAAAAGTGCCGTTGTATTGGTGTATTTGAAATAAAAATGATTTGATTTGATTGAATTCAAGTTTCTATTAGTAATTTTAAATTAACAGCTTTACACTAAATACATAAGAAAACTAAATATCAAAATATCACTGTTCTTTTTTACACATAGTTTTTAGGGTTCCGTATTTTATGACTCGGTACAAGGCCAAGTGCATTTTAGGCCACTCATAGAATAGGGTTCCGTAGTCAACCACAACGGCACGTGGATTTATAGTTTTAACAAAAAGGAACCGACTTCAAAGAAAAACTATTCCGCGTACCCAAATCGCGACAATTGTGCCTATGATATTTGAGGAGTTTCCTCGATTTCCTTGTGATCCCATCATCAGATCCCGATATGGTGACGATGGGACCACCTGTAAGCTACGTCAATTCCAATGCAAAAAGAATTTTTGAAATCGGTTCATAAACGACGAAATTATCACTGAACTAACATAAAAAAAAACCGACGAATTGAGAACCTCCTCCTTTTTTATGAAGTTGGTTAAAAATCAAGTCCAATAGATGATTATTATGTTTACTTACTATTTCGTTACTTTTTTACGAAATCTTATAAGTAAGCGTATTTCACAAGTGAGGGTTCTATAACTCTTGAACTAACAAAGCTATGTAAGCAGTTAGTTTTCCTATAAAGTTCATCACATGGACTACCTACATGTTATTTTTTAGATTTTTCGAGCCAGTTGTTTAGTTTTTTGAGAAGATGGGAGTACGCCCGTTTTTGCAAAAAATGTCCTTAAAAGTTAAATAACTCGCAAACCGTGGATCTAAAATCGTATAGAATTTTACAAGTTAAACCTTTATAACTCCTGAACTAACAAAATTAAAAAACTCAAAAAATCTGAAGAAAATCATGTTAGTAGTCCTCATATATTGAACTTTCAAGGAAAATTATAGCAATTTTGATAACTTTTTAGGGTTCCGGTGCCAAATGGCAAAAAACGGAACCCTTATAGATTCGTCAAGTCTGTCTGTCTGTCTGTCTGTCTGTCTGTCCGTCCGTATGTCACAGCCAATTATTTCCGAAACTATAAGAGCTATACTGTTGAAATTTTATCAGTCGATGTATTCTGTGAACCGCATTAAGATTTTTACATAAAAATAGAAAAAAAACAATACATTTTGGGGGTCCCCATACATGGAACTGAAACTCAAAAATTTTTTTTTCATCAAACCTATCCGTGTGGGGTATCTATGGATAGGTGTTCAAAAATAATGTTGAGGTTTCTAATATCATTTTTTTCTAAACTGAATAGTTTGCGCGAGAGACACTTCCAAAGTGGAAAAATGTGTGTCCCCCCCCCTCTAACTTCTAAAATAAGAGAGTGATAAAACTAAAAAAAATATATGTTGTACATTACCATGTAAACTACCAACGAAAATTGGTTTGAACCAGATCTAGTAAGTAGTTTTTTTTTAATATGTCATAAAGCGTAAACAGCAATTTACCTTTCATTTAATCAACGAACTACAAGAACTTTTATATAATGTTACTTGTTGATACGGAACCCTTCATGGGCGAGTCCGACTCGCACTTGGCCGATTTTTATTTTATTTCGGTAGTTATAGCGGCCGAATTTGTAAAATGCACTAGGAAAATTTCGTATAAAAGTAAAGAAATAATAAGTAAACATAACAATTATCTATTGGAAACGATCTTAAATCCACTTACCTACCTTACGTATAGTTTTCCTTTAATGTGCATCACGTAGACTACTATCATTATTTTTTCAGATTTATGTAGCCAGGCTTATTGACAAAAAAATGTGATTTAAAGTTTAACTCGCAAACGGATACCTAAATGGAAAAAATCGTTTTTTAGAAGACCTATTTTATAATACCACACACTATGGGTGGATACAAAAAAAAATCATCCCAATTTACGTGTAAGTAAGGTACCCTAAAATATGATTTTTTTAAGAAAAACCACATATTCATCCACAGTTTCATTTTTCTAGCCCTAAGGAAGGTAAGTCAGTATTTCATACCGCCTTAGAATATTAATCTATATTAAATACACAATGTATTTACGGTACTTAACTGGATATGGATTAATACTGTATTGCTTAAAATCGCTTCGTAAATAAGATATTATTTCTTCTCAAAAGACAAAAGAAAAAATGGTTATTGTGGGTTATCTCTGAGAGATAGACATAATTATACCATTCCGGACTTTTTTGTAGACCTTTTTAAGATGTACAATACTGTAGTATTTTGATCTATCTCGTAGGGTACAGCCAGCGTTTGAAATGTAAGCGTAAAAAATGGGTTTATTTACGACATCACATTAGAAACCTCTAAAATTATTATCTACTATATTATGCATGTATTATACATAAAAACCTTCCTCTTGAATCACTCTATCTATTAAATAAAATGGCATCAAAATCCGTTGCGTAGTTTTAAAGATTTAAGCATACATACGGACAGAGAAAGCGACTTTGTTTTACACTATGTAGTGATGATAACGTAGAATTCGGACAGCCTGTATCTCTTTGAGATTAAGACATGATTATACGCATAATTGCGATAGGTTTTAGAATATATAATTTAGTCGGTACCATAGCATACCATATTCATACCTTAGTAAGTAATGTTAGAATAATAAACCAGTGCCTAAATAATAAACATTATTCCCATCGTGAACACCGTAGTTATTATTAGCTTTGACCCTTAAGTTTGTTAAACTATATTTTCACTGTCAGTCACAGTAGATATATATAAACAAGAGGATGTACCACAGAATGTCCCCGCATCTAAAGGTCGTTCTGGTGACTTGTAACTCGTAAACATGTTGCACAGCCAGTTCTAGTTAGGCTTGTTAAAGGTGAAGGTTGTATTTAGGTGCATAGACCAACTAAACAATAGACTAGGCCACCTTTTTTTTGTCTATGACTTAAATCCATACCACCAGTTTGTGGTTATGTCGGTTTAATGTTTAATGCGGGAGTTGTCTTTTTTTCTTTATAAAAAACGTCCCCACGCTGGTCGAGTGCGGATTGGGGACTGGTAATATAACATTCATCATCATCATCATCAACAGCTTTTAACAGTCCACTGCTGGACATAGGCCTCTCCTTGAAAAGGAGGTATTGGTCTACTATACCACGCTGGCCAGACGGGTTGGTATAGGGTTGGTTTCAAGTTTTCCTTCTCTTTGCATTGATGTTGTCTTGCATAGTTTATCCCTTAGTCGCCTTATACGACACCCGCGTGGGATGAATAGGGGTGGTGACACTCTGTATTCTTAATCCGTCACCACACGGACCAAGATAACTTTGTGGCGGCGTAATGTTTTTAAGCAGCCCGAAGGCCTCCAAATAAGCTTAGAGACCATAATCTTATGATAACATCGGGAACGATTGTTTAAAAAATTACGTTGACTCTCGTGATTCTGTTTTTGCTTACCCTCGGCGTTTGTTACTAATAACCGAACCCAACTTACAATACATACACAAATACAATCGTCGAAAAACCTAACCCTCCTGAAACCATGCGAAAATCCCCACAGATACCACCAGTTGGTAACTATGTCGGACTCGTACCGACTCAAACCGCACGCCGTCTCGGGTACTATGAGCCGAGGAATCAGGTATAACCTCGAAAGGAAGTCCCTGAAACCCCGACGTACCTAGGGCCATCTATGGCTTCTTTTTATTTTACAACTTTATGCACTAGAAGTAAAATGGCGAACTTAATGCCACAGGCATTCTCTCCCAGTCTACCGTAGGGTGGTGCGGCAATAATTGAGAAGGTGCACTACAATTTTTTGGAGTAATATCTGCGATATATATAGGTATTCTTACATACTCTTATACATACATACAATATTTATATATACACACTTACTCACATACACACTTATACATATATTTATATACACCCATACATTCACATAAACATACATACATATATGTTTATGTGTATCCGTTTTGTTCTCCTCAAAAGGGAACAACCCTCCTCCTAGCGCAGTCGGATAAAACCTTGCCACGTCTATATCGTTCTCAAGTCTGTGTGTCGGAGGTCAAGGATTACGAATGAGTTATGACCATCGTAGAATGTCTTTACATTATTTAAGGAAACTGAATATATATTTAGAATATGAACCAGCTTTAAATTTATGCAATCTTGTCGACTGCCTTGTTGGTCTAGTGGTTAGTATAAGTGGCTGCTGATCGAGAGGTCTCGGGTTCGATTCCCGGCTTGACCGATCTTTATGAAACTTTATATGCATATTCAGTAGGTCTGAGAATCGGCCAACATCTATTTTTGATACCTCTAAAACGCGAGCGGAGCCGCAGGCATCAGCTGGTATATTTATAATATGAATCAGTTTGGAATTTACGCAATCCCAGTACCTCTACAGCACTTAAAAATGTAGATTTCTATGACAGGAGACAGGACAAGCGATTCTTGTTTGTACTATCTAGCTAGCCCTGCGTTGTTACCCGCAAATATTGTTGTAAACGCGAGCAAAGCCGTGGGGCGAAGCCAGTCTAAAAAAATTGCCTAAACACAGGATATATTTTTAACTAGTTGAGTGTGTTAACTACGCAAGACAACATCAAAGCAAAGAGAAGGAAAACTTGAAACCAACCCTATACCTACCCGTCTGGTCAGCGTGGTATAGTAGGCCAATACCTCCTTTCTATGGAGAGGCCTATGTCCAGCAAGGCTGTTGATGATGATGATGATGAGTATGTTTATTTATTTTAATCAACTGCTGTTACTGTTGTATAGCGCGAGTAACGCCGCGAAGCTAAGTTAGACTAAAAAACCATAAGTTACTCCTTATGTCATCAGCTTTCTGTTAGGAAAAGTCCCGTCAAAATCGGTTCAGCCGTTACAGAGATTACCCGCAACAAACAGACCGAAATAACTTTAAAAATAGTTTTTTTGTTGAAGGTATTGTATTTATTTCAATACTAACTTAATCCCGCGGTGTTACGTTAGGTTATTGTTCTAAATCGCAACATCTTAATTTTAGCATACACACAGACTGCCAAATCAAATAAACCATGCAACGGCACTTTTGAAACGTCAAGTAGTCAGTCAGTAGTCAGTCGTGAAGCTAATCGTCTGTTCCAATTCGTAGATCCTATGGAGAAGAACAGACAAGAAACTCCATGGACACTCTTTTCCAACATTGTTTTTACAATTTTTGGTTACAGTGGCATTTTAAGGCATTTTATTAAATGTGAGGACAATGTAATGATGCAGATATATACACAACTAAAACTAAATACCCTTCATTTTAGCTTATCCATAGTCGGGTAAAGAATTATTTCCATTAACTTCTTTTTTAGAAGTTGGTTAAATAAAAATAGAAGCTTTAAAGGTTATGTTTACAAAACAACAAAATTTATACATATTCAAACATACCTATGGGTGCTTCTCAATATTGCGTCAGACACCTTGGCTCTAATGTAGTTTAGTTGCTAGGGTTGTCACAATTAGTCGATAGCTTTATTTTTAAGATAACGCCCGCTTGGCAATGCACATACTGTGTCGCAGACTCGGAACAAGAATTTGTGGACCACATAGTGTTATTGCCTTCTTTGCTTACCCTGGGTGATTGTGTCCTATCAGATACGGCCACTTGGCTGCGAGCGCTCCAAATGCTGAACCAATGTTAGTGAATTATGTGTCAATAGATTCGTAATAATGGTTCGCGTTACATCTATATAAATAACACAGGAAGATGATGATGATGATGATGATGACAAAGTGTTAGCCAATGTGTTTGTTTTTATTTAAGCCTACCAAGGCGACTCTACCCTGCCTGATCACTGAGTCACTATCCCCATTGTGAGGGTAAGCAATGCAGTATGGTGACCTATACTATGGCGTCCTGGTCAGATGTTTCTACAACATTCTCCAGGCTTCTGGAAGCCAGTAGAATGATGCAGAATGATTGGGTTCCGGTCTCACACTCACCAGCTGTCATAATTAGGATGGTCTTCTGTGTGAGGGTAGTACTGCCCCGGTCGAGATGGACCATTTGTGATGAAATCAGCGTGGGTCTACTACCTATTTGGTGGTATTTGAAACCACAACACTTGAGCTATAGAAAGCGGCGTGGCGATCGCTTAAAGGCTACTGCATACGTAACGAGATATTACCTCAGACGGGACGTGGACGTGGTTGCCTCGTTATAAACGGGGACTTGATGTAAATGCATACGCACCGTGACTGTGACTCGGATTTAACGTGCTCGTGTTATGAACAAGGAAAGATGGATTTTTCATTTCAACAATTGGCTTTAATTGCTATTGACGTGCTAAACATCGTCGGCGACGATATTTAGCACGTCCCGTGCGTGCCATGTTCCCGCCCCGTCCGTGTCTCCGTGAAGTATGCATTTCCTACATTTTGTATGAAACGATGTTTGCAAAACTTCCCGTTCCGTCCCGTCCATGGAAAATCCCGTCACGTATGCAGCGGCCTTAAACCACTAGGCTAACAGTGCAGGCAACTGCACAAGTTTAAAACTACAGGCCCGTGACATAGACCAACACGGTAAGAAGTACCCATACGCAGGCGTTAACGTCTGTCAAGGTATAAGCCCAAGTGGGCATGTGTATTACATTGTTATGACGTAGAATATGTTTATGTGTGAAATCGCGAGTAACGCCGTGTAGTAAAGCTAATCTTAAAAAAATTGTCTGAGTTACTCCTTATGTAATCAGCTGCCTGCCAGTAAAAATCCCGTCAAAATCGGTTCAGCCGTTCCAGAGATTAGCCGTAACAGACAGACATACAATTTTTTTTAAAATTGCTTATAGGAACCGTATATACTTGCAGATGCATTTGGGAAAAAAAAATATTCATTTAAAATTATCATTACAAACAGATATTTCTTTTTTACTTATTTGTATCTATAGAGATGTGACAACCCCATTATAGGCTTATACAAATTATAGAGGCGTCGTTAAAAAAATATTTTAAACATAATTATGTGTTTAAGGCAAGGTTAAGTAATTAATGTCTTCCATGTATTAATGCGTATTATATTATTATTACATATTGATTAGTTTGTAAAAAGCTAGAGGCTAAGTTTGTCCGTGTGGTGACGGATTAAGAATACAGTGTCACCACCTCTATTCATCCCGCGGGTGTCGTAAAAGGCGACTAAGGGATAAACTACGCAAGACAACATCAATGCAAAGAGAAGGAAAACTTGAAACCAACCCTATACCAACCCGTCTGGCCAGCTAGGTATAGTAGGCCAAAACCTAGTTTCTAGGAGAGGCCTATGTCCAGCAGTGGACTGTTAAAGGCTGTTGATGATGATGATGATGATGATGATCTATAGAGAGAAGTGACAACCCTATATACCTAGGCTTATACAAATTATAGAGGCGTCGTTAAAAAAATATTTTAAACATAATTATGTGTTTAAGGCAAGGTTAAGTAATTAATGTCTTCCATGTATTAATGCGTATTATATTATTATTACATATTGATTAGTTTGTAAAAAGCTATAGGCAGTAGGTACGCCCGGGTGGCGTCATGAGCCGTGCGCACCTCCTTTTGATGACAAGAATGGAAAAATCGAGGTTTCCAAACAGAAGGGGGCCGTCTATAAGCCGTTTCGGCAAACGTAGAGTAGGACTCCCACAGGCCAGGTGGAGTGACGAATTGCGCAGGATGACTGGCAGGAGCTGGATGTGAGAAGCCCAAAATCTATCAAAGTGGTGTGGAATAGAAGAGGGCTATGTCCAGCAGTGGACTGCGATGAGCTGATGTTGATTAGTTTGTTCTTTAGTGGTGTGGTGAACGAGTTTCGAGCGCTTGGAATAGTTTTGTCTAATTGACCAATATAACTTGAGCGTTCTAGATATAAATAAAACAACAACCTAAATAAAAGACCAGGCCGCCATGGTATGGGTCACCATGTTGCATTGAATACCCTCACAATGCGGATGGTGACCTCTACTCCTGGATTCTACTCAGGCTTTCCATCAGGCAGAGTAGAGTCACTTTGAGAGGCTTAATTATAAATAAATATTTCGGACATCTTACACACAACGCCATCTAGTCCCAAACCAAGCAGAGCTTGTATTAGAGGTACTAGACAACTGATATATATTTTTTTTGTTAATACACACATATTATACATAGGAAACATCCAAACTCCGAAACAAATATTTTATAAAAATAAAAAACACTATTAGATCAACGTCCAACCCTATAAGAAATGTAATATGACAATGTAAAATAACCTCTATTTTCTTTACAGTAATGTCGAAATTCGGTGTTCGAGTTGACGCAGCGGTGTCTGCGCTGGGCGGCGGCGCAGGCGCAGCTTTAGACGAAAACGACTTCATCGACGCATCACGACTGGTGTATGACGCTGTGCGCGAAATACGCAGAGCCGTACTCATGAACCGGGTAAGTTTTCATAGTATCTAAAGGTAGTTGAGCAGGATAGACTCGACCTTGGCAGTACTACCCTCACACAGAAGACCATCCTAATAATGTCAGCATTCTTGATGTCGTATTTCGTTGATAAGTGTGAGAGAGGAAGCAAAATCTCAATAAGTCGCTATAGTATGGGTCACCATGTTTAATTGTCTTCATTCACAATAAGGATAGCGACCCTCTACTCTAGGATTCTACTCATGCTTTCCATCAGATAGAGATTTGGTAGATTTAAATGTACTCCTTTCATCGAGTGTTATGGGTTCAAGTCCCTTATGTGACAATACTTGTTTGGTGCACAAAATTTTGTTCCTAGTCTTGTAATGGTTATGGCAGTATATTGTCTAAAGTACTGAACTGAATGAGGTGTCAATATATTCGTAATTTTGACACATATGATATCTCTACTATCTCTACTTCTCTACTAATATTATAAATGCGAAAGTAACTCTGTCTGTCTGTTACGTTTTCACGCCAAAACCGCTGAACCGATTTTGATGATTTTTGGTATAGAGATATATGGGACCTCGGGAAAGGACATAGGCTACATTTGACCCTGAAAATCGACACACTCGCGGGCGGAGCCGCGGGCAAAAGCTAGTGGTCTATAAATGATTTATAGTTATTTTAAACTTTTCCTTTAATAATCTAGGAAGAAGAAGACCTAGATCCCGAAGACGTGGAATTAGATGAACACTACACCCTGGAAACCAGGAGCAAATGTGAGGGGGGATCTTTACAAACATTATTTGTTTGTTTGCCTGTCCGTGTGGTCTTGTTATGTTGTGTGTTAACATGTCATTTCGTTGCTATTTATAGGGTTTAGCTTATTTAATTAGCTTTTTTTGTTTAACAATTTATGAGTGCCTTACCGCCACCATCCGTGTGGTGACGGATTAAGAATACAAAGTGTCACCACCTCTATTCATTCCATGGGTGTCGTAAGAAGCGACTCAAGGAACAAAATAAGCAGCTAACATCACTGCCATGAGAGGAAAACTGGCCAGCGTGGTATAGTAGGCCAATACCTCCTTTCTAAGTAGAGGCCTATGTCCAGCAGTAGACTTTTATAGGCTGTTGATGATGATGAGTGCCTTATGTGATGTTCATAGTCAAGTTGCTATAGGTGATTAGAACCGTTCACCGAGGTCACAGTCAGTACCTGAATGGTTGAGTGTTAGTGGTATCCGTGAGGTCACGTTAAGCAGTCCGTCCCGGTTGTTATCATAGAATAACAGCCGTGAAGCTTAATTTGGTGACTTATTAATATTCAACGGCAAGATTACGTAGCCACAACGTGTCTTGCCAGTCCCCAACCCGCACTCGGCCGCGTGGGGACGTATGGCCTTAACCCTCTCCTGAAAGGAGAGTTTGTAATTTGACGATCAGACGCTATACATATATAAAAGATGTGTCTCCAGCAAAGACAATTAGCACAGACGTGACTTCAACTCATCAATCTAAATATTCTCAATTCTTTATTGCATTTCACAAGCCAGCCTTGTTGGTCTTATGCGGCTGCTGATCAAAAGGTCTCGGGTTCGATTCCCGGGTCGGACCAAATATTTGTGTGATCCACAAATATTCGTTTCGGAGTTTGGTTGTTTTTCTATGTATAATATGTATGTATTTACAAAAAAAAGTATGTTTATGTATTTATATCAGTTGTTTAGTACCCATAATACAAGCTCTGCTTAGTTTGGGACTAGATTATGTTGTGTGTAAGATGTCCAAAATATTTATTTATTTATTATATAGGTTTACAGGTGTTTACATATTAAATAAATAGTAATAATGGTGAACCCTGTCGGGCACAGCATCTTAGATTACCAGGAGAACGTATGAAGTACGTTTATGTATTTATATTAGTTGTTTAGTACCCATAATACAAGCTCTGTTTAGTTTGGGACTAGATACCGTTGTGTGTAAGATGTCCGAAATATTTATTTATTTATTATAGAAAAGTAACTCAAAGCACTCATAAATTGTTAAATAAATACATACCATAATAATATCATGTAATTAATTGTCATGTCGTTTTTAGGTACATAATAGGAGAAAGCATGTTTAGTGAAGCGGCTCAAGTGTAAACATACTAGGCGTATAGTATGTCGGCTGATTTTATGCTATGTGTAAACTTTACCTAACCACGTACAATAATAAGTACTTTTTCATGTGTAAGGTGTATAGTGATATTGCGATTAGGATTTTAATATACTGAGTCAAAGTTTGTAGATTTGATTTAAGTTAGCTGTCAATTGTATTTCTTTAGAAATTATTTTGAAGATAATCGTACTGTTACGAGGAATTGTGATTCAAGTTTTTTATAAAAATAAATAGAAACTAAATTGAACTTGGAGGACACTAATTAATTATTAGGGTTAAAATTATTAAGGGCGATGAAAAGGGCAAGGATCACGCGCGGATGGATTCGTGCTGAACTGAGATTGTCGTCTAATTACTATGTGCTGTGTCTAATTAACTACCAAAAGTGATAGAATAGAGTCGTTAGGCACTGTTATATACATTACGATAAGTACGCATTGCCTCTGCCTAAGCGGTCTGATCACTACTTCAAGACTCACAAGGGGGCGGGGGGAGGGTGGCAATAAGCTTTTGCTCAGAATAAAAACAGTTATAAAACTGTGATATAATGTCCAACAGTTATTCGAAAACTGTAATTAAACTTTTAAATTATATCTAAATACGCCCTAACCTCAATGATACACACATAGCAAACAATCAGCCTGCGTATTATTTGCTTAATGCGACAAAATCTCATTATTTGCCATACATTCATTGTTTTGCATGTTCATGTGTTCGTGTATGTGTTTGTTTGCATGTTTGTACGTCACTAACTACAGACCAGCGATGAGTTGGATACCGATACCGAGTTTGAACCCGTTGAGGATATGACGATGGAAACCAGAAGCAGATGTAAGTAACAATGGTGGGGGGTTTTGGAGGGGATGAGTTTAATATTAAATGTACTGATATTTATATATTAATACGTGAAGAAAAAACTTTACGATGTATAAAATTTCGCACACTTATTCCTACTAATATTAGAAATGCGAAAATAACTCTGTTACGTTTTCACGCCTAAGCCGCTGAAGCAATTTTGATGAATTTTGATATGATAGACGAAATCTTGGGAAAATTCATAGGCCTTATACGCGATAGTCGACATTAACGCGGGCGGAGCCGCGGGCAAAAGCTAGTAGTTAATGTAGAGTAGGGAACAATGCTAATATATTTTTTTAAATATGTTCTGAAAAACATTTAATCAAGAAATGAAACGTCACACACACTACTATGTATTTGACACACACACGCATAGATACTATTTTTAACCGACTTCAAAAAAAAGGAGGAGGTTCTCAATTCGTCGGAATCTTTTTTTTATGTATGTTCAGCGATAATTTCGTCGTTTATGAACCGATTTCAAAAATTCTTTTTGCATTGGAATGGGTGTAGCTCACAGGTGGTCCCATCGTCACCATATCGGGATCTGATGATGGGTTCCCAAGGAAATCGAGGGAACTCCTCAAATATTGGCATAATTGTCGCGATTTGGGTACTAGGAATAGTTTTTCTTTGAAGTCGGTTCTTCTACAAAGGTTCCCCCCCTACAAAGGTTTTAGTACCTTCAAAAAATCTTACAATTTGTATTGGTCCGTGCATTAAATATATAAAGTAGACTGTAGTTTATTGACTTCATTTATTATATTATGACACTTTAGTACAGAGAGGTACAGATACTTAAGTTAGCGCTAACACGGGCGGACATGTTGTCTAGTGTTGTGACTTGACACTAGTGACGTTCTCATAACACAATTGAGCGTGGAAACGGCGAGTCAAAGGGACACTGCACGCCGTTTTCGGTTCACAAATCGCGCGCTTAACGAGAAAATTAATACGCGTGACATCTTATACTATGCCCCCCCCCCCCCCCTACCGTAATTTGTGATTTTATTGCGTTATTTTTGTAGAACATCCTATCTCTTTGATTAATAGACGGCCCCTTAGCGAAATCCGTGATCATAAAAGTTATAGTCTTTGACAGTAGAACCTTAATAACCACTTCTAATTCAAATTGATGCTTATTTATGATACGCGTTGTGATAGTATATCGGTAACATAGTAATTAAATAGGATTATAAATTAGATTTTGCAATGTCAAAAATTAAATTCATAATCCTATTTAATTACATAAATAGGCATCAAGTTTAACTTTATATTTAAAAAATACTCTCAAAAACACGAATTAATCGTTGATTAAAAATCACGATGACAAATGTCAAAACGGGCTTCTTATTTTGTGACGACTATAGTTACTATAAATGCTTAAATCAAAGTTCAAATGTGCATGTATTATTCACACAAGTTATGACATTACAATAATCTTATTTTCTCATATTACAGCCAGCGCCCACACCGGTGAACATGGAGTTGATGAATATCCTGACATCAGCGGCATCACCAACGCTAGGGTAAGTTAATCACCTTCACCAGGTCCTCAAACCATCTTCTTATGTTCTCTTCTCTAGCCTCTTTTGGTATGCAGTTAAGAAGATCACTTCTAGATCCAAGTCTATAGTATTCTGAACTACTTTACTATTTCATTTTCCTAAATAACTCCTGTACTTTATTATCCCCTGATACATTATTTACAGAATGTCCATAATCATCCCCTTTTTTTCCCCCGTACGGAAACCACCTGGATACTACCCCAGTTGATGACTAAGTTGGACTCGAACCGACTGAAACCGCACACGGTCTCGACTACTATAAGTCGAGGAACCAGGTGTACCCCTCGAAAGGAAGTCCCTGGAATCTCGACTTACCGTGCCATTTTACGGCTTCTAAATGACCCTCTCCTATGCGAGAACCCTCAAGTTCCCTTACTGATCTGCTGTATTAAAAGTGGTGTGGGCGCTTCGAACTACCAGGACAACAGCTGTGCAAAGAACAGCAAAACTTGACACTAACTCTATACCAAACCGTCTGGCCAGCGTGGTATAGTAGGCCGAAACCTACTGTCGCAGAGGGCTGTCCAGTGCTCCACTATTTTTGTAATATCGTTCTGTCCGTCCGTGTCTGATTGATTAAGAAAGAATCATCATCATCATCATCAGCCTATCGCAGTCCACTGCTGGACATAAGCCTCTCCCATTGCACACCACTCTGATCGATTTCGGGCTGCTCGCATCCAGCTCCCGCCACCCATGTTACTCAGGTCGTTACTCCACCTCGCCTGTGCGCGTCCTACACTACGTTTACCGAGACGCGGTCTCCACTCCAGAACTCTCTGCCCCATCAGTTCATTAGTTCTGCGGCTAATATGGCCACTGCCACTTCAGCAAAGAAAGAATACGCAATGTTATACAACCCCTTTTCATTGCCTTATAAGAACCTGCTAATGGAGCAGACTACCAGGACATCAGCACTGCAAAGGGAATAGGTCTTAGAGCCACGCAGATTTCATCACGAATGGCTCTACTGAGGCGGTTCTACCTTCACACAGAAGACCATCCTAATAATGACAGCATTGTTGTCCTATTTCGTTGTCTAGTGTGAGACCGGAGGCCTAATCATGCAGAAACATTTCACTAAGCTGCACTATGTGGGTCACCATACTGCATTGTACTCACAATGAGGATGACGACCCCTACTCTTGGATTCTACTCATACTTTCCATCAGGCAGAGTGGAGTCAGGAGAAGGAATCTTGACACGAAACCAACGCGTGTAGTTTGTAGTCCAAAATCGTCAGTAGATTTTAAGGGGAGATGTAAGTCCAGCAGTGGGCTATTAAAAGCTGTCGATGATAATTTTCTTCGAGCAGAACCAAATAACTCTGACATTTTATGATACCCTGGTACATTTAAAGCAACAAATTCTTCTTCTTCTCACAGGAAGCTATGCGTAAGATGACAGAAGAAGACAAACGCAAGATCCTGCAGCAAGTGGAGCTGTTCCGTCGGGAGAAGATGACCTTTGACAATGAGGTGGCAAAATGGGACGACGCTGGCAATGACATCATCATGTTAGCCAAACATATGTGCATGATTATGTTGGAAATGACGGACTTTACCAGGTATGGGCTGCGAGAAAGAAATGACAATATGTGTTAGAGTAGGGCTGTCTCGTTCGTTGGTTAGCGTATGCGACTGCTGATCAAGAGGTCTCAGGTTCGATTCCCGGTCGGCTGGCAATTAGCTGATAACCATAGGGATCAACTATGTCATCTTTTATTTTAGAGTAGCATCGCTCCGTTTGTACCAGGGGGTCATTTTAGAACTAACTTAATTTGGAGAGTCCCCAACACTAGATGGCGTTATTTGAACTTTTTCTCTAACAGTACTACATCTCGATAGATGGCGCTGTTCCTTTAAGATAACTCTCGCAATGAATATTGTTTTGTTTGCACAGGGGTCGTGGTCCTCTGAAGACCACGATGGATGTAATCAACGCCGCTAAGAAGATCTCTGAAGCTGGTACTAAGCTTGACAAACTCACTAGAGAGATTGCTGAACAGGTAAGTACTCCATAAAATGTTGATAATCACATACATCAAGCAATTTTTGTATTTGAATTTGTAATCTTAGGGGTTCTAGTCTTATTTTTGGGAAAATACGAGTTTTCGTTGTCTGTGTGGTGACGGATTAAGAATACAGAGTGTCACTACCCCTATTCATCCCGCGGGTGTCGTAAAAGGCGACTAAGGGATAAACTACGCAAGACAACATCAATGCAAAGAGAAGGAAAACTTTAAAACAAACCCTATACCAACCCGTCTGGCCAGCGTGGTATAGTAGGCCAATACCTCCTTTCTAAGGAGAGGCCTATGTCCAACAGTGGACTGTTAAAGGCTGTTGATGATGATGATGATGATGATGATGACTCATTTGTTAGAGTAACTTGTTTTTTTTTTTTTAAACTTGCTCGCTCCGCATCGTTACTTACGATTTGCAACTATGACTGCTCCACTCACATAGTCTTAAATATATACAATCTATTCTAAACTCTATTCCCTTTTCCACAGTGTCCAGAATCGTCTACAAAACAAGATCTGTTGGCGTACCTTCAGCGAATCGCCCTCTACTGTCATCAGATCCAAATCACCAGCAAGGTCAAAGCAGACGTACAGAATATATCCGGGGAACTCATCGTAAGCGGGGTAAGGACCCTTATTCCACCAACCTTTCATTCTGCATCGTTCTCCCAGCTTCCAGAGCTTGGGAGAATAATGCAGAAACATCTGAACAGGCTGCCATTGTATACCTACCCTAACAATGGAGATGGTGGCCCCTACTTCTGAATTCTACTTATGCTTTCCATCAGGCAGAGACCTCTGGTAGGTTTAAATATATTTATAAAATAAAGTACAGCGCCATCTATTGGCGTAGGTTAATAATACTCTGAGAACAGTAGCGACATCTATGGTAGAGTTGCTTTGATGTTTTAGATAATTAATTTTGTAGGTTTTGTAATCTAGATATCAATGGTATATATATATATATGTTACAAAAATATAACCTACTAACATTTAACGAATTCAAATTTATTTTTGTAGTAAACTAACGAGCCTAAAACAACATGTATAATAATAATTTTTATTTCTCACCAGAATATCATAGGTAGTTACAAATAATATGCTTAGGAACTAGTACAAACATTCAACACGATATTGTGGAGGACTGGTGCCTAAGCTAGGTATGGTATTAACCTGTGTTATAGGTCACCAGGTCTCCGCTTCGTGATGCAGTAACTGGTAATTCAAAAGTAAATTCTGTGGAGAATGAATTATACAACAACTAGCTGCGCCCCGCGGTGTTACCCGCGTATATAATTATGGTTGCTATGCAAGTGTGTTATGCATAGCAACCTGTGAAGTTTTGATAGGATATAAACAGTGATACATTTTGACATATACGATTTATGTATTATTTCTAAATATAAAACATATCTCGATTATTGCAGTAAAAAGTAGCCTATGTGTTATTCTGATATATAAGCTATATTACTGTAAAGTTTCATCCAAATCCGTTCAGTAGTTTTTGCGTGAAAGAGCAACAAACATACATACATACTCACAAACTTTCGCGTTTATAAGATTAGTAGGATAGTATGATGTGTGTGTATCAGTTATCGCGGTAAAAAGTAGGCTATGTCATTTTTCAAGTTCTACACTACCTGTGTACCAAATTGCATGGAAATCCGTACAGTAGTTTTGGCGTGAAGGCGCGACAGACAGAGTCACTTTCGCATGTAAGGATTAAAATTTTTGGTGATGACGTCAGTGGTCATGTTACTATCAAATGGCGTGGCGAAGCATCTTGTGGCTATGCGTCGCCACGCCTACAGCCAATCTGATCCTCGGCATTAGACAATTCGGACGGTCCAGTAGTTTTGGTGTGGAAGACAGACAGACTTTCGAGTTTATAACAGTAGTGACGATTAATTTTAAGTCTTGTTTTCCTTCAGTACCTCGTCTCGTCATCACATCATACGAGTCCATTATTATCATATTATTTCTCTTATTCTTAATATTCCAAATATGGAAGTTTAGCGGTGTTTCACCCTCGTGCCTCGGAGAGCACGTTAAGCCGTCGGTCCCGGTTGTCATTAACATCTATGGTAATCGTTATTGGGAAGTCAGTGCCCTCAAAATACTGACAACTTTTTTTTTTTAACGTGTTGAAATCCACACGGACCGTCACCCCACGTGGGGTTTACGGCGGGATGGTGTGTACCCCTCTCTGCACCTGTCTTTAGGGAGGGGGCCAAAGTGTTATCTCCGTCTGGACCACGAAAAAAAAAATACTGACAACTAGTTCAACTTTAGAATTTTAGTCGCTCCGTGTAAAAACTGATATTCAGGTAAAACTCGTTGAACTGGTAACCGACCACAAATAATATTGGGAACAATAAAAGCTATAAAAATAAAATCTCTAACATAAAATTCTCGTGTGACAATGTTAGTTGATGCAATGAGAGAGGCTTATGTCCAGCAGTGTACTGCGATAGGCTGATTATGATGATGAATGTTAGTTACCATACTCCTCCGAAACGGCTTGACCGATTTGTATGAAATTTTGTGTGCATATCAGGTGGGTCTGAGAAATCGGCCAACGTCTATTTTTCATACCCGTAAGACGCGAGCTAGTAATTTCATAAAAAAATTAGTAAATCCTACTAATATTATGTTTACTACTTAATATGTATGTTTGTTGCTCTTTCACGCAAAAAGTACTGAACAGATTTGGATGAAACTTTACAGTAATATAGCTTATATATCAGAATAACACGTAGGCTACTTTTTACTGCAATAATCGAGATACACATGGGCACAGCCGGGGATGAATACTAGTGTCAAATATGGCCCAAAAACCTTAAGTATTAAATAAATATTAACAACTAACAAAACATTATTAGGCCGACAACACTGGTACAGTGAAAGAAGACTCTCAAAACGTATCCGGACAACTTATCGTCAACAGGGTGAGTTAGGGTGTGACGTCGTATCCGGATATATGTCCGGATATTTTTTGTCGGACATCGGCTTCTGTTTCGTCTTTTTGGTGGAGGTTTTTTGTGTCAACTGTTACTGTTATTTCTTCTATATGAGTTAGGGTGTGCCGTCGTATCCGGATATACGGATATATGTGTCCAGATATTTTTATCACATCGGCTTCTGTTTCGTCTTGTTGGTGGAGGTTTATTGTGTCAACTGGTATCTTCTATATTACCAACTTGTTGTAAACTGTTTTTTTTTTAATTTTAATAGAAAATTGTATTTTGCCTAGCATTTGTGAAACTTTATATGTTTGTCATTTTATTATGTGTTTGTGTGATATTCAACCTATTTTATGCATTGGGCCTAAGGACACACCTATTCCCACTGCTGGGACTCGTGGAACTGTTGATCCTCAAGGTAAGTAAGACTATCTTGGAACTCGAGAAGAATGAATTCAAAAGTAGAAGATGAAATGTTTATAATGCTGTAAGTCCAACTACTTTCGTAAGCACAGCAGAAGAAGAAGAAAGACGAACAGAAAACAGAAACCACCAATGACATAGTGGTTAAACAATCACCTCCCCACTACATACTGCACTGAATTTAGTAGGTTCGATTCCCAAGTATCGTGCGTGTGTCCTGATTCGTCCACGTACAGCGCGATGAAATCATACAACAGCGCCATCTAGCAAAGAAACACTGAACCACAAAAGAAGACACGGAACGAACTATACGGAGTAACTACTAATCCTGAATCGCGATAGAGAAGTTCTCGCGCTGATTAGCATATATACAACATCCCAACGTTGGCCAGTGGCCCACCAGGCATGATTACTTCGCCTGGTCAGAGGATCCTGCCTTTGTGATGGAGGAACACGACACCCGTTCCTCATTTCACTGGATAACCATATTGGTCACCATGTCGCATTGTCCATATTCTGGTGACCACTACTCCTGGATTCTACTCATGCTTTCCATCAGGCAGAGTCACTTTGGTCGGCAAAAAAAAACGAAAATTAAAAAAAAATATTGTCTGTTCCAGCTTGATAGTGCTACCTCCCTAATACAAGCGGCTAAGAATTTAATGAATGCAGTCGTCTTAACCGTGAAGGCGTCATACGTCGCCTCCACGAAGTACACACGGCAAGGAACAATCGCTGTGAGTATATCTTTCAAAATATTTTCAATAATTCGAATAATTTATCAAATAAGCCTAAGGGACCGTTCAATTATTACGTTAAGTGTTTTAGGGGGGAAGGGGGGGGGGTCTACCCTGTGTTATTATTGATATATGACTGACTCGGTGTGGCAGTGGTAGCGTATGCGAAACCTGTACTTGTCGTCTCGGGTTCGATTCCCGGGTTGGTACTAAATGTTTGTGTGATCCGCAGATATTTTTTTCGGAGTTTGGGTGTTTTCTATGTATAATATAATGTATGTATAAGCAGAGCTTGTATTATGGGTGGTAAAAAAATGATATAAAAACACACCTTTTTTTTGTAAATACATACATATTCTACAAATATAATAAATCAACAGATGTTACTTCTCCGAAAAAAAAAACGTTCAAAGATTACACACACCTGCTGTTTTGTTTACATTTAGTATCGCTTCTCGTTGGCCGTACTTAATAGTCCGTTGGCATAATAGTGTCGACAAGAGAGCTAACTACCAGGACAACAACACTGCGAAGAGATCTAAAACTGGACACAAACCCAACCCGTCTGGCTAGCGTGGTATTGTCAACCAGGATCCTCTTATAAATAGAGGCCTATGTCCAGCAGTGGACAAAACTGATGATGATGATGTCATAATACGAATAAAATGCTCTACGAACCGTGCGAAGCTTGGGCGATTCGCTAGTATGGTTGCATGATGCAGTACATAGGGGAAGTATATCAGCTATATGATATGGCTTCGCTTATAAAAGCGAGAAATGAGCTTATTTGGATCAGGTATGGCTTTTAAGCTTAAAACCTCGAGATTATGAAGCGAATAAATAAATTAATAGTATTAAATTATTATATATATTACTAGTTTTACGGAATGTATTTAACAGATTGGCTGTAGGCGTGGCGACGCATAGCCACAAGATGCGTCACCACGCCATTTGATAGTAACATGACCACTGACGTCATCACCGACCAATAATTTAATCCTTACATGCGAAAGTGGCTGAGTCTGCGCGCTTTCACACCAAAACTACTAAACGAATTTAAATGAAATTTTGGAGATAGTCTAGAGCCTGAGAAAGGAGATAGGCTTACCACGATAACCGATATAAACGCAGGCAGAACCGCGAGTAAAAGCTAGTACGTTATGGTAAACCTACAATCCATAAAACTAGTAAATATTTTAGCTTATATAGGGTAAACTGTATAATGATTGGCACCTTAAGGCTATTTAGCCAAGATTTGTTTTTAAAAATTAAACTAGATGTCAGATTCTAATTTAATCTTCATAAAACGTTTTAATAATTTATTAATTTAGAAATAAAAACACATTCATTTAGATAAACACAGTTTAATAAATAAAAATTAATGAAATTTAAAAATGTTCCGAAAAGTACAGTAATTGGCATCAAAAGTACAGTTATTATCAGATAGCAATCAGTCATTGGCTTATAATGAATATAATGTGAAAAAATACACTCAAAACGATAATTTAACTCAAAACAAAACATATTAACACTATTCACAACATCAAATTCATGATAAACTCGAAATAAAAGATAATCTGATATAATCTTACCTTATGCCTTCTTGAATCTTAATAGAAAGCGGCAGTGACAATCACCGGTGCGAGTAGCCTGCGTTATGATTTCTTTTTACGTGTTGCCAGAATACATTTTAAAAAGATTCAGTTGAACTCTTATAATGTCGACATGGTAGAATTTGAAAAACAGATTTTCATGTATTTTTTGTTACAGCAATTCTTAATATTTGTATTTAAAATGCAAAGTGCCAATGACTGATGAGATGCCAACAATAGTATAGTTTACCCTATATATACATATGATATAATTGCTTAAATTTACATTGACATAAAATATTGAACCCTAAACTACAAGGAATAAAGTAGAAATTTGCTTGTAAATCGAAATAAGGGTCGCGGCACACTTGCGCGATTTTTATGACGATGGAAATTTAAACTTTGAAAGTATTTTAAGCATATACTAGTTTATTAATAATTACTGATGGCTAATTTAAAACCAACGCTGTACTGGGATAAAGAATTATGTGAGTTTGACTCTTTTTAGAGCTATTTTAGAGCACTCGAGCAAAACAGGCGGACCGGAGGGGAGTAGTTATAGCGTGTTTTCCCGATACAAAACAATCTGGCATTATTCACACCTACAAAAACTCACTACGAACTCCAATAACAATTTAAAAAAATATTTACAACTTTACATAGCCTCCTGAATTGGTCCCTATAACAATTACATTTTCAAATTCCCTTTCCGTGTGGTGACGGATTAAGAATACAGTCTCCACCCCTATTCATCCCGCGGGTGTCGTAAAAGGCGACTAAGGGACAAACCACGCGAGACAACATCAATGCAAAGAGAAGGAAAACTTGAAACCAACCCTAAACCAACCCGTCTGGCCAGCGTGGTATAGTAGACCAAAAACTTCTTTTTAAGGAGAGGCCTATGTCCAGCAGTGGACTGTTGAAGGCTGTTGATGATGATTGATAGCCTCCTTGGTCTAACGGTTTGAGTATGCGACTGACATTCAAGATGTCCGTTCGATTCCCAGGCCCGTTTGAGGTGGGTTCGATTCCCAAGTCGGGCCAAAAAGTGTTTTTGGGATTTTCTTAGTAAATTCCTAATAGATGCCCGGAGTTTGGAAGTTTGGTGGTGATTCACGTCCGTGCCTCGGAGAGCACGTAAAGCCGTCGGTCTCGGTTGTCATGTACATCTATGGCAATCGTTATTAGGAAGTCAGTGCCCTCAAACATTTTCGAGACCGAGATTTGAATCCGATACCTCTTGATTAGCAATCGCTAATCACTAGACCAACGAGGCAGTTAAACTCACACATAACAATTGCAAAAAAAAAACAATCACAACTTTACAAAAATACGAAAAGATCACGCGATGAAAGTAAATAGATCGTTAGCGATTGTAGAAAGAGAATCTATTTGAAACACTTAACCCCCTTTGAGAGAAGACCTGAACCCAGCAGTGGGACAATATGGGTTGTTGATGAACTTTACAATGCCTCGTTGGTCTAACGGTTTGCGTTTGCGATCGTTGGAGGTGGCTTAGAGTAGGCCAAGAGTGTTATTGGGTTTTTCTTACAAGAAATTCTTAATAACATCACAGAGTAGGGAATTTTAGCGTTGTTTTACGTTCGTGCCTCGGCGAGCACGTTAAGCCTTCGGTCCCGGTTGTCATGAACATCTACGGCAATCGTTATCGGCAGTCAAACTAGTTCAACCTCCGAATTAATTTCCCACACACACACACCCACATAAACACATTCTGTGTCATAACAGTGTAGTACATATGCCCATTTGGGCTTATAATTTGATAGAGGATTTAGGCTGTATGTGACTACTCCCTACTGTGTTGCTCTGTGTATGTGTCATAGACCTTGTCGTATTAGCTAGCTCGTGCACCCTTGCTTCGCTTGTATTGTAGTTGTTTTAATAATCATTATGAATGTTGTGTTCCGTAAACCTGACTGGACACCCTTGAATTGTACTCATGCTTTCCATCAGGCAGAATTTGGGCAAAAGAAAATCAATCTATATACGGCACAAAATATTTTTTTCTGTGTGTTTCTTTGGTTAGTCATAATAATGTCTGTCTGTCAGTTTGTTCTGATAATTTCTAAAACAGCTGCACCCATTTCGACGGAAACTGTAATGTCGATTTACGAACGATAATTTTACGTGGTAATGTCATAAGAAAACATTAACTTTTCACTTCAATTTATAAACAGTTGACAAAACAGTTTACGTGTAGCTTGTGTGGGGTTAAGGCCATACGTCCCCACGCTGGCCGAGTGCGGGTTGGGGACAGGCAAGATACGTTGTTGCTACGTAATCTTGGCGTTGGATGTTTTTAAGCCGTCCGAAGGCCTCCAACTAAGCTACACGACTGCTATCTTATGATAACAGCCGGGATCGACTGCTTAACGTAACCAATCACGGAAACGCTCATTACATATAATGCCACAAACGGTCACCCATCTAGGTCCGACCGCGCCGTCGTTGCTTACCCTTGGTGATTGTTTCCAATCACCTAAGGCCACAGCTATGAGCGCTTATGACGCTTAAGGCGTATGGCCTTAACTCTCTCTTGAGAGGAGACCTGAGCCCGGCAGTGGGACGTTATGGGTTGTTGATGTAGCTTGTGTCCTGCCGTTGTCTCTCTTCTACTCGATCGACCGATAGAGTGAAAGAGAGATAGATGTGTCACAAGCAGAACGCTTAGGCCGATGGTGTCTCTCTATCATTTGCTCCGCGGTCTCGCTTGCACACTCGGCTCAGGCGGAACGAGCCACGGCTTTCATCGATTCATAAAGTGCCGGGACAGTCATTTGAAATTGTCAATTTTTACGTCATTGACCGTTTCAATTGAAGGTGTGAATAATGGAGCTTCATTCGAATCGAACCGAAATCGGTCAATCGCACAACAAGACGTTTAATTTTTAGTTCATTCGCGATTGTCTATTGCGGGTTTCAAATCAAATCCAATCAAACCATTTTTATTTCAAATAAATAAATACAACGGCAGGTTTGAAACGTCAAGTAGTCAGTCAGTAGTCAGTCGTGAAGCTAATTGTCTGTTCCAATTCGTAGATCCTATGGAGAAGAACAGACAAGAAACTCCATGGACACTCAAATTTCGCTTCAATCAAAACTTCCATCATTTACCTCCCATCACGTAGTTGCGAATGACAATGGCTTCAATTGCCTGTTTAAACGATCATTTGGTACTTCAATGATGTAGAAATTGACAATTGCAAAGGACTGTCTCTGGGATACTTAATTCATCTTAATAGCATGTAAGCCTTGCTCCTTTAGTCAAGATGTAAGTGTTTCAAATCGATTCTCTTTCTAAAATCGCTAATGCTTCTTTTCTCTTGTAATATTGGCTTAAATTTAGTTTTCATTACACGACTCAATTTTTTTTTGTTTTTTTTTTTTTAATACAACTCTCGCGTTGGGATTGTATATCCTGTCTCGCGGGGAACCGCACGATTAGCCTAGTTGCATCAGCCGTTTCAGAGATTAGCCGGAACTAACAGGCAGACAGACAAAAATTAAAAAAAATACCTTTTTTTTAATATAAGTACTTTGATAGGCATTTAGTAAAAAAAATGTATAAATTTTTCATCAAATACATTTTTTGACGTGGCAACGTCTTATAATTCGATGGAGCCGGCTGCACGCATGACAAAACATGACTCATGCGGCGTTACCTCGCTCTGAGGCGTTCCATTTAAGGCTTGAAGTGCAAGCGAGACCGCGGAACGAGCGACAAAGAGGCACAATCTTATGACGTTATCACGTTCAACTATCGTCAGTAAACCGACTTTACAGACAACCGATTTTTTGTTTTTGGTTTCCTTGTGGTGACGGAATAAGAATACAAAGTGTCACCACCCCTATTCATTCCATGGGTGTCGTAAGAGGCGACTAAAGGAACAAAATAAGCAGCTAACATCACTGCCAAGAGAAGGAAAACTTGAAACAAACCCTTTACCAACCCGTCTGGCCAGCGTGTTTTGATTTTTGATTTGAATATTGTAACCTCCCCAGTCGCCAATCGTGGTGTGGCGTATGAAAGCCCCGGAGAAGAAGCCACTCATTCGTCCGGAGAAGCCGGAGGAGGTCCGCGCCAAGGTCCGGCGCGGCTCGCAGAAGAAGCAGCCCTCACCCATACACGCGCTCGCTGAGTTCCAGAGCCCCGCTGAGAGCGTTTAATGTAAGCTATATCTTATACTAGCTTCGCCCCGCGGTGTTACCCGCGTATATCATTATGGTTGCTATGCAAGTGTGTTATGCATGGCAACCGGTGAAGTTTTGACAGGAGATAAACAGTGATACATTTTGACATCTACGATTTATGTATTTTTATAATCACCTAGCTTTCGCCCATGTATCTCGATTATTGCAGTAAAAAGTAGCCTATGTGTTATTCTGATATTTATGCTATATTATTGTAAAGTTTCATCCAAATCCGTTCAGTAGTTTTTGCGTGAAAGAGGAACAACATACATACAAACTTTCGCGTTTATAATATTAGTAGGATATAAAATTCTCGTGTCACAATGTTCGTTCCCATACTCCTCCGAAACGGCTGGAGCGATTTGTTTGATATTTTGTGTGCGTATCGAGTAGGTCTGAGAATCGGCCAACATCTATTTGTCATACTTCTAAGATGCGAGCGGAGCCGCGGGCATCAGCTAGTATTTTTTATTAAAAATACTAGCTGATGCCCGCGGCTCCGCGGCTCAATAGGTTCATCGGATAAATCAATAGATTTATCGAGGACCGATGACAATACACTAATTTAAAAAAAAATGTTTTAAATAACTAAACAAACACGCTTTTAAACTAAAAAGTAGAAAATAATTTCAATGTAACAAAGCGTGGGGTGATTTCTGAAAATATTTCAATAACGTCGCCCCAAGCTTTTTAAATTAAAATTATTTTCTACTTTTTAGTTTAAAAGCGTGTTTGTATAGTTTAACTGCCTCGTTGGTCTAGTGGTTAGAGTATGCGACTGCTAATCAAGTGTTCAAATCCCGGGTCTGGCGAAATAGTGTGTTCGGGTTTTTCTTAGGAAATTCCTAATAACAGCCCGGAGTTTGGAATTTTGGCGGTGGTTCACGCCCGTGCCTCGGAGAGCACGTAAAGCCGTCGCCCGGTTGACATGAACGTCTATGGCAATCGTTATTGGGAAGTCAGTGCCCTCAAATATACTGACAACTAGTTCAATCTTCGAATTTTAGTTCTCCCTTAGGGTCGCGGAGGTCCGATGCCAGCCGCTCCGTGTAAAAACTGATATTCAGGTAAAAGCGGTTGAACTAGTAGCCGATCACAAATAAACTTGGGAATAAGGCTAGGAAGATGATGAGCCTACTAAAGTGACTCTACCCTGCCTGATGGAAAGCATGAGTAGAATCTAGTAGTAGGGTTCATTATCCTCATTGTGAGGGCATACAATACAGCATGGTGACACATACCATGACGGGCTGGTCAGATAATTTTGACCAGGCTCTTGACCAGGCTCCTGACCAGACCAGACGTCACGTGTCAAGCCTCGCAAAGAATAGGGTTCCGTAGTCATATACAATGGCCGTCCTTGTGGTGACGGATTAAGAATACAGAGTATCACCACCCCTATTCATCCCGCGGGTGTCGTAAAAGGCGACTAAGGGATAAACTACGCAAGACAACATCAATGCAAAGAAAAGGAAAACTTGAAACTAATAAAACGAGTTGTGTAGCTACGAACAGACTGACTTTATTTTCTACCAACCTACATACTACATACATTTCACACAGTCATCGAGTAATAGAAATGTTAAGTTTGATTGGCGATAGATGGCGTTACTAGGCTAGTTCTTTATTATTTCAATATATCAAATAACAGAAACCAACACTATACCAACCCGTCTGGCCAGCGTGGTATAGTAGGCCAATACCTCCTTCTAAGGAGAGGCCTATGTCCAGCAGTGGACTGTTAAAGGCTGTTGATAATTGATGATGATACAATGGCAAGTGGAATTAAAATGGTATTATGTTTACTGATTATTTCGTTATTTTTGTATGAAGTTTTCCAAGTGAGCGCATTTTACAAGTTAGACCTCTATAACTCCTGAACTAACAAAGCTACGTAATCCGTTATAGTTTTCCTTTAAAGTTCATTATATGGACTACCATCATGAATTTTTTCAGATTTTTCGAGCTCGTAGCTTTTAGAGGGGGGGGGCGCCTTGTTTGCAAAAAAATCCTTTAAAGGTCAATAACTCGCAAACGGATACTTAAATTAAAAAATCATGTTAGCAATGTATCCATGTTTTTGAAAGACCTATCTAACGATAACCCACACGATGGGATAGCCGCGTGAAAAAAATAATCCCACTTTACATGTAGGGGAGGTACCCTAAATAAAAATATTTTTCGTAATTTTATTGTAGCACTTTGTCGACGAAATTACAACACATATTCATGCGAAGTTTCATCTTTCTAGCACTTACCGTTTGGGCGTTAGTCGAGAACGGACGGACGGATCTATAAGGGTTCCGACTCATGAACTAGGGAACCCTAAAAAGTCTACCCGTTTGTACTGAAATCAACGTGGCTACTACCTTTTAATAATGATTTTCTTCTTGTTTCAGATGCTGCGCTACTACAGATACAATATTAATCTTATAATCATCATTAATCATTCACACCTAATAGCGAAGAGTTATATAAAGAAAATAAACTTGTAACAACCAACACCTTGTTTGCATCTATAGCGGTGTAATATCTGATATAGTTTTTCTATAGGTAGTGGTGACCGTTTTACTTTTTAACATGTTTATTTACCACTAGCTTTCGCCCGCGACTCCACACGTGTGTATTCCTAGTATTGCAGTAAAAAGTAGCCATATTATGATGACAATACACTAATTTAAAAAAAAAAACTGAAAAAAATTTTTTTTAACATATTAGTCTTTTTTGGTCTTTATAAAAAAATAGTTTTAAAAAACTAAACTTCTTTAAACTAAAAAGTAGAAAATATTTTTAATGTAACAAAGCGTGGGGCGACGTTATTGAAATATTTTCAGAAAGCACCCCACGCTTAGTTACATTAAAATTTTGTTAAATTAAAAGCGTGTTTGTTTAGTTTTTTAAAATTATTTTATTTTTTGTTACAATTATATAAATATCTCTTCGCTATAACAAAATTCCATTTACTTATATTGAGGGTAGATTCTAGTTTTACATAAAATCGCATTTTTTATTACCTATGTATCTATTTAGATATGAAATTTGATAGCCTAGAACGTAGGCGTTTGAAGTTTGACACATTAGTAGTGTATGAAAAGTGCTTTACCTAACAATCATCTTCCGAGCCTTTATTCCCTAGTTTATTTGTGGTCGGCTACTAGTTCAACCGGTTTTACCTGAATATCAGTTTTTCTACGGAGCGACTGACATCGGACCTCCGCAACCCTGAGGGAGAACTGAAATTCGAAGGTTGAACTAGTTGTCAGTAAATTTGAGGGCACTGACCTCCCAATAACGACTGCCATAGATGTTCATGACAACCGGGACCGACGGCTTTACGTGCTCTCCGAGGCACTAAAACTATGAGCCACACTATTAATCTTATGTTTTCCATATACATCGCAAGCGAAAACATACAACGGCGCTATCTACCGAAAAAGCAGTGAACCACTGAGTAACTAATCCTGAATCGCGATATAGATATTCTGAGGACCCTCCCTTTGGAGGGACACGTCACCCCTTCCACCACAACGAAGTACCAGGATAACATATATATAAAGATAATATTTCGAAACAGTAATAAACGCTTTTCATACACTACAAATGCTTTAGATATTAACCCCATCGAATTATATATGTGTTAGTTACTCAAATCAATATATATACAAAATGGAAAGTAAGGGGTTTGGAAACATCTTGGAATAAATTATCTTAAAGTTAACCAACTGCGCATAAAAAGTGAGTTATGTTTAACTGAGCAATTTACTTGTCTCTTAAAAGCGTTTTTGTAACGTTTTTCATTAATGCTCATCTCCTTTTGTTCGTGGCGTGATGTTATATACCATATATTGTTCCTCCATAAATGGGCTTTCAAAAGCTGAAACAATTTTTCAATTCGGTGCAGCAGTTTCCGAGATAAACGCTTTCAAACAAACAAATTTAAAAAATATAAGGATAAACTATTCCAAAATGTCAAAAGAATTGGACTGAAGTGTTGTAAGTATGGATATCGCCAAATTTTCTATAGTACCCTTGTTAATATTAGATTATTTTGACTTTAAGTACTACTCGACGAACAAACCGACTTAAATATAATAAATTATTCAGTATTGTAACTGTCGCTTACGACGACCCGGTCGTATTTTGCCACCTTTTTTGTTCCATTGTGAACCTTCCTTTCGGATCTCCACCTCCAGGGAACGCTGACGCCAGGATTATGTGGTGTTTCCTCTAGAAACAACCCCAACGGCCGGTCTCAGGGTACTCCGAGGAGGACCCGGGCCATGTGTTGTTAGGTCCCCAAGAATTTACACTTAAGCCTAAGCCTGAATCTTCTTCCTATATTTTAGTGTGATCGAGTGCCTATTTTGCCTTCCTATGTAAAAAAAAAAACATTCTAGAGACTTCTAGAAGAAAACGATAACAGTCATATACTTGTTATCATTCTTAGTGGTGTAAAACCTATTAGCAACCATCCATTTCAAAATAAAAGCAAGGTATCATATACTATTAAGAGTTCTTTATAAATATTCTTATAACAAAGTTAAAAGAAGGCGCTCATAGCAAAGTTGCAAGGTAAGCAACAACGGCACGGTCAGTACTTGGATGGGTGACCGTTAGTGGCATGTAGCCATGAGCGTCTCAAATTCAAATTCAAATTCAAATGGTTTATTGCACTCCATAATGTATATAAGGTGGTAACAACATATTAGAGGAAACAATTATGGACCCTGTTGGGCACGGCAACTGGAAGAGAAGACGAAACATCCACTATCAAAGAAGCACATTATGATATTTATCGCGCGTATCTAGACGCCAGAACTACATTATTGTTTATTTATTGTTCACGTTTATAGTGTAAGTACATATTAGTACTTACACTATAAACGTGTTTTACAGTGTAAGTACATATTAGTTAGGGCGGATGTTTGTTTTAAGTTTATTTTGTCATTATTATTTCTATATAGAATATTATTAATACAGAGGAATATTTTTAAAGTATGTCATGTTTATGGTATGTCATTTTTAGAATAGGTATGTCAATTTTGCAGTATGTCATTTTTATGTTATGTCATGTTTACAGTTAAAAGATTTTGAATTATGTATTAGAATTTGTCATTTAAATATTCGTTAATGTGATAGTAGCATCGCTGTAATAAAAGGTCTTTTAATTTACTTCTAAATGTATTCAATTTTCCTTCGTTTTTAATGTTATTAGGTAATTTATTATACAATTTAATAGACATAACATATGGGCTTGATGCATGCATTTTTAATTTAGACATTGGTAAATTTAATCTATCCCTATGTCGACATGTATATCTTGTATTAGTATCCTCCCTAGTTGTGTAATAATCTTTGTGTTGTCTTACAAATTTGCATGTTTCCAGAATGTACATTCCAGGGACAGTTAGTATTTTTAATTTTTGAAAATGAGGTTTGCAACTTTCTGTATCGTCTATGTTCATTATTATTCTTATTAATCTCTTTTGCATTAATAACAGCAAAGGCGCATCTATACTGTTACCCCACAGGATAATGCCATAGTTCAGCCACGCATAAGCATAGGCATGATACGTCTCCGTCGCTTTAAGCAGTCAATCCCAGGTACCATAGGATAACAGTCATGAAGCTTAATTGGAGGCCTTCGGGCCTGTCTTGCCAGTCCCTAGGCCACGTGGGGGGGACGTATGGCCTTAACCCTCTCCTGAGAGGAGCCCGAAGCCCAGCAGTGGGACATGTTATTGATGATTCTTAAAATTTTCGGGTAGTTACATACTTTCGTTCATCAAAAGTACTAGGCGCACAGCCCGGCTAAGAGATCAAATATAACTTCGTCGAGTAGTACATAAAAGTAGTTTACGCAATAAGACTTTATATCCTTTAGAATAAGAATTATAATTGAATGTATTTTAATTATTGTCAATACGTCTGACGTAGAGCAACATGGTAGGGAGGGTGTTCCACTCTGTCGAAGTATAAGCTCAAATGGGCATATATACATTACATTGTTTAAATTTTGTTATGTGTGTGAGTTCGTAGTGACAGGTGATTATTTATGTAAGTCTAAAATGTGAATGTGTGTGTTTTCAATCACAAACAATTACAAAATATTTTGTATCGGGCAAAGACTTTCGGTCCTCCGGCCTTCGTTGCTCTATGGCCTCTGATGTTTATGAGACCCGCTTACCATCAGTCGGTCAAGTATGTTTTTATAAATGAAGTAATAATAATCAAAAAGATTTAATCAAACAAAAAGTATTATAATGACTTATTATTAAGTAATAAACACAGCTTAAAAATATGGCGGTTTGAAAATAATTATTAATTTATTCCAAATTCTAAAAATGAATGGCTGAAATTATTAGGAATAAATGTTAAAAGTTATGTTTAGAGCCATCTAGCGGTTACATAGTGAACTATTTGGTATTTTTCGGTCCTACATCACGCAATCAAAGTACTGAAGTATTTTTTTAACTGTTGGTAATAGTTGATTTTCATTATAACGTTTCAGGCGAGTAATCGTTTCTAGTTTAGGTCAGATATTTTTATCTAGAAAAAAATACAACTTTTTAGCTAAATTAATTTTCGAACAAAAATTTAAGCTCAATAAATAATTTAGTTATAATGCAAGTAATACAAGATTTTATCTATTTTCATCGTTCAACATCGTAAAAGAACTACACTTTAAAACCTAATACTTTTGGATTAAATTAATAATTATTTTCTGTCATTTAAAAATTGCCCTTAAATAGTGTAGAAATAGGATTATTAATAAATTGTTTACAAGTAAATTTTAATTACTCATTATTAAAAATAATTTTATAATTGAAAAAAAAATGGATGTCAATAGCTTTAGTTTTTTTTTACAAACTACCCACAAAAATAATATTTTAGATTTAAATTGTTCTAAAAATAATTTAATATATACATACATTTTCAACAATATTTCTTATATAAATACGGTCACGCCGGTAGAACTAGTACAACAAACTACCAGGTCAACAGCACTGCACAGAGATGGAAAACTCGACACAAACCTTATACCAACCCGATTGGCCAGCGTGGTATAGGCCTAAGCCTCCTTTATAAGGAGAGTCCTATGTCCAGTGTGTGACGGATTAAGAATACAAAGTGTCACCACCCCTATTCATTCCAATGGTGTCGTAAGAGGCGACTAAAGGAACAAAATAAGCAGCTAACATCACTGCCAAGAGAAGGAAAACTTGAAACAAACCCTTTACCAACCCGTCTGGCCAGCGTGGTATAGTAGGACAAAACCTCCTTTCTAAGGAGAGGCCTATGTCCAACAGTGGACTGTTAAAGACTGTTGATGATGATGATAATGGTGATATCTAGCGGTGGACTAATGAAGACAGTTGTTGGTTAAGGTTTTTTTAAAGGGGAAATATTAAAGCTATTAACATCCATTTTTGTGATCTTAAACCCATGGTAAAAACACGTTTACAGAAATAAATAAGTCGTCTTTCAGCATGTTGCTCTACTGATTAGTGATGTCGACTGCTGAACCAGAGGACGAGGGTTCGATTCCTATTCAAGACAAATGTTTTAGGAAGATCATTTATTCTGTCAGGTTTTTAACATGGGTTGGGAATGAATTCTTGAATGAACAATAGTGGTTGGTGATTTGATTACAAACATATACTGACCTATTTACCATCAATTTATTGTAATATTTGGGCAATTACCGCTGTCCATCAAATTGGAAAGACAAGTTTTTTTTATATAATTCTAACTGATGTCCGCGACTCTGCTCGCGACCTAGGGACAAAAATTAAAAATGGCCGATTCTCAGACCTCCCCGTTGTGCACACAAAATTTCATACAAATCGGTCCGGCCGTTTCGGAGGAGTATGGTAACGAACATTGTGACTCTACTGTGCTTGATAGAAGGAATAAGTAAAATCCAAGAGTAGGGGTCAGTCCATGGCCGTAGCTGGGGGGGGGAGCATTGTGGGGCAATACCCTACCTTAAAATCGCAATGCCCTACCTTAAAAAGTCCTCATCCCTGTGTAAAGCTACCTATTATTTTTACTTCTGCCCTACCTGTAACTTATGTTGCCATACCTTAAATTACAGGCCTAGGTCAGTCAACATCCCCATTGTGAGTGCAGACAAGGCAATACGGTGATTTATTAAATACAAATATGATTGTGACATGTGATTTTTGTAATCAAATCGTCAATCATTTATTATTTCTAAATGGCAACTTATAAAAAAAAAGTGTTCTGGCAACTTATTTTGTACGAAAAAGTGATTGTGATTATTTATTTTTAATTTTATATAAAACAATGTAACTTTTGTATGCGTCGGCTTAGTTTAGTGACTTGGTTGTATTGCAATAAAATATTGTGACTATACAAACTTGTTTTTCTTTGAACCATTAATACGAACGATGTGGCGACTTCCACATACAGCGCAAGCAAAAACATACAACAGCGCCATCTAGCGAAGAAACACTGAAATACGAGGAAAACACGGAATGAACTATACCGAGTAACTACTAATCCTGAATCGCGAAAGTGACATTCTCGCGCCGATTAGCATATATACAACATCCCAACATCAACTGTTGAGCAGTAGCCCACCAGGCGTGCGTTGTAGAGGAACGGAACGGTGCCATGGCCCATAGAGACCCTGAGTTTGATACTGGCAACAGATTATATTAAAGTGTGGAGGAACCGTATCCTTCAATTTCAAATGGAGAATCCTTCGACCAAGAGAGGTGATCATGGCCAAGGCCCTACGGTTGATGTTCAGCAGTTATGTTTATGCTTATCGGCGCGAGAATTTCTTTATCGCGATTCAGGATTATTAGTTACTCCGTATAGTTAATTCCGTTTCTTTCTTAGTTCAGCGTTTTTTCGGTAGATGGCGCTGTTGTATGTTTTCTCGCTTGCGCTGTATGTGGAAGCCGCCACAGCAGGATGGTGACCCACACTATAGCGGCCCAGTGAGATGCTTCTAGGTCATTGGACCACCGGTCCTTAAACATTTACCCAGCTATAAGACGTCTATCAATAAAGAGAGTCATTAAATTGGGATAAAATAAAAAGTTTTTTGTCCGTGTGGTGACGGATTAAGAATACAGAGTGTCACCACCCCTATTCATCCCACGGGTGTCGTAAAATTTGACTAAGGGATAAACTACAACATCGATCCAAAGAGAAGGAAAACTTGAAACCAACCCTATACCAACCCGTCTCGCCAGCGTGGTATAGTAGGCCAAAACCTCCTTTCTAAGGAGAGGCGTATGTCCAGCAGTAGACTGTTAAAGGGTGTTAATGAATAAAAATCAAAATAACCACATTTAATTTATTTGGTCCACAAAAATACCTTATTTGATATTAACTTACACTTAAATCACACTTTAGTACTTAACTATTTACAAAATTCATGCTTCGGAATGAACCGGACTTCGAACCCAATCCGGGGTCCTCTATCAACGAGCGAAGCGATCTGTTAAATTATTGTCAGAATAAATTACCATTTTAAATCATTTCTAACACTTATGTCAATTCATTTTTTTTTTCATTACATAATAAATCTAATAAATTCGAAAGTTACATAACAAGTGTGTTTGTATGTTTGTTCTCCGCGCTGAAACGGCTCGACTTATTTTGATAAAATTTGGTATAGAGGTAGCTTAAACCCTGGACGACTACATTATATTATTGTTTTTACCGAAAAATTTGAACAAGCAAGCAAATGCCAAAAAAGCGGGTAGTCTTAGATACTCAGCCTACAAATTGGACTGGCATTCGCCCGTAGCTTTACTTGCCTGAGATTTTATAGGTCAATTCATGTATCCCCTTATTTAATGAGTGAATTATATGTATAATATGTATGTATTTACAAAAAAAAGTATGTTTATGTATTTATATCAGTTGCCTAGTACCCATAATACAAGCTCTGCTTAGTTTAATTAAAGTTAGGAAGCTAAAAAAATTTAAAAAAAAGTTTAAACAGATCTTTCATTCCAGATGCAAGTTAGAATCTGATCAAACCCTTAAACATTAAAAAAAACAATAAAAAAGTACCAATAATATCACTTCATGTCTTAATAAAGATTCTTATTACAACTTCGTTAAATCTTAACCTTCTTGTTAACACTCTCTTCTTCATCTTCCCTTCCTCTCTTACTATCTCTTCTATTCTCCTTTCCTTTACTCTTCTTGCCAACACCTTTCCCCTTAGATCCTGTTGGGTAATATTCTTCTATTTTATGGCTATCTTCTCCATTCAATGGCTCAAGTTCTATTGATTCGTCAAGAGCCATATTCTTTGGTTTCTCTAGCAGTATTTCTTCCTCATCATCTGATTGGATGACATCCTTCCTGAATTTTGGATTGGAACTTCCTGAAATGAAAAAGTATAACTTAAATCGTGTTGATGTACTTCTAGCCGTTTTGGTCGTGGTTGTCAACAATTTACGCAGAAGATATAAAAGTGCACAAGTGTGTGCGCAAAGCTTACTTTGCGCACACACTTGACTTCCTTAGTGCACTCTCTGTTCTCTCACTTTCATAATCCGGTGGGAGAGATCAGGCGCAGGACCGACGGCATCGTGTAATTGAAATCAAACATTTTTATTTCAAATACACCAATACAACGGCACTTTTGAAACATCTAGTAGTCAGTCAGTAGTCAGTCGTGAAGCTAATTGTCTGTTCCAATTTGTAGATCCTATGGAGAAGAACAGACAAGAAACTCCATGGACACTTCTTTTTACAATTTTTGGTTACATTGCTTTAGGCATTTTATTATGTACTAGCTGTGCCCGCGACTTCGTTCGCGTGGTTGTCGAGAGCAAAACAACGTCGTTTAGATAAGAGTATATCACCTTTTTGATGATTTAGATAAGAGTCCTGACTTTGGTATAGTTGATTACGTTAATGCTTCTCTATATACTATGTTAGCGGTGGAATTACCCGGAGCATATACAAAAAGGTTGTTTGGGTTGCTAACACGTGATAGAGAAACATAGAGTTGGCCGTGTGAAAAACAATCAAAAGTAAGGTCTACACCCGCAACGGATAACGTCTGGCCTTGGGCTTTATTAATAGTCATAGCGTAACAGAGGCTTACAGGAAATTGCACACGTTTGAAAGTAAACGGAAAATTATTGGGGATAATGGGTATCCTGGGAATGAAAACAACATCACCGGAGCCGCAACCTGTTAAGATTTCGGCTTCGATGACATTTCGTTGGAGATTTGTTACTCTCAACCGAGTTCCATTGCATAGTTTTGGTGGGCTTAAATTTCTGAGTAGAATGATTGGTACTCCGACTTTTAAATAAATTTTGTGTGCTGGAAGACCTGGTGTATTTAGAGAGTCTAAAAACTCTACTGGATAGTGGGTGGCATCTCCTTCTTCTAAAACCGTGTTAATAGATAAATATTCCCTACTTTCTCCAGAAACATGTACCAATATTTGAGAATTTATTGCTGCTGCTTGGTCGTTGCGAGGTGCCAAAATAGCTCGTTGGCATAGCCAAGCAGCGTCATGGTTCGAGATCTCTGATGGATCTCCGTATACAGAGGAAATGAGTTCCTGCTGTGAGGCAACAGAAGAACACAGGCTTTCGACTAAAGTTACTTTACCTCCTTCTTGAGTCGGGTATGTGCCGTTACCAATTTGAAGTAGTAAATTTGAGAAAACCTGCGCGTTTGCGTCACCTCCCAAATATGCTCGCATATTAAAGCTCAAATTAGTTAATATGACACTACGCCATAAAATAGAGCTCTTTAAACAGGCACCTATTTCATCGGCCCTCGTTCCTCTGGGTATTATAGGGAGTGTCTGCCTGAAGTCTCCACAGAATAGCACCGTTAAGCCTCCCATCGGTCGGTCATTTTGTCTTATATCTCGCAACGTTCTATCTACAGCTTCCACAGCTTTACGATTTGCCATCGTACACTCGTCCCAAACGATAAGGGCGCAATCGCGTAAAACCCTTGCTTTATCACTATTGCGAGACACGTTGCAAACAGGGTTTTCTGTGCGGTCCAAGTCGATTGGTATTTTAAATGTTGTATGTGCAGTTTTTCCTCCTGGTAATAAAGTGGCAGCTATTCCTGAGGAAGCGACGGCAAGGGCAATTTTGTTTTGGCTCCTTATTTGAGCCAAGATAACTTTAGTGAGGAAAGTTTTACCTGTTCCACCAGGTGCATCTAAAAACAGCATTTCTCCTAATGAATGTTCTACACTACAGCATACTCTATCAAAGATTTGACGTTGTTCTGACGTCAAATTTGAACAGCCATTTCGCAATATTTCTGCTAACTCTTCGGGGTTGTAATTTATTTCAGATGTATACTCCCTATTAATTCGTTCCCCACCAACTGTCGGTGTCGGCAAGCCGTATTGACTGAGGGGGTTCCCTCCTATACTTGTAACTATATCTTGTATAGCCAGCAAAGCCCTATTATGGCAGCTTTCACGTACTTGGTCAGAAGTTTCACTATTTATATTTTGCTGTCTCAAAAAATCTTCGGCAAACGCGTCTTTATATTTTTGCCACAACTGCCCAGCGTCCGATAGGCCACAAAATGTCAACAAAATGGCAAATAAATGGCGCAAACGATGTGGACTATCACTGACGCATGCTTCGGCTAAAGCATCATCCCAATGCTGATCGCCATCTAATAAATGCCGTGCGCGGCAAGCAGCTTGAAATGTGGGATATTCTATATCGTCCACTTTGCGGAGCTCAGCAAAAGAAGTAGGTCCTCGCACTGTGTGAAGAAGAAGGCGTAAATAATAACACTCTGCATTATTTGGGTGCACCGTGTATACTCTTCCAATCACGTGTTCTTTAAAAATGCCGGACTCGCCTTCTACAGCAGTTCCACGTCTCCTGCGATTAAAAACACCTTGCTGCTTGTTATAAGTATAATAATGTGGCACTTCATTGTACAACAGAGACTTAGCGAAATTGTCTCTTTCGCAAAGGCGAAAGAATGCGAGCAAGGTGGTTTGTCTTGGGTTGTTCATTCTTTCTGCCACATTTTCTGGCTGAAAGTAAACTCGCTGCCCGCCTTCCAGGTGCACGTCAAGATGGATGACTGGCGGATACCTTTCATGAATAGGGAAACTCAAAATGCGCCAAACTGCCTCCGAAGAGCTTATGTATCGGCCAGATTGATACCTTGTCACTTCATCAAATTGGTTGTTATTTCTTAGTGCTATCATGGCTTGATCACTACCTTTATTAACATATTTACATATATATTTTATAGATTCGACGCTATTACAAATTTCAACATTAATGTGTGCTTGAAAAGCGTTTGACAAAACTGGAGAATACGGTACCACCCAACTATTATTTAGAATTATTTCTTGTCCACGGAATCTGACAGTAGCTGTGAAACCACCTTGTGACGGTGATCTTCGCCGGTATTGCGGATACCCATTTTCCCCAGCCATAGTTAGTTCTTTCAGTGCTCTGGGGTATTTTTTTGAGCATTGACCATCTTTCATGCACGGTGATTCCCTGTTTAAGAGGCCACATGGCCCGTGAACCATATGTGTTTTTACTATGTCATGCAAAATCGGATCTGCATTATAGTCCGGAAATTCTGCACTTATGACACTGTCTATAGCATCGGGACGAATTTTTTCTTCCAGCCACAGAAGAATGTGCGCGTGGGGTAAACCACGCTTTTGCCACTCGACGCTATACATAAAACAAAGAGTTGAACCGAAAACTTTCTCCTTTGTAAGTAGATTAATCAAGACTTTGAGTTTTAAATGAAAAATCCTAGCAATAATGTCATGTCTGTCGTATGACGCCTGTCCTGTGAGAAGTGCCTGGCAAATCTCCGTCCACTTTGGATTTGTTGTAAATGTTATAAAAAGGTCCGGCCGGCCGTATTTACGGACGTAACAAAAAGCATCTTGCGTTCGTTCGTGCATATACCGCGGACCGCCTGTGAAACTGGATGGCAAAATAACCAATCGACCCAAGTTTTCGACGTTATTATCTGATTGCATGGCGTCCCGCAAGTGCACGTATTCTTCAGCGCGTAACCGTCGCTGGTTAGTGCGAATATACACTAAACGTTCAGTTTCTATTTTTGCGTACATGTCCACAATAAATTGGCTGAACAAACCACGAAATCGTTGCAAATATACGAAACTGTTTTGCCTTATTTGTAAAAGGTAGGAATAGTATTGTTGAGCAGATATTTTTTTTTGATAATTAGTGACTCTCGTAGTAGGGTTCACTTGGTACAGCCCAAAATTGTACCCATCTTCACCATGACAATAGATTAGTGGATATTGCAGGGCGTCGTAAGCTCGGTGGGTTTCCAAAATGCGTTGAAGGCGATCGTCGCGTGTACGCAACACGATATCACGTCTCTCACACTCCTGGTCGACTAAAACAACTGCAACTTCATCTGCGACGGGTGCATTGTGTCTTCCACGGTGTTCACCCACAGGACGTCTATCGGCACTTATAACAATTTTGAAATCATTGCTGCCTTGTGGAATTGACTCCAATGCAGCTTTGAATTCACGAACGTACTGGTTAACGCGATGCAGCAATTCTTGAAGTTGACCCAAAAGCTCAGCATTGAGCTGGGGAAAATTGTGATTTCTAACATTGAGCTGTTGCGTGTAATCGGATACAAAATAAATTTGGAGAAATTTGGGTTCATTTTCTGGCAGCAAAGATCCAATAAGGTGATAAACTTGACCTTGTACTTTGAAGGTTGGCATGAACGGTCCTTCCGTTATTTGTTTTGCCCCAAAGGAAGTCATTTGGAAAGCACTGTTATATAAACGAATATTATCCAAAAAACGGTTCGACTGGGGATGATCGCCATTCAGGAGACTTATAAGTAAGTGTGGTGGATCTTGGAAATTTGGAAGAACAATTTTTCCATTTGAGCAGCACATTCCATCTGTCTCTTTCCTCCATTTCAAAGCATGACAAAAATTACAAATTTCTCTCATGTCACCCACGAAAGTAAAGCCAGCATAATTAATTCTAGACGAATATGTGAACCCTGATTTTTCCCTATTGTCCCAAGGTAATAAAATATTTGCATCGTCATTTTCCATGGACTCATCAGCTCCGCTATTTGTTTCTCTATTCATATGGTATCGAGCTCGTTCTATTTCTAGGCGAGATTGACGTTGTTCTGCTGTTTCTGCTCGTCTTAGTTCATCTATTCTTTCCCTTTCAGATGCAAGATAACTTTCATTGTTTCTTTGTACACCTACATAGTTATGTCTAGCTATTTCTAATCGTTCTTCTCTTTGGGAGAGAGATTCAGACTCGCGCGAGAGAGCGTGTCGCTCTCGGTCAGATGACAGACGTGCTTGGCGTTCCTCGATACTCTCTTGAGAACGCAAAGTCGCGGTCCGAGTTCTTTGCGAACTTAAGCGCGACTCCCTTTCTGTGAAAGTCTCTGACTCGCGTGAGAGAGACTGGCGCTCCCGATCAGCAGACAGCCGAACTTCGCGTTCCTGGATATTCTCTTGAGAACGCAAAGTCGCGGTCCGAGTTCTTTGCGAACTTAAGCGCGACTCCCTTTCTGTGAATGTCTCTGACTCACGTGAGAGAGAGTGGCGCTCCCGATCAGCAGACAGCCGAACTTCGCGTTCCTGGATATTCTCTTGAGAACGCAAAGTCGCGGTCCGAGTTCTTTGCGAACTTAAGCGCGACTCCCTTTCTGTGAATGTCTCTGACTCACGTGAGAGAGAGTGGCGCTCCCGATCAGCAGACAGCCGGTCTTCGCGTTCCTGGATACTCTCTTGAGACCGCAAAGTAGCGGTCCGGGTTCTTTGTGAACTTAAACGTGACTCCCTTTCGGTGAACGTTTCCGATTCACGTGAAAGAGCGATGTGCTCTCGGTTAGCAGATAACCGTGCTTCACGATCTTCTTCCGATTCCTGAGACCTACAAAGTCTCATCCTTTTCGCATTTCGGCTACGCAGCGAAAGGTTAGTTTTTTTTCTTTGAGGCATTTTCAAGGAAAATTAAAGCAATAAACAAAACTAACAACACTTATGACTGAATAGCCTACAAACTTAAAAGAACGGTGCGTCGAACAGTCTAGTGTGACAACGTATCGTCTGTTCGTGGTCGTGACTCAACGAATTGGCAACACTAACTTACTGTATAACGATTGGCACTATTGGATTCAAACTACGAAGTAAATCAAATACAATCTTAACTTCGTACTTCAAACCAATGACCAAAGTTGACCAAACGAAACCAATAAGATAAGCAAATACTTTTTTTTCGACCAATTTAGAAAATCGATAAACCAAGCAACCAAAGAACTTTTACGACACACGCAAGAACTTTTAAGACACCTAACGAAACCCAATTTGCCTAGTAAACACGGTGGACGTCATCCTCGCGCGGAAAATCTTAACACCGCGATTCAGAAAATGACGTCATTTGCACAACGCCATCTATCGGATTTAGATTTCAACTATCAACATTAGTTCTATTTTTAGTCTTAAGATGTCGTTGCAAGTACTATACTTAATTGCGTAACGTAATATTTTACTTCTTGAACTCACTAAATTAATCATATCTTTTGATAGAGTGAACCGATTTCGATGAAACAAAAACTAAGTTAAACCTCAAGTTGCGTATAATTTTTGTATATAAACATTGTCAGCATTGAATTCGTAGATTTTACGTGATGTGCGCACAAACAAACAGACAAACAGACAAACAGACAAAAATTTCAAAAATGATGGAAATGGGTTCTGTTACTTATCTTTTCACACGCTGGCTATTTTTTGTTTCAATTTCTTCAATGTACAAAAATGACTTTTCTACAGATTTATTATATGTATAGAAAAGAAGATAGGGCTAGGACGGGAGTTAACAATGAAATGACGAGTGATAGAATGAAAATACAAAATATACTGCGCCGGCCCCAAGTAAAATTGGGATCAGGGCAGGCAGATGAATAGACATTACTGCTGAAATGACGGTTAAGTTATCATAACAGTACTGGTGGGAGACCTGGTAGACATTTTATAGTGGGTATTAATTTCCTAGAAATCTCTACGAGCCGTCACAGAGGTTTACGGCGGGGCGGTGTATCAGACCGACCACGTAATAGAACCCTGATTTCAGTACGAATGAGCCAGCTTGACCGGGGCAGTACTTCCCCTAACACAGAAGACCATCCTAATAATGACAGCATTCATATTGTAGTGAGTTTGAGACCAGAGGCCCAAACATTCTGCATCATTCTGCTGATGAATAATGATATGGTGTGGGTCACCATACAGCATTGTCTCATTCACAATCAGTATGGTGGCCCCAACTCCTGCATTCTACCCATGCTTTCCATCAGGTGGAGTAGTCACTTTGGAAGGCTTTATACAAAAAAAAGACACACGGTGTACGACTCTGCGCCTGAAATTGGAGGTATACTGGAACAGCTGTTATTACGACATGCAGACCCACCAGGTATACCCCCCCAGCAAGGTTTACATTGCTGTATTTATTTATTTATAAAGATACATCAACAATATACATATACAGAAAAGGTTTGTACTAGAGGCTGAAAATAATCAAGATATATGTTTGTGATCTCGGAAACGGATCTAACGATTTAGCTGAAAATTGGATTTGGGGGTTTTCAGGGATTGTATTGGATCTAGATTATATTGAGCAAACGCAAGATTTCGTTCGTTTTCTTTATTACACTTTGCATTGCTTGCGACATCGTTACTACTCTTTCAGTAACATTTAGTTGGTTCGTGGTTGGTACTCCAACACAGTAACAAGATGGCGTTGTTAAACAATAAATATGATAACTGAGCAAAGCTCGGTCGCCCAGTTACTTTAATATAAAATATAAATATAATGGCTGTATTAGGATCCTATGGAGGAATCCGCCAAATTTTCAGAATGTCACAATCAATAACCAATTCCATAATGTCTACCAGCTCTTGGACCACACATTAACTGAGAGATGCGATAGGCTTATGATGATAACGATGATGTTAACTCACCAGCAGCCTGATCATCATTCCCTAGATCCACATCATCCTTCTTTTCTCCACCTTTGTTTATGAAGAAGTTGGTGATAGGTCTCTGCCATTTGGGTGTCTCTCGTGGACATACTGGGTTCCCACCTCCTGAGGAACCACTGCGGCCTCTATCTGAGCCTAAAGAATATAAACTTATATACATATTATATGACTGATATTTGGTATGACCGGTCGAACTAGAAACTCGACCCCAAAAAATCTTAGGAATGAAGGCTAGGAAGAAGAAGACTATAATTATGTATTACATACATTGACTGCAGGGTTGGTCACCAATCTGTGACCACATGTGTGATCCACAAATATTTATTTCGGACTCTGGGTGTTTTCTATGTATATATTTACAAAAAAGTATGTTTATTTATATCAGTTGTCTAGTACCCATAAGTGCTTATTTTAGGACTAGATTTTGTTGTGTGTGAAATGTCCGAAATATTTACATTTATTATATATTTATAGTATACTAGTTTTCGCCCGCGGCTCCGCCCGCTGTATGTCGGTTAACGCGGTAAACAGTAGCCTATGTCCTCGCCCAAGTTCAGTTCTATCGTAATACCAAATTTCATCAAAATCGGTTCAGTGGTTTAGACATGAAAGAGTAACAGACAGACAGAGTTACTTTCACATTTATAATATTAATAGTAGGGATTTTAAAAAATGGGCAGGCAGGCATAATTAATGAGGCAGTCTTATAAAAAATTACCTGCACCACTTGAAGTGCTCGGAGTTGGAGCAACACTGCATCTAGCCTTGCTACTCTTCCCTGCAGCAACTGTAATGTACAAAGACCAATTATTTTACTTATTTATCTTCTTATCTTTATAGCATCATCTTGCATATAGAGCATCATCTGATCATCTTGACTGCCCTGTTGTTCTAGTGGTTAGCGTATGCGGCTGCTGATCAAGAGGTCTCGGGTTCGATTCCCGTGTCAGACCTATGTTTGTGTCATCATCATCAACAGCCTTTAACAGTCCACTGCTGGACATAGGCCTCTCCTTTGAAAGGAGGTTTTGGCCTACTATACCACGCTGGCCAGACGGGTTGGTAAAGGGTTTCTTTCAAGTTTTCCTTCTCTTGGCAGTGGTGTTGGCTGCTTATTTTGTTCCTTTAGTCGCCTCTTACGACACCCATGGAATGAATAGGGGTGGTGACACTTTGTATTCTTAATCCGTCACCACACGGATGTTTGTGTGATTCGCAAATATTTGTTTCGGAGTCTGGGTGTTTATGCTTTTGAATGGTATACTTTTTTTTTATAAATACATAAGTACATATTATGCATAGAATAATATGTATGTATTTAGAAAAAAAAAGTATGTTTATGTATTTATATCAGGTGTCTAGTACTCTGCTTAGTTTAGGACTCCTGAACTAGGAAACGTGATTCCTGATACTTACGTCACGTTAAGCAGTAGGTCCCGGTTATCATAAGATAACAATCGTGTAGTTGGAGACCTCGGGCGCCTTAAAAACATTAACGTAGCCACAACGTGTCTTATCAGTCACCAAGAACCACTCCGCCAGCGTGAGGACGTATTACCATTCTTGAGCCTCCTATGGGCCTTAACCCTTTCACAAGAGGAGACCCGAGAAGCACTGGATTGTTGATGAACTTACTTTATACCATCATTTTATTGTTACTGTGATTGCGGCAAAAAAAGTAATAACCAAAATACAAGACAATTATAAGTTTAAAGCCCACCTTTAGCGCCTACCGAGGCTTTTGTTCGAGCCATGTCTTCGTATTAATCACATATGAATAATGCTAATTATTAAACTTGAATTGAATATAAACTTTTTTTATAGAAATGAAAAAATACCATCGGGCATGAAACTCGCGCGCAAAAACGTGTTGTGACATTCATTTTTGACATTTCATTTTTTAATTAAAAACACTAGGTCTGCAATCTGTTTTTTTAGCATAGAACTAATTTAAGTATGTATTTTGAAATCGCATAAATTTATCTTTTTGTACTTGAAATATTGTTAAATCTGTCCTATTTCATGAAATTACAAAAACAACATTATGATATCGTTTTTATTCATTTTCAAATCAATCACTCAAGTACAATCGATTTAAAGACGTGGCAAAGCCCAACTATCAGTGCTACCAACAATCATATTATGATTACCTGATAATGGACCATTTAGAAATCAATCATCATTCTAAGAGTATTTTCGATGTTAATGTGTTATTTCAATTTCGTAGCAAATTATCAAAATCTAATTATGTTATAATTTTGATGATCCTACATTTTAATATCAAATGTGATTTCAAGGGCTGATTATTAAGATTTGGGTCATTGGGTCCGAGAGGTGGGGGCCTGGTGATCTGTAACACAGGTTTTCCTACTATAGACACCAGTCTCTCACAAAGGAACAATCTTAATTGTTACTTACATTGTGTGTATTACCTGTACTGTGCTGTAACCTTTGTGAAAGAATAATAAATAAATGAATAAATTAGAAATAATTATGGGATGTTGTTTAGTACACAAATGGTGTTATTTAGTATCATCTCTTCATCATCCACATTTTATGTAATAAATAATTAATGTTATTTTGATATCTGAATCAATATATGTTGATAGCAATTCTAGTCACACGAATTTAAAATCATAGATCGGTTTCCTACTTCAGTGTTTAAAATTAATGAAACCCCCCCCCCCCTACCTGGCCTATAATTTGTGATATAAAAAAAAGAAAAATAACAATCGACGTATCTTAGATAGCACTTTCCAAAATTATTTATTATTAAAACAGCACCCTCTTAGTTTACGAGTAAAAAATAAATTAAGATATTACCTGCTACACCGTCTATATCACATGAAATACTTCGAATTTCGTACTTTTTGCAGAGTGGAAAAACTGCACCCTACTCGAAACTAACTATCATTAGAATTTCATAAAATGCATTAGTTATTGCAACAAACAAATAAAACGTAATCAGTCAATTGCCGAAGGCGCGTGGTCACTGAAATAGGAAACTATGCGCGTGGTACCTTTGTTATGTCTAAGGTAAGGTTTATGGCTTGACTTCTTGCTTCTTGACATAATCTTGACAGTTTTATTAATCTGTGGCTGTGTTGAGTGCAGTCGAAATATTTTCTATGGCATTCGTTTTAGGTTATTAAGTGAAATACTTTATGAAATACAACTTCTAATTAATATCTGAGTTAAATATAAGAAGCTCCAGAGATTATAATCTCAGGAGTTTATGTGATGAACAATTAGATCGACGTTTCGGAACAGGTAATGTTGTTAAATTATTAGTTGCTGTAATGCCGAAATTGTAACGGTTTCCTAAATTCTTTGCGTGTATCTTGGTACAGGAAGCAAAGTTTTTGAATTATTTGTTTATTTTTAATAAAATTAAATGTCACAAAAAGATATTATTGACTAAACAATTTCTATAAAAGTACCGTTAGTATAACTGGTTTATTTTCAAGTTAAACAACATTGTAGGAAAAGTTTTTTTTATGATATTTGTATGCCTTTGCCAAATTGATTTTTTTCCTTGTTTTTTGTGATTTTTTTTTAAATGCAAAAAATAAAGTTTTTTAAGGTAATCCTTTTGACATCTTACAAGTAAATTAAAACTACATACAAATAAAGATAATTAGAGTGTCTGTATGTAATATAAAATATACAGTTTTTAACTAAATGCATATCAAAGTATATATGGTACTAACATCAAAAAAGCTATTTCTAAAATATTTGTCAGTCGGTTTGTTCTGTATCACTTTAAAAATAATAATAAAATAATATTACTAAAGACAACATTAAAAATAATAATAAATGAATATTTAAGACATCTTACACACATCATCTAGTCCCAAACTAAGCGGAGCTTGTGTTATGGGTAATAAACAACTGATATAAATACATTAACATACTTCTTTTTTGTAAATACATACATAATGTACATAGAAAACACCCAAACTCCAAAACAAATATTTGTGGATCACTCAAATATTTGATCTAATCTTGCATACATTTACTACTAGACGAACAAGGCAGTATAAACATTTATTTATTATAATCGAAAATATTTTAAGTGTCATGTTTCGGATAGTTTTGGTTAAGGAAATTTAATTAAAGTAAAACATAAACACAAATGGTATGTAATAATTTTGATTTAAGATGAAGTTTCAGTGAAGTAGTGCCATTTTCGGGATTTTTTTTTAACACACTGTTTACATTTTGCAGAATCTACATGAACTTACAAAACTGTTGTAAGATGTTGTTTTATTTAGACTCCGCTCTAATATGAAACTATTTGAAACTTCAGAAACGGTTACGGATATATTTTTAATTTGCATATCCGATAGTTTTGTTTACGGTTACGGAGCTCCTTAACATCCTTGAATTACAGTATTCTAGAATAGAAATTATAGTAATCTAGGTCATGATATATACATTTATGCTGGTGAGCCAGGAGGAATACCATGGTCGTGGTCATATATCTGCGTCTGGTGTTTCCAAACTTCTATTAACCTATCCAATTGTATTAGAAACCTCTCAAGACTTGTTAACGGATAGCACATAATGTTTGTGTATTCTGAAAACATTTATTTCAGAGTTGAGGGAGTTTTGAATTGCCCTCAGCACTCTTTATATTTGTCTATAACTCATTCTCTTCTTTTCTAGCTCTCGCAATGGAGGATGATATAGATATTGAAGAACATGATGTTCTGGATAACCCAAAGATCAGAGATATATTTCCAGATTTGTCTCTGGTCAAGACCGAAGTACCTGATATCGAAGAAGATTCACAAGGTAAGGCATTTTATACTGGTTACTAGCTTTTGCCCGAGACTTGCCTGTGTGTACTTGCCAAAGTGACCACTCTGCCTGATGGAAAGCGTGAGTAGAATGTAATAAGTAGTGGTCACCATCTCATTGCGAATGCAAACAATGCATAATGGTGACCCACACTATGAAGAATCCACACTTACTCACACAGTAATACTGTCATTTTAGTTTGATCTTGTGCGAAAGACCAGCCCATTTTGTCCCCGTAGAAAATTAAATAACTCTGATTTTGTGGTTCTGAGATAAACGCGATTTAGTGTTTTGTGAGAGAATTTTTAAGTTGAGGTAAAATTCAACAACTCATGTTATTTACATTATTAGACATTTAACTTATTATTGACCACAGTTATTGATTTATTTACTGAGTTATTAATTTTTCCTTCAAAAAAATAGTGTTAGAAGATATTTATTATTCCATCTGTCCGACAAAAATGGCTATATTTTTGGAACGGAATACGATACGAAAATTCCTATAAAGCTCAAATATGCGGCATGTTTTAGGTGTTTTTAAAATAGGGAGAAGTCAATTTCGCCAAAACAGGACTTATTTAATTTTTGAACTACGGGGACGTGTGCTGAAATCAAATTTATTATTATTCTTGAACGAAATTGATATTTTTGGTGTTTCTACAGAAGCAGAAGATGAATACTTCGAACCACTGCATTATGAGACCGAGGATGACTATGATATTATAAACATAAAAAAAGAAAACACGAATAATGACGATATAAATGGATGTGCGTATGAGCAAAATGATACTATTGGCGAGCTCGGCGAGGTTGGACCATCTAACGATGACATTCAGCTAACTGAACTCGCGGGATCCCAATTTGAGCAAAGTGAAATAAATGGGTATGAGTATCAAGAGATTCCTTATGAATTTGGGCAAAACGAAAGCTCAACCTGTGAATTTGAAGACAATGGTGAGGTGCATTTCAATAAAATTATACTCGGTACTAAACCTGTTGAACCTGTGTTCGATTACAATACTTTATATAAAGAAGCATTACATTCTAAAGTAACAGTGGATTTAGAAAATTGGGAAGAGAGACTACATAACAGTTCAACGTACTGTAATGATTGTGAGATTTTATTCCCAACAGTCAACGCTTTAGATGCTCATAAGAGCATAAGCCATTCTTTCCTAGTGGCACTAGATATTCCGAGATCTAATACAGCTAGAAAGAGGACCACAGTAAATCCTTCTAGATACTGCAACCATTGCAATAAGATGTTTTCAGATGATACCGCGTTAATAAAACATTTATACGAGCTACTGCCGTTGAACAACTTTAGGAAACCAACACCAGAACCAATGAAAATCGACGCAAAGTCCACTAGATATAAATGTTTAAAGTGCAAGAAATACTTTGCGACATTTGCAGCTGGTAGGGACCATAAAAAAAGTCATCACCCAAATTTAACTAACGTTAATTTAATATGCAAAGTTCTCGCCAAGACTGAACCAGAATTAAATTCAGTTAAAAAAGAGCATCCTGAAGGAAAGTTTTTTGCAGAAAATTCTTTAGTGCCAAAGGCTGTTTTGTTCCAATGCTGCATATGTCGAGTTAATTTTATTTCATGCTATAGTGCAACTCAACACTCTGTACGATGCAAAAATAAGACGGATTATAATAAGTGTAAAATCTGTAAACGTAAAATTCGTGTGAAGGATAATTATATACATACACTGCAACATAAGTATGCGGAACCCGGAGAGAAATTAAGGATTTATATCTTACAGAAGTACCTCAGTGAAAAAGTATATCTCAAATGTCCGAAATGTGCGATTTGCTTTGACGAAAGAACTTTTTGGGTACATTACAAAGAATGTGGAAAGGAGCACGTTGATTACATACGCTGTAATAGTTGTAGCATAAATATCAACCGATCTCGTTTTGCGAATCATAAATCGAAACATGTAATGCAAAAGTATACTAAAAAGGACTTTGTTATCATAAATTTTTATGATACAAATCGAATAAATACAATTCCTAAGCAGACGAATGACGATTTTGAAGTGATGGATTTCGTAGAGAAACCTTTAGCTAAAGGAGAGAAGATTCTGTTATACTATTGTGATGTTTGTAAGTCATATAAAACGTATCCATCTGAAAGAGGACACAAGAAAGGTTTGTGCAAAACTTTAAAAATTAAATTTTGTGATTTGTGCGGACTCGGTTTCAGTAGAGAGAACTACAAACAACACAGAGAACATCACAACAACAGGAAAGTCACTCTGAAGGACTTCAAAATAATTAATTTGAAGACTGGAGCTGAAATGGAATTGCAAATGTCGAATTTTCACAGTTGTGCCCGTTGCGAGATACATTTTTTGTCACGTGACAGAGTCAAGTTACACAACTGTGTAAAAGAACCGTTCAAGTTTTGCCAAATTTGCAACAAAAAATTCAACCTAAGAGCATTTGTACCCCATTCGAATTTCCATAGCCATAATAATATCCCAGAGTTATTAGAGAAGTATAATTCCATTAATGATATGTGGAATGTGGTTTATTCGTGTACAGCATGTAATTTGGTTACCATGGCTTACGATTCAGCGGTAGAGCACTGTCAGAATCATATAAATGATATACAGATGCCAGTAGGCAAAAGGTGTGATGTGTGTGAGTTTGACATCATAGCTCAGTATTATAAACCTCATATGCAGCTACATACCAGCAATGTGAACATTAACCGAACTAAATTCAGAGTCCTAGCATTCAACTATGAACATTTATATTCAAAACAATGGATGGGAATGTTTTCTTCGTTGCCGAAAGCTCATAAATATCAAATTTTGTCTAAAAGTATATATAGGTATGTATTTCAAACTTTACTTACTTTATTTAAATGTCTATAATCTATGAATGAAGAAGTAGTAAAAGAATGGATCTAGGGCCCAAGATAGATCCCTGTGGTACTCTACCTCTGTTACTGCCAAGTGATATTTTATTTAATAATTTTACTGACAACATTACACTCGACTTAAAATTGAAATTGCTAGATAGTGAAAATGTAATAAATAAGATACATTAATTTTAATTGTTATAATATCTATTTGTGTTTAATGTTGTCTAATGCCTAGTTCAAGTCGGAGAATGTAAGTAGTCTCTTCATAAATCATGTCGTTTTTATTTATGAAACTACAAGTATCCCAACTACAGACTGTGTAAATCAAACAGTTCATCATCATCAACATCCTTTAACAGTCCACTGCTGGACATAGGCCTCTCCTTTGAAAGGAGGTTTTGGCTTACTATACCACGCTGGCTAGACGGGTTGGGAAAGTGTTTGTTTCAAGTTTTCCTTCTCTTGGCAGTGATGTTAGCTGCTTATTTTGTTCCTTTAGTCGCCTCTTACGACACCCATGGAATCAATAGGGGTGGTGACACTTTGTATTCTTAATCCGTCACCACACGGACAACAACAATCAAACAATTAATGAGGGCAAATAAAGTAATTTTATATGAAATTAAATTATTTATTGCAGGTTCTCTCGTCTCGTCAAGTTCAACTGCGAAATAGATTGCGCTACAGAAGAGGTCGTGGTATTCTGCAAAAAATGCAAGACTGCAGTCCAGTTACAAGATACAAAGAAGCATCGATATGAGAAGTCTTGTAAAACGTCCACAAATTATGTATGTAAAATGTGTGAGCTACATTTTAATTCTTTACTTGATTTTCTTTATCATAAACAAGAACACCATAGTTTGACTAAAAAATATAAAGTAATAACGTTTAATGACAAAAAAGATGAAGTATTCGATGAAAGATTAAAAGATTTCGAATTGACGACAGTATCAAAAGACCCTGCAAATGCACTTACTCCAACTAAGTCCCCCGAAATACCATCTTTCTCTCAGACTAAAACTTTTAAACATTTAACAAAGGGGTTCTCGATTAAAAATTCTAAATTGAGAGGAAAAAATGTATCAAATGTATCAACGTTAAAAAGTATTTATGCTAGGTCCGTCAGAGAGGAGGTTGTGAAATCTAACAGAATGAAATTTTACAAGTGTGAAAAGTGCGGTTCCTGTGTTAGTATGTTGAAAAATATATTCAAGCACAAGTGTTGTATGTTCGCCAAAACTCGCCTTAAAAAATGCAATATATGTAAAGAGTACTTTTATAATCGCCATTTACAACAACATATTCAATTGCATAGACAATTCCCAAGACTTACAAGCAAACCTTTAGTGATAACTTTTAATCCTGAATCTGCCTCTTTACCGGTCGCTAATATATTTCAATGCGAATGTGGACTCCATTTTACTTCAAAACAATCGATTGATAATCATTTAGAAGTATGTAACGATGATCTAAATATATCTAAGGAAGAATGCAGCAAATGCAATCTGTTGTTCCCCACTGATGTTCTAGTGACGCATCTTTGCAAGCATCACAGTAAACCGGTCGATATAAGAGTCCAAGTAATCCGTAACAAAAAATCACGACCGCTGAAATGTGCCGAATGTAAAATCATTTACTCAACAGCGGAACGTTTTGAAGAGCATTTATTTACCTGTAAACCTGGAAAAGGTAGGACATGTTCACGATGCAAATCGACATTTGATTTTAAAACGTTTTATCGACATAGATGTTTGACCAACGAAACAATATCTGTCGTAAAGAAGTCTGCGTATGCATCGGTACTTTTCCGGTGCAAGACTTGTAATATCACTTATTTGAACAGAAAGAGTATAGGTTACCATTTTGAGAGGAAACATATAACGCAACGTGATATTGTTACATGTGGTATTTGTAAGCTGAAATTCACTTCACAAACTTACACCAGGCATAAGGCAGCTCACAGCAATGGGGATACTTTTATTATCAAAGTCGTCGAACCAGAAACTGGTCGCTCAACTGTTCTCAAGGGGAGAAATAAAGTTTCTAAAGATAAACCTAAAATCAAAAATCGTTCAATCGAAATAATCGAAACAGATGACGCTGTAGGAACAATAGAAATTGACAGTCAAGAAAATGTCTCAGCTAATGAGATAGAAAAAGTTCAAAGGACCTGTAAAGTTTTCAGATGCCACGAGTGTAAAGCGTGTTATATTCAAAAAAAGCGTTTAGATAGACATCTGGCCTCTACTCATGTTGCTAAACCCGATAATGTCGAATGCGAAGTATGCGGTCTAACGTTTCAGAAGAAATTAATGCCCAGACATATGGTTATCCATCAAAATGACGAGCCGGAATATGAAATTGAAGTCATTGATTCTGATACTGGCAAATCATCTGTAATTAAAGGCAAAAATTTTAATCCAAATAAAAATGATATAACTCTTCATGGTAATAAACGCAGTTCTTATTTCAAAGATTACAATAATTTAAGAACTAAAAGAAGCAGAAGGAATGATGATATTCAAAATGCTTCTGATGAAAATATAGATTCTCTGAATCAACCAAGCACTTCTAAATTTGGTTATGCATCTGTTGATATAACGGAAGACGAAAATGAAACGATATTATCTGATATAAATGATACTTTGAATTCTACGAAGTCGACCCTGGTCGATGATGACATTACGGATGATACGAAAAAATCCAAAACTGTCGCAGCGCATAATATACCTGGAAAATTAAAACTGAAACTCAATGCAAACATGCGTAATTACAGTTCTACGCTTTATAAATGCAAAATGTGTAGTTTGCATTTCTTGATAGATGCTTCGATACTTTGGCACGTGTCCAGAAACCACGACAAGCCATTCCCAGCATACAGTTGCTCTTTATGCGGCCTAAATTTCACTTACGCTACTTTACAAAGACACGTATACATACATCACATAAAAATGAAGCTTGATAAAGATTCATTCAATATAAGAGTCATAGATATAAATACAACAAAAATAACGAACGATGAAACGCCGCAAAAATCAGAAATATTATCACAAGTGAATGCGGATGAAGAAATGCCTGATAAAGATACATCTTTATCAGAAATGCCAAGTAAAGATATAGAATTGCCTGATAAAGACGAAGAATCGCCTGGTAAAGACAAAGAATCGCCTAGTAAAGACGAAGAATCTCCCGATAAGGACGAAGGAATGCCTAGTAAAGAAGAAAAATCGCTTGATAAAGATGAAAAAACCTCCGATAAAAAGGAAAAGTTAGCCAAACCACCTAACGTTGATGATGAGAAAGATGTTAAATCAAAAATCGATTCGAAAATACATTACTACAAATGTAGCGAATGCAACGTTTGTTTTATAGACGATATCACATGTCGCCAGCATTGTATGTCGCACACATCCTTAGATCCGAAGACGTATATTGAGTGCAAAATTTGCAATTTCCAATTTTTGATCGATTCTTTGAAAGATCATGTTAATGTACATCACGTTGAAGAATTCTTATTGGAAGATTTAGTTATTACTGAATATTTAAGTAATGGGGATGATGAACCAAGGGTAGAAGTTTATCAAGGCATAGACAAGGTACAATCTAGACTGGTCAGTACTACAACGGACGTGGCAACCGACGGTTGTGACGCTGAAATTGTTGGCACTTGAAAGTTGTCAAACCATTTTCTTCAAGGTGATGTTTGCATGAACAAGGTAGCATTTGGTCATTAAAATAAATTCTTATTTTTTCTTTTTTACTATTTTTTTTTTACTTGAATTTTACTTTTATACATCATCATCATCTTCATCATCAGCCTTTAACAGTCCATAAGGATCTCCTTTTTAGCCTACTATACCACACTGACCAGACGGGTTGGTATAGGGTTTGTTTCAAGTTTCTCTCCCATTACACACCACTCTGATCGATTTTGGGCTTCTCAATACCTATAGTGCTAAAAAGTGACGGCATCTTAAGCTATATGTATGTAGCTTGGGAAAAACATATTCAAAAATGATATATTAATACAAAAAGACGTTGAAATTTACATAAAAAAAATATTTTAATGTTAATTTCGACGACTTATATTGCTTAAGTTTTGCCTTGGCAGGAGTACTAGCCGATTTATGTATTTGTAGATTTCAATATTTTTTGTAAAAACGTGGTATTAATGTATATTGTTACGGGAGATTGTCCGTGTGGTGACGGATTAAGAATACAGAGTGTCACCACCCCGATTCATCCCACGTGGGTGTCGTAAAAGGCGAATAAGGGATAAACTACGCAAGACAACATCAATGCAAAGAGAAGGAAAACTTGAAACCAACCCTATACAAACCCGTCTGGCCAGCGTGGTATAGTAGGCCAATACCTCCTTTTCAAGGAGAGGCCTATGTCCAGCAGTGGACTGTTAAGGGCTGTTGATGATTTTGATGAATGTATATTAGAATGTTGATAGTAAATCCCCTAACATGGTATATTGTTACGTCTTAGGGAACGCAATGTATAAATATTAGATCTTGTCTAGAATTTGTACAACCCAACTGAAGTCGCTGCATTCTAGAACTTTCTTGATGTATCGTTTAATAACAATTTTATGTATATATTCTGATTTTTGTAATCGAATAATCGATTGTTAACCTTTTTTACTGTATCACAATCAATTTGTAAATAATATAAATAATTTTAACAAAAAGGATCCGACTTCAATGAAAAACTATTCCGAGTACCCAAATCGCGACAATATTTGAGTTCCCTCGATTTCCTTGGGATCCCATCATCAGATCTCGATATGGTGACTATGGGACCACCTGTAAGCTACGCCCATTCTAATGCAAAAATAATTTTTGAAATCGGTTCATAAACGACGAAATTATCGTTGAACATACATAAAAAAAAAAAGATTCCGACGAATTGAGAACCTCCTCCTTTTTTTTTGAATTCGGTTAAAAATAAATGATTACGTTTTTGTATTTAATGCAATTTAGCTTTAAAGAACGTTTTAATGGGATATTTAAGTACCTAATTTTACATACATTGAGTTATGACGTATTTATAAGACCCATTTCTATAAATATTGTATTATTTAGAGGGTAGAAGTGATAAATAAAAGAGAAACAACATTAAAGCATAATAAAACAAGCACTATGGCACTCTGAAACACGGTGATGACGTGGCTTATGTCGACATTAAAATTTTGGGGAAAATATCACTTTCGGGATTTTTTTAGTTAATACCATTACTTAATAAATAAGCGATAAATTTTCCCGAAAATTATAAAGTTTGAGAGCTTTCGATAGAGATCGTCTTGTGTCATCTACGTATTCACCGTGTCTCTATTGTATCAAGGAATATTGTTATCAACCTAAAAAAAAAAATCTTATTATCTATGCCCTGAACCGACTTAAGCTCATACACACGAACGGCACGTTGTCAACGGCACAGATAACTACAGCCGTCGACAATCCAACTGTGAAGATCAGCGGTGGCCGTAGATAGTTCACGTAGTATAGGAGTTTACAGAATGGATTTCGAAGAAGAAACACTGTTATTGCTTTTGCTTCGTCGAAGCCAAAAAAGGAAAAAAAACCCTTTCATCATCATCATCAGCTTATCGCAGTCCACTGCTGGACATAGGCCTCTCCCATTGCACACCACTCTGATCGATTATGGATTATTAAAATCACTGATAACTTCTTCACATGCCCCATTCATGCTCTGATTTATTACTGTATTCTTTCAATTTATAATTCCATATACAAGCATATTTCTTGATGACCACAGTTAGCAATTCAACATCATTTTCGTCTTTTCGATGTACAATAAAGTAATTTATTATTATTTTTATTCGTCACTAAAAATCATTTTACATATTCCCGATGCCTGAGCACTCTTGAACTATATGCAATCGACTGACAAAATGGCGGACGTAGCACGCTACAATTGAAATGTCGCTATAGGTCGACGGCTGCCGTTGACAACATGCCGTTCTCGTGTGTATGAGCGCTTACAGTATGCCAGTGTCGGCGACTGAACCCTTTGACCGATAGTTACATCACTAGTTATCATTCAGAATTCAATATTGAAAGTACATTAGAGTTGCCATCTACCCGACTTTTAGATTTAAAAACCCGAACACGTCAACAGTTTTTTTATTTAGTCATTATCTCGATTAAGACTCATATTATATAGTGCTCTTTTATAATAAAGATACCCGGAATCCTTTTGCAGTCCGGGTTTTGACCCGGATTACAAATGAAATCCCGGGAAACCCGGACGCACCCCGGATGGTCTAAACTAGAACAAATCCGGCAAAACCTGGACGAATGGCAGCTCTAATCAATGATAATTTGTAAGACGATTTTGTCCCACCATATTTTAATTTGTAAATATTTATAGTTTTTTTTAATGTAGTTTTTTAAGTTAATTATATAAAGTATCTAAGTTAAGCTATTTTTGCTTTTGTTGAATCCTTTTGGATTACTGACTCCTTGGGGGATTTCTACTCAAATTACGGATTTATGCATTTCTATGAACATCATCATCATCAACAGCCTTTAACAGTCCACTGCTGGATATAGGCTTCTCCTCAAAAAGGAGGTATTGTGGCCTACTATACCACGGTGGCCAGACGGGTTGGTATAGGGTTGGTTTCAAGTTTTCCTTTTCTTTGCATTGATGTTGTCTTGCGTAGTTTATCCCTTAGTCGTCTTTTACGACACCCGCGGGATGAATAGGGGTGGTGACACTCTGTATTCTTAATCCGTCACCAATCGGACTTCTATGAACAAAAACCTCAATAATACTTTTTTTCGGCCCGACCCTGGAATTGAATCCTGCCCCGGCTAATATTTGTTTCGATCGCGTGACTGAGTGACATTAGCCAATGAAACAAGCGAATAGAGAAATGGAAAACGAAATACGCTTGAAACTTGGCTGTGCCTCATAATCTACCATGGCATACGATATCGCTAGATCATAAAAGCAATCAGGTTAGTTCGATGTTATAACTGTACTGACAAGGTGACCCCCGAATTTTCATATATTTAACCGACTTTAAAAAAGGAAGAGGTTCTGAATTCGACCGTTTTTTTCGAACTTTCGAACCGATTTTGATGATTCTTTTTTTTTATTGAAAGCTGGTGCCTTTCGTGTGGTGGATGATAAGGAAACTTGGATTTTATTATAGGGTCAGTTAGAAATTGAGGTACCTCACAAATATCATAGACATACCTGTCGCGATTTGGGTATTCGTAATACATAGTTTTTCTTTGTAGTCGGTTTGTTTTCGTTAATGCTTGACTCTCCCCCGACAGGGTTATCGAACTCTAAGTTTTTCAAATTCAAAATAGTAGTTCCCGTCTTTAGTGCCTTCAAACAAACAAACTTGTCAGCTGTATTATATTATTGTAGATATAATTTAAGTTTCAAAATGTCTTCCCACCTTATCTATATAAATGGCAATGATTGGTTTGTGTAATGTTAAAAAAAACTCTTTATATTCTACACCCATTATTTTGCTGCATTTTCATCACCACTTTGGACTTTCACTTATGCTTTCCATCAGACATTGAGTCATTTCGTCAGTTAAGCCTTACTAATACTCTTAATATAAATGCGAAATCAAGTCTGTCTGTCTGTCGCGTTGTCACGTATAAACTACTGTAGCGATAAAAATGAAATTTTGCTACACAGTTTATTTAGAGTCTGAGAAAGGATATGTAACCGACATTCACACGGCGAATGCTAGTTATAAATATATAAAAAAATGAGATTAATTACTACCTAGTTTTCCCCCCATTTCCGAAGGGAGGAGCAGCACTCTCCCTCCTATGATGTCTCTCCACTAATGAAGGTTGGATGTCAGCTCTGCATATTTCTTTCTTTCGCCAGAAGAAACAGTTCTTCTACACTGGCCCTTAAAGTGCGACAACGTCTTGAGGTCCATGGTCAGACGTAGCCATAATGAAGGTCCCGTTAGGCCTCAAGTGAATGTAAAATCGAATATTTTTAGTAAATATATAATTATAATAATCATGTAAGTTATTAAAAAGAGGAGATGATTTTTGTAAATTGTTAATAATAAATAGGTTAATTGTAATGTGTGGCCGTTTGTCTCTGATACCATTGCCTTAATTTTAAGAAAGGTATCACAGTGTGTTTGGCGCGTTTAATTTTAAGGTTAATTTGTCAAACTTGACGTTGTAAATAAACTATTTTTTTATATCTACGGTGTTTTATTAGACTAGATCCAATGACTCCAATGAACAAAACTACTTATATAAATAAGCACGCGAAGGCATATAACAGACACACACACGCACAATACACACACACACAATACACACACACACACACACGCACAATACACACACACACACACACACGCACAATACACACACACACACACGCACAATACACACACACACACACACGCACAATACACACACACACACAAACACTTTAAATTGTTTGCACAATATATTTATTTTAAAACCCTTATAGATACGCTCGTTCTAGAGAATATGTTACTAACTGACCAAACTGGGGAAGAGCACTGGTACACATAACTCAAGTTTAATCTTATCATGGGTACTACCACAGTTCAAATCTACCATTACTTAAGTATGGAACGCATTTAAACTGTAAAGAAATGTTTTGTATGTTGTACAAAGTGGTGTTTGTACAAATACTGTTTGGAAATAAATATATTATTGTAATCATCACGGAGTGGGCAGTGCGGCAGCACGGGACCCTTTCCTTCCGACTGACGCAGGTGCTTTCCGGGCACGGGTGCTTCGTGAAGGATCTGCACTCGGTCCTGCACACGCTGGCGGTTTAGCCCGCAAGCGACGAAGCGTCGGGCTCTCACTGCAGTCATCGGAGTGGATCTCTCGCTACCGGCCATCATACGCTCCATGGCCGGCAGCGACAGTTGTTTTACTGCGGTCACAACCTTCTGCGAATACATAATCTAGCTTCTAGGAGGCCCGGCAGGATTACCTCCACTCGGACCCGAACCGCCGCCGGCGCCCCGGGCGGCGAAGGCGCGCACACCTGCCCCTCATGCCGCCCTAAGTGTGGCCGCGGATGGGCGGGACGGGTTTTCCCTTCCATCTGCTGCAGTGGCCCGAGGGGGCGGCATCCGCGTGTGCCGGGTCGCCCAATTTGAGTTTCAACGGAGACGGCGCCTGCATAGTACGGGCAGGCGCTGGGAGGGGTCCAGAAGGAGATTTGTTCCCTGGACTCCTTCTAAAATTTAGGCGCAAAGAGGGCACACCGTGTGATTTTAGTCGGTTGTAGAACCTTTGTAGAACTTGGTGAGTGAAGACTCGTTGGTTCGCGTTCGCTTAGGTTCGGGCACCGGTTCATCATCTGTTGGATATAGACCTTAACTAGGCTGGTTGGTATAAGTTTATCTTCTCCTTGCAGTGCTGGTGTCCTGGTACTTTGCTTCCCTAGTCAGCTCTTACGACACCCACGGGATGAATAGGAGAGATCTTTTAAGTGATAAATAAAACACAATAGTTCAATTAAAACATTTAATTATCATTTATTAATTTTCAAGGCGGTTTTATAAGTGTACTTTCTAGTTATAGTGTGTTTTACAATTCTCCCGATTTACTCCGTGTCGACGCAATATTGAACATTATTACAGGATTAAACTGGTTTCTTATATGGCCAGCTATCTACAAGATGGCCGACTATCTACAAGATGGCCGACTATCTACAAGATGGCCGACTATCCACAAGATGGCCGACAATCTACAAGATGGCTGACAATCTACAAGATGGCCAGCGAGCTATGACATGACATGACCAGCCTCTGTGTGAAATAATATAAAAAAAAATTGATGGGACAGACGAAAAAAGTATATTTGTGGGGACAACTGATAGCACTAAAGCCAGGGTAAGAAATAATAGGGTATTGGGTAGATCTATGAGATTGTTTGCAATAATAATAGTTATGACAAATCTCACACTTGGTCGACTGATCCCAAACTGGACATGCTTGTACTGTGGTAACCATATTTGATATACATACTTTTATATCTTACTAAATAGATACCATAAACAGGCAGGGTCTTTAAAATATTAGGCCAAAAGGTCTGCCCGAATGGGACTACAGAAAATCTAAGGATATGGGTTTAAATTACCCACCCGGGACTGGAGAAGCTATATTGAATCAACTATTACCTATATAAAATATAAAAACTTCTAAATAGATTTGTTTAAATTTAATCTAAAAAAGTGCAATGATTATACAATATAACTACCAATTTTGGTTTACAAGTCTTGTAGGATGGTTTTCAGATAACCATATATTTATTTATATATCTTTGGACATCTGACACACAACGCCATCTAGTCCCAAACTAAGCAGAGCTTGTACTATATCTGAGAATTTCAAAAAAATATTATACTTTATGAAACACGTTGCACACCAATTTAAATGTGTTCGACGAATTGTAAATATACTATTTTCTACCCTCAAGGGTTAAAATATTACTTCAAATTTAAATCAGGCTTTAAGGGAGGTTTAACCCTTCAAATAATAAAATTATTATACAAATCTATTTATAAATCAGAGAGTTATAAGATACCAAACATAAAAACGATTTTGAAAATCTTGATTTTTTTTTAAGCAATCAATCATTATATTACTGAGATTTAGTTCAGAAATTAAATATGATAATATAATTTCTATTATCTATATAACAATTTTTTTTTCTATATACAGAGTGTTAAAAAGAAAGAAAGACTAGGACATTTTAAGAACACCATGTATAGTCGATAAACATTAATATTAATTTAACTAACATTTTCATAAAAGAAAATGCTAAAATCTTTGCGAAATTTTAAATAATTTTATATAACATTTGCACATTACATCAAGAATTAAAACACAAACCTTCGCTAGACAAAGGCATAAAACACAATAAAATATCTGTTATTACATAATACAATTGGTAGAAATATTTTGATGTAGATACTGACTGACTGAACAGTACAAATATGATATCCGCCATTTTGTGGTGGCGGCCATTTTGAATTATAGTTTTATAGTGTACTGTATTTTACTAGCCTACATTAGTGCTAAAGGGATTGCAAATATTAAGCGGAAGTTATTATAAAAGGATGGATAGAGTAAGGCTTAAATGTAATAACAAAACAGTAATTGAAAAAATGTGCAAATATGCCTTTGTCTAAACGACGGAGTGATATTCCCACATCTTTACCTCCAAAGGGAACAGAGGCGTACTAAAATGTCACTTGCCATTTACAAAAATGCTAAAATCTAAATAAGGACCTCTTCTTCTTCTTAGCCTTATTCCCAATATTATTTGTGGTCGGCTACTAGTTCAACCAGTTTTACCTAAATATCAGTTTTTAAACGGAGCGACTGGCATCGGACCTCCGCAACCCTAAGGGAAAACTGAAATTCGAAGGTTGAACTGTTCATCAGTAAATTTGAAATATATATTTATATTTATAAAGATCTTTTCTTTATGTAGACAAAATTAATTTTTTTCAATATTTAATATATAAAGTTCTCGTGTCACGGCGTTTGTTATCAAATTCCAACGGCTGTATCAATTTGTAAGACATTTTGTCTGCTTAACTGGTAGGTCTGAGAATCGGCCAACATCTATTTTCATACATCTAGGACGTGAGAGGAGCCGCGAGCATCTACCAGTTAAAAAATATCCCTAAGTGCTACCTAAATTTCTAAGTGGCCTCTTATATTAAGGGGACGTTGGTGATAATGACTTGACTGCCTGTGTTTCAATTGTGCTCGGCTCCTATGAGTTTAAGGGGGATGTTATCTTAGCAAAACACACATATAAAAAAAAACTAATATTATAAAAGCCAAAGTTTGTGAGTATGTATGAATGTATGTGTATATTTGTTGCTCTTTCACGCAAAAACTACTGAACGGATTTGGATGAAACTTTACAGTAATATAGCTTATATATCAGAATAACACATAGGCTACTTTTTACTGCAATAATCGAGATACACGGGCGAAAGGTGATTATAAAAATACATAAATCGTAGATGTCAAAATGTATCACTGTTTATCTCCTGTCAAAACTTCACAAGTTGCTAGGCATAACACACTTGCATAGCAACCATAATGATAGTTTGTAAATGGCTAAAATACGCGGGTAACACCGCGGGGCGCAACTTGTATATATATAAATATTGGATAGTCAACATTGTACCTTTATACCTAAAGAGGTTCTGTTAAAGCTTAATAAATAAAAGTGCAGATTATACAATGAAAGAAAGAGACAGATATATATATCTTCTATGTGTGTGAGGAGTGAGGTCCCTCAGTAGTCAGAGAGTCAAAATAGTGCGAAGCCTCTTCAAGGTACAAAAGGAAATACTTGTGTTATTCTGCCGATGCCCCTGTAAAGAAAGATTTAATAAATAAATAAATATTTCGGACACCTTACACACAACGCCATCTAGTCACAAACTAAGCAGAGCTTAAACATACTTTTTTTTGTAATAATACATAGAAAACACACAAACTCCAAAACAAATATTCGCGGATCACACAAACATTTAGTCCGACCAGGGAATCGAACCCGATACCTCTTGATAAGCAGCCGCATACGCCAACCACTGCGTCATCGGTTATATTAATAGGTCATTTTATAAATAACTAGCTAAGTCCTGCAGTTGTTGCTGAAAATCGCGAGTAACGCACCGGAACACAGGTAGTCTTTCTTTTTCTTTTTTATATTTAATATTACCAAACTGACTTTATGGGTCACCATGCAACATTGCTTACCCTTACAATGCGGATGGAGACCCTTGCTCCTTAATCATGCTTTCCATCAGGTAGAGTAGAGTCAGGTAGGTATAAACAGGGGGGTGTCACTCCGCACTTTAGGTATAGCCAGCCGCTTGCCTGCCTGCCCGCGCAGGCCATTCCGGTGGGTGTCGCTTACGCACGATACGCGTCACGTTCGTCAGAACAGATAAGAGTTACACGATAGAAAGAGACGCAATTGTAGGTAAATATATTCGTAGAAGCTTCGGCGGCTGTGCAATCTGAATTGAACTTTATGTTATAACACCAAGAGTCCCTATTTCTTTAATTTACTTTTCGGAGTGAGTCTTCTGTACGGGTACTATTATGTATTCTGTGGTATAAATTAAAAAAAAAACTGAATTTTACAATGAATATTCATGCTTTCCATAAGGCAGAGTGGAGTCACTATTTCAGGCTATAAAAGACATACCTGGTGCCAAGTCCTGCTGTGAAGAGAAGTCGCCTGCCCCTCACCAGGTACTCCGGACAGCGAACGAACCTGAACACCACCGACGCTGACTCGTCTGCTCGTAGAACTGCATTCAGAGTCATTATACCCTGGGAACAAGAAACGGGGCCTTAACACTTTGAAATGAATTAAAAATATAGAATACGTATATAATTATGGTTGCTATGCAAGTGTGTTATACATAGCAACCTGTGAAGTTTTGACAGGAGATAAACAGTGATACATTTTGACATCTACGATTTATGTATTTTTATAATCACCTAGTTTTCGCCCGTGTATCTCGATTATTGCAGTAAAAAGCCTATGTAAATAGCCTATGTGTTATTCTGATATATAAGCTATATTATTGTAAAGTTTCATCCAAATCCGTTCAGTAGTTTTTGCGTGAAAGAGCAACAAACATACATACTCACAAACTTTTGCGTTTATAATATTAGTAGGACTATGTGACCGATGCAGACCCTGACACCGTCTGCGTCTTCTATTGCCTTTAGCGTGATGGTATACTGCGTAAGTAATTTTTTTTCCCACAAAAAATTTTTTTTTTCATATGTAACCTACCAAAGTGACTCTACCCTGCCTGATGGAAAGCATGAGCAGAATCCAAAAGTGGGGGAAACCACACATCATTGCTGCAAATGCAGACATTAAAGTGTGGCGGCCCCCACTATGGCGGCTTAGTTAGATGCTTTTTCACGCCCCGCTTAAAGGACCCGGGATCATAGTGGGAAGGAAACACGTGAGCTGGTAGTGAGTTCCAGATTTTGACTGCTCGGCACAAGATGGTTATTTTGTTTAAAAAAATTGCTTGCTGTTCCCAACCCGCATTCGACCAGCGTGGGGACGTATGGCGTTAACCCTCTGCTGAGAGGAGATCCTAGCCCAGCAGTGGGAAGTATTGAGTTGTTGACGATAAAGGGTTATAATGAGCCAAACTTAAAAGATTAAAAAACTTTTAAAGGGGAACAATTCTATCATACATTTCTTTTTATTGATGCCTACCAATGTGACTCCACCCTGCCTGATGGTAAGCATGAATAGAATCCAAGAGTGGGGGCCACCACACTGCCCGCGATGAAGAAGTATGGCGATGCTGACCCAAACTATGGCGGCTTTGTGAAATGCTTTTTCACACCCCTCTTAAAGGACCCAGGATCATAATGGGAAAGAAACACGTGAGATGGTAGTGAGTTCCAGTTTTTAACCGCTCGGCACAGTAAAGAAGAGCTAAACCGTTTAGTTCTAGTGCGTATTTCTACCACTCTAAAGCTGGGATCAGTTGGAAGAGCTCATCAGAACACTCCCCATGGTAAGAGCGACAGAGGACTGCAATAGTAGCGATATCTCTTCGCATCTGCAAAGGAGCGAGGAACTCGGAGGCTTCATAATTAGGAAGCTATCAAGAGGAAAAAGAAAGCTTCGATTTTGAAACATTTTTCATTGGGACTCTGTTCATATTGGTCTTAGCAAGATGGACTGAAGACCATCCTAATAATGACAGTATTCTTGCTGTCGTATTTCGTTGGTGAGTGTGAGACCGGAGGCCCAATCATTCTGCATCATTCTCCTCGCCTTAGGAGGCCGGGAGAATGAAGCAGAATTTTCTGACCAGGCCGCCATGAGGATGGTTGCCCCTACTCCTGGATTCTACTCATGCTTTCCATCAGGCAGAGTAGAGTCACCATGGTAGGCCTACATAAAAAAAAATGTCTTCTTCGATATTTTTTTTTTTTAATATTTTTATTTTTAAATATTTTTTTTTTTAAATATTTTTTTTTTTAAATAATTTTTTTTTTAAATATTTTTGGACATCTTACACACAACATCATCTAGTCCCAAAGTAAGCAGAGCTTGTGTTATGGGTACTAAACAACTGATATAAATACATAAACATACTTTTTTTTTGTTAATAGATACATATTATACATAGAAAAACACTCAGACTCAGAAACAAATAATTGTGGATCACACAAATATTTGGTTCCACCCGGGAATCGAACCCGAGACCTCTTGATCAGCAGCCACATACGCTAACCACTAGACCAACAAGGCAGTCGATTTCTAACACTGAAATAATTATACAAATCAGACCAGTAATTCCTGAGATTAGCGCGTTGAAACAAACAAACAAACCTTTCAGTTTTATAATGTGAAGTGTATAATTACCTCTATTATAGCTGTCTGCCGTACGTTGCCCACATGTACTGTGCATTGAAACCCGGGATAGATGGCGGTGGAGTGCCGAAGGACTTGTACTGTAGCCTGAAAATAATAATAATAATAATATACATTTATTAAGACAAAGTCCGTGTGGTGACGGATAAAGAATACAGAGTGTCACCACCCCTATTCATCCCGCGGGTGTCGTAAAAGGCGACTAAGGGATAAACTACGCAAGACAACATCAATGCAAAGAGAAGGAAAACTTGAAACCAACCCTATACCAACACGTCTGGCCAGCGTGGTATAGTAGGCCAATACCTCCTTTTTAAAGAGAAGCCTATGGCCAGCAGTGGATTGTTAAAGGCTGTCGATGATGATGATGATGAAGACAAAGATCTACAGTATTCCAATACACAGTCAACATTATATACTATTTTTCCCACATAAAAAAAATATTGCCTCTTAAACTAGGTGAAATCCCTGTACCCTAAGAGAAAGTGTTCAGCCTTACAGATTTCGTATAACTATTGCTATGTTACAAAATATAACAAAAAAAATGCATTTATCTAAGGTACTACTATCTTAGGTGGTTTAGTATGTATGTGTATGTGTGTATGTATGTGTATGTGTGTGTGTATGTGTGTGTGTGTGTGTGTGTGTGTATGTATGTATGTGTGTGTGTGTGTATGTGTATGCGTGTGTATGTTATGTTTTTTTTTCTCGCGTCTACCCCATTGTGTGGGGTATCAATAGATAGGTCTTTTAAAAACTTGTAGAGATTACTCAGACAATTTTTATACTATGCTTCCTTGGAAAACTTCGTACAAAAATAACGAAACAATAAGTATACATAACAATTATCTATTGGACATGACTTTAAATACATGTGCCATTATGGATGACTACTACCTTAATCTATGCGTGGCCTGACACACACTTGGCCGATTTTTTACCTGTATATTTGCATTCCACAAAAGCTACGAGCCCGCGCGGTAAGTCCGTTGTCTATATCTTACCTGGAAGTAAATACACCCTCTCGGGTCGTTTGGGTCCTCTAGGATCACTTTGTCACTGCACAGGCACTCCATGCAATCCTGTAAATTATATTCTCGTTTTAGTAATCTGATACTACATCGTTTTAGAAACCTTCAAGTAATTTTTGACGGAATTAGGATAAAGAGAAACATTCCTATTCATCTTATGCGTGTTATTCCTACGTCATATATTGTATAAAGTAATTGATGGAATTTCTAAAGAGATATGCTTGGTCAGCATATATCAGATACTAGCTGCGCCCCGCGGTGTTACCCGCGTATTTTCGGGAAACTATAATTATGGTTGCTATGCAAGTGTGTTATGCATAGCAACCTGTGAAGTTTTGACAGGAGATAAACAGTGATGCATTTTGACATCTACGATTTATGTATTTTTATAATCTATATATAAAATAGATCTCGATTATTACAGTAAAGAGTATCCTATATGTTATTCTGATATATAAGCTATATTACTGTAAAGTTTCATCCAAATCCGTTCAGTAGTTTGTGCGTGAAAGAGCAACAAACATACATACACACATACATACTCACAAACTTTCGAGTTTATAATATTAATAGGATGAGTATATTATCGAGCACGTAGAATTGGCAGTCATTTACTCGTTGAGATCAAGACGTGATTATATGCAATGTAGCGAAAGGTTATAGATTAAATAATATAGCTGTAAGAGCAAAACATAACCCATACCATATTCATACCTTAGTAAGTTATGTTAGAATAATAATCCAGTACTTAAATGACTTAAACGACGTTGATTTAGTGGTCGGCGTATGCGGTTGCTGAACAAGAGGTCTCGGGTTCGATTCCCGGGTCGGTTCAGATATTTGTGTGATCCACAAGTATTTGTTTCGGAGTCTGGGTGTTTTCTATGTATAATATGTATTTACAAAAATGAAAAGTATGTTTATGTATTTATATCAGTTGTTTAGTACCCATAATACAAGCTCTGCTTAGTTTGGGACTAGATGATGTTGTGTGTAAGATTTCCGATGTCCGAAAAATATTTATTTTTCATCATTCTCCCGACCTCCGGATGATGAGAGTTAATGATGCAGAAATATCTGCCAAGGCCACCATGGTATGGGTCTATTCTAAAATACTGCATTGCCTACCCTCACAATGAGGATGGTGACCCCTACTCCTGGATTTACTCATACTTTCTATTAGAGAAGTCACTTTGATAAAAAAAACTAACTTATAATATCCCTCTCAACGTCCGTTCGCTTCGTCCGATCACACTTTTCGTAACGCTCGCGTCACACTTTTCGTAACGCTCGAGTCACGCTTTCATTTACTTCCTAAATTTTATACAAGTTTAACTTTAAAATTACTCACCTGTTCAAAAGTATTCGCTTCAATATCGACGATATCCTTGCTGAGACACTCTTCAACTTTCGCAATGTCTTGTAACAAATTCTTGTTTCTTTTTATATTCTTGCGAGATTTCGTTTTGTCCGTTATGTTTTGTTCTATCATTTTTTTTATCTGAAACAAACAAAACATTTATATGTAAAAGAAAGGTGAAATGGCAAAAAAAATTACTGCCTTGTTGGTCTAGTGGTTAACGATATGCGGCTGCTGATTTCTCGGGTTCGACTCCCAGGTCGGACCAAATATTTGTGTGATCCACAAATATTTGTTTCGGAGTTTGGGTGTTTTCAATGTATAATATGTATGTATTTACAAAACAAAAAAATATGTTTATGTATTTATATCAGTTCTGTTCTGGTTAGTTTGGGACTAGATGGCGTTGTGTGTAAAATGTTCGAAATTTTTTTTTTTTTTTAAAGACAACTCCTGCATTAGGAATATAAATTCCTGTGTCGCGGGGGACTTTACAAACATACATGAAATGGACACAAAGAACACCCAGACTCAGAACAACAAATTGTGAATCACACAAAGTGTTGTCCTACGTAGGATTTGAACCCACGACACTTGGCGTAGTAGGTAGCGGCGTGGCGACCGCTTAAGCCACTAGGCCAACCGTGCAGCCAAAGTTTGGTGTCAAGTTTTTTATTTTTAATCTCTCTAAGCTCCAGCACAAGCATCAGTTTTTAAATACATAAAGAATTTTGAAACTTAGTTCATTCAATCCAAAGTTGATGATCGATGACGCAGTTGTTGGCATATGTGACTCCTGATCAAGAGGTCTCGAACTCGATTCCCAAGATGAACCAAATTTTTTTTTTATAGTTGGTGTTTTCAATGTATAATATGTATGTATTATATAATATATATGTAAAAAAATATGTTTATGTATGCACAGTACCCATTTTTTTTTATGTGTGGAAAATCATGGACCCTCACCCCACCGGGAGTTACGGCGGAGTGGTGTGTCGGACTTGAACCGACTATAAACCACAAAGTGTGCCCTCTCTGCGCTTCTCTTTTTAGGAGGAGGAGAAGTCCAGGGTGAGATCTCCTTCTGGACTCCCCCAGCGCCTGCCCGCTCCTGTTGCGGGCTCCGTCTTTTGTAGACCCTCTATTGAGGGGCGTCCGGCACACACCGACGCCGCTCCCTCGCGGCTGGCCAACTAATGCGGGTGGAATGAAAACCCGTCCCGTCCACCCGCAGCTACATGTACAGTACCTATAGTACAAGGTCTCTTAATTTGTGACTAGATGGTGTTGTGTGGAAGATGTCCGAAATATTTATTTATTTAATGTAATGAGTAATGAAGAGCAGTAGACAGTATAGGAGGTGTTGTAGAGGAGCTGACCTGTCGTCGCTTGCAGGCGCCTGGCGGGCAGGCTCCGAAGGCTGGCAGGGCGGGGCGTGTGCGGGGGGGTCGCGGGCGGGGGCGGAGCAGCACGCTGCCGGGCCGGGGCGCGCCCCCCGCCAGCCCCACGCTGGCACAGGCCCCAGCCCGGACCGACCCCACGGGCGCGCGGTTGCGGTAGATACTGCGGACCACAACCGGCGCGAAGGACCCGTCCTCCAATGGACCTGCCCCCAAAAGTGTATTCCTTTAATACATCACATGAAACTGGTAATGCCATGTATTGAGGATAAAATTAAATATAAATTTGGTTTCATAGTATTTTAATATAACTTTCAATGGTCCACTAAGCACCCCGGTCGGGTCCATTACTAGTCGGTACTCACCAAGAATGACGGTATCCCCTTCACACAGGAATCCTTTAGCCAGTAGACCGCCCACAACAGGCGAAGTGCTATCACCGACGTGGAAAATCTCATCTATTTGGAACTCGCAGCCATCATCCTGAAAAAAAATTATATTCAGGCCATTATAATGATACTTGACAAACCAAGAACCAACTAAAAAGTACCAGGGAGACACTGATATCAATTAAAAAGTACCAGGGCGCCAGAAAAGTGAAGGAATTAATTTACATTGTTGGTTCAATGAGCGGCGACGTGTTCAGGCAGACTTATGGGCCCGGTTAACTATCAAATTTGTTTGACAAATTTACGTGTTTGTCAAATTATTTGGTCGTGTGCTGCTGTGTTTGACGCGTTTGTCAAACAAATTTGATCGTTTACAGCGCTCTTTTGACGTAAACGTGATGTTTTACTAACAAATTTGTCAAACAAATTTGATCGTTTACCGGGCCCTTTTGGGCCCAGAGGTAAACGACTGAGCTTATACGGTAAACGAATGAGATATTTCCTTCTCCAAGTTCATGTATATCAAGGTTTTGGGAGAAGTTACTAGGCTAGCATAAAATATAGCAAGTACTTGTTGTATAAATCAAAATCGTTCAAACCAAGTACAATTAAAAAGTACCAGGGCGTCATTAAAGTGAAGGAGCAAACTTACATCGTCGGTTCGATGAGCGGCCACGTGTTCAGGAGGTCGTAGGGCCAGGAGGTAAGCATGTAATGCGCTTAAGCCGTTCCCTTTGACACAGCTCACTGGAAAAACTGGTATAATTTCTGATTCCGAACACCTGCAAAAAAGATTTTTTTTAGATAACTAATAAAAATATTTTAGGATATCTGAAACACAACGCCATCTAGTTCCAAACAAAGCAAAGCTTTTACTTTAACAGCAAAGTTGACTTAACAGTCTCTCCTCAGCTCTCTGCCAATGAAAGCTCATTGTCTTTCTGTATGTTTGTTCCGGGTAATCTATGGAACTGCTGAACAGATGTTGAAGGGACTTTCTTTTGCAGATAGGTGTTCGCGATAGGAACAAAGAAAAAATAATTGCTTTACAATAAACTATATTGGACAAAACTATACAGAGACTAGATGACCCAGCGAACTTCGTACCGCCCAACTTTAAAATTCCAGAACTTGATCGCAGCGCCACCTACCGGGTCCAATTGTAAATCTAAACCATTCCCAGATCCCCTTGAACACACACAAAAAATTTCATCAAAATCGGTCCAGTCGTTTGAGAGAAGTTCAGTGACATACACACTCACAGAAGAATTATATATATTAAGATATGCGTGCTGCGTGTTAACATTACAAGGTTTTAGTTAGAAATGTTCTAGAAGAAAGATGGAGGCCCGTAGAAGCCTCCCCGTTGGTCGGCAAAGTATCACGTCATTTCTTCCGTTACTGATTGGTGGCGAGGTGGCGACAACATTATAGCGGATCGTAGAAGCGTCCGCATTGGATGATACAAGTGACGCATCTCAGTAGCAGCCCTCTGATTGGTTGCGCAGTGGCGCAAACAATATGTTAGTATTTCAACTAGAAGAAGTTTTATCTAAAATATTTCAACTAGTAATTCAATAAAATAAATCACTTACTCATCTTTGACGTCGTGCTTGTTGTCCAATGAATCTATGATAAGGTTCTGCGGCGCGACGCAATTCCTCGCCAAGTTTTCGTCCGTTATTAGAAGAGGTTTCTAAAACAATAAGAATACATTAAGTATAATTTCCAAATTAAAACATGGGGCATCAATTCTGAGCCACCCATTATCGCTTCTATTTAACCAAATACTAGATACCGCTACCACTCCGTCACAATGGAGTAACTCGAATATTATACTAATATATAAGAAAGGAAACCCCAAAAACATCTCAAACTATAGACCTATAAGTTTACTACCAAGTCTCTGTAAATTGTTCGCAACAATAATTGAAAAGCGTATAAGCACCACCGTACATAAACTCCAACCTGTTGAACAAGCTGGCTTTCGTAAAGGATTCTCTACAGTGGACCATATACACACTCTAGAGCTATTGATAGAAAAATACTTAGAACAACAAGTTCCACTGTATATCGCCTTCATAGACTATCAAAAGGCCTTTGACACTATACTACACTCGAGTATCTGGGAAGCGCTCAGAACACAAAACGTAGAAAATCAATATATAGAAGTTCTGAAAAACATCTATCAGAAATGTACGAGCAAGGTCAAACTGGAAGTCTCAGGGCCACAAATACCTATACAAAGAGGAGTGAGACAGGGAGACCCACTGTCCCCAACACTTTTTATCTCAGTGCTAGAAAACGTCTTTAGGCAGTTAGACTGGAATCGTCAAGGCATACTTATAAAAGACACTTACTTAAACCACCTAAGGTTCGCGGACGACATAGCTATAGTATCTGAAAGCTCTAGCCAATTAAGCTACATGATCCAAACACTCCACTCGCTAAGCAAACAGGTAGGCCTCGAAATGAACTGGTCAAAAACCAAAATCATGTCCAACAGCATACAAAGCCCTATAAGCGTTAACAACGTACCACTCGACTATGTGACGGATTATATTTACCTAGGGAAACGAATATCATTCGACAAGAACAGAAATGTTACAGAAGTAGATCGTAGAGTCAAACAAGCATGGAATAAATACTGGAGTCTAAGCGAAGTTTTTAAAAGTGACCTCCCAGTAGAACTGAAAAAGAAAGTGATGGACTCAAATCTACTACCTAGCCTGACATACGCATGCCAAACATGGACATTTAACAACATTGTCAAAAATAAAATTACTACATGCCAGAGGGCCATGGAGCGCAGTATGCTTAACATAAAAAAGCAACATAGAGTCCGTCATACAAAAATAAGATCATCATCAAAAGTAATTGATGCACTTACGCACGCAAAAAAACTTAAGTGGAAATGGGCAGGCCACGTCGCCAGACTACAAAACAATAGATGGGCAAAAAAACTGACTTCCTGGAAAGGTCCGCTTGGGAAACGTAAACGCGGTAGACCACACGCTCGATGGGAAGACGAAATCTCACATGTAGCTGGAAAAAAATGGCTCGAAATCGCGAAGAACAAAGATACTTGGCACTCTCTGGAGGAGGCCTTCACCTCAGGGGTTCTCTAATTAATTATATAGCACTTTACTATTGTTTATTTACTTTTGATGTGAAACATCTATAGGCGCACGTATGTGAAACATGATATAGACGCACGTAAAATAGATTTCTGGCCTGGCGACTGGCGACGCGTCGCCACGGCACGCTATACGATGGTATATATATACAGTCTATATGCAGTAGTGTGTACGGTGTACACACTACTGCATATAGACTACTATTTTAATAATTAGTAATATTTTATTTTATCATTATGACATATTTAGTTCCTATTACAATATGTTCTTTTCTGCATATTACTTTTACAAAATAATGGCGATGTTTCACATCTGCCAGGCGTCCCGTGACGGCTCACATTTTTTATAAAAAAAAAAGTATGTTTATGTATTTATATCAGTTGTCTAGTACCCATACTACAAGCTCTGCTTAGTTTGGGACTAGATGATATTGTGTCTAAGATGTCCGAAATATTTATTTTAACTATGTTTAATTTTAATTAAGAGAAATATAAGGCTTTTTTATTTTTTATTTTTATTATTTTATTAAGTATAATTTCTATAAGCATTCACAGTCAAGTGGCCATAGGTGATAGGAAGCAACGACGGCGCGGTCAGAGCTAGATGGGTAACCGTTTGTGGCATGATATAATTTTAAGCCTACCAAAGTAACTACACTGCCTGATGGAAAGCATGAGTAGAACCCAGAAGTAGGGGTCACCATCCTCATTGTGAGGGTATGGTGATCTATACCATGGCCTGGTCATGATTGGGCCTCCGGTCTTACTCTCACCAACGAAATACGACAGCTCTCCTTAAAGAGGAGGTATTGGCCTACTATACCACGCTGGCCAGACGGGTTGGTATAGGGTTGGTTTCAAGTTTTCCTTCTCTTTGCATTGATGTTGTCTTGCGTAGTTTATCCCTTAGTCGCCTTTTACGACACCCGCGGGATGAATAGGGGTGGTGACACTCATCACACGGACGGTTGTTATCATAAGTTAACAGTCGTGAAAATTATTTGGAAGCCTTTGGGCGGCTTAAAAATATCCAACGACAAGATTTACCTAGCCACATTGTCCGGCACTGGGCCAGAGTGGAGACTTATAGCCTTAACTCTCTCCTGAGAGAAGACCAGACCCAGCAGTGGGACGTTATGATGATGATTCGATTGCTCGGGTACCAGGGCGCCATAATATTTAAAGAGTTACCTTATTAGTCGGTGCTAGGAGTTCCGCCAGCCTGTCCAGTAGACTCTTGACGGCCGTAGTGGAAATATCACACTTGCTGATCACCGCGAAGAACGGAAGGTCCAGAGCTGATAGTAGACTTATGTGTTCTTCTGTTATTGGTATGATGCCGGCTGTGGCCGAAATCTGAATAGAAAAGAAGGAATTTTAGTGGACCCCTGGTAATACGACTAACGTGTGGCGACTTCCACATACAGCGCAAGCGAAAACATACAACAGCGCCATCTACCGAAGAAACACTGAACCATGAAGAAAACACGGAATGATCTATACTGAGAAAATGTTAATTCTGAATCGCGATAGTGAAAATTCTCGCGCCGATTAACATATATACAACATCCCAACATCAATCGTTGGGCAGTGGCCAACCAGGTATGATCACCTCGCCTGGTCGGAGGATCCTCCCTTTGTGATGGAGCAACACGACACCCGTTCCTCTACAAACGCTTTGCAAGCCATTGGTAGTGATTATTCTCTTATTAACATCACCAAATTAAAGTTGACTAAAATTAGTTGTAGTACGTGGGTAGTACCTAAACTTTAAGAGAAATCTAAGCACTTAGTTGTCCCCTAAAGGTTGATGAAGGGTTTTTTTTATATTCAAGCCTACCAAAGCATGAGCAGAATCCAGGAGTAGGGGCCACCATTCACATTGTGAAGGTAGGCAATGCACCATGGTGACCCGTACCATGGCCTGGTCAGATAATTCTGTATCATTCTCCCGACCTCCTTAGGCCAGGTAAATGATGCAGAATGATTGGGCCTCGGGTCTCACACTCACCAACGAAATACGACAGCAAGAAGCAAGCAAGTTGGTTGATTGGCTGAGATCAAATAATCTGGCAATAAACCTCAGTAAGACTAGTTTTATGGTATTTCGAAATAGGGTTAGACCTCAAATTGACGTAAAAATCAAATATGAGGGTACAGAAATAGAAGAAGTCAATACTGTGAAGTTTCTAGGATTAACAATGGATAGTAGTTTGAACTGGAAATACCATATAGAAAAGGTATGCACGACACTCAATAAAGTTTCATACGCATTGTATATGTTGGCAAAATCAGTTAGTGTCCCTACTGTTTTAACTGCTTATCATGCTTACGCAGAGTCTATAATACGTTATGGTATCATATTTTGGGGAAACTCCACGGACTGGGATATGATATTCAAAGCTCAAAAGCAATGTATCAGATCCATATGTAAAATTAGGAACAGAGACAGCTGTAGGGAACATTTTGTTAATTTAAAGATATTAACTGTACCAAGCATGTATATCTTTGAAGTTGCCATTTTTGTAAAGAAAAATACACAATTATTTGAACATCTACAGAGTACTCGGCATAAACATAAAATAAAAACCATGTACAATACCACTGCCCTTATGAACAAAAGTGTTCTCTGCATGACTTCAACAATTTATAATAAGCTGCCAGCTGATTTATGTAACACTCAAAATTTATATGAGTTTAAAGGTAAATTAAAAACCATTTTGTTGCAAAAGGCATATTATAGTGTTAAGGAATATCTAGAAGATAAATGTGTTGACACGATCTAATTGACGTTCTTATATTGGTTTTTTGACTCATTGACTTTTGTCTTTTCTTTTAACTTTTGTCATGATTTGTTGAGGTTGACTTTGAATGTAATTTATTATTTATTTTTTTCTTGTGTGACCATTTAATTGTGACCAATATAATTTAAGAAATATTTGCATGCCTAGAGGTAGAATGTGGCTGTTCCGTTATTATATTGTAACATCTGATTGTAAGACCCATATTCGCAAATAAATATTGATTGATTGATTGATTGATTGAAGAATGCTGTCATTATGTCGGTTGTCTTCTGTGTGAGGGTAGTACTGCCCCGGTCGAGACGACACATACGTGCTGAAATCAGCGTGAGGTCTTTTCTTTTTCTTGGATCTGAGGATCTTTAAGAGGTCCTTTAGGGGACGATAGAGAAAATGGTCATTAGTCGTCTATAAGACCAATAACCTCTTTTCTAAGAAGAAGAAGGGCTATTTAAGATAAAAGAAATCTTTTAAAAAATCAATAATTATTATTAAACTTACCACTAGCATGGCGTAATGCGGAGAATACCCGGTCAATCCGTGTAGTGTAGTCCTCTGATACTTGCTGTGTCCGGCTAGATCTAAGAACGACACTAGCTTGGCACTCCTCTCGCCTATCCTCTCTGCTGTCATCAGCTCTGAACATCCGTAATTTACTACATTACCCTGGAATAGAAATAGGCTGGTGTTTAGTTCGCTCTTGTTGGAATAGAAGTCTGCGTATGCGGCTGCTGATCAAGAGGTTTCCAGTTCGATTACCGGGTCTGACCAAATGTTTGCATAATCTGCAAATATTTGTTTCGGAGGTTTCTATGTATGTATGCGCACAATTTTTTTTTCGGACATCTTACACACAACGTCATCTAGTCCCAAACTAAGCAGAGCTTGTATTATGGGTACTAAACAACTGATATAAATACATAAACATACTTTTATTTTTATTATTTTAAATACATACACATTATAAATAGAAAAACACCCGTTTGGTTCGACCCGGGAATCGAACCGGAGACCTCTTGATCAGCAGTTGCATACGCTAACCACTAGACCAACAAGGCATTTAATCCGATTTTGACTTAAAGTAACTTAGGCAACTTAGTTCTTAGACTAACATCGCTTCACAGTTTTACTTGCGATTTACAAACAATAAGTAATTAGTGTTTATATGACTGCCTCGTTGGTTTAGTGGTTAGCGTATGCGATTGCTAATCAAGAGGTCTCGGGTTCAAATCCCGGGTCGGGCCAAAAAGTGTTGTTGGGTTTTCTTACAGCAAATTCTTAATAGCAGCCGGGAGATTGGAAGATACACGCCTTAGAGAGCACTTTAAGCCGTCGGTCCCGGTTGTCATGAACATCTATGGCAATCGTTATTGGGAAGTCAGTGCCCTCAAATATATTGACAACTAGTTCATGGAATAAAAAAACTAAATAAAAAAAAGAAGAAGAATCTAGAATGACTGTGTTGTCCAGGTAACGGATAACGGCCGGTGGCGGCAGCACGCATGCGCTAATCTGCCAATAGAGCACGGAGCCGCCACATCCTTGTCGCATTGCAGTCACAATCATATTCTCTATCCTTTTTTAGGGTGTTAGGTTGTTCCGTTACGGAATTTCTTGATTCGGTCGCCGCGCTCAAAGCCCGCGATAAAAGCTATGCAATAGCTTAAAAATTACCTGTGCATCAAACCCAAGTATTTCATGGCTCAGAGAAGAGGTTCTCCCACTCTTGACTTCGTGTAGATGTCGGAACATGTTTAAGCGGGCACTCCCTCGGCCGTTGTCAAGTTCACCTAAAAATAGACTTAACGGTTGAGTAAATAAGGTACATTTATGTTTGACATTTAATGCAGAGGGTCAGTACTGCTGTTGGGGACGCATCGTCATTGTTTGTGATGGGAGGATCACCAATAAATAATGATTATGTGAATCTTAAATTTAATAATTTTGGCAGAAATGCGAGGGTTGAAAAGGTAATTAGGGGTTTTGACAGTAATGAGGGGTTTGTCGCGGTACTAAGAGGGTTTTTTTTGATCATCATAAGGGTGTTGTGGGGATTGATGGTGAAGTGAGAGATTGTCAGCATAGTTAGGTTAGGTCGGGGTAGTGAGGGGATTGTCGGGGTAGTGAGGAGGTTATCGGGGTTATGAAGGGGTGGTGGCGGTAATGAAGGATCTGTGACACTAAGAGTGGTTTGTGGGGGGGTAATGAGAGGCTTGTCGGGGTAATAAGGGGGTTGTTGGGGTAATGAGTGGTTTGTTGGGGGTAATGAAAGGCTTGTCGGGGTAATAAGGGGGTTGTTGGGGTAATGAGAGGATTATGGGGGTAATTTAAGGGTTGTGGGGGTAATAGGAGGATGATGAGGGTGTTGTGGTAGTAATAAGACGGTTGTGGTATTGATGAGAGGGGCAAGAAGTGACGGGGAGGAAAAGCAACAAACCTTGTGTCAGTACACCAATGAGGGTGGACTTGCCAGCTTCGTTGGCGCCCATCACAGCCACTCGCAGCTCCACGCTTTGCTTGGGGTCTGGTAACTGGAACAACATTTCATATTTCTAACTATCTTTCTAAAATCCACTATCAAAAATAAAATAAAAAAAATACTATCTTATTAATGACAGCATTCCTGCTGTCGTATTTTCGTTGGTGAGTGTGAGACCGGAGGCCGAATCATTCTGCATCATTCTCTCAGCCTCAGAATGATGCAGAAACAACTGACCAGGCTACCATGGTATGGGTCACCATGCTGTATTGCCTACCCTCACAAAGAGTATGATTATCCCTACTCCTGGATTCTACTCATGCTTTCCATCAGGCAGAGTAGTCACTATGGTCGACTTAAATATAAAAAAAAAACGCTAACTAACCGCCATTTCGGTGGTGATATTAACGTCAGAACAACTATTCATTAAATGCATTTGTAAGTACATACAATATATACATCAAATCAAATTCACATCACACCAAATCTTAATAAAAATTTAGCAATTTTGTCTGTCCGTCTGTTTGTTCCAGCTTCACAGGCAGGCAGCTGATGATTTATAAAGTAAATTAGACTACTTTTTATACTAGCTTCGCCCGGCAGCGTATTTCGCAGATAAAACCGAGGGAACCTGCTAGTTTAATTTTTATTTAATTTCATCACAGGTACCAGGAGGATAGATACATAAAAGAGATGTACAATACTGTAGTATAATTATCCCACTATATTGTCGGCTCACAGTCGACGCGCGCCCACTCGCTTTCGGTCGCTAACGAGTGAATGAATAACTTAGTGACACCTCATTCATTCACAGTGAATTAGTGAATGAATAACTCAGTGACACCTCATTCATTCACAGTGAATGAGAGAATGAATAACTCACTGACACATACACTACAAATACCTTTCTAATATAAACTTCAGCGACTGCCCTGTGGGGCGCCACCCTCCGAGCGGTGACGTGCGTGAGGGTGGCCCCTATGGCGTGGGCCATCCGCCGCAGCGACACCAGCGACGACCTCAGGGCTCTGGCTCGCAGGCCCACTAGGGCTCCGCAGTCTCGGACCCCCACCACGTATACTGCACTACCGCCTCCTGAACGGAGACGCCATTTTAACTGTAAAAATAAGCATTAAATGTAATACTTGTACGTATATATACATATGTGTTTGTACGTGTACGTGCAAGTATAAATAAATATTTCACACACACAACGACATCTAGTCCCCAAACTAAGCAGAGCTTATATTATGAGTACTAGACAACTGATATAAATACATAAACATACTTTTTTTTTGTAAATACATGCATATTATACATAGAAAACACCCAGACTCCAAAATAAATATTTGAGACCTCTTCACGCTGACCCAGTGGTCCAGTGGACCAATAAGGCAGTCAAAAAATGTGTATGTATATGTGTGTGTAGGTATGTGTATTCTTTTGTCGAGGTTTAGAAACTACATTTATGTATCATCAGGAGGACATGATGCTGGGACTGGAATGTGGGACTCAGATATTAATACCGACTAAAATATTCCCCTTCCATCGGCCATTGTACTGATCGGACAGCACTCTCCGATATACGATGCATGACTAGACTTCTACAGAGACGAAAATTTGAAAGAATATATTTAGAAGAGCATAGCTGAAATCATAAATAATGCAGGTGCTCCTGTCTCGGTCGCTTGTCTCTGTCGCGGCGCGAACCGCACACTTGTCGCGGTCTTCAGTCGCGGTCTCCTGTCTCTGTCGCGGCGCGAACCTTTGGGCATTACATCGTGTGTGCATGTCTCTCTCTCTCTCTCTCTCTCTCTCTCTCAGTGTGTGTGTGTGTGTGTGTGTGTGTGTGTGTGTGTGTGTGTGTGTGTGTGTGTGTGTGTGTGTGTGTGTGTGCGTGTGTATGCGTGCGAGCTTTCGTGGTTTTGCGTATGTATGTCAATTGCATTAAAATTAGAATTAGCAAACTGAGAGCGTTTATCAGTTACAGTGGAATTATAATTACTAAAATCACACTTACCTGAGTGACTAGATGCTGAAACCTCCTCTCACAGAGGGAGACCAGCTGCAATTTGTACTCGACATTACCGAACCGAGGCTCCGGCGGTAGGCTGCCGTACACCTCGTCGCCTGAGTCATCGGGCTCTGATGTTCTATTTCAAAACACATTAAATGCATCAATCAATATACAAATACTGTTTATTAGGGTTCCGTACACGTTAGGAAACCATTTCCCGTATTGGTTTAAATAGTCAATCCGCCACTTTCTACTGCGCTGATTGTTCTGAGTTCAATTCCCACATAAGATAATACTATTTCATCATCACATCTAACCCTCCACCCCCGAGGTTGCTCGGAGTCTGGGTGTTCTTTGAGTTATTTTTTATACAAGGTACAAGGAAGTGTTTTGTACAAAGGCGAGCTTTACCAAAAAATTAAGTATTCTTCTGTAGTGAATAAATAAATAAATATTTCGGACATCTTACACACAACGCCATTTAGTCCCAAACTAAGCAATGCTTATACTATGGGTAGTATAGTACCCAACTGATATAAATACATAAACATATTTTTTTTTGTAAATACATACATATTATACATAGAAAACACCCAAACTCCGAAACAAATATTTACAGATCATACAAACATTTGGTCCGACCCGGGAAGCGAACCCGAGACCTCTTGATCAGCAGCCGCATACGCTAACCACTAGACCAACAAGGCCGTCAAATAGAATATATATAAAGATAAATACTTACGAATCATTCTGATATTCCGCCATTTCATCTGAACTATAAAAAACGTCATTCTCCAATTCGTTCGCGTCAAAATCACCCGCCAAATACATATCATCTTTCAAAATAACCTTCTCCAATTTTTCAATCACATTGTACACATCTCTATCACGAAAGGTGATATCGTTCCTCAGATTCTTCATATTCTTCAAATCGTTGACATTTTTGCCAATGTTGTCATCACATACTTTTGATATTGCCGATTGGTTGTTCCAGTTTGGTTCGGTTTCTGATTCTGGTGTCCATGCTGGACTTGGTAAGTCTTTAGGGGGGGAGATTTTGTTCTTTTTTCTACGTGTTTTACGACTGGAGTTGCGCCGTTTCGGGTTTTGATTTGAATCGTTTTGATCTAAAACAATATTGTACATCTTTTTAGTTTTCTGGTACCCTGGTACTTATGTAAGTGTTATAGTGTGTTTGTATAGCTTTACCGTGATTTGGAAGGTCACTTTAAGCAGTCGATCCCGGTTGTTATCATAAGATAACAGTCGTAAAGGACTAAGGCAGGCTTAAAAACATTCAGCGGCAAGATTAAGTAGCCACAACGTGTCAGTCCCCAACCCGCACTTGGCTAGGGTGGGACCATGTGGCCTAAATTCTCTCATGAGATTAGACCTGAGCCCAGCAGTGGGACATTATGGGTTGTTAATCATGATAATGATAGTGTGAGTCTATGGTACTGTCTGGCATCGGACCTACGCATCCCTGAGGGTGAACTAAAATTCGAAGGTTGAACTAGTTGTGAGTATATTTGAGGGCACTGAGTTTCCAATAACGATTGCCATAAATGTTCATGACAACCGGGACCGACCGCTTATGTTTGTATACCGCGATACAGAATGTATATTCCTAATCATCAGCCCATCACTGTCCACTGCTGGACATAGGCCATTGCACATCACTTTGATCGATCTTGGATTTTTCGCGATTCAGCTTCTGCCAGCCATCCTGAGCAAATCGTCACTCCACCTCGCCTGTGGGCGTCCCACACTACGTTTACGAGACGCGGTCACCACTCCAGAACTCTTCTACCCCAACGGTCATCAGTTCTGCGGCTAATATGGCCAGCCCATTGCCACTTCAGCTTGCTAATAAGGTGAGCTATGTCGACGACCTTAGTTTTCTGACGGATCACGTCATTCCTGATACATTTTTTTTATAAATAAGCCTACAAATGTTACTCTACTCTGCCTGATGGAAAGCATGATTAGAATCCAGGAGTAGGGGCCACCATCTTCATTATGAGGGTAGTTAATGCAGTATGGTGAACCATACCATGGGAGCCTTAATCTGATCATCTGAATGATGCAAATTGAGGCCCCGGTCTCACACTCACCAACGAAATACTACAGCAAGAATGCTGTCATTATTAGGATGGTCTTCTGTGTGAGGGTAGTAACCGGACCATTCGTGCTGAAATCAGCGTGGCTCTACAACCTTGGAATTTACAGACAGACACTTCAAATTTATTTATATATACGGAAGATACTCACCATCCTCTTTCATATTGATTTCAATAAAGTTTTCTATATAGCTGACGTCCTTAACTAATAAATCTGTGCTGAGATCAGGTTCGCAGAGGAACGAAGACTCTTCTGGGAGGGTCTCATTCTTCCCGTTTGATTTGCGTCCTCTTCTGCGTCCTGCAATAAAATAAATAAATAAATATTTCGGACATATATAACGTCATCTAGTCCCAAACTAAGCAGAGCTTGTATTATGGGTACTAAACAACTGATATAAATACATAAACATACTTTTAGACATACATATACATAGAAAACATCCATATTTGCAGATCATACAAACATTTGGTCCGACCCAGGAATCGAACCCGAGACCTCTTAACCAGCAATTGCATACGCCAACCATTAGACCAACGGGGCAGTCAAAATTTCAAAGTTAAATTTTATTTATTTTCTTTCGCTGACCAGCGTGAGACCGGAGAGCAAGTCATTCTGCAACATTCTCCCGGTCTCCGAAGGCATCCCACTAATCCGCCATGGTGTGGGTCACCATGCTGCATTGTATGCACTCACAATGAGGATTGTGAATCCTACTCCTAGATTCTACTCATGCTTTCCATCAGGCGGAGTAGAGTCACTTTTATTTAATTTTTTTTCCGAGCCTTATTCCCAAGTTTATTTGTGGTCGGCTACTGGTTCAACCAGTTTTACCTGAATTTCAGTTTTTCCACGGAGCCACTGGTATCGGACCTCCGCTACCCTAAGGGAGAACTGATATTCGAAGATTGAACTAGTTGTCAGTATATTTGAGGGCACTGACTTCCTAATAACGATTGCCATAGATGTTCATGACAACCGGGACCGACGGCTTTACGTGCTCTCCGAGGCACGGGCGTGAATCACCGCCAAACTTTCAAAGTCCGGACAGTTATTAGGAATTTCCTAAGAAAATCCCAAAAACACTTTTGCGTCCGACCCGGTTGTATAATGTATTAAATAAATCAAATTGAAGCCTGTTTGTAATACCAAATAAACCGTTTTTAGGGTTTCGTAGTTCATGACTCGGAACCCTTATAGATTCGCCATGTCGTCCGTCCTCGACCTACCGCCCTCTAAAAGCTAAACGATTGGCACAAAAACTCTGAAAAAAATCATGATAGTAGCCCATATATTGAACTTTAAAGGAAAACTATAGCGGTTTTGATAACTTTTTTATTTTAGTAGCTATAGGGACCTAATTTATAAAATGCACTCACTAAGAAAACTTTGTACAAAAATAAAGAAATAATAAGTTAACATAACAATTATCTATTGGACACGATTTGAAATCTACCTACCATTATGTGTGACTACGGAACCCTATTCTATGCGTGGCCTGATACGTACATGGCTGAGATTTATATTTAAGACTACCAAAGTGACTCTAACTGCCTCGTTGGTCTAGTGGTTAGCGTATGCGACTGCTAATCAAGAGGTCTCGGGTTCGAATCCCGGGTCGGGCCAAAAAGTGTTTTTGGGTTTTTCTTAGGAAATTCCTAATAGCAGCCCGGAGCTTGGAAGTTTGGCGGTGATTCACGCCTCGGAGAGCACGTTAAGCCGTCGGTCCCGGTTGTCATGAACATCTATGACAATCGTTATTAGGAAGTCAGTGCCCTCAAATATACTGACAACTAGTTCAATCTTCGAATTTCAGTTCTCCCTTAGGGTTGCGGAGGTCCGATGCCAGTCGCTCCGTGGAAAAACTGATATTCAGGTAAAACCGGTTGAACTAGTAGCCGACCACAAATAATATTGGGAATAAGGCTCGGAGGATGATGATGATATGCATTATACAATGCTCCTTCTGCATGCAATAAATAATCTTTTACCTTTGGCTACATCTGGTTTCTTCTTGACGGTGTCCTGTTCAGGTTTGTGCCTGTTTTTATGTTTCTGCTTGTTCTGATTACCCTCGGAGGGGTCAAACAGACTGAAGAAGGAGTCCATGTTTCTGAAACCAAAGGACATAATCATTAAAACAAGAGTTATGACGAGTTTATACCGCACTACACTGTCGTAGGTTCAAATCCCACGGTTGTGTGTTCCAGAAATTGTTTTCCTGAGTCTGGGTGTTCTTTTTGTCCGTTTCATGTATGTTTGTAAGGTCCCCCACGACACAGGATGTATATTCCAAATGCGGGAGTTGTCTTTTTAAGAAAAAGAAAAGCAAGTTTTTGGGTATATTTGACTCAGACTTGACAGAGGTATTTTGTGTTTGTTGAATTAAATATGTTATCTGTGATTATTGTCTGTGTAAGCCTCTAGATTGTCTATGCCTCTTGGTTCGAAGATGGCTGTCTGTAACGTTGAGTATAAACTGCGCTTAGTTCTTATTAAAATAAACTAACTATCATCAAAGCACTGGCGTCTCATTTCCTAACAGTCTTAATAAAATGTAGGTAGGGTAGTTTTTTTTTAAATTACTAGTTTACCGGCTGTTATTGTTGTAAGTCGCGAGTAACGCCGAGGAGTGAAGCTAGTCTAAAAAAATAATCTAAGATCCTTTTTATGTCCAGTTAAAGTCCCATCAAAATCGCTTCAGCCGTTCCACAGGTTAGCCAGAACAAACAGAAAAAACCTTTTCACTTGATATTTTATTAATTTGTATATTTTTTTTATTTAATTTACTTAATTTAAGCAGTATGTGGCAACCCTAATACAAATTCCTTCGTGAGGTCGTTGACTCCGCCCGTTTTATCGCTATCTGCCCCAGTTACCAATTAAGAAACGCTATTTTTACTACAAACATAATTTCTAACGGCAATCGGTGAAAGCATGCGACTATTTCTAAACTTGAACCTTTTTAGGGTTCCGTAGATCATGACTCGGACCCTTATAGATTCGTCATCTCCGTCCGTGCGTGCTCGACTTACCGTCCAAACGTAGAAACTTTGAATGGATATGTATTTCTACCATGTCGACAAAGTGCTACAATACAATCATGAAAAATATTTTTATTTGGAGTAAAGTGGTGATGATTTTTTTTCTCTCTAGCCCATTGTATGGGGTATCGTCAGATAGGTCTTTTAAAAACATAGAAAGGTTGCTAGATAGAAAGGTTGGTTGATGATTTTCTGATTTAGGTATCCGTTTGCGAGTTATTTAACTTTAAAGGACATTTTCTTGCAACCCCTCCCCCAATCCCCCCCCCTGGACCCTGTTTTTACACCAAACTTTTCGTGGGTTAACGAAGGGCGTGTGTGGGACACACTAAAACCCGCGGCGGCCTACCTCGGCAGTCGGGAGGTACACCAGGAACGAATCAACATCTTCTGGTGTCCCCCCTGCCGTACCCCACCACTGTGGTACATCCTGGGGTGACTGGACTCAACCCCGGGTACGTACGTACCCTACAGTACGCTGTTGCGCCTCTCACCGCTCTTAAATTTATAGAGGTAAAACTAAACCGCCTTATTTATGTATGTATGTATGTATGATCGTGTTAGAAACGAGGTAATCCGGCAGAGAACTAAAGTTACCGACATAGCCCACAGGATTAGCAAGCTGAAGTGGTAATGGGCTTGCCATATTAGCCGCAGGATCGACAACCGTTGGGGTAAACGTGTTCTTGAGTGGAGACCGCGTCTCGGCAAACGTAGTGTAGGACGTCCACAGGCCAGGTAGAGTGATGATTTGCGCAAGGCGGCTGGCATGAGCTGGATGCGAGTAGCCGAGGATCGAACTAAGTGGCGTGCAATTGGAGAGGCCCATGTCCAACAGTGGACTGCGATAGGCTGGCGATGATGATGATTGTCTAGAGCTTTTTTTTTATTTGATGCCCACCAATGTGACTCCACTCTGCCTGCCTGCCACCATTTGTAAATCATGTTTGTACAAAGAAAACACACTGCTTTTACAAACGGCAAACAACATTGATAAAAAATCAATGGTTTTATTAGCCATTTTACAAACAACTAAAAATACATTGCCTAACTTGCGCCATAAATCAGCTGATGTTCTATTTTCAAAGTTTCCCAGATCGGAGTTTTAAAATAAATTTCTATCACTGGCATGACTTTTTTATTTATGTTGGCAATAGATTCAAAGAGAATTGGCGGGAATTTGGCTGCGATGTGACATTTAGAGATGTCATTTTTCTTGATAAAATTAATACCAGTTAGGTGCCAAATTCTTAAGAAAATGCTTACAACTTTGTATTTTATTGTATTTACTTTGGGGTTTGTAAACAAGAATACGATTTAAATATACATAAATAAATAAAATTGGAGTATCTATATATAATATCAAATGAAATTTTTTTTACTAAATGCATATCAAAGTTTATACCTGCTTAATAACCTATTGTTTTTTAAATAAGTTTTTAAAAGGAACAATTCTCTCATACATTATTTTCACGAATCTTTGACCAAGACAAGCAGCGTACGAAATGGAAGCTCTTAAACAAAAAAAAACTCCCGTCTTTAAATTATTTTTTATTTTTACTGCGCTGCTATTGGTCATAGCCGTAGCATAATGGTAAATGATAAATGATATTTATTTTTGCAAGAAAATCTTTTCAGACATTTTTAAAAGTCGGACTTTATAACTAGATGGCGCCGGCATTTCCTACGACTCACTCTGGGAAGAAACGCCGAAACAAACCACCATATTAAAGAGAACTATGTGAGTGCAGTATAGGGTCTGGGTTTGCCTTTTGAAGAAAGGACCATAGTTTTGAGTCGACCTGTCCATACAGACGGCACACGGGCCCCAGCCATCGTGTAGCCTAACCGATGTAGTCAGGATCCACAACCCGGAACACGACACTGCCGCCAGCAGGACACTTGAGTAGGCCGTGGAAACACTCAAAACCACCAGAAAATTACTAAAATATAAACTAACATTACAAGCCTATACTATACTCACATTTACAAATTTACACATAAAAAAAAACTATATAATTCAATTTCAACGGTATAGAGTCTTCCTTGATAAATGGCCTATCTAACAATGAAATAATTTTTCAAATCGGACCAGTAGTTCCTGAGAATAGAACGTTCAAACAAACTCTTCAGCTATAATATATAACTAGCTGACCCCGCGAACTTCGTACCGCCTAATAACAGTTGATTCAACGTCACTCAATTGTATTGTATTCTCGGAACCCCTCCACTAAAACTTAAACTTTATAATATGGTATTAAAGTTCAAATTCACTTTTAAGTATTATTACGAATCTTTTGCATGGGAATATAGGTATTCTTTTTAGATTTTTTTCAGACATTTTTTTATTTTTTCTCTCCGTAAGAACCATCCTCGTACTTAAAGGAATATTATAAAAAAAGAATTAGCGAAATGGGTTCAGCTGTTAGCTCGAGATTTTCGCTTAGCAACACATTCAGCGAATGATTTTTATATTATAGACTAGTTGACCCAGCGAACTTCGTACCGCCCAACTTTAAAATTCCAGAACTTGATCGCAGCGCCACCTACCGGGTCCAATTGCGAATCTAAACCATTCCTAGATCCCCTTGAACACACACAAAAAATTTCATCAAAATCTGTCCAGTCGTTTGAGAGAAGTTCAGTGACATACACACTCAAAGAAGAATTATATATATATAGATGATGGATTAAGGAAGAGGATATTATAACAAAAACTGTTTTTAACTTTAATTTCATTAAAATGTGTAGATTTTATATTAAATTATATAAAGTGAGTTATTGTTATTATTTCCTTGCAATTGTTGGACATTATAATTAAATCATTAAGGAAGATACTAAAAAAACTGTGCTTTATTAAAAAAAAATACCTCGCTCATCAACTACTAATATTTCGGATATATAAAACATAACATCATCTAGTCTTATATTAAGCAGAGCTTGTAATTGTTAATTTGATTGTCTTTATAATAGAGTGTTGTTGTCTATGGACACACACATAAAAAAAAAGCTGTACATTGCTCTTGTCTCTTCCAATAATGGCGGCAAAATGCAATGGCGTATCTCTGTAAAGCTTAATGTAAAAACCTGTGAAACCAGAATTTATCTTACCGCATAAAAAGTAGACCCAAATAATTTAATTTAATATAAGTACTGTGGGTACTAGACAACTATCCTAATACTAACCTAGCTTTATTTCGAATATCATTTTTGGTCGGCTACTAGTTCAACCGGTTTTACCTGAATGTCAGTTTTTCCACGGAACGACTGGCATCAGACCCCCGCAACTTTGAGGGCGAACTGAAATTCGAAGGTTGAACTAGTTGTCAGTGTATGTGCGACTGCTTAACGTGACCTTCGAATCATGGAAACGCTCATAAAGTCATAACATATCATGCCATAAACGATCACCCATCTAGGTACTAGCCGCACCGTTGCAAACAAACAACGAGGGTAGGCATACAATCGTTAATTGTTTCCAATCACCTAAGGCCACCTAAGGAAAAATACATTATCAGTGAAAACTTACTGTCTATAATTTTAACAAAAAGGAACCAACTTCAATGAAAAACTATTCCTAGTACCCAAATCGCGACAATATTTGAGGAGTTCCTTCGATTTCCTTGGGATCCCATCATCAGATCTCGATATGGTGACTATGGGACCACCTGTAAGCTACGCCCATTCCAATGCAAAAAGAATTTTTGAAATCGGTTCATAAGCGACGAAATTATCGCTGAACTTATATATAAAAAAAAAGAAAAAGGTTCCGACGAATTGAGAACCTCCTCCTTTTTTTTGAAGTCGGTTAAAAACTCACGTTTTTTTTTATATTTAGCCTACCAAAGTGACTCTACCCTGCCTGCATGGCGGCTTAGTGAGATGCTTTTTAACGCCCCGCTTATAGGACCCGGGATCATAGTGGGATGGAAACACGTGAGCTGGTAGTGAGTTCCAGCTTTTGATTGATCGGCATAAGAAGGAAGAGCCGAACCGTTTCGTTCTAGTGCGTATTTCCTCTATCCTAGTGAGAAGATAGAATAGATACGGCTTAGTGAGTTACAGACAGACAAGCGGATAGTAGTTTTAGTAATATGGTCACGTTAGTTACGGAACTATAAAAACCAAGTCAAGTTTTTTTTTTTTAGTTAAGCTTGTTGTTTTTATATAAGATAATTGTTAATTAAGTATGAGTAACGAACCGAGCTGCTTCGAGATATCATCTTTATATATATAATTCTTGTGTGAGTGTGTATGTCACTGAACTTCTCTCAAACGACTGGACCGATTTTGATGAATTTTTTTGTGTGTGTTCAAGGGGATCTGGGAATGGTTTAGATTTAGGTTATTTGTGTGATCCACAAATATTTGTTTCGGAGTCTGGGTGTTTTCTATGTGTATTATGAATGTTTAATGTATGTATATATGTTATATCAGTTGTTTAGTACCCAAAATACAAGCTCTGCTTAATTTGGGACTAGATGATGTTGTCTGTAAGATGTCCGAAATATTTATTTATTTATTTGCCGATCAAATAATATAATCATTCGGTCCGACCCAGGAATTGAACCTCAAGCACAGCAGTCGAATACGTTACCAGGGCGCCAATGAGACAGTCAAATCTATAATATCTTAAGATAAATGAATAAATATTTCAGACATCTTCCACACAACGCCATCTAGTCCCAAACTAAGCAGAGCTTGTATTGTGGGTACTAAACAACTGATATAAATATAAATATGTAGAGGAACGGGTGTCGTGTTCCTCCAACACAGAGGGAGGATCCTCCGACCGAGGCGAGGTGATCATGCCTGGCGGGCTACTGCCCAACAGTTGATGTTGGGATGTTGTATATATGCTAATCGGCGCGAGAATGTCTCTTTCGCGATTCAGGATTAGTAGTTACTCCGTATAGATCGTTATGTGTTTTTTTCTTCATAGTTCCGTGTTTCTTAGCTAGATGGCGCTATCCTATGTTTTCGTCGCGTTGTATGTGGAAGTCGCCACAAATACAAATAAACTTTTTTTGTGTAAATACATACTTATTTTACATAGAAAACACACAAACATTTGGTCTGACCCAGGAATCGAACCCGAGACCTCAAGCAATTAAAACTGCACCAACGAGGCAGTGAAATATATGTCTATAGATGAAACAAGTGCGCTAGAGATGCCATATTATGTTTCCTTGTCATTCATTCACAGATAGTACAAGGAGTGAGTGAATGATTGAATGAGGAGTCTGATTGACACATGCTCGTACACTACAGATGTCTTGGGAGGTCGTTTTTAGTTTTTTCAGAAGATTTCATCTCATCCACATTTTTTTATCATTAAATTCATTACGACGAAGACTTGAAGACTAGAAAACTAACTACTTGACATTGGCAGAAATAGGATACACTTTGGAGACTTCCTTTATTGGACTACTAGGCGCAGGCAAAAGTTTCATCCATACGTTGTTGACATACCCAAAAGACGAACTAAACGGTTTGACAGCTCGTTTTTAGTGAGAGTCGCCAAAGTTTGGAACGACCTGCCTGGGTCTATTTTTCCTGATGAGTTGAACTCTGGAGCCTTTAAGAGTAGAGTGAACAGGTTTCTTTTGGATGGGCGTGTACCATCTTCGTTTTCATCTACACTTTCCATCTGGTGAGATGGAAGACAAACGACTATTCCATTACAAAAAGAAAAAAAATGTTATTCGGCTGGTTGCCATTTCACCAAGAGAAGAAGATGTCTTAACATCTTCAGAAGTGGTGTAATACATGTCATTTACAAACAAAAGCTTTGAGTCATATTGGATTGCATTTTATTGGGAAAATACATTAATGTCGTATTTCATTTTCCTTCGTAAATTATTGCATCATAATATTGTTTGTATCTAAATATATGTGATCACTACCTTTAGCCCGCGTGTTGAATATCGCGGTGAATAGAAGCCTATGTGTTATTCTGATATGTAAGCTATATTATTGTGAAGTTTCATCAAAATCCATTCAGTAGTTATTGTGTAAAAGAGCCACATAAATTCATACTCACAAACTTTCGCGTTTATAATATTAGTAAGATAATAAGGAAAATCTGTTATGTAATTTTTTTAGGGATAAGATAGTAACTATGATATGATAACTTAATTAAATTTATAAATGAGTCATAAGAAGGAAAATGTGTACTCAAAATAATTTATTAATTTATTTTTAAATTTGTTCCCTGCCTCGTTTTTACTCGTACTCGGGAAGTCGGCGAGAGAGTGCGGATGGTATCCGAAAGTATTACCACAATCGCTAACCAGTTTCGAAATAAGTCCATTTGTTAAAAAAAAATTGGACATCTGACACACAACATAATCTAGTCCCAAACACTGATATAGTTCCCACACAGACGGGTTTCATTTCAAGAGGTAGGTGGCCCAATGTACGTCGGGGTTCCAGGGACTTTCTTTCGAGGGTATACCTGGTTCCTGGACTCATAGTACCCGAGACAGTGAGCGGTTTTAGTCGGTTCGAGTCTAACATAGCCACCTACAACTTGGTATCTGTAGGGATTTACGCACGATAAAAAAAAAAGAGTAAACTAATAATCATTAAAGAACCAAAAACATAGGCCCGGTTGTCATGAACATCTATGGTAATCGTTATTGGGGAGACAGTGCCCTCAAATTTACTGACAACTAGTTCAACCTTCGAATTTCAGTTCTCCCTTAGGGTTGCGGAGGTCCGATGCCAGTCGCTCCGTGGAAAAACTAATATTCGGGTAAAACCAGTTGAACTAGTAGCCGACCCCAAATAATATGGGAAATAAAGGCTAGGAAGAAAATAATAATTAAAGAACCAAAAACCTGACTGCTTAGTTTGGTTGATTGCCCTTTGCCTGTAGGTACCAGTCTTTGATTATATACATGTCTAGATGGAGTGTTGCGCTGCATTCGCAATAAAAACAACAGGCCAGATTTGCAGGGCTTGTGTGCTTGTTACACACACATGCAAGCGTAGACTACGGGCGCGCGCATGACGTGGTAGAGTTCTAAGTGATACCAGCCCTTTAATGTTTTCCATAAAAAGAGGGAAAATAATTGTGTATTGATTTTGAGATTCATAAGTAATTTGTATTAAATTTAAAGTCAGTCAATATGTAGAGAGACTAGGTAAAATATAATAATATGTTGGTGAAAAAGGGAATTGCTATTATGGCTGATTTATTCTTAATACTTTTTAACAAAAATTTGGTAAAAATATACCCTGTGCCTTAGAAAGTAGTCTGAGGTTCCGGTACTTTGAAAGGCGGACGAAGGAAAGCCAACTCACAGAGGCCTTTAATTAAGTTAATATACAACATAGTTATATTTAATTTAATTACTATATTTTTAACTAGATGTTCCCCGCAATTTCTCATAAATCTTGTTTTTATATCGTTCTCGTTGAGAACTCACAGAAGGTGTTGCTTCCGATTAGTTAAAGAATTTTCAGAATCGGTTCAGAAATTCTGGAGATTAGCGCGTTTAAACAAACAAACAATCTCTTCAGCTTTACGTCGTACATACTACTTTCATTAATAGCATCCATGGAGCGGCAAAATTGACACCCATATCAGATTAACAATATCTACCACCTTAGATTTAAAAATATATGATATATACATATATAATATGTATTATCCAGCACTATAGTTATGATTCAACATTTTGTAAATTGGCTAACACTCACATGGGAAATTTAAATTCAATTAACAGGCAACCCTGTAAAAATGCCGTCAAAATGGTGGTCGAACTTTGATAAAATTTCACTGAATTAATTTAATTATTTCTTTACAATATAGTTACTTATTTAAAGTTTACTTACCGATGATAACTAATTTTTTTAGTTGATTTCAATCGTCCAAAGTAATTCCTGCACACTTTTATCATGCAAAACGTCATTTTTATACGCCACTCAATACGTGTTTACCGTACAATGACAGTAACGCCACTGATCGGCCGCGACGAGCTTAGTCTCTTACAGTTAAATACTATTTTTTTGGACGTTTAGACGCTCGAACTCTCTATCTAGACATGTTTATAATCAAAGGTACCAGTATTGTTTGTCCTTCTTTACTTTTCTCAACAGACAAATTTTAATTTGTTGAGTTCAAATCCCATTTCAGTTCAAATAATACGTAAGAAAATAAAAATCGGCTAAGTGCGTGTCAGGCCACGCACAGACAGGGTTCCTCAGTTACTCATAATGGATTTAAAATCATATCCAATAGATAATTGTTATGTTTACGTATTAATGCGTTAATTTTGTATAACATTTTCCAAGTGAGCGCCTTTTACAAGTTAAGCCTCTATAACTCCTGAACTAACTAAGTCATCTAATCCTTTATAGTTTTCCTTCAAAGTTCAATAAATGGACCACCATCACGAATTTTTCCAGATTTTTTGAGCCCGCCGTTTAGCTTTTAGAGGGGGGGGGACGCCATTTTTTTACCAAAAAGTGCCCTTTAAAGTGGAATATCTCGCAAACGGATACCTAAATCAAAAAATCGCCTTAGAAACCCTTTATTGTTTTTAAAAGACCTATCTAATGATACCCCACACGACGAGGTAGCCGCGAGAAAAAAAATATCATCCTCACTTTACGTGTAGGGGAGGTACCCCAAATAAAAATATTTTTCATAATTTTATTGTAGCACTTTGTCGACGTACTTACAACACATATTCATGCAAAGTTTCATCTTTCTAGCACTTACCGTTTGGACGGTAAGTCGAGGACGGACGGACGCACGGACAGACGGACATAACGAATCTATAAGGGTTCCGAGTCATAAACTTCGGAACCCTAAAAAAGAAACCCCTCCTTTTTTTCTATTCAGCATTACCCTCTTTCTGGCACAGTCAGGTAAAAAAACATGTTTTGAGCTTTATACAGTTTATTGCATCATCTTTAGGTCATTACTCACGAATAACAAGTTCAGGGTCAATAGCTGTATTTTAAACTCACTATTTTTAGGGTTCAGTAGCCATATGGCAAAAAAACGGAACCCTTATAGATTAGTCATGTCTGTCTGTACGTCACAGTCACTTATTTCCGAAAATGTAAGAACTATACTGTTGAAACTTGGTAAGTAGATGAAAAACAATAAATTTTGGGGGTTCCCCATACTTAGAACTAAGTCAAAAATTTCTTTTTTATCAAACCCATATGTGATATGTCTTCAAAAATGATATTGAGGTTTGCGCAAGAGGCACAAAGTGGTAAAGTATGTCCCCCACCCCTGTAACTTCTAAAATAAGACAATTTTAAAACCAAAAAATAAAAAATATTGTACATTACTATGCAAATTTCCACAGAATACTGTTTTGAACGAGATCTAGCAAGGAGTTTTTTTAATACGTCTTAGATCGTAAACCGCAATTTACCTTTCATTAAATCAATAAGTACACAATAAATAAAACATCAATGAAAGTTACAACAAACTACAAGAACTTTTATATGATGTTATTTACTGCTAAGGAACCCTTCATGGGCGAGTCCAACTCGCACTTGGTCGTTTTTTTATATATGCAAATTAATTAAAAAAACATCTATTAAGGAACATCCTCATTTCTTAAAGTTGATTAAACATTGAAGTTACCATTGGTTGTTTTTGAAAGGGTACAGCAATGACAACCATGGGTAGTTTGATATTTACATATAGGAATTTTAAAAATATTGCCTCAATAGGTTCAAATAGTTCAGTCCTTATCATTCATTCTTAATTTAACTTTTGGTGTCAGATTCAAATTTAATGCTGTATTATTGGAACACTAAATTTTGTTTCACTTGACAATATTAGGAAATCATCTTACTTCTTCTTCCGAGCCTTATTCCCAAGTTTATTTGGGTTTGGCTACTAGTTCAACTGGTTTTACCTGAATTTCAGTTTTTCCACGGAGTGACTGGCATCACACCTCCACAACCCTAAGGGAGAACTGAAATGCGAAGATTGAACTAGTTGTCAGTATATTTGAGGGCACTGACTTCCCAATAACGATTACCATTCATGACAACCGGGACCGACGGCTTTACGTGCTCTCCGAGCCACGGGCGTGAATCACCCACAATGAAATCATCTTACTAAAATATGAAATTTATAGTGAAATAAAAGAATTAGCACCTTCCTAGGCATAACTCTGTCTATCACACTTTCACACCAAACCTACTGAACCAATTTAAATAAAATTAGGTTCACAGATAGTCTACAACCTGAGGAAGACAATAGGCTACTTTGTACAGTAATTACCAATATAGACGCAGGTGGAGCCGTGGGCGTAAGCTAGTAGAAATATTCATTTTTCAAATGACTATGGGTTCTCTCTAAAGCAGGCACCACACTACGTTATGCGCTATTCGTTATGTGTCTGTGCCATATTCGCCCAAATATTAGCTAGGCACGCAAACAACAAACATGCCATCCACACTTTGAACTGTTATGTCAAATAAGCATCAAATAAGCATCAAATAAGGCAAATATGTGTGTTGTAGAGATGTGTCATTGTCATTTTTATGGTGAACGAACCGAATATACTCTCCACACTTCGCCGTATGCGCGAGAATAACCCACATAACGAATAGCGCATAGCAAAGTGTGGTGCCTGCTTTAAAAATAAAGATTAAATGAAAGATTTTTTTTTAAATAAGCCTGCCAAAAGGACTCTACCCTGCCAACATAAGTATACACAAGTTAAAATATATTCAAAACATCTAAATTATGATTACTTTTTTTTGTAGGGTATTTTTTTTTTTCAAAGTTGATTTGATTACCCTCGAAATCAGAAAAGTAGGCCATATAACAGAGTTTGTGTAACATTTCAAAATGGTAAAAAAACTGATTCTGTGACCATAAATAACATTTTTAAGGGTATCGTTTCCATAATTGCTCGAAAAAGCACTTACGGTTATGACAAGAGAAACAAATTAATTCATTATTTGACAGTAAAAAAAATATCTCAGTTTCTTAATAAATCAATCTATAGAGAAACCGAGTAAAGTTACTAATACGATTATTTATTTTCGAGAAAAAAATCATCAACAGTGACTAAAATCACCGAAATCGACCTTTTCTGTTTGGAATCAATCTAGTATTATGTTGCTTTATTTGAAATAAATATTTTATTAGTTGCAAGAAAAAAGTACAAAAAAGAGATTAAGCATTTAAGGTTTCTATTAATTCTCACCAGAAAGTCATAATTTAATCTTAAACATCATTAATTTTTAGCGGCAAAAGTTCCATACATTTTAGTATGGAGAAATAATTTGCAATAAAACAGAGTTCACGCGATCCTAAAATTCAGTGTTCTCCGAATATTCAAGGCGAGCGCACGCTCGTTTTTAGCTCCACACGCACTGTCACGCACACAGAGATTTGATTGTTTACATACGACGACGTGACTGTGTGTAACTTTTGATAATATTTGGTAGGTCTGAGAATAGACACACCAATCTTTATATTTTAAATTATTATTAACCAACTTCAAAAAAGGAGTATTATTTGTGTTTTTTTTATTGTACATTCATTGATTACTCTATCAATTGTGGACCGATTATTAAAATTCATTTTATATGACTGCCTCGGTGGCGCTGTGGTAGCATATGCGATTGAGGCCTCGGGTTCGATTCACGGGTCGGACCAAATGTTTATGAGATCCACAAAATTTTTTTTTTTAGGTGTTGGCTGTTTTCAGTGTTAGTTCATAGGGAAACCCTAAAATTTTATAAGCACGTTATAAATAGTTATTATATATTTTTTTATTTTGTAATGCTATTCCAGACGCAATATCTGAGCTGGTAGCCATCATTTCGTAATGATGAGGGCAGTAGTAGCGCATGCGACTACTTTTCTTGAGTAAGGATTCAGGTTCGATTCCCGTGTAGGACCAAATATTTGTGTGATCCGCAAATATTTATTTCGGGGTCTGGGTGTATTCTATAGGTAAGCAACAAAAAAAGTATGTTTATGTATTTATATCAGTTGTCGAATCAATAATATAAGCTCTGCTTAGTTTGGGACTGGATGATGTCGTGTGTAAGATGTTCGAAATAGTTGTTTATTTATTATTGTAATATATCATACTGCCTTGTTGGTCTTGTGGTCAGCGTATGCAACTGCTAACCAAGAGGGTTAGGGTTCGATTCCCGGGTCGGACCAAATTTTTGTATGATCTGCAAATATTTGTTTCGGAGTTTGGGTGTTTTCTATGTATAATATGTATGTATTTATAACAAAAAAGTATGTTTATGTATTATAAACTGCGAAATAAATATTTGCGGATCACACGAATATTTGGTAGATGATATTCTGTGTCATTCGTCTGAAATATTTATTTATTGTTATTTATTATAAACTAGCTTTCTGCCCGCGGCTTCGCCCGCGTGGAATTCGTTGATATCACACGACATGGTAAGGGTAGATTGAACAATCTTACCTGATTTTATGTTTGATAATAAGGAACTTCGACACAAACTTTCGTCCCCTATTTCAAACCCTTCTACCTTTATTTTCGCGATAAAAAGTACCCTATGTCCTTTCCCAAGTTCAGTTCTATCTTCGTACCAAATTTCATCAAAATCGGTTCAGTGGTTTAGGCGTGAAAGCGTAACAGACAGACAGACAGAGTTACTTTCGTATATGTGTGTTACCTTTAGTCGTATCTTTCAAGATGTTCAGCTGATGATGGAAAGTAATACTACTCAATGGTTTGGTCTTGGATGATTAGTATTTCACTTTTATACGTATGTATAAACCGCTAGTCGTATTTATGTTTTACTAGCTTTAGCCCATGGCTCCACCCGCGAGTGTGTCGATTTTCGTGGTAAAAAGTAGCCATGTCCTTTCTCGGGGTCCCATATATGTATCTCTATACTGAAATTGATCAAAATCAGTTCAGCGTTTTACGCGTGAAAAGGTAACAGACAAACAGACAGACAGAGTTACTTTCACATTTATTTTAGTAACATTATTGCGTAAATAAGCCGTTTGCATTAAATATATTAAAAAAAAAACACAGTCCTCTGCCTCTTCAACCTGTCTATTAAACTCAAAACATAACGTAACTTAAAAACTACTGCACCAATTTTCATGATGTTTGCAGCAATGGATAGATTGGTTTTAAAGGAGGGTATAATTTGTCAAATTTTAAATGTTTTTTAAATGCCTATAAGACCATGTATCGTTAATCACACATTATTGACATAATAAAATCTTACACTGAGAGTCACTAGTGTAAGATTACGGCCAATTACGGGTGCGACCTGGATGAACGCTCTGACGTATTATAAAATATTTATTTAAATAATATTGTGTAATAAACAATTTTATTCTACATATTTCATGTAGAATAAAATTGTTTTAAATGTCTACAGTATTTATTATGATAAGGATTAATATTACATTGTTCCAAATTACTTTGAAATTATTATTCACAAATAAAATAATAAAGAAATATTAAAAAAGTATAATTAAAAAAGTATTACTGTAGGTTATTCCTAATTTATGTAACTCGTAAACTTTTGTCAATATTGGCTTTATTTATGTGTTCCTTTAAAATAATAAAATAACATTAATAAATCTTCTTTAAAAGGTAACCTTAATTATGATGAAAACCGTATTTAAATACCTTGCGTATTTAAAACGATCTGAGTTGACAGACAATGCACGCGAGCAAATTTATTTTATACTGTGTAAAATTATTTTATAATCTTTGACCATTCGATTGGTATACAGAAAGTATTATGACTTTCTGTACTGAATGAATCCTACGGGCTTTACGTTATGGCAAGATACATTGCGTGCGTTGTAAGACATTAAAATACGTTCTACAAAGGCGAACAGTTGATGGATATTTAACATAAGCAAAAAACCGAAAGTCGGTGATTGCTTGCTACGGTATGTATGCGACAGTGCGCGATGCGTCTGTGTGCATGTAAAATATGTATGTGGGTGTTCAATCACAAATTCTCACGCTTGGTGTCGCGGGCCTTAATAAATTAAAAATATATTTAAAAAAACTATGGCTTCATTTTCTAATATTTCATAAGTGTATTGCTCATTTTACGCAATGCAGGTCAAAGATACAATAACTACAATAATATTTCATTACACCATGAGAAGTAAATGACTTTCATTTATGCAATCTGAATACAATCACCTTTGTTTGGATTCAAGGTCTTTAACTAACACAACAAAAATACCCGCCAAAAATTTACTTTAAAAATTATTATGCCTTAAAATACTGACTTCAAGAGCAAGCGGAATTAAAAAATAGAATATTTTTTTTAAATTATTTAAATTAAATGCAAAGGTACTCACAGTAACAGCTGTTATAGCCAAGGTCGCTGTAATAACTTGTTGCCAACCGAACTTCTGAGTGTATTGTGAATCAATAAACACACCACAAACACAGGAACACGGCCAAATTATTTAGAATGACGTAAATAAAATATTTACAACTGAACAAATATTATGTATACAACCCACGGAGACTAGCAGCGAACATTACTATTATTGTACTTGTTTATCTGACTAAACACGTCACACGATTACGAAGAAATGTTATTAAATAGAGAATACAAGTGGTTTTGTTTAAACACGATAAGTTAATTACATAGCGATTGCGAAAATTTCGTCATGAATTACACTGAATATTTTGTTTGACATTTTCTGATTTTCCAATGTAACAGTTATTTTTTTAAATGGCAAGCACCATGTTCAGTTTATGAAGCACCTAAAATACTTGAAAACAACTATAAATAGATTTCTATTTTCTCTTGTGTCCGCATGTATTTGATCAAATCATTTATTATTATATAATCATAATATTGACAAATTCTAAACATCAATTTAAAGTTTTAAGACCAAATGCGGGGGATTTTCAGCCTACTTTAATCATTATTACTCTATTACAAAAAAATCTTAATATGAATAAATAATTTATATCAACTATAATTCATTACTCTTTTAGTTAAATGATATTTTATGATGAAATTTTTCAAAAAACAAAACTATATTCACAAACTGGAGAAATATTTCAAACCTCCATCCTCCATGTCCTCCCCTCCATCCAAGGCGCCAAAATTCTGTCAACTTTAATTTTAATGTCAATTTACTAATTTACTTTATGGAAATGCCGGGAATGTTAACTTTAATACGACAGTAATTCAAGTTTATTTATAGACATAGCACGTATCTAATAAGATCCTTAATTCTTATGCAGCTTGATTACAAAACCAGTTATTATTGAAATCAAAACATTTAATACGAAAACAAGTTACATACTGAATAATTCAAAATGTCAATAATTGTGGAAAATAATTTAAAAAACAACGAAAATAAGGAACTATTTGAACAAAAAGCACATTATATGCCGTGTAAGATAGAAGACGATGGACCAGCAAACGTAAAGAAATACTTCGAACCTTACATTGAAGACAAAAAGGGAGGTTAGTAACACTAAAGTTCTAGTTTATAAGGTCGTGGGTTCGATTCCCAGTCAATAATTATTTGTTGTCTCTAGGTGTAATTTATCTGCAATATGGCTTAAGAACTTCTGTCTGTTTGGTCGAGCAGTTCACATGTCCAACTGCTAATGAAGAGGTCTCATGTTCAATTCCCGGGTCGAGCCAATCCTAATAACAGCCCAGAGTATGTAAGTTTAGTGGGGTTTGGAGAGTGCTTTGGAGAGTATGATAAGCTGTTGGCCCAGATGTCGGTGTGCACATCTGTTGCAATTGTTATTGGGAAGCCAGTGCCCTCAAATATACTGACAACCAGTTCAATCTTTAAATTCAGTTTCATCAGGATATTAAAGGTCCTATGCCAGTTGCTCAGTGTAAATACTGATATTCAGGTTATCACACGACAGTGCTGCCTTACTCCATGTCTCACCCCACTCTGCTGTGCTGCATAGAAAAGCCCGGCGAGGTGAAGGCCTGAGGGGGTTGCCACACGTTAAAAGAAAAGTGGCTTAAGCAATTGCCACATTGCTTTCTACGGAGCTAAGTGTTGTGGGTTCAAATCCTGTATGGGATAACACTTTTTGTGAACCACAAATTGTTAATCTGAGTCTGGGTTTTCTATGTGTCTGTTTCTTGTATGTTAGTAAAGACCCACACGGCACAAGAATATATTCCTAATGTGTTTGTATAACAAGAAAAAAAATCTCAATCACTTTTAATCCTTTTTGTTCTAGAACTCTCTGCATCATTCCGAGGATATCCACTTGATGGTGCTAAGATTGAAATCCCTGAAGGTTATAGAGCCATAGTAGTGACCGAAGCCAAGAGGCCCCTGGCTGATAATGCAGAACGGAAGTTTCAGGTAAAATGCAAAACTCTTTGTGACAAATTGTAAAGTCTGACTAATACAAGCTATATTTTAATAGAAATAATCTATATATCAACATCAGCCTATCACAGTCCACTACTGGACGTAGGCCTCTACTATTATGTAATCTGATAGATTTTGGGCAAAATAATAATGTATACAAAAAAATAAAATTGGAAGTTTTTTTGTTAATGCATACCAAAGTATATCGGGTACTGACATCAAAAAGGCAGTGTAAATTGTGGCAATGTATTTTTGTCCTGGCTAATCTCTGTCCCTCTCCATCAAAAACGGTGAAAGCCATTCACCGATTTTGATGGAGAGGGGCTCAAAAACTAGTAAAATCATCATAAGTTATAAATGAATGGCCCATAAGAGTTGACTAAGGATGTGAATGATCCTGCACCATAACAGCACTTCAGGAGTTCCCTCGATTTCTCCAGGACCCTGGTTTCCTTATGGGGCAACACGGAAGGCACAAGCTCTCAAAGCAATGCTTTGCTACATTCAAGTTGGGCACAATCACTAGACAAACGAAGATATATGCAAATAATAATCAAATAATTTCAGGTAGCCGGTGGTTTTAAAGAATTCACCAACTGGAACTGGAACAAGAAACCATCACAGAATGACAATATTGTCCGAGCAATGGACTGGATTGATATAAGTGAAGCGGTGAGAACATATTTATTTATTTAAATGTTGTACTGAACTCTTTTTTTTTGTTTTTTTTTTTTTTTGTTGTCCTGGGCGGTTTCCGCACTTAGTCCCTACTATTGGACCATTGTGCGTGTGAGAAATTTCCCGTTTACTCCAGCCAGCCCAGATCGGTCCAGAAGGAGAGCAGCCTCCGAAGATTGCTGCAGGCCTCCCTGAGTGTTGCCGGTGACTGGAGAAATTTTGCCCGTTGCTCGGCCACACTGCTGCATTCCATGATGACATGCTGTGGCGTTTCTTCTGCTTCCATGCATCCTCTGCATAGAGGGCTATCTGTTACTCCTATCGTGTGTAGGTGTTTGTTCAGGAGACAATGTCCGGTTAGGGTTCCTATAACTTTACGGAGTTTGTCTCTGTTCAGTCTGATAAGGGTGCGGGCAAGCTTCTTGTTAGGAACTGATACGGCGTTCTTAGTTTGCCGACATCCTTCGCTAGTTGTCCACTCTGTCAAGTGTGTTTTCTGGGTTCCTTCGCGCAGCCATGTCTTAACTTGGGCCTGAGGAATCGGCAGCAAGGGTTCGGGGCCCTGCACTTTCCTGTTTGCTCCCTTCCTGGCCAGTTCATCTGCGGCGTCGTTACCCACTGAGTTGCTGTGTCCCTTTATCCACTGCAGAGTTACTCTGTTTGTTGTCGCAATGGATTGGAGTGCCTTGTGACATTCCATTATCAGGGCCGAGTTTATTGTGTTGTTGCGGAGGGCTTGAAGCACGGATGCACTATCAGAGACGATTTTGATGTTAAGGTCCCTGATGTCTCTGGCCGCAACGGCTTGTGCCGCTCTGGTAATACCAATACATTCCGCCTGGAAGATTGTGTTTAGCTTGTCTAATGTTGTTGATATCTTAATGTTTAGGTCGTCTGAGAAGACACCAGCTCCGGTACCAGTGTTGGTTTTGGAGCCGTCCGTGTAAATCCTAACTTCCCCAGTGCCAGAGTAGTCTTCTTTTTCTGCGGAAAGTTGGATGTCGTATCTTCGGTCAAAGATGTATTGCCCCAATATCTTGTCCATGGGCGCCTCAAGGAGCGGGTGCTCCCTGATACATATTTGAAGAATATTGGAGTGTGTTGTTATAGTATTCGATCTCCATACGCCCAGAGATTTCAGTCTCAAGGCTGCAGCTTTTGCTTCTTCTTGTATCACTAAGTCTAGAGGTCTTAGGTTCAAGAGAGACTCTAGTGCGGCTGATGGAGTTGTTCTCATGCATCCTGTTGCTGCCAAGCTTGCCAAACGTTGTAGTCTTTGGAGCTTGGATTTCACTGTGCTCAGTTGGGTTCTGGGCCACCACACAACTGATCCATAGGTTATTGAAGGTCTGATTACTGTTGTGTATAACCAAAGAGTGATCTTTGGATTAAGACCCCATCTTTTACCAACTAGTCTTCTACACTGATTAAAAGCAATACAGGCCATCTTTGTTTTTGATTCTATGTGACTCGCCCAATTCAGCTTATTGTCAAGTATTACACCCAGGTATTTCACTTGTGTTGATAGGGAGAGTTTTGTTTTAAATAGTTTCGGTAATTGTAGTTCTGGTAACTTCCTCTTGTTGGTGAAAAGGATAAGTTCCGTTTTATTCGGGTTTACTGACATATAATGTTCGTCACACCATTTTTCCACAATCTGTAGGGCTGAAGACATGACCTTGCAAAGGACATTCTCAGCGTTTCCATTTATCAGAATTGCTAGGTCATCTGCATACCCAATAGTAGTGTATCCTCTGTCATTTAAACTTCTTAGGAGACTGTCAACTACTATGTTCCAGAGAAGTGGTGATAGGACTCCCCCTTGAGGGCATCCTCTGACTACCCTCGCACGCGTGGTAGTATTCCCCACTATCTGGACCGCCCTTTTACCAACCAGTTCGGTGATCCACCCTCTGGTGACTTGGTCCACATTTAGTTTTCGTAGGGCGTGGTTTATGCTGTTGTGCATAGTTTTGTCAAAAGCACCTTCTATGTCTATGAAGGCTGCTAGTGTTGAAGATTTGTTTGTGATTGCCGATTCTATTTTGTGAACCACTGCGTGTAGTGCCGACTCTGTTGATCTACCTTTCCTGTAGGCATGTTGTTGGGGATGTAGCGGGACCTTTCCAAGGGCCCCATCTCTGAGGTGTCGGTCTACTAGCCTTTCCAATGTTTTCAGAAGGAAGGAAGTTAGACAGATTGGTCTAAAGGATTTGGCCCGTGTGTAGTCCTCTTTTCCTGGTTTTGGTAGGAACACCACTTTTGCCTCTCTCCATTGTTTCGGAATATATTTGAAGGCCAGGCAGGCCCTAAAGATCGGTGTCAGGTGTCTAACTGCCTGGTTTAGTTGCCATTGTAGTAGCGCCGGGAAGACACCATCTAGTCCAGCTGATTTGAATGGTTGGAAGCTTTCCAGGGCCCATTCTATCTTTTCCGCCGTTACTATTGTTTTTGCCAGATCCCATTCCTGGGTTGTTGGTGTACTGTAGTGCTCGTTCAGCCACCCAGAATCAGGCGCCGGTTTGCTGCCTGGGAAGTGGGTTTCCAATAGCACTGCATTTGCTTCTTCCTCTGTTTTTGTATAGGTGCCGTCATCCTTTTTCAGGGACCCTAAAAGGTTTGAGTTGTCCTTTGACAAAACTTTCTTGAGTCTGGCAGCTTTACTTGTTGAGTTCACACTGCTACAGAAGCTGCGGAAGCCTTCTCTACTCCGGTACCTAATTCGCTTCTTGTAGTGTTTTTGTGCTGTTTTATATCTTTCCCAGTCCTCGTCGGTTCTGGTGTTTTTCGCTCGGTTGAAAAGTATCCTGAGTTCTTTACGTAATCTTTCGAGTTCCGGCCCCCACCAGGAACTCTTACCCAGGCCCTTGGGAGCGACGGTTGGGCACGTCAGTTCGTAGCTTTCAAGGAGTGTTGAAGTGAAGAACTGCACGTTTGTTTCTATCTTGTTCGTGTCTGATATTTCGTCACAAATTTGTGTCTTACTCAGAGCTTTTGTCGACAGTTCAATGTACCTTGCTATATCGGTTCTACGGGGGTTTCGATATGGAACAGGGTCTGTTTGTCTGTATTGTAGTTTAAAGCAAACCCTACGGTGGTCCGCAAAGGAAGGCTCGCTTGACACGTGCCATCCTTGAATTAGATTTGCCGCAGAGTGTGTTGCCAGGGTTATGTCTATGATCGTTTGGTACCTGGAGCTGACAAATGTGGGCTCCGTACCAACGTTCATGATGTTAAGGTTAGTTTGGAGTAAGAATTCGGTTAATAACTCACCCCTTCTGTTTGTATCCTTACTTCCCCACAATGAGTGATGTGCGTTGCAGTCTGCCGCTACAATCAGCTCCCAGTTGTGGTCATCGCAGTGTTGTACCAGCTCGGTCAGCTCTTTCGGAGGTATTTCACCATCGTACGGCATGTAGACCGAGGCTAACACGAGGACTGTTTGGTTTCCTGTGGGGATAGTCACAGCTGTGACGTCTCTAGAACAGAATTGGTTAAGCACAGTTGTTTTTATAGACTTAGGCATAAAAATACATGTCCTTGGTTTTTCAACGGATGTGTCTAAGAGTAACTTACCGCCGATGTTATTGAGACCGCATATCTTATTGTTTCTGATCCATGGTTCCTGGATCAGGGCGACGGTCTTGTTGTTTTCCTCCAGCACTCTGCGTAGAGTAGCCGCCGCTATTTGTTTATGCTGGAGGTTGGTCTGGATGATTTCGATACTAGGGACTACGTAGGACGCCATCTTCGTCACTGACGCAGTCCTCTGAGTCTCGATTTGCATCCATTTCCATCTCGCTCGTACCCGGTTGGGGAGCTGAGGTGGTTGGTGTGGCGATCGCAGTGCCGGGGTGCTCGGTTGCACCGGTCTCTGCGGTTGTTAAGTCGGCCGGTGCAGGTTCGTCCGATGAAAAGAAGCGGACGTATCCGCTCCCAGTCATGTGTGCAACACGGCGATCTCTGTCCATGATATTCTGTCGTTGGTCCTCAGGGATCCCAAGGATTAGGTGAACTACCTTCTCCTTGGAATTGCCCTCCTTGTCGTCAACAGTCATATCGTAGCACTGCCAGGTGTCGACTTCATACCAGGGGTTTTGGGCACAAAGGACCTTGTGTAGAGTGGCAGCGTCCGTGACGCGGGTATGAAGGAGAAGCCCAGCTCTGAGTTTCTTCTTCATATCCGACATCTTTATGACTGTCAACTTCGTGTTAGGTATGGGTGAAGTCATGTTTGACACGGTTTTTTCGAGCCACTTGAGCGCGTTGTCATCCTCACACCACATCGCTAATACCCCGTCCAATAGGAAGGGTCGTCCGCGGAAAGATGGAGCTGGCGCCCCCGAAGACTGCGGAGTCAGAACACACTGCAGGATTGCATCGTCGATGGTCTCCTTTAGGTGTTCCGCCTGCTCGCTTGAGAGGTCTCTAGGCGGGACGGTGGTAATCGCTACTCTCAGATGCGATTTGCACGCATCTGCGTAGCCCACCGTTCGCTTCGACTTCGCGTCAGTTTTCGCGCGCTTGGCGTCTCCCCTCGGGGACTGCGTGTCGTCCAGGCGTGGCCGCTTCGTCGAAGCTGGAACGCCCGAACCACCCGCATCCCCAGACTGCTCCTTTTCAGGAGCAGTGGTAGCCTGCGCAGCGGTCCGCTGAGCACGGTGACCCCTCTGCTTGGGTTTCCGTCGTGTCCGTCTGTTTGTATTTTGTGTTGTGTTTTGTGTTGTGTCTGACACTCTATTGGCCTCCTGTATTTCTACAGGGTCGCGCTGTGTTGTTTCCACTGCTGCGGTGGCCGCCAGAGTGTCGGTTTGTTTGTTTTTAGGGCGCAGTGCTTCCCTTCTCGCGCGCCGGTTGGGGCGACTGCGTTCTGTTCGGCCCTGCGCGCCTTTGTTTGTGTTACTGGTGGTGGCCGTCACATTAGCTGTTTCCCTTTTGCAAGGGTCCCTTTTGCAAGGGCGCTTATGGGCGGCCACGGTCCATTTTGCTGGTGTTACTGTTGCTGTGTTAATGGCCTCAGCTAGGCCGGTGAGGTCCAGGCTTGCGCCCTTTCCGGAGTGCTTTTTGTCCCCCCCAGAATACGCGGGACGGACCGAGTTTGACTCGGTGAGGGATTCTGCGCTTGTCGCGCTACCCTCCTGGGGTAGTATTTTTGTCTCTTTGAAGGCACTCATGTTGGTTTTTGGGCTATGGCGGGAAATGCCGATTAACTCACACACTCTTGCCCAAGGATGTGTGGTACCATCTTTTTGGGGGTATTTAAGTCCCCATGGCTATGTGGGCCTGGGTGTGGTTTTGCGCCGCCACGGTTCGGCTATGCGGGTCTGGGTCTGGGAGTGAGGACGGGCCTAAGCCCATCCTCACTCCCAGACCCAAACCCAGAGTGCGGCCAGAGGTTTTTGTTTGTGTCAAATACAGAGGGTATTTGACCAATAACGGGCGGCAACCTCGTGAAGGGTAGTCCACTGGCCTTGATTAGGGGATCTCGGCGACCTGCGCTACTCCCTAACCCATTCGCCAAACCCAGCATCGGACAGATACTGGGAGTGGGGGATCATCAAGCAAGAAGAAGTGAAGAAGTTATGTGTCTTGTTTGACCATCCCCCGCCCGTACTGAACTCTTATTGAACTGGGAATTCTGTCCCGGTCAACCTGCAGGTGATGCAGAAATATGATGTAGTTGGTGCAAATATAAAATAGTTCTTTAGGTTATCTATACTCTTGCCGTACAACTGACACTGCCTGATACAGTGAAGCGTCTGAAAAGACTTAGAATACCGAACATGGACAGAATGGTTTAGGGCCATGTGCCATATTATTCTAAAGGAGCATTTATCGCACGATTAAAAAAAAAAAGGTTATCTATACAAATAAATAAAATTGGAGTGTCTGTATGTAATATCAAATAGACAGGTTTTTGCATATGAAAATATATGGTACCTAGATCAAAATATATGGTACCTACATCAAAATATATGGCACCTACATCAAAATATATGGCACCTACATCAAAATATATGGCACCTACATCAAAATATATGGTACCTACATCAAAATATATGGTACCTACATCAAAATGCAATTTTTAAAAAAATTGACTGTTTTTTTGTCCCGGTTAATCTCATGCACAGCTTGACCAATTTTGGCGGAACTTTCACTTGTAAAAAGCTGATGATACAAGGAGTAGCTTAGGCTAATTTATTGTAGACTCCGCATCGTTACTCGCGATGTACAACAAACAAGGGTTTCAGCTAGTGTAATATATGTAGAGGAACTTCCCTCTCTTTCCTTTCTTCTTTCCTCCTCCTCCTTTCTTCTCAGGGCTAGTCCAGTTAGGAAAGGCCGAACTCATCTGCTCAAAAAAAAAAAAGTTTAATTTGCAAAAGTGTTCATGTAACCTAATTGCAGAATAAATGATTTCATTTCATTTCGAACGAGCGTCATGTCCCTCCAATACAGAGGGAGGATCCTCCGACCAGGCGAAGTGAGTATGCCTGGTGGTTCACGGCCCAACGGTTGATGTTGGGATGTAGTGTAAGCCTGAATGCTGTTATTATAAATGGGTCGTTTATATGATGAACTAGTAATTAATGTGGATTTATTTGTCATTTTCAGATACATGGTGATTGACTTCAAAAATACAGCCTCACTGATAACTTTGTTAGGCAACTATAAGCTTTAGTAGTTGAGGTTACCAGACCTTCCTTTTTTCACGGAGGTGTTCTAAATAAATATTTTGGACATCTGATCCCAAACTAAGCAGAGCTTGTATATGCGTACTAGACGATATAAATACATGTTTATATATACGTACTTTATTTTCGAAATCCTACTTCCTACTAATATTATAAACGCGAAGTTTGTGAGTATGTATGTGTGTATGTATGTTTGTTGCTATTTCACGCAAAAACTACTGAACGGATTTGGATCAAACATTACAGTAATATCTTCATAATATATATAAATCTCGTGTCACAATGTTTGTCCTCAATGGACTTCTAAACCACTTAACCGATTATAATAAAATTCGCACACCATGTGCAGTTCGATCTAACTTGAGAGATAGGATAGTTTAAATCTCAAATTATAGTCGCAATTTTAATTTATTGCTAATTAAATCATAGATTTCAAAATGTATCACTGTTTATCTCCTGTCAAAACTTCACAGGTTGCCTAGCAACCATAATAATACGCGGGTAACACCGCGGGACGCAGCTAGTAGCTTATATATCAGAATATCACAGGCTACTTTTTACCGCAATAATCGAGATCTATTTTATATATTAATTATAAAAATACATAAATTGTAGATGTCAAAATGTATCACTGTTTATCTCTTGTTAAAACTTCACAGGTTGCTATGCATAACACACTTGCATAGCAACCATAATTATAGTTTCCCGAAAATACGCGGGTAACACCGCAGGTCGCAGCTAGTACATACATATTATACAATATTAAACACCCAAAATCTAAAACAAATGTTCACATATCATTTACAAAGCCTACCTACAAATAATTTACAAAGCAGTTGCATACGCTAACACTACGCCACAAAAGCAATCAAATAGACGAAAACGATCTTGTAGAGTTGCAAACTGTCTAAGTGATTGTGGGTAGGCACTGATTTTCAGGCTACCAATAATGTTATGTTGTCACAAAACTCCATCTAATAAATCATCAGCCCATCGCAGTCCACTGCTGGACATAGGCCTCTCCTATTGCACACCACTCTGATCGATTTTGGGCTTCTTGCATCCAGCTCCTACCAGCCATCTTACGCAGGTCGTCACTCCATCTGGCCTGTGGGCGTCCTACACTACGTTTACAGAGACGTGGTCTTAACTCCAGATCTCTTCTACCCCAACGGTCATCAGTTCTGCGAGTAATATGGCCAGCCCACTGCCACTTCAGCTTGCTAATCCGGTGGGCTATGTCGATGACCTTAGTTCTCTGACGGATCACTTCATTCCTGATACGATCCCTCAGAGAAACACCGAGAATAGCCCTTTCCATAGCACGCTGAGCAACCATAAGCTTGTGGACCAACCGTACCGTAAGTGTAAGTAAGGTGTGGTACCGTATGTCATGACAGGTAGGACGCACTGATAGAATAATTCCGTTTTGTGGCATTACATCTTATAAATAAAATAAAACAACAATATAGTAACAAGTTTAATTTATTGAAATAAAACAGTACTTATTACTTATCGAGCAACACGGGAGACGCTATAGATACTCCCCTGGTCCGCCTGCCTGTGTTGCTCATGTTAATACTAGATTGCTATTTGTTACTTCTGATACAAATTACACATACAGTAATCCCCCCTATAACGCCGTAGACCGATTCCGCGGTATAGGGGTATTCCCGTATAACTCTTTTTTTACGACCTCGTATAACGCGTTTTACTTTTAATTTAACTTTTTTAGCTGCAGAGGTTTTAAATCGAAATTATGACTATTCTATCTATATAAATAAATGAAATTGGAGTGTCTGTATGTAATATTTCATCAATCATCAACTGTCTCTAACAGTCCACTGCTGGGCCGCGGGGCTCAGCTACTTTTAATTAAAATTTAAATTCTACCTACACCTTTTATAAAATAAATAAATAATACAGTAGAATCCGTTTATTATGACTCCGCCTATATTGACCAGACGGTTAATATGACGTAATTGCACTACGAAGTTTGGTTTTCATGTAAATTTCTTTATAAAAAGTCGGTTAAAATGACTTCCCTTACAATGACATGTCGCATAATATGACCCATTTTTAATAAATTATGTCCGGTTATAATAATGACCGACATGATTCTTTACACATTCGGTATTGTTCGTTGATTCCCGACGACGTTCGGCACGTGGCTCGTTTTTGTTTTGAATCTCAGTGAGTAAGGGCCACCGCACACTAGCTACTTTTAGCATCGGCGATCGGCGATTTGGCGACTGCATCGATGCTGCATCGCGTTTTAGCGACTTCCTGCGTTCGATCGCGGTATCGGAAGCGCGCGTTTTAGCGACTGCTCAGATGCCAAATCGATGCTACCGGCATTCGAATGTGTGCGGAGAGTAGCGTTCAGCTGCCGTGTCGCGCTTCTAAAAAGCGACTCAATCTCCGCGTTTGGCGTTTTTAAGTGTGCGGTGTAGAGCGTTCGGTCGCCATATTTAGCTTCTAAAAAGCGACTAGTTGCCGATCGCCGATGCTAAGCAACATAGTACATATGTAATTATGTACTATGTTTCTGTATTAAAATACTTAAATACATACATACATATTTACATAAAAAAAGTTTTTCATTTCACATAACGCTTTATATGACGTCCGCTTATTATGACGTGTTTGTCAATTCCTTTCGATGTCATTATAAACGGACTCTACTGTAATTTAATTTTTAACCGACTTCAAAAAAAAGGAGGAGGTTCTCAATTCGTCGGAATCTTTTTTATGTAATAAAACAATTGACACGTACAAAGGTACGCGAAGGTAGTTTACAAATCATTATAAATTTCACAGTACAGAAATATTTGTGTGGGAAAGCCCCGCGTTATATGGGGGAATGCCCGTGTTATACGGGGGATTGAAATAGCTTAATATGTTACGCGTTATAAGGGTATCGCGTTATAGGGGGGATTACTGTACTAAATACAGCCTCCCTAGCCAAGTTGCCAATGTTTTTCGTTTTCTATTTCTCTATTCGCTTGTTTCCTTTTTCTAATGTCACTCAGTCACGTGATCAAAACAAAATATTAGCATATGAAACAAGAGAATAGAAAACGAAAAACCACCGCACCCTGCCCTTAAAATCAAACAACACAACTTAAACGATGTAGTAAAACAAAGTGGTACTACTGTCTAATAACTTTATTGTGACCACGAGTACGCATCGTTACCATCTGTGGGAGGGTACATACATATTTTATTTTTTTCACTTTGGTTGTGGATAAGTTGGATACCCGCAATTTTTTTTTTTTAATCAGATACTTGAACTCAAAGAACATGAAAAACATCTAGGTTTGAAGACTAGATTGCCAACCAAATTGGAAGACACATATTGAACACATAAAATCCAAACTAAAATCACTCTTACGCAATATTGTACATTGCCTGCCTTTCAATGTTCGCCAGCTATTTTACAACTCACTAGTTAAAACCACATATACTATACTTAATTAAAATATGGGGTAATGCAGCCAAAACAAACCTTAAGGACTTACAAATTGCACAAAACAAAATAATTAAAATGCTGTTTCATTATGATTATCTGACACCTACAACTAAAATATACAAAGAAACCACACTCATGAACATTAAACAACTACACACATTTACAGACAATACTTAAGACCTTACATTCGCAGTTTATCTTTCGTCAAAGTGCATGAAGTAAGCAACCGTAGCAATCGTAGAAAAGACCACATACTGGTACCTCATATTAGTACTTCTTTAGCCAAAAAACATTGCTATACCAGGGAGTGCAAATTTTTAATAAATTACCCAAAGAAATTAAGAATTCGAACTCTTTTAGTATTTTTAAAAATAAAATTAAAAAATATGTCATCGAAAATATCTCACTCGCTTAAAATCAAACAACACAACTTAAACGATCTAGTAAAACAAAGTGGTACTACTGTCTAATAACTTTATTGTGACCACGAGTACGCATCGTTAACATCTGTGGGAGGGTACATACATATTTTATTTTTTTCACTTTGGTTGTGGATAAGTTGGATACCCGCATTTTTTTTTTTTTAAGTTGTTGATGTGTAGTGTTTTTTGGCTTATTACGCTGCTTTACTGTTTGAGTGCTGTAGTGTGTGATATGTATTTTATATGAAGTACGAATATTCATTCTCATGTAAGTGAAATGTAAATTTCTTTTTGAGAAATAAATTTTTTTACCCACAAAAACGTTTGTAACTTGACTAGGGGGCTGGCATATATATTTTTACTATTTCACATACTTTAATTCTAGGTGATGTTATTTATTATATTTTATATCTTCCATGGTTTATTTTAATCTCTCAGGGGTGTAATTTCCAAAAATCCTTTCTTATTGGTAGCCAATAACAGCACTGTAAAGAGAACGAAAACTTCTCTGTCCAGCGTTTTATCAATAACAGCCTTTAGCAGTCCACTGTTTGATATAGACTTATGCAATTGCACGTTACTATTATAAAATCTTATATCAAGCATTTGACTAATAAAATTTGTAAATGAGATTAAGATACAGTTTGCATGTTTAAAACACTTCATACGTATGGCCTTAACCCTCTCTTGAGAGGAGACCTGAGCCCACCAGTGGGACGTTAAGGGTTGTTGATGATTCTGTATACAAATAAATAAAATTGGGAGTGTCTGTATGTAATATTAAATGAACAGTTATTTTATCAAAGCAAATCCAAAAGGCAAGTTTTAAAGTAATTATTTTTAGACTAGTTTTGTTCCGTGGCGTTACTCGCGATTTACAACAAAAACCGCGAGACATAGCTAGATACTACGAAACATTATGGATTTTTACATTAGTCGCTTCTTCACTTGCTTTATAGTCACTGCATAGTTCTTAAGTCTAAATGTGATGTATATAATCCAATTCGAATTTTGCGGGTAGTTAAAAAAAAAATCTAGTGTCGCGCCAGCGTGTATGTCATTTATCGCGGTAGAATTTGTCTGTCTGTCCGGTGTTCACGTCGAAACTACTGTACCGATTTATGTAAATGTAATTTGGTGGAGTACAGTTTAGAGTCTGAGAAAAGACATGGCCTACTTAGTACCGCGATAACCGATATAAACGCGGGTGGATCCGCGAGTTAAAGCTAGTCCTATATATAAATGAACACAGTTGCATGACATACAAATAAAATATAAATATATTTCTCCTCGTTAAATCTTTCTCCTCATACAAAAAAAAACCCTAATTATTTTCTATATATAAACTAAATATACCCTTAAATTATAATTTATTTAACAGAAGATCTTCTGATATGTGTAAACAAGTAATGATAATAATTGGAGTCTTCTTCTACTTCCTAGCCTTATTCCTAATATTATTTGTGGTCGGCTACTAGTTCAACCGATTTTACCTGAATATCAGTTTTTCCACGGAGCGACTGGCATTGGACCTTTGCAACCCTAAGGGAGAAGTGAAATTCGAAGGTTGAAATAGTCGTCAGTAAATTTGGGCGGCGGCTCTGTCCGCCCAGAACAGGGCGCGCCTCTGGCGCCCCCAGCGGATACTGGCGGTCAGAGCCATACGTGGATACCGCACGGTGTCCACAGAGGCGGCGTGTGCCTTGGCCGGAACACCCCCGTGGGATTTGGAGGCGAAGTGCTCGCCGAAGTTTATCGGCGAGTGGCTGACTTCCGGGCGGAGAGCGGATTTCGCCCTCCGCCCGAGGACGTGCGCGAGTGGCGCGAAGCCGCTCGCCGAGCCACCATGCTGAGATGGTCGCTCCGGCTGGAGACCCCACGCGCTGGCTTCGCCGCCGTGGAGGCTCTTCAGCCGGTCATCGAGGAGTGGGCAGGGCGGCAGCACGGGACCCTTTCCTTCCGGCTGACGCAGGTACTTTCCGGGCACGGTTGCTTCGGAAAGTACCTGCACTCGGTCGCTAGGAGGGAACCGAGTCCCGCCTGCCACCACTGCGACTGCAGTGAGGACACGGCCCAGCACACGCTGGCGGTCTGCCCCGCTTGGGCGGCGCAGCGCCGGGTCCTCACTGCAGTCATCGGAGGGGATCTCTCGCTGCCGGCCGTCATAAGATCGATGGCCGGCAGCGACAGTTGTTTTACCGCGGTCGCAACCTTCTGCGAGGATGTAATCTTGCAGAAGGAGGTGGCGGAGAAGGCCCGGGAGGATTCCATCCAATCGGACCCGATCCGCCGCCGGCGCCCCGGGCGGCGGAGGCGCGCATACCTGCGTCTCATGCCGCCCTGAGAGTGGCCGCGGATGGGCGGGACGGGTTTCCCGTCCGTCCGCAGTAGAGGCCAACCGCGAGGGGGCGGCGTCCGCGTGTGACCGGACGTTGCCCAATAGAGAGTCGAAACTGGAGTAGGTGCCCGCAACAGTGCGGGCAGGCGCCGGTTGGAGTCCAGAAGGAAATCCCCTCCCTGGACTCCTTCCAATACACAGGCGCAGAGAGGGTCACACCGTGTGGTTTTAGTCGGTTCGAGTCCGACACACCACCCCGCCGTAACCCCCGACGGGGTGACGGTCCGCGGGGATTTCCACACGTTAAAAAAAAAAAAAAAAAAAAAAAAAGTCAGTAAATTTAAGGGCACTGAGTTCCCAATAACGTTTGCCATAGATGTTCATGACAACCGGGACCGACGGCTTTACATGCTCTCCGAGGCTCGGGCGTGAATCACCGCCAAACTTTGAAACTCCGGGCAGCTATTAGGAATTTCCTAAGAAAAAACCCAAAAACACTTGTTCCAACCCGGGATTAATAGTCGTATACGCCAACCACTAAACCAACGAGGCAATAATAATAATTGGAGTATTTCGACTTAATTTTGTGTTTTTTTTTAAAGAAGACTAATTTTACAATAATAATATATTTATTATTCTTAATTGCCTCGTTGGTTTAACAGTTACATATTAAAAAAAAAGTTGAATAACAGCACAACCCTAGTCTAGTTGCAAACCTTTTTTCGTTTCTCTCTCTCTATTTCTCTTCTTCTATTTCTCTATTCTCCTGTTTCATTAGTTAATATTTTATTGTGATCACATGACAGAGAAGAGAATATTAGATATAGAATAGAGAATAGCATAGAAAACGAAAAAAAATAGGGGCAGAGCATAAAATTTGGCTATATTTTTTTATTTTCAATAAATTAGCTGCGAAAATGAATACTTGGAGCAGAATTGAGGAGTGGTGGTGGTCACCATCTTCTCTGTGTTAATACGGACATTGCAGCACGCTGACCCACACTATGACGGCCTAGTGAGATGCTTCATCTTGCCAGCTTGAAGGACCCGGAATCATAAAGAAGGGAAATACCGAACACGTGTGTTGGTAGAGTTCCAGGTTTTAACTGCTCGGCATAGAAAGGAAGAGCCGAACCATTGCTTCCCAGGCAAGTATTTAATATCCTGTAGGGGAAGGGGGAACCAGTTGGAAGAGCTCAAATCAAAACAAAATATTAGCCAATGAAACAAGAGAAAAGAGTAATAGAATAGAGAATAAAAGAGAAAACAGTTGCAAACGTTTTCGTTGGTTAGGAAGGCAGGACTGATAATATGATGTAAGCTTTAGAGGACTGTCATGTAGGCAAGGTGGAGAATTTTACATCCGTCAAGTTAATCTGTTGGTTCCGGTTGTCATGAAGTCGGTGACATCAAGTATACTGACAAACAGTTCAACTTTCGAATTCAGTTCACCCTCAGGGTTGCGAAGGTCCGATGACAGACGCTTTGTGGAAAAAGCTGATATTCAGGTAAAACCGGTTGAACTAGTAGCCGACCACACATATAATCTTAGAATTGATAGTCTAGAAAAATGGTGATGTATTATGCTTCAAATGCTTAAATTAAAATTACGTATAACATATAAAAAAAAAAATTGCAGTTAGAAATGCTACCCCGACCTAATCTAGCAAGGTTTGTAATAACAGTTCTATATACAAAGTTGAATTGATGGAATACAAGCTTTGATAGGTTACGGTAACCGCTTACCATCAAGGAAGCCATATATGCTTGTTTCGTAGATTACTGATAGAAGACTATTTTGGTTACATGCTGTTGTGATATTGATACTGTCCTAATAACTAACATACTATCTAGTATAAGATTTAGAGGGTAGAATAACAATAATATATAGAAATTACGTTCTGTTCTCTTCTAATCTCTTTCTCATTTGGTTCTTAATCTCCTTCCTTCTCATATACTCTTTCCTACTAATCATTATTGCTCTAGTATACTTATTACTATTATTTTTTCTAATAATATTACTATTTTTGGGTGTTACCGGTTGTTTTTCTGTATTTTCCGGCTCTTTATCCGTAACCGGTTCCTTTTCTGTGATTACCGGTTCCTTTTGATCTTTACAGTGCAAACCGAAATGTAAATCATTTCTGTTTTCTAAATCGTCAAAGTCGTTGACGTTTTCTCGGCTCATTTTGTTGAATATTTTTAAAAATTGCCAAAATTCTATATCGCCGCCTTTAATATTAGATTTGTAGAATTCAATCAATTGTTTATCGCATTTATGTTTATTTTTTACCGGCTGGGGAGACGCAAAACGGTTTTCCGAAACGGTAAGCTCTTTGACGGTTTTTTTGACTGGTTTAAACTGAACCGGCTTTTTAGAAGACGCTCTATCTTTATTTCGTTGCTTTTTACGATTTTTCGTTTTATACTCAATGTGTCTATTGATCCAAACCTTAGGTTTGAACCGCTTAGGATTCTTCTCATGTTTTCTGTTATGCAGCTTCAGGGCGGCAAAAGTCACGCAAATTTTTTCACAACCACCACATGGGTATAACATTTTGACACCATGCTTTTTGGCCAATCGACTGAGCTTTTTTAACCCGTCTAAATAGGAATCTCCTTCTATTTTCAACTTTAAATATTCTTCTTCGGTAAATTCAGGCAACAAATAATCTTTATTAAGACTCACGGCTTGTTTTTCAACTACCCACTCTCGGCCTTTTTTTACTAACTTCGTTCTACCGATAAACATATTTTTGTTTAGACGGTTTTTCTCGTCAATTTTCATGCAAGCGATTTTATTCAGATTGCTCACACTAGGTATTACTTCTAACTCGCGATGATTATTTAATTCTAATACATATTTAGAACCGTTATCGGCACTAGGTTTTTCCGTCATATGCCCGTACGCGTAACTGATATTGATTTTGTGAACTATTTCTACGTGTTTTTTTATATTAAGGTTGGTTACAAAACCGCAAAATGGGCATTTTTTAAGCATTTTTTCGTTGCAAATTTCGAAATGTTCGCTGCAGTGGGTCTTTAAATCCGCCTTCGTTTTGAATAGCTGTAAAAAATAATAAAATTAGTTTTATACACAGTACTAGAACTGACGACCGTTGGGGTTATGTCCAGCAGTGAACTGAGATAGGCTGATGAGGCTGTAGGCAATGCAGCATGGTGACCCATGCCATGGCGGCCTGGTCAGATATTTCTGCATCATTCAAGCTCCTCTTGTTGTTTGAGGTTTTCCTTCTCCTGTAGCAGTGCTATTGTCCTGGGAGTTCGCTCTCTTAGTCGCCTTTTACGACACCCGTGGGTAAATAGGGGTGGTGACACTTTGTATTCTTAATCCGTCACCACACGGACATCTCTTATATACCAAAAAAATAAACTCACCTTAAAACAAATATAACACTCGTGTCCATCAAATGTTATTTTCCCATTTTTATTTACATCATCATCAGTACACACGTAATCACTATCATCCTTATCACCATCTCTATATGCTATCACTTTGGTTTTTCTTAATCTACTTCTCTTGTTAGTGATACGTTGAGCGATTGGTATATCATATGTAGTATTGTCATTTTCATTTGTTTCTCTTTCTGTGGGATCTGATGTATCTTTTTCGTTTCCAGAGGTATCACGCTGATCACCTTGTGATGTATCAGAGTTATCATTGCCTATCACATCACATTTATCACTAAGCGGGTTGTGATTCATATCATTCTGTGTATCATTAACGATTTCATTATTATCATTGGTAAGGTCGTGATTTTGTGTGTTTTCATTACTTTCTATATTCCTTTTAGCAGTTTCTATATTGTGATTATTCAGAATACTTTGTGATTTTTTGAAATACGTGATTTTCGTTGATTCTAAAATAAAAATAAAAGTAAATAAATAAATATTTCGGACATCTTACACACAATGTCATCTAGACCCGTTTCGACGTGGTCGGCACTCGAACCCAAGACTTCAGCAAAGCTTGTCCGTCTGTCAGTCCCTCATGAATGTGTTCCAACAATCTCACCTTTCTTCCCAACACTCTTATGGGCAGCTTCAATTCTCTTGTTGTACATCTGCCTTATCTTCTCCAAGTTCTCCACTTCTCTACGTGATCTGGTTTCGTTCAACATCTTATTCACTTTCTTTTTAACATTTTCCAATCTACGTATGTCAGCTTTTTTCATTATTTGCTTTGGTAAAACTGTAATACGAACATGTTATGTATTATAACACTAGTTTTTGCACGCAACTCCGTATGTATTTCGGTTATAGTATACTTGGGCCATTATAAACGTGCGAACTGAGTCATAAATCATTATCGAATCTCTCGCTCACACAACTCAGCGAGAGATCCAATATGCCTATAAGTGTGAGCGAAAGGTCTGATAAAAATGATTTATGACTCAGTTCATCATCTTCCTAGCCTTTATTCCCAAGTTTATTTTGTGGTCGGCTACTAGTTCAACCGGTTTTACCTGAAATTCAGTTTTTCCACGGAGCGACTGGCATCGGACCTCCGCAACCCTAAGTGGGAACTGAAACTGGTTGAACTAGTTGTCAGTATATTTGAGGGCACTGACTTCCCAATAAAGATTGCCATAGATGAGCATGACCACCGGGACCGACGGCTTTATGTGCTTTCCGAGGCTTGGACGTGAATCACCGACAAACTTCCAAACTCCGGGGTGCTATTAGGAATTTCTCAATAAAAACCCAAAAACACTTTTTGGCCCGACCCGGGATTTGAACCCGAGACCTCTTGATTAGCAGTCGCATACGCTAACCACTAGACCAACGAGGCAGTGAAATTATTTATGACTCAGTTCAAACGTTTGTAATGGCCCAAGTATAATAAATATTAGCATATGAGTTATCCAGATATATTAATTTCTAGTTGAGTCAGTAATTTTAAGGGTACATTGACAACTGCGAGTAACACCGAGGGGGTAAGCTAGTTTATACAAATAAATAAAAATGTCTGTATGTAACATCCGTGTGGTGACGGATTAAGAATACGGAGTGTCACCACTCCTATTCATCCCGCGGGTGTCGTAAAAGGCGACTATACTCTGTCCATTCCTTTAATATCTTTTTGACAGTTCAACAAATTTCGAAATTAGTGACGCCCTCACACGTCACCGATTCGATTTGAAATCAAAATCAATCGATATAAATTTCTTTAAGTCAGTATTGTAAATTAATAAAATGTGCACTATTATGATATGTAATTGACCCAGAACAAAGAAAACTTCCAAACACAGTCACTTGAAGGTCGGTTTAGTAAGTATTATGTGATTTTTCAAATATACTTTCTCATAACTCTGGATTTAAACGTTATTAACCACGCGTTTCAAAGTTAAATTTTACTAACACGTGCATAGTTACATTTTAAGTCAGTGGTCCAATAATAAATTAATTAATGCACAGAGTTATTGTTCTTTATTCTAAGTTTAAAGTTAAATTCCAAAATTTCGACTTAATTCCTTGCACTTAATCAATCTTGAAGTCATACTATTTTAATTTCCTTTTTATTTTATTAAATTTACAGAATCAACACTTACATGAAGTCAAATTATTTTGATCATAATAATATGATAGATTATTTTAATCGTTTAATCGATTTATCGTATTTCAAGAACCGTTTTATATGTTGTTTTTAGCTATGCACACTGCCCACTTCCCTACCCGTCTATAAAGTACGACATTACTGTAGTACATTTTTACGAAAAAAAATACCGGTAATTTATAGGCGTGACCTGTCAAAAAGATAATAAACGAATGGACAAGGTATAAGGGATAAACTACGCAAGACAACGTCAATGCAAAGAGAAGGAAAACTTGAAACCAACCCTTTACCAACCCGTCTGGCGTGGTATAGTAGGCCAAAACCTTCTTTCTAAGGAGAGGCCTATGTCCAGCAGTGGACTGTTAGAGGCTGTTGATGATGATGTATGTAACATGAAATGTACAGTTTTATTACTAAATTTACGTCAAAGTGATTTTATTTTAATTTTTTATCTGTTGTTTGTTTCGGTTAATCTTTAGAACGGCTGCACCGATTGTGATGGGACGTGCACAAGCAATAAGCAGATGATATAGGAAGTAACTTAGGCTAATTTCTTAGACTAGTTTGGCCCTGCGGCTGTACTCGAGATGTATAACAGTAACTGTGAGACTCAGCTGGTAGATAAAAATCTTTGTCTGTAAAGTCTGTTTACAGACGATAGTTGAATGTGATAACGTCATAAGATTGTGCCTCTTTGTCACTCGTTCCGCGCTCTCGCTTGCACTTCAAGCCTTAAATGGAACGCTTCTGAACGAGGTATCGCCGCATGAGTCATGGTCTTTCGTGCATGCAGCCGGCTCCATCGTTTTTTTTTAAATGTAATGGAATAGGCGTTATTATTATAAGACGTCACGTTAAAAAGTATATAAAAAAGTAACATAAAACACACCTTTCTTTTTCGATTTATCAATGACTTGTTGAATAAACGATTTGTCGAAAGAGTTCTCCGGTAATTCCTCTTTCTCCATCTCTAGTGCATTTCTAGAAAGATCTTCCTCTGGAACTTCCTCTGAACAAGCTCGTGTTGTTTCCACATCTACGTACTCTGGGCTGTTTTCTGTTGCTGCTGAAAATAAGTAATGAAAGTTAAAATAGATTATGAAATTATAACTCGATTATGTTAAAGCTTTTGATAAAATTATATAACAGAAGCTTATATCGCCTGGGTCATTATTACGAAATAAGAATCTATTAAAACCTCATTGATTAAAATCTGTTCAGTGACTGCTGTGTTTGAAGACTCGGATTCGATTCCCGGGTCGGACCAAATGTTTGTGCCATCATCATCATCAACAGCCTTTAACAGTCCACTGCTGGACATAGGCCTCACCTTAGAAAGGAGGTATTGGCCTACTATAACACGCTGGCCAGACGGGTTGGTATAGGGTTGGTTTCAAGTTTTCCTTCTCTTTGCATCGATGTTGTCTTGCGTAGTTTATCCCTTAGTCGCCATTTACGACACCCGCGGGATGAATAGGGGGGGTGACACTCTGTATTCTTAATCCGTCACCACACGGATTATTATATATACCTATTATTATTAACAATACCTTGACGTAAAGGTTCCCTTCTAATTTGTTCAGACATAAACTTGTCGAATTCATTCTCCGGTGTCGTCTCTTCCGCGCTTCTGGAAATATCTTCTTCAAAAACCTTGGTGGAATATTCGAGGGTGGTAGATTCGTCTGCATATTGTGGATCGGGAATGTATTCTAGAAAGAAAAAGAAATTTATAAGATTGTTCTAGAAGGATAAAGAAGTAGGTAGAGATAGAATGGTCAAAGTAATTAATAATAAATATTTCGGACATCTTTCACACAACGTCATCTAGTCCCAAACTAAGCAGAGCTTGTATTATGGGTACTAGACAACTGATATAAATACATAAACATATTTTTTTTTGTAAATATCTTCAAATTATTGTGATAGGAATATTAGCGATTGTAGAAAGGGAATCGTCGCGAAGCATTCCCAACCTTTTTTTTATTTTATTTTTCGTGTGGAAAATCATCATGGACCATCATCCCGCCGGGGTTTTCTTCGGCGGGGCGGTGTGTCGGACTCGAAACGACTAAAAACCACGCGGTGTGACCTCTCTGCGCTTCTCTTTCACGATTACACGATTAGGAGGAGTCCAGGGTGAGATCTCCTTCTGGACTCAAGCATTTCCAACCTTTTTTTTTTTTTTTTTTTTTAGTGTGTGAAAAATCATCATGGACCGTCACCCCACCGGGGGTTACGGCGGGGTGGTGTGTCGGACTTGAACCGACTAAAAAACACACAGTGTGCCCTCTCCGCGCTTCTCCGTTTAGGAGTAGGAGAAGTCCAGGGTGGGATCTCCTTCTGAACTTCTCCAGCGCCTGCCCGCTCCTGATGCGGGCACCGTCTCTGTTTGACGAAACCTCTCTTAGGCGGCGTCCGGCACACACCGACGCCGCCCCCTCGCGGCTGGCCACATAATGCGGATGGAGGGATAACCCGTCCCGTCCACCCGCGGCCACACTCAAGGCGGCATGAGGCGCAGATGTTCGCGCCTCCGCCGCCCGAGTCGCCGGCGGCGAATCTGGTCCGATTGGATGTTGTCCTCCCGGGCCTTCTCCGCCGCCTCCTTCTGCGTGATTACGTCCTCGCAGAAGGTTGCGACCGCGGTAAATGAGCTCTCGCTGCCGACCATGGAACGAACGACGGCCGGCAGCGAGAGATCTCCTCCGATGACTGCAGTGAGGACCCGGCGCTGCGTCTCCCATGCGGGGCAGACCGCCAGCGTGTGATGAGCCGAATCCTCACTGCAGTCGCAGTGGTGGCAGGCGGGACTCAATTCCCTCCTGGCGACCGAGTGCAGGTACTTTCCGAAGCAACCATGCCCGGAAAGAACCTGCGTCAGTCGGAAGGTAAGGGTCCCGTGCTGCCGCACTGCCCATTCGCCGATGACCGGCTGAAGCGCCTCTACGGTGGCGAAGCCAGCACGTGGAGTCTCCAGCCGGACCGACCAAGCATTTCCAACCTGGCCTAAGGTAGCTGATTGACCAGGATCCGGCATTACGGCCACACTATTTTCTTAACAGGTAGTAGAGTAGGTTTCAGCACGAATGGGCCAGCTTGACCGGGGCAGTACTACCCTCGCACAGAAGACCATCCTAATAATGACAGCACTCTTACTGTCGTATTTAGTTGGTGAGTGTGAGACCGGAGGCCCAATCATTCTTCATCATTCTCTTGGCCTCCGGACGCCGGGGAAATTCTGCAAAAACATCTGACCAAGCCGTGATGGTATGGGTCACCATGCTGCTTTGCCTACCCTCACAATGAGGATGTTGACCCCTACTCCTGGATTCTACTCATGCTTTCCATCAGGCAGAGTAGAGTCACTTTGTTGGGCTTAAATATTTAATTAAAACATTTAAAAAAAAAACTCAAACGTACTATCAGATTTTTTTTCAAAACTTACCCTCAATTTCAGTCTTTTGTATGTCATAGTTGAAATCAAACTCGGCACTAACCACCACTGGTTCATCTTTGATCTTAATCCCATCACTTCTGTAAAAAAATATACCTAGTATCAGATCTGGCCTTTTTTACCCGACTACGGCAAAGCCAGAGGACGGTAATGATTTTGATAGGCTATGTATGTGTGGAGGAACGGGTGTCGTGTTCCTCCATCACAGAGGGAGTATCCTCCGACCAGGCGAGGTGATCATGCCTGGCCACGGCCCAACAGTTACTGTTGGGAAGTTGTATATCTGCTAATCGGCGCGAGAATCTCTCTAACGCGATTCAGGATTAGTAGTTACTCCGTATAGTTCTTTCCGTGGTTTCTTCTTGGTTCAGTGTTCCTTCGGTAGATGGCGTTGTTCTTTACATTTCGCCTCATATGTATGTTCATTTATTCTCTAATGAATCCTCAACTATTTATTAGAACTGGATAAATGAGGACTATATGACGTGTCTCTGAATCTAATAATAAAAGGCGCCCTCTAGCGGTCATAAGGTAGTGTTAAAAAATAAAATTGAAATAAATACACCGTGATTGGTATCATTGGAAAGGGCGTTACATGTACATTTCAAATATATATATATATTACTAAAATTTGCTCGTGGCTTTGTCCGTATTTACTCTTTAGTTATTCCAACCCAAGACCTTAAGAACCACAAGCCGCAGTTAAATAAATCAAATACATCTAGAAAATACTTACTTTTCTAATACGACGAATTTGACTCTATGTAATTTGAAGTAATGCTCTTTTAAACCGAAAATATTATCTACTGTAGTTCCGCATATTGAACACTTTCTATCCTGAAAAAATTCCAATATTATGCACGCTTACAAACAAACAAAGAAACACACTCACGCACGTACGCACGCACGCATGCACGTACTCACGCACGCACTCACCCACACACAACAGCATATAGTTTTAGCTATTATGATAATTTTGTAAATATCAGCATCGTTACATTGTCCTCACATTTAACTGTTTTCGTAATAAAATGCCTATAACAATGTAACCAAAAATTGTGAAAACAATGTTGGAAAAGAGTGTCCATGGAGTTTCTTGTCTGTTCTTCTCCATAGGATCTACAAATTGGAACAGACAATTAGCTTCACGACTGACTACTGACTGACTACTTGGCGTTTCAAAAGTGCCGTTGTATGGTTTATTTGAAATAAAAATGGTTTGATTTGATTGATTAGCAAGCTGAAGTGGCAGTGGGCTGGCCATATTAGCCGCAGAACTGATGACCGTTGGGGCAGAAGAGTTCTGGAGTGGAGACCGCGTCTCGGTAAACGTAGTGTAGGACGCCCACAGGCGAGGTGGAGTGACGACCTGTGTAAGATGACTGGCAGGAGCTGGATGCGAGAAGCCCAAAATCGATCAAAGTGGTGTGCAATGGGAGAGGCTTATGTCCAGCAGTGGACTGCGGTAGGCTGATGATGATGATTTATTTATTTGTGGAGATCAGACTGGATCATTGTGGAGGCGTACCTAGTTCAGACCAGCTCTAAAAAAGGTTTTAAATCTGTATCTATCTGATAATATAAGAATGTTACTGTACCGTTTGAAAGAAATAAACAAATAATATTATTATTATTAGAGTTAGTTTAAGTGGTGAGAATCGCTCATAGCTAAGTGACCTTAGGTCATCATCATCATCATCAACAGCCTTTAACAGTCCACTGCTCGACATAGGCCTCTCCTTAGAAAGGAGGTCCACGCTGGCCAGACGGGTTGGTAAAGGGTTTGTTTCAAGTTTTCCTTCTCTTTGCATTGATGTTGTGTTGCGTAGTTCATCTCTTAGTCGCCTTTTACGACACCCGCGACAGAGTAAGCAACGATGGCGCGGTCAGTACCTGGATGGGTGATCTGTTATGAGTATTTCTGTGATTCAAAGATCAGTCGGTTCCAGTAGTTATCATAACAGTCGTGAAGCTTAGTTGGAGGCCTTTGGTTGGCTTGAAAACATCCAACGGCAAGATTACGTAGACACAACGTGTCTTGCCAGTCCGCAACCCGCACTCGCCCAGCGTGGGGACGTATGCCCTAACACTCTCCAGAGAAGAAGGCTCGCCCAGCAGTGGGACGTTATGGGTTGTTGATGATAATCGCATTTCGACTAGTTAGCGACCAATAGTAATCATAAATATTTGTACAGACCAGGAATCGAATCCCAGCAAGTATTATTGTAGGTTGTTTGGAGATCGATCGATCGAAGGTAGGCTCACACAGAAGAGCATCCTAATAATGACAGCATTCTTGCTGTCGTATTTCGTTGGTGAGTGTGAGACTGGAAGCCCAAAAATTCTGGATCATTCTCCCGGCTTCTAGAGGCCGGGAGAATGATACAGAGACAGGCCACCATGGTATCTGTCAGCATGCTGCATTGCCTACCCTCACAATGAGTATGGTGGTCCTTATTCTTGGATTCTACTCATGCTTTCCATCAGGCGGAGCAGACACTTTGGTAGTCTTAAATTATATATTTAGTAAGCTGAAAAAAGGTTTTAATGTTAGCTGCCAAAATGACTGCCCTACCTGATGGAAAACATAAACAGAACCCAGAAGTGGAGGCCACCATCCTCACTGCCACAACGTACAGTGCAGCACGGTGACCGACACTATGGCGGCCTAGTGAGATGCTTTTTCACGCCCCGCTCGAAGGACCCGGGGTCATAGAAGGAAGGAAACACATGCGCTGGTAGAGAGTTCCAGGTTTTAACTGATCGGCATAGAAAGGAAGAGCCGAACCGTTTAGTTCGAGAGCGTATGTCAACCACTCTGAAGCGGTGGCTTCCGAGACCAGCATGTGTTGTCCTGTATAGGAAAGGGGAAGGGGGGACCAGTACTTACCTTTTTAGTCCCATGTCCGTATTTCAGATGAAGGATAATACATTTTTTATTGTAAGTGGTTAGACCACAGACGTCGCAAATGTATTTATCATTTTGTTTTACATGAATTTTCCTGATGTGAAAAGTTAGGAATGATTTCTTTACGAACCTGCAATAATAATAATAATAAGACTTAACAACTAAAAAACCATGGTATTTACTTGACTTAGTCCGTAAATGTCACTAAAAGTACTACTACTAGCAAAAGCTGAGATATATCAAATTCAACAAAAATAATATAAATAAAAATATTTCGGACATGTTACACACAACGCCATATAGTCCCAAACTAAGCAGAGCTTGTATTATGGGTATTTAACAACTGATATAAATACATAAACATACTTTTTATTTGTAAATACATGTATGTATTTACATTTGTTTCTATATAAAATATGTATGTATTTATAAAACAATTATATCAGTAATAATAATTTATATCAGTTGTCTAGTACCCATAATACAAGCTCTGCTTAGTTTGTTATGTGTCAGTTGACCGTAATATTATGCCTGCTGATCAAGAGGTCTCGGGTTCGATTCCCGTGTCGGACCAAATGTTTGTGTGATCCACAAATATTTGTTTCGGAGTTTGGGTGTTTTTCTATTTATAATACGTTATACATATTCAACTGACACATAACAAACTAAGCAGAGCTTGTATTATGGGTACTAGACAACTGTTATAAATTATTATTACTGATATAATTGTTTTATAAATACATACATATTTTATATAGAAACAAATGTTTATAGAACATATAACATACAAACATTTGATGTACACAAATCGAAATCGAGACTTCGAAAATGGCGGCCACATACGTCACCACTACGTTACCGAAACAGTAAATGGATAAACGAACTTTTAACCAACTCCAAAAAATGAGTCATGTTGAAGTCGGTTGCTTTTTTTTAACAGTCTTCACCTCAAAACTATGTCGAATGAAAACAGATTTGGAAAATACATAATTTGGACTTAATTAAATTCAAGAAAAACTATGGGTGTATTAAATTAAATGGATATCATACAGTGCATAAATTTGAATGAGACTAAACATGATTTATGTATTCTGTAAATAAAAAGTATTCAAATCGATTTATGAATAACTGGATCCAAAGGCAATAAATATAAAAAAAACTCTAATTTGTGGAGCAAGAACAAAAACGATAAAAAATCGACCCAGTAATATATTTTAGAGTATTTATCATTTTTAACTTCAACCGAATTTAAACCACATCTAATTTATTCTGGAGTCGGTTGAAAATCGGACGAAATTGAACGCGGTAATCTCAAATATACTTTTTAAAAACTTCAACCGAATTCAAATACCCACACTTTCTAATCGGTTGAAAATCTATCGAAATTCGATCTCTAGGTAACTTCTAGTACACATTATTCATTATCTTCATTATCATCAACAGCCTTGCCAGCCACTGCTGGACATAGGCCTCTCCTTGAAAAGGAGGTATTGGCCTACTATACCACGCTGGCCAGACGGGTTGGTATAGGGTTGGTTTCAAGTTTTCCTTCTCTTTGCATTGATGTTGTCTTGCGTAGTTTATCCCTTAGTCGCCTTTTACGACACCCGCGGGATGAATAGGGGTGGTGACACTCTGTATTCTTAATCCGTCACCACACGGACAGTTTTATTACACATTATTAATTAAATTATACTCACGAAACCCCACAATAGTCACAGGTGAACCCCCCCTCAGAGACGTGTCTCATCCTGTGTTCTCGTAGCCTGGACTTCCTCGGGAACTTGCTGTCGCATAAATCACACTGGTAGTGGTATTCTGGATAATGGATTAATGTGTGTTTCCTGAGGGTACTCTGGAAAAAATATTTTTTTTTATATTTCAGATATATGACAACGCCATCTAGTTTCAAACTAAGCACAGCATGTGTTTTTTTAAATCTATACAAATAAATATTAAAGTGTCTGTTTGCAATTTTAAAATATGTTTATTATATACTAGCTTTCGCCCGCAGCCCTGCCCGCGTGTATGTCGGTTATCGCGGTAAAAAGTAAAAAAAAATTTCATCAAAATCGGTTCAGTGGTTTAGGTGTGAAAGCGTAACAGACAGACAGAGTTACTTTCGCATTTATAATATTAGTAGGGAAGTAGGATATGGTTACTAATAATAATAAAAATATTGTTTTTTTTTCTGTCTGCTTGTTCCGAAGAATTCCCGGCTGAACCAATTTTGACGGGACTTTCACTGGCAGACGCTAATCATGTAACGAGTAACTTTAACTAATTTTATTTGAGACTAGGTATTACCCATGGGACGCATATATACATAGTAAAATAGAGCAAAGCAGGTGTTCCCCTCTGTGAAAATATAAGCCCAAATGAGCATACGCTTTACACTGTGTGTGTAAAATTTAGTTTTAATTGTTATGTGCGAGTTCGTAGTGACATAGGATTGTTTTTGTATGTGAGTCTAAATGTAATAATATAAATAATAATAATAATAAATATTTTCCGACATTTTACACACAATGTCATCTAGTCCCAAACTAAGCAGGGCTTGTATTGTGGGTACTAAATAACTGATATAAATACATAGACATACTTTTTTTTGTAAATACATATTATACATAGAAAACACACAAACTCCGAAACGAATATTTGTGGATCACACAAATATTTGGTTCGACCCAGGAATCGAACCCGAGACCTCTTGATTAGAAGCCGCATACGCTATCCGCTAGACCAACAAGTCATGTGTATGTGTGATAATTTCCCCCCGCAAGTAATGACTGACTACTCCCCTTCGGCAATGAATAAAGACGTACATAGCACAGTTCTTATGGGCGCTCTGAAGACAAAGTCTCTGCTACCGAAAGAGAGAGCGAGATAGACGGACATTTCCCCAAATATTCCCCACTTGGAAGGTCTGAGCTTCTATTTAGGTTTTTATTCATTGCCTCCGGGGTCCGCGGGTATGCGTTTCTCTATAGTAAAACATCCTTTTTATATTCGTGCGGAAATCCCTACGGATACCACCAGTTCGCTATGTCGGACTCATCATCACCATCATCATCAACAGCCTTCAACAGTCCACTGCTGGACATAGGCCTCTCCTGAGAAAGGAGGTTTTGGCCTACTATACCACGCTGACCAGACGGGTTGGTATAGGGTTGGTTTCAAGTTTTCCTTCTCTTTGCATTTATGTTGTCTTGCGTAGTTTATCCCTTAGTCGCCTTTTACGACACCCGCGGGATGAATAGGAGTGGTGACACTCTGTATTCTTAATCCGTCACCACACGGACTCGAACCGACTCAAACCGCATGCCCTCTCGTGTACTATGAGCCGAAGAACCAGGTATACCCTCGAAAGGAAGTCCCTGGAACCCCGAGTTGTGGTAAAACACTCTGAAAAGATTAGCAGTGAACGTACCCTATCCTTGAACCTCTTAGAACATGGTGCGTAGCTACACTTGTAAGGTCTGATGTCAATATGTGCTTGAAGATGTGTATTCATATTATTTTTATTGATGAAGCGGCCACAAATCTCACACTCCGTTCTCAAAGCTTTGTCGTGAACCGTTTTCTGAAAAAAAAAAAAAAAATTAAATATATCATCATCATCAACAGCCTTTAACAGTTCAATGCTGGACATAGGCCTCTCCTTTGAAAGGAGGTTTTGGCCTACTATACCACGCTGGCCAGACGGGTTGGTAAAGGGTTTGTTACAAGTTTTCCTTCTCTTGACAGTGATGTTAGCTGCTTATTTTGTTCCTTTAGTCGCCTCTTACGACACCCATGGAATGAATAGGGGTGGTGACACTTTGTATTCTTAATCCGTCACCACACGTTTAAATATATATACCTACCAAAGTGACTCTACTCTGCCTGATGGAAAGCATGAGTAGAATACAAGAGTAGGGGTCACTATCTTCAGTGTGAGTGTAGGCAATGCAGCATGGTGACCCATACCATGGAGGCCTGATCAGATGTTTTTGCATCATTCTCCCGAATGATTGCGCCTCCGGTCTCACGCTCACCAACGAAATACGACATCACGAATGCTGCCATTATTAGGATGGTCTTCTGCGTGAGGGTAGTACTGCCCCGGTCGAGCCGGACCATGCTGAAATAAGCGTGGGACTACTATCTCTAAATTAAATTACTACATATTTAAATAACTACCATAATATAAATATCTTTTTCAGGCTTCAACTGCTGGGCAAAGTTCTCTCCTTAAAAACGGTAGTTATGGCTTACTATAAAGAACCAGAGAAAGTTTAGAAACTAACAGAAAGGGCACCCAGACTCATAACAAAAATTTGTGGATCACGCAAAGAATTGTTTCATGTCGGGTTTGAATCCAAACACTTTATATAGTAGAAAACGGCGTGGCGATCGCTTAAACCACTAGGCCTGTAACTGTACAGACGAGTTGTACCTTGTTGTTATTGTCCAGACTGAGATTCGAATCGACTAAAACGGCACACCAACGTACCAATAGCCACGGACCCAGATATAACCTAGTAAGAAAATCCCTGGTACTATTATTGTAGCGCCTGTACAAATAAATTATTCCGACAATACATACCACGTGTAGATTCAATGCGGTTTTGGTTTTGAAAGCCTTGTCGCATTTATCACAAGCAAATCTTCTCGTATCCAGCCCGTAATGTACTTCATCCATGTGCAGTTTCTTTGATCTACTCGTTTTGAAACTGTTGACAAATTTAATCTTTATATAATACGCTAGTCTCTCAAAAGGAAATTAAAAATAGGTAATATTGAGAGAGAAAGAGGGGTAGAGAGGAAGTAAGAGTAAAGGGTAGAGAGGGAGAAAGAGTGAAGGGTAGACGAAGGAAGAGCGAAGAAGGGGGAGAGATTGACAGCGAAGGAAGAAAGAGCGAAGGGAAAGTAAGAGAGAGAGAGAGAGTGGGGGTAGAGGGAAAGAGTTCGGGAGTTAGGAGAGAGGGGTAGAAAGAGGGAGGCTCAGAGAGAGAGAAAGAGGGAGGCTCAGAGAGAGAGAAAGAAAGGGAGAGAAAGAGAGTGAGCAATTTGTAAATATATTTACTTACACCTTTTTACACACAGTGCAGGGATATTTCTTGAGGATGCCCATGTGCCTCTCCTCGTGTCGTCTCAGCGTCGAGTTGTCTCTGCACGCGTAATCGCAAAACTGACATTGATAGGGCTTCTCATCTGCAACAAAACAAAAAATAGATAAACCTATGTTTAAGCTGATTTAGTTTCAGAATTTTAGACAAACACTACCAAACTTCTGTTGCGAGTTCCACATACAGCGCGACGAAAGCATAGAACAGTGCTATCGAAGAAACACTGAACCCCGAAGAAAACACTGATCCTGAATCGCAAAAAAGAAATTCTCACGCAGATTAGCATATTAACATCCCAACATCACCCGTTGAGCAGTGGCCCGCCAGGCATGATCACCTCGCCTGGTCGGAGAATCCTCCCTGTGTGTTGAAGGGACACGGCACCCGTTCCTCTACACTTCCATACTCCAGAATCTTTAACCATTTCTTGTAAGATAAATCCAATAAAAGTTTTGCCCCAACCTGGAAAATGAACCCAGGACTCGATTAGCAATCGCATACGCTAACCCACCGCTACAATAACGAAGCAGGCTAAATCAATTAAACCATAATTACCAATAATTGCTTTATACTTTTATGATAGTAAAATTACGCCATTAATATCGATAAAGCTACAAGCACCATGCTTATTCTATCATTAGTAGTATTAACAATCAACAATGCAGGTGATTCTTGGCATATTTTTATAGTATACCTATTTTATAATCAGATTTTAAGGATTTAGACTTTTGAAAGATATCGTCCGGGCTCTGGTGACATAAGACACTTCGGTAAATTTTAGATGATAGTTTTGTTCCAAGTAAAATAATAATGTTTTCTACCCTCAAACTATTAAAACATTCATAAAAGGCTAAGTAGGGATATTGGACACTGTTTAGTGTATCAATATGACGTGATTCATTGGTGAGTACAAGACCGGAGACCCAATAGGCAGAAGCATATCATTAGACCGCGATAGTGAGAGGTCTGCGCTCACTCATGGCGATGGTGATCCTTACTTTTGCATTCTACTCATGCTTACCATCAGGCAGAGGATTCACTTTGGCTTGCTTATATATAGGAAAAAAAACCAATCGGCCAAGTGCGGGTCAGGGCACGCACAGGAAAGGGTTCCTCAGTCACCCATAATGGTACGTGGATTTAAAATCCGTATCCAATAGATAAATGTTATGTTTACGTATTAATGCGTTAATTTTGTATGACGTTTTCCAAGTGAGCACATTTTACAAGTTGAGCCTCTATAACTCCTGAACTAACAAATTTATCTAATCCGTTATAGGTTACTTTTAAAGTTCATTATAAGGACCACCATCATGATTTTTTCCAGATTTTTTGAGCCAGCCATTTAGCTTTTAGAGGGGGGGACGTCCTGTTTTTAGAAAAAAAGTGGCCTTTAAAGTGAAATTTCTCGCAACTCTCGTTTGTCATCCTGTATCTTACAAACACTTTGATATTTTACAGAAACTAGAGTATTTTGCCACGATCCACATGCAACACGATTCAAGGCCCTAGGATTTTCCTGCGCAATTTCATGTAATAACATCTTCAGTGCAATTAACAGGTAACCAATTATTTGTTTTGAAGTCGTTTTCCTAAGTCTTAGAGCTCAGCACCGACTTTAACCACTCTTAAAACGTTACAACATCAAGATTTGAAGCACCGTCTTCAAAACTTTCTAAGTCATTTTTTTTTTAATTCAAGCAGCACTGAATACAAATGTCTATTAAATCAGTAGCTTTTGTTCATCGCTAATAGCGGTTACGATTTCAAGGCCAAACCGCTGTAACGATCTTAACGGAATTTTTATTAAAAATGCTTTGACTCTTGAAGAAGGATAGGCTCAATAATCAACATACACGCGGGTGGAACTGTGGGCATAAGCTAGCTAGCTATCTAATATTAAGCTAAGACAAAAATTGGGATAAATTATCCCTTCTCAGTGACTCAAACAGAGTTAGGCGGGCCAGCTGGGTACTTAACTAAAAGAAATAGTTTCTACGAAGATTTATTTTACAAATTTCAGGTTAAAACAAATCGAATACCAGCGCCGAGTAATAGAACATGGAGGGAAACTATCGGATAATAGAAACTCGACTAAGATCCTGCAATATTCTCAAAGAAGAAATACAGACGTTGACGCTGAGACCGAAAAGATGTATATCAAAACGTATGAGGCGTATTCGAGCGTAGAGCTGTCTCAGCAGTATCTATCAGAATTCAGAGCTCATATATCAAATTTGACAAAGATGCTGAACATGACTTGCTATGTCAACATGAATAGGTCCAAGTAAGTTGATGTCGCTGATGCGTTCCTGGAACTCCGACTGCCGAGGTAGGCCGCCGCGGGGTTTAGTGGGTAGACCGTTCGCCGGGAGTCCCACACACGCTTTTCGTCTTCCCCAGAGGGTATGGTGCGAAAAGCATTCCCCGCGAAAGAAAAAAAAAAGGTCCAAGTAAGTTGTGGACGATACATTTTCTGCGGTTACCTCCGGGTGCTCGCGCCTTACCATCGGCGACCACCGGGAAGGTATGGCCTGCCACGAGACCTCCCCTCTGTAGCTACCCCCATCGGACTATCCCCAACACCCGACCTGGTGCTGGTCGACGGGTGCTCTTAAGGCTCCACACCCCTCAGAGTTCGAATTCGCTAAGCACAGTTCACAACACTGAACAAGGGCCGGGTGTGACTGGAAAGTCGGATATTACTCATTCAGTTGTTGGTTGGTACTGAAACACAGCAAGTTGAGAGAATAGAGGGCGTTGTTAAACAATAAATAATAGTAACCGAGCAAAGGTCGGTCGCCCAGTACTTTCACAGAAGATCAACCTAAAATGGTGTTTCGTTGAGAAGTTTGCTTATGCTTTCTATCACCCAGAGTAGAGTCACTTTGGGAGGTTCATATAACAAATAATATAGTACGGACTAAAATAAAATGTGTCAAGCAACTTTAACATTTACAGGTTGCTGTTTAAAGTTCTGAATGAATGCTCCAGGGATGCTAAAGGAAGACACTGCAGAGGATGTATTTTGAAAAGTTTTAAAACTTTTTTTAATACGTACGCTCATCCTGAACGTCCTTTCAACACGTCTATGGTTTTGGTGAGTTGCCCCTTTAGGAGAGAGTCGTAGGAGTACGTCACAATTCTCCCTCTGATTCTGATTCTGGGAAGGGGCGTCAAAAGCGAATCAAGAACTTAACACAAGTGGGTTTTGACTGCTTTGTTGATCTAGTGTTTAGCGTATGCAGCTGCTGATCAAGAGGTCTCGCGTTCGATTCCCGGGTCGGACTTAATATTTGTGTGATCCACAATTATTTGTTTCGGAGTCTGGGTGTTTTCTATGTATAATATGTATGTATATTTACAAAAAAAAGTCATGTGGCACTCGGGGACTGCCGCGGTAAAGCTATTGCAACTTATGCATTATTTATTCATTTTTTATTTATGCGGATTTTTTTTTAATTCAAGTATACAAAACAATATGTCTTTTTAGGAACATACATTCTAACAATATTATTTTCAAACAATATAATCATCCTATTAACCGAAAGATAATGACAACTAAACAGAGAAAATAATAGTTATATGAACATATCTATGGAATAAAAACAAAAGAAATAAAAAAAAGAAGAATCTATAATGACTGTGTTGTCAAGGCAACGGATAACGGCCGGTGGCGACAGCACACATGCGCCGGAGCTGGCTTATCCTCTCTATCCTTTCAATCATATTTATTAAAAAGTTACAGTCATATTCTCTATCCTGTTTTAGGGTGTTAGGTTTTTCCGTTACGGAATTTCTTGATTCAGTCGCCGCGCTAAAACCCCTCGATAAAAGGTAGACTATTGTATTGCTTAAAAATGAAAACTTTTAGAACTAAATTAAAACAACATTTTGTTCTAGATCATTCTAAAATTAATTCTAAGCAACGTGACCATACGCAGCGGGGGTATGGTAGACCACATTGTGCCATACTTGAAGAGAGAATTGAGACCATATGTGTTCCGTCCATCTCGCCACAAGAAGGACACCGTGACTCTGAAGTCTAAGAACTGCATGTCTGTATTCATGCCTGGCTGTTTCTGCATAGAAGGGTAAGTGGAGAACTCCTTCAATTTACTGCGAGCCTAGTACTTTTTATCGAGTAGCGGATTTTATATTTACGTTTTTATCCCCCAAGGGGTAGGGGTAGGCCCATTTTTGCTGTTAATAAACTGGGCAGATATCCTACTAATATTATAAACGCGAAAGTTTGTGAGTATGTACGCAAAAACTACTGAACGGATTTGGATGAAACTTTACAATAATATAGCTTATATGTCAGAATAACACATAGGCTACTTTTTACTGCAATAATACTGCAAGATACACACGGGCGGAGCCGCGGGCGAAAGCTAGTATTATTATAAATGCTAAGGTATCTCTGTCTGTCTGTTACGTTTTCACGCCTAAACCGCTAAGCATATTTTGATGAATTTTGGTATAGAAATAGATCAAACCTTAGGAAGGACATGGGCTACTTTTTAACCCGATAACCGACATACACGCGGGCAGAGCCGCGGGCAAAAGCTAGATTATTGTATTTTTAAACAGTGATCTTACCTGACTTGATTAGTGGACGGCTCCCATTAAAAATTACAGCAAATGATCGTGATCATCACACAATACTTTGTAAAAGGTTGGGAATCAGACGAAGACCTGACCTTAGCAGTTAAGTCAACCAAACGTACGAGTATGGGCCAGTCAAAGTATTAGCAGTAGTTATAAAACTCCTTTAGATTACTGTGCGCCTAGTACTTTTGTGTCTTATTGAAGATTTCTTGAAGGAGAATTCTAAATTACTCCTTACATTTCATGAGCGCCTAGTACTCAGAAGTATGTTCAGTTATTTTAGATGAATTTCAAATTATTGTTTCACTAGCTTTCGCCCGCGGCTCCGCCCGCGTGTATGTCGGTTATCGTGGTAAAGAGTAGCCTATGTCTTTTCCCAAGTTCAGTTCTATCTTCATACCAAATTTCATCAAAATCGGTCCAGTGGTTTAGGCGTGAAAGCGTAACAGACAGACAGAGTTACTTTCGCATTTATAATATTAGTAGGGATAGTAGGGATTATGCAAAATATTTGTTTTTTATGAATAAACAGCCCATGATGGAAAGTGACCACCATCGCCTATAAGGAATCTGCAACTAGAAGAGAAACTAGTGCTTAATATAAATCCATAAGAGTTACTTACTAATATTTCAGACATCTGATATACAACGTCATGTAGTCCCAAACTAAGTAGAACTTGTACTATGAAAGTTGTATAAATAAATGTATATTAAACAAAGAACACAAAAACCCTGAAAAAAAAAACTGTAGATCATACAACACCTGGTTCGACCAGGGAAGCAGACCTCTAAATAAGACCTCTATATAGCCGTTTCATACTCCACAACTACGCCAACGAGGCAATCAAGTGACCACAAAATATATCAAACTCCACAATGTTGATGAGAGCCTGGTAGTTGGGGCCTAAATTTTCAAATATAAGGCATAACTCTAAACTAACACATATAAGCATATATTTTCTATCATTATTGTCTTATCATATTGATTAGTCATTATTTATTACATTCAGATAATTGTTGGTTGAGAACTCTTCTAAATATATGTGAGCCTAGTACTTTCAGATCAGTCTAACCACACTTCTGCCTTTCAAATCAATCTGAATCTGACTTCAAATCACTGCACGGATTCTCTTACTCTTTCTGGCCCTTAGTATCCCCAATGTTATTTGCTACTACTAGTTCAACCAGTTTTACCTGAATATCATTTTTTCCACGGAGCGACTGTCCGTGTGGTGACGGATTAAGAGTTCGAGTGGTGACGGATTAAGAATACAGAGTGTCACCACCCCTATTCATCCCGCGGGTGTCGTAAAAGGCGACTAAGGGATAAACTACGCAAGACAACATCAATGCGAAGAGAAGGAAAACTTGAAACCAACCCTAAAAAAACATCATGGACCGTCACCCTACTGGGGGTTACGGCGGGGTGGTGTGTCGGACTTGAACTGACTAACACAGTGTGCCCTCTCCGCGCTTCTCCGTTTAGGAGTAGGAGAAGTCCAGGGTGGGATCTCCTTCTGAACTTCTCCAGCGCCTGCCACTCCTGATGCGGGCACCGTCTCGACGACTTCGACGACCCTCTCTTAGGCGGCGTCCGGCACACACCGACGCCGCCTCCTGGCCACATAATGCGGGTGGAGAGAAAACCCGTCCCGTCCACCCGCGGCCACACTCAAGGCGGTTGAACTAGTTGACATTTTAGTCCTACGTTCGCGTCGCCTAAATTGAGAATTTAGCAGATGGTTTAGCAGGCGCTGGGAGGGGTCCAGATGGCGTAATAATAGCTGTTCCTGGACTCCTCTTATTTCAGACACGTTGAAAAAAAAGGTTGTCATTACATTTCTTATGACAAAGCGATGTAGCGAAAAGATTTACTTTTGCTGCCTGGGTGGAGCGATTCATCATCATCAGCATGGGATCCATAATATATTTATTTCGGGGTTTGGATATTTTCTATATGCAATATGTATGTCTATGTGTATAAATTTCCAAAAAAAAGTATGTTTATGTATTTATTTCAGTTGTCTAGTACCCATATTTTTTTTTCGTGTGGAAAATCATCATGGACCGTCACCCCACCGGGGGTTACGGCGGGGTGGTGTGTCTGACTCGAACTCGAACTACGAGGAGGAAGAGTCCAGGGTGAGATATCCTTAAGGACTCTTCCAGCGAGTTGTCTAGTACCCATAATACAAGCTCTGCTTAGTTTGGAACTATTTTTATATTTAGTTAACAGTCCAAAACTCTTCAAGTAAACTCTAAATATTTTCAGATACATAGAAGATTTGGGCCGGTGTGTGAAGCCGTCGAATTGTTCCCAAGACGCAGAATTCGCTAAATACATTGATAGAGTTATTATACTTTAAAATACAGTGACCTCAAGAGATAAATGTTTTTTTTTATACTTGACCAAAATGACTTTACTCTGGCTGGTGGAAAGCATGAAAAGAATCCAGCACGGCGACCCACACTATGGCGGTCTAGTGAGGTGCTTTTTCACCGCTTGAAGGACCTGTGGTTGACTGCCTTGTTGGTCTAGTGGTTAGCGTACGCGACTGCTGATCAAGACGTCTCGGGTTCGATTCCCGGGTCGGACCATATATTTGTCTGATCCACAAATATTTGTTTCGGAGTCTCAGTGTTTTCTATGTATAATATGTATGTATTTACAAAAAAAAAGTATGTTTATGTATTTATATCAGTTGTTTAGTACCCATAATACAAGCTCTGCTTAGTTTGGGACTAGATGACGTCTTGTGTAAGTTGTCCGAAATATTTTATTTTATAGAGGGAGGGTAGAGTTCTGAGCTGGTAGAGTTCCAGGTTTTAACTTCTCAGCAGAAAAAGAACTACTATTCCGAACTATTCCGAAGTTCGGGCTTTGTAATCAGAGCTTGTATTATGGGTACTAGACAACTGACATCTATAATAAAAAATAAAGCGGCCAAGTGCGAGACGGACTCCGAAGGGTTCCGTATCATCAAGTAACGTCATATAAAAGTAACGTACACGTATGGTTTTGATAACAAAATTTCGAGTTTCAGTTCTAAGTATGGGGACCCCCAAAATTTATTGTTTTTTTTTCTATTTTTGTGTAAAAATATTAATGTGGTTCATAGAATACATCTACTGACCAAGTTTCAACAGTATAGCTCTTATAGTTTCGGAATAAAGTGACTGTGACATACGGACGGACAGACATACGTGACGAATCTATAAGGGTTCCGTTTTTTTTGCCATTTAGCTACGGAACCCTAAAAATGAATCGCTAAATGTGTTGCTAAGCGCAAATCTCGAGAACTCCTGAACTCATTTCGCTAATTCTTTTTTTTTATAATATTCCTTGAAGTACGAGGATGGTTCTTACGGAGAGAATAATTCAAAAAAATATATCTGAAACAGTCTAAAAACAACACTTTTCTATATTCCCATACAAAAGAATAGTAATAATACTTAAAAGTGAATTTGAACTTTAATACCGTACCATAAAGTTTAAGTTTTAGTGGAGGGGTTCCGAGAAGGCAAAACAATTGAGAGACGTTGAATCGACTGTTAGGCGGTAAGAAGTTCACGGGTTAGCTAGTAAATACACATAATCTTTTTTAGGGTTCCGTAGCCAAATGGCAAAAACGGAACCCTTATAGATTCGTCATGTCCGTCTGTCTATCTGTCTGTTCGTCCGTATGTCACAGCCACTTTTTCCTGAAACTATAAGCTATACTGTTGAAACTTGGTCAGTAGATGTATTCTGTGAACCGCATTAATATTTTTACACAAAAATAGAAAAAAAAAACAAAAAATTTTGGGGGTCCCCATACTTAGAACTAAAACTCAAAATTTTTTTTTTCATCAAAACCATGTGTGCATCTATGGATAAGTCTTGAAATATGTTATTGAGGTTTCTAATTTAATTTTTTTCTAAACTGAATAGTTTGTGTGAGAGACACTTCCAAATTGGTAAATTGTGTCTGTAACTTCTAAAATAAGAGAATGAGTCAAGTAAGTTGTTTTTTTAGGGTTCCGTAGCCAAATGGCAAAAAACGGAACCCTTATAGATTCGTCAAGTCTGTCTGTCTGTCTGTCTGTCTGTCCGTCCGTATGTCACAGCCAATTATTTCCGAAACTATAAGAGCTATTCTGTTGAAATTTGGTCAGTCGATGTATTCTGTGAACCGCATTAAGATTTTTACATAAAAATAGAAAAAGAACAATACATTTTGGGGGTCCCCATACTTGGAACTGAAACTCAAAATTTTTTTTTTCATCGAACCTATACGTGTGGGGTATCTATGGATAGGTCTTCAAAAATGATGTTGAGGTTTCTAATATATTTTTTTTCTAAACTGAACAGTTTGCGCGAGAGACACTTCCAAAGTGGTAAAATGTTGGTCCCCCCCCCCTCTAACTTCTAAAATAAGAGAGTAATAAAACTGAAAAAAATATATGTTGTACATTACCATGCAAACTACCAACGAAAATTGGTTTGAGCGAGATCTAGTGAGTAGTTTTTTTTTAATACGTCATAAACCGTAACACGCAATTTACCTTTCATCCAATCAATATACTAGTGTAAAAACATCGATGAAAGTTATAACGAACTACAAGAACTTTTATATGATGTTACTTGCTGATACGGAACCCTTCATGGGCGAGTCCGACTCGCACTTGGCCGCTTTTTTAATACGTCATAAATCGTAAACCGCAATTTCCCTTTCATTCAATCAATAAACTATTATTAAAACATTGATCAAAGTTACAACAAAATACAAGAACTTTTATATGATGTTACTTGCTTCTACGGAACCCTTCATGGGCGAGTCCGACTCCCACTTGGCCGCTTTATTTGTAAATACATACATACATTTTATATATAGAAATCACACAAACACAAACTTCTAACCGGGGGAATCAAACCCAAGATCTCAAGCATAGCAGTGGCATACACTACAAGTGCACCGCTGAGGCAGTCAAAGATCCTTCAACATTAAAGACCTACTTTCTAACAGTACACCTATGTCCAGCAGTGGACTAATCTCATGATGAGACTACTTACCAGTATGTATCATGGTGTGCATCGACAGACAATATGATGAGCTGAACGCCTTCTTGCATACTCCACACTTATACGGTTTCTCCCCTGAAATAGATATAAAATGTTTACAACAAATAGGGAGAAGTCATCCTTTTAATACATATATAAAAAAAATACTCTACTCTGCCTGATGGAAAGCATGAGTAGAATCCAGGAGTAGGGGTCACCATCCTCATTGTGAGGGTAATCAATACAGCATGGTGACCCAAATCAAGGCGGCCTTGGAAAAAATTGAGGCAGAATGATTAGGTTCTGATGGCAAATGGATACCTGTAGCTTAAAATAAAAGGCGGATCTGAGCAGGCGAGGTGGTCATGCCTGAAGCTACGGTTCAACGGTCCAACAAGGGTTGTATATTAACTAATTGTTGTGAGAATTTCTATATTGCGATACAGTACAGTATAGTTTCTTCGGTAGATGGCGCTGAAGTATATTTTGTTGCGCGCTATACATGAAAGTTGCCGCAGACACAAGGTTTCGAAAATAAAATTTAGGTGACTGTTTGTAATATCAAATTACCGGTTTTATCTAAATTCATTTAAAAGTTTCAAAGTCGCGCAAATAGCGATGGCGAGATCAATGCTCGGTATCTCTTTGCGAGATAGGGTCAGAAACGAGGACATTCGCCAACGCACGAAAGTCTTCGACATAGGTAGAAGAATTGCGCAACTGAAATGGCAAACTTTATTCTGGCGACCCCGAACAGGAAGTCGAAGTGTTGGTAGACCAGCTGCCAGGTGGTCGGACGGTATAAAAAAGACGGCAAGGCCGACCTGGACTAGACACGCCGCATCCAGAAGCGAATAGAGAACCATGCAAGAGGCATACATCCAACAGTGGATGCAAATATGCTGAGGATGATGATGATTTAAAAGTATATGCTGTACTGATATAAAAACCAATTTTCAAAACTTTCAATCAATCTGTTTGTTCCAGCTAGAACTCGGATTGGACGGACGGACGGACCTGAATCTATAAGGGTTCCGAGTTATTGCGTGTTATCCCAGGGAGCCAATTAGACGACACGTTGATTGTAATGTTTTATTAATGACTCTCTTATCTCTGTAAGACTCCTTATTGACTCCATCTAATTTTACTTAAACTAAAGCTTATATACAATGTAATATGTGTACAGTTTTAGGTGGGGGCTACTATGAAATATTATTTACTTAATTGCTTAATTGACAATATGTTGTTTATACTTCCTTATTTAATATTTATAATATTACTATTGTTTGAGGGCACGTACGTTAACTTTAGTAAAACAATTATTTAATCACGTAACCGTGTAAAGATCTATACTACTATTTTGCTATGGCTTCGCCCATAGATATTCCCCCTCTAAAGAGAAGAAACATCCTTATATTACTATACTATTAAATATATTACTATTATATACTATTGTTGTATTTCTGGTTTATATATTATAATTGGAATCTAACCGTCTGGTGGGAGACTCTACCAGAACGTGTCCTTTTTTCCGTTTGCTTATCTGCTTGTGAAGATTCTGTTATCTTGTCTCTGATTGTTCGTTGACATTGTAAACATGTCTCCGACATCTCATTTACGTCTTTATTCATATTTTCCCATATATAGTTAGCTGAAATAAGTTTCCTCGTAGTATTCTTACCAGGATGGCTAATGTTATGAAAGCTTTCGAAAATAGTTTTCCTGAATTTGAGTGGTATAAAAGGGCGTTGTTTTCCTGTTGATATATCGCAATAAATCTTAATATTTTCATTTGGAAAGTAAGGTCAGAAGGTGTCCCTGTCCTGTGATACTTCCCAATCACAGAATATACATACGGGTATGCGACCCCGGCCTCTTCGAGCTACCGCAGTCTCTGTCCCGTCTCCCCATCCGAGACATGTGGTATCCTATACCCTAAATTCCCACCCTCTATAGCTCCCTTAATTTACCTTTTTCCTTATCCCTATTTTTTAGGAACGAACACACTCCCAAGGAGGGTTAGCGTCAGGCAGGCGGCCGGCTATAAAATATATTTGCCAAAACTACTTTGCAATGAGGAATATTAGAAATGAGTGCGATAGGGCTAGGGCGTACCCCTTAAGCGACGCGCGGCAGCAGCACCCGGCTACGCGAATAAATGGGCAAGGGTTGCTGCATCTCTCAGGGCGGATGCAGCTCAAGAAGCAAGCCCCAGTTGTAAGGCTGAAGTATGGAAGTTGGAATATCGGAACGATGACTGGAAGAGCAAGGGAAATAGCGGATGCCTTAAAGAGAAGAAGGATAAATGTAGCATGCTTGCAAGAAACCAAATGGAAGGGGACGAAAGCTAGAGAAATTGGTGAGGGCTACAAGTTCTATTATTGTGGGGGTGATGGTAAGAGAAATGGAGTGGGTGTAGTATTGGATAGTGTTCTGAAAGAATGTGTGACGGATGTAAAGAGAGTAAATGATAGAATAATAGTTGTGAAAGTGGTGTGGCAGAGTCTGATTCTAAATATTATTAGTGCGTATGCACCCCAAGTCGGATGTGACGCTGCAGTGAAAGAACTATTTTGGGTAGATTTAGATACAATTATGGTAGGTATTCCTGAAAGTGAGGAAATTTTAATAGGAGGAGATTTTAATGGGCATGTGGGCTTAGGAAACGATGAGTATGAGAGGGTGCATGGAGGTCGAGGGTTTGGCAATCGAAACACTGAGGGCGATAACCTACTCCAGTTTGCCTTGTCATTTGATCTCGCTATTGTTAACACCTGGTTCCAAAAAAGGGATGAACATCTTATTACCTATAAAAGTGGTAACCACCGAACACAGATAGACTATCTCCTTATCAGGAGAAGTAAGTTGCACTGTGTTAAGAACTGTAAGGTGGTGCCCGGCGAGTCAGTAGTAGCACAACATAGACTACTACTGATTGAAGTTAAGGCAAGGGTTTTAGGTAGAGGTAGAATGAACCAGCCTCCCCCGCGGATCAAGTGGAGAATGTTAGAAAACGAACAGCATGCTATCTTATTCAGGGAAAAAATAGTAGATAAAATGATAGAAATGGGCTCAATGCAAAATGAAACTGTGAATGAATGTTGGAGTAAAATTGCGAACTATATAAGGAAGTCAGCGAAAGAAGTGTTTGGAGAAACGAAAGGGAAGGGTGTTATAGATAGAGATACATGGTGGTGGAATGAAGAAATACAGAAAGCTCTGAAAGTAAAGAAGAAAGCATTTAAGTCTTGGAAAAATGAGAAAGGAAGTGAAAGAATGAAAGAAATAAAAAAAGTAGAATACTATGAGTGTAAAAAGAAGGCAAAGAAAGCGGTAGCAGTAGCCAGAGCTGAAGCTCAAAAGAAACTGCACAAACACCTGCATGATCCCAGAGGGAAAAAAGATCTCTACCGCATTGCAAAAAGTAGGGCGGAAAGTGCCAAAAATTTGAAGCATGTTAGATGCATAAAAGATGAAACGGGGAGAGTCTTAATAAAAGATGAGGATATAAGGTGCAGATGGAAGACGTACTTTGATAAACTGATGAATGAGGAAAATGAATGGAGCGGAGTGTTGAATGATGTACATGTGAATACAGGGCTAGTAAACGAGATTAGTATAGACGAAGTTAGAACGGCAGTACGAAGTTTAAAAAATGGAAAAGCGGTTGGGCCTGATGACATACCAGTTGAAGTATGGATCGCATGAGCCCGAGTTTGTAGTCTAAGTGTTACTTACGTACCAAGTGAGAACTCCGTGCAGGGAGCCGAAAAAGTGTCTCAAACACATATTGACAGCAGCGCCATCTGTTGTCGAGTAGATCGACCACCCTATCTTACCTTAGATTCATACAATGGCAAACTGTGCGGCATGTGGTAAACTTATGGCTTCCAGGGGAGCTATTGTATGCTGTAAGTGTACAATAAAGTATCACCTGTCCTGTGTTAATATGACCAAGGCGAATAAGGAATGGCAATGCCAGGACTGCAAAGGCAACCCTGCCAAAGAAAGCGACAAAGTTGGTAACAACGACAATAAGAGTTCTCCCGCCAGCTTATATGACTCTTCGCAGTCTGTTACTGGCTCAGCGGAAAGGGACCAGGGGCGAACTGCTGATATTGTTCGTGAGCTAAAATTGATGAGAGCGGAGATGCGGGAAATGAGGGAGGACGTGAAAGCGGAGCTGCGGGAGATTCGTCTTGAAGTGAATGACCTCCGCCAGGCAGTTGCTGCATCTAGAAAAAAGGTCGACCAACTGGAGAGTCGTCTAGAAGACCTAGAGAAAAAGCAAGCTGCCTCACACGGAGGTGCAGTGGATCAACTGGAGGACACGGTGAGGCAGTTGCAAACAGAGCTCAACGCGCGAGAGCAGGAACTGCTACTTTCCGATATCGAGATCTCGAACCTTCCTGAGAGTCCCGGCGAGAACGTATTCCACTCCGTAGAACTGGTAGCTAGGAAACTGGGAGTAGCGCTGGAGACGCGAGACATAGTGTTTGCGGAGCGTGTGGGCCCCCGTGTGGATCGATCAAGTGGCTCGGGTGCGGCGCGGTGTCGCCACGTCGTGGTGCGGCTGGCGCGGCGCGGGCTGCGGGACGAGCTGCTGCAGAGCGCGCGCGTGAGGCGCGGGGCCACTTCAGCTGACCTCGGTATCGATGCGCCGCCGCGTCGTTTCTACCTCAATGAAAGGCTTACCAGAAACAACAAGGCTCTGTTCTACCGCACCCGACAGGCAGCGGCTGGGTTGGGCTGGAAGTTCACGTGGACGAATCGTGGTAAAATATTAACAAGGGAAGCTGAAGGAAAGCCCACCCACGTGATACGCTCGGAGACAGACCTTGAACGGGTTTTTGGTAAGCAAACTGTCACAAGCGATAAACATTAGCATGTTTGGATTGGAGTATCACATAACCTATTTACAAGTAATTATTTATCTAAAATTACACACAACTATTTACAAAATATATTTATATACATTTATTTACAAATTTTCTCATTTCATGAGAGCTATAATAGAAATAAATTACAACAGTCATCCTATGGATAATGTAAGATTCATTAAGTTCTTATTACAATTTGAGAAACTAATAGAGAGTAATAAGTTTCCAATGTGCAGCTTCCTAAATTATAATATTATGATTTTCCTAATGGTTATGCTTCCAGTTACTTACATTACAATTATATTAATTAATCCAAAATTACTTTTAGGTACAATAGATGCCAACTTTAATTTGAGGTCATACGCAATGACTGTTTATGTGGTGACTGCCTCCAAACAAATATATATTATTAATCTTATTAAATATAAGTATTACAAACATAGTACTATAACCAGGTATATTAAATTACAATGAATGGTAGGAAATTTTTAAAGTTTGGTCTTTTTAATGCGGGCTCACTGGGAACTAAGCACGATGAGTTTTTGCTGGCTATGAGTCTACATTCGGTAGACATCATGGCCATTAATGAGACTTGGTTAAGGCCAGGTGAGGAGGGGAGGGCACCAGCTGTGCCAGGCTATAGGCTGCGGCATATTCCAAGACCAAAATCTATCAGGGATGGTCGCGGTGGGGGTGTTGGGTATTTTATAAAAAATGGAATTAAAGTGCAAACTAGAAGTCACCCTGTACATAAGGATGTAGAGCAATACTGGCTATCATTAACTGTAGCAGGAAAAAAACTCTTAGTAGGTACAGCTTACAGACCCCCCTGGCTGTGTGTTGACAAGTTCTTAGATAGTCTGACTGACAGCATTGGTGCACTGGCCCCTTTTGACTATACTATTCTCATGGGTGACTTTAATATCAATATGTTAGATGTGTCTGCCACTAACACTAGGAAGCTCCAAAACTTCTTACACTATACCAACATGAAGCAAATAGTAAATAATCCCACACATTTTAAAGGAAACAGTAGCACACTTATAGATGTCATTTGTACGGATGCAACAGTGAGAAGTGTAGTGGTTAGTCATAATCCCGAATTAGGTCAACATTCCATAGTGACTTGTGAGTCAGTGTTTAGGAAAGAAAGGGTCAAACCTAGATGGATCACCTACAGACCACTCAAAGACATCTCACCAGCTCCATTTAATATAGATCTGGAACATATTCCATGGCAGACTTTAACTCTGCAGGATGAGGTGGACAACATGGTGGAAGAATTATCAAGACAACTAATACAGTTGTTCGACCGCCATGCCCCTATAAGGCACACATTATTTAAAGGCGAGTGCACACCATGGATTACCGATAACATTAAATTAATTTTTAGGTTAAGAGACAGGGCTAGGAGTGTGTATCAGAAAACAAAATTACCATCTAAAAAGAAATATTATCTGGACCTTAAGCATCAAGCTAAATTAGCATTACATAATGAAAAATCTGCTTACTTTACAATGAATATAAATAATAATATAAACAATGCAAGGTCTCTGTGGAAGAATCTAAAGAACAAAGTCTTTCCATCACAAAAACCTACTTTTTTGCCAGATCATTTTAATAATCCAGATGATATAAACAAAGATTTCTTAAATATACCAGGTGGATGCAGAGTAACCATTTCCAGGCTAACATACTACGAGTTTCATAGATACAAGCTAGACTTGTCTTTTAGATTAAAACCTGTAGACCAAAGTACCATAACTGGTATTCTAAAGAATATCAAGACAAATGCAATGGGTATAGATAAAATAAACATTGACATGTTAACACTCTCGTTACCAAATTCATTAGACATTATTACAAAAATTGTCAACACCTCAATTATGACACATACATTTCCAAGCGAGTGGAAACACTCTATTATCAGGCCTATACCCAAAATAGATCTCCCGAACACCACAAAAGATCTGAGACCGATCAGTATACTACCTTGCTTATCAAAGGTGTTGGAAAGAGTAGTTTATATACAGGTAATACAATACCTAGAGGACAACGGCATCCTCCCAGATAAACAGTCTGGTTTTAGGAAGGGACGTGGAACTGCTACGGCCCTGTGTGATGTGATAGGTAGCATACTAGAAGCTAGGGATCGTGGAGAGGGAACAATACTCGCCCTATTAGACTACTCCCGTGCTTTTGACGCCATCGACACATCCCTGCTCCTCTCCAAGTTGTCGTATTATGGATTTGCCCCAGAGTCCATACAGTGGTTTCACAGCTACCTCTCAAAAAGATCACAAAAGGTAGAAATAACCACAGAGAATGGATCGGTTATGTCTTCCTGCCCCCTGGCCGTTACCAGGGGAGTTCCGCAGGGCTCCATCCTGGGGCCTCTTTTATTTATATTATACACAGCTGACATAACCAACTGTTTTCTAAATTGTGGATACCACATGTATGCAGATGATACTCAACTGTTTTTATCATTTAAGCCAAATGAAACTAGATCTGCAGTGGATAGGATAAACGAAGACTTGGAGAGGGTGGTTAGATGGTCTGAGGAGCACTCCTTGGTCTTAAATCCTGTAAAGTCCAAATTCATAGTACTGGGTAGTAAAGGACAGATCCAATCTGTTCTACAGAATGACCCTGTCATTACAATAAATGGAAAAAGGATTGCTAGGGTAAATGAGGCATATAATCTGGGACTGTTGATGGACCCAGAGCTGAAATTTGAAGGGCATATAAATAATATAGTCAGAAATTGTTTCTATAGACTCAAAATTTTGTACAACATCCGCGACTACCTCAGTATACCTTTAAGGAAACAATTAGTAGACAGTCTAGTTTTGTCCAAATTTAATTATTGTGATGTAGTGTATGGCCCATGCTTACTGGCAAGAACAAAGAACTTAATACAAAGAGTACAAAATGCTTGTGCTCGGTACTGTTTCATCATTCCCAAACGTCACCACGTAACACCATATATAAATGACCATGGAATCATAAAGATGGAGGCCAGAAGGAAGCTGCATTTGGCTAGCTTGCTTTTTGGCGTAGTCAAAAAAGGGAGTCCTACCTATTTACATGAGAGAATAGACTGGAGGCATAACCACTTTGCTTATTCCATCAGACCGTCAGCTAGAGCTCTCAGCATGCCGGGACATAGAACAGCTGCATTTCGCGGTAGTTTTAAATTTGCAGCGACACGGTGTTGGAACTCCATACCACCCCCCATTAGGGATCTGAAATCATTTTTTTCTTTTAAAACAAAATATAAAAAATATCTCTTAGAACAGCAAAAACTTGCTAACTAGAAAGCTATAACCATAGTTACTTCTTGCCTTTAGGTTTCTGATCCAAGAACAATATTATACTGGCACAGGTGGGTGGCATTTTTTCATAGAATCCACATGCATTGGCGGTCCAACCTGGTATGTCCCGGCATGGCGGCAGTTTCAATTGTAATTTTAATTTTGGTTTCAAATTGTTTGTTTGTATGTATTTCCTTTTTGTTCGTTTTCATGCGAGTCCTATCTTTCTATGATCATTTGTATTTAATTCCCCCTAGAAGGAATAAAGGATAGATTTGTGAATATATTGTACTAAAGCAATTTAGTGTGTAGAGTGAAAAAGAATAAATAAAAAAATAATATTAAAGATATCAATTAATGTACTTACCTGTTTATATATTTTACAATATTGATGGCGGAATTTAGTTACCTAAGGCTATCAGCGTCAAATCAGCTGCTATGGTGGACGCTGAAAATCAGCTCTGTGATGGCTTAAGGCCATAGCAGTGTATGCTGAGAGTCCACCTATTTTGTTGGATACGACGTACAGCCCCCGTCACCAATATTACCAGCCCAGTATTGTATTACAGAGGCTTATTTTTGTTTTGTATCATATATATCAGTAAATGTAGACTTTATTATGTATAATTCTAACGTTTTCACAAAGTTAATGTATGCAAGTGATAATAAACATCATAAACCTCAAAACTTTAAATCAATTGCCACGTCATTTTGTATCAAATTGACGTATTTGACATTAACAAATATTACAAGCCTCATAAATATTGTCAACTGTTGTCTCTTTCTACTGTGTTTGGCTATTTGTTTTTTTGTCTATCTGCTGTATGTTGTGTCTTTCAAATAAAGTTCTTATTATTATTTATTATTATTATTATTATTAAGTATGGAAGATGCTGAAAGAGGATGGACATCAGTGGTTGACTTTGTTCTTCAACAAGTTGCTACATGAAGAAGTAATCCCTGATGAATGGTGTGTAAGTTCGCTTGTGCCCATCTTTAAAAACAAGGGCGATGTACAGGAATGTAGCAACTATCGAGGCATAAAGCTCATTTCACATAGTATGAAAGTTTGGGAGAAAGTAATTGAGAGAAGAGTGAGAGAAGAAAGTATGATTAGTAAGAACCAATTTGGGTTTATGCCAGGCCGCGGTTCAACAGATGCCGTTTTTGCAATTCGACAACTCTGCGAGAAATACAGACAGGCGCACAAAAACTTGCATATGGTGTTTGTTGACCTAGAAAAAGCGTATGATAGGGTACCCCGAGAGGTTTTGTGGTGGACTTTGAAAGAAGAAAGAGTGCCTGCTAAGTATGTGGCATTGATTCGAGCTATGTACAGAGGATCTAGAACCCATGTTAGATCGGCGGCAGGAGACACTGACCAATTCAGTGTCTCTGTTGGTTTGCACCAAGGATCGGCTCTTAGCCCATACCTCTTCCTGCTGATAATGGATGCTCTGACATCGGATATACAGGAAGAGGCACCTTGGTGCATGCTGTTTGCAGACGACATTGTGTTGGTTGGTGAAGACGGGTCCGAGGTCCAGCGCAGACTTGAGATGTGGCAGCAAAGACTAGAGAATTTTGGCTTGAAAATCAGCAGAACTAAAACAGAATACATGTTCTGCGATTTCGGCGGTCTCTCCGGTCCTGCTAAATGGAACATCTATCCCGGTCTGCGCCGATTTCAGGTATCTTGGTTCCCTGATACAAAATAATGGCGAAATAGATAGGTCCGTACAGCATCGAATCAATGCAGGATGGTTGAAGTGGCGGCAGGTAACGGGAACTATTTGCGACCCTAAGTTCCCTTTAACGTTAAAGGGACAAATATATAAAACGATCATCAGACCTGCCGTCCTGCATGGATCTGAGTGTTGGCCAACAAAGAAAACGGATGAGAGGCGCCTACATGTGGCTGAAATGCGAATGTTGAGATGCATGTGTGGTGTGACCAGAATGGACAAGGTAAAGAATGAGTTTATTAGAGGAAGCCTGAAAGTAGCACCATTAGATGAAAAGTTAAGAAGTAAGAGATTATCCTGGTATGGACATGTGATGCGTAGAGATGAGCAAAATGTAGTGAAGAAAGTTTTAAGTATGAAAGTTGACGGATATAGGAGTAGAGGGCGACCAAAGAAGAAATGGATGGACTGCGTGAAAGACGATATGGCCAAAAAAGGAATAAACAGTGAATTGACGAGTAATAGAGAAGAATGGAAGAAGAAAATTCATTGCACCGACCCCAAATAAATTTGGGAAGAGGGTAGGAAGATGATGATTTTCATTTGGAAAGTGTATTAATTCTATTTTTAATGATTTATTGGCTTTTAGTCGTTTTAACTCGCTATCTTTCTTTTGATATTTTTCTACCTCGTGCCAATCGATTGCAGAGGGTAAGGTTATCGTCTCGATAACTCGAGATAAGGCATCGGCTACCACATTCTTGTGGCCACTGATGTGCTGGATATCCGTACTGAATTGTGATATATAATCCAGATATCTGATTCGTCTAGGGGTATCATCCAATGATGGCTTCTTGTCGAAAGCATGCATTAGTGGTTTGTGATCCGTGTAGACTGTAAATTCTCGTCCTTCTATGAGTCTTCTGAAGTGTTTTATAGCCATATAGATTCCTAGCAGCTCTCTATCATAGGTAGAGTATTTTGTTTGGGCTTCACTAAATGATTTGGAGAAAAAAGCTATTGGTTCCCATTTTGTTTTTCTTCGCTGCTGTAGTACAGCGCCAGCGCATTTGAGACTAGCATCTGTCATTAACGCTATTTGTGCGTTGCTGTCCGGATATGCCAATGTAGTTAATTGTCGAATGTCCTGCTTGCAGCGTTCAAACGCGTGGTTTGATTCAGTATTCCACTGGATAACCGTCTTATCATTTTTCTTACTATTAATTAAATATTTATTTAACGGTGCCTGATGCTTTGCTGCGTGTGGGATACTGCTTCTGTAGAAATTAATCATACCCAAAAAACGTCGTAACTCATTTACCGTTTGTGGTTTAGGGTAATTGTTTATAGCTTGAATCTTTTCCATAGTAGGAGTCAACCCTTGGCTCGTTATATGATAACCGAGGAAATCAATCTCCGACTTGGCGAATTCACATTTGCTTGTATTTATTGTTATGCCGTTTTTATGTAGGCGCTTAAACACCTCCTCTAAGTGTTCATAATGTTCCTTAAGGTTATTTTTCTTGTCAGCGATAAATATGTCGTCCACATATACAAATACGTAGTCCAAGTCTCTGAATATAGAGTCCATAAATTTTTGGAAGGACTGTGCTGCATTTCGCAACCCGAATGGCATTCTGATGAATTCAAAAAGTCCAAAAGGGGTTATTATCGCTGTTTTCTCTGGTTCAGCAACGGGCAGTATGTGAAAAGCTTTCTTTATGTCTATCTTGCTGAATATTCCTTTTCCGCTTGCTACATACGTGAAATCGAGTAGCCTTGGCAGCGGGTACCTGTCTGGTACTGTTATTTTATTTAGTGCGCGGTAATCTCCGCATGCTCTCCATTCGCCCTTCTTCTTCTTGACTAAATGGAGTGGCGATGCCCATTGACTGCTTGAAGGACGGCATATTCCCATGTCCATCATATCTTGGAATTCTTGTTTTTGCAATCCTGTATTTGTCAGGAGGTAATGGACGTGCTCGCGTAAATACTGGGAAACCCTTTGTTATTATTTGATGCTGTACTCGGTGCTTAGTCTGTAGATTCATTGATCTAGGCTTTGTAATATCTTCATATTTCTCTAATAATCCCTTTATTGGTTCCTGTAGAGAAGCGTTTATAGATCGCACGGATGCAATTTTTGTTCTTACTATTTTGGCAGGCGTTTTCAGACCTGTTTTTTTATCGATCAGTTTTTTTCCGTGTATATCCACTAATAATTGATAATGATTCAAAAAATCAGCTCCCAGGATTGGCATCATAACGTCGGCAATGGTAAATGTCCATTTAAAGCTTCGGCGCAGTCCTAGGTTAAGCGTTAAAGTGCGTTCCCCGTATGTATTTATAGGGGTCCCGTTTGCGGCGAATAATTGGTATTCGCATGCTTGGCTCTTCTTATTTGTGCTATTTATAACCGAAATGTTAGCACCCGTGTCGACTAAAAATCTATAACCACTGTTTGAGTCAGTTATAGTTAGACGGTTTGCTGGGTGGATAGCACAGAGGCCCGTCGTATTCTGTGCTAATTTTAGTTTTCCGATAGCCTGTTATTTTTCCATGAACAAGGCTTATTGCATCTATATGAATCCTGCTTGAACCGATTATGGAAATAACATAACCCATTATGTGAGTTTCTGTGGCGCGACCTTGACCGTGAATGTGGCGTATGTCGTGTTTGGTATTTGCTGCGTTGCCTAGGTTGATGCTCGCGTATGCTGCGTAATGCATTTATTTCTATTCGCATGGCTTCAAGTTGTGACGTTATGTTTGTAACTAGGTTAATGTCAACCGCTGTTTCTTGAATTTTTCTTTTGTTGTAGGTCAAGTTCTCGTATATTTTATCGGCTAACTCGCTCCAGTTGTCTAACGACATATTGTTTGTGACCGATAATATCGCTGTTAGCGAAGCGGGGAGTTGCCTTAGCCACAGCAGGCGAATAGTGTCGTCGTTTATTTTTCCACATCCAGCTTCTTTCATTTTTCTCAGGAGCTGGGAAGGCTTCTGGTCTCCAAGGTCCATTTCTGCTAGTAGTCTGTGGAAACGTCGGTGTTCGCTCTCTTCGTAGCAGTTTATTAGACGTTCCTTGATGGTGGAGTACTTGTTTTCGCTGGGTGGGTTAGTTAATATGTCACTGACTTGATGGACGACCTCTTTTGGTAGTTTGGATATTACCATGTTATATTTGTAATCTTCGCCCTGTTTTTGTGGTGCTATTATTGCTTCAAACTGGGCGAACCATAAACGTGGGGAGTCTGTCCAAAATTGAGGTAGTTTGTCTGTGACCGTGATAGCAGCAACTGATTCGCACCCCGTGTCTGTCGCCTCTTGAAGGAGTTGTTGTTGGAGCCATTTTTGGGATGTGATAATTTCGTAATGCTATTGTTCTCTAGATTCACTGCTGAACACCATATAGGGTTCCGGTCGTCCCGGTATTATATCAGCACTAGAAACCAATAGATCACGTCGGGGTCACCAATTATTGCGTGTTATCCCAGGGAGCCAATTAGACGACACGTTGATTGTAATGTTTTATTAATGACTCTCTTATCTCTGTAAGACTCCTTATTGACTCCATCTAATTTTACTTAAACTAAAGCTTATATACAATGTAATATGTGTACAGTTTTAGGTGGGGGCTACTATGAAATATTATTTACTTAATTGCTTAATTGACAATATGTTGTTTATACTTCCTTATTTAATATTTATAATATTACTATTGTTTGAGGGCACGTACGTTAACTTTAGTAAAACAATTATTTAATCACGTAACCGTGTAAAGATCTATACTACTATTTTGCTATGGCTTCGCCCATACGAGTCATAAACTTCGGAACCCTAAAAACGCTTACAACTTTGCTAGTAGGCTTGTATTAATTATAAAACTCACCTGTATGCACCCGCATATGATTCTTCAAGTTGGAATCGAAGTGGAATACCTTTCCGCAGACTGGACACTCCGGACCCTTGGCTTTTGTATGCACCTTCTTCATGTGGCGGGATAAATATTTCTTGATCTTACATTTATAGGAACAGAGGGTGCAGGAGTGCGGGTACTCATTGGAGTGGAGTTTGAGATGCTGTGTGTATGTTGATTTGTCTGGTAAGATCTGGAAATGTAAATATTTCGAACATCTTACACACAATGTAAACTTATTCCAAACTAAGCAGGGCTTGTATTATGTGTCAAATCAAATCAAACCATTTTATTTCAAATAAACCAATACAACAGCACTTTTGAAACGTCAAGTAGTCAGTCAGTAGACAGTCGTGAAGCTAATCGTCTGTTCCAATTCGTAGATCCTATGGAGAAGAACAGACAAGAAACTCCAGGACACTCTTTTCCAACATTGTTTTTACAATTTTTGGTAACATTGTTTAAGGCATTTTATTAAATGTGAGGACAATGTAAGGATGCTGACATTTACACAGGTAGTGTCCAAAAATAATTAAACAATAAATAGAAGTTGTGAGATGACCAGCCCCGACTGGCGGCGCCCGTATCACGAGCATGACCTATGCACCAGCCATCGTCCAGCTCAACCATATCGTAGGGAGCCGAACGACCCGCTACACACGGCACCGCCAGCAGGGCTTTTGAGCGAGCATGACATACTCACAACCGCCAGTCAATAAACAAACTTATGCTACTAGTGACTACTAGTACTAGGTACTAGACAACTGATATAAATACATGAACATACTTGTTTTTGTAAATACATTCATATTATACATAGAAAACACCCAGACTGTGAAACAAATATTTGTGGATTACATAAATACTTGGTCCAACCCGGGAATAGAATCCGAGACCTCTTGATCAGCCGCCGCTAGACCAACAAGGCAGTCATAAATACATAAACATACTTTTTTTTGGAAATACATACATATTGATATTATACATGGAAACCACCCAAACTCCGAAACAAATGTGTGAAGTTCAAAGAAAGATTTGGTCCGATCCGGGAATTGAACTCAAGACGAACAGGGCAGCTATACAACAACAAGAGAAAGAATAATTACCTTATTACATTCAGAGCATTGTATTAACGGTTTATCATTCAAAGTAAGTTTCTTTTGTGGAGCCATTTTGAGGTTATCCCGCTGTTGTATATGTTCTCTGTAGAGATTTCTGAAAGATGAGAAAGTAGAGTATCATTTAATTATTCTTTTTAAGTAAGTTCACTTCTTCTTCTAAGCCTTATTCCCAATATTATTTGTTGTCGGCTACTTGTTCAACTGGTTATACATGAATATCAGTTTATCCACGGAGCGACTGGCATCGGACCTAAGGGAGAACTGAAATTCGAAGGCTGAACTAGGTGTCAGTTAATTTGAGGACACTGACTTCCCAATAACAAGTGCCATAGGTGTTCATCAGTGTCTTCCTTCACATTATAATATATTCTTGTATCGGACGGACGGAAAATATAACGGACAAAACAAAACGGACACAAAGTATACTCAAATTCAGAATAACAGTTTATGGATCACACAAATTGTTATCATATGTAGGATTTGAACCCAGAACACAGCGCAGTAGAAAGCTATGTGGCAACTACTTTAACCACTAGGTCAACAGTGCAGTCGAAAACAATTAAGTTTGTGAATTGGGGGCCCCATAAATATTTATTTAATTCAGAAATACATCAACTGTTAAAATTTCAACTATCTAGCTTAAATCACAGGTCTGTCTGTCCGTCCATCAACAGAATCCTAGTATTAAGTTTCCATTGCATTATTATCAACAGAATTATCGTATAGAGTTCGTATTATTTAACATAACATTCATTAAAATATAATTTGCAAACACGGCAAATACAAAAAATCATAACCTTCTTGATTTGGTTGTCGTACAAAATGGTATAGTTAGAAATTTACATTTGTGGACTACCTTTATTTTTTATATCTGTTTTATGCAATAGCTAACTGTGTAAAAGCAAATAGGCCGAATTAATGTTTCCATGCAATCTTCAAACTATTTTAAGTTTATCTTCATTCTTACCTGAAAAATCTTCTTGTAAAGCTATGAAATACGAGTCATTTTATTCTAAATAGTAGTTTGGTTGCCTTTATAGTTATTTTTTATCAGTCCTAATTTAATGATCATGATGTTTTCTGTTTTTCTATAATTATTTGGAAACAAATTTTCGTCGCTTTCTGTTGACACTAGCTATTTCGTCCGAAAACAATGTAGATAATAATGCAAAAGTTTTACACTTTAACATTTGAAACTTCAATATGAATTTTTAAATATTTTAAAAAAATATTTAAAAACTTTAAAGAATAACTATAAAGATTAAGAAATATATGGAATCATCACACATCACGATTGGATGACAAATTGTTTAGTACTCATAATACAAGCTGTGCTTAGTTTGGGACTAGATGACGTTGTGTGTAAGATGTCCGAAATATTTATTTATTTATTATGTATACTTCCAGTTATCATCATCAGTTAATTTAATACAAATTCATATCAAAATATCATTCTAATATTTTGATCTTTGATTATGTACAATATTGTAACAACTTGTTGTGTTATTGCGAAATCGTGATACATTTTGTAAAATTTCTAAACGAAATTACGTAAGGAAAATACTATTGTGTTATGTCACAAGTGTCAGTGTGTCACTGTCATGCGCGCGCACATTGAATTTTATTCTTTATTTATTTATTTTAATTCTTCTTTATAATTAATATATGTATGAAAATATTTATCCTGAACTTAGGAAAACACGAGACACAACAGTTTTCCTATAGATTAAATTGCTATGTTCATTTGGCCTTGAGATTGACATTAACCTTACCGCAGCAAAAACACGGAAATATTTTTTATGATTACTTGCGTTTTAAATGACTGTTGTGAGTCGTTATCGTTTTTATCACAATAATAAATAGGTAAGTCGTGTGTTTTTAATAGTAGCAAATCTGTAGGTCTTTGGTATACGTCCTTAGGCTACTTAATACTTATCTAAAAACACATTACGTATCTGACAATTCACTGATGTTGTCAATACAATATGCTATACTTTTGGTTTTGCTAGAAAATCTTAACATATTGTTGAAAAAAAAACGATCCTTTGTTTCAGTAAGTTTTTAGATATGTAATGTTTTTTTAGTCAAGTTACTTGTCATCTGTCTGTTTACCACTGAAGTAGCAATTATTATTATAGTAGGCCAAAACCTCCTTTCTAAGGAGAGGCCTATGTCCAGCAGTGGACTATTGAAGGCTGTTGATGATGATGATGATGTAGCAATTATTATTAACTCCCTAGGTCACATAGTTGTGTTTGTGGCTGCTGATTAAGTGGTCTCGGGCTCGATTCCCGGGTCGGACCAAATGTTTGTGTGACCCGTAAATATTTGTTTTGGAGTTTGGGTGTTTTCTATGTATAATATGTAAGTATGTATGCACAAAAAAAGTATGTTTAAGTATTCAGTTGTCTAGTACCCATAATACGAGCTCTGCTTAGTTTGGGACTAGGCGGTGATGTGTGTAAGATTTTCAAAATATTTATTTATTTATGCACAGTTATCAACCAGTGATCTGATCACCTGATCTTACTGCTTGCTTGCAGGTCTTGTTTGTGACCGAATCTTTACAATATTATATTGTTCTAGAGTCTTCTTCTTCCGAGCCTTTATTCCCAAGTTTATTTGGGGTTGGCTACTAGTTTAACCGGTTTTACTTGAATTTCAGTTTTTCAGGTTCTAGAGTCTAATCCTGAAAAAAAATATACAACATCTGGACTATCTATGCACAAAATGTTCAATATTTAGAGTGAAAATGTAATGGACAGACAGTTTTATTTTTCATTCTTAAAAGACTACTTGCGTATTAAGAATATATTCCTGTGTCCGTGACTTTACAAACATAGAAGAGACGGACACAAAGAACACCCAGACTCCACATACAATGGCCCACCTGAAGGACTAAGTCGGAAACCGACCTACATAAAATAGAACACCCAGACTCAGAACAACAATTTGTGGATCACACAAAGTGTTTTCCCGTGTAGGATCTGAATCCACCAAACACTTAGTGCAGTAGGGAGTGGCATGGCGACCGTTTCAACCACTAGACAAATGGTGCAGTGGAGTTAACTTCATATTTCTAATATTTGTTAGGATTGTTTTATTAAACTCTCAATCCTTTTTCAATTTTTTTCTGGATGAAAAGTATTCATCAATTTTGCTGCTTTTCCTTATTTGTTATTTTTTCCTGCTTGTTTTTAGCCTTCTGTACCCAAATGGCAAAAAACAGAACTGTCTGTCTGTCCGTTTGTCACAGCCACTTTTTTACGAAACTATAAATACTATACCTATAAACTATGTAAGTAGATGTATTCTGTGAACCGCATTCATATGTATATCACACAAAAATAGAAAAAAATACAATAAATTTTGGAGGATCCTATACTTAGAACTGTAACTCAAAATTTTTTTTTTCATCTAACCATGTATGGATAGATCTTCAAAAATGATATTGAGCTAGAAACCTATTAAAAAATATTTTTTTTTTCTAAACTGAATAGTTTGTGTGAGAGGTTTGTGTCCTGTAACTTCTGAATTTTATTAAGAGAATGATAAAACTAAAAAAATATATGATGTACATTACCTTGCAAACTTCCACCGAAAATTGGTTTGAACAAGATCTAGTAAGTAGTTTTTTTTTAATATGTCAAATCGTAAACTGTAATTTCCATTTCATTCAATCAATACACTATTATTGAAACGTCGATCAAAGTTACAACGAACTGCAAGAACTTTTATATGTTGTTACTTGCTGCTACGGAATCCTTTATGGGCGAGTCCGACTCGCACTTCTCCCCTTTTTTTTGTGTAGGAGCCTGCTAAAGTAACTACTTTGCCTGAGTGAAAGCATGAATACGCATTATTTTGCGTTTTATCCTAGAAATAACTTTCTAAAACAGTTCATCACAATAATTTGTTTTTTTCAGAAATCAGTGCTGTGACTACCCACCAAAATGTTGAACACTAGTTTTAAGATGTACAAACATATACAACTATCAAAGTTTATACAAAAAACATTAAATATACACCAGAAATACATATATACTCCACCAAAAGCATTCTCGTGCCTCTGTGGACAGATTTATTTAAAAAAAATAAACCATAGACATGAGGTAATCAGAGTACACTCAACACAGAGCGATCAGCATAGACAAAAGGCAGTGATAGAGACTTCTGCTCCAAAGATAGTTTATGAAGATCTGAAAGAGAAGGTATTGCCGGGTCCCAGTGATGTGGTTCAAGAAAATTTTTGGAAAGAAAAAATTGATCCATATGTTAAGTTGGCCAGATGGGACCGACCAATTGGTAAGTTTTATTAGTTATCATTTGTTCTGTCCGTGTGTCCTTCTCCAAGTTCCAATCTATCACGGTAAACGGTATCACAGTAAACGTACCATAATTCACTCGAAAGACAGACAGACAAAGGAATTTATAATATTAGTATCAATAGTCATAATGTAGATCAAAACACAACACAACCAGTGCTATTTTTGCCTGCTTGTTTTTTATAGATTCGCCATGTCCGTCCGTCCATCCGTCCTCTATTGAACGCTCAACGGTTAGTGCTGGAAAGTTTGCATGAATATGTGTTGTGATTACTTCGACAAAGTGCTATAATAAAATTACGAAAAATATTTTCATTTGGGGTAGCTCCCCTACACGGGTTTTTCTCACGTCTATCCCATCATGTGGGGTTTCATTAGATAGATCTTTTAAAAATATTGAGGTAGCCAAAACCATTTTTCGAATTAGGTATTCGTTTCCGAGATAATCAACTTTAAAGAATTTGTTTTTTTGCAAAAACAGTTCTCCCCCTCCAAAAGCTAAACGGGTGTCTGAAAAAATCTGAAAAGATTCATGATGCTAGTCCATATATTGAACTTTAAAGGAAAACTATAGCGGTTTAGATAACTTTTGTATTTCAGGAGTTATATGGGCCCAACTTGTAAAATACAGTCACTTGGAAAATTTCGTACAAAAATAAAGAAATGTTATGTAAGAAACATAATAATTATCTATTGAACACGATTTTAAATCCACCTACCATTATGGGTGATTACAGTACCCTATTCTATGCGTGGCCTGACAGGCACTTGCCCAATTTTTTAGGGTTCCGTGGCCAAATGGCAAAAAACGGAACCCTTACAGATTCGTCATGTGTGTCTGTCCGTATGTCACAGCCACTTTTTTCCGAAACCATAAGAGCTATACTGTTGAAACTTGGTCAGTAGATGTTGATTATGTGAACCGCATTAAGATTTTTACATAAAAATAGAAAAAAAAAACAAAAATTTTGGGGGGGGGCCCCAACTCAATTTTTTTTTTATCATCAAAACCATACGTGTGGGTTATCTATGGATAGGTCTTTAAAAATGATGTTGAGGTTTCTAATATCATTTTTTTCTAAACTGCATAGTTTGCGCGAGAGACACTTCCAAAGTGGAATAATGTGTCCTCCCCCCTGTAACTTCTAAAATAAGAGAGTAATAAAACTAAAAAAAATATATGTTGTACATTACCATGCAAACTACCACCGAAAATTGGTTTGAACGAGATCTAGTAAGTAGTTTTTTTTTAATACGTCATAAATCGTAAACAGCAATTTCCCTTTCATTCAATCAATACACTATTATTAAAACATCGATTAAACTACGGGACCCTTCATGGGCGAGTCCAACTCGCACTTGGCGTTACTCTTACTTTAATATATATTCTAATATAGTTATATTTATTTTCCAGGAGTCTACCTCTTATACTGGCCATGCGCATGGTCAATTGCCTTAGGTTCAATACCGGGCAATGTTCCTTTAAATGCCACACTGCAGACCGCCGGGCTGTTCCTGGTTGGAGCTGGTCTGATGAGGGGGGCGGGATGCACTATCAATGATATGTGGGACAGAGATGTTGATGCTAAGGTAATAGTTTTAATTTTTTTAAGGGTGGATGTGTAAATATCAGCATCATTACATTGTCCTCACATTTCTTAATAAAATGCCTAAAACAATGTAACCAAAAATTGTAAAAACAATGTTGGAAAAGAGTGTCCATGGAGTTTCTTGTCTGTTCTTCTCCATAGGATCTACGAATTAGAACAGACGATTAGCTTCACGACTGACTACTGACTGACTACTTGACGTTTCAAAAGTGCTGTTGTATTGGTTTCTTTGAAATAAAAATGATTTGATTTGATAGGGTTCCCACTAACAACTTAGGGCTCCAAACCAACCTCACTTGCAAGTAGTGCAGCTACTGATGGACGGACGAGATCTGGCAAACTAAAATCACAATCAAATCGAACACACAACGTCATCTAGTCCCAAACTAAGCAGAGCTTGTATTATGGGTATTAAACAACTGATATAAATATATAAACATACTTTTTTTTATGTAAATACACACATATTATACATAGAAAACACCCAGACTCCAAAACATACATTTGTTGACCACACACACATTTGGTCCGACCCTGCAATCGAGAGACCTCAACAACAGCAGCGCCACCAAGACAGTTAACTTATGGTTAACTTGCTTTTTCCCGCGTTTAGGTCTGTCACGGCGGTAAATAGTAGCCTATGTGTTATTCCGATATGTAAGCTATATTATTGTGAAGTTTCATCAAAATCAATTCAGTAGTTTTCGCGTGAAAGAGCAACAAACATACATACATACTCACAAACTTTCTCGTTTAATTTAATTTTAATTTAAAATTGTATTTATTTAATTGTGTAAGAATTTTTAATTTAAATTGAAATGATGTAATTTGATAAAAAACGAGGCAAACAACCTTCGTATAAGTCGTGGCCTTCTTCAATACGCGGGTTTTTTTAAGTAAAAAATATTTTATTACTAGCTGCGCCCCGCGGTGTTATCCGCGTATATCATTTTGGTTGCTATGCAAGTGTGTTATGCATAGCAACCTGTGAAGTTTTGACAGGAGATAAACAGTGATACATTTTGACATCTACGATTTATGTATTTTTATAATGACCTAGTTTTCGCCCGTGTATCTCGAATATCGCAGTAAAAAGTAGCCTATGTGTTATTCTGTCATATAAGCTATATTACTGTAAAGTTTCATACAAATCCGTTCAGTAGTTTTTGCGTGAAATAGGAACAAACATACATACACACATACATACTCACAAACTTTCGCGTTTATAATATTAGTAGGATTTACTAGTAGCTTCTAGTGTAAACTGCCTTTACTCTAGTGGATAGCGTATGCGACTGCTAATCAAGAGGTCTCGGGTTCAAATCACGGGTCGGGCCAAAAAGTATTTTTGGGTTTTTCTTAAGAAATTTCTAATATTGGCCCGGAGTTTGGAAGTTTGACTGTGATTCACGCCCGTGTCTCGAAAAGCACGTAAAGCCGTCGGTCCCGGTTGTCATGAACATATATGGCAATCGTTATTGGGAAGTCAGTGCCAGCTAATATACTGACAATTAGTTCAACCTTCGAATTTCAGTTCTCTCTTAGGGTTGCAGAGGTCCGATGCCAGTCGCTCCGTGTAAAAACTGATATTCAGGTAAAACCGGTTGAACTAGTAGCCGACCACAAATAATATTGAGAATAAGGCTAGTAAGAAGAATTTACCACTAGCTTCGTTCCACGGCGTTACTCACTTTGCTCCGATAAGAAAATGAGTTTCCTGAAACTGACTTGAAAACAAACCCTTTACCAACCCGTCTGGCCAGCCTGGTATAGTAGGCCAAACCCTCCTTTCTAAGGAGAGGCCTATGTCCAGCAGTGAACTGTTAAAGGCTGTTGATGATGATGATGATGAAAATGACTTTCTTTTTTTAAATATATTTAAGCCTACCAAAGTGACTCTACTCTCCCTGATGGAAAGCATGAGTAGAATCCAGGAGTAGGGGTCACCATACTGGAGCGTTACCTCTCACAGAATTATCAACAACCCGTAACGTCCCACTGCTGGGCTCTGGTCTTCTCTTAGGAGAGGGTAAAGGCCATACGTCCCCACCATAGTGGCAGGATCCCACCATGGCGGCTTAGTGATGCAGAATGGTTGGGCCTCCGGTCTCACACTCACCAACGAAAGACGACAGCAAGAATGCTGTCATTATTAGGATGGTCTTCTGTGTGAGGGTAGTACTGCCCCGGTCGAGCCGACACATTCGTGCTGAAATCAGCGTGGCTCTACTGCCTACCATGCCATAATCATCATCATCAACAACCTTTAACAGTCCACTGCTGGACATAGGCCTCTCCTTAGAAAGGAGGTTTTGGCCTCTACTCCACTACCTACCATACCATAAAATGACTTCCTATTTACAGGTAGAACGCACAAAGGATCGACCCCTAGTCACAGGGGCTATATCCCATACCCAAGCCATGGTGTTTCTAGCCGCCCAACTGTCTCTGGCTCTTGGGATTCTCACACAGCTGAACTGCTACAGCGTGGCGTTAGGAGCCAGCAGTATGTGTAAGTAGATTTGAGATACTTCTTTAGCATATCTGTTCTCCTGGTACTATGTATCCCTACTAATGTCTGTCTGTTACGTTTTCACGCCTAAAGCGCTGAACAGATTTTGATGAATTTTGGTATAGAGGTAGATGGAATCTTGGAAGAGAACATAGGATATTTTTTACTGCTGTAACTGATATACAAGCGGGCGGAGCCACGGGAAAAACTAGTACAATTATATATTCGCCAAGCGCTTACAGCCTAGTGGCCTTAAGTGATTGGAAGCAATCACTGAGGGCAAGCAACTACGGTGCGGTCAGACCGAGATGGGTGACCGTTTGTGGAATAATATGTTTACAAGAGTTTCCGTTATTCGGAGGTCATGCTTAGCAGTCGGTGCTGGTTGTTATCATAAGAAACGATGATGATGATGCTCTGCCTGATGGAAAGCATGAGTGGAATCCAGGATAGTGTTCACATCTTCAATGTCAATGCAGCATGGCATGGTCCATAGACCATGGCAGCCTGGTCAGATAAATAATAAATAAATATTTCGGACCTCTTACACACAACGTCATCTAGTCCCAAACTAAGCAGAACTTCATCATCATCATCATCAGCCTATCGCAGTCCACTGCTGGACATAGGCCTCTCCCGTTGCACACCACTCTGATCGATCCGTTGTACGTAGCCAGGGTCAATCGGTTGTGGTGGCCTCCCGTAACCCGAGGATTCTTAGCACCCCCTGCCCCACCGTTACCGTGTTCGCATCCATAACTAGGAATAGTGGGGTTACCGGGAACTGGGGGCCGTGGCCTTAGTTGTCTCTGCATGGGAGGATATGCCCATAATCGCCACGCTGGGCATGCTGATATAGCAAAGCTTGTATTATGGGTATTAAACAACTGATATAAATACATAAACATAGTTTTTTTTATAAATACATACATATAATACATAGAAAAACACCCAGACTCCTAAACAAATTTTTGTGGATCACACAAATATTTGGTATGACCCGGGAATCGAACCTGAGACCTCTTGATCAGCAGCCGCGCACGCTAACAACTAGACCAACATGGCAGTCGAAATTTCTGCATCTTGTATACTAATATAATTTTCTCAATACCTTACAGTATTGGTAGTGACATACCCCTTGGCAAAACGTTTTACAAACTACCCTCAAATATTTCTCGGCGCGACTTTCAACTGGGGAGCTCTGCTGGGGTACTCCGCGATACAAGGGAACATTGACTTGGCTGTCTGTGGGCCCCTGTACGCTGGAGCCCTGGCCTGGACGGTGTTTTACGACACCATATATGCACATCAGGTAAGTGGGAAACCTATTTTTGAACCTGTGTGGTAGAATCATCATCAACAGCCTTTAACTGTCCACTGCTGGACATAGGCCTCTCCTCAAAAAGGAGGTTTTGGCCTACTATGCCACGCTGGCCAGACGGGTTGGTATAGGGTTGGTTTCAAGTTTTCCTTCTCTTTGCATTGATGTTGTCTTGCGTAGTTTATCCCGGAAGTTTATCGGAACTTTTCCATACTTATCTAATGCATCTATAAAAATAAATAGTACCCTCATATAGAAGAGAAGATCATCCTAATAATGACAGCACTCTTTGCTGTCATATTTCGTCGGTGTGTGTGACGGATTAAGAATACAGAGTGTCACCACCCCTATTCATCCCGCGGGTGTCGTAAAAGGCGACTAAGGGATAAACTACGCAAGACAACATCTATGCAAAGAGAAGGAAAACTTGAAACCAACCCTATACCAACCCGTCTGGCCAGCGTGGTATAGTAGGACAATACCTTCTATTCAAGGAGAGGCCTATGTCCAGCAGTGGACTGTTGGAGGCTGTTGATGATGATGATGATGTGTGAGACCGGAAGCCCAATCATTTTGCATGATTCAGGCGGGGAGAATGATGCAGAAACATCCGACCAGGTCGCCATGGTATGGGTTACTATACTGCATTGCTTACCCTCACAATGCGACCCCTACTTCTGGATTCTACTCATGTTTCCATCAGACAGAGTAAAGTTAAATTGGTAGGCTTAAATATAATTTTCATATCGCGATTCAGGATTAGTAATTACACCGTATAGTTCATTTCGTATTTCTTCGTAGTTCAGTGTTGTTTCGATAGATGGCGCTTTTGTATGTTTTTCGCTTGCATTTATATGTATTGTATGTATTCTATAATTTTTTTCTAGGATAAGGAAGACGATAGACGCGTGGGAATCAAATCTACGGCCTTGACTTTCGGCAAGCACACCCGCCCTGCACTTTGTGCCACTCTAGCGCTGAGCATAGGGTGCTTGGCCGAAGCGGGCAGAGCCGCGGAGTTGGGTATAGGGTACAACTTGGCCATACTGGCGTACGCGGCACATGCTATTAGACAGGTGAGGAAGATTTTTTTCTGAAGTTAAGCAACTTTGTTACAGGCCAGATCTTGGATGGGTGACCGGGTTTTGTTGACGATGGATTTGGTTTATTTGTTACTAAGGATCTATGTGCTAATGAGATCGCGGGTACGATTCCCATTATGATCAAATGATTGCATGATGAGCCCTATCATTTTGTTCTGTTTAGGTTTAATTTATTTATATAATTCATCGGTTTGTCTGTTTGTTCCGGATAAACTGGAATAGCTAGACTAGCTTTATTCGGCGGTGTTACTCCTCGTAGATACAATTACGATACCAAATACCATTACGATACCTAATACCATTACGATACCAAATACCATTACGATACCTAATACCATTACGATACCTAATACCATTACGATACCTAATACCATTACGATACCTAATACCATTACGATACCTAATACAATTACGATACCTAATACCATTACGATACCTAATACCATTACGATACCTAATACCATTACGATACCTAATACCATTACGTAGGTATTGGGTTTTGTCCAATTTCAAAAAAGGTACCTACTGCTATGTTATGTGCGTTTCTGACGACGACCTAACAGCCATAAAACTTCTTGAACCTAACGCTTCCGAGAAATGTGAACTAGCCAAACGCGCAACAATCAATCCATATTCGACCTTACGTTTATCTTAGTAAGGTTCGTTTTCCTTTGCCACAATGAATTTTTATTAAATCTTACTATAGTATATACCGCAAAACTGATTGTCATCGCTTTTCCTCGAATATTCTAGAATTTTTGTAAATATATTTTTCTTTTTTTTTCAGTTATATACCTTGGATACTGAAAATCCCGCCGATTGTGCCTCAAAATTCAAGTCCAATTCTGCCTGTGGACTGATTATACTTCTAGGTATATTAGCTGGTGGATATAGCAAATATATAGATAATAAACAAAACAACCCCGAACAACATGCCACGGGTAGTTGCTTTTTTAGTTAAAGTTGGTACTTTTTAGTGCCACGTGTGGTAAACGATGTATAATTGTAATTTTTGTTGTACCATGGTAAAAGTGTGATGTGTGGCTAGTAAAGTCATTTACCTCATTGGCACTTTTTAGTGCCAGATAGTGTAAATTGTGTATAAATTTACTGAGGTACATATAGATAATGGGATGTTTGTTACATAGTAGTTTTATATTACGTGGTACTTTTTAGTGCCACTTGAAATATGGATTAGATTTTTTATATGTGATCCTGACAAAGTGACTACTCTGCCTTAAGGGAAAGGATGATTAGAATCCAAGAGTGGTGACCATACTTATTGCGAATGCTGACAATGTAGTATGTGGCTCATACTGACGGTCTAGCGAGATGCTTCTGCATTATTGGGCCTCTGGGCTCGCATTCACCGACGACAAACTCTAGGGCCTGTGCTGACACTTTAGGCTGGTCTTCTGTGAGAGGGTAGTACCGCCTCGGTGGAGACGGACTACTAGTGCTAAAATCAGTGTGGCTTTACTACCTTGGAAAGTTATATAAAGTTGATATGCTTGTATTAATAGATAATGGAATCTTTGCTGCGAAGTAGTTTTGTATTACGGTGGTACTTTTTAGTGTCACTTGATATATGTATTAAAATTGATATGTATATTAGATATTTTTTTTATGGGAATTGGACACTTATTTTGTGTGTGTTATTTGGCCTGTAATTTGCAGCAAGTAATTTGGCCTGTCACTACAGTTTCGAGATAAGTTTGGAATGTAAATGTACATTACTTAAAATATTATTCTACAAAGGTGTATATAAACAATGTCATGCCATATGGTACTTTTTAGTGTCAACTCTGGCTAAATGATATAAAAAAATACTAAAATTAAAATCCGGTAGCTAAGATTTGATCTTAGGACATCGCGATTGCACGAAAATATAACGATGAGAAATGTACTGTCCTGAAACATTTTTTTCCGTTTACAAAAAAGCATATGTTATTATATTCGCATTTGACTGCCTCGGTGGCGCAGTGGTAGTGTATGCGACTGCTGTTCTTGAGGTCTCAGCTTCGATTCCCGAATCGGACCTGAGACCTGGGTGTTTTCTATGTATAATAAGTATGTATTTAAAAATAATGTGTGTTTGTGTATTTATATCAGTTGTCTAGTACCCATAGTACAAGCTCTTCTTAGTTTGGGTCCGAAATATTTATTTATTTTTTATTCGTTACTCATCCTTTTTTCTATGTATATATTTTTTAACATGGTGGTAATTTTTAGTATCAATTGTGGTGTGGTACTTTGAAGTACCACTTATGGCGGAATAATGAGAAGTTGCGTGCTGTCACTAGTCTTATAATTTATAATGCATTGTATTGTATACTTATATATATATCCTGCCATATGATGGCTGGCCAAATAGCTGATGCCTAAGGGAAGGCTTCAGCCATTTACGTCTTGAGATTGTGATGAGTTTTAGAAGGAACAAGAATAAATTTAAGGCAAGGGAGATATATGCTATCACTAGCTGTACCATGCTATGCTAAGCTGTGCACATTGTGGCACATTGTAGTACATTGCCATATTGTGGCACATCGTGACACACTGTGATATATTGTGGCATATTGTGGCACATTACATACTGTGGCATATTGTGGCACATCCTGACACACTGTGATATATTGTGGCACACTGTGGCATATTGTGACACATCGTGGCACACTGCTGCATATTGTGGCACATTGCATACTGTGGCGAATCGTGCCACATTGTGGCACATTTTGGCCACGATGTGTGTGAACAGCAATTGTTAAAATTTCAAAAATATTGTTTTTTTTTTTTAAATAATAATAAGTTGACTTCATTGTTCCTTTTTAAGGCATTTTGAAGACTTCGCAAGGCGATCCTGTATACCAAAATAAAATTTTAATATATAAATATGTGTGTATATTTGTCTGTTTATGTTTATAAAATGATCTTGCCATCTTTATGTGTTTTATTTAAAAAGTCAAGCCAAATGCATAGGCCGATCATGCCTCTCTATCACTTGATCCTCTGTCTCGCTTGCACGCTCGGCTTAGGCGGAACGTGACGATAAGACATGCTTTTTCCTGCGTGCATCGATTTATCAGACGTTATCACGAAAAAAAAAATTAGGAAGAAAAGTAGAAGCTCTGAAATATTGTAATAATAAATGTATAAAAAATAAATCGTAAAATGGTTTTAGCAACCTCGCAATGTTTTAAAAGACCAACCTAATGATACCCACACGATGGTAGTAGTAATGGTAGACGCAAGAAAAAAATATCTAGAATGTGTTGTCAAGGCAACGGATAACGGCCGGTGGCGGCAACACGCATGCGCTAATCTGCCTATGGAGCACGGAACCGCCACATCCTTGTCGCACTGCAGTTACAATCATATTCTCTATCCTTTTTAGGGTGTTAGGTTTGTTCGTTACGGAATTTCTTGATTCGGTCACCGCGCTTAAAGCTATACAATAGCTTAAAAACATCTCCACTTTACGTGTAGGGGAGGTACCCCAAATAAAATTGTTTTCCATAATTTTATTGTAGCACTATGTCGACGTAATTACAACACATATTCATGCGAAGTTTCATTTTTCTAGCACTTACCGTTTGGGCGGTAAGTCGAGTACGGACGAACATTTAGAAACTATAAGGGTTCCGAGTCATGAACTTCGACTAAGATGATAGGAATAACAAAATGAATAGAATAGCTTCTAAAATGTTATACGTTTATTTTTAAACCTGAAAGTTTCTACAGCAGCTGTTGTCATTTCGGACGGTAGAGTTTCTGTTGTAGAAGTGGTGCTATGTACCTGAAAATTATCAGTATATTATATGCAACGATCATAGCCGAGTGGTCTTACGTAATTGGAAACTATCAGCGAGGGTAAGCAACGCCGGCGCGGTCAGTACCTAGATGGGTGACCGTTTGTGGGATGATATGTTATTCGGAGGTCACGCTAAGCAGTCGATCCCGGTTATCACAAGATAACAGTCGTGAAACTCAGTTGGAGGTCTTCGCGGGCTAAAAACATTCAACGGCAAGATTATGTAGCTACAACCGGTTGAGCCGGCACTGCAATAGTCGGGACGCAGTGAGGAAGAATCCTCATTCTTTCTAGGTTTCCTCTCCTCAGATACAAAAGGAAGATCCTCTCAACAGGCTAAGTGATCATTCCTGGCGGGTCACGTCCCAACTTTGTAAATATGTTAGGTGATCTTTGTAAAAACTTCTATATCGCGATTTAGAATTATTAGTAGTTACTGCGTAGTTCGGTGTATCTTCGATAGATGGCGCTGTTGTGTATTTTTGTTCCGCTCTATATGAGTTACCACTCTCTTTTAGATCACATCCCTTTCTGAATAAGAGAAAGAGTAGAATAGCTTCAGATGGTCTTACCTCGTGGTTGTGTTCGCTCGGGAGTGCAAGAGGATCATGAGAGGTTTCCTTTTCCGGATCAGTCCTCGGGGCAACAGGACCCATACCTTTTATAATTAAATCCACCATCTGCCTGTAAATAAGAGAAATATATATACACTAGTTGAGTCGCGCGGTTTTACTCGCGGTGGTTTAGTTAGTCTAAAGAAATAACCTAAGCTACTTATAGCGAAGTTATAGCTCGAATCGAATGACAACGACAGTGTAATATTTTGCAGTCATGTTTATTATTTATGCACTGATTTTCTACTCTATTTTATTCACTAAGGCATATATTAGTTATGGCTTGTTTTGCTGTTACAGCTACATTATATATTCTAAAACCTATCGCTATACTGCACATAAACACGTCTTGTTCTCAACGAGGAAATGATTGTTCGAATTCCTACGTGCTCGATAGTAGGGCCATATCTGAATGTGCTGGTCAAGCATCTTTATATCTTTATCTTTATATATATAATTCTTGTGTGAGTGTGTATGTCACTGAACTTCTCTCAAACGACTGGACCGATTTTGATGAAATTTTTTGTGTGTGTTCAAGGGGATCTGGGAATGGTTTAGATTCGCCATTGGACCCGGTAGGTGGCGCTGCGATCAAGTTCTGGAATTTTAAAGTTGGGCGGTACGAAGTTCGCTGGGTCAACTAGTCTTTATATATATAATTCTTGTGTGAGTGTGTATGTCACTGAACTTCTCTCAAACGACTGGACCGATTTTGATGAAATTTTTTGTGTGTCTTCAAGGGGATCTGGGAATGGTTTAGATTCGCAATTAGACCCGGCAGGTGGCGCTGCGATCAAGTTCTGGAATTCTATAGTTGGGCGGTACGAAGTTCGCTGGGTCAACTAGTCTCTATATAATTCCATCAATTACTTTAAACCATATATGACGCAGGAATAAATATATATGGTACTCCTTCGGTTATCAGCTGTCAGTAAAAGTCCCATTCAGCCAAATTCGGTTCAACCGTTCAGGAGATTTGCCGGAACAAACAGACAGACGGACAAAAATAAAAAAAAACCTTTTTTATGTTAGTACTGTATATACTTTGATTTCATCATCAATCGTCAACAGCCTTTAAAAGTCCACTGCTGGACATAGGGGCTGTCCAATAATCACAAAAAATCAGGAAATATCACAAGGGGGGGGGGGGGGTTGTAGTAATACATCACGTGTATTAATTTTTTTCTGCAAATTTTCGTATTTCTTTCATTATCTTTATGTCAGTCAACCTTTCTACTCTACCTCTGAACGTAATTTTTGTGGTCTTTAATTTTCTATAATAAAATTATAAATTAAAAATATAAAAATTATTATTATATTTTTTGGACATCTTACACACAACATCATCTAGTCCCAAAGTAAGCAGAGCTTGAGTTATGGGTACTAAACAACTGATATAAATACATAAAAATACTTTTTTTTTGTAAATACATACATATTGTACATAGAAAAACACCCAAACTCCGAAACAAATATTTGTGGATCACACAAATATTTGGTCTGACCCGAGAATAGAACCCGAGACCTCTTGATCAGCAGCCGCAAACGCTAACCACCAGACCAACAAGGCAGTCAAAATTAATTAATTGACAACTGTATTTTAACAATGTTTAAAACAAAAATAAGATTCTTTGTAGGTACTAAAAATACACGTGATATAGAAGGGGGGGGGGGGAGCGTAGTCTTAAGCCTCACCATGTATCAACAAGGGGGAGGGAGGGGCTGAAAAATGACAAAAAAAAGATCACGTTATTAATGAACGGCACCATAGGCCTCTCCTTAGAAAGGAGGTATTGGCCTACTATACCACGCTGGCCAGACGGGTTGGTAAAGGGTTTGTTTCAAGTTTTCCTTCTCTTTGTAATGATGTTGTCTTGCGTAGTTTATCCCTTAGTCGCCTTTTACGACACCCGCGGAATGAATAGGGGTGGTGACACTCTGTATTCTTAATCCGTCACCACACGGACTGTAGATATATTTATAATTAGCTTTCGCCCGCGGCTCCGCCCGCGATTGTGTCGATTTTTGCGGGAAAATTCATCAAAATCGGTTGAGCGGTTTAGGCGTGAAAACGTAACAGACAGACCGAGATATCGGTTACTCGATAAAAAGTACTAGGCTTGCAGTAAATTGAAGGTAAATATTAGTAGGGATATATCATACAGACACTCCAATTTTATTTATTTGTACCTATAGATAGAAAATACCTAACTGGTCACCCATCCATGTACTGACCGTGCTGCCATTGCTTACCCTCGATGATTGTTGCTAATTACTAGACTAGCAACTTGGGTATGAGTACTTCTGTTTAACAGTCCACTGCTGGACATAGGCCTCTCTTTAGAAAAGAGGTTTTGAACTACTATGCCTCCAACGACAAAGATAGACCAAGGATGGACGGACGGACACATCGAAGCTAAAAGTTGGTCAAGACTTTCCGGCCAGAAAAATCCCAAAAAACTTTTTTATTCAAGAGCCTCTTTCTGATAGAAAGCATATATCGACCAAGTGTAAGGGTCACCATGTTCATTGTGAGTATAGGCATGGTGACCCACACTATAGCGGCTTAGTAGGTTACTACCTACGGGTCACGCCGAGATCATCCTAATAATCACAGCATTCTTGCTGTAGTATTTCATTGATGAGTGTGAGATCTGAGGCCCAATCATTCTGCATCATTCTCCCGGCTTCCAGAGGCCGGGAGAATGATGCAGAAACATCCGACCAGTCCGTCAGGCAGAGTAGAGTCACTCTGGTTGGCTTAAATATATATAAAACAGCGGCCAAGTGCGAGTCGGACTCGCCCATGAAGGGTTCCGTAGTATCATTTAAAAGGTTTTGTAGTTCGTTGTAACTTTCATCAATTAATGTTTTAATAATAGTGTTTTGATTGAAAGAAATGTAAATTGTGGTTTACGATTTATGACGTATTAAAAGAAAACTACTTACTAGATCTCGTTCAAACCTACTTTCGTTGGTAGGTAGTTTACATGGTAATGTACAACGTAGGTATACATTTTATAACACATTATTTTGGAAGTTACAGTGGGGGTACACACACACATTTTTCCTCTTTCGGAAGTGTCTCTCGCGCAAACTATTCAGTTTAGAAAAAAATGATATTTGAAATCTCAACATCATTTTTGAACACCTATACATAGATACCCCACAGGTATGGGTTTGATGAAAAAAAATTCCAAAAAGTTCCTAGTATGGGGACCCCCAAAATGTATTGTTTTTTTTTTCTATTTTTATGTCTAAATCTTAATGCGGTTCTCAGATTACATCTACTTACTAAGTTTCAAAAGTATAGTTCTAAAGGTTTCGGAAAAAAGTGGCTGTGTCAGACGGACGGGCAGACAGACAGACATGACGAATCTATAAGGGTTCCGTTTTTGACATTTGGCTACGGAATCCTAAAAAGAAGAAGAATCTGGAATGACTGTGTTGTCAAGGCAACGGATATCGGCCAGTGGCGGCAGCACGCATGCGCTAATTTGCCAATAGAGCACGGAGCCGCCAAATCCTTGTCGCACTGCAGTTCCAATCAAATTCCATATCCTTTTTTAGGGTGTTAGGTTTTTTTGTTACGGAATTTCTTGATTCGGTTGCCGCGCTCAATGCCCGCAAAAGGCTATACAATAGCTTAAAAAAGGATTTGAATACGAGACCTCAAACACAGCAGTCGTATAAACAACCACTGCTCCAGCGGTAGTTTAATGTGTCGCGGGTCTTACCCAGCCATCTCGAAGCCTAAATCCCTGAAATGGTTTCTCTCTTTAGTGGAGATCTTCCGATGAAGGTGATGATAAGAATCCAGCTTCCTGATAGGATCTTCAGTGATCGTTTCATCTGATTCACCATCTCTTCTAACTTTGTAACGGAATCTGCTGAAGAAATGCTATAGCTATAATATAAAAATGAATCGCTGAATGTGTTGCTTATCGGAAATCTCGAGAACAGCTGGACCAATTTTGCTAATTCTTTTTTTATAATATTTCTTGAATTACAAGGATGGTTCTTAAGGAGAGAAAAATTTAAAAAATGGTCTGAAAAGTTTAAAAGCAACACAATAATACTTAAAACTTAATTTGAACTTTAATACCATACCATAAATTTTAAGTTTTATTGGAGGGGTTCCGTGAAGGTAAAACATTTGAGTGAAGTTGAAAACAATGAATCGACTGTCAGGCGGTAGTTTTACAAATTTACAAATACCATGTAAGTCCCGCGATTAAAGTGCAATACATATACAATTAAATTACAAAAAATATTTATACAGGGTGTCCCAGAACTCAACGTCAAGCCGAAACGGGGGTGACAGGATTGATTGTAATCATCATGAGAAAAAAAAAAGAAAATCCATCCCATTCAGTTTGAAAATTATGGGCATTTAAAAAAACCTAGAAATTTGGTAAAACTGTAACCATTTTTCGGTTATTGTGGATAATTTTTATTATTTTTGTTCATTTAAACTTTGGAACCGTAACCCTAAATAACATTTCTAGCCCTCCTTTAAAAAAAATTACCAGAGTGCCTTGGCAAGTACAGTAAAAGCTCCTTATTCGCGCTTCCTTTATTCGCGCTTTCACTATTCGCGGATTAAAAAAATGCGACCCAATTCCTATATTCGCGGTTAAAAATTTCTTTATTCGCGGATCTAATAAGTACATACATAATAATGAAATATTCCAATAGGTATCCAACCCAATATTCTTTGTAAATGCCGTCAAATAGATTAATAAAAAAAGTAAAATAGATCTTAGTACAACTTTGCCTAAAGTATGTTGTTGAATGATATCGCCGAGGACTTTGATATAAGCCACCTTCGCCGCGATTAGTTTTTGAGAATGTAAACAAACGGAATGAAAGCAACCTTTTTACGTAATGGATAAAGTACATAAATTGTTAAATGTTGCTGTTCCGTTCTATGATAAAAGACGTGTGTTTTATTGTTTCGTCTTTCACATTCGGTACAAAAATTGTGATCGAGTAACACGTTTCTACCGCTCTCTTCCTAATTTATAATGTCAACTAAAAAAAAATGAGAAACTTTTCAAGTCATTACCTAAGCCTGAAGGTAATTAATCAAAATGTTCAAAAACTTCAATTAAATTGATTTTAAAAGTATTTGTTTTTATTTTTACTTTGTCACCTCGGAACGTATCCCCTATAATCCCATGTAAATTATCATTCCGTATTCACGGTTTCTGTATTCGCGGCACATTCATGGAACGTATACCCCGCGAATAAAGAGCTTTTACTGTACCATTAAAAGTTGGCGCATTTAATCAGAATTGTAAAATGGTACAATACTTGTCAGTTTCATACTACAAAAAACGAGTAAAAAAATAAAAACCTCAAGTAACCCGATTTTTGCTAACCCATTTTACTCAGTTGAAATGTTTTTATTTTCACAAGCTCTTGGTAGATTCTTCTCTTTGCATTGATGTTGTCTTGCGTAGTTCATCCCTTAGTCGCCTTTTACGACACCCGCGGGATCAATAGGGGATGTGACACTCTGTATTCTTTATCCGTCACCACACGGACATCTTTTTTCTCGCGTCTACCCTATTGTGTGGGATCTCATTAGAGAGGTGTAGTAATGATGAATTAACTTACAAAGGTGTGGTTTGAGTAGTCAGAACGGTCTCCTTGGTATACCCCACTGACTCTGCCACTCTTCGCGCCAATTTATTTTCTATGAACTGCATCGTTTGAACTACCACCTCGTCCACGTGTACGTTCATACCTTGATACTGGAAGTAACATTTGAATAAATATTTCGGACATCTAACACAACGCCATCTAGCCTCAAACTGAGATGTAGCATCACTCTGCATCTTCTATCGCTTATACACTATATCTAGACTGCCTTGTTGGTCTAGTGGTTAGCGTATGTGGCTGCTGATCAAGAGGTCTCGGGTTCGATTCCCGGGTCAGACCAAATATTTGTGTGATCCACAAATATTTGTTTCGGAGTCTGGGTGTTTTTCTATGTATAATATGTATGTATTTACAAAAAAAAAGTATGTTTATGTATTTATATCAGTTGTTTATTACCCATAACACAGGCTTTGCTAACTTTGGGACTAGATGATGTTGTGTGTAAGATGTCCAAAATATTTATATTTATTTATTTATACCACGGACGGAGAGTGCTCCGAGGAACTGTTCGAATTAATCCCTGAAGCTTCTTCCCGTCATCGTCCCACGCGACGGCATTTCCATCCCCATCACTTAGATGGTTGGTAGTCTACAACAGAGCGTTTTTTCCGAAATTCCCTGCCTCGCACATCTAAATTGTGGAATGAACTGTCGCCTGCGGTGTTTCCGGACCGATACAACCTTCAAACCTTCAAAAAAAGAGCGCACTGCCATCTAAAGGCCGGCAACGCACATGTGACTCCTGGTGTTTCGGGTGTCTATGGGTGGCGGCAATCACCTACCATCAAGTGATCTGTCTGCTCGTTTGCTACATTTGATGTATATACCTAAAAAAACTACGCAGAGCTTATGCTATGGTTAATAAACAACCTCATCGGAGGGGATCTCTCGCTGCCGGCCGTCATAAGATCGATGGCCGGCAGCGACAGTTGTTTTACCGCGGTCGCAACCTTCTGCGAGGACGTAATCTTGCAGAAGGAGGTGGCGGAGAAGGCCCGGGAGGATTCCATCCAATCGGACCCGATCCGCCGCCGGCGCCCCGGGCGGCGGAGGCGCGCATACCTGCGTCTCATGCCGCCCTGAGAGTGGCCGCGGATGGGCGGGACGGGTTTCCCGTCCGTCCGCAGTGGAGGCCAACCGCGAGGGGGCGACGTCCGCGTGTGACCGGACGTTGCCTAATTAGAGAGTAAAGTTTGAGATGGTGCCCGCAACAGTGCGGGCAGGCGCCGGTTGGAGTCCAGAAGGAAATCCCCTCCCTGGACTCCTTCCAATACAAAGGCGCAGAGAGGGTCACACCGTGTGGTTTTAGTCGGTTCGAGTCCGACACACCACCCCGCCGTAACCCCCGACGGGGTGACGGTCCGCGGGGATTTCCACACGTAAAAAAAAAAAAAAAAAAAAAAAAAAAAAAAAAAAAAAAAATGGTTAATAAACAACCGATATAAATACTTAATGTGTACTTTTTGTAAATACATATATACATATTACACATAAGCCGCGTACTGATTGAGCGAGCAGCCTCGCGAGGCTGGGTTCAAATCCTACACGTAAAAACACTTTACGTGATCTAAAACTTGTTATTCTGAATCTGGGTGTTCTTTGTGTCTGTTTCTTGTATGTTTGTAAAGACCCCCTGTTTGTAAAGAAGCCTAAATTGCTCCTGATCTCTTAATAAGGTATTTTCATTAAAAGTTGTAGTCTTACCTTGTCGTATAAGATTTTTAAATACTCCGCAGTTCTTCTGAAGCGGCGTAGTACGGACATGGAGTCTTCACCATAGAGCCTCATAGATTCAGCCTCGATGTCGTACTTTCTAGACCTCGCAAGAGGAAAAGCTGAAATTACAATGTTTTATCTATAATCATCATCTTCCTAGCCTTTATTCCCAAGATTATTTTGTGGTCGGCTACTAGTTCAACCGGTTTTATCTGAATATCAATTTTTCCACGAAAAGACTGGCATTGGAGCTCCTCAACCCTGAGGGCGAACTGAAACTAGTTGTCAGTATATTTGAGGGCACTGACTTCCCAATAACGGTTGCCATAGATGTTCATGACAACCGGGACCGACGGTTTAACGTGCTCTCTGAGGCACGAGCGTGAATCACCGCCAAACTTCCTGTGTGAAAAACCCAACAACACTTTTGGCCCGACCCAGGATTTGAACCCGAGACCTCTTGATCAGCAGTCGCATATGCTAACCACTAGACCAACGAGTTTCATCTGTACTCTATTCTGATATCATGAAACGGAAAAGTTTGTTTGTTCAGTTAACGCGCTAATCTCATTAATAATTCATCATTTTCTACAGCCTTCAACAGTCCACTGCTGGACATAGGCCTCTCCTTAGAAAGGAGGTTTTGTCCTACTATACCACGCTGGCCAGACAGGTTCGTTTCAAGTTTTCCTTCTCTTTGCATTGCGGACAGAAACAATAGTCCTTAAGTAATTATCTCTTTAATTTACATGTACTAACATAGCTATAAGTCTATTGTCTACTAACACACTATGGAATTGCCGAATTAAAAGTTTTATTATTAATATTATTATTTAATTGATGTTGTCTTGCGTAGTTTATCCCTTAGTCGCCTTTTACGACACCCGCGGAATGAATAGGGGTGGTGACACTCTGTATTCTTAATCCGTCACCAACTGCCAACCATTCTGTCTTTGGTTGGGTTGATATAAAAATGGATAGTGTAGAAATCAGTTGACCCAACCGATGGTTGGTTGATGTCAACGGCCTTGATCGCGAGCACATCCCTCGCGACAGGCCCCAACTCTCTGGAACGCTGTCGGCGGTTGGTTCCGAGCGTGTAGAAAGCCTATTACCCTTGGTGATGGTTTCCAATCACCTAAGACCACTTCGTTATCAGCAATATTTAAATTACTTACCAAATATTACAATATAACATATTGTAATGTAAAAATTCCAAATCATTTTTATATTATTTCTTTCACTGACTGAAACATTTCTAAAATATTATTACTTGAAAGCAATAAAACTTTAATACGTTATATTTATTACCTTTGTTATAACGACTTTACCTATATTTGTAAAGGTTTTTATACTACACCTGATCGGAACAGTATTCATTATTCCCTGAAAATGAAAAGAGAAAGTTAGTCTTTTCCTTGACCTAAATAAGCGGGAGGAAAAAATGTATGAAAATCAATTTCTAACGTGTTTTAGCGGGAGAGAAAGTTGTATGAATTTTCATTTCTCATGTGTTATCTTATCTATGGCGCGCGCCAGCCCAAAGAGTTTTTATATAATTTAAATATGGAATCTCCGTGCCACCGACATCCTTTTGTGAATAATAAAAAAAAACAAAAGAAGCGCGAATTATTTATAAATATTATGTCATATTCTAAGCTAAATTGTGTGTTACATGGTGTCTTACGTTTTGATTTTATGTTATAAATACTTTAAATGTTCCTCACAGGTGTAGTATAAAGCACTGTGTAGCACTCGAGTGAAAGTCCCATTAATACCTCGGGAGTATTGTGGCCCTAGGCTGCGCCTTCGGGCCACAAACTGCTCCCTCGTTAGTAATCGGTTTCTTTCCTCCCTCGGTGAACAATGTACTATTTTATGATATAGAGTTACAAACATGGATCACTTCTCAAGAGTCACATTGATATCAGCATGAACACAGAAGACCATTCTATTATTGACAGCATTGGTGTGGTCGTATTTCGTTGGTGAGTGTGAGACCGGAGGCTCAATAATGCACAAGTATCTTTTTTAGGGTTCCGTAGCCAAATTGCAAAAAACGGAACCCTTATAGATTCGTCATGTCCGTCTGTCTGTCTGTCTGTCTGTCCGTCCGTATGTCACAGCCACTTTTTTCGGAAACCATAAGAGTTATACTTTTGAAACTTGGTAAGTAGATGTAATCTGTGAACCGCACTAAGATCTTCACATAAAAATAGAAAAAAAACAATACATTTTGGGGGTCCCCATAATTGGAACTGAAACTCAAAAATTTTTTTTTCATCGAACCCATACGTGTGGGGTATCTATGGATAGGTGTTCAAAAATGATGTTGAGGTTTCTAATTTCATTTTTTTCTAAACTGAATAGTTTGCGCGAGAGATACTTCCAAAGTGGAAAAATGTGTGTCCGACCCCCCTGTAACTTCTAAAATAAGAGAGTGATAAAACTAAAAAATATATATGTTATACATTACCATGCAAACTACCAACGAAAATTGGTTTGAACGTGATCTAGTTAATAGTTTTATTTTAATACGTCATAAATCGTAAACCGCAATTTACATTTCTTTCAATCAAATCACTATTATTAAAACATTGATTGATGAAAGTTACAACGAACTACAAAAACTTTTATATGATACTACGGAACCCTTCATGGGCGAGTCCGACTCGCACTTGGCCGCTTTTTATTATATATATAAGCCAACCAAAGTGACTCTACTCTGCCTGACGGACTGGTCAGATGTTTTTGCATCATTCTCCCGGCCTCTGGAAGCCGGGAGAATGATGCAGAATGATTGGGCCTCCGGTCTCACACTCACCAACGAAATACGACAGCAAGAATGCTGTCATTATTAGGATGGTCTCGGCGTGACCCTACTACCTACTAAGCCGCTATAGTGCGGGTCACCATGCCTATACTCACAATGAACATGGTGACCCTTACACTTGGTCTACATATGCTTTCTATCAGGAAGAGGCTCATGTTTATAAAAGTTTTTTGGATTTTTTCTGGCCGGAAAGTCTTGACCAACTTATAGTTTCGATGTATCCGTCCGTCCATCCTTGATCTATCATTGTCGTTGGTGGCATAGCAGTTCAAAATCTCCTTTCTAAAGAGAGGCCTATGTCCAGCAGTGGACTGTTAAACAGAAGTACTCATACCCAAGTTGCTAGTCTAGTGATTAGCAACAATCATCGAGGGTAAGCAATGGCAGCACGGTCAGTACATGGATGGGTGACCGTTAGTGGCATGACACGAAAGGCATAGAAACATCCGGTGGCGAGTGTGAGACCGGATGCTTAGTGATGTAGGAGCATCTCACTAAGCCACTCTAGTGGGGGTCACCATACTGGATTGCCTGTACTCACAATGAGCATGGTGACTCTTGGATTCTACTCATGCTTTCCATCAGGTAGGTTGGTAAAAAAACTATATTTTTGTTCAATTCATTTTATTTTATTTCTCATTTCGATTTAAACAGCTGCTTTCACCAGCCTGTTTCCTTCCCTCAACCCTGATTCCACAGCTCCATTGACAGTTGAATAGTGTATGCTGTTGGTGGCTTCACCGGCGAAGAGAACCCTCGGAGCTCCACTGCTGTCTACCAGGGGTTCTTCCAAGTTCGCGCGAATATTCGGCGACTGCGGTGGGTAGAGATTGTTGAATGAATAGGTTCCTCTGGTATATGGGTTTGAATACCAGCCAGTCCTGTGAATAGAAAATAAGTTGTAACCTCATAAAATGCTCATTCATTTACAGTGCGCTTTTAAGATTTGCTTTACCGAATGTTAAGAGTAGTGATTGTGATATAATTTTGAATAAAGAGAAACTTGAATTCGTAGATAAAACTGTTTTCCTGGGGATTACGCTTGATGCAGGGCTACAATGGGGTTCTCATTTAACATCTCTTGCGGGGCGGCTAAGTTCAGCAGCATATGCTATTAGAAAAATCCGTCAATTTACTGATGCAGATACCGCTAGACTGGTCTATTTCAGTTACTTTCATAGTATAATGTCTTACGGCATCTTGTTATGGGGACGGGCTGCAGATATTGAGTCTATATTTATTCTGCAAAAAAGAGCCATCAGAGCCATATATAATCTTCGTAGGCGCGATTCTCTAAGGGAACTGTTTAAGAATATTGGCATCATGACGGTACATAGTCAATACATCTACGAAAACATAATGTACGTTAGGAAAAATCTTCATCTTTTTGGCAAAAGAGGTGACAAACATAATTACAGTACTAGAAATAGGGACCAACTAGTTCAGCCAGGCTTTAGACTCGCTAAAGTAGACTCTTCTTTTATGGGGTACTGTTTGAGATGCTATAATAAAATTCCACAAAGTATTCTTGAACTGAATGAGACAAAATTTAAAACATGCATTAAACGCACACTATGTAAGCAAGCATATTACAAGTTGAGCGATTATATCGCTGATAAAAATGCTTGGCTCAATGCTGGTCCTGCTTCACAAGGACAGGGGCGCATAAATTGATAGCATTGAATGGTATTGTTGGAGCTGCTGAAGATTGTACAACTTTCTTTGCATTGTATAGATTCAATCTCTTTAGTGTTATATAATCGCATAGCCCATATTGTGTGAGTACTATGTACTAGGAAGCTATTCAAGCTATCATTCACTGGAAACCTACGTCTTTTCTTGACCTGAATCTGCCCTGGCGGTTGAGAGTATGTCATGCTCACTCAAATGTCACGCTGATGGTGGCGCGTGTGTCTGATCATTTGATTCCCTTCAAAATGGTTGAGTTGAATGGTGCGGATCCATGCGTCATGTTCGTGAACGGGCGCTGTCAGTTGTGACTGGTCATCTCTTAGTTGCCACGGCTTATTTGAATTAATTATTTTATTTTTCAATTGTATTTTTGTTGTACTATGGACACTTTTAACGTGCACGTCTTGCTACATCGTTCTCACATAATGTACCATCTCAACATGAATGATGTAACCATGATTTTGTAAAAACATTTTGATTTAAAAGAGTGTCCATGGAGTTTCTTGCCCGTTCTTCTCCATAGAGATCTACGCTAGGCAGGGCCGTAGCTAGAGTCGAATTTGAGGTAGGGCAGCATTGCTTAATGGTAGGGCGGAAGTAAAAAAATTATCATAATTGACGTACAGTCAATCTGGGTAACTTTGACAGATAATTGCGATATTTTACACAATATTATAAAATTCAAGCATACAACACGACTGTATTTTGCTTTGTTAGTGCTCTCATAACACTTTTCACCTACAAAGATTAATTAAATTCTGTTAAAAATTATCAGTTCTTAGGAAAACCTGATTTTCTAGTCTGTCAAAGTTACCGTCATTACATGGGTAACTTTGACACACATAGAACCATTCATAGAAAAGTAGTAATTATTAGGTATATTTTGTATTAATCTGGGTAACATTGGTTTATGTTTTTCTTCTAAATGGGTATAACCGACGTAATAAAACCATTAATTTCCAGTTTTGTCTTATATTTTATAAAATAATCAATAATCAATCTACGACATTTGGCATTGTTATACATATTTTTAATTAGTATCAAAAAACCTTTAAAAACACGTTTAAGGCAACATTTTTTGTGTAACTAAATAGAAAAGAAGCCAAAATAATTAGAAAAAAATAATAATTTATGAACACTTGACCATAAAATGTTTATTCACCCCACTCCATATAGAGCAAATCGTCGTCAATTATGTAGGTCAAATTATGTAAAAAAATACTTCAAAACACTGTCAAAGTTAGCCTGTATAAAATTAAGTAGTTATAGTAATTAGATAAAGAGACGTAATTATAGGCAAATGCTATATTAAAATACGATAATTCCATTACAAATGATTCTACAAAATCTCTCACAAAATATTCCAAAAGTTTTACACTGTTTGAATAGCATAAACTCGGGCGCAAATTTCAGAAATAAGTTTTGACATTACCCCTGTATGAAAGCCTATTTATTTTTAAGGTGCGCTTACGAAGTTAGTTTAAAAATGTAAAACTGTAAGAAGTATTTGTAAATTGTATTGGTATCATATGAAAAATAAATCGAAACTAGTTCATGGTCACACTGTTATTGTTACCCGAATGAATCAAAGTTAGCCAGATTGTACGTAGTCAAGTGTTGAGGATATGTTGACCAAGTCCAATGTTCATTTTCTCAATGGCATATGACATATCATATGCCAAACCAAATGCTAAGTAGGTCGGATATGGCAGTCATTCCTCCAGTTGTCTACAACAACCAGAAGATAGCTCTGAGTGCAGTAGTAAATAACTTGCGGCTATATATGGACTCTACACTTGATTGGCGAGCACAAGTGACACATGTCAGCCAGAAAGTTACTTCGTGTCTTCGCGCTTTATACCGTCTTAAAAACTTCCTTCCCGCTAAAACCAAGGCTACGCTTATGCAGTCCCTAATAAATCCCCTGATCGATTATGGTGATGTGTCATTTTGACCTGCCTACCTCCATAATAAACCCCTTCTCAATAACTGCATTCAATTCGTTTTGGTTTCAATTCTCAAATATGCTTTACGTTCCCAGCTGCAATGGTTCCCAATTCGACAGCGCCGCAGTTTGCGTGCACTCACTTCTCTTTTTTCTTTCCTCTTCTCCCCATCGTTACCTGAGTACCTCGTACCTCACTTTTGTCTCTTATTCTCAAACCATGACCGAAACCTTCGGTCAAGGAACAATATGCTTCTCCTTTACCCCCCTCGCACCTCTAATTTCCCTTCCCTTCCTTCTTCGTGCAGTCAGAATGCGCTACCTACTGAAATCAGGATGTCCACAAACCGCCTCACATTCAAAATGAAAGTACGTGATTTACTCCAGAATGAATTGGCAGAACGATCACAACGATAATACCCGATTGAGTATTTAGATACGCAATATATATAATTACATTTATTTATATATGTATGTCTATGTATGCCTGTGTATATGTGGATTTATGTGTGTATGTATATATACGTATGTTTATATACATGTCTGGTATCTTCATCCACTGTTATAAACCCTAATGTAATAATAACAGTAAATTTGTGTATATTACTTACAACTATTAAATTTGAATAAATGAAAATGGTTTACAACAAAGGTGATACCTACATTTACAACTACCTTGTCAGGTTTTATATCCTAAGCCTGCACCTACCACATCATATTCCTACATCACCTGAAAGTTGACTGGCAGAGAATGCCACATGGCATTAAGTCCGCCTTTGTGCTACATGCGCATTAAGTTTAAAATAAAATAAAATAAATGTGTTCCGAAGCTCGGGCTGCTAAATCAAGCACCACGTATATATCACTGACCTCTAGGTCAGTGATGTACATACAATAATGATGCTCCTCGTAGACAAATAATTTGTCTAGCAGAACACACGGATAGGGCGCCGCCGGAAAACGGCGCGCAGGAGCATCGCCCGACTCCTGTGTCAAGTAGAAGAGGGCTACCGGGTCCAGGGCGGGTTAAAGAAGTTACGCCCAACATTTGTAACACGTAAGCTCCGCTTTGCCACCTGGAACATTGGCACCTTAACCGGTCGTGCGAGGGAGTTAGCCGATTTACTCTCCAGGGTAGCCGTAGCGTTCCTGCAGGAGACTCGGTGGAAGGGCAGTAGATCCCGGTTCATTGGGAATGGCTACCAACTGATCTACACAGAGGCACCTGGTGGAGAGAACGGAGTGGCCGTGGTGCTTGCCGGGTGGCTTCAGACTGGCATTTTAGAGTTGATGTAGCGACCGTCTTATGGTCGTAAGGGTGCTTATCGATGGAATTATTACCCATCTGATAAGAGCTTACGCGCCACAGGCAGGTTGTAGCGAAACCGTAAAGATGTCGTTCTGGAGCCAACTCAGGGAGGTTCTTCGCGGCATTCCTTTGTAGCAGGGAATCGTTCCGGGTGGTGATCTAAATGGGCATGTGGGTGAGGGTTGTGTGGAGTTTAAGCGTGTTCATGGTGGTTTCGGTTATGGCATTCGCAACAAAGAGGGTGAAGACATTTTACGAACATGTGCGGCTACCGATCTACCGAGCCCAAAGACAAACATGTAGAACGCTGCCAACGCCGGATCAGGTGGTGGCGGTTTGATGAAGTCACGTCTCAAAAGTTCGCCTCACCCTTCATTGACAAGTGCGCTGGAGCTGAGAGCAAATTGGTTCAAGACAGTTGGGACAAGATTCAGGCAGCTATTCTTGATTCGGCGACAGCGGTACTGGTCGTGTCTAAGGACGGACGCAAATGTAACAGGGATGCTTTTTTTTCGTTACGTCGGTCCTAAGTGAAAAAATGTATGCAAACGACACAAAAATATTAATTGAAATTAATATATGAAAAATGACACGCGTGCACTTGCACGCAAAACATGTACGCTAGTTTTATTTTAAAAAAGGATTCCCCTTCCCATAGACTGTAATGTAGCCCATATTGCAATCTATGGGACGGGGAGTACCGTCTGCTACACAGATATTGTAATTAAATAGACCCATGTGATGCCGCTTCAAATGCTATAACAGAGCAAAGAATTATTATAATATGAAATGAATATACAAACTGTGGTATGTTCAGAAAAGTTTTGAGTCCTATCCCTTCATTTTTTTTTATCTCAAACTACAAATAATTCAATTATAAAAATATATATTAGTTTTTGATATTTTTAAGGTAGGGCATTCTGATTTCAAGGTAGGGCATTGCCCTGCAATGCCCTCCCCTAGCTACGGCCCTGACGCTAGGGAATGGGCTACTACAGTACTTTCACAGTTTTTGTGTCTTGTGACTGGGACTGTAGCTACATTTTTGTTTCGACAATTCAAAAGTGCCTGTAACTGGCCTACTTGAAATAAATGCTTTGATTTTGATTTTGATTTTGAGTTCCAGTGAGCGAGTGAACGAATGACTGAGTGACACATATGCTACAGTATGCTGGAATATAATAAAAAAATTGGCCAGGCCACGCATCAAATAGGGTTCCGTAGTCACCCATTATGGTAGGTAGACTTAAAATCGTGTCCAATAGAAAATTGTTATGTTTACTTATTATTTCTTTATTTTTGTACGAAGTTTTCTACTTTATTTTTACAAGTTAGGCCGCTATAACTCCTGAAACTCTGAACTGAACTTCAGAACCCTAAAAAAATGGATGGGGACGATTATTCTCGGATACTACTCACGTTTTCCATCGGGCTCAGTAGTCACTTTGGTAGGCTTAAATTTATAAAAAAAAAATCGACCAAGTGCGAGTCGGACTCGCCCATGAAGGGTTCCGTATCAGCAAGTAACATCATATAAAAGTTCTTGTAGTTCGTTGTAACTTTCACCGATGTTTTTATAATAGTGTATTTGGAAGTGTCTCTCGCGCAAACTATTCAGTTTAGAAAAAAAATGATATTAGAAACCTCAACATCATTTTTGAACACCTATCCATAGATACCCCACACGTATAGGTTTGATGAAAAAAAAATTTTTGAGTTTCAGTTCCAAGTATGGGGACCCCCAAAATGTATTGTTTTTTTTCTATTTTTATGTAAAAATCTTAATGCGGTTCACAGAATACATCGACTGACCAAATTTCAACAGTATAGCTCTTATAGTTTCGGAAATAATTGGCTGTGACATACGGACGGACAGACAGACAGACAGACTTGACGAATCTATAAGGGTTCCGTTTTTTGCCATTTGGCTACGGAACCCTAAAAAGTAAATGTGACACTCGGGGAGTGCCGCGGTAAAGATATTACATAGCATTTTTTATCAACTTAGGCAATTATAATTATTTATTTATTTCTTATTTATGCAGTATTTTTAGGGTTTCGTTGCAAAATGGCAAAAAACGGAACCCTTATAGATTCGTCATGTCTGTCTGTCTGTCTGTCTGTCCGTCCGTATGTCACAGCCACTTTTTTCCGAAACTATAAGAGCTATACTGTTGAAACTTAGTCAGTAGATGTGTTCTTTGAACCGTAATAATATTTTTACACAAAAATAGAAAAAAAGCAATAAATTTTGGGGGTCCCCATACTTAGAATTGAAACTCAAAAAAAATTTTTTCATCAAAACTGTACTATGGATAGGTGTTCAAAAATAATATTGAGGTTTCTATTATCATTTTTTTCTAAACTGTATAGTTTGCGCGAGAGACACTTCCAAAATGGTAAAATGTTGGTCCCCCTATCCTTTTTCAACAGGGGGTGCTAGGTTTTTTCGTTACGGAATTTCTTGATTCGGTCCCCGCGCTCAAAGCCTGCGATAAAAGCTGTACATTAGCTTAAAACTCACTTTATCATTTTGATGGGTTCCGGAACTTCTTTGTCTTTTCCCAAGAAGCGTCTGATAAGTGCCATCGCCTTGGTCTTCACGACATCTTCTGGTAGTGACTCTATCTGAAATGTGCATTAAAAGTAGTAGTTTTTATTTATTTATTTATTTACAACTGTATGCACTGTAAGTACAATGGCGGACTTAATGCCACAGGCATTCTCTATCAGTCTACCGACGGGTGGTGCGGAGATGATTGAGAAGGTGCACTACAATAATTAAGGAATAAATGAGTAATACGATCTATTCATACGAGATCCATATATATGTATAGACATTATATGTATATAAAAATACACACAAAAATTCCTATATACATATATAGCCGGTTCCAAAAATAACGGGTCAGTCACATAAACCAATAACGGGTCAGTCACATAAACCCGAATATCTCCCGAACTACGTATGCCATCTTAATGAAACGAAGACTGTTCAATTGAGAATTTAATTATACAGATAAAAAATAAAATAAAACTTAGTTCACACTTTCTTCATTTAATACTTTGTATTGCCTCCACGTGATGAAGCCTCCAGTGATGAAAAACAGCAAAAAAACAATCATAAAAAAAATGTAATCTTAAGAAAAATATGACTACTTTAGTTTTTTTTTAATTTAAGATTAATATTGTGGGTGTAACTAAGTTTTATTTTATTTTTTATCTGTATAATTAAATTCTCAATTGAACAGTCTTCGTTTCATTAGGATGGCATACGTAGTTCGGGAGATATTCGGGTTTATGTGACTGACCCGTTATTTTTGGAACCGAGTGTATATAAATTTTAATATACATCTACATATACACACATACATATAATACAAACATGAACACATATAATAAATTAAATAAAAATATTTTCAATAGAAAATGTTAATTTTGTGACGACTCTGATAAGCATCGAGCATGGAGAGTGGGATGAATAGGGGTGGTGACACTCTGTTTTCTTAATCCGTCACCACACGGACAAACGTGGGGACATATGGCCTTAACCCGAACCCAGAAGTGCGACGTTATGGGTGATGATTAATGACACCTCATATGTTAAATTTCGTTCAGCTGTTTAGGCTGTAGGGCGTGCCAAAGAAATGGACATCCCCATATACATACAAAATCGATCAAAGTGGTGTGCAATGGGAGAGGCCTATGTCCAGCAGTGGACTGAGATAGGCTGATGATGATGATTATGATGATGATATATATACATACGCTCGAAAATATTACTCTCCTTCTGTCACAGTCATGAAAATACGTCTGTGTTAATTCGTTAATTTACAAAAAAAAGTCGTGTGCCACTCGGGGACTGCCGCGGTAAAGCTATTGCATAGAACATAATAGTAATATGAGCATATCTTGGAATAAAAGAACACTAAGATTCAATAGACGGTACTGGAGGTCGCTGACGCTATGTATTGTGTAAAGTAGATAACAATTATATATGTTGTAATTAGTTGCTTACAATAGGACCATAGAAAAGTAGAAGAATCTAGAATGACTATGTTGTCCCGGCAACGGATAACGGATGCCGGTGGCGGCAGCACGCATGCGCTAAACTGCCTATAGAGCACAGAGCCGCCACATCCTTATCGCACTACAGTAACAATCATATTCTCTATCCTTTTTTAGAGTGTTAGGTTTTTTCGTTACGGAATTTCTTGATTCGGTCGCCGCGCTCAAAGCCCGCGATAAAAGCTATACAATAGCAAATACTTACCACTTTAGTTCTTTCTCCGTTACTCCAAAGTGTCATAACATTTCTATTTCCCATAGAGATTGTAGCTCCAGAAATTCCATAAGTCCAGTCATCTTCCAACCCCTTGGTATCTTCCTTCTTCCAAAGGAAACTCAGGAAATCAGTGTCGTGGTGACCCCACCACGGGTTTGGGAATAAAAATATAATTTTCCCGATCAAACCCATAGCTATATCTTTAATTGCTGTTACTTTTGATTGTGGTAGTTTTGGGGAGAATAAGGTATCGTAGCTGAAACACATCAACAACAATAAAAAAACCGTATTAGCAGCCTATCTAATGATGCCTACACGATGGGGTCTACCTAATCGTGTGGGTCAAGAAAAAAAAACATCGCCACTTTAAGAGTACCTAGGGGAGGTACCACAAATAAAAATATTACATAAATATCCACGCAAAGTTTCACCATACTAGCACCACAGAATACATAATAGTACCAGTACAGAAGACTCACTCCGAAAAGTAAATTAAAGAAATAGGGACCCTTGGCGTCATTACATTAAGTTCAATTCAGATTGCACAGCGCCAAAGCACCGACGACTATATTTACCTACAATTGCGTCGTTTTCTTTCGTGTAACTCTTATCTGTTCTGACATAATCAGGCATGTCTTCTTTTAAAAATAATTTTAGTAAAGGTATTATAACTACTTTTTCTCTAGCACTTTACTTTAGTGAAAAAATAACTATAGGTACTTTTCTCAACAAATGACCTTTTAAATAATATCACATCGAAATATCTGTTCGCGTCGTATGTATTTACGTATGAAACGAACAGATTAGTTCCTCCCTAACACCTAAAATCTTTTATTCAGACATCCGTAAACAGAACTTTAGCTTTTACATGAATTAGAAGATCGAGGTTTTTCATTAGAAGCCATTGTGGGTATCGAAAAGTATAAAAAAATTAAATAATGCGCGATACGACGGGGCGACGAACTTGACGCGTATCGTGCGTAAGCGACAACCCACCGGAATGGCCTGCGCAGGCAGGCAAGTGACCGACTATACCTAAAGTGCGGAGTGACACCCCCCTGCTAGCACTAACCGCTTAGACGGTAAGTCGAGGACAGACGATCGGATGGTAATGAAGAAACTATAAAAGTTTTGAGTCATGAACTACAGAACCCCAAAAAGGGACTTTACAGGAGGTAATAATATACCTTTACCATATTCTGTGGTGAGTTGAGGGAATACAAAAAGTGTACAGTCAAACAACGCCATCTAGTCCCGAACTGAGCAGAGCTTGCATTATGGGTACTAGACAACTGATATAAATACATAAACATGGCCTTTTTTTGTATATACATAAATATTTTACACAGAAAACACCCAAACTCCGAAAAAATAATTTGGGAACACACAAACATTTAGTCCGACCGAATCGAATCAGAGACCTCAAGCACAGCATTCGCATATGCTTCCACTGCGCCACCAAATATTAAAACAAATACCTTTCCTTCAGCACACCGAGCGAGACAGTCACAATAACATTCTTGGCCTTATAAGTAGAACCATCTTTGCAGGTCACCTCCACATGTTGAGCCGGGTCCTGTGGATACGTGATCTTGGTGACCTCTTTTTCCAGTTGAATGTTTAATGATGGGTACCCAGGACCACCGTTATACGTGTTCTGCAAAAAATAACTCTGATTAACTTCCTAATTTACAATATTAACTTAAAGAATATTTGCATATAAGCATCAAAAAAATAACTCTGATTAACTTCCTAATTTACAATATTAACTTAAAGAATATTTGCATATAAGCGTCAAAAAATAACTCTGATTAACTTCCTAATTTACAATATTAACTTTAAAATATTTGCATATAAGCGTCAAAAAATAACTCTGATTAACTTCCTAATTTACAATATTAACTTAAAGAATATTTGCATATAAGCGTCAAAAAATAACTCTGATTAACTTCCTAATTTACAATATTAACTTAAAGAATATTTGCATATAAACGTCAAAAAATAACTCTGATTAACTTCCTAATTTACAATATTAACTTAAAGAATATTTGCATATAAGCGTCAAAAAATTCCCTCGCATCATCGCTTACTGGTTGCGTTCCCAAAAGACTGGCAACGTTGCCACGTTGAATGGCAATGCTAACTTGCTGTGCTAGAAAAAGGGCCAGCCTTTTGGTCAAGACTTCTCTTAAAGGCTGGCCCTTTTTTAGCCAAGCAACTGATCGATGCTTCCATCGATCAGTTGCTTGGCTAATTGTTTAAAAATAGCAGAAGCGCTTCTGTGTCTGGCCAGCGTGGTATAGTAGGCCAATACCTCCTTTTCAAGGAGAGACCTATGTCCAGCAGTGGACTGTTAAAGGCTGTTGATGATGATGATAGCAGAAGCGCTTGGACCCCATGAACCTAGCGTCTCTATGCCAATTTATTTATATTCTTAACAATTTGAGATAAATAGGTTTACGTTTCGCCTATGAATATATGTGTTGCTTATCGTGGTAAAAAGTTATAATCTCCTTGCTTAACAATTATAGGATATCAATTTGAAATTTCATTAAAATCGCTAAGCTAATCTAGCTAAGTTAATCGTTAAGCTGATCTAGCTAAGCTAATTGTTAAGCTGATCAGCTAAGCTAATCGTTAAGCTGATCAGCTAAGAACGCGTGTAGGTAGTAGAGCCACGCTGATTTCAGGCCGTCTCAACCGGGGCAGTTCTACACTCACACAGAAGACCATCCTAATAATGTCAGAATTCGTGTTGTCGTAATTCGTTGGTGTGTGTATGAGACCATAGGCACAATCATTCTGCATCATTCTCTCGGCTTCGGGGCAGGCTCCACAGGGGTGGTATCCTCACATAGAAGATAAATCTAATGTGGCAACGTCTGTGTTGTCGTGTTTGGTTGGTGAGTGTGAGATCGGAGGCCCAATAACTATTAACAATAACTTGTAGAATCTTGAATCCACTGAGAACGTTAGTAGGCCTTATATTTTTAATTGAGGGTAGACGTGAGTTATCGGGTGAGGAGAATATTCTCGTACATTCACTTTATTGCAGCACTCGATCACGAAATACAGTTAGGACATTGAATAGCAGCCCATGATTAATAATTTTAAATAAGACACTCCACCGAACACGTGGAGCTCACACGAGACGATCCGCGACAACCCTGCTCGTCAACGACGACGTTCCATTTTTAAAGGAACTCACGAACGAATGACCGAACAATAATCATCTAAGGATGGGATAAAATCATTGTCACCTGTGATCCTTGTCTATGACTTATGACATGAAAGTAATCGACTAAAATCAATCATTCAATCTCGTTATTATTATTTTAAAGTCAATGATTCCCATCCCTGCGGTCACCGGTTGCACGCGCCAGTGCCCGGTGTTGCGTCAGTGTCTTACCTTCAGACACTTAACAGTGTTGCCAGGTAAAATAATCGATACGCCGACAAACTTATGTACAAACTTACACACAGCGCCATCTAGGCCCAAACTAAGCAGAGCTTGTAATAAGGGTAAGTAAGTAAGGTAAATACTAGACAACTGATATAAACATACTTGTTTTTTTGTAAATACATACATATTATACACAGAAAAACACCCAAACTCCAGAACAAATATTTGTAGATCATACAAACATTTGATCCAACCCGGCAGCAGTCGCATTCGCTAACCACTAGACCAACAAGGCAGTAAAGTAAAGCAAACCAATGATGAAGAAGTATTTCAAAAAGTCGCATTGGTGCTGGTCACCATGCCGTATTGTCTACATTTACAATGAGTGTGGTGATCACTACTCCTGGATTTGTTCACGTTTTCCATCAGGCAGAGTAAACTCATTTTGTAGGCTCAGGAAATAATTAATAACAAACCGGCTGGCTAACATGGAACAGTAGGTCAAAACCGCCTTTTTACCCGTCTGCTTCAGAAGAAGGGTAATGTTTTTTCGAAAGTATATATGTTCTTATGTGTGTAGTTTTTTTTTTTTTTTTTTTTAAAGACAACTCCCGCATTAGGAATATAAATTCCTGTGTCGCGGGGGACTTTACAAACATAAATGAAACGGACACAAACAACACCCAGACTCAGAACAACAAATTGGGAATCACACAAAGTGTTATCCTACGCAGTAGGAAGCGGCGTGGCGACCGCTTAAGCCACTAGGCCAACCGTGCAGTCAAACCTTCCCTCACGCGCTACAGCTCAAACAAAACAAGAACCTTTTATCTTCGAGAAAGGAAAATCTACCAAAACTAAGTTTGTCACCGCGTTTCTTTAATAAGCTTGCAATACAATGCGCTAGTCAGTCGAATGTTATTAGTTCCTTACATTATGAAATTATTGTTATGCACCGTTGTCTATGCACTCTTGCCATCTCATTGGTAGTTCATTGATTCCTTTAATACCATGGGGGCGAGAATCAATAAACTCTCTGAAGGCGGTTTGGACTGCCGCATCAGAGTTGAATTTTTTTCCTTGTAAGAAGTTGTCCAAATTTCGGAAAAAATGGTAATCTGTTGGAGTAAGGTCTCTGGAGTACGGTGGATGTCGCAGACATTCCAATTGTAATTGTCATCTAACTTAGTGGTTGTTTGTTGTTCAGTGTGTGGTCTTGCGTTGTCGTGAAGCAGCAGTGGCCTAGAACGATTGACCAATCTCGGTTGTTTAGCAGCTAGTTCTTTCTTCATGGTTCGCAGTTGCTGACAATAGATGTCTGCCGTAATCGTTTGGCCAGATTTTAGAAAGCTGTAGTGAATGACACCGGCGCTAGTCCACCAAACACTCACAAGTAACTTTTTCTGAGTCAATTTTGGCTTAGGGTAGGATTTGGCTGGGTCTCCAGGGTTCAGCCATTGCGACGATTGCTTCTGATTATCGTACAGTATCCATTTTTTATCACAAGTAATGATTCGATTTAAAATCCCTTCATTATTGTGTCAGTTGAGCAAAGTAACGCAGCAGTTGAAGCGTGTTTGCAAGTTCAATTCACTCAATTCATGAGGTACCCATCGTTCAAGTTTTTTTATGTTCAAGATTTGTTTCAAGTGGATTGATACAGTTTTATCACTTACCCCGAAGCCTGCAGCTACCTCTCAAGTGCTTTAAGATGGATCCGCTTCCACAATAGCCTTTAATTCTTCATTTTCCACTTTGATCTCCGGCCGTCCACGGGTATTGGTTCTGAAGGCCGAAATTTCCAGAACGAAAACGTTGAAACCAAAAAAGTACCGTGCTATCTTTTACGACACCAGCGCCGTACACATCATTAATCATCTGCAGCACTGGTGCCACGGTAGAACTCGTACTCGTAAATATACCGATATTTCATGTTTTCCATTGTGCGGTAATAAGCGACGCTAAAGAAAAAAATTGTGAGGAAAAATCAAACTAATGACTGTTTTCAAAACTCTAATGTACCAGCTAAATGAATTTATAAATTTGAATTTGGAATTCTTAACCAAAGAAGAGATATTTCAGATCAAAGTGGTCAGTACGACAAAACGCTAATTCCATATGTAATAGGGGTTAAAGTATGAAATTACCGTTTTATTGTAATAGGTACTTCGAATTAACATAGAACCTTAATGGTTTGAGATTTTTGAGTGAAACTTTTTTCAAATCGTACCTATGAGGTTTCTTCTTTTGAAAAATGTGCAACACTCTATTAACGACTTTCAGTTGTTTTTTTATTCAGCTTAGACAAGAAAGATGGATACCTCGAAAATTCGAGTGATTTTTGAATACTACTAACTAATTAACACTGCAGAAACAGCTCACAATAGCAATGTTGCGTTTGGAGAGGGGACTGCTAATGATCGCATCGTGCGTTTTTGGTTTAAACGCTTTCGTGACGAAAATTTTGATTTGAAGAACGAACCTCGTGGAAGACCACCACACGCCACAGATGTGAATAACAATAAATTGAAAGAGATGGTAAAAGCCGATCCGAGCCAAACTACCCAGAAATTAGCGGCATGGTTTACCGTTACCTTACCAACAATATTGACTCATTTGCTTCAAATCAATAAAATAAAAATATATGAAAACTAGGTGCCTCATGATTTGGCTGATCTGCAGAAAGTAACGCGTGTTGAAACTTGTGTTGCCTTGTTGAATCGATACAGAAATGAAGGAATATTTGATCAAATTGTGACATGTGATGAAAAGTGAATTCTTTACGATAACCGTAACTGAAAAATGCAATGGCTGACCCCAGGTCAAACGCCGCAGCAGTGTCTCAAAGCAAAGCTTACCAATAAAAAGGTAATGATAACTGTTTGGTGGTCTCAGCATGGTGTTCTTCACTATCACTTTCTCCGATCTGGTCAAGCAATAGCGGCAGATGTCTATTGTGCCAAACTCCGAATAATGTTAGCAAAACTTGCAGTGAAACAGCCCCGACTCATGAATCCATCTTCACCATTATTGCTCCATGATAACGCGAGACCTCATACAGCACGAGAAACCGTTTTAACTCTACAGAAACTGCAATTAGAAACCATTCATCATCCTCCGTATTCGCCAGACCTTGCTCCAACGGACTACCATGATTTCCGTAATTAAGACAATTTCCTACGTGATAAAAAGTTTTCTTCCCAAGAGGCAGTACAAAATGCTTTCACACAGTTTGTAGAATCTAGATCACTTGAGTTCTATCACCAAGGCATAAATGACCTTCCTATTAGATTGCAGTAATGTATAGATAGTAATGGCAGATATTTTGACTAAATAAATATGTTTAATGAAAAAAAAAACGAATTTCGATTTTTCAGTACAAATCGTCAATTTCATACTTTAACCCCTAATATATGGATATTGTGATTCTTTTTTGTCTCTTTTCAGTTAATTACTTTTATACTACACCTGATCGGAACAGTATTCATTATTCCCTGAAAATGAAAAGAGAAAGTTAGTCTTTTCCTAGACCTAAATAAGCGGGAGGAAAAAATGTATGACAATCCATTTCTAACGTGTTTTAGCGGGAGAGAAAGTTGTATGAATTTTCATTTCTCATGTGTTATCTGATCTATGGCGCGCGCCTGCCCAAAGAGTTTTCATATAATTTAAATATGGAATCTCCGTGCCACTGACATCCTTTTGTGAAGAATAAAAAAAACAAAAGAAGCGCGAAATATTTATAAATATTATGTCAAATTCTAAGCTAAATTGTGTTTTACGTGGTGTCTTACGTTTTGATTTTATTTTATAAATACTTTAAATGTTCCTCACAGGTGTAGTATAAAGCACTGTGTAGCACTCGGGTGAAAGTCCCATTCATACCTCGGGAGTATTGTGGCCCTAGGCTGCGCCTTCGGGCCACAAACTGCTCCCTCGCTAGTAATCGGTTCCTTTCTTCCCTCGGTGAACAATGTACTATTATACTACACCTGATCGGAACAGTAGTCAATGTTCCCTGAAAATGAAAAGAGAAAGTTAGTCTTTTCCTTGACCTAAATAAGGGGGAGGAAAAAATGTATGAAAATCCATTTCTAACGTGTTTTAGCGGGAGAGAAAGTTGTATGAATTTTCATTTCTCATGTGTTATCCTAACTATGGCGCGCGCCTGTCAAGGAGTTTTCATATAATTTAAATATGGAATCTCCGTGCCACTGACATCCTTTTGTGAAGAATAAAAAAAAACAAAAGAAGCGCGAAATATTTATAAATATTATGTCAAATTCTAAGCTAAATTGTGTTTACATGGTGTCTTACTTTACTCTTATTTTATAAATACTTTAAATGTTCCTCACAGGTGTAGTATAAAGCACTGTGTAGCACTCGAGTGAAAGTCCCATTCCTACCTCGGGAGTGTTGTGGCCCTAGGCTGCGCCTTCGGGCCACAAACTGCTCCCTCGTTGGTAATCGGTTCCTTTCCTCCCTCGGTGAACAATGTACTATTAAGCAGTCGGGTTTTTGTTTCTATACTGATTATTTTTTTAAAGAGAGGCATATGCCTCTCTTTAAAAAAATAATCAGTGGGTGAAAGTCCCATTCCTACCTCGGGAGTGTTGTGGCCCTAGGCTGCGCCTTCGGGCCACAAACTGCTCCCTCGTTGGTAATCGGTTCCTTTCCTCCCTCGGTGAACAATGTACTATTAAGCAGTCGGGTTTTTGTTTCTATACTGATTATTTTTTTAAAGAGAGGCATATATTTAGCAGTGTACTAGTAAACAGAGCCATAGCGAAGTTGCCCTAGGTGTTTAGAAACAATCACCTAGGGTAATCAACGACGGCGCGGTCAGTCCCTGGATGGGTGATCGTTAGTAGCATAATAATAATACCATGAGCGCTGTCATGATTCGGAGGTCACGTTAAGCAGTCGGTCCCGGTTGTTATCACAGGTTATCATAGGAAGCTTAGTTGGAGGCCTTAGCGCGTCTTAAAAACATCCAACGGCAAGATTACCAAGCCACAACGTGTCTTGCCAGTTCTCGACCAGCGTGGGGACGTATGGCCTTAATCCTCTCCTGAGAGGCGACACCAGCCCAGCAGTGGGACGCTATGTAGATAGACTATTTAAGGCTTTCAATGACGAATAGAACAGAACGGTGAATTACCAGTAAAATATCAAAAAGCGTCTTGTAACCGTTTTTGTTCCAGCTCAAATATATGTCCAGGTCTTCGTATGCATTGTAACGTGAGATCTCATTCCAGTTGTCAGACCCTTCGTAGCCGCTCAACGCTAGGTCCATTAAGTGGAAGAATGTGTCCAAAAAGTCTTTGTCTTTCAACACATCTGGGTGGTGTGCTGTGATGTACTCTGTAACCCTGATAAAAAAGTGAAAATTAAAATCTTCAGAAGTACTTTTTCTCTTTTAAAAGACAACTCCCGCATTTATCCCTCTACTCTACTCCCGATTTATGGTCCATAAATCCAGTGTCACGGGGGACTTTACAAACATACATGAAACGGACACAAAGAACACCCAGAGTCAGAACAAGAATATGTGAATCACACAAAGTGTTTCACACGTGGGATTCCAACACACTAGACTTGACGCAGTAGAAAGCGGTGTGGTGACCGCTTAAACCACTAAGCCAAGCTTTTTTTTTTGAACAGATGAGTTCGGCCTTTCCTAACTAGGACCTAGACTAGCCCTGAGAAGAAAGGACGAAACAAACTCAGGGATCACAGTCTCTTTTAAAGTCCAGACAATATTCTTAAATGCAAGTGACATTATTTCAATATAAAAACGATAATTACAATTTGAGTCACAACTATAATAATTAAAGATAATAATTTAAAAAATGACAACAATAGCAACAATTTAAGATAAATTTGTTAAATATATAATGTAAATTTATACTATAAATTACCGTCACTTCAACATAAATTTAAATATTCAAAATAAACAGCATTTGCAGCTCAATCCGAGGCGGTTTTATCATCAATATATTCTGCTATGGTATAATACCCCTCTGCGGATAACTTAGATTTAATGGTATTCTTAAATTTTCTTAATGGCAAATTCCTAATATCAATAGGGAGTTTATTGTGAAAGCGTATACATTGTCCCATGAACGAGTTGCCTACTCTGTGGAGACGAGTGACTGGAACATAAAGATTATGTTTGTTTCCTAAAGTTTCCTAAAGTTAGTGATGTTCATTCGATAAATACCAGAAGTATTTACCGAATGAACATCACTAAGTTTAGGAAACTTTGCTAAATTTCTTTGAACATAAATTAATTTTTCGTATATATTGGGTCCGCCAAATAACTTTTTTTTTAAATGCTATAAAAAAACTACTGAATATTTTCTCATTTTTCTTCTTTTATTTGAAAGTCCGATTCTTGCGGTTAATAATGGAAAATAATTTCAGTTGCCATGCAGTAGCGCACACGATCAGTCCAATTTTTAAGCACATTATCGATTGTGTGCAGCTGTATTTCACCAATGGCTTCACGAATATTGTCCTTTAAAGCGTCAATTGTCTCTGGCTTGTCAGCGTAACACTTATCTTTGAGGGCACCCCACAAATAACCGTTGGACTACAACGGTGTCAAATCGCAGCTCCGAGGTGGCTAAACGACATCAGCTCTGCGGCTGATAATGCGATCTTTAAAAACAGGGCGCAAAACAATGAGTGTAGCTTCGGCTGTGTGGCACGTAGCGCCGTCCTGTTGAAACCAAATGATGCCAATATCCTCCTTTTCAATTTTTGTTAACAAAAATTCGTTCAACATGACCCGATAACGATCGCCATTGACTGTAACGGCCACTCATTGCTCATTTTCGAAGAAAAATGTCCCAATTATGCCTCTGGACCGAAATACGCACCAAACAGTGACTCGTTTTCGGTGTATCGGCTTTTCAATGTATGCTTGCGGGTTTTCTATGCCCCAAATGCGACAATTTTGTTTCTGTAGAGTTAAATCTGAAAAGATGACTTTTTTTGGCAAAATCGGCATCTTCTGTAAGTCGATCGCAGGCCCACTTAGCGAAGCGAAAACGCATTGGATGGTCAGTTAGCTTTAACTCCTGAACCCATTGGACTTTGTATGGCATCATACCAAGGTCTTTATGTAAACTTCGTCTCAATGATGTCTCCGAAATGTTCAATTGTTGAGAACGACGGTGAATTGATGTTGCAGCAGCAATATTCTCGGGTATACGCACTGTTTTTAGCTTTTCACGCTTTGGTTTATCGATGAGGATGCCAGTTTCTTTCACTTTTTTCACAAGATAACGAACATACAGAGCTGACGATGCTTCTCTTCTTCAAAATCCGTACGCAATTTTCGCACACATTCTGCAACATTACCATGATTTTCAAAGTAATGTCGCAATATTTCCCAGCGTTGTTCAAGCGTATTCGTTTAGCGGAAGGATAAAACTAATTATCTGTCAAATCAGACATGATCTTAGTATTACCATTCACGAAATAAGCACTAGTTGAACAAAAAAAGTTAGATGGCGGACTCGTTATATTGTGAAGATACAGTCAGAATATTTATCTCTTTAAATTTGTAGCGGAGAGAAACGTAATTTATAAATGGCTCGTATTGCACGTTTTTGTAAAACAAATATGGCATTAATATCTGCAGTTACTCCAGAGTAGGATACCGTAAGTCATTATGCTATGAAAGTTACTGAAGTAAACTATTCTAGCTGTATCAACATCAGTTAAATGTCGAATCTTTTTTACAGCAAAAGCCGCTGTGCTTAGCCTACCGGATAGTTATTCTATTTGGGGGCCCCATTGTAACTTAGCGTCAATACCTAAAAATACAGTAGATTCCACAGGATCCAACTCCAGTCCATTCAATCGAACATTAGTTGTGATATGTCGAACGTTTGGTGTAGAGAATTTAATGAATTCAGTCTTCTTCTCATTAAGGAGAAGGTAATTTGTATTAAACCAATGTACTACTTTCGAGAGTGCACTGTGGACTTCATAAAACTGTCAAGTTGGCGCCTAAGTTTAAAAATTAAGGATGTGTCATCCGCGAACAATACAATCTCATAATTGTCACGTACATAATAAGATAGATCATTTATGTATTTGAGAAACAGAAATGGCCCTAGAATAGAACCCTGTGGGACGCCCATTGTTACCGGGGATCCTGAAGATGTTTTGCCAATAATATCAACTTTTTGAACTCTTTTATTCAAACACGACGTTAGAATATTTAGAGCATTATTTCTTATTCCGTAGTGTTGTAACTTCCTGATGAGTGTAGGATGATGGACACAAGTGAAAGCATAAGCATGGACATAAGTCACAGAAAATACCAAAAGCATCCTTTGAATCCTCCCAGGTGCCATATATGTGTTTAAGCAATTCCACGCCCGCGTCCGTAGTTGAACGACCTTTAGTAAAACCAAATTGCTTTTGATGTTGATTTGATGCAAGTTGTGCATAATAAAATGTTGTAACATTTGGTTTAAAAGCACTTTTTCAAAAAATTTACTCAATGTTGGAAATATTGAGATAGGTCGGAAGTTAGATGAATCTGAACTGCTACCAGATTTGAATAATGGAATCACTTTACTTTGTTTCATCAGATCAGGAAACACACCAGATGCGATACAAGAATTGAAAACAGTTACTAAATATGGGGATATCATATAAATTATTGCAGATATAGTATGTATTGAATGTCCCTTTAATCAGTTGTCTTCTTTACATTTATACTTTTAAAAGCCTTGATAACATCCTTTAGACTAACAACTGAAATTCCAAACCTGCATCACACCGGTTTACACTATTCTGTACACACTGTGTTACACTGTTCTAATAAAAAACCAAGCAGAGACAGAGGATGACGATAGAGTCTTGGTTGTTCTAATCGGAATGTTGGAAAAAAAATATTCAAACTCAGTCGCAACGAGTCTGGGTGTTCTTTGTGTGCATTTCATGTATGTTTGTAAAGTCCCCCGCGACACAGGATTTATATTCCCATTGCGTAAGTTGTCTTAAAAAATGAAGTAACTTAAATCTAATATATAAAATTCTCGTGTCACAGTTTTCGTTGCCATACTCCTCCGATACTCCTCCTCATAAAGATCGGTCCAGCCGTTTGGCTGGACCGATCTTTATGAAACTTTATATGCATATTCAGTAGGTCTGAGAATCGGCCAACATCTATTTTTCATACTCCTAGGGCGCGAGCGGAGCCGCGGGCATCAGCTAGTAAATTATAAAATTATTTAACTTTTTTATAACACGTTGTCCTACAGCTTCGGGTACTTCCGTGTATTCCATGGAAACAATAGTGCTAACATTCAGCAACTCGTAAATAAGGCCCTTCTCAGCGAGCCATCCATCAGACCTGGAAAATAAAGTTCATGTAACCAGTATGTATGTATGTGAAGAATTCATCAAGACCTACCACTTTGAATTGTATTTATTTATGTTTGTTTGTTTGCTTGTATGTTTGTATTGGATATAAATGTGTATATATGTATATAAGTACCTATATGATACTCTTTCAGTGTCTGGTATTTCTATGTATTTACGACATTAAAGGGCCGGTTGTTATGCGTGAGTCACTTTATAGCCTAGTTGAAAACTTCGTCTGGCATTTGCTGAACTTGGTCCTGTTCTGACACGTTCACGAGGCAATCACCTTGTTTATTTCAAAGTAATAATAATAACAGCTTTATTTTTTCTCACACACAGTTTACAATATAAGTATACAAAAAAATTATAATCTGTGTGGGAGACTGGTATCTGTACTAGGATGACCTGTATTACAGATTACCAGCGACTCCCAACTCCGGACAGCGGAATGTATGATTGGGGAAGTAGTGAGCATCAATTTAAATGGATAAAGATGATGAGTTTAATTTGTGTGTGTGGTGTGTTTGTGTCTGTGGGTGTGTTTGTGTGTGCCCGTGCGTGTGTGTGTCTGTGTGTGTGTGTTTGTATGTGTGAAGTTGTATGAGTGTGTACTCGTAAAAGGAAATCACTGAAGCACCGCAAGAAACAGATCGGGAAAATGGGAGTCATGAGGGTACACACACTACACAGAGTAGATTTTCGGTTTCCTCGTAATTAAGGGATTTTAACCACGGAGTGACTGTTGTTTTACACTTATATCGGGTAAGTTCGTAAATTGATTTTCTTCTTTTTTTTTTTTTTTTTATATATAGCCTACCAAAGTGACTCTACCCCGCCTGATGGAAAGCATGAGCAGAATCCAAGAGTGGGAGAAACCACACATCATTGCTGCGAATGCAGACAGTAAAGTATGGCGGCCCACACTATGGCGGCTTAGTGAGATGCTTTTTCACGCCCCGCTTAAAGGACCCGGGATCATAGTGGGAAGGAAGCACGTGAGCTGGTAGCGAGTTCCAGCTTTTGATTGCTCGGCATAAGAAGGAAGAGCCGAACCGCTTCGTTCTAGTGCGTATTTCCTCAACCCTGAAGCGGTGACTTCCAAGTCCAGCACGCGTTGTCCTGTAAAGGAAGGGAGAAGGAGGGACCAGTTGGAAGAGCTCTTCCGAACACTCACAATGGTAAAGGCGATAGAGGACCGCCATGGAAGCGATGTCTCTCCGCAACTGCAGAGGCTCCAGGAACTCGGTAGTTTCGGGACTGTCAATAATGCGGATTGCTCGCCGCTGCAACCGGTCGAGAGCGTCAAGTAAATATTGCGAGGATCCATCGCAGAGGTGAGAACAGTACTCCACGCAGGAACGAACCTGGGTCTTGTAGAGAAGACACAGATGCCCCGGCGAGAAAAACCGTCTCACCTTGTTTAGCACACCGAGCTTTCGCGAGGCCGCCTTGGTGACGCTCACTATGTATTCCCGTCGGTTGAGATCCCGGCAAATATCCATACCCAGTATACCGAGCTTGTCCTGCATTGGCAGTTGAGTGTTCTGGAAGGTGGGGAGGGGAAGGAACGGAGATTTTTTTGTAGTGAGCGCGCACACCTGTGTTTTCTTGGCGTTGAACTCGACCAGATTCTCATCACCCCATTGAGAAATATGGCTCAGAACCAGGTCGAGCTCAGCGACATGTTTATAATTTTGTACAGGTACCCACCCAGTGTATTAGATTTATATGTGATGGTATGTCTTATCGTGTATGTGTCAAAATAAATATTATTTTCTTTCTTTAGGAGGAGATAAGAGATAGTTTCTATATAAATAAATAAAATTGGAGTGTCTGTATGACTGTATGTAATATCAAATGAACAGATTTTTACTAAACGCATATCAAAGTATATGTTCCAGTGTAACTGTTAGTTCGACGTAACTCGATAGATGTCGCTGTATCACACAGTTGTATCGCGCTATAGTTTTGTTGTAATGTTGATCATATAAGGATGTGTGATAAAATTAATAATTTGTTTATGTTCTGAGTACTTGGTGTGTTATTACCCAACAATTTTGAGGGGTGCGTAAACAATATACATAGGTACTAATATCAAAAGGCAATTTTTAAAATTTTTGTTTGTATGTCTGTCTTTTTGTTCCCGCTCTGGAAATCTCTGGCTGGCGGCGTTACTCACGACTTACAACAACAACCGTATTATGATTTAATTAACGGGATTCGGCTAGAAAATAAAATAAATAAATATTTCAGACATCTTACACACAACGCCATCTAGTCCCACACTAAGCACATAAGCATACTTTTTAGGGTTCCGAAGTATATCACTCGGAACCCTTATAGATTCGTCATGTCCGTCCGTCCGTCCGTCCTCGACTTACCGTCCAAACGGTAAGTGGTAGAAAAATGAAACTTTGCATGAATATGTATTGCTATTACGCCGACAAAGTGGTATAATAACATTTTGAAAAATATTTTTATTTGGGGTACCTCCCCTACACGTAAAGTGGGGATGTAAATTTTTTCTCGCGGCCACCCCATCGTGTGGGGTATCATTAGATAGGTATTTTAAAAAAAATAAAGGGTTTCTAAGACGATTTTTTGATTCAGATATCCGTTTGCGAGAAATTCCACTTTAAAGGGCACTTTTCTGTATAAACAGGGCGTCCCCCCCCTCTAAAAGCTAAACGGCTGGATCAAAAAATCTGGAAAAATTCGTGATGGTGGTCCACATAATGAACTTTGAAGGAAAGCTATAACGGATTAGATGACTTTATTAATTCAGGAGTTATGGAGACTTAACTTGTAAAATGCGCTCACTTGGAAAACGTCATACAAAATTAACACATTAATACGTGAACATAATAGAGAAAGATCCCAGAGCCGCCAGACCTACGACATTTGTGCAAATCTGAAATTTTCAGGATTATTAGTACAATGTCTTGTTAAGATGTATGCGTACCCATTAGCTTGAAAGCGGGGCCGTTCGTGAGGTAGCGCGAAGTACAGATGGTAAAAAACCTTACTTACCTACGTTAAAGGTGCAAAGCTAGTATTTACATATTTTTTTAAGAATATTATTTAAAATTAAAATTCATTACTGCCAGACACTTTCGGTGGGCCATTACTTCTGCCAGACGTCTTGAAAGTTGTGAAAAAATTAGGTAAACTACGTTATAGTAACAAACCTAAATTTTATACATATTATCTAAGGTAGGTACTATTTTAAGACCCTTTGTATGCGGACAGACCAGTCCGAAGGGCCAATCATCCCCCCAGATACCTTTAAATATTTGTAATAATTAGGAAGCTGAGGTATATCATCTTTGGTATTATTTCAAGAATAGAATTGTAAAATATTAAATGGTTTTTACACGCTTATTTATTAGCTTCACCTGTATGTTTGTTTGTTTGTAACCAACTCCTTTGGTTGCGATTTTGACCCCACTTTAAACGGCCAGATTTCGTTGATGTTGTAAATAGCTACAAGTATATATAAGTATACGTAATCTGGCCGTTTAAAGTGGGTCAAAATCGCATCCATAGGAGTTGGTTATCCATAGGAGTTGTTTGTAACCAACTCCTTTGGTTGCGATTTTGACCCCACTTTAAACGGCCAGATTTCGTTGATGTTATAAATAGCTACAAGTATATATAAGTATACGAAATCTGGCCGTTTAAAGTGGGTCAAAATCGCATCCATAGGAGTTGGTTATAAACAAACAAACATATTACTATAATAATTATCTATTGGAAACGATTTTAAATCCACGTGACTGAGGAACCCTTTGCTGTGCGTGGCCTGACATGCACTTGGCAGATTTTTTTGTTGTAAATACATACATATGCACAAAGAAAACACCGAAACAAATATTTGCGAATCACACAAACATTTGCTCCGACCCGGCAATCGAAGCCGAGATCTCAAGCACAACTGTCGCATAAGCTACCACTGTAACATAGAAATAAAATAAAATTATTAGGTACCTGTAGATTTGGAAGTTGGTGTTCTGTGAGAGTATTGTTATGTTGTTTTGTAATGCGAGGTCATAAATAGGATTGGGACGATCTCCGTGAATCCTGGAAAGCAAAACAAAATATTTAGTTCTTTAAACTATGGCTGAAACCTAGGTAGGATTGTCTCTGACCGTCAATGACATGGGCCTTACTCTTGAATTAAATCCCAATTTCAATGTAATACAAATCCTATTTTAATTTCAAGTTACATTGAAAAATATTTACGTGGTGCTGAATTAAAAATTATGAAACGATACAATTTCTGATACATCAATTATTATTATTAACTTTATTTAAATTAATATACATATTCGTTACATTTTTAAATATATAAATATAAAAAATACATTGAAAAATATAAAAAATAATATACCACCGACTTCGGGTGCAGGGACCAAAAAACCAGTGGTTAGGGCTCCAAAGACAGGAACCTCCTCACTTTACGTGCCGTGTTTGATCCAGCCGTCCAACGAGAGCCTCTTATGATGTTGGTCGAAGCTCTTGATTATCAATCCGTGAGCAGATACGACCATCGGAACAATGATCACCGAATCTACATTCCACATGTCGACAATCTAATGAGATTAGTTCAAATATTTCATTTGTTTTTCTTTTTAAATTTTGACGAGATCGTCGTCACGAGGAACGGCGATATCGATAAACATTGTGCGGCGCTCTAATCGATCTTTTATCACAATATTAGGCTTAATGGCAACAATAGTCCTGTTTGTGATAATAGATCGATCCCAATCTAATGTAGCACGACCATTCTCGAGAACTGGGTCGGCCACATACCTGTAGTATGCACCTCCAAATTTACAAGTTGGTATTTAAGGGCAAGTTGTTGATGTACGATCCTGGCTACTTGGTTGTATCTGTGCAAATATTCACCGTTAGCAAGACGAGAACAACCATAAATAATATGCCTGATAGATTCCCCAGGATGGTGACATGCCCGACAAATGTCAACCGTACCGTCCTTCAGTATATATTTCCAATAGTTATTCGTCATGATAACTTCGTCCATTATCGCACAAATAAAACCTTCGATGTCTCCGAAGAGCTCACCATACCGTAGCCAAGACGTAGAAGCTTTAGAGTCTATATCGGGCCCATTCATTTGGGTCGAGCAGTAGTAACATGTTCATTAAAATTAACACCTGCTACTCGACAAACAGCAATGGCCGCACAGTATAGAATAGAATGTGCATCACTAAGATCTTCGCTATTATCAAAATAATTTGATAATAACGAATCCAGGGCACTCACCAGCGCTAAATTTCGTTTATGAATGGGCAACCGGGGTAACCGGGGTCTGTTATTATAATTAACATGCCGGTACTCCTGAATCGCATCCTCTTATCCTATTATTACATTGGGTAGTTACGGATATAACTTCACCATCATCAAAATGATGATGAACATGTGTTCATCAACATTTTCACTATGTTGTAAATGTGATGTGTTAGCTACCAAGTCCATATTATGTGACGAAGAAGGGATAGTCAAAGTATTCCGTATGTCAGAACAAATCCTTTCAATCCTTTCATCCAGCAGGTGACAGCGCAATATTGTTATTATTATAATAATACATGTTGTACATGTATTATTACATGTTGTACATGTTGTACTACTACTATGTACATGTTGTAAATGTACATAGTAGGCCAAAACCTCCTTTCAAAGGAGAGGCCTATGTCCAGCAGTGGACTGCTAAAGGCTGTTGATGATGATGATGATGATGATGATGATGATGATGTTGTGCCTACCTTTTAATAATTGTTATATTATGACCTATATTACGTAGTTTTTAATACTCTGAATGTGAAAATGTAAACAATTGTTGGCGGGCCTTCATAAATATATAAAAGAGGTTCGAGTCATGAACTACGGAACCCTAAAAAAACAATATACTCATACTGCTACGTACCATTCTGCGCCCACTTCTACCACACCGTCTCCTATAGGAACTGTAAAGACTCGGCCCCCAATTCTGTTCTGTGCTTCAAGACCCAAGACCCTCTTGCCAGCCTTACCGAGAACCGATGCTGCAGCACACCCAGATGCCCCCATACCTACGATAATTGTATCGTAGTCTGGTTCTAAGCTGTGGACATAGATAATATTTTTTTATTAAGAAAAGTATTTGTTTTAAGACTTTTAAATCTCGCATTCAGCTCCTGCCAGTCGTTTTGCGAAAATCATTGCTCCACCTTCCCCCTAGCCAAGTTACAAATGTTTATCGATTTCTATTCTTTTTCTCTATTATCTTATGTGTGTAGCCCTCTCTATAGCACGCTGAACGACTTTACTTGTGGGATTGTTAGCAACCATCCAACTTACAATAAAAATAAATAAATAAATAATAATAATATTTCGGACATCTTACACATAAAGTCACATAATCCCAAACTAAGCAGAGCTTGTATTTTGGGTACTAGACAACTGATATAAAAACATAAACATACTATTTTTTTTGTTTACATTTAAACATAGAAAACACGCAAACCACGAAGCAAATATTTCCGGATCACACAAACACTAGGTTCGACCCGGAAATCAAACCCGAGACCTCAAACACAGCAGTCGCTGCGCCACCGAGGCAGTCAAAGGTGTGTGACCTTTGACACATTAAATGCAATCACAAGATAATGAAATCTTAATATTTATAAATATAAGAGAAAGTCGTGTTAGTACACTATAACTCAAGAACGGCTGAACCGATTTGGCTGAAAATTGTGTTGCTGGTGGGGAGATAGCTTAGCACCAGGAGACTAAAATAGGATACTTTTTATCCTGTTCGACTGCGTTCCTGTATGACGTGACATAAAACGTCAAGTCACTAATAGAACGTGGTATAGCAAATACGCATCTTTTCTTTTTTCGGAAGACGGTCATTACGACGATGACTTGAAGACTAGAAGACTTTACTATTGAAGACGTTAATTACTTGACATTTGCAGAAATAGCTGATATTCGGCTGGTTGCCATTTCATCAAAAGAAGAAGAAGAAGAATAAGTTTTGACAGAAATCAATATCAGTAATAATCAGTAATTTGTATTCTCTTTGAATCATCATTAACTATGCCGCGACCAAGACAATCGATTTTTTCCCAACAAAGTCGTCGTAGCCGTAATGTGTTTCACGCTTCTCGATTACAAGAGCAAAGTGAGGCATCCCGTAATAGGCTCTGTTGGCAATGCGAAATCGTCGAGCGAACAACAGAGATCAACTAGTAGATAATTTGCGACGCACAAGAAGATATTTATCAAGTGCTGATTTGAATCGAGCAGCGTTTCGAGAGCCAGCGAGAGTTTTATCAACATCGAAAATTATCATCTGGGACGAATGCACAATGGCGTATAAACATGCATTGGAAGCACTTAACCGAATATTGAAAGATCTACGCAATGACGAGATGTTTTGGAGGCGCAATGATTTTACTGTCTGGCGATTTCCGCCAAACACTACCAGTAATTCCAAGATCAACTGCTGTCGACGAAATAAGGGCTTGCCTCAAATTATCGAATCTATGGCGCTAAGTGATGAAACTACAGCTGACAAGTAACGCGAGAGCTGCATTGCTGAATGATACATCTGCTGAGGATTTCTCTGAACAATTGCTGACTATCGGTAATGGTCGAGTACCTGTCGACGAATCGGGTGGATTGATTTAATTTCCTCTGAATTTCTGTAACTTTGTCTCATCGAAAGACGGATTCGTCAACCAAGTATTCCCGAACAATATCCCACAAAAATAATGAATGGTTAAGTGATCAAGTTTTTTAGCAACTAAGATAGAAGAAAAAGTTCTCAATTTGAGGATACCGATGATCTCAACCGAAATGCCGTTTGAGATTAATCGACTACTATTTCCGAGCCGTCTTGCTTTCGCCTTGACCATTAACAAATCACAAGGCCAATCCTTGAAAGTTTGTGGTCTGAATCTAGATAATTCATGTTGCTCAAATGTTCAATTATATGTGGCATGTTCACGGGTCAGAAGACCATCTGCGTTATTTATTCTTGCGCCTGATAATACAACAAAAATATCACTATCATAAGGTGCTTCACTGAAGAGTGCAACTCATGCACGAAAATACATGACCAATAAAGAATCATTAAAATACTTGTTTTTTTTTAAATCTTAATAAAATATGAAACTTAATACAATACAAAATCTGTTCATTCATTTGGCTCTAAGGCGGAACAAAGTTCGCCAGGTCAGCTACTGATATAATATAATATTTATCAAATAAATAAGGAACACATACCTACAGATGTTATGTAATTGCTATCAATTGACCTGAGCTTAACATCAGAATCTCTAATCGTTTGTTTACTAAATGATATGCATTAACTTCTACGAGTAGGTATTATGTTCTCAACGACGTCTATACTAATCACTACATAGTATAAAACAAAGTCGGTTTCTCTGTCCCTATGTATGCTTAATTTATCCCTATGTAGGATTTTAATGACATTTTCTTTAATAGATAGAGTGATTCAAGAGGAAGGTTTTTATGTATAATACATACATAATATAGTAGATAATAATTTTAGAGGTTTCTAATGTGATGTCGTAATTTAACCCATTTTTTACGTTTACATTGCAAACGCTGACTGTACCCTACGAGATAGATCAAAACAATGTACTACAGTATTGTGCATCATAAAAAGGTCTACAAAAAAGTCGGCGATGGTAATTATGTCTATCTCTTAGAGATAATCGACAATAACCATTTTTATATTTTTTCTTTTTACGAGAAATAATGGCATATTTACGAAGCGATTTTAAGCAATACAGTATTAATCCTTATCCAAATTAATTACTAATTATTAATTTTTCATAGTTATATATATAGTTCTATACCTATTATTAAAAAACCTACCTAACTTTAGCTACATTACAAAGGCATTATGGGGGGGGGGGGAGGTCCGCCAGTGTGATGATAATTAATAATAATAATAAATAAATATTTCGGACATCTGAAACGCAGCACCATTTAGTCCCAAACTAAGCAGAGCTTGTATAGTACAAGCTACTAGACAACTGATAAAATTATATTAATTTTTAAGCAATTGCATAGCTTTCATCGCGTGCTTTGAGCGCGGCTACCGAATCAAGAAATTCCGTAACGAAAATAACCTAATACCGCGTGTTAAAAAAGGATAGAGAATATGATTGTAACTGCAGTGTGACAAGGACAAATAACGAGCGCCTGGCATGCGTTATAGATTAATCAAATAGAAGAGATATCGTAGGCACAATACATAGCGTCCGCGTCCTCCAGTGCCGTGTAATTGAATCATAGTGTTTCTTATTCCATAGATATGCTCATATTACTATTATGTTCCCTGTTTCGTTGTCATTGTCTTTCGGTTATTAGGATGATTATATTGTATATCAATAATAGTGTCTTTTTTTCCTGTTACCTAAGTAATCGCAGGCAATATGTGAGGTTACGCGGATATGATTCTGAACACTACTTTACAAGGTCAGGAGTAAGTCAGGGCAGTACGTTGGAACCTTTGTTATTCGTGATATTTATCAACGATCTGCCGGAAGTTGTTATGACTTCCGAGTGTCTGCTATATGCGGATGATCTTAAGCTAAGTATAGGTGTTGAAACCAAGGCTGACACGCTAGCATTACAGAGAGATATCGATGCGGTATCTAAGTGGAGTCAAGACAACCACCTTCCATTCAACAACCTCAAATGTAAAGTAATAACCTTTTCACGAAAATCATAGCCCTTGATCACAAATTATAAATTAACAGGCGTTGCTTTGAATAGAGTTTGTGAAATTAAGGATTTAGGGTTTTTATTGGATTGCAAATTTGACTTTCATTCGCACGTTACTCAAATTTGCAAATCAGCACACAAAACACTAGGGTTTGTCATGAGGACTGCATCGCAGTTTGAGAACATAGAGGTTGCAAATGTACTATACAATGCTTTTGTACGTAGCAAACTAGACTATGGTGTTGTTGTCTGGAATCCTTATGAGGAAAAATATGTCCTTATGATCGAGAAAATTCAACGTAAATTTGCTCGATGGATATATAAGAAACAGTACGGATACTATCCCTACTTATACGCGTCTCTGTTTGTCTTGGGTATGGTGGACATGGAGACGTTGAAATTTAGAAGGGCTATGTCTCAAGTCACACAGTATCTGTCGATTATTTATAATAAAATTGATAGTCCCCAAATACTAGAGCGAGTTCGCATCCTGGTACCCGGGAACATATCAGCGAGCGCGGAAGGACAAATAGGTGCTGGAGCAGCCCACCGCGCGCACCGAGCGAGGACGAAACGCGCCCACCGCCCGTGTGCTGCGCAATATAGGTGACATATTTGCTCAGCATCACGAACTGGACCTATTTGCCGACGGATTGGGACATTTATGTTATAAATTTAATATAATTTTAAATAACGCCATATATTAGGTTTTTTATATAATAAATGGAACTGACATTTTGATTTGGATTTTGTATTAATAATTCATTATTTTTAGTATATTTTATTTTTAATTATTTTCAAACCGACATCAATTAATATATTTGCTTATTATTCTAAAATTTAATTTCCGTAAAATTAGTCTTGTAAGCGTTTTGGATATCAAGTCTGTTAGATTGCATGTAAGATTGCTTGTAAGATTGCATGTTCAGAAATAAATAAATAAAGAATATGTGTTGGTAAAAATACAATGCATATTGTTTTATAAACTTGAATTAATATAAAAAAAAAATACTGCCTAGTTAAAAAATAAATAAATAATTATAATTGCACAAGTTGATAAAAAATGCTATGCAATAGCTTTACCGCGGCAGTCCCCGAGTGCCACACGTATTTCTTTATTTCTAAATACATACATATACATAGAAAACACCCAAACACAAAAAAAAAAAAAAAAAAAATATTTGCAGGTCATCCAAACATTTGGTCCGACCCAGGAATTGAACCAGACCAACGTGGCAATAACCAATACTCACGGATTGGAGTTCCCGAACGCGGCAAGCGCCAATATAAGTACTGTTCCTATCAACATGGCTGGACCGTCACTGAGTCTCTGTATTGTGGTACAATCATATTTATAGGCGACAATTTATCAACATCTATCTCGTGCCCGCCATTTTGAAGCGTTTTTAGGGTTTCGTATCTAAATGGCAAAGACGGAACCCTTATAGATTCGTCATGTTTGTCTGTCATGGTCTGTTTGAGTTTCAGTTCCAAGTATGGGGACCCCCAAAATGTATTGTTTTTTTTCTATTTTTATGTGAAAATCTATATGCGGTTAACAGATTACATCTACTTACCAAGTTTCAGAAGCTAGCAAGTATAGCTCTTATGGTTTTCGAAAAAAGTTGCTGTGACATACGGACGGACAGACAGACAGACATGACGAATCTATAAGGGTTCCGTTTTTTGCCATTTGGCTACGGAACCCTAAAAAGTTATCAAAACCGCTATAGTTTTCCTTGAAAGTTCAATATATGGACTACTATTATTATTTTTTTCAGATTTTTTGAGCCAGCCGTTTGGCTTTTAGACAGGGGTGGACGCTCTGTTTTTACAAGAAATGGTTACAAAAAAAACATATGTTAGGTATCGTAACTTCTGTAACATGTTCAATATCCGGGGCTATTATTAAGAATTTCCTTTAAGAAATATCCAACAACAGATTTGACCCGACCCGAGATTTAAACCCGAGACGTCATGGTCAGCATTAACAGGTAGTGTAGCCATAATACATGCCACAGTCGCTCTCGTATTGGACTCTACAGTCATGCTAAACATTGCCACAGAGATGCTGTATTATACTTGCGTTGTATGTGGAAGTCGCCACAACCTCAAAAACAGCAGTCACATATGCTACCACTTCGCCACAGAGGCATTCAAGTCAAAAATATATCATTTGAAGGCTACCGAAGGATGCACTGCGTAAGGGCCACAGCACACTCGATCGGCGATCGGCGATTTTGCGACTGCATCGATGCTGCGTCGCGTTTAAGCGACTTCCTGCGTATGGTATTAGCGATCGCGGTATCAAAATCGCGCGTCATGTTGCATCACTCGCGACTTTCTGCGTTCGAACGCGGTATCGGAAACGCGCATCTTAGCGACTGCTCAGATGCCTGGATCGCGTGGGCTGTCATGTTTTATACAATTTTCCGACGCCAAATCGATGCTACCGGCATCCGAATAAAATAAAAAGCGACTCAATCTCCGCGTTTGGCGTTTTTAAGTGTGCGGTGTGGAGCGTTGGGCCGCCGTAATTAGCTTCTAAAAAGCGACTAGTTACCGATCGTCGATGCTAAAAGTAGCTAGTGTGCTGTGGCCCTAAATGGGTAAAGTTTTGCAAAAATCCTTATTAATATTATAAATGAGAAAGTAAGTAAATGATTGAACCTATTTAGATGAAATTTGGCACACATAAACTCTAGAGCCTTGGAAAGGACATATGCTACTTTTAATTGTTTTCATTGCTTTCATACTTTTATTGGTGTACATTACTATCCTACGCATGCGGGCGGAGCCTCGGGCGAAAGTTAGTAAGAGAAGAATTAGGTGTAACAGGAGGGTAAGGTAGGGTAAGAGCCTACTCTTTACAGATATACGCGCGAGCGTAGCAGTTATTTGAATTCATCAGCAACCCATAACGTCCCACTGCTGGGCTCGGGTCCTCTCAGGAGAGGGTTAAGGCCACACGTCCCCATGTTGGCCAAGTGCGAGTTGGAGACTGGTAAGACACGTTGTGGCTACGTAATCTTGCCATTACATTTTTAGCCACCGGAAGGCCTCCAACTAAGCTTCACAACTGTTGTCTTAGGATAATAATAATAATAATAAGGGTCTGATGCAGAAGGCAGTCCTTCTTAACACGGCACGTATAGTGAGGAGGTTCCTGTCTTTGGAGCCCTAACCACCGGTTTCTTGGTCCCTGTACCCGAAGTCGGTGGTCTACTATTTTTTATATTTTTAAATGTACTTTTTATATTTATATTTAAAAATGTAATTTATATGTGAATATTATGAAATAAAGAGAATAATAATAATAATAATAAATATTTCAGACAATTACACACAACGTCATCTAGTCCTAAACTAAGCAGAGCTTGTATTATGGGTACTAAACAACTGATATAAATACATAGACATACTTTTTTTTTTTTGTAAAAACATACATATTATACATAGAAAACACCCAGACTCCAAAACAAATATTTGTGGATCACACAAATATTTAGTCCGACCCGGGAATCGAACCCGAGACCTATTGATCAGCAGCCGCATACGCTTACCACTAGACCAACAAGGCAATCATAATTATCATGAACTCTGAATTACGGATACGCTCCTAACATAACATGCCACAAACGGTCATCCACCTAGGTACTGCCTGCCCCGTCATTGTTGTTGTTTACTCTCGGTGATTGTTTCCAATCACCTAGGGCTACTTGGCTATGCGCGATATTTAAATTACTTACCAAATATTACAATATAATATTATATATATGCCGTGGATTGATCGTGAACTAATAAATCGTTACCGGAAATGTCGTGGATTGATGGCATGGCGCGACGGACAGCGCCATCTAAGAATTATTTCAGTGAATTAATAAATCGTCACCGGAAACGCAAGTGGCGCCCTCCCGCTTGGACACGATCGTCGGTAGAGGGGATGCAGCGATGACTGGCGGGAAGATATGGCGGTGGTCATTCTACCTCGGACAGTCTTGGCATACGCTCAGTACCAACGCACGTGTTTGTTTCGATATTGTAAAAACCGTTAGTAAACTAAGTTATTTTGATTTAAATTATTTTTCGTTCGAGTACCCAAGTCAGTGCTCACATTTATCAAAAACTATGTCGGATCATGATGAAGACCCGATGTTTCGCACCTCGGCCCCCCTGATGCGACATATAATATATTGTAATGTAAAAATTCCAAATCATTTTCATATTATTTCTTTCACTGACTAAAACATTTCTACAATATTATTACTTCATGGTAATTCATATTCTCTCCACTCTATACAGTATTCTGTTCCTTCCACATACGCCATCCTATCTCAATTGAGGTTTCTAATATCATTTTTTTCTAATCTGAATAGTTTGCACGAGAGACGCTTCCAAAGTGGTAAAATGTGTGTCCCCCCCTGTAATTTCTAAAATAAGAGAGTGATAAAACTAAAAAAAATATATGATGAATGAAAATTGGTTTGAACGAGATCTAGTGAGGTGTTTTTTTTTAATACGTCATAAATCATAAACCGCAATGTACATACATTTCTTTCAATCAAAACACTATTATTAAAACATCGATGAAAGTTACAACGAACTACAAAAACTTATATATGATGTTACTTGCTGCTACGGAACCCTTCATGGGCGAGTCCGACTCGGACTTGGCCGCTTTTTTTTTAAGTCGGTTAAAAAAACCAATCCCTCTTGCTAAGGTGATATAGTATTTATTTCAAAACCTCTTTTCTAAGGAGAAGCCTATGTCCAGCTGTGGACTATACAACAGAGGCATTCATATCCAAGTTGCCCTAGGCGATTAGAAACAATCACCGAGGGTAAGCGACGACAGCACGGTCAGTACCTGGATGGGTGACCGTTAGTGGCATGATATGGACGGCATAAAAACATCCGGTGGTGAGTGTCAGACCGGATGCCCAGTGGTGTAGAAGCATCTCACTAAGCCACCATAGTGGGGGTCACCATACTTGATTGTCTGTTCTCACAATGAGCATGGTGACTCTTGGATTCTTCTCATGCTTTTCATCAGGCAGATTGGTAAAAAAACTATATTTTTGTTCAATTCATTTTATTTTATTTCTAATTTCGATTTAAACAGCTGCTTTCACCAGCCTGTTTCCTTCCCTCAACCCTGATTCCACAGCTCCATTGACAGTTGAATAGTGTATGCTGTTGGTGGCTTCACCGGCGAAGAGAACCCTAGGAGCTCCGCTGCTGTCCACCAGGGGTTCTTCCAAGTTCGCGCGAATATTCGACGGCTGCGGCGGGTAGAGATTGTTGAATGAATAGGTTCCTCTGGTATATGGGTTTGAATACCAGCCAGTCCTGTGAATAGGAAATAAGTTATAACCTCTTATAACACATTTTTGGTAATCTTACCTAAATACGGCTAACGAAAAGCGATACTAAATGTAAACAAAACAGCAGGGGTGCGTAATCTTTGGACATTTCTTTTTTGGAGAAGTAAAATCTGTTGATTTATCACTCGACGTACTTGGTTGTGGTTATATCGATAACCACTCGTAATAAAAAAAAAAACAACAAAACAAAATAACATTAATTTAATAAACAACAAATACTAAAAAACATTTAAAAAATAACTTGTATCACCACGAGCGCGTTCCGAAAGGGAATGAATCACTTATTACTACACCGGCCACCCGAATGTTGGCGATCCCGTCTTGCTCCTAACATTTTTTTGCCGGGAGAACGAGACATTACGACACATATAAAAGAATGAAAGAGATAGATAAAAGATTGTCAACTCCACAGTGGCTTTTAAGGTAAATTAACTTTTGTATCGCTTCTAGTTGGCTGTACTTAGAGTGAAATTCAAAAAGCTTTTCTATGAAGTAGGCTATTTCAGGCACTTTCGATATATTACTGACTGTAGTAGCACGGTTCCAAAATATCATTCATTCACGGATAGTTCAGTGAGCGAGTGAATGAATTACTTAGTGACACATACACTACAGTATGCTCGAATATCATCATTATCATCATCACCCTATCGCAGTCCACTGCTGGACATAGGCCTCTCCCATTGAAAGCCACTTAGTTCGATCCTCGGCTACTCGCATTCAGGTTCTGCTGCTAATATGGCCTGCCTATTGCCACTTCAGCTTGCTAATCTTGTGGGCTATAGCGATAACTTTATGCCCGAATATAAAAAGCATAAAAAGGATGGGAATGTCACGATTTCCATCAGGCAAAGTAGAGACTTTGGAAGGCATAAATATTATTTAAAATCTTACTTTATCATTTTGATGGGTTCCGGTACTTCTTTGTCTTTTCCCAAGAAGCGTCTGATAAGTGCCATCGCCTTGGTCTTCACGACATCTTCTGGTAGTGACTCTATCTGAAATGTGCATATAAAATAGTAGTTTTTTAGGGTTCCGTAGCCAAATGGCAAAAAACGGAACCCTTATAGATTCGTCATGTCTGTCTGTCTGTCTGTCTGTCTGTCCGTCCGTATGTCACAGTCACTTTATTCCGAAACTATAAGAGTTATACTGTTGAAACTTGGCAAGTAGATGTAATCTGTGAACCGCATTAAGATTTTCACATAAAAATAGAAAAAAAACAACACGTTTTGGGGGTCCCCATACTTGGAATTGAAACTCAAAAATTTTTTTTACATCAAACCCATACGTGTTCATTATCTATGGATAGGTCTTCAAAAATGATGTTGAGTTTTCTAATGTCATTTTTTTCTAAACTGAATAGTTTGCGCGAGAGACACTTCCAAAGTGAAAAAATGTGTCCCCCCCCGATGTAACTTCTAATATAAGAGAGTGATAAAACCAAAAAAAAAATATGTTGTACATTACCATGTAAACTACCACCGAAAATTGGTTTGAACGAGATCTAGTAAGTAGTTTTTTTTAATACGTCATAAATCGTAAACCGCAATTTACCTTTCATTCAATCAATACACTATTATAAGAACTTATAAATGATGTTACTTGCTACGGAACCCTTCATGGGCGAGTCCGACTCGCACTTGGCAGCTTTTTATTATTGTTACGTTAGCGTATGCGACTGCTGATCAAGAGGTCTAGGGTTAAAATTCTGGGTAGGGCCTAAAGTGTTGTTGGGTTTTTCTTATAGGAAATTATTAATAACATATGTATGTAAGCACGGAGTATGTAACGGAGTACGAACACGTTAAGCCGTCGGTTCCGGTTGTCACGAACATCAATGGTAATCGTTATTGAAAAGTCAGTGCGCACAAGTATACTGACAACTAGTTCAATTTCAGTTCTTCCTCAGGGTTGCAGAGCTCCGATTCCAAACAAGTGACTACTAAAAGAGATTTTATTATAAATACTTTTAAAAACATAAAATAACGCTTCGAATTAATCATAGAATAATCTTGCTTAACGGTCGCCGAGGTCGTTAAGTTTATCGCTTGTTCATCAACAACCCATAACGTCCTACTGCGGGGTCTCCTCTCCTCTCAGGAGAGGGTTAAGGCCATGTATTCCCATGCTGGCCGAGTGCGAGTTGTGGATACGTAATCTTGCCGTTGGATGTTTTTAAGCCACCCGAAGGCCTCCAATTATGCTTCACGACTATTATCATAAGATAACAACCAGGACCGACTGCTTAACGTGACCTCTGAACCACGGAAATCACTTGTTATCATTCTGATATTCGTTGCTCTTTAACTCAAATTGAACTGTGTAATCCGCCTTTTTATTTGAGACACAACGGGCACTAGTATGTTCCAGTTAACGACATAACAGTGATGAAGCTTCTTGCACATACCGCTTTCGAGAAATGTAAAAAAAACCAAACGCGCGACAATCAATCCACATCCGACCGTTAATAATTACTTTAGTAAGGTTCATTGTTTTGTGCAACAATGTATTATCTATATATTAATACGTAATAATAAATTATATATTAGCAGAAACTTTGTACTCTTTTTACGAATATTGAGTGGACGGAGAAGTGCAGAGGGCTATTTTTTTTTTTATGAAAGTACAATAAATCAATAATAGAAAGGTCACACAAACTACCACGTATTTGAGATATACACGCATAGATACTCTTATGTAATTTAATAAGCGGCGCCTTGGCGAAATAAATTAAACTCTTTGACAATAGAGGAGATAGTTTTTTAGGGTTCCTTATAGATTCTCCATGTCCGTCCGTCCGTCCGTGACATACCGCCCAAACGGCTAGTGCCAGAAAGATGAAATTTTGCATGAATATTGGTTGTAATTACATGAACAAAGTGCTACAATAAAATGATGATAAATGTTTTTATTTGGGGTACCTCCCATACGTGTAAAGTGGGGATGATATTTTTTTCTCGCATTTTCCCCATCTTGTGCATATCATTAGATAAATCTTTTAAAACATTATGAAGTTTTTAAAACCATTTTTCGATTTAAATATCCGTTTATGTTATTCAACTTGAAAGTGCATTTTTTTCTATAAACAGGGCGTCCCCCCTCTGAAAGCTAAACGGCTGACTCAAAAAATCTGAATAAATTGATGGTAGTAACTTTCGACGAAAACTAAAGCTTTTTTGATAACTTTCTATTTTAGGAGCTATAAGGGATCTAACTTGTAAAATGCACTCACTTGGAAAACTTCGTTCAAAAATAAAGAAATAATAAGTTAACATAACAATTGTCTATTGGACACGATTCGAAATCGAATATTTTGGGTGACTATGGAATCCTATTCTATGCGTGGCCTGATGTGCACTTGGCCAGTTCTGTAACATTTATTACCAAGATCTGTTTTATCCGTTAATTTTCAAAAATATTAAATACTCACCACTTTAGTTCTTTCTCCGTTACTCCAAAGTGTCATAACATTTCTATTTCCCATAGAGATGGAAGCTCCAGGAATCCCATATGTCCAGTCATCTTCCAACCCCTTGGTATCTTCCTTCTTCCAAAGGAAACTCAGGGAATCGCTTTCTTGGTGACCCCACCACGGGTTTGGGAATAAAAATATAATTTTCCCGATCAAACCCATCGCTATATCTTTAATTGCTGTTACTTTTGATTGCGGAAGTTTTGGGGAGAATAAGCTATCGTAGCTGAAAAATTTCAACATTAATAAAAATAATCGTATTGTCAGCCTCTCAATGTTTTTTAAAGACCTATCTAATGATTCCCCATAGGATGGGGTAGACGCAAGAAGAAAAAACATACCCACTATAAGAGTACCTAGGGGAAATACCCCAAATCATCATCTTCCTAGCCTCATTCCCATAATTATTTATGGTCGGCTAGTAGTTCAACCGGTTTTACCTGAATATCAGTTTTTTCACGGAGCGACTGGCATCGGAACAGGGGATACCCTAAATAAAATATTATATATTATACACATATCCAAGCAAAGTTTCACCATACTAGCACTACCCGTTAAACGGTAAGTCGAGGACAGACGGTTATAACGAAACTTTAAGGGTTTTGAGCTATGAACTACGAAACCCTAAAAAGGGACTTTACAGGAGGCAAAAATATATCTTTCCCACATTCTGTGGTGAGTTGTGTGGTTGAGGGAAAACCAAAAGTGTACAGTCACACAACGTCATCTAGACCCAAACATACCCTTGTTTGAAAATCATCAATCATCATTCTTCTTTAACAGTCCACTGCTGGACATAGGCCTCTCCTTAGAAAGGAGGTATTGGCCTACTATACCACGCTGGCCAGACGAGTTAGTATAGGGTTGGTTTCAAGTTTTCCTTCTCTTTGCATTGATGTTGTCTTGCGTAGTTTATCCCTTAGTCGCCTTTTACGACACCCGCGGGATGAATTGGGTGGTGACACTCTGTATTCTTAATCTTTCACCACACGGAAAATACACACATATACACAAAAACCTCCCAAACTTCGAAACAAACATTTGCGGATCACATAGACATTTAGTCGGACCGAATTAAATCCCAGACCTCAAGCACAGCATTCGCATATGCTTCCACTGCGCCACCAAATATTAAAACAAATACCTTTCCTTCAGCACACCGAGCGAGACAGTCACTATAACATTCTTGGCCTTATAAGTAGAACCATCTTTGCAGGTCACCTCCACATCTTGAGCTGGGTCTTGGGGATACGTGATCTTGGTGACCTCTTTTTCCAGTTGAATGTTTAATGATGGGTACCCAGGACCACCGTTATACGTGTTCTGCAAAAAAAGAACTTTGATTAAATTCCTAATCCTACTATCCTACTAATATTATAAACGAGAAAGTTTGTAAGTATGTATGTGTGTATGTTTGTTCCTCTTTCACGTAAAAACTACTGAACGGATTTGGATGTAACTTTACAGTAATATAGATTATATATCAGAATAACACATAGGCTACTTTTAACTGCAATAATCGAGATAAACGATAAAGCTAGGTGATTATAATAATACATAAATCGTAGAAAAACTACTAATCCTCAATCGCGATAGAGATATTCTCGCACCGATAAATACAACATCCCAACATCAACCGTTGGCCAGTACCCGCCAGGCATGATCAAAAATATCATTAGCGTTTTCGTGAATCGGAGGTCACGTTAAGCAGTTGATCCCGGTTGTTATCATAAGATAACAGTCGTGAAGCTTAGTAGGAGGCGGGGGCCTTACAATCATCCAACATCAAGATTTTGAAGCCACAACGTGTCTTGCCAGTCCTCGACCAGCGTGGGAACGTATGGCCTTAACCATCTTCTGAGAGGCGACGCAAGCCCAACACTAGGACCTATGTTAGTAGACCATTTAAGGGCCACAGCACACTAGCTACTTTTAGCATTGGCAATCGGCGATTTTGCAACTGCATCAATGTTGCATCGCGTTTTAGCGTTTGTGTTCGATCGCGGTATCAAAATCGCGCGTCATGTTGCATCAGTCGCGACTTTCTGCGTTCGAACGCGGTATCGGAAACGCGCGTTTTAGTGACTGCTCAGATGCCTGGATCGCGTTGGCTGTAGTGTTGTCGATGCTACCGGCATCCGAATGTGTGCGGAGAGTAGCGTTTCAGCTGCTGTGTCGCGATTCTAAAAAGCGACCCTATCTCTGCGTTTGGCGTTTTTAAGTGTGCGGTGTGGAGCGTTCGGTCGCCGTATTTAGCTTCTAAAAAGCAACTAGTTGCCGATCGTCGATGCTAAAAGTAGCTAGTGTGCTATGGCCCTAAGGCTTCCAATGACGAATAGAACAGTGAATTACCAGTAAAATATCAAATAGCGTTTTGTAACCGTTTTTGTTCCAGCTCAAATGCATGTCACCTTCCAGGTCTTCGTAATCATTGTAAGTTGAGAGTTCATTCCAGTTGTCAGACCCTTCGTAGCCGCTCAACCCTAGGTCCATAAAGTGAAAGAAAGTGTCCAAAAAGTCTTTGTCTTTCAACAAATCTGGGTGATGAGCTGTGATATACTCTGTAACCCTGATAAAAGAAAAAGTGCAAATTAAAATCTTCAGAACAACTATTTTTTCTTTTTTAAAAGATAACTCCTATATAAGGTACATAAATAATGTGTCGCGGGGGACTTTACAAACATACATGAAACGGACACAAAAAACACCCAGCCTCGGAACAACAATTTGTGAATCACACAAATGTAGCATATCTGTCTGTCTGTCTGTCTGTTACGCTTTCACGCCTAAACCACTGAATAGATTTTGATGAAATTTGGTATGAAGATAGAACTGAACTTGGGAAAGGACATAGGCTACTTTTTACCGCGATAACCGACATACACGCGGGCGGAGCCGCGGGCGAAAGCTAGTATCTTTATATATAAAACTCTCGTGTCACAATGTTCGTTCCCATACTCCTCCGAAACGGCTTGACCGATTTGTATGTAATTTTGTGAGCATATCGGGTAGTTTTGAGAATCAGCCAACATCTATTTTCCATACCCCTAGGACGCTTGCGGAGCCGCGGGCATCAGCTAGTATTATTTTATTAAAACAATATTTTACTTCTTTATAACACGTTGTCCTACAGCTTCTGGTACTTCCGTTGATTCCATGGAAACAGTATTGGTAACATTCATCAACTCATAAATCAGGCCCTTCTCAGCGAGCGATCCATCAGACCTGTAAAACAAAATGCATAACTGGTATACTCCATATGTGAAGAAGTCATCAAGAAAGAGAAGAGAACATAGATTAAATAATATTATGTCTTATTTCTAAGAGGTTCTCTTTAATTAATAACGCAACCAGCACCGTCATCCACAAAATAATTTTAACAAAAAGGAACCGACTTCAAAGAAAAACTATTCCGAGTATCCAAATCGCGACAAGTGTGCCTTTGCCTCGATTTCCTTGGGATCCCATCATCAGATCCCCATATGGTAACGATGGGACCATCTATAAGCTACGCCTATTCCAATGCAAAAAGAATTTTTGAAATCGGTTCATAAACGACGAAATTATCGCTGAACACACATAAAAAAAAATGATTCCGACGAATTGAGAACCTCCTTTTTTTAAGTCGGTTAATAGTATTACACAGTAGGCACTAAATGGTAACGTACTAGTGAATTATAAAAATAACAAAAGTGTTCCTCAGTCACCCATTGGTTGCTGGATTTAAAATCGTATCGAATAGATTTATTTATTTATTTATTTATTTATTTTTCTCCTTACAATTAGTCAGGTTACAGTTTTTTTTCTAAGCATAATAAAACATTTTGCACCTAAAACTAATGTGAGAGACTGGTGCCTGATGTGGATTTGTTAAAATCTGTATTACAGGACACCAGGGCCCTCCCGCTAAGTGTAATATAATATGAGAAAAAACTAATTGCTAAGTACATTAAAAAATATCAATTTAATCTAAGTAAGATAAATACCTCCCATAAGAACAAACAACAAATACAAAACATAAAAGTGTAGATAAGGATCAGATGAAATGTTAATAGTATGTCGGCGAGAATGATTGTTTAGCAAAATATGTATGTGTGTTTAATTGTGTGTGTATGAGTGTACAATATTGGTTAATTCCCACTGCCCAACTTCCTCTTGGCGAAACATAAGGTCAAATACTAAATCAGAGGTTTTAAAAGATTCTCCGTTTTCTGGTAGTCTAAAGTCATAAGATAGTCAAGAACCACCTTCTTACATCTCAATGTAGTTAATGGATAAATCTCCAATGCGCTATTCAGCTTGTTATAAAGGTACGGTCCGAGAAAGCAGAAAGAACTGTGAGAAAGTGTCGTGTTAAATTTCCTGGTCATACATACCCTACCTTTTCGTCGCCTGTCCCTGTGGACACCAGGTTTGTATGGCATTAGTTTGTGTTGCCGAAGTATGGTATTGAGAATGAAGGTCTGTCTTACAGTTAACACCTCCCAATCTCTGTAAAGTTGAGACGTTGGAAATCGATATGGGAGACCTGCACCCACCTTCAAAATACCACGCTGTGCCCTTTCAACTTGTAAAATGCGTGTCTTGGCAGCACCTCCCCACGCAGTTATACAATAATTGATCAAAGAATCACAAAGCGCAAAGTAAATCATTTTGATAATCCTTCGATTAGCAGTATATCTTAAGGTCTTAAAGATATACATCATCTTTCGAAGCCGTGAAACCAGGGTGCGAATATATGGTTCAAAAGTAAGAGTTTGGTCAATGGTAATACCTAGATACCTAATCACTTCAGTTCTTTGAAGACTGGGACATAAACACTGATGGAGGGTCGTGCAATTGTGGGCCCTGAGTTCACATGACTGTGGCAGGAGATTTTTCTTTAGAGCATATGTAATGTATTTGGTCTTTGATATATAAAGTGTCAACACGTTATTTTGCAACCATTGCTTGACTACGTTGAAGCCATGCTGAGCACTTTTGAAGGTATCTTCCCAACTATCGCCACTGAAAAATAAAGCGGTGTCGTCAGCGAATGTAATTATTTTGCCGTTGCCGATTTTCAGCTCACACAGTTCGTTTATGTACACCAAAAACAAGGTGGGTCCAAGTATACTGCCCTGCGGTACCCCAAATTCAATGGATATCTCGTCGCTCAGCCAATCCCCTATTTTAACCCTTTGGCGTCTCTCCGTTAAATAGCTCGCCATCAACTCAAGAGGCATTCCTCTAACACCAAATCCCCCAAGCTTCTCCAGGAGGTGGGGAACAGAAACCGTGTCAAAGGCCTTTGCTAAATCCAAGAATATTGTTAGACATTTTTTTTTCTCATCCAGATAATTGTTATGTTTACGTATTACTGCGTTAATTCTGTATGACGTTTTCCAAGTAAGCGCATTGTACAAGTTATGCCTCTTTATCTCTTGAAGTAACAAAGTCATCTAATCCGTTATAGTTTTCCTTCAAAGTTCATTATATGGATCACCATCACGATTTTTTCAAGATTTTTTGAGCCAGTCGTTTAGCCGTTGGGACGCCCATGCGCATCACATAAACATTTTGTCCGACCCGGGAATCGAACCCGAGACCTAAAGCATTGCAGTCGCATATGCTACCACTGTATCATCGAAATAAAATAAAATGATTAGGTACCTGTAGATTTGGAAGTTGAGGTTCTGTGATAGTATTGTTATGTTGTTTTGTAATGCGAGATCATAAACAGGATTGGGACGTTCTCCGTGAATCCTGGAAACCAAAACAAAATATTTAGTTCTTAAAACTATGGCTAAAACCTAGGTAGAGTTGTCTTTGAACGTCAATGAATCTTGAATCAAATCCCAATTTCAATGTAATACAAATCCAATTTGAATTACAAGTTACATTGAAAAATATTTATAACTCGTACAAGCTTAGATGGCACCTGGCTCAAAACGAAACCTGATGCCGTTCCCCTGCGTGATACCCCTCTATCGTCTTATGTGTAGCGTCAGCATCACTATTACCGTTGCACGAATTTTTCAACAATAATTATAGTTTATTAGGTATTACAAAATATCATTTAAATCACTGCACAAGTTTATTTGATTAATATATCATTAGATTCATCTGGGTAACCCAATTGTTTTAAAAAAGGTGACTCAATGAAAATGGCCAGCTAGATGACTGTGAGTCGTAATAGTTTCAAAGAATAATATATATTTATGGTATTTTGCGACTACAATTATAAGGCTTATCATGACGATTTGAAACGATACTTTATGAACATATTTCACTATCTAATATCATTTAAAATAATATTAGGTATTACCTAATATCATTTAAATCACTGCACCTAGAATACATTCAGGTAAATAATAAATGGGGCCTGCTTCCTATTGATAGGCATGTGTATTTTCTTAACTCAGGTAGAAAAGTAACACATAAGATAAAGTAGTATTTTATGAGAAACTACTTATTTAAAAAAACTAATAAACAATAAATATTTTTTATTCTTTTTATGCACTTCGTACTTTAAGCATTTGAGTCAGGTGCCATCTTAGCTCGCACGAGTTATACGTTGTACTGAATTTAAAAGTATGAAACGACACAATTTCAATATGTTCCGATAAATAAATAAATAAATATTTTGGACATCTTACACACAACGTCATCTAGTCCCAAACTAAGCAGAGCTTGTGTTATGGGTACTAGACAACTGATATAAATACATAAACATACTTTTTTTTATGTAACTACATACATATTATATATGATATGTATACCCGAACCCGAACTCCGAAACAAGTATTTGCTGATCACACAAATATTTGGTCCGACCCGGGAAACGAACCCGAAACCTCTTGATCAGCAGCCGCATACGCTAAACACTAGACCAAAAAGACAGTCATATCATCAAATCAAAATTGTTAGCAGAATTTTATGTTTTTTGTTTGTTATATTTATGTAACAATACATGTTACATAATAAATTGTTACTGTTAATTGTTACTTAATACATAAAAAAAATAGTTTTAAAAAACTAAACAAACACGCTTTTAAACTAAAAAGTAGAGAAGTAAGTAAGTAAGTAAGAAGTAAGAAAGTAGAGACGGTTACAAACATACAAACATACAGGTGAAGCTAATAAAAATCGTTTAATAAATAGGGTTCTAGTCATGAACTGCGATAACTAATAAGTAATATACTCGTACTGCTACGTACCATTCCGCGCCCACTTCGACCACACCGTCTCCTAAAGGAACTGTAAAGATTCGGCCCCCAATTCTGTTCTGTGCTTCAAGAGCCAAGACCCTCTTGCCAGCCTTGCCGAGGACCGACGCTGCAGCACACCCTGATGCTCCCATACCTACGATAATTGTATCGTAGACTGGTTCTACGCTGTGGACATAAATATTATATTTTTAACAGGAAAAGTATTTGGTTTAAGACTTTCAAATCTCGCATTCAGCTCCTGCCAATCGTTTTGCGCAAATCATCACTCCACCTTCCCCAAAAGTTGCAAACGTTTTTCGCATTCTGTTCTATTTCTTTATTCTCTTGTGACTGCCTTATTGGTCTAGTGGTTAAAGTATTTGACTGTTGATCAAAAATTCCGGGTTGAGCCAATAGTGTTGTTGGGTTTTTCTGACAGGAAATTCTTAATTACAGCCCGGAGTTTGGAAGTTTGACAGTGATTTACGCCCGTGCCTCGGAGAGCACGTAAGGCCGTCGGTCCCGGTTGTTATGAACATCTATAGCAATCGTTATTGGAAAGTCAGTGCCCTCAAATATACTGACAACTAGTTCTACGTTGAAATTTCAGTTCTCCCTCAGGGCTGCGGAGATCTTAAGCCAGTCGCTCCGTTTTAAAACTGATATTCAGATAAAACCGGTTGAACTAGTAGCCCCAAATAATATTGAGAATGAAAGCTAGGAAGAAGATGTCTCTATTATCTTGTCATTGGTTAATGCCACTCAGTCACGTGATCAAAACAAAATATTAGCCTGTGGGTTCTTCATTAGTGGGTGTAGCCTAAGTTACTACTTAGGCTACACCCGACGTCGGTACACATGGCTACACGTACGACGGATATCCTAGTAAGACGGGGAGACAAGTGATCAACACTAGATTGTACCAACTCATTTTATTAATAATATGTACTGACTTAAATATTATAACTCCGTGTAACGTGTCTGTGCGTGTGTGCATTTGGTCATTGAACTTTATACATACAATGCAATAATTTAAAACGGATGCTAAGTACATTGACACGGATTACTACAAGCCAATGAAAGAAGAGAATGGAGAAATAAAATAGAAAACGAAAAAACCTTTGCAACTTGGCTAGTGGAGCTGGCCTGTGGACATCCTACACTACATTTGTAGAGACGTGGTCTTCATTCATTTATTTCGAATTTATTTTGATTGCTTAACTAAGCAGACGTGTTTTTTGTAGCGGACAAGATGTTCTAAATTATTAAATTATTTTATTAAGTATTTCGTGGTGTAAGCAGTTTACACAAAGTGTGTCGCGAGCGAAAGTGACTCATAATTGCTGATTCTATTTTGTAACTGTGAGTTTAACATGAACTAAAATAAATTTTAAACAGCAAATTTGTGTTAGTACAATGTCTAACCAAGGATCAAGCCCAATTTGTCGTAGCCAACTAATGCATAGGAGTCCTCCATCAACGCCAAAACCTCAACCTGTAGAGCCAATCAAAGAACCACCATTGTGCCAAGCGAAGGATCTACCTAGCGAGGTGATAACAACGACGGATATCCAAAAATGGATGTCAAGTATTGATGGCCTATTGAATGAAGTCTGTGCCATAGTAGCGGACGGAAAAATGAACACGGACCAGAAGATGCGTGTCACAAATGTATGCCGTAAGATCGGATCAGGTGCGTCCCAAATGGCCGTTTTATATCAATCCCTGAAGCAGAAAACTGTCCTTCAACATGCTACTATACAACATTTACGAGAGACCCAGGACGTAGCGTGCTCTATAGACCAATTTAAGAGTGAAGTAAAAGAAAAATTGTGTTCACAGGAACGAACCTCTTTCGCCGACATGGTTAAAAAAGGTGCCGATAAGTTTGTACGCCCCAGTAAAATCAGTACGCTGGCAATTTACCCTAGTGACAAGACCAAAACCAGCGAAGAAACCAAAAACTTAGTGCAGAAAATTATTTCCCCAGAGGAACTAAAACTGCACGTACGAGGACTTCGAAAAGTAGGGAATGGAGGCGTCCTTATCAGCACTGAATCCAGGGGAGATATTGATAAACTCAAGCAGTCGGAAAAATTAGCTTCATCAGGCCTTAAACTTGAAGAACCAGCGAGACGAAATCCAAGAATCACTATCCTGGGTGTACCCGCAGCTCTGTCTGAAACAGAGGTGCTAGAGTACATCTATTTACAAAACTTGGCGGACATGTTCCCTGACGCATCTCGTGAGTCCTGTCTCAAAGCCATTAAAATTAGCCACAAATCAGGTAAGAAGGGTCTTCCTACCTGTAACTATATATTAGAAGTATCTGCTAACATAAGAAAAGCACTTATTAATCATGGTAGGATCTTCATAAACTGGACTTCTTGTCCAGTAAGAGACTTCACACTGGTGACTAGGTGCTTTAACTGCCAGCAGTTTGGACATGCGGCTAAATACTGTCGTGAAAGCAGCCCAGTATGTAGCCACTGTGGAGAGTCAGGACATACTTTTAAAGAATGTAATAACAAATCCGCAGCGCCCACTTGTGCGACGTGCAAACGTTTTAAGAGAACAAGTGATCACCGAACTGGTGATGCTAGTTGTCCAGCCAGGAAATACGCTGAGGACAGATACATAAATTCAATAGACTATGAAGGCGCCTTAGAGCGCTAGAAATTATTTGATAGAATAAGCACTTAAAAATTCCTTTATTTTAACTTTATTCTTTAATTCATTACTTATATAACAATGACTAATCAATTGCTCTGTGACCTAGATAGTTTTTCTGTGTCTGAGTTTAAATATTGTGAAGTCGAAGACTGCAAACATTATGTACAGAATACAACAAAATCACTGACATTAATAAATCAAAATATTCGCAGCATACACAAAAACATGAATGGTTTTGAGGTTCTGTTTTATACTCTTGATGTAAACTGTGATATTATCATTCTAACAGAATGTTGGTTAACTAATGAGCAGCCCCAATTACCATCTCTAAATAGTTACACACTATATAAGACAAATTTAATATTGAACCAGAACGATGGTTTAGTTATATACATAAAAAACAACTTAAATATATCCGTAGAGGAACCAATTTTTAATGGCTGTAATTGTTTAATTATCAGAATCAATCCCGATACGGTTATCTTAGCCATATATAGACCCCCTTCACAAAATGTGGACATGTTTTTGGAATCGCTTGAAGTACAATTAAATACTCTTTCCTCTTATAATAATATAATTTTAGCCGGTGACATCAACATTAACATCGCTTCAGGGTGCACTAATTCTATTGCTCAGAGCTATTTATTTTCTTTTAAATCCTTTTAAATCCTCTCCAATCGGGTTTTCGTCCCGGCCACAGCACTACCACCGCACTCATTCATGTCACGGAGGATATCCGATTTAACATGGAGAAAGGAAAGTTAACAATCCTTGCTTTACTTGATTTCAGTAACGCTTTTAATACCGTTGACTTTGATATCTTGCTTGGAATAATGCGCTCTCTTAACATATCTCCACCAGTAATTGACTGGTTTCATAGCTACCTGTATGGTCGTCAGCAGCGTACTTGTATTGAAAACAGATACTCCTCCTGGTGCAACACATCTGCTGGCGTACCTCAGGGCGGCGTGCTATCTCCATTACTTTTCGCAGTTTTTATCAACTCCATCACTGATCGCTTACTCTCTTCCTACCACCTTTATGCAGATGATCTTCAAATTTATACTAAAGCTTCTCCAGCGAAAATATCTGAGGCTATCGACGATATTAATAAAGACCTGGTACAAATATGCAATTGGAGTAAAGAGTATGGATTAAAAGTCAATCCAAAAAAAACCCAGGTTACTATAATAGGTAGCAGGAGGATGAACTCTTCAATAAATTGGCGGCAGTTACCAGCTATCTCTTGTGACGGGTCAAATATTCCATATAGTGACGAGGTCAAAAACCTTGGAATCTATATGGACAAAAATATGTCCTGGGCCCCACAGATTGATGAAGTTAGTCGAAAGTTATTTGCTACATCGGGATCACTGCGAAGACTTCGTAACTTTCTTCCTACCAACACAAAAATCGCCCTAGCACAATCCCTTCTCTTTCCAATCCTTGACTATAGTGATGTTAGCTATCTAGATCTTACCGAAGAACAGTTGAACAAACTTGAGCGTCTCCAAAATGTCTGCATAAGATTCATATTTGGCCTACGTAAATATGATCACATCTCCGAGTATCGCATTAAGCTCAAATGGTTACCCATCCGCCTTCGCCGTAATGCCCATATTCTCTCTATTTTATACAGTACTCTGTTTCTTCCACATTCACCGCCCTATCTCAAACAACGCTTTGAGTTCTTACACAATTCACATTGTAGGCTCTTGAGATCGTCGGAGAATTTGAAACTTAAAATGCCTAGCCATACCTCACAATTCACTGACAAATCGTTCTCGGTACAAGCAGTCAGACTGTGGAATGACTTACCTGAGGCAATTAGAAAGGCCAAATCTCTGCATGCCTTCAAAAAGAAAGTCACGGACTACTACCTGACATTATAAAGGTTACTGGTTGATCGTTGCTGGTGTGTGACACGCAATATGCATGTTTGTGACATTTGCGTGTGATATGTTAGTATAATTTGTATGTATGTGTATATGTGTATGTATGTATATATATATATATATATTACGTGTATGTGTATATGTATGTTTTTGTAAGTATTTATATTATTAGAATTGTTACTGTAGATACATGTAATGTTTTATTTTTTATTAATTACATAGATTATATCTACCCCAAATCGAATTCTTCAATATCCGTCCAAAGGTTGTCTGGAAGAAATCGCCGTGAGCGATAAGACCGCCTATTGTAATACCATATTGTTAAGTTCTATTAATATTAATATCTGTGTATAAAATTTGATACCTTCTTGGTGTACAATAAAGGAAAAATTGCATGCGCAGCTATACTAAAGACAACATGAAAAGCCTTGCGAGTGACATAAACAATATTTGTTTTGACCCTGTTTATAATGCAGACGATGCAAGTGTTGCGTTGGACTACTTTATTAATTCATTACAAAATGTAATTGCTAAAAATACTGACATAATAAAACTATCTAGGAAATACCGAAATATGAAACCATGGATTACACCTGGCCTCGTTCGCTGCATTAGACACCGTGACAAGCTTCACCGTAAATCCAAATTAGAGCCAGAAAATATGATTCTATCGATATCTTATAAAAGATACAGAAACTTTTGCAACAATCTTTTAAGAAAATTAAAAATTCAATACGAAAAAAGTGAACTGCAAAAAGCTGGTAAAGATAGTAAGCTTGTCTGGAAATTTATTAAAAATAACACATTCCAATCAAAACATCCTGAACCACCTTTAGACTTGTTACACAGCTATGGAAACCCGTCTGAGGCAGCGAATAAAATCAACTATCATTTTGCAAACATGGGCAAAACTCTCGCAGAAAAACTCTTACAGACAGGTACTAAAAACCCCACCGAATCAAATATATTTATGCCTAATTCTAAAATTAACTCTTTTGTCTTGCTAAATACCGACCTCAATGAAGTATTGAGCATCATGTCCGGATTAAAACAAAATTGTGCTGTGGGATGGGATAACATTTCTAACACAATACTAAAACATTTCAGACATTTACTTGCTCCCCCATTGACCTATATATTCCAATTGTGTTTGGAGAAAGGTGTTTTCCCCAGCTCGCTTAAAAAAGCAGTAGTAACGCCTGTGTTCAAGTCAGGAGACAAAACATGTTTCAACAATTATAGACCCATCTCAGTATTATCGGGCCTGTCAAAAATTTTGGAGAAAATAATAAACAACAGATTAGTTAAATATCTCGAGGATAACCACTTGCTTTCGCAAAACCAGTACGGCTTTAGGCAAAAAAGATCAACTGATCAAGCAGTACACCACTTGACTAATCATATAGCTAGTAACCTGGATGAGGGAATGCATACAATCGGGGTTTTCCTAGACCTTGCCAAGGCTATCGATAGTATATCTTGTAGCATACTGTTACACAAGCTTGAAAAACTTGGGATAAGGGGAACGCAGCTTCACCTGCTTTCGGACTACCTCAGTGATCGCACTCAGTGTCTGAAAATGGGCTCTTACATAAGTTCTGAAATCAGGAATACTGGTTATGGTTTTCCCCAGGGTAGTACTTTGGGCTGTACTTTGTTTCTGGTGTATATAAATGACCTCTGTAGCCTAAAGATACCTAATGGTCGCATAGTATCTTACGCGGATGACACAGCTCTAATATTTACTGCGCAATCTCGCAGTGAAGTTTTTCAAATCGCACAGGAGGGCTTTAACATAGTGACTAACTGGCTACATAAAAACCTACTAACCCTAAATATAGAAAAAACAAAATATATTTTATTTTCAATGAGAGGTACAAATATTCCTATTAGTAATCTAAATATATATGCACATAATTGCAAAACATTCACTGATTGTGCATGTGAGTGTCCCGCGTTAGCAAATAGCAATGATGTGAAGTACTTAGGTGTCATTCTTGACACAAATTTGAATTTTCGCAAACACATTGATTTATTATGCGCAAGAACAAGGAAATTAATATATATATTTAAGTATCTTCGCAATGTAGCAGATAACACACTAATAAAGCAAGTGTATTTAACATTATGTCAAACTATACTCACTTATTGTATATCATCATGGGGAGGTGCGGCCAAGTCAATATTATTGCCTTTAGAGCGAGCCCAAAGAGCAGTGCTCAAGGTAGCGACATCCCGACCATTCATGTTTCCCACACATCAGCTCTACATGGCATGTGATGTACTAACAGTTCGACAGTTATTTATTCTGCACACAATTTTAAAACAGCATTCTGAACTTTCCTTTAGTAATTTCATACCGTTGGATAAGAGAAGAAAGGACATAGTATGTACCAGGCCTCAAACTAGTCATAGATTCGCTCATAGATTTTATTTATTTTTAGGACCACTATTGTACAACAGAATTAATAAGGTACTAAACATATACAGCCTAAACAATAAAAAGTGCAAGATCGCACTAACAGAGTATATAGGTAAATTAAACTATACAGACACAGAAAACATTTTAGAAACATTTAAGTAGGTAGTCTTTATCAGCCATTATCATTTGCTTTTTAGGTAGACACATTTGTAGTACTTAATTTTTACGTTTAATTAATATCTTTTATATTTTAATTCTTGTATAAATTAGTAACAGAGAAGTAACAGCTCAATCCTGAGTCAAGCAATCGCCTGAAACACAGGTTTACCCTAGTTCAGGCAAGCAGCTTATTTGAGTATTCGAGCTTAATATAAAATAAATAAATAAATACCTATGTAAGCATGTATAATTTAATAGACTATGTTAATTATACGCTAATGTAATTTTGCCTATTTAATACCTTATGAACTACTTTTATATGAAATGTCCTATACTGTAACATATGTAAGATTATAATTGGTCAATGAAATAAAATTTATTATTATTATTATGTCTATGTTTCTTAGCTGTGACGCTAGTAAATGCAAACCTATCACGGGCTTACGCCAAGTGGGTTGGTTCGTTATCAACTACTGTTGGTGTTTGTGTAGTGCATGTGAGGAATCGTCGAACTATGGAACATGTGTCGATTACAACGGACCTTTGCAGTGAGATGTAAGAATTTCTATGTACTCCTATTTCTTTCAGTGAAGTGTGTAATGATTTTGGAATGAGCCCTGTTGATGAGATGATGATTGGTATGATTTTAACAGTGTGTTGTTGCCACATCTGTCGGATTTCATCTGCGAGGGGTATGTACTTTTGTATTTTTTCTGTGTATTTCTTTTTTAAATTATCTGTATTTGGGATTGAAATATCAATTAAATATGTAATTTTTTGATTTTTTAATGTGAGAGTGATATCTGGTCTATTGTGTGGTGTAGATTTATCGGTAATTATATCTCGATCCCAATACAGTTTTACAGAATCGTTGTTTAGGATACTATTTGGTTTATATTTATAATATGGTTCTACCTTCTCAATCAATTTGTGTTTAGCTGCTAATAAACTATGTATTTGTTTTGCAACGTTATTATGTCTCTCTGTGTATTGTTTTTTTGCTAAAAATGGGCATCCTCCTGTAATATGGTCTATGGTTTCTTGATTGGTGTTACATAATCTACATCTATCTGATACTACTTTTGGGTCTTTCATGATATATTTTTGATAGTTTTTAGTTTTAATTATCTGATCCTGTATAGCCACCATAAATCCTTCTGTTTCTTTGTATAGATTTCCTTTACATAACCATGCATTAGAAGCTTCTTCATCTACATGATCTTCTTGTAATTGATTCGGGTATTTTCCATGAAGACTCTTTTGTTTCCAGCTTGTGATTCTCTGCTCGTCTGTTATGTGTTCGTGTATGGGGGCTGTATTTGTTTCGTTGAGTTTTAATGGTGTGCCTGATGAAGTTATGGATGTAAGGGCCTTGTGTATAGGGCTATCAATGGCTTTGTTAAGCATGTATGTGCGAATGTGTTGTACCTGGTTGTTGTGTAAGTTTTTTATATCTATTAGTCCTCTACCTCCTAAGTTTCTCTTAATATTAAACCTTTCTGTAGCAGAATAGATATGGTGTATATGGTGTTTATAAAATGTGGTACGTGTAAGCCTATTTATTATTATTATATTATTATTCAAGAACCCGTTTATCCCAGATTCGTCTAATATGGCCAGCCCACTGCCACTTCAGCTTGCTAATTCTAAGGGCTATGTCGATGACCTTGGTTCTCTTTCGGATCACCTTGTTTCTGATACGAATCCATAGGGAAACGCCGAGCATAGCCCATTCTATAGCACGCTGAGCGACTTTACTTGTGGGAGTGTTAGCAACCATCAAACTTACAATATAAATAAATAAATATTAGCTGATGCCCGAAGATCCGCTCGCGTCCTAGGGATATAAAATATAGATGTTGGCCGATTCTCAGACCTACCCGATGTGCACTCATACGAATCGGTCCAGCCGTTTCGGAGGAGTATTGGAACGAACATTGTGACACGAGAATTTTATATATAAAGCAGGCACCACACTTCACTATGCGCTATTCGTTATGCGGGTTATTCGCGCGCGTACGGCGAAGTGTGGATGGCATGTTTGTTGTTTGCATAACTAATATTTGGGCGAATACGGCGTAGACACATAACGAATAGCGCATAACGAAGTGTGGTGCCTGCATAAGATTTCGGATATCTTACACACAACGTCATCTAGTCCCAAACTAAGCAGAGCTTGTATTATGGCTACTAGACAACTGATATAAATACATAAACATACTTTTTTTGTAAATACATAGACCAGGTACATAATACATAGAAAACACCCAAACTCCTAAACAAATGTTTGTGGATCTCACAAACATTTGGCCCGACCTAAAACAGCAGCCAATGAGGCAGTCAAAAGTGTATGACATTTGACATATTGTATGTAATCACGAGATAGATAAACTATATAGTATTTATCAAATACATAAGGAACATATATACATATATGTTACCTACCTACCTATATATATATGTTTACGCGTAATGTTTATCAATTGACCTGAACTTAACACCAGAATCTATAATCATTTGTTGATTAGATGGTATCCATAAACATCATTTTTTTCTCAACGACATATATATTAGAGACAAGGATGGGAGCTTGTCCCTGACCTCGATTGAGTTCTAAGCGGTATTTCTCAATGAGGTGATGATAATTTCGTCAAGTTCAACACTGCCTCGTTGGCGCAGTGGTAACTTATGCGACTGGTGTGCTTGAGGTCTCGGGTTCGATTCCCGAGTCGGACCAAATGTGATCCACAAATATTTGTTTCGGACTTTGGGTGTTTTCTATTGTGGAGGAACGGGTATCGTGTTCCTCCATCACAAAGGGAGGTTCCTCCGACCAGGCGAGGTGATCATGAATGGCGGTTGTTGTTGTGAAGTTTTGTTTGGCGAGAGAATTTCTCTATCGCGATTCAGGATTAGTAGTTACTCCGTATAGTTCATATTCTGTGTTTCTTCGGTAGATGGTGCTGTTGTATATTTATTTTGCTTGCGCTGTATGTGGGAGTCGCCACACTATGTATAATATGTTGTCTACCCATAATACAAGCTTCGCTTGGTTTGGGACTAGATGGCGTTTTGAGTTAGTTGTCCGAAAAAAATTGTTACAGAGGTCAGTACCTATATGACTAGTCGCTAGTGACAAGATATGCTATATGCGTTTCCGTGATTCTGAGGTCACGTTAAGCAGTCGGTGCCGGTTGTTATCATAAGATAACAGTCGTGAAGCTTAGTTGGAGTAATAACCTAATATATAAAATTTCCGTGTCACAATATTCGTTCCCATACTACTCCGAAACGGCTTGACCGATTCTTATGAAATTTTTTATGCTTATTCAGTAAGTCTGAGATTCGGCTACTATCTATTTTTTATAACTCTATGACGCGAGCGGAGCCGCGGGCATCAGCTAGTAGTTTATATAATTTTCTGCTTTTCAGTTCTTTCAGCGATTCAATTTTTTGCTAAAAAGTTTTATTTTATAATTTTTCGTAATTATGAGCTACTAATGGCTACATGTATATTTTTATATTTGAAAAAAAAAGATACCTACCTTACTTTAGTTGCATTTCATACATTACGATACGGGCATTACAAAAATTGGCTAATTGCGTGTCAAGCCACGCATAGAATAGGGTTCCGTAGTCACCCATAATGGTAGGTGGGCTTAAAATCATCATCACAATCATTTTTGGACGAAGTTTTCTAAGTGACAGCAGTTTATAATTTGATCATAACTTCTGAAATACAAAAGTTATCTAAACCGCTATAGTTTTCTTTTAAAGTCCAATATATGGACTATCATGAACTTTTTCAGATTTTGTGAGTCTGCCGTTTAGCTTTTAGAAGGGGAGGGGAAACGCCTTGTTTTTATAACAAATGCACTTTAAAGTTGAATAACTCGCAAATGGATACCTAAATCGAAAAATAGTTTTAACAACATCATAATGTTTTTAAAATATCTATCTAATGATACCCCACACGATAGGGTAGACGCGAGAAAAATAAAACATTGCCACTTGACGAGTAGGGGAGGTACAGTCAGCGTCATAATCATATTGGCGTTCAAAGTGTTCAAAATGATGTGAAAAACATTAATTCAATTTTATGTTGGCTCGCAAGGTGCTCAAATTGTTGTACGCATTCAAAGTGGTCAAAAGATCTTAGCAATCAGTTGTCAATAATATGTTAGCTAACAGAGTGTTCATATTGATGTTATCAAATAGGTTGTTCATTGGTTTCTCAGCATGCAAACTAGTCAAAAATATCTTAGCAATAAACAGAAACCAACGTTATCGCCCACAGATAGAGTATACTTTGCAGTAACATTATTACTTTTAAATGTTTGTCCTTTTTTGTCTTGAATACCTTTCTCACTCATTTCTTGCATGACGTAATTGACATGTCTTTTGTTTCGAATGTTAATAAAAAATATAGTCCAATATTCTATTAAATCATAGGTAATCTACAATATTATACTGAGAAAAGGAGTTTGGATGTAGGTATTTAAATGAGATAAAACCAATTGATTTTTTTTTGATAAAAAGTGGAATTAATGATACGATTATTTATTTTCGAGTAAAAATTCTCATTTGATTCGTCTTCTTGACGAGTACTTTGACACCATATGGTCAGTAACCAGGGTCTGAAGATGGAGCTGGAAGGTGGCCATAGGAACTTCAGCAAATGAGTCGATGTGGTTGCGTTTTTGTTTTTTTGTATAAGTTACATATTAATCAACTGTTCGGCTTTGTAGAACGTATTTTAATATCCTACAATGTACGCAATGTATCTTGTCATATCGTAAAGCTCGTAGGATTCATTCAAGCTACACGCCGGGTACAGAAAGTACCTATTATAATTGAACGGTCAAATATTATTAAATTTTTACGCAGTTCAATAAAAAGCATTGTCAGTCCGCTCTGATCATTTAAATTACGCAAGGTATTTAAACGCGGTTTTCATCATAATTAAAGTTATCTTTTAGGGAAGATTTATTAATGTGATTATATTATTGTACTGGTGGTGTTACTCGCGTATCATTATGGTTGCTATGCAAATGTGTTATGCCTAGCAACCTGTGAAGTTTTGACAGGAAATAAACAGTGATGCATTTTGACATCTACGACCTAATGTATTTTTATAATCACCTAGCTTTCGCCCGTTTATCTCGATTATTGCAGTAAAAAGTAGCCTATGTGTTATTCTGATATTAGGTCTTTACCTATGAAATTGCCGTTTTGTATGCAATAAGTGAAACTACTTATTTTATAAAACTTTTTTATTTCTGTTATTCGAAGTAATCACCCATGCAATCGACGCATCTTTGCCAACGCATTGGCAGTTTATTGATGCCCTTTTTGTAAAAATCAGCTGGACGGGAGGCAACAAACTCTTCAAAGGCATTTTGTACTGCCTCTCGGGAATTGAATTTTTTACCCACTAAAAAGTTGTCTAAATTTAGGAAAAAAGTAATAGTCGGTAGGTGCAAGGTCTGGTGAGTATGGCGGATGAGGGAGAGCTTCCAACCCCAGCTCTTGCAGCTTGGAGACTGTCTGTTGCGCAGTATGGGGTCGCGCGTTGTCGTGAAGGAGCAGTGAGGACGACCGATTGACCAAAGCTGGTTGCAGATGTGCAAGCTTCTCCATCATTCTCTCCAGTTCTTCACAGTACACATCTGCATTAATGCTCATGCCGTTTTGTAAAAAGATGTAGCGAATCACACCCGCACTTGACCACCAAACAGTGACCATCACCTTTTTAGGTGTCATTTTTGGTTTAGGACATTGCTTTGGTGCTGAACCAGGGTCTAACCAACTTGCTGAGCGCTTTCGATTGTCGAACAGAATCCATTTTTTGTCGCACGAATAAATTTTTAGTTTTAGACAACTTTTTAGTGGGTAAAAAATTCAATTCCCGAGAGGCAGTACAAAATGCCTTTGAAGAGTTTGTTGCCTCTCGTCCAGCTGATTTTTACAAGAAGGGTATCAATAAACTGCCAATGCATTGGCAAAGATGCGTCGATTGCATGGGTGATTACTTCAAATAACAGAAATAAAAAAGTTTGATAAAATAAGAACTTTCACTTAGTGCATACAAAACGGCAATTTCATGGGTAAAGACCTATTATATAAGCTATATTACTGTAAAGTTTCATCCAAATCCGTTCAGTAGTTTTTGCGTGAAAGAGCAACAAACATACCCACATACATACATACATACTCACAAACTTTCACGTTTATAATATTAGTAGGATTATTTTACTGGAACACATATAAAGTCAATGTTTCTTAAAAACATAATATTTTTTATATTATAGCCAATACTGACAAAATTTTACGAGTAACTTAAACTACAAATAACCTACAGTAATGATTTAGAAATTTTTAATATAAATTTTTGTAATAATTTATTTGTGGATTATACCAACACATATTTTGAATAGGTGACTCATTTCTGCATTCTAATTTTAACTATAAGCTTCTCAAGTAAATGGCTTATTTACTTGCCTTACAAATATTATGGTCATATATTCAGCTTCTGTGCTAGATTAAGCTAATGTTGGTTGTTTTTTACACTTAAAAGACATGACACTACCACACATCTTAAATATGTATCCAGTACAAGACTTACGGTCCACACAATATGATGCCCATTCAGCATTGACATAACCCACAAACCAAAAAACCAATATGCTTTATTTTTTCAAGTATTTAAAATATGTTTTACATGTTTCCAATGTGTTTCATTATAATTATAATTAAACTGGCTCTAGTAACAAACATCATACAATGTATCTGGGTGGGTTAACATAGATAAATAAACTAAAGTTCCTATTAATTGCTGGTAAGGATACTGAGTACAATGAGTGTCTCCGTTCTCTAGCTTCAAATTTACTTCCATTGGTGTACAGACTGGGTTACAATTTTTCATGATAATCCTATCTAATAAATGATCTACAAATTGTTCCTGATCTACAAAAATCTCATTATTGTTTCATCTGACTCTCATTCCTAAGCATTGTCTAATATTTCCCAAGGCTTTTAATTTAAATTTAGATTTTAACTTAGTCTTAGGGTATTCAGTTTACAATTACAAAAAATAAATAAAATTGTCCACATACAAGGCTATATATCATCCTGAAATTATCAATATGTTTAACAAATAAACAAGGTTCATTGATAGACTTTCTATACCCCAAGGTTTGTAAAAAATCATCCACACGCTTATACCATGCCCTAACTGATTCTTCCAATCCGTAGATGACCTTTTAGGGCTCCGAAGTTTATGACTCGGAACCCATAAAGATTCGTCATGTCCGTCTGTCCGTCCGTCCGTCCGTCTGTCCTCGACTTACCGTCCAAACGGTAAGTGCTAGAAAGATGAAACTTAGTATGAATATGTGTTGTAATTACGACAAAAAAGTGCTAAAATAAAATTATGAAAAATATTTTTACTTGGGGTACCTCCCCTACACGTAAAGTGGAGATGATTTTTTTTCACGCGGCTACCCCATAGTGTGGGGTATTATTAGATAGGTCTTTTGAAAACAATAATGGATTTTTTAGAGGATTTTTTGATTGAGGTGTCCGTTTGCGAGAAACTCCACTTTAAAGGGAACTTTTTTGTAAAAACAGAGCGTCCCCCCCACTTCTGTAAAAGCTAAACGGCGCAAAAAATCTGGAAAAATGAACTTTAAAGGAAAACTGTAGCAGATTAGATGACTTTGTTAGTTCAGGAGTTATAGAGGCTTAAGTTGTAAAAGGCGCTTCCTTGGAAAACGTCATAAATTAACACATTATTACGTAAAAGTAGCAGTTATCTATTGGATACGATTTTAAATCCACGTATCATTATGGGTGACCGAGGAACCCTTTTATGTGCGTAGGGGGTTTTATTATTTAACATATTTATTTAATCAAAATATCTACCATTAATATCTATACACTGCTGCCATCTAATAGGAAGGTCATTTATGTCTTTGCGATAGAACTCTAGTGATCTAGATTCTACAAACTGTGTGAAAGCATTTTGTACTGCCTCCTGGGAAGAAAACTTTTTATCACGTAGAAAATTGACCAAATTACGAAAAAAATGGTAGTCCGTTGAAGCAAGGTCTGCCGAATACGGAGGGTGACGTAACACTGAATACAAGCAATAGTCTTATTGTAGTGACGGTCCACTGGTGAGAATGTTTCTGTATAGTCTGTGCCTGGTCTTTGTGTAAAACCCTTGGCGACTAACTGACCATAATATCGCACAGTATCACAACTGTCCACTTTTTTCTTGAACACCCACTTACACTTAACCTCTGTTGTTTGTTTTGGCTTGTCCACTACTTTCCAAGCTTCGTTTTCTTCAAATGATTTTCCGATTCCTCCTGTAAAGCTTTACACCATTCTCTTGATTCTAGGCCATTTAAAGCCTCTTTATATGTTATATTGGCTGGTCTACACATGGATTTGTACCGGTTTCAACACCCACATTACTATAACTAAACCTCTTTCTTCCTCTAACATTTTTAGCGGGCTTAGTACTCTGTTTTTTTTTAACTCTCAAACACTGCCAAGTGTTTCACCTGAAAGACTAATGTCTATGTTTGGTTCTTCCTATGTACTGTCCTCATTGTTGCTTTTCTTAGTTGATTGTTCAGAGTCCGAATTATCAGAAGATGACTTATGTTATATAATAATCACTATAATCAGAAGATGAGTTATTGTTATCATTTATTACAGCTTGTATATTATCCCGTAACGATTCCCTAATCGCATTTACGTTAGGATATACGTAATAGGATAGGATTTACGTTAGACTTTTTAAGGTGTACAATACTGTAGTACATTATTTTGATCTATCTCGTAGGGTAAAGCCAGCGTTTACAACGTAAGCGTGAAAAATTGGTTTATTTACGACATCACATTAGAAACCTCTAAAATTATCAATGCTTCTCTACTACATTAAGCATGTATTAGACATATAAACCTTCCCCTTGAACTCTATCTATTAAAGAAAACGGCATTAAAATCCGTTGTGTAGTTTCAAAGATCTAAGTATTCATAGGGACAGACAGAGAGCGGAAGCGACTTTGTTTTATAATATGTAGTGAAACTGCAAAGTATACTCTATGTGTGGGCGATAACGTTGCTTTCTCTTTATTGCTAAGATATTTTTGACTAGTTTGCATGCTTAGATACCAATGAACAACCTATTTGATAACATAAATTTGAACACTCTGTCAGCTAACATATTATTGACAACTGAGTGCTAAGATCTTTTGACCACTCTGAATGCGTACAACAATTTGAGCACCTTGCGAGCCAACATAAAATTGAATTATTGTTTTTCACATCTTTTTGACCACTTTGAACGCCAATATCATTATGACGCTGACTGTACCATAATTAAAAATATTTTTCATATATTTATTGTAGCACTTTGCCGACGTAATTACAACACATATTCATGCAAAGTTACATCTTTCTAGCAGCAACCATTTAGGCGGTAGGTCGAGGACGGACGGATGGACTACGGAACCCTATACTATGCGTGGCCTCATTTATTTATTTTTTAAACATAGAAAACACCCAAACTCCGAAACAAATATTTGCAGGTCATCCAAACACTTGGTCTGACCCAGGAATTGAATCCCAGACCTCTTGATCAGTAGTTACATATGCTAACTAGTACACCATTAACCAACTTTTTAACCAATTTAATAGGTTAATATACTCACGGATTGGAGTTCCCGAATGCGGCAAGCGCCAATATAAGCACTGTTCCTATCAACATGGTTGGACCGTCACTGAGTCTCTGTATTGTGATACAATCATATTTATAGATGACAATTTATAAACATCTACATATATCGAGCCCGCCATTTTGAATCGTTCATTTTGTTTTTTTTTTTAACTTTTGTATTTGACAGACGGGGTTTTTGTTTTATCCTACTAATATTATAAATGCGAAAGTAACTATGTCTGTCTGTCTGTCTGTTACGCTTTCACGCCTAAACCACTGAACCGATTTTGTTGAAATTTGGTATGAAGATAGATCTGAACTTGGGAAAGGATATACGCTACTTTTTACCGCGATAACAGACATACACGCGGGCGGAGGCCTCACGAAAATGAGATTAAATAAAACATAACTTCCTTTTTTAATGAAATTTTATTAAAATTTAGATAACGGTGATTCTGCATTGGTATTCAAGTGGAAGATGCCAGAGCTCCTGCAAAAAATATAATTAAAATATTAATTCACTGTTCACCTTTAAAACAATACGTGTAGAGAAGGCCCCTCAAATAAAAATAATTTTAATGATTTTATTTTAGCACTTAATCGCTGTGACCGTAACCGTTTTGACGGTAAGTCGAGAACGGACACACGGACGAATATGACGAATCAATAAGGGTTCAGAGTCAAGAACTACAGATCTCTAAAATGATAAAGTTTGTGAGGTTTTTGAGGTTAACCTCGGCATTTACTGAACTGATTTTAAAAATTATTTTAACAGTAGGCTGCCATATAAAGGCGAAAAATAATAATAAAGTAAAAATGAGTGTGAAACTCATAAACATATAAACAGAAGGCCAACCAAAAAATGACAGCATCCATTTTGTCGTATATCGTTGCTGGGTTTGAGATCGTGGGCCCAATGATGCACAAGCATCACACTAGGCCACCACAGTGTGGGTCACGATACTGCATTGTCTGTGGTCACAATGAGGATGGTGACCCTACTCTTGGAGTCTATTCATCAGGTATAATAAAATCACTTTCATCGACAGCCTTCAACAGTCCACTGCTGGACATAGGCCTCTCCTTAGAAAGGAGGTTTTGGGCTACTATACCACGCTGGCCAGACGGGTTGGTATAGGCTTGGTTTCAAGTTTTCCTTCTCTTAGCATTGATTTTGTCTTGCGTAGTTTATCCCTTAGTCGCCTTTTACGACACCCGAGGGATGAATAGGGGTAGTGACACTCTGTATTCTTAATCCGTCACCACACGGATATCTTAATCCGTCACCACACGTTAAAAAGTATTCTTACCCAGTTTTAGGCTTAGTGCCACCCATCTTCAAGGTATCAGGACCTTGGCATCTGCCAAGAAGAGCTGACCCGAGATCATCACAACCGGTGCCGGTAAAACCACCATAACGAAGAGACTCAGCCATAAAAAATATGCACCTGGATATGGAGTAAGGAAGTTAGTAAGGTGATAACAAAAATATACACAGCGCCATCCATAATAGATTCATCAATGGATCGGTTCGACCAGGGCAGTAGTACCCTAACACAGAACATGCTAATAATGGCAGCATTCTTGCTGTAGTATTTCGTTGGTGAGTGTGAGATCGGATGTAATGTAATGTAACGGTTTGACAGCTCGTTTCTGGTGAGAGTCACCAAAATTTGGAACGACCTGCCTGGGTCTATTTTTCCTGATAGGTTAAACTCCGGAGCCTTTAAGAGTAGAGTGAACAGGTTTCTTTTGGATGGGCGTGTCCCACCTTCGTCTTCATCTACACTTTCCATCAGGTGAGATGGAAGACAAACGCCTATTCCATTTCAACTAAAAAAAAAAATTATGTATGTTTTTAACTGGCAACACCTTCGCCATTTGTGACGCTCTCTCTCTGCAATAAACGCTGCTTGAAGGCACACGTATTTTCATTGTCTCTACGCTTAAGAGGTATGTCACCGGATAACCAGGCTTCCAGAGGTCGAGGAAATGATGTAAAATTATCTGGTATAGGTCACCATGCTGCATTGCCTACCCTCACAATGCAGATGGTGATCCCTACTCCTGGACTCACTCACTACTCACTTTGGTAGGATTGAATATATAAAAAAAACACTACCGAAGAAACACTGAACCACGGAGTTAACTACTAATAGTGAGTCGCGATATAGAAATTTCTCGCGACGATAAATAATAATCAAATAATAAATAAATATTTCGGACATTTTACAGACAACATCATCTAGTCCCAAACTAAGCAGAGCTTGTAGTATGGGTACTAAACAACTGATATAAATACATAAACATACTTTTTTTATGCAAGTTCATACATATTATATTACATATATAGTACATAGTACATAATAGACATAGAAAACACCCAGACTCCAAAACAAATATTTGTGGATCACACAAATATTTTGTCCGATCGGGAATCGAACCCGAGACCTCTTGATCAGCAGCCGCATACGCTAACCACTAGACAAACAAGGCAGTCTGTACAACTATATATACAACATCCCGACATCAAGCGTTGGGCAGTGGCCCTCCAGGCATGATCATCTCGCTTGGTCAAGGTCCTCCCTTTGTTTTAGAGGGACTTGATACCTGTTTCCTCTTCACTAGCATTGGATTGGAGACATTTAACACAGCAGTCGCATTGGTACACTACCTCTGCACCATAGAGGAATTCGAAGTTGAAAATATTCCTAACTAGCTTTTGCGCGGGGCTCCACCAGCGTGTATATCGGCAATCGTGGTAAAAAGTAGCCTATGTCCTTTTCCAGGGTTCCAACTATCTCTATACCAAAATTCATCAAAATCGTTTCAGCGGTTTAGGCGAGAAAACGTAACAGACAGACAGAGTTACCTTCGCATTTGTAATATTAATAGTGATGAGTGGTCTTTTGAAGGAAACAAATATTATTAGTACTACTTACTTGTGATGATCACAACTCCTGTCACTGCAACCAGGCATTTCCCTCCCTCCATTAGGGTAGAAGTCTACGTGACCATGTGGCAGCAGTACTCCTGAGAGGCCCACGTCGGTGTGGATAATCTCCGTGTAAAGAGAGACGTCCTTGCTAATGGCCTGCTTGTGGGTGATCCAGCCTGGCAGTGCTGGGTCCAAACCTGGAGAAAAGAAAAATACAAGAATATTATACGATTCTTTTTTAAATCAACAACCCATTATATTCCACTGTTGGTTTCAGGTCACCTCTCAGGAAAGGGTTAAGGCCATACATATATAGTCCGTGTGGTGACGGACTAAGAATACAAGTGTCACCACCCCTATTCATTCCATGGGTGTCGTAAGAGGCGACTAAAGGAACAAAATAAGCAGCTAACATCACTGCCATGAGAAGGAAAACTTGAAACAAACCCTATACCAACCCGTCTGGCCAGCGTGGTATAGTAGGCCAAAACCTCCTTTCAAAGGAGAGGCCTATGTCCAGCAGTGGACTGTTAAATTCTGTTGACGATGATATATAGCCAAGTGACCTTAGGTGAATGAAAACAATCACCGAGGTTAAGCAACGACGGCGCGGTCATATGTAAATGGGTGACCGTTTCGGAGGTCACGTTAAGCAGTCGGTCATGGTTGTTATTATAATATAACAGTCGTGAAGCTTGGTTGGAAATTTTAGGGTGGCTTAAAACATCCAACGGCAAAATAATGTAGCTACAACATGTCTTGCCACTCTTCAACCAGCACTCGGCCAACGTATGGCCTTTACCCTCTCCTGTGAGGAGACCAGAGCACAGAAGTGGAATGTCACTACTCTTGGATTCTACTCATGCTTTCCATCAGGCAGAGTAGACACTTTGGGAGGCTCATTTTTAAAAAAACTAGCTGCGCCTCGAGTTGTTACCCGCGTATATCATTATGGTTGCTATGCAAGTGTGTTATGCATAGCAACCTGTGAAGTTTTGACAGGAGATAAACAGTGATACATTTCGCCCGTGTATCTCGATTATTGCAGTAAAAAGTAGCATACGTGTTATTCTGATATATAAGCTATATTACTGTAAAGTTTCAACCAAATCCGTTTTTGCGTGGAAGAGCAACAAACATACACACATACTCACAAACTTTCAAGTTTATAATATTAGTAGGATAATATTAGTAGGATTAGTAGGATACAATCTTTTCAACTTTCCCCATACGATCGAATCGATCAGTCATAATTGACAGAAACATTGATGGCAATAAGCCTGATATGATGATAGACTGATTGTAACGTCACATAATTATTATTGATATCGACATAAGTACTCGATATAAGCGTGAAACGTAAAACGATAAAAAATAATTACAAGTGTTGTTTTTTTACAATATTAATATTGACTGTCTCAGCTGATCCTACTAATATGTTGAAAGTTTGTGAGTATGTATGTATGTTTCACGCAAAAACTAATGAATAGATTTTGATGAAACTTCACAATAATGTAGCTTACATATCGGAATAGCACATGGGCTACTATTTACCGCCATGACGGACCTACACGCAGGTGGAGCCGCGGGCAAAAGCAAAAGATTGTATAAAATAAAAATCCATTAAATTCTCTTCCATAGCAGTCCTCCATCGCTTACATCTTGGAGAGTGTTCTGAAGAGTTGTTCCAACTGGTCCCCCCTTCCCCTTTCCCTTTCCTATACAGGACAACACGTGCTGGTCTCGGAAGCCAGCGCTTCAGAGTGGTTGACATACGCTCTCGAAATAAACGGTTCGGCTCTTCCTTTCTGTGCCGAGCAGTTAAAACCTGGAACTCTCTACCAGCACATGTGTTTCCTTCCTTCTATGACCCCGGGTCCTTCAAGCGGGGCGTGAAAAAGCATCTTACTAGGCCGCCATAGTGTGGGTCACCGTGCTGCAATGTCCGTTGTGGCAGTGAGGATGGTGGCCTCCACTTCTGGGTTCTGTTTATGCTTTCCATCAGGCAGGGCAGAGTCATTTTGGTTGATATAAAAAAAAAAAACTTACCAGTGAGGTAAGGGACCTTTCCATCCAGATATCTTCCAACAATACCAGCGAGGTGGGCTCCAAGACTGTGGCCAATGAGGTGATAATTGTTGACATCACCTCCAGATACGTTCAGGAGCCACTTGACGAATTTACCAACATGGTCAGCTATAAAGAACAGAAATGGAATTAGACCACAGAAAATATGTTTCAAAAGGTCTAGGATAAAAAAATAGATGTAAGATTCAGACTATTCGATTGAAGTGAAACTTAAGTAAGCTATGAAAGGCAATTAAAATTAACATTCGAAACGAGACAGTTATCTCTTTCTTTCTATCTTCATTAACCTATATCTCGCTCTTAACGTCCGTTCGCCTCCCGATCACACTTTTCGTAACACTAGCGTCACGCATTTACCAGCTTACTCCTCAAGTCAAGGGTGCGTAAATAAGTTTTACTTCAAGAAGTGTGTTTCAACTCTGACCTACAACTACAGTTTACGTCACAAGCGCGCTAAATAGATGACTATTTTGGATGCACTTTTATACGTTGAGCATTTATACTACGTTGATAGAAATATAAACATTTATAAATATTTCGGACCACTTACACACATTGTCATCTAGAGCTTGTATTATGGGTACTAGAACTACCAGGATAACAGTTTTGCAAAGAGAAGTAGGAGTTGAAACAAACAGTTTAGTTAGTAGTAAGGGGGAATCGTCCAACATTATAAACTTATTATTGCTGTAGTGAATGGTTAAGAATACAAAGCGTTATCGCCCTTATTTGCGCCATTTGTATGAAGGCAACTAAAGGAGCTAACTACCAGGATAACAGCCCTGCAAAGAGAAGGAAATCTTGAAATAATCCGTTTGGCTAGAAAGGGGTAATCATCCAATTTTATAAACTTACTAGCTGACCTCGCAGACTTCGTACTGCGTCAATCGATAAATAGAAGACCTAAACTTTTGTATAAAATAAACTTGAAACACAAAAGGAATCCATAATTAATAAAAAAATGCAATTTAATTTTGTATATTCACCTTTTAAACCTTCTCTGGACTTCCGCAAATAGCTCAAGACTAAAATTAGCCAAATCGGTCCAGCCGTTCTCGAGTTTTAGCGAGACTAACGAATAGCAAATAATTTTTATTTATATAGAAGATAGAAGATTATCACTGTGGTGACGGGTTAAGAATACAGAGTGTCACCACTCCACTCCACTCAATGATTAAGGAAGCAAAGTACCAGGACCACAGGACTGTGAAGAGAAGGATAACTTGACACAAACCCTATACCATCTTTAGTGGCTAACACAGTATAGTAAGACAAAACCACAACCTTTTAAAGAGAGGCGTATGTCCGGAAGGGGACTCTTAACGGTTGCCAATTTGATATTTACCTGATTTGATGACATTGTTCAATGCAATCAAGTAATTAGGAGCAGCTCCTTCGCTCCAGTCTACCATGATCACGTTGACATCCTCAGCATCCAGGTAAGCTGAAATGAGAATACATGTTTGATACTCGCAACGAAAAAATTGGTTAACATGAGTCAACCCATTATCGTTTTCTGTGAGTCAACCTATATAATGTGCAAAGTTTGTGTGTGTTTGTTTCTCACTTATTCAGTCAAGCATAAACATACAAGCACACACACGCACGTACACGCCCACCTACACGTACACACGCATACGTATCTGCAGACACACACACACACATACACACACACTCACACACACACACACACACACGCATATCCACACAAACGTACACTTTCATGTATGTTTGTAAAGTTCTGTCATAATCTGTCATAATCTTGGAAAAGTCCTACAGGGACTTTTCCAAGGCTTTTGATAATGAGGATGATGATTAGGGGTTTTTTCTTATAAAATACCAACTTACCACTGATCAGTTGTACATTGAAGTCTGAACTTGGAGTGTTCAGCCATCCGTGAGTGAGCACTACCGTCTTCTTGTTTACATCGTAGTTGGAACTCTGGAGGGCTGCAACAGATCCTGATGGGATCTCTTGACCAGAGCGGTTACTCCTGTTGGAGATGTGATATTTAATGAAATTTACTTGTTGCAATTGCCCGAGTTTATATCAGGGGAAGCTCAACTAATAGGTAGAAGAGCCAAGCTGATTGCCGCACAAATGGGGCGGTTCGACCCTTGCAGTACTACCCTCACACAGAAGACCAGTACTGCTGAAATCACAGTAGCTCTACTACCTTGAAAGACGTAATGTGAAAATATGATAATACCTGGTAAAAAGAACATATCGGTTGCTCTCCTCAGGATTATATCTCTCAATCTGTAGCAGATCACTGAGCTTCAACCAGAGATCCACCAGCTGAAGTCCGTTAGGTCCTGACACGTACTGGAACCGGGGACCATTCTCATCTAGCTTGGCTATCACAGGGTCTTCTACAGCGAGTACTGTAAGAGCAAAGATTAGCGTTTAACATTCATCATCATCAGCCTATCGTAGTCCATTGCTGGACATAGGCCTTTCCTATTGCATACCACTCTGATCGACTTTCCAGCTTGTGTGGTTTTCGGATCCACCTTCTTCCAGCCATCCTGCAGTTCGTTCGATTGGTTGAACTACTGGTCCGATTTAGAAAATTCTCTTAGCGTTAGATAGCCCATTTATCGAGGAAGGCTATAAGCTATATAACATTACTCTAAGACCAATAGGAGCGGAGCACCAATGAAGAATGTTATAAAATTGGGTGTTTTTAGGGTTCCGTTGCTTAATGACAAAAAACGGAACCCGTATAGATTCGTCATGTCTGTCTGTACGTCCGTCCGTATGGCACAGCCACTTTTTTTCAGAAACCATAAGAGCTATACTCTTGAAACTTGGTAAGTAGATGTAATCTGTGAACCGCATCCAGATTTTCACACAAAAATGAAAAAAAAACAACACGTTTTGGGGGTCCCCATACTTGGAACTGAAACTCAAAAAAATTTTCTTCATCAAACCCATACGTGTCTCTATGGATAGGTCTTCTAAAATGATGTTGAGGTTTCTAATATCATTTTTTTCTAAACTGAATAGTTTGCGCGAGAGACACTTCCAAAGTGGAAAAATGTGCCCCCCCCCCCTGTGTTACTACACTAGCATGTAAACTACCACCGAAAATTGGTTTGAACGAGATCTAATAAGTAGTTTTTTTTTAATACGTCATAAATCGTAAACCGCAATTTACCTTTCATTGAATCAATACCTACACTATTATAAGAACTTATAAATTATGTTACTTGCTGCTACGGAACCCTTCATGGGTGAGTCCGACTTGCACTTGGCAGCTTTTTTGACTCTTCAGAGTTGCCCTTGGATTCGCTGCGCCAACGGTTAAAGTTTTGCAAAAATCATTTACGACTGTTTCAATTTCAATGCAGGACGGCATATACTTATCTCTTAAGGTAGGGTCACTATAACTTTTTTTGTGGTGACGGATTAAGAATACAGAGTGTCACCACCCCTATTCATCCCGCGGGTGCCGTAAAAGGCGACTAAGGGATAAACTACGCAAGATAACATCAATGTAAAGAGAAGGAAAACTTGTAAGCAACCCTATACCAATCCGTCTGGCCAGTGTGGTATAGTAGGCCAAAACCTCCTTCTTCCTTGGGGTCGGCTACTAGTTCAACCGGTTTTACCTGAATTTCAGTTTTTTCACGGAGCGACTAGCATCGGACCTCCGCAACCCTAAGGGAGAACTGAAATTCGAAGATTGAACTAGTTGTCAGTATATTTGAGGGCACTGACTTCCCAATAACGATTGACATAGATGTTCATGACAACCGGGACCGACGGCTTTACGTGCTCTCCAAGGCACGGGCGTGAATCACCGCCAAATTTCCAAAGAAATTCCCAAAAACACTTTTTGGCCCGACCCGGGATTTGAACCCGAGACCCGTTGATTAGCAGTCGCATACGCTAACCACTAGACCAACGAGGCAGTCAGACTGTGGACAACAAGTGACAATTACAAATAAATGGGCTTTTACAAAATGCCGAACAAAATACTCACCGACCAAATAAAAAACAAACAAATACATTTCTCAAGAGAACATTATTATTCGGAATATTCATACAGATACAGAAGTCTGGGGAAACGATGAGAAATCATTCAAACTACACATTGAATTTATTTTACACGTGTAGTAGTGAATGGCGATAATAGTTGAGTGTGCGAATATTATCGCAACTTATAACCGATTTACAAGACTGATATGTAGCAATATGATGGATTGAAATATAATTGCTTTGTTGTAGTACACTGTGTATAGAAAAAATAGATGAGGGCAATCTTTAATGGGCACGCCATTATTGTGGCGTAAGGTCCGTTATGGAGGATTGGATCGAGAGGCAGACTTCGGAGATTACATGTGTCAAATCCGAAAGGAGTCAACTCCTCTCACTGCGGAGACCGGGCCGTGATTACGGCGCTCCTCACGCTGCTAGAATATCCATCGTGGGACGAACTGAGACGTGTCTTCGTGGCGGCTGTCTGGGTCGGGATTCTCTAGCTTTGTAACAAGATTGCTACTATGATACGGAGCGAGAACGCGTTGAACTCCATCCCCTTCTACGAGCAAGTTATGCTTGCGAAGGGGATGTCGGAGCGGGGTCAAGATAGGCTTAGTACTCTCTCGATCAGGTCAGGTACCGCAGATGACTCGGGCGTTGGAGATCGTTAAATGGTCTCCGTTCTCCATCAGCGCAAACCTGAGGGTGACCAGTGAGGCATATTTTTGTCTCTGTTGACGACAGTAAGGGAACATGGGGGTTCCCACGTAGGAGAGAGCCATTTAGACCACAAGCTTAGGTGGCTTGAGGTACGTCGGGGCTCTAAGGACTTCCTTTTGAGGATATATATCTCATTCCTCGACTTATAGTACCCGAGACGGCGTGTGATTTAAGTGGGTTCGAGTTTGACATGGCCACCAACTAGTGATTTCCGCACAGACAAAAAAATTGTAATAAAAATAAAGTAAATGGAATATAAATATTTTATAAATATTTTGGACATCTTACACACAACATCATTTAGTAACAAAGTAAGCAGAGCTTGTGTTATGGGTACTAAACAACTGATATAAATACATAAACATACTTTTTTTTCTAAATACATACATATTATACATAGAAAAACACCCAGACTCCGAAACGAATATTTGTGGATCACACAAATATTTGGTCTGACCCGGGAATCGAACCCGAGAACTCTGGATCAGCAGCCGCATACGCTAACCACTAGACCAACAAGGCAGTCAAAGGAATGGTGTTGAAGTGGAATTATATGCTTAGAGAGTTCTCGTGATTCGTAGGTCACATTAAGCAGTCAGTCCCGGTTGTTGACATAAGATACAAATCGCGAAGCTTAGTTGGAGGCCTTCGAAAACATTGAATGGCAAGATTTACATAGCCACAACGTGTCTTGCTAGTCCCCAACCCGCACTTGGCCAGCGTGGGGACGTATGGCCTTAAGGTATAAAGATAAATTGCCGATCTTAGATTTGATTTTTACACCCGAAAATAATCCACAAATGATCTGTTTTTATATATTTATATATATTACATTATATTTGAAAGGGGCTGGTCTGAGTGAAAACATTAAATTGTAATATTTTATTGATAGAAAATAATCACAAAGTTACGTCTAATTTTCCACTAAAATCAATTTATTATCATAAATATGTATATTACTGTGTCAATATTTTAATACATTGCATAAAAATATATTACCAAGGGACTCTATTAGTGTTTAAAAAAAAAGTACAATTTACGAGTAATTACAATAAAATTAATTCGGCGCTTACTACATTCTTATTCCGTGCAGAACGCTCCCTTTCTATCGCACCTGACCCGAGGTAACGGGCATGTTTTGTTTCATCAATCAGCGAGCGGGAGGTGTGAAGTGCGCGTGTGAAATCTGATATTTTTTTAGGTTTATGCGCGCTCTTAGCCCTCTCTTGAGAGAGGCCCGAGTTCAGCAGTGGGACATTCGGGCCCTCTAGTTCACATAATAAAAGTAAGAGATTAAGTACCTGCAACAGCAGCTATTGCCAGCCCCAAAATAATAACCACAGCTTTCATATTGATCGGACGCAGCAGAACTGACTACACTAATCACTACTTAAGACTTTAATATATACCTAACTCTATTCTTTATCGAAGATTATAATGTGATTAAAATATCAGATTAAAGCGATTATATGAATTAAAAAACATTATGATAAAATGGTATTATTAACACTTAAAACCATTGGCAAAAATCCAGAGTTTAGTTAACATTATTTTTGCGTTTAGGTAATTTAATTACCAAGAATTTGGCTTGGGTCGACGAATATATATGTACATAGAATGTAGGTGAATGTGATAGATGATATTTATTGGTTAACTGGCTGAGTCCTTTGGTGTTGTTCGTGGTTATTTTTATAAGCCGCTGGTAACGGAGCGGAGCGAATCTCTGCGACGACGTCCGCGTGTGCTGTACTTCGCCTAAAGGCAGGCGAGCGCTGCGAGGAGTCCAAATGTCGTAATAACAGAAGTTTCTGGACATCTCAAACCTCAAGCGCTGAGTGGCACACCGTGTGGTTTTAGTCGGTCTGATTCTGACACACTACCTCGCCACAAACCCCGCTGGGGTGACGGCCCGTGAGTTTTGCACATGTAAGAAAAGGACGTCTACGGGTCAGGTGGAGTCATGATTTCCGCAAGATGGCTGAATTATAGATTGAAGCCCAGGTTCATCAGCATTTCGAGAGGCTTATGTGTAGCTGTGGACTGCGATAGGCTGATGATGAAGAAGGTTGAAATAGGTTGAAATTACAATGGGCTGGTCACAAATGTCGTTAACTTCATTATCTATGTTTAGCATCTGGGCGACCGAGCTAAGCTCGGTTACTACTATTTATTGTTTGACAACGACATCTATTCTCTCCGTCCGTGTGGTGACGGAATAAGAATACAAAGTGTCACCACCCCTATTCATTCCATGGGTGTCGTAAGAGGCGACTGAAGGAACAAAATAAGCAGCTAACATCACTGCCAAGAGAAGGAAAACTTGAAACAAACCCTTTACCAACCCGTCTGGCCAGCGTGGTATAGTAGGCCAAAACCTCCTTTTAAAGAAGAGGCCTATGTCCAGCAGTGGACTGTGAAAGACTGTTGATGATGATGATGATGACAAGCTATTCTCTCAAGTAGCTGTAGTGTTGCTGTGTTGGAGAACCCAACCACCAACCAGCTGAGTGTTACTTAAAGAGCAGTATAGATGTCGCAAGCGATGCTAAGAGTAACGCGAAAAAATCTTCGCGTTTTCATATTTTTTAATAAGACTAATCTAGATCGAATTTTCACCCTGAAAACCCTCAAATTTTAATTACAGCGAAATGTTTAATTTCAGCGAAATCGTTAGAGCCGTTTCCAAGATTACAATTTTAAATATAAATATATATTTACAAGAATTGCTCATTTAAAAGACGTTAGATAGATTAGATAGATAGATTTAAAAAATCTTTTAAAGTATTAGTCTTTAAAACCATCAATCAGGTTTGAATAATTATTTTTGTATTAGATAAAGTATTATTTTTTCTTCTATCTATCTATCTATATATATAAAAATGAATTGCTGTTCGTTAGTCTCGCTAAAACTCGAGAACGGCTAGACCGATTTGGCTAAATTTGGTCTTGAATTATTTGTGGAAATCTAGGTTTAAAAGGTGAATAAATAAAAATGTTTTTTTTTTATTAATCATGGATTCCTTTTGTTTGTTTGAAGTTTATTTTATACAAAAGTTTAGGTCTTCTATTTATCGATTGAGGTATTACGAAGTCTGCCGGGTCAGCTAGTTTAAGATATAAATAATACTAGTAAATAATCATCAATCATCGACAACCCATAACGTCCCACGGCTGGGCTTGAGTCTTCTTTCAGGAGAGGGTTAAGGCCATACCTCCCCACACTGGCCGAGTGTGACTAGGGGACTAGCAAGACATGTTATGTCTACGTAAACTTATCGTTGAATGTTTTTAAACCGCCCGTAGGACTCCAAATATCATTCACGACTGCTATCTTATGATAACAACCGGGACCAACTGCTTAACGTATCCTCCGAACCACGGAAAGGCTTATAGCATATCATGCCACAAACGGTCACCCATCTAGATCTGACCGCGCCATCGTTGCTTACCCTAGATGATTGCTCACCTAAGGCTACTTGGCTATGAAGCGCTTCAATAAATACATATTTTCTATTAAACGTCACAGTACACTGTTCAGACTTAGAACTTATCACTAAAGTATTAGAACCAGGCTGATTTCGGCTCAAGGTATTAGATAAACCACACTGATTTCAGCACGAACGGGTCGGCTTTACCAACCGACCTGAACTGACAGCATTCGTGGTGTCGTCTTTGTTGGTGAGTGTAAAACGGGAGGCTCATAGTCCAGAAGCATATTTGTAGGTCGCCATAGTGCCCATGCTCCAATATTTTTTTATTTACGGCAAAACCGTAAACCTGCTTACATTTCCTTCGTGATTAGTGAATAGCACATACCATACACACACCCCACACACACACACACACACACACACACACACACACACACACACACACACACACACACACACACACACACACACACACACACACACACACACACACACACACACACACACACACACACACACACACACACACACACACACACACACACACACACACACACACACACACACACACACACACACACACACACACACACACACACACACACACACACACACACACACACACACGCGCGCCAAAAGTTATGTGTAAATAAACTGCTTTTATTTATTTTCTTTTATCATCACGCACTTTAGGCGGACTTAATGCCTAAGGCATTCTTTACCAGTCAACCATTGGGTGATGCAGAGAAAAATGTCTGTCCATCACCAGGCTGTATATCATGAGCCGTGATAGTAAGACATTCGAAATTGTCACAGATGATATATTTCTGTTGCCGATAGTAGTCCATGTGACGAACTTTAAAGGAAAACTATAACGCCCTAGATCACACTGTTATTTTAAAAGTTACAGAAGCCTAGCTTGAAAAGGAAAACTTGGGAAAATACACATACAGCGCAAGCAAATAACATACAACAGCGCCATCTACCGAAGAAACATTGAACTACGAAGAAAACACGTAACAATCTTTAAGGAGTAACTACTAATCCTGAATCGCGAAAGAGACATTCGCGACTCAGGATTAGCCGATTAGCATAAATAGAACGTCAACTGTTCGGCAGTGGCCCACCAGGCATGATCATCTCGCCTGGTCGGAGGATCCTCCCTTTGTGATGGAGGAACACGATACCCGTTTCTCGTCATAATTAAACATAACAATTATATATCACATCACATCATCCGTGTGGTGACGGATTAAGAATACAAATGTCACCACCCCTATTCATTCCATGGGTGTCGTAAGAGGCGACTAAAGGAACAAAATAAGCAGCTAACATCACTCCCAAGAGAAGGAAAACTTGAAACCAATCCTATACCAACCCGTCTGGCCAGCGTGGTATAATAGGCCAAAACTTCCTTTCAAAGGAGAGGCCTATGTCCAGCAGTGGACTGTTAAAGGCTGTTGATGATGATGATAATAAATTATATATTGAACACGATTAAAAATCTACGTGTCATTATGGATGACTATGGAACCCTATTCTGTGCGTGACTGACATGAACTTGGCCGATTTAGCTTGATATTGATAACGGCATCAGTAGACTCTTGATATGTTTTTTAAATATTTTTATGCCTACCTTTATCAATTATTTAATTAATTAATGTCTCAATCTACGAGCGATCAATAATTATTTAATTAAATCGGCTTATATTAGTGTCATTTCTCAGTCAGTCGTCTGCCAACTCAATATCACTACTTTTACACACGCTGTTATGTTTTTGTATGTTATGTTACTAGCTTTCGCCCGCGACTCCGCTCGCGTGTATCACGATTATTGCTGTTAAAAGTAGCGTATGTGTTATTCTGATCATCATCTTCCGAGCCTTTATTCCCAAGTTTATTTGGGGTCGGCTACTAGTTCAACCGGTTTTACCTGAATTTCAGTTTTTCCACGGAGCGACTGGCATCGGACCTCCGCAACCCTAAGGGAGAACTGAAATTCGAAGATTGAACTAGTTGTCAGTATATTTGAGGGCACTGACTATGTGTTATTCTGATATATCCTACTAATATTATAAACGCGAAAGTTAGAGAGTATGTATGTATGTTTGTTGCTCTTTCACGCAAAAAGTACTAAAGAGATTTGGATGAAACTTTACAGTAATATAGCTTATATATCAGAATAACACATAGGCTACTTTTTACTGCAATAATTGCGAAAGCTGTTAAGCTTTATTACTGTAAAGTTTCATCCAAATCCGTTCAGTAGTAGTTTCACGCGAAAGAGCAACAAACAAACATACATACTCACAAATTTTAGCGTTTTTAATATTAGTACGATTCACAAGTATATTACGTATTTTATCTGTACATCTATACAATCAATCATTCAATCAATCAAAAATGTCTGGGCTGGGCTGGGCTCGGATATCCTCTGAGGAGAATGTTAAGGACACAGTGCGGTTTGGGTACTGCCAAGACACGTTGTGGCATCTTAACTTCGGAGATTTTTAAGCCATGCGAAGTCCTCTATAGCGAACTTATTTCTTCCGGCTTGGGCCGTCGTAGGAGTCCACAATTATGGCGACTTATAGGTGGATATCGAATAACAATGATCGTGTATTCTATTGGAGTCATGTTTATTAATTAATTACTGTACTATTATTCTAACCTTACGTACTAAGGTCTGAACATGGTATCTCCTTGTTATGCTCTTACGGCTACGTTATATATTCTAAACCTATCGTTAAACTGCACAATAAACACGTCTAATATCAACAAGGAAATAACAGTCGGAATCCTACATGCTCGATAATCGGCACATATCTGAAATGTGCTGGTCCAGCATATCTATGTTTCATTTCCGTCTATTACTTTAACCAACATATAAAGCAGGAATAGCCTCCAACTAATCTTCATGACTGCTCTGCTATCTTATGATTATAACCGGAATCGACTGCTTTACGTGACCTTTGAATCACGGTCTGAGGTACCTCCGATAACCAGGTTTTTAATTTCTGAGAAACATCTGGTTCCCCGGCCACGAGAACCTGAGGTGGCGTGCGGTTTTAGTTGATTTGAGTCCAACACAGCTACCAGTAGGTGGCGTAGCGACTTCCATATAAAATTCAACAAAAACATACAACGTCATCTACCGAATAAATATTGAACCACGGAGTAAATAAGGGCCTGTCCACATCTCCACGTCGTCAACGTGGGACGGTGCGGTATCGTAGCACGCCGCGGCGCGTTGTCGCGACGTGCTAGTGCACGGTACGGCAACGGCGGCATGTAACGGCGCGTTGACGTCGCGTGGCCCATGCGCTCCCTCATTTAATGTTTTAATGTGCTTGTCCCAAAGCACTGGAAGTTCTTCAACAAGTGAAGTCAATAAATCACAATATATGTTCTCCGACAATATTTATTCACAACTAATCGCTAAATACACTAAAACATTAACTGAGCGAGCACAAAATCCACGCAACGTCAACGTGCCGTTCTACGGTAGGGTCTACGAGAAGAACCACAAGTAGTAGCCGTTCCACGGTGACGTTGCCGTACCGTGCACTAGCACATCGCGGCGACGCGCCGTGCTACGACACCGCACCGTTCCACGTTGACGACGTCGTGACGTAGAGATGTGGACAGGCCCTAATCCGGAATCGCGATATAGAAATTCACGCGCCTTTAGTATATACACAAAGGTTAGGCCTTGGTCCGCCAGGCACGATCACCCCCCCTGGTCGGAAGATCCTCCCTTTGTGTAGGAGGAACACGTCACTTCCACACGAGAGGATTTCCGCACAAGCAAACAAAGAAGGTGATAAAAAATAAATTAAGAACTGAGAACATGATATCGGCCTAGCCCGCCCATTTGTGCATAGTGCCATATATTTAGATTTAACAAAAGCCTTTAATCCCATGTCAAGTTCGACATTAATCACCTATAAATGTTGTGTTGCACATTATGTTACTAGCTGATTCCTGCAGTGTTACTCGTAATCATTGTTGTGAATCGCTAGTAAGGACGCAGAGCGAGGAGAAAATTTTATAAAAATAAATAAATATTTCGGACATCTGACAAACAACATCATCTAGTCCCAAGATAAGGAGAGCTTGTGTTATGGGTACTAGACAACTGATATAAATACATAAACATACTTTTTTTTTTAAAATACATACATATTATACCTAGAAAACACCCAGACTCCAAAACAAATATTTGTGAATCACAAAAATAATATTTGGTCCGACCCGGAAATCGAACCCGAGACCTCTTGATCAGCAGCCATATACGCCAACCACTAGTCCAACGAGGCAGTCAAATCAGTAAAGTTACTCTTAAGTATCAGCTTTCTACCAGTAAAAGTCCCTTCAAAATCATTGTAGGTACCTGTTCCAGAGATTCATATGAAAATATAGAGGTACTTCCATCAAAAATGCATTTTTTTAATTTTTTCTCTGTCCGTCCATCTGTCTGTCTGATTGTTCCGGGTAATATCTGGAACAGCTGGGTCGATTTTGACGGGACTCACTGGAAGAAAGCCGTGTGGTGATGGACTAAGAATACAGAGTGTCACCACCCCTATTCATCCCGCGGGTGTCGCAAAAGGCGACTAACGGATAAACTACGCAAGACAACATCGATGCAAAGAGAAGGAAAACTTGAAACCAACCCTATACCAACTCGTCTGGCCAGCGTGGTATAGTAGGCCTATGTTCAGCAGTGGACTGTTAAAGAGTGTTGATGATGATTTGATGGTATTAAAGGCGCTGATGCAAAATCGGAGTTGGTACAGACATCTCAAGAAATTTTAAAAAATATATAAAAAAATGAAACACGTAACTTTTAAATATTCTTTTTAATTTACTTACACACTGACTTCTATAATTAAGTTTGTATGTATTGCACAATCAGCACCAATTTAATAAAAAAAAGTCTTGTGGCACTCGGGGATTGCCGCGGTAAAGCTATTGCATAGCATTTTTTTTATCAACTTATTTATTTATTTATATAAGTACTACCACATCTTACATATTATACTTATACTAGCCTGTGGGTTGTTTCTGATATACATGACAATTACGGTGTACATAGCATTTACCATAACAAAAGCGATCTACTCAAAAATAATCAACTTTTACATAATTCACCACTAATATCTTTATATTTATATCCTATTCACTTACTTATAATACCTTTAAATACAGCTAAAATTTGTTTGGCCATGTAATATTTCGTAATTTCTGTTTTAAATACATAATTATTTATCCGCTCATCAGTGAGTGTCCTAGATTGGGCTCCTATAAAATAATTTAAGTTTACAAAATAATACACACTGTCTTTTTACCAACATACATTCTAACAATATTATTGCCAAGCAATATAATCATCCTATTAACCGAAAGACAATGACAACTAAACAGGGAACATAGTAATATGAGCATATCTATGGATAAAAAAAAGAAAGGTGTCAATGGACACCCTGATGGAACGAAGTTGGTGTTTACTAGATAGACAGATAATTCTATCTAGTTCGGACACAGATATCCTAAAAACTTAGCTTAAATCAAATCAAATCAAATCAAACCATTTTATTTCAAGTAAACCATACAACGGCACTTTTGAAACGTCAAGTAGTCAGTCAGTAGTCAGTCGTGAAGCTAATCTTCTGTTCCAATTCGTAGATCCTATGGAGAAGAACAGACAAGAAACTCCATGGACACTCTTTTCCAACATAGTTTTTAAAATTTTTGGTTACATTGTTTGTGGCATTTTATTAAATGTGAGCACAATGTAACGATGCTGATATTTACACACTAAACTTTGGTTTGTTAAATCAAAAGTGTTAGACTGTACTTATGTGTTGTTTGCTTAATAAATTATTATTACTATTATATATTAAAAATGTTACTTTAGCAATTGTACATGACTGGCGGAAAGTATTTTTATTTTCATACTACACATAGCACACTACTTAAAATAAAACTGATGAACTGAATTTAGGTTCATTGTTCTAGTTTGTAACCATTATTGTAAATATATTAAGTGAAATAAATCTGTAAAAGATTTACTAATTTATGATATTTGTGTTAAATATTTTATTTAGTGACATCTAGTAAAGACCAACTTCGTTCAATCAGGGTGTCCATTGACACCTTTCTTTTTTATATTTATTTATTTAATTCTATCGGAGTTACAGACAGTTCTGTAGATGAATCACTCAGGTTATCAGGATTGATGCAAAATGCCCAAAATTGATCAGAGTGGTGTGCAATGAGAGCGGCCTATGTACAGCAATGGACAGCGATAGGCTGATGATGATGATGAGGCTGACGCTGAGGCAGACGCAGACGCAGTCGCTGACACTGTCGTTGTTGTTGTAGGGCTGTTAGCTTCCGTGCACTGTTAACTCAAGAGAAATAAAATACCCGCTTGATGTGAGTACAAAAATAAACATATTTGTTCGGAAGGTTATACACTACCAGAGAATCGCTGTCGCTGACGCTGTAGATGTCGCTGTCGCTGTCGCTGTCATTGTCGCTGTCGCTGACGCTACCGCTGTAGGTGTAGATGTCGATGTATCTGTAACTGTAGGTGGAGCTGTAGCTGAAGCTATAGCTTTAGCTGTAGCTTTAGCTGATACTGTCGCTGTCTGTGAAGCTGTCGCTGTCGCTGACGCTGTCGCTGTTGATGTCGCTGTTGCTTCCCCTGTCGCTGCCGCTGTCGCTGTCGCTGTCTCTGTTGATGTCGCTGTCGCTGACACTGTCGCTGTCGCTGTCTCTGTCGCTGTCGCTGTTGCTGTTGCTGTCGCTGTGGATGTCGCTGTTGCTGTCGCTGTCGCTGCCGCTGTCGCTGTTGCTGTCTCTGTTGATGTCGCTGTCGCTGTCGCTGTTGCTGTCGCTAACGGTGTCGCTGTCGCTACCGCTGTCGCTGTCGCTGTCGGTGTCGCCGTCGCCGTTTCCGTCGCTGTCATTGTTGTTGTCGTTGTTGTTGTTGTTATTATTAGGTCTGTGGCTGTTGATGTTGCTGTTGCTGTTGCTGTTGCTATTGCTGTTGTTGTGTATGTTGCTGTTGTGTTTGTTATTGTTGTGTTTGTTGTTTTTTTGTTTGTTGTTGTGTTTGTTGTTGTTATTGTTGTTGTTGTTAGGGTTGTTAGCTTCTGCGCACTGTTAACACAAGAGAAATTAAAAAACAGTTTGTTTATTTATGCAGTCGCAACTGCATAAATAAACATATTTGTTCGGAAGGTCATACTCTACTGGAGACTCTTAACATGTTGATCGCACACTTATCCGCGCCGAACGCGCCGAACGAACCGAAGTCAAGGAGGCTTCGCACACTTATCCGCGATCGATCGACCGCGCCGAAAGCATCGACCGCGTCGAAGAAATCATTTCAAGAAATAGTACTCGTGCGTTGCTCTGTCATACGCAACTGATATAATGCAGGCTCATCGATCGAGGCGCCGCATCATTCGCGCCGAATTTAATGACGTCATCCGAATTCGTCTAGGATTTCTGGGGTTCTTTCAGATGCGAACGATGCGATGCGGATAAGTGTGCGAGGTTTCACGAGATTTCATATAAAGAATTCTAAAATTCGTTTCGTTCGGCTCGTTCGACGCGTTCGCCTCTGATAAGTGTGCAATTACCTTTAACACCGCTATTCACCCGAAAGGTATAATCACCATCTATCGAGCGATACCTCATTAAAAAAAATAAACATTCGATTGAACAATGATGTTTAATTATTTTGGGACACTATGTGTAAATATCAGCATCGTTACATTGTCCTCACATTTTATAAAATCTCTAAAACAATGTAACCAAAAAATGTAAAAACTATGTTGGAAAAGAGTGCCCATGGAGTTTCTTGTCTGTTCTTCTCCATAAGATCTACGAATCGGAACAGACTATTAGCTTCACGACTGTCTACAGACTGACTACTTGACGTTTCAAAAGTGCCGTTGTATTGGTTTATTTGAAATAAAAATGGTTTGATTTGATGATGTAATTTTATCTGTGTAGATTATTATAGATACCAATATGTGACGTCATTTATCAATTAGTAAGTTTATTAAAACTTAATCAGTTGATTTTAATAAAACCTTTCCTCAAACCCACATTTACAGATTACAAAAAATAATAATAATATGACCAATTGCGTGTCAGGCCACGTATAAAGTAGGGTTCCTTAGTCATCCATAATGGTACCTATATTTAAAATCATGTCCAATAGATAATTGTTATGTTTACTTAATATTTGTTTATATTTGTACGAAGTTTTTCAAGTGAGTGCATTTTACAAGTTAGCCTATAACTCCTGAAATAAACAAGTTATCAAAACCGTTATAGTTTTCGCTGAAAGTTCAATGTATGAACTTTTTCTTATTTTTGCGGTGCCTCTCCACTACTGGAGGTTGACCGTCAGCTCCGCATATCTCTTCTTGTCTCTCGACAGACGAAACAATTCCTCTACGTTGGTGATACCGGTCCATTATCTAACGTTATGAATCCAAGATATTTTCCTTCTTCCGACGCGTCTTTTCGCCTCAATCTTTCCCATCATTATAGTCTGGAGAAGATCGTAACACTCATGTCTTAATACATGTCCCAAATAGGCTTCTTTTCTTCTCTTGATGTTTTTCAGTTCTTGGGATTTCTTGACACGCCGAAGTACTTATTCATTCCTGACTCTTTGAACCCAACTAATTTGAAGCATACGCCGGTAGAAATACATTTCTAGGGCCTCTGGTTTTAGGCGCACGTGCTCTTTAATCGTCCATGCCTCACAGCCATAGAATACAATTGGCCAGATGTAGCACTGAAGCAATGAGTACGATTGCTTCATCGACGTCGAGTTTTGTGTTACAGAGTACCTTTTTCATTTTATTGAAAGACGCACGAGCTATTTCAATCCGGGCCTTGATCTCATTTTCGGACTCCCATGCTTCATTGACCCATGCGCCTAGGTACCTGATGATGATGGTAGAGATGCTCCTGCAACTGTTATGTGAGGATCAAGGGTTTGGTTTCGCGATATAACCATGTATTTTTGTCTTTGATATGTTTATGGAAAGACCAGCCTGTAAACTGCTTTCGTTAACAGCATTCACTATTTTTGCAAGTCTTCTGGTTTGGAAGCAATAAGAGCCGTGTCATCAGCATACCTAAGGTTATTTATAACTTGGCCGTTTATTACGACACCCCACTCTTTATCCTCCAGAGCTTCAGACATTATAGCCTCCGAATCCGAAAATATGTTAAACAATAGCGGCGTCAATATGCAACCCTGTCTTACGCAGCGACATATAGCCACTTCATCAGATTCTTCTCCTTCCACTCTTACTATCCTTTTTTGATGTTAATACAGATTTTGTATGATTTGCAAATCCTTGCCATCAAGTTCGATGTCTATTAGATGTTACAAAAGTACCTCGTGACGAACACGATCAAAAGCTTTTTCATAATCAATTAAGCATATGAAAATGTCTGTTTGCATATCTCTGCATTTCTGTACAAGAACTTTTAATGCGAATAATGCTTCCCTTGTACCGATGCCTGATCTGAAGCCAAACTGATTTTCACTGAGTTATTCATGACATTTAACTGTAATCCTTTGATAAATTATAGAAAGGAACAACTTTAAAACGTGACTCACGAGGCTTATGGTTCAGTAATCGGAGCATTTTTTGGCAGTGGGTTTTTTCGGAAGAGTCTCAAAGGTACATAAAAGCCATTCTCTTGGTAGGTCGCCAGAACTATATATTTAACTAGCTGACCCCGCGAACTTCGTACCGCACAACTTTAAAATTCCAGAACTTGATCGCAGCGCCACCTACCGGGTCCAATTACGAATCTAAACCATTCCCAGATCCCCTTGAACACACACAAAAAATTTCATCAAAATCGGTCCAGTCGTTTGAGAGAAGTTCAGTGACATACACACTCACACAAGAAATATATATATATACTAGTTGACCCAGCGAACTTCGTACCGCCCAACTTTAAAATTCCAGAACTTGATCGCAGCGCCACCTACCGGGTTCAATTGCGAATCTAAACCATTCCCAGATCCCCTTGAACACACACAATTTTTTTTATCAAAATCGGTCCAGTCGTTTGAGAGAAGTTCAGTAACATACCCACTCACACAAGAATTATATATATAAAGATATCTATATCTATATCTAATTTATAAAATTCTCGTGTCACAGTTTTCGTGGCCATACTCCTCCGAAACGGCTTGACCGATTCTTATGAATTTTTTTTATGCTTATTCAGTAAGTCTGAGAATCGGCTAATATCTATTTTTCAAACCACTAAAACGCGAGCGGAGCCGCGGGCATCAGCTAGTCTAATATATAAAATTTTCGTGTCACAGTTTTCGTTGCCATACTCCTCCGAAACGGCTGGACCGATCTTTATGAAACTTTATATGCATATTCAGTAGGTCTGAGAATAGGCTAACATCTATTTTTCATACTCGTAGGACGCAAGCGATGCCGCGGGCATCAGCTAGTGTTATTATATAAATTGGTAAGAGAATCTACTAGATGTTCCTCATTGAGTTTTAGGATTTCTATCTGATGATCTATTATTATCTGGTCCAGGAGATTTTCCAGTTTTCCCCTGTTTCCATTCTTGAACATGTCTTCAATGTAAATTTTCCATGCCCTCTTTATTGATTCTACATCGGAGATGAGCTTTCCTTTGTCGTCAACAATTAGTGTTGTTTGGTCGTTTGAGTAGTCCAGTCATGTCTTTAATTTCTTTATGCAGGTTTAAGCTGTCAAATTTCCGAGATAGCTCATCCATACTTTGACATTTAGATTCATAGAATTTTGCACCCATTTCTCGAATTCTCCGCCGAACTTCTTTATTGATTTTCATGTATTGTTCGGGGTCCTTCTGTTTATGTAAACGGCGCTCATCCATAAGATCTAAGATGGTTTCTGTCATCAGTGCTTTCTGCTTCATAACTTGTTTAGGACCCAAAATGGTGTCGTTGATAGTTGAGACGGTTCTGTTAAGACTGTATAGTTTTTTCGACAGATGATGACTCTAAATTCTCTTGAGCCCATGCGTTTATCGCATAGTAAACTTTGGATCTTATTGATGGATTCTTAATCTTTCGTATGTCTGTCTTAAGTTGGTGGTTCGCGCCGCAACAGAGACAAGCGACCGAGACATGAGACCGAGACAGGAGACCGCGACCGTCACTTGACGTTAGGCAATGTATAAGCGCCAGTTCGCGAGCGAGACCGAGACAGGAGACAGAGACGCGAGACAGGAGACAGCGAGACGGTCGCCGCTCTGGGCAAGTAGTATCTCGTGTCTCACTCAAAAAGTACATGTTTTTAGTCTTCAAAATGAATACTTTTTTGAATAGGACTATGAAACACTGATCAGACAGTATTTATTTATATATCTATTTATTTATACTTCATCCACTCTAAATACATTGGCGGACTAGCCTAGGGAAAGCCTAGGGCATTCTCTACCAGTCAACCGATACCCTCCGAAATACGATTACAGAGATTACAGATTACCCTCCTAGATTACAGAGACGAAAATATGAAGGACATTATTTGTAAGAGCATAGCTGAAGTCATAAATAATGCAGGTGCTCCTGTCTCGGTCGCTTGTCTCTGTTGCGGCGCGAACCGCCACCTACTTGTCGCGGTCTCCGGTTGCGGTCTCCTGTATCGGCCTCCTGTCTCGGTCGCTTGTCTGTGTCGCGGCGCGAACCGCCATCTTTAGTAATTGTTTTCCGAGGTAGTTTTTTGAGCTGGCATCCAATTCTGACTACCATTGGGTTATGATCTGCGTTAGTATTGGCACCTGGGTATGTCTGGGTTGATTTAATGCAGTTGCGAAATCTCTGATCATGAATCTTTTCAGCATTTTTGAGCCAGCCATTTTACTTTTAGAGGGAGCGGGACGTCCTGTTTTTACAAAAAAACTGTGCTTTAAAGTTGAATAACTCGCAAACGGATACCTAAATCGAAAAGCAGCCAAGTGCGAGTTGGACTCGTCCATGGAAGGTTCCGTAGAAGCAAGTAACATCATATAAAAGTTCTTGTAGTTCGTAGTAACTTTGATCGATGTTTCAATAATAAAGTATTGATTTAATGAAAGGTTAATTGTGGTTTACGATTTGTGACCGGATATTGCCCAATTAGAGAGTAAAAAATTTGAGGTGGTGCCCGCAACAGTGCGGGCAGGCGCTGGGAGGAGTCCAGAAGGAAATCCCCTCCCTAGACTCCTTCCAATATACAGGCGCAGAGAGGGTCACACCGTGTGGTTTTAGTCGGTTCGAGTCCGACACACCACCCCTTTTTTTTTTTTTTTTTTTTTTTTAACGTGTGGAAATCCCCGCGGACCGTCACCCCGTCGGGGGTTACGGCGGGGTGGTGTGTCCAGGGCCATGTCGTGCGGTGTTCCACAGGGGTCTGTCCTAGGACCACTCCTGTGGAACATGGGATACGACTGGGCCCTACGAGGGCGTCTCCCCCCCGGGCTGGGTGTGATCTGTTACGCAGACGACACCCTGGTCACGGCCCGGGGGGCAAACTTTGAGGAGGCGGCGCGCCTGGCCACCACGGGAGTCTCCCGGGTGGTCGGGCGCATCGAGGCGCTGGGTCTGCGGGTGGCCCTGGACAAGACGGAGGCCCTATTATTTCATGGGCCCCGTCGCGGTCCGCCCGCCGGCGCCTCGATCGAGGTCAACTCGGTCCTCGTACCGGTCCGGGCCCAGATGAGGTAGCTGGGTCTGGTCCTCGACGGTAGGTGGCTCTTCGACGAGCACTTCCGACAGCTTGGCCCTAAGTTGGTGGGCACTGCCTCCGCCCTAGGGCGACTTCTGCCCAATTTGGGCGGGGCCAGTGTCCCCACTAGGCGGCTGTACACGGGGGTTGTCCGGTCGATGGCACTTTACGGTGCACCGGTGTGGGCGGCGGCTCTGTCCACCCAGAACAGGGCGCGCCTCTGGCGCCCCCAGCGGATACTGGCGGTCAGAGCCATACGTGGATACCGCACGGTGTCCACAGAGGCGGCGTGTGCCTTGGCCGGAACACCCCCGTGGGATTTGGAGGCGGAGGTGCTCGCCGAAGTTTATCGGCGAGTGGCTGACTTCCGGGCGGAGAGCGGATTTCGCCCTCCGCCCGAGGACGTGCGCGAGTGGCGCGAAGCCGCTTGCCGAGCCACCATGCTGAGATGGTCGCTCTGGCTGGAGACCCCACGCGCTGGCTTCGCCGCCGTGGAGGCTCTTCAGCCGGTCCTCGAGGAGTGGGCAGGGCGGCAGCACGGGACCCTTTCCTTCCGGCTGACGCAGGTACTTTCCGGGCACGGTTGCTTCGGAAAGTACCTGCACTCGGTCGCTAGGAGGGAACCGAGTCCCGCCTGCCACCACTGCGACTGCAGTGAGGACACGGCCCAGCACACGCTGGCGGTCTGCCCCGCTTGGGCGGCGCAGCGCCGGGTCCTCACTGCAGTCATCGGAGGGGATCTCTCGCTGCCGGCCGTCATAAGATCGATGACCAGCAGCGACAGTTGTTTTACCGCGGTCGCAACCTTCTGCGAGGATGTAATCTTGCAGAAGGAGGTGGCGGAGAAGGCCCGGGAGGATTCCATCCAATCGGACCCGATCCGCCGCCGGCGCCCCGGGCGGCGGAGGCGCGCATACCTGCGTCTCATGCCGCCCTGAGAGTGGCCGCGGATGGGCGGGACGGGTTTCCCGTCCGTCCGCAGTAGAGGCCAACCGCGAGGGGGCGACGTCCGCGTGTGACCGGACGTTGCCTAATTAGAGAGTAAATTGTGAGATGGTGCCCGCAACAGTGCGGGCAGGCGCCGGTTGGAGTCCAGCAGGAAATCCCCTCCCTGGACTCCTTCCAATACAAAGGCGCAGAGAGGGTCAGACCGTGTGGTTTTAGTCGGTTCGAGTCCGACACACCACCCCGCCGTAACCCCCGACGGGGTGACGGTCCGCGGGGATTTCCACACGTTAAAAAAAAAAAAAAAAAAAAAAAAAAAAAGGGGTGGTGTGTCGGACTCGAACCGACTAAAACCACACGGTGTGACCCTCTCTGCGCCTTTGTATTGGAAGGAGTCCAGGGAGGGGATTTCCTTCTGGACTCCAACCGGCGCCTGCCCGCACTGTTGCGGGCACCATCTCAAAATTTTACTCTCTAATTAGGCAACGTCCGGTCACACGCGGACGTCGCCCCCTCGTGGTTGGCCTCCACTGCGGACGGACGGGAAACCCGTCCCGCCCGTCCGCGGCCACTCTCAGGGCGGCATGAGACGCAGGTATGCGCGCCTACGCCCCCCCGGGCGCCGGCGGCGGATCGGGTCCGATTGGATTGCATCCTCCCGGGCCTTCTCCGCCACCTCCTTCTGCAAGATTACGTCCTCGCAGAAGGTTGCGACCGCGGTAAAACAACTGTCGCTGCCGGCCATCGATCTTATGACGGCCGGCAGCGAGAGATCCCCTCCGATGACTGCAGTGAGGACCCGGCGCTGCGCCGCCTAAGCGGGGCAGACCGCCAGCGTGTGCTGGGCCGTGTCCTCACTGCAGTCGCAGTGGTGGCAGGCGGGACTCGGTTCCCTCCTAGCGACCGAGTGCAGGTACTTTCCGAAGCAACCGTGCTCGGAAAGTACCTGCGTCAGCCGGAAGGAAAGGGTCCCGTGCTGCCGCCCTGCCCACTCCGCGATGACCGGCTGGAGAGCTTCCACGGCGGCGAAGCCAGCGCGTGGGGTCTCCAGCCGGAACGACCATCTCAGCATGGTGGCTCGGCGAGCGGCTTCGCGCCACTCGCGCACGTCCTCGGGCGGAGGGCGAAATCCGCTCTCCGCCCGGAAGTCAGCCACTCGCCCGACACACCACCCCGCCGTAACCCCGGACGATTTCCAAACGTTAAAAAAATAAGTATAAGATTTATGACGTAATAAAAAGAACTAGTACTTACTAGATCTCATTCAAACTAATTTTTGGTGGAAGTTGGAATGATAATGTGCATCATGTTTTTTTTAGTTTTATCACTCTCTTAGTTTAGAAGTTACAGGGGGAGGACACACATTTTACCACTTTGGAAGTGTCTCTCGCAAAATATTCAGTTTAGAAAACCATAATATTAGAAACCTCAATATCATTTTTGAAGTATAAGTAAGTTCTTATAGTTTCGGGAAAAAGTGGCTGTGACATACGGACGGACAGACAGACAGACAGACATGACGAATATATAAGGGTTCCTTTTTTCGCCATTTGGCTACGGAACCATAAAAATGGTCCTACATATAACCTCACAATGTTTTTAAAAGACCTATCCAATGATACCCCACACGTTGGGATAGACGTGAGAAAAATAAATACACCCCAACTTTACGTGTAGCGGAGGTACCCCAAATAAAAATATTTTTCATAATTTTATTGTAGCATTTTTGGGCAATTTTTCGAGGACGGACGGAGAAACATGGTTCCGAGTCATCAACTACAAAACCCTTAAAAAGATATTGTTGATTAAATGATTGTCAATGTTTTCGTAAAAAGGGTTACAAAGTTGTTTGCAGATATATTAGGGGTTAAAGTATGAAATTGCCGATTTGTACTGAAATTGGTTTTTTTTTTTCATTTTACCTATATTTATTTAATCATAATATATACCATTATTATCAATACACTGCTGCCATCTAATAGCAAGGTCATATAAGCCCTTGTGATAGAACTCAATTGATTTAGATTCTACAAACTGTGTGAAAGCATTTTGTACTGTTTCCTTCGGAAGAAAACTTTTTATCACGTAGAAAATTGTTCAAATCACGAAAAAAACGGTAATCCGATGGAGCAAGGTCTGGCAAATACGGAAGGTGACGAATGGCTTCTAATTGCAGATACTGCACAGTTTAAAACGATTTCTCGTGCTGTATGAGGTCAACAGTTAGCATATTATGACAAAACGGTCGGTATTGTCTGAGATATCAAAGTTCTTTGACCCCTTAGGATGACTCACACCTGTTCCCACTAAACTTAAATTTTTTTAGGAAATTCCTAATAGCAGCCCAGAGTTTTGGAAGTTTGGCGGTGATTTACGCCCGTGCCTCGGAGAGCACGTAAAGCCGTCGGTCCCGGTTGTCATTAACATCTATGGCAATCGTTATTGGAAAGTCAGTGCCCTCAAATATACTGACAACTAGTTCAATCTTCGAATTTCAGTTCTCCCTTAGGGTTGCGGAGGTCCGATGCCAGTCGCTCCATGGAAAAACTGAAATTCAGGTAAATCCGGTTGAACTAGTAGCCGACCCCAAATAAACTTGGGAATAAAGGCTCGGAAGATGAGGAGATAAAGATATATGTCAAACAAAAGATATGGAATGTGAGACACTGACTACTAGTTGCAAAAACAGCTGATTTGAAAGTAATAAAATGAATCACTATATTTATTTTTGCTGCGAGGAATGCCCTTTGCGTGTTATGTGCGAAGATCAAGTTACTACTCAGAAACTAACGGGAGCGGAAATTATTACAATAGACTCATCATCATCAACAGCCTTTAACAGTCCACTTCTGGACATAGGCCTCTACTTTGAAAGGAGGTTTTAGCCTACTATACCACGCTGGCCAGACGGGTTGGTATAGGGTTTGTTTCAAGTTTTCCTTCTCTTTGCATTGATGTTGTCTTGCGTAGTTTATCCCTTAGTCGCCTTTTACGACACCCGCGGGTTGAATGGGGGTGGTGACACTCTGTATTCTTAATCCGTCATCGCACGGACATACAATAGACTATGAGTGTATAATTAAAACGCAACATTTTACTGTGATTGCTCACAAAAAGCAACCTAGCGAGCTGAACCAAAGATACACGTTCTAGTAATCCCAGCAATAAACCAGATTATCAACATCCATATCCCACATATAGTTCCACTGAACAACTCGGAAGTGGAAAGTTTTAATAAAGAATAATTGGATATATTGGCAAAAATATTAAAGATATGAAAAACAACGCACATATATCGGAAGGCATCTCATATCATGACATTCACCACTACACGGTCTTATCGGAATCGCAGGGATAGCAAGTTCGATGTTCGCGTGGCGACGATTGCGTGGGTGGCGCCCCCGAACGTCCGATCATCGAACCAAACATCGGCGGACAACAGTCATCAGCAGATAAGTATTGACAGAGTGTTTTTCCATAGTGTTATTGAAATAAACTTCAACTTGTGCAAGTTCAAATCTGCCTTGTGCGCGTATATTAAAAGTGTCACCCATTCTTATTGGTTAGTGCGCGAATAATGAAGTGAATAATCACTACATAGTATAAAACAAAGTCGCTTTCTCTGTCCTTATGTATGCTTTATTCTTTAAAACTAAGCAATGGATTTTGATGCGCATTTTCTTTAATAGATAGAGTGATTCAAGAGGAAGGTTTTTATGTATAATTCATGCATAATATTATAGTAGAGAAACATTGATACTTTAGAGGTTTCTAATGTGATGTAGTAAATAAACCTATTTTTTACGCTTACATTGCAATCGCTGGCTGTATGTACCCTACGAGATAGATCAAAAAAATGTACTACAGTATTGTACATTTTAAAAAGGTCTACAAAAAAGGCCGTGATGGTATATGTCTATCTCTTAGGGATAACCTACAATAACCATTTTTTTTTTCACACTAAATAATGGCTTATTTACGAAGCGATTTTAAGCAATACAGTATTAACCCTTACCCAATTAAGTACCATAAATACATTGTATATTTAATATAGATTAATATGGCCCTCTACAGTATGTAATTTAAATTAATACTTTTGAAGATATTACAGATTTAAAATGCAGGAACAAAGCGATTGTGGCTGTACAGGCCGGGGCCCGTTACTTGGTGCTGCTGTCGATTTGTCACTATCAGTTAATAACTAAACACAATACTTTAATATGAATTAATATTCTAAGGTGATACGAAGTTGGTATATGTTTATCTCTTAGGGATAACACACAATAACAATTTTTTTTTATTTTTTATTTCTACGAGAAATAATATCTTATTTTCGAAGCGATTTTAAGCAATGCAGTATTAATCATTATCCAATTAATAACCTTAAGTACATTGTGTACCCTTTACAGTATGTAATTTAAATAAATACTTTTGAAGATATTACAGATTTAAAATGCAGGAACAAAGCGATTATGGCGGTACCGGCCGGGGCCCGTTAGTAGACGCTGCGGTCGATGTGTCACTATCAGTTAATAACTAAACACAAAGGAGGTACGAAGTTCACCGGGTCATCTAGTTCTATAATATTTGTTAAAACTTATTTACTACAGATATTTGCGTACAAACATTGTTGCACTCTTTTATATAAATATAATTTTATATTAATTTACTTTTACTTTGTTTATAATTACATTTGATCATTTATAACAGTTATTTTCTCCTCTCCTGCGTGGGAGCATGTAAAGCAAACCCGTACATTTATAACAGTTAATCAAATTAGCTTACATCAACACCTTTGTATTGGACTCATGTTACTTTATGCATTATCTTGTAATACATAATTCTGTCCGAGTCCGTGTGGTGACGGAAGTCCGTGTGTCACCACTCCAATTCATCCCGCGGATGTCGTAAAAGGCGACTAAGGGATAAACTACGCAAGACAACATCGATTCAAAGAGGAGGAAAACTTGAAACCAATCCTATACCAACCCGTCTGGCCAGCGTGGTATAGTAGGCCAAAACCTCCTTTTTAAGGAGAGGTTTATGTCCAGCAGTGTTAAAGGCTGTTGATGATGACATAATTCTGTACATTATTTAGCAGCAATAAAAACATCATTTGGTAAAGTTGTCTACTCATTTATCAAACCAACTATCAGTAATGTTAGAGAAACTACCCCTACATTCATGGTCCTTCGAGCCGCATTACGGTTACGCTCGAAGGACCGTATATAGTCCCGACTATAACGTAAGTGTTCAATTATGAATATATCGCACTTCCGTTTACGGTCCTATCAGCGCACCTGTGGGCACAATCAGCGTCACTTCTCGCAATATTTTTAGGGTTCCGAAGTTTATGACTCGGAACCCTTATAGATTCGCCATGTCCGTCTGTCCGTCCGCATGAATATGTGTTGTAATTACGTCGACAAAGTGCTACAATAAAATAATGTAAACTATTTTTATTTGGGGTACTTCCCCTACACGTTAAGTGGGAATGTCTCTTTTTTTCTCGCGCCTACCCCATCGTGTGATGTATCACTAGATAGGTCTTTTAAAAACAATAAAGGGTTTCTAAGACGATTTTTTTATTTAGGTATCCGTTTACGAGATATTGCACTTTAAAGGGTACTTTTTTGTAAAAAAAAGGCGTCCCCCCCTCTAAAAGCTAAACGGCTGGCTCAGAAAATCTGGAAAAATTCCTGATGGTGCTCCATCTAATGAACTTTGAAGAAAAATAATAAAAGATTAGATGACTTTATTAGTTCAGGAGTCATGGAGACTTGTAAAACGCGCTAACTTGGAAAACGTCATACTAAATTAACGCATTAATACGTAAACATAACAATTGTCTATTGGATACGATTTTAAATAAATTTAGGTACCATTATGGGTGACTGAGGAACCCTTTCCTGTGCGTGGCCTGACAGGCACTTGGCCGATTCTTATAAGAAGAATCTCATAGGTAGGTACGATTTGAAAAAAGTTTCATTCAATTATTTCTATGTCATGAATGTTCTATGTCAATTCGAAGTACCCATTACAATAAAACGGTAATTTCATACTTTAACCCATATTATTTGTTAAACACACAAACATTTGGTGCGACCCGAGAATCGAACCCGAGGCCTCTTGATCAGCAGCCGCATACGCTAATCACTAGACCAACAAAGGCACTCATATAATCAGATCTTTTATCACTAAAAAAATTGTTAGCAGAATTTTATGTTTTTATTATATTTCCCTAATAATACATGTTGTATTTGCCTCTATGTAATTGCTACATTATGCCCCATATAATAATAAGTAATTTGTTATACTCTGAATGTGAACAATTGTTGGCGGGGCCTTAAAAGATAAATAAATAATAAGTCATGAACTACAGAACCCTAACAAAAGCAATATAATCGTACTGCTACGTACCATTCTGCACAAACTTCTAGCACACCGTCTTCTAGAGGAATAGTAAAGACTCCTCCAATTTCGTTCTGTGCTTCAAGACCCAAAACCCTCTTGTCAGCCTTGTCGAGAAACGACGCTGCAGCACTCCCTGATGAACCCATACCTACGATACTTCTATCGTAGATTGGATCAACGCTGTGGACATAGATAATATTTATTAATAAGAATAGTACATTGTTCACCGAGGGAGGAAAGGGAACGATTACTGGCGAGGGAGCAGTTTGTGGCCCGAAGGCGCAGCCTAGGGCCACCATACTCCCGCGGTAGGAATGGGACTTTCATCCGAGTGCTACACAGTGCTTTATACTACACCTGTGAGGAACATTTAAAGTATTTTTAAAATAATACAAGACACAATTCAGCTTAGAATTTGACCAATATTTCGCGCTTCTTTTGTTTTTTTTTATTCTTTACAAAAGGATGTCAGTGGCACGGAGATTCCATATTTAAATTATATGAAAACTCTTTGGGCAGACGCGCGCCATAGATAAGATAACACATGAGAAATGAAAATTCATACAACTTTCTCTCCCGCTAAAACACGTTAGAAATGGATTTTCGTACATTTTTTCCTCCCGCTTATTCAGGTCAAGGAAAAGACTAACGTTCTCTTTTCATTTTCAGGGAATATTGAATACTGTTCCGATCAGGTGTAGTATAAAAAATATTTGTTTTAAGACTTTCGAATCTCGCATTCAGCTCCTGCCAATCGTTTTGCGCAAATCATCACTCCACCTTCACTCTATATTTCTCACACACACTGTTCTATTTCTCTATTTTCTTGTGACTGCCTCGTTGGTCTAGTGGTTAAAGTATGCGACTGTTAATCAAGAGGTTTTGGGTTTAAATCCCGGGTCGAGCCAAAAGTTTTGTTAGGTTTTTTCTAACAGGAAATTCTGAATTACAGCTGGGAGTATGGAAATTTGACGGTGATTTACGCCCGTGCCTCGGAAAGCACGTTAGGCCATCGGTCCCGGTTGTCATGAACAGTTAAGTCAGTGCCCTCAAAATACTGATTTAGTTCAACGTTGAAATTTCAGTTCTTCCTTTAGGGCTGCGGAGGTCCCATTCCAGTGTAAAAATTGATATTCAGGTAAAACCGGTTGAACTAGATTCGTCGTGAAGCTTATTTGGTTAAGCCATCATGGTTTTTATAATTTTCTGCATTCAGTTCTTTCCCCGGTTAAATTTTTTGTCATAAAGTTTTAGTTTAGAATTTTTCGTAGCTATGAGCTAGTTATTCCTAGTCTTAAATTTGAAAAAAGGCAGCCAAGTGCGGGTCGGACTCGCCTACGAATGGTTCCGTAGCAGCTAGTAATATCATATAAAAGTTCTTGTAGTTCGTTGTAACTTTGATCGATGTTTTAATAATAGTGTATTGATTGAATGAAAGGTAAATTGCGGTGTACGATTTAACACGTATAAAAAAAAACGACTTATTAGATCTCGTTCAAACCAATTTTTGGTGGTAGTTTGCATGGTAATGTACAACATATATATTTTGTTTTGTTTTATCACTCTCTTATCTTAGAAGTTACAGGGGACACATTTTTCCACTTTGGAAGTGTCTCTCGCGCAAACTATTCAGATTAAAAAAAATATATATTAGAAACCTCAATATCGTTTTTAAGGACCTATCCATAGATTGGGTTTGGTTGGTTGGGGTTTTTTGTGTTTCAGTTCCAAGTAGTAGTTTTTTTTCTATTTTTATGTGAAAATCTTATTGCGGTTCACACTCTGTCCATTACTTTATTATCTTTTTGACAGTTCAACAAATTTCGAAATTAGTGACGCCCTCACATGTCACCGATTTGATTTGAAATCAAAATCAATCGATTTAATACTCTTTAAGTCAGTATTGTAAATAAATAAAATGTACACTATTATGATATATAATTGGCCCAGAACAAAGAAAACTTCCTAACACAGTCACTTGTAGGTCGGTTTAGTAAGTAGGTATTATGTGGTTTTTCAAATGTATTGTCTCTTACCTCTGGATTTAAACGTTATTAACCACGCGTTTCAAAGTTAAATTTTACTAACGCGTGCATAGTTACATTTTAAGTCAGTTGTCCAAAACTAAATTAATTAATGCACAGAGTTATTGTTCTTTATTCTAAGTTTGAACTTATATTCCAAAATTTCGACTTAATTCCTTGCAAATAATCAATCTTGAAGGTATACTATTTTAATTTCCTTTTTAATTTATTTAATTTACAGAAACAATACTTACATGAAGTCAAATTATTTTTATCATAGTAATATGACTAATATGCTAGAGAAAATATCGGTGCAAAGAGAAGGAAAACTTGAAACCAACCCTATACCAACCCGTCTGGCCAGCGTATTATAGTAGGCCAAAACCTCCTTTCTGAGGAGAGGCCTATGTCCAGCAGTAGCCTGTTAAAGGCTGTTGATGATGATGATGAATATGCTAGATTATTTTCATTGTTTATTTGATTTATCGTATTTCAAGAACTGTTTTATAGTTTGTTGTTTTTAGCTATGCACAAGCCACTTCCCTACCCGTCTATAAAGTACGACATTACTGTAGTAAATTATTACGAAAAAAATACCGGTAATTTGTAGGCCTGTCAAAAAGACAATAAACGAATGGACAAGGTATAATTACCAAGTTTTAACAATATAGTTCTTATGGTTTCGGAAAAAAGTGTGGCATACGGACGGTCATACAGACAGACAGACAGACATGACGAATCGATAAGATTTCCGTTTTTTGCCATTTGGCTACGGAACCCTAAAAAGAGACCTTACTTAAGCTACATTACATACATTACGATACGGGCATTACAAAAATTGGCCCAGTGCGTGTCAGGCCAGATAGAATAGGGTTCCGTAGTCAGCAATAATGGGCAGTAGGTTTATAATCATTTCCGATAGATTATTGTTGTTTACTTTCTATATTTTTGTACGAAGTTTTCCAAGCGAGTGCATGTTACAATTTATACATAGAAAACACCCATACTCCGAAACAAATATTTGCAGGTCACCCAAACATTTGTACCAAGAGAGGAATTGAACCTGAAACCCCTAGACCAACAAGGCAGTCAAAAATGTTTGTTATTGCCTCGTTGGTCAAGAGGCTAGCGTATGCGGCTGCTGATCAAGAGGTCTCGGGTTCGATTCCCGGGTCAGACCAAATATTTGTGTGATACAAAAATATTTGTTTCGGAGTCTGGGTGTTTTTCTATGTATAATATGTATGTATTTACAAAAAAAAAGTATGTTTATGTATTTATATAAGTTGTTTAGTACCCATAGCACAAGCTCTGCTTACTTTGGGACTAGATGATGTTGTGTGTAAGATGTCCAAAATATTTATATAATATTTTTTTATATTTATATATTTTCATATATTTTTATATATATATATTTATAATATTTTTACTTATAACATTAAAAGAAGATATATTTATTGCTCAGAAACGTCGTGTCAGAAATATATGTGATTTGCAACCCACTGAGTCGTGCAGGCCTCATTTTAAAAAACTCAGAATTTTAACTTTGCCTTTCACTCAATTCGTCGGAATCTTTTTTCTTTTCTATTTTTTTCTTATGTATGTTCAGCGATAATTTCGTCGTTTAAGCACCGATTTCAAAAATTATTTTTGCATTGGAATGGGCGTAGCTTACAGGTGGTCCCATTGTCACCATATCGAGATCTGATGATGGGATCCCAAGGAAATCGAGGGAAATCCTCAAATATCATAGGCACAATTATCGCGATGTACTCGGAATATCTTGTCTTTTAAGTCGGTTCCTTTTTGTTAAAATTATTATATACGAGGTAGCAATATTTGTCAAAACTAACCTTGATTTATTTGAGTTTCTAACCAGGGCTCGGAATTGCGACAAACTGTTATGCAAAATCTTCGTTCTGCTAGCTACTATTGATAGTGTTTTAAACAATAAAATCCCATCAGCAATAAGGAGCATAGTCGAAATAGACCATTTTGTAAAAGAATTACGCCACTTGTTACTTGAGAAATGTTATTACTCGGTCTAGGACTTTTTATAGGAGAGATATGATTGTGATGTTTAGCTGTTAAGTAATTATAAGTGACTGATAATGTATTGTATAGTTTTTAATTTGATTTTGACATTTCCATCTTATTTGATTGTAATATTTAATTAACTTAATTTTTATTTGTAAATATTGTATGCCCAAATGGCAGGACATAGGTTAACTCCATATTTTGTAATCATCTTATGTACCTATGAAATAATTTGAATTTATTTATTTTAATATTTAAACGGTTTATTTACTCACAGATAGGAGTTCCCGAACGCGACAAGCGCCAATATAAGCACTGTTCCAATCAACATGGTTGTACCGTCACTAACTGTCTGGATTTCGATACAATCCTATTTATAGGCGATAATTTATCGACATTTATCTCGAGCCCTTCATTTTTAACCGACTTCAAAAAAAGGAGGAGGTTATCAATTCGTCGGAATCTTCTTTTTTTTTTTTTTATGTATGTTCAGCGATAATTTCGTCGTTTATGAACCGATTTCAAAAAATCTTTTTTACATTGGAATGGGCGTAGCTTACAGGTGGTCCCATCGTCACCATATCGGGATCTGATCATGGAATCCCAAGGAAATCGAGGGAACTCCTCAAATATCATAGGAACAATGTCGCGATTTGGGTACTCGGAATAGTTCTTCATTGAAGTCGGTTCCTTTTTGTTAAAATTATGATAAAGATAAGGATAATGATAAAGATATAGATAAAGATAAAGATGAAGATAAAGATAAAGATAAAGATAAAGTTAAAGATAAAGATATTAAAAGCTGGAGGTAAACCCGTACTGAGGGAGCTCCAAAAGCTTTTCAACGCTGTCCTGTTTGAAGGGAGAACTCCGGAGGTGTGGAGTAGGAGTTTGGTCGTTCTTTTCTTCAAAAAAGGTGACAAGACCTTATTGAAGAACTATCGACCAGTTTCCCTTCTAAGCCACATCTACAAGCTGTTTTCAAGAGTCATCACGAACCGTCTTGCGCAAAGACTGGACGAATTTCAACCACCGGAGCAGGCCGGATTTCGGAGCGGATACGGCACCATAGACCACATACACACAGTGCGGCAAATTATACAGAAGACCCAGGAGTATAACCAGCCCCTGTGTCTAGCATTTGTGGACTATGAGAAGGCCTTCGACTCGGTTGAGATCTGGTCTGTTCTGGAGTCCCTGCAGCGTTGTCAGGTAGATTGGCGATACATCCAAGTGCTGAGATGTCTCTACGATACCGCCACCATGTCCGTCCAAGTACAGAATCAGCAAACAAGGTCCATACCATTGCATCGAGGAGTGAGACAAGGGGACGTTATTTCCCCGAAATTGTTCACAAATGCAATGGAGGATATGTTCAAGACGCTAAACTGGAAAGGGCGTGGCATTAACATTAATGGCGAATACATCTCTCACTTGCGATTTGCGGACGACATCGTCATAATGGCAGAGACACTGCAGGACCTGCAACAGATGCTGAATGACCTAGCTGATTCTTCTATGCGCATCGGCCTACGGATGAACTTGGACAAAACCAAGGTCATGTTCAATGAACATGTTCTACCGGAACCGGTTGCAGTACACGATACCGTTCTCGAGGTTGTTCAAAAATATGTCTACCTTGGGCAGACATTGCAGTTGGGTAGAAACAACCTCGAGGATGAGGTGAATAGAAGAATTCAGTTGGGTTGGGCAGCGTTTGGAAAGCTACGTCGAGTCTTTTTGTCGTCGATCCCACAATGCCTAAAAACGAAAGTTTTCAATCAGTGCGTCCTACCTGTCATGACATACGGAGCCGAGACCTGGACACTTACGGTACGGTTGGTCCATAAGCTTAAAGTTGCTCAGCGTGCTATGGAAAGGGCTATGCTCGGCGTTTCTCTGAGAGATCGTATCAGAAATGAGGTGATCCGTCAGAGAACTAAGGTCATCGACATAGCCCACCGGATTAGCAAGCTGAAGTGGCAGTGGGCTGGCCATATTAGCCGCAGAACTGATGGCTGTTGGGGCAGAAGAGTTCTTGAGTGGAGACCGCGTCTCGGTAAACGTAGTGTAGGACGCCCACAGGCGAGGTGGAGTGACGACCTGCGTAAGATGGCTGGCAGGAGCTGGATGCGAGAAGCCCAAAATCGATCACAGTGGTGTGCAATGGGAGAGGCCTATGTCCAGCAGTGGACTGAGATAGGCTGATGATGATGATGATGAAAGATAAAGATAAAGATAAAGATAAAGATAAAGATAAAGATAAAGATAAAGATAAAGATAAAGATAAAGATAAAGATAAAGATAAAGATAAAGATAAAGATAAAGATAAAGATAAAGATAAAGATAAAGATAAAGATAAAGATAAAGATAAAGATAAAGATAAAGATAAAGATAAAGATAAAGATAAAGATAAAGATAAAGATAAAGATAAAGATAAAGATAATTTTATTTGCATAAAACATGTGTAGAAAGATGTCATGGTATAAACAAAATATGGTACAGTACTTACAAACATGTTTTGCCATAACTGGCGTACAAATATCTATAATAATAAAAAAAATACAAATGTCGTATTTCTTAATGTAGAAATGAGGATTATATAGTGACAATCACACACAAAAATAATTACGAGACTTAATTTATACAATATTATCAGTCAAAAACTCCTCAATGTTATAATAGGCTTTCTTTATGAATATTTCCTTAAGTTTAATTTTTGAAATGCTTTTATTGAGACGTTTGTACTGTGGTGGTAGCTTGTTAAAAATTTTAGGAGCCATGCAAAAAATACTATTACCCTTAAGAGCAGTTTTAGCAGTGTGCGAACAGAGCTTACTGTCGTCACGCCTGTTACGCTTCACTACGTCTGCCAGGCGAGGGAACAGTGTAGGGTTTGTTGTATGCATCGTTTATTTTGTTTTATTTTTAACTTTTGTGTTTGACTGACGGGATCTTTGTTTTCTTTTTAAAAGTATCATCTTCCGAGCCTTTATTCCCAAGTTTATTTGTGGTCGGCTACTAGTTCAACCGGTTTTACCTGAATTCCAGTTTTCCACGGAGCGACTGGCATCGGACCTCCGCAACCCTAAGGGAGAACTGAAATTCGAAGATTGAACTAGTTGTCAGTATATTTGAGGGCACTGACTTACCAATAACGATTGCCATAGATGTTCATGACAACCGGGACCGACGGCTTTACGTGCTCTCCGAGGCACGGGCGTGAATCACCGCCAAACTTTCAACTCCGGGCTGCTATTTTCCTATGAAAATCCCAAAAACACTTTTTGGCCCGACCTGGGATTTGAATCCGAGACCACTTGTTTAGCAGTCGCATACGCTAACCAATAGACCAATGAGGCAGACTTTCTTTTTAAAATAATAACTTAAAAATGAAGGATTTATATATGTAAGTTGCCTCGTTGCTCTATTGGTTAGCATACTGTTATGTCACCCCTCTATATACTATTTTGTATACCCATCTCCTATTTTCGCATTGTCAGCTTTCCGTTGTTCTCTTCCACACACCCCATCACCTCACATCCTTAGTTCCATCCTATCTCTCCTACACGCCGGTTCCATTTTCAAACAATTGATTTGTTTTATTTTAAATTAATTAATATAGTTTCCTAGCTTTCGCCCGCGGCTTCACTCGCGTGTATGTCGGTTATCGCGGTAAAAAGTAGCCTATGTCCTTTCACAAGTTCAGTTCTATCTTCATACCAAATTTCATCAAAATCGGTTCAGTGGTTTAGGTGTGAAAGCGTAACAAACAGACAGACAGACGGAGTTACTTTCGCATTTATAATATTAAGTAGGGAAGTAGGGATTTTCTAGTTCCAATTCAATTTCTTTTTTTTAAACTAATTTTACAAGGTCGTCATAATATTTGGTGGCAGCTAAAGGGGATTTTAAAGGTCCCTGGTAACGCTTCCTTTACATTAACTCATTGTGTTGTGTGTGTAATATCTTCGAAACTTTCTACTAAATCTGTTGGTGAATTAAAAGTGGAACCATCACCAACAAACTCCCCGTATTTCTTCAAGTTCTGTGCCAAATCAGTGTGTCGAAATAAAACTACCCAAATCTTACTTACCGAAATCGTATTCGATAATAAATAATCAAAAATCCAAACCATTATCTACCGCGGTGCCGTGTTTGATGTGCCGCGCCGCTGCATTCTGATCCCGTAAGGAGCAACGAGTACTACGTGTCCAAATATCCTACAATGTTCCTGTTTCCCTTGGGAGTTGTAAACCTTCGTAATATACTGTGAATTAAGTGCTCTACGTGACCTTAAGCGTATCGTGATAAACCCAGAATTGTACCATTACTTTACAAGACAAGACAAGACGCGGCGTCGTTGTTTCTGCGGGCGTCTCTGACGCCTAGTGTGCGGAGCTTAGAGCAAATTTTTTGAAATTTGTCGGCCGCTGCCTGTCGTGTCGCGTCAAGTCGTCGAGCTATCGCTGTCGAGTGTCACCTAGTGTGCGCGTAGTGTAAACAATCGACGAGCTATCGCTCATTGCACACACTTCATTTTCTAAGAACTGATAACACTGTCTCGCACTCGAGTCACTGCACACTTATAAGGTCATTGTATTAACCTTGAACCTTACTGATTAATTTTATTTTCTAATACATATATTTTTAACTGCCTCGTTGGTCTAGTGGTTAGCGTATGCGACTGCTAATTAAGAGGTCTCGGGTTCAAATTCCGGGTCGGGCCAAAAAGTGTTTTTGGGATTTTCTTAGGAAATTCCTAATAGCTGCCCGGAGTTTGGAAGTTTGGCGGTGATTCACGCTCGTGCCTCGGAGAGCACGTAAAGCCGTCGGTCCCGGTGGTCATGAACGTCATGGCAATCGTTATTGGGAAGTCAGTACCCTCAAATATACTGACAACTAGTTCAATTTTCGAATTTTAGTTCTCCCTTAGGGTTGCGGAGGTCCGATCCCAGTTGTTAAATCTCTGATGTACGGGTATAAAAGTAAATGCTGGACTATATAATAAATTGATGTATTTATAATGTACATAAAGATGCGCGTGAGATGCTTGCGGAGTGTCGTCGCGTTGTCTCCGTATCGGGCCCGCTCTCAGTCGAACGACGTACCCCGTGGCCCCACCCGCTGTCGCCTTGCTTCGCCGGCGGCTCCCGAAGACAGCCGAGAGAGGCCGAACACAATGACGGCTCATGAACTTCCTCCCGGGCGTTGAAGCATTTAACTAAAGAGGCAGAGGACAAATATTATTAAAGGCTCTCAACAATAGGTCCTTTTTGGTCTTAAGCTGGACCACGCGAGATGCTCCGTCACTGCCAGGACCAAATATCTGGACAACCCGTCCCAACAGCCACACTAATGGTGGTTGTCCTCTCTCCTTTATTATGACCAGTGTCCCCACAGTCAGCTGCCCAGAAGAAGATCTCCACTTTGTTTTCTGCTGCAGTAATGACACACATATTCAATTTGGAACCGATTCCAGAAATGTTGTTTAATCTGCTCCAATTTCCGGAAGCGCTCCAGCTGACCAATGTTGATGTCAGTTACCTGTGGATAGGGCACAGATGTTAGTGATAGTCCAATTAGGAAGTGAGAAGGCGTTAGGGCACTTAGATCCTTAGATCTAGGGATATAGGGATCTAGGGATCACAGGAAAGAGGGGTCAGAGGACGAGAATTCAAAACTGCTTCTATTTGATTCACACATGTGACCAGCTCTTCATATGTAAAGTGAGACAACTTTAAGAGCTTCTTTAAATGATGCTTAGTGGAACGCACGGTAGCCTCGGCAATGCCATTAAAGTGCGGTGTATTAGGTGGATTAAATTTAAATTCAATGCCACGTTGAGCAACTTCAGTGTCCAAATTAGAGTCCCGCAAGAACTCATTCAATTCGTTGCATGTAACAACAAAAATTGTACTGTTATCGGATAATATACTCTGGGGCTTGCCACGTCGAGCAATGAAGCGGTTTAATGCAGCCATATAACCTTCCTTACTTAAGTCTGTAGCGAGCTCTATGTGCACAGCCTTAACTGCCAAGCAAACAAAAATACACAAATCACTTTATAAGTCTACATCCTCGGCCCTTACGGTCAGCGATCAACACTGGCCCGGCATAGTCGACACTGCACCTAAAAAAGGGAAATTCTAATTGAGTTCTTGAAGTAGGTAACTGACCCTTAATAGGTTGAACGGCTTGACATCTGTCCTTGAAGTATTTCATGCATTTTTTTTGACTATAGCTTTAGAAAAATCCCTACCCCCTAGAGGCCAAAACATTTAACGCACATTTGACGCACGCAAGAGCTGTGGACCAGCATGCAATAGATCGCTATGGTATTTTTGGAAGATTGGTTTTGTGATGTAATGTTATCTACAAAGTAAAATAGGGTGCTTGATATTGTAGTCATAAGGAGAGTTGTCGAGTCTGTTGCCCACTCTAAGCAGACCGTCCGCGTCCATGAAAGGACTCAATGACACAAGTCTGTTTTATCCTGATAATGGTTTGTTCACCCGCAATAACGCAATTTCGTCAGGAAACATGTCACCTTGAGCCTGCTGTAATATAAAATTAAGCGAATGAATAAGTTCCTGTCCCGTTAAGACTCCTATTAATTTATTTTTATTAACTTATGAATGAATCTATGTACATATTCTACCACTCTCTGTAACCGGTTTAAGTTAGAATATCTATGAATCAATGAGTTTGTGAAGTGATTAATGGAATTATTATTGATCGATTGGTGAAATGAAACTGCATGCATACTTGAATTAGAAGCATGAGACGATAAGATTTCCGGTAGGTCTTGTCTCACCTTTTGATTGGGCATATTTGGCCAGTGACTTTCGTCATTTAACAAAAAATTAGGACCTGACCACCATAAAGAGCAACTGCTGATGTAGTCAGCCTTCAGCCCGCGAGAGACAAGATCCACTGGATTGTCCTTAGACGGTACATAGTTCCACGTATACCCTGCAGTGATTTCCTGTATCTCACTTACTCGATTACGTACAAAGGGTTTCAATGTATTAGGTGACATTAAATAACCAACTCAATACGATAGTCGAATCACACCAGAACAGACATCTACAGACAGACAAGGTAAGAGCTTTCAGTACATTAGCACACAGTTTGGAACCCAATAACGCGCCTGAAAGCTCGAGTTTAGGTATCGTGATTGGCTTAATTGGCGCCACGTGATTCTTCAAAACCAGTAATTGCACTCTAACTAAGTAAGTAAAGAAAAAAGATCGTCCTGAACAGTGGGCCCAACCAATTGGATATCATTCAGCGAGAGTCCAGAAGTGCTGGCAACCGATGCGTCGAAGACTGCTCTCAGCTTTGTGATTGTGTTGGATTCCTTGATGACTCCTTGATATATAAATAGTCAATAAAGTCACCTGATGGAGGTTCGCAACCTTGTCTCGAGATCGGGCCCGCTCTCAGTCGGCACGTACCCGCCATACCCCGTGCCCCCCCCCCCCCCCCCCGCTGTCGCCTGCAGTGGCCGAACACAATGACGGCTCACGAACACCAGTCGCTCCGTGGAATAACTGAAATTCAGGTAATACCGGTTGAACTAGTAGCCGACCCCAAATAATATTGGGAAAAATGGCCAGGAGGATTATACATATATTTTTAAGTATTTTTATTTTTCGTTCTCTTCTTTCTATAAAACCGTTAATATGCCTTTACGTTAAGGGTATCGTTTCCATAATTGCTCGAAAAAGCACTTACGGTTATGACAAGAGAAACAAATTAATTCATTATTTGACAGTAAAAAAAATATCTCAGTTTCTTAATAAATCAATCTATAGAGAAACCGAGTAAAGTTACTAATACGATTATTTATTTTCGAGAAAAAAATCATCAACAGTGACTAAAATCACCGAAATCGACCTTTTCTGTTTGGAATCAATCTAGTATTATGTTGCTTTATTTGAAATAAATATTTTATTAGTTGCAAGAAAAAAGTACAAAAAAGAGATTAAGCATTTAAGGTTTCTATTAATTCTCACCAGAAAGTCATAATTTAATCTTAAACATCATTAATTTTTAGCGGCAAAAGTTCCATACATTTTAGTATGGAGAAATAATTTGCAATAAAACAGAGTTCACGCGATCCAAAAATTCAGTGTTCTCCGAATATTCAAGGCGAGCGCACGCTCGTTTTTAGCTCCACACGCACTGTCACGCACACAGAGATTTGATTGTTTACATACGACGACGTGACTGTGTGTAACTTTTGATAATATTTGGTAGGTCTGAGAATAGACACACCAATCTTTATATTTTAAATTATTATTAACCAACTTCAAAAAAGGAGTATTATTTGTGTTTTTTTTATTGTACATTCATTGATTACTCTGTCAATTGTGGACCGATTATTAAAATTCATTTTATATGACTGCCTCGGTGGCGCTGTGGTAGCATATGCGATTGAGGCCTCGGGTTCGATTCACGGGTCGGACCAAATGTTTATGAGATCCACAAAATTTTTTTTTTTAGGTGTTGGCTGTTTTCAGTGTTAGTTCATAGGGAAACCCTAAAATTTTATAAGCACGTTATAAATAGTTATTATATATTTTTTTATTTTGTAATGCTATTCCAGACGCAATATCTGAGCTGGTAGCCATCATTTCGTAATGATGAGGGCAGTAGTAGCGCATGCGACTACTTTGCTTGAGTAAGGATTCAGGTTCGATTCCCGTGTAGGACCAAATATTTGTGTGATCCACAAATATTTATTTCGGGGTCTGGGTGTATTCTATAGGTAAGCAACAAAAAAAGTATGTTTATGTATTTATATCAGTTGTCGAATCAATAATATAAGCTCTGCTTAGTTTGGGACTGGATGATGTCGTGTGTAAGATGTTCGAAATAGTTGTTTATTTATTATTGTAATATATCATACTGCCTTGTTGGTCTTGTGGTCAGCGTATGCAACTGCTAACCAAGAGGTCTAGGGTTCGATACCCGGGTCGGACCAAATTTTTGTATGATCTGCAAATATTTGTTTCGGAGTTTGGGTGTTTTCTATGTATAATATGTATGTATTTATAACAAAAAAGTATGTTTATGTATTATAAACTGCGAAATAAATATTTGCGGATCACACGAATATTTGCTAGATGATATTCTGTGTCATTCGTCTGAAATATTTATTTATTGTTATTTATTATAAACTAGCTTTCTGCCCGCGGCTTCGCCCGCGTGGAATTCGTTGATATCACACGACATGGTAAGGGTAGATTAAACAATCTTACCTGATTTTATGTTTGATAATAAGGAACTTCGACACAAACTTTCGTCCCCTATTTCAAACCCTTCTACCTTTATTTTCGCGATAAAAAGTACCCTATGTCCTTTCCCAAGTTCAGTTCTATCTTCGTACCAAATTTCATCAAAATCGGTTCAGTGGTTTAGGCGTGAAAGCGTAACAGACAGACAGACAGAGTTACTTTCGTATATGTGTGTTACCTTTAGTCGTATCTTTCAAGATGTTCAGCTGATGATGGAAAGTAATACTACTCAATGGTTTGGTCTTGGATGATTAGTATTTCACTTTTATACGTATGTATAAACCGCTAGTCGTATTTATGTTTTACTAGCTTTAGCCCATGGCTCCGCCCGCGAGTGTGTCGATTTTCGTGGTAAAAAGTAGCCATGTCCTTTCTCGGGGTCCCATATATCTCTATACTGAAATTGATCAAAATCAGTTCAGCGTTTTACGCGTGAAAAGGTAACAGACAAACAGACAGACAGAGTTACTTTCACATTTATTTTAGTAACATTATTGCGTAAATAAGCCGTTTGCATTAAATATATTAAAAAAAAAACACAGTCCTCTGCCTCTTCAACCTGTCTATTAAACTCAAAACATAACGTAACTTAAAAACTACTGCACCAATTTTCATGATGTTTGCAGCAATGGATAGATTGGTTTTAAAGGAGGGTATAATTTGTCAAATTTTAAATGTTTTTTAAATGCCTATAAGACCATGTATCGTTAATCACACATTATTGACATAATAAAATCTTACACTGAGAGTCACTAGTGTAAGATTACGGCCAATTACGGGTGCGATCTGGATGAACGCTCTGACGTATTATAAAATATTTATTTAAATAATATTGTGTAATAAACTTAATATTGTGTTTTAAATGTCTACAGTATTTATTATGATAAGGATTAATATTACATTGTTCCAAATTACTTTGAAATTATTATTCACAAATAAAATAATAAAGAAATATTAAAAAAGTATAATTAAAAAAGTATTACTGTAGGTTATTCCTAATTTATGTAACTCGTAAACTTTGTCAATATTGGCTTTATTTATGTGTTCCTTTAAAATAATAAAATAACATTAATAAATCTTCTTTAAAAGGTAACCTTAATTATGATGAAAACCGTATTTAAATACCTTGCGTATTTAAAACGATCTGAGTTGACAGACAATGCACGCGAGCAAATTTATTTTATACTGTGTAAAATTATTTTATAATCTTTGACCATTCGATTGGTATACAGAAAGTATTATGACTTTCTGTACTGAATGAATCCTACGGGCTTTACGTTATGGCAAGATACATTGCGTGCGTTGTAAGACATTAAAATACGTTCTACAAAGGCGAACAGTTGATGGATATTTAACATAAGCAAAAAACCGAAAGTCGGTGATTGCTTGCTACGGTATGTATGCGACAGTGCGCGATGCGTCTGTGTGCATGTAAAATATGTATGTGGGTGTTCAATCACAAATTCTCACGCTTGGTGTCGCGGGCCTTAAGGACAAAGACATGAAAGTAAAAATGTCGGAAATCGATCTTAATTTACTTATAACATTTATCGGGACCTTCGACGGGTTTCTATACCATTCCTCAGTAACTGTCGCAACGCAATTAATTAAGCATCATCCTCTCAACAAGAAACCCTTTTTATATATATTTTAAGTCGCCTAACGGGCAAGGCCGAAGCAGTATGCGCCATTAAAGAGTTCACAAAATGGTCCCAACTCGAAGAATTTTTATAAACCAATTCGGAGACCGAAAGCATTATTCAAATCTACTAGACAACCTTCAAAGCTACAAACAAAACTTAAACGAAAATGTTAATCAATATTCATTAACCACTCGTCAGTTGAGTCCACACAGCTGACACCAAAAAGTTGAATCAATCTGTGGAGTCAGCTCTGTGGACGTTTTTAAGACCTTTGTATAAGGTTTATTTTGGCGAAATCTACCATTTCTACTGTACGGTTGTCATTCACGAATGAACAGGAACAAACCGGTCCATCCTACCAAATTTAATTCAATTTTTCGTTCGAGATTAATACATATTATATTAACATTCCAACAAGAAAGAAAGATGAATTGTCAGGTCGGGTAGCTACCATGCAAGACTTGGCATTAAATAGATTTATGATGGGTCTTGACCTTCAACTAGCAACAGTTGTAAGATGTCGCGACCCCTCTACATTAAACGAAGCCATTAATTTCGCCACCGCCGAAGAAAAAATCCACGGTATAACCTACAAACAACACAACACAAACTTCTATGTGTCGATATTGCAAAAATATCGGAAACACTATAGAAAATTGTCGTAAACGACAATACAATAATAATCGCTGCAATAACTCTGAATTCAAAAACGGAAGTGATTCACGTAATAATTTCAATTGCCCTATCCATTACATAACATTTGAAAATGTCGAGACTGAATGTGTTCAAGACGGTCACGACACTGAAGATAATAATTTAAACGGGTAAAAAAAACGAATAATGGTTCCGGTCCATCAGCGAGCCTCATTAAATCAAATTCACTATCTAAGATCCCTGATCTCATGGATCAATGCCTTTAATTTAAATAGGTTCTCTATTTAAATTAAAGGCATTGATCCAGTCGCACACAATCCTACAAAAATCGTGGGGCACTTACAACTAGAAATGCATTTTCCAAGCCCTACCAACACTGATATAGTATTATTTCACGAATTCACGTAATTCACGAAATCCATCTCCCATTCGACGGCGTGATCGGAACCGATATGTTCAAATTCAAATTCAAAATTCTTTATTCACTTAGGATGCAATACATCTCTTGTGACAGGTCAAGATTCTACATGTACATTTATGCCATGTTCGCAAACAATAGGTAGAGCCGGAGAAAAGAACATGGCAATAAAAACTCGCGGCCACTCCTTTCAAATCGCCAATGTTTACATAGTTTTAATGTTTATAAACCTGATATGGGGGTAAGGTGCTGCCACTAATATACTATACACCATGTTAGAGGACTGATGCAAATTATAGTGATTACAAATTAGAACTTATGCTAATTTAAAAAAAAAAACAACAGCCTCAGTGGGTACAACATAGTAGGAGCATCTACTTACAACAAAGGTAAAAACTATATGTGCTCAAATATTGGCCAAATTACTGGTAACGAAAGATTAAATATAAAATATTAATTATAAGATCAAAAGAAAGAAAAGAATGGCCTTTATTAGTCACGTAGAATATTTACTTACAAAAGTAAAATCATGTTCTTAAACAATGTGATAACTACATTCACATGAGTAGAATAAAATGATAAGGAGCAAGTAGTCAAATCCATTTTTCTTTATCATTTAAAAATTCGTCAACTGTATAATAACCTTTACGTATAAGATAAGTTTTGACTACATTTTTAAACTTTTCCACTGATAGACTCATAACACTAGCTGGTAACCTATTAAAAAATCGCACGGAAAGACCCATAAATGAATTATGCGTTTTATGTAGCCTATGATATTGACCTACTAATTTATGCTTATGTCTCGTGTTCACCGAGTGAACGTCACTATTCCTGTGATATAAATGCATATTTTGTTTTATAAACATAATGTTTGCAAATATATATTGTGATGCAACTGTCATAATGCCTATCTCTTTAAACTTTTCTCTAAGGGAAACTCGTGCACCTAGTTTGTAAATCGCACGCACTGCACGTTTTTGGAGAATGAAAATTGTTTGAATATCAGCTGCCTTGCCCCATAGCAGAATGCCATACGACATGACGCTGTGGAAATAACCGAAATATACTAGCCTTGCTGTTTCCACATCCGTAAGCTGTCTGACTTTGCTGACAGCATACGCTGCAGAACTGAGTTTCCCTGCGAGACACGATATTTGGGCGCCCCACTGTAACTTACTATCTAACTTATCTTACTATCTAAAGTAATTCCCAAAAACACCGTTGAATCAACCAAATTAATAACTTCATTGTTTAAAACTAGATTTGTACTGATATTCCTTACATTTGGCAAACTAAACTTAATACATTTGGTTTTTTTAGAATTCAAAAGCAAGTTATTTGATGTAAACCAGTCAAGGAGTAATGCGAGGGACCTATTTACTTCGTCAGAGTAATCGTTTCTGCGATTGGTTTTGAATATAAGAGAAGTGTCATCAGCAAATAGAACAATATCGCATAACTTACTAGTAAAAAATGGCAAATCGTTTATATACACCAAAAATAAAAAAGGACCCAGAATTGAGCCTTGTGGCACGCCCATACTCACTGGTGATCCGGAGGACCTTATTCCATTAATATCAACATACTGTATTCGCTCACTAAGATAAGAAGCAACAAGATTAAGCGCTGTACCTGTTATGCCATAATGCTTAAGTTTCAGCAGAAGTGTACTATGCATCACACAATCAAATGCTTTTAAGAGATCGCAGAAAACACCAATGGCGTCCTGCGAGTTTTCCCAGGCACTATATATATGTTTAAGTAGTTTAGAGCCTGCGTCTACTGTTGAGCGACCCTTTGTGAATCCATATTGTTCACTATGCAGTAGATTATTAGAATTAAAATGTGTTTCTAATTGCATTAGTATGGCTTTTTCAAAGATTTTACTAATAGCTGGTAAAATAGAAATAGGTCTAAAATTACTAGGGTCGCTTTTTGAACCGGCTTTAAACAAAGGAATTACTTTAATGTGTTTCATCAAATCAGGAAACACACCGGTATCAACACATCGATTAAATATTGTTGCTAAATGTGGTGCTATCTTAATAATAATGCCATTAATTAATTTAACAGAAATACCCCATAAATCTGCTGTCTTTTTGCAATTAATTGACTTAAATATTTTTATTATGTCAGTGGGGTTTATAAAATTAAAACTGAATGGTACAGTACACTCTTTCACACTGCTTCTCATAAGTGATTGAGCATCAACCGGACATGATCTTAGAGAGCTGGTTGCATTTTTAGGTATATCAGCAAAGAAATTATTAAATGTTTGCGCCAGGTCTAAATTGTCAGTTACAGTTATATCACCAATACTTAATTCAAAATTATGTTCACGTGGCTTGAACCGCCCAGATTCAGCATTAATCATGTTCCAAGTGGCTTTAATTTTATTCTCTGCTTGTTTAATATTTTTACTTAAATATAAAGACTTGGCAGCAGCGCAAGTCTTTTTAAATACTTTGGAATAATTTTTAACATATTGAACAAACTTATGGTCAAAATTATATTGTTTCATGCCATACAATTCATACAACTTAGCTCTACTTATTTGTATGCCAGTAGTTGCCCAATCACAAAAGCTAATTTTTCTATTTTTATAAAAAGTCTTAGTTGTGAATATGTTATTAAATTCCGATTTGATCATGTTAAACAAAGACGCGTAAAGGTAGTTCGGATCATCCTGACTAAAATCTATATTGGTGATACGGACAGAAACATTTTCATTAAATTTGTTTAGGCGAGCTGTACTCATTGGCCTACAGGTGATCTTATTTACTCTAGCCACTGTATGAATAGGAAAAGTGACTTTCTGTCCACAGTGATCGGATGTTAAATCACTCAATATAACCTCATTATAATAACTACAGTTGCAAAAAATATTATCTAAGCAAGTAGCAGAATGTGATGTTATCCTTGTGGGTGCACAAAACAAATGTTTTAAATTAAATGATTTAAATAAAGTACATAATCTAATACACATAGGTGACTGTTCTAGTATATTAACGTTGTAATCACCACATACTACTACATGCTTTTTACCATAACTAAGTACTTTAAGTACATCTTCCATTATATTCTCGAATAAATTAAAGTCATTCTGTGGTGGACGGTAAACACAAACAATAATATGCTCCTTTAATTCTACACATGAGAGTTCTATAGTACGCTCGACAGAACGAGCAACAATATCCTTGCGTTCTTTACTATTCACACTATTAGAAACAAAAATCATAGAGCCACCATGTATAGCTTTCTTCCTGATGAATTTGCTTACCATACTATAATATTCATTATTAAAAATCAGTTCATCGTTTTTTAACCAGTGTTCTGTGACACAGAAAACATCAACAAGGTGGGTCTTTAAAAATAATTCTATTTCCTGAAATTTGCCAGATAAGCCCTGAATATTTTGGTGTACTATGGTTAGACCACCAGTTCGCTTATCCGTTGTCTCATTTACTAGTTTAAACTAGGAGTTACATTAATGATCCTAGCAGAATTGGCACAAAAAAGCGATTGCTTTGATACACTATTTGTATCAGAGTCAGCATATATATTAAATGCTAATAATTTAGCAACCTGTCGCTTATAAATAGAAGACAAATACATAGTATTTTTTGTTAAAATAAAGTTACGAATAAATTTATTCGTGTCCAAAAATAGTATAAACTTACCATACTGGTAAGTCGCGTTGTATAATAACAAATTCAATCTCTGTATGTGCTTGTTGTGTATATCAGATACAGACTGTGAGTAAGGTAGACCACATATAATAAATTTACAACCTACTTTTTCATTAATGGATATCATAGACTCTGTTAAATTAATTATATCTCTCTTGGTAGCTGAGAAGCTATCACCGAACAATACAATAACCGTTGATTGATCATCTAAACTAATGCTATTTAATTTACTAATTAAACTACTATACTTTGCTCCTGGTGAACAATAATTTGTGACCTTATAATTTTATTTTTATATTATAATAAAATTATAAGGTCAAAAAATTATAAGTATTATTTTATTATAATATTATAATTAACTTTCCAAAATCTATTCCTAGCTGATCGGAAAGAATTACAACTTGTTTCTCTGTAACTGTATTAACTAAAGATTGTGAAATAGTTAACAATCCGCAGTCACAATCAGACTCACTGTCAGTACTGTTATGCAAATTTGATGTATTTGTGAGTGTATTCACAATGTTTGTGGGTGTAACAGACTGTGGTAGCGAGCAATTGTAGCAAAGATTGTTTTTGATAAGAGAAGTTAATTGATCCGTATTCTCTCTTGCTACTTGGGCTACTTCCTCATACTTGAGAATGTATTGTTGTGTTTCTGATTCGTGTTCAAGTATGAGTGTTGACGGACGTGAGTGCAACTTGGTAATTTGAGCATTGAGCTCCTGAGTGTGTTGGTCATACATCAATCTGCTGGCAACTAATTGTTTGTGACAGGTATCTAACTGTGACTGTAGTTTTTCTTGTTGATTTAATGAATCGGGTTGACTCTTCGACAAAGTTGTAAGTTTTCCTAACCGACTACACTTAACCTTTAGATTCTTAATTAGTCTATTTAATTTTGAATATTTCCTACGTTTTTTAAGACTAAATAATTTAAACTTATTTTCACATTTAACACTTAAGAGTTCGCTAAAGAGATTTTGTGTTGCTTGACTGTTTGTTGCCTGTATTGTTAGGCTCAGAGACCTTGTATAGATGTAATTGCAGTCACCAAAGCTTTCCACTTCTGCTGCGAGACGATCACGCTGGTCTTTGATATCCAAAGTTTGAATGTGCAGGTCTGTCAATTGATTTTTCAAGTCACGTACTATCTCATTGTTCCTTACAATCTCCTCTTCACAATCGGAGCGCTCGGTCAATAGCTGCATGTTTTCTTCTTTGCATTCTTTCAACTCAAGCAACGATAATTTCAGCTTGTTTTCCATGTCCCTTACTGTTGCCTTACGTGTCATGATGTGCATACTCATGGCCACAGCTGAAAATTTTACCACTAGACTCCTGTAATACAATAAAGAAAGGTAGGTAGAAATTATTTAAGATTATAAACTAAATACAAAGGGAAATTGAAATACTAATGCTTTGTACTAATGAATTCAACTGATGATGTTAAATTATTAAAAATATATTATAGACTAAAAACAACAAAAAAGTTGAGGATTCACAATACTAGTGGATTAATAAAATTCCTGAGTAGAAGTATGTATTTCAATACTTACTAAACTATTGAAGACTTACATACAAAGTTTTATATTTAAATGGTAAAAATAAGGTGTTAGTTGCCTATTTGTTTAGTAATTTTGTGTGTAATCGAGTGTGTGAGGCAAATTGTTTTCAGTCTTCAATTCTACTTCCACAATTTGTCAAGCAGAAAGAGATAAAACTGTGCCAATGAGTAAATGATGAAGCTCATGCACAGATGAGACATGTGTTTATGTGCTTGTGGAGTATTAGTTAGAATCAAATAAGACAAATACTCCCCAGATTTTAAGGATGAACTTTTCAAATTCATCCGTTGGCAGCAGGGATGACCGTACGGTTCATGGCCCTCTTTTTCGATCGCCCTCGATTTGGGTCAGGCGCCTTTCGGCCTCCTCCCGCTGCCAAGCTAAGCTCAATCAAGCGCAGTGGTTAGGATCGTACGAGGATACCGCACCGTCTCGTCTGAGGCGACACTGTCCTGGCACGTTTCCCGCCTTTTGATATCCTGGCGGATATGGACGCAAAGGTCTATGACGTGTCATTCGCCGGGATGAGAGCGGGAAAGACCAGGACGTGCTCGGAATGCGGCGGAATGCTCACCGACAGGCACTGGCCCAGTGGTGTGCGCGGCTGGAACACCCGCAGATCGCGCGTCAACGCGCTGTTGATGCCATTCTGAATAACCTCGAAGCTTGGGTAGGTAGGGAGGGAGGTCATGTCACGTACTGATTTACTCAGATACTCACCGGGCATGGCTGCTTCGGTGAGTATCTGAATAGGATAGGACGCGAGGAGACGGCACAATGCCATCACTACGCAGCCGACTGGGACTCCGCCCAGCACACGCTGGAAGACTGCCCCGCTTGGGTGTCTGAACGCGAAGTCCTAGTTGGCCAAATCGGACGAGACCTGTCCCCGCCGGCAATCATTGCTGCAATGCTGGCGGGTGAGGAGGGATGGGGCGCAATGGTCTCTTTCTGTGAAGCTGTAATGCTTCAGAAAGATACCGCTGAACGGGATCGGGAGAGGGCCGATCCTGAGCGTAGAGGACGTCGGCGACAACACCAGCCCTCGAGAGCACCGCAAGCTACCAGAGAGTGGGGATCTTTGGTAGCAGATTAACTGTTGTGGTTAGTAGTAGGATGGCGACCTACTCGAAAACGCGATAGGCATAAAAACACGCCAATTAAGCCGATAGTTAGGGGGAAGCCTCTCTGGCTTCCCTCGGGATAGAGCCTTGATAGGCGCGGCGTTAATCCTGGGGGGACCTGAAATAATATGGTCCGGGTCCTCCCTAGAGCAGGGTGCATGAGTGCATGGTGATCGGGGTGGGTTTTAGTGGAAACACCACATACTAGTGGCTTCTGTATCCCCGAGGAACCGGGGATCCGAAGGGATTTCCCACCTCGTAAAAAAAAGGCACTTACCAGATGAAAATTCTACAAACGCATTTTAGCGTAGCATCTCGTTTGTGCCTGTCACCCATACAGAAGGAGACTGGATACGGGATATCAAACATACATGCGAGTCTATAACAACTATAGGACCAATTAAAATTGACAAAAATGATATAAGTTGTGCAGTCCGTTCATTACCGAATTGGAAATCACCTGGTCCGGACGGTCTGCACAACTTTTGGCTTAAGTGGTTCCGAAGCTCACATGAATGTTTGGCATCTCATTTCCAGGCCACGTTGGATTTGGGTTCATTACCACAATTTTTAACAACTGGTAAAACCCATTTACTCTATAAAGCTGGTAGTGCCATGGATCCCAAAAATTTTAGGCCCATTACATGTTTACCAACTTTATATAAACTTCTGACATCTATTATGAGACTCAAAATTGCTACACATATTAATAATAATTCGATACTTTCCGTTTCTCAGAATGGATGCAGAAGTGGGACCCGTAGCACTAAAGAGCTCCTTATCATAGACATGACCATTAGCCAACAGGTACGTCGTAATCGTAAAAGTCTGGCGACATGTTGGATAGATTATAAGAAGGCATATGACTTGGTCCCATATTCATGGCTTTTGAAGGTGCTGGAGTTGTATAAAATTGATACAACTCTATGCACTTTCTTGAAGTCATGTATGGGGCAATGGAGGACAGTCCTTCGTTATCCTGGATGTCGTCAGACTGCGGTAAACGACGTACTTATAAAGATCGAGAGGGGCATCTTTCAAGGTGACAGTTTGAGTCCCTTGTGGTTTTGTCTGGCTTTGAACCCTCTTATCACTCTCTTAGAGGGTTCAGGGTTGGGCTATAGGTTGCAGAAAGATGATCAAGTTATATCTCACCTTCTTTACATGGATTATTTGAAACTTCTGGCCTCCACTAAATTACAATTGACAGTGTTATGGTCACTGAAAACTTTAGTAATTCTATCAAGATGGAATCTGGTGTAGACAAGTGTGCAGTCATGTATGTGAAGAAAGATGTAATTGTGGAATCTGAAGGAATAGAACTTTCAGATTCTACGAAACTCAGATCTCTTTCTGCCACCGAAGACTACAAGTATCTAGGTTTTTCACAGTCCTTGGGAATACCAGAATCTGATATGAAACAAACGTTGCGGGAACGCTTCTTTGGCCGCCTGAAAAAAGTACTTAAGAGTCTTTTATCGGGGGGTAACAAGGTGCGAGCCTACAATGGTTGGGTCGTGCCGGTTCTGATGTATTCCTTCGGTATACTTAGATAGACTCAAACTGAATTAGATGCCCTTGACAGGAGAGTCCGTACTTTACTGACTGCATTTCGAATGCACCACCCACGTTCGTCGGTTATGATATTGTACATCCTGCGAAAGTTTGGGGGTCGTGGATTTTGAAATATCAAGACCCTACATAATCGCGAGATATACAATCTCAGAGAATATTTTCTTAATACCGATGTGGGAGTGCATCGCAATGTGGTTGCAGTGGATAACGGATTCACTCCACTCGCTCTGGCTAAAGAGAATTAGCGCAAACCTGTAGTACTTAGTACTGATGATCGCAAGGAGGTATGGAAGGGCAAAGAGCTTCATGGTCGGTTTTATCGGGCTTTGAACGCGCCCGATATAGACTTTAAAGCATCGACTTCCTGGCTACGGTATGGTGATCTCTTTGGAGAAACCGAAGGTTTCGTTTGTGCAATTATGGACGAAGTTATCATGACGAATAACTATCGAAAATATATTCTGAAGGATGGTACGGTTGACATGTGACAATTGAAAATAACTGGCTTGCTTTCTAAGAGCGAGAGAGAGAGAGAGATACAAACAGAGAAACACGCGCACGCCACATGGCTTACAACTGTAACAAAAAGTGCCACAACTATAACAAAAAGTGCTACAACTGTATCAAAAAGTGTCGTAACAACTTTTTGTCTTAATGTTTTCCGTCTAGCTTCCTTTTGCAACACGCGATAAGGAACTTCGTTCCAAAAAATGTATAACATTTTTTTTTCTTGTACCCCCGTTTGTGTAGTCCAAGTATATTCATATTAGTTGATAAGAGTCAGTCCTAATAAATTACTCGTGATGTACACCTGTATTTCAATTATTGACTCCCCGTAACACGCACACCATATCCTGGTTCTCTTATTCTACTCATGCTTTCCATCAGGCAGAGTAGAGTCACTTTGTTAGGCTTAATTATACAAAAAAGCTTATAAATACGTGACATGCCGATAATACGCCGAGATTATGTCGCCCTTATAGACAGCTCCGTAGGTGCTTTATTGATGAATCAGTCAGAGTATGTAATTTTATATGTATATATTAATTTAGGTACCAATATGTCGTCTACGTATTTTACGTATACGTCGTATACGTCTTTTATCAATAAGTAAATTTATTAATTATTATTTTAGTATTATTATTATCATTTATTTCAGACCAAAATCCTAATGTTGGTAAAGGTGGTACAAAACAAATAAAGATAAGAATAAAACTACCCATAAGTTTGCATAATATTAAGAGACCCTGTGTACGTGTGGAAACGTATCCAGCGTCCCAATGGCAATCCCATCTATTACACGGTACACTCAGGAGGCTGTGTGTGCTGTTGCATACTCTATGAAGTAACGAGGCGGTTTGTTTGCGGATGATGGCATGGAAACTATCCCTGCGTCATATATTGCATAAAATGATTGATGGAATTATATAGAGATATGCTTGATCAGCACATTTAGATATGTGCCTATCATCGAGCACGCAGGAGTACGGACAATCATTTCCTCGTTGAGAACAAGAAGTATAGCGATAGGTTTTAGAATATATAATGTAGCTGTAAGAGCAAAACAAGACATAACTCATATATACCTCAGTGAGTAATATAGAGTAGAAAATCAGTGCTTAAATAATAAACTGCACGGTTGGCCTAGTGGCTTAAGCGGTCACCACGCCGCTTCCTACTGCGCAAGTGTCGTAGGTTCAAATCCTACGTAGGATAACACTTTGTGTAATTCACAATTTGTTGTTCTGAGTCTGGGTGTTCTTTGTGTCCGTTTCATGTATGTTTGTAAAGTCCCCCGCGACACAGGAATTTATATTCCTAATGCGGGAGTTGTCTTTTTAAGAAAAAAAAAAAAAAAAAAAAAAAAACATGACTGCAAAGGACTACACTGTCGTTGTCATACGATTCCGCCAATAAGTTCGCTATAATCTCCTGGCCACAGCTAACTTCCTGACCACAGCTAACCTAATAGCCACAGCTAAGAGCGTTGCGAATTGCGACGCGTCTTGAAGTGAGGTAAGCGGTGAGCGGCGAAAACAAATGTTACACAAAATATGAAGTATGCCACAGCTACCGGCGACGCGCACAGCGGTGCGAAATGCGGCGCGCGATGAGGCGCGCGGACCGCGACGGCGTCGAGCTGCTAGCCCATATCGAGGCGGCCACAGATCAGAGCGGTGCGAGCGGCCCCGTCAGCAGACGTATTGAGGCATCGCACGACCGAAACAAATCATTTTGTTTTTATCGCGCGTTGAGCCGACATATGTATATTGGATAATGGAACATTTCATCAGTGACATATTGAGTAGACCAGCAATACGGATGTCAAAACAATATCATAAATATAGGCATGTTGTTGTTGTTGTAAAAAAAAATGTGAGACGAAATAAAACAACTATTTCCTGGTAGTACAGACTTGTTTCAAGGCAATATCGTGCCACTTTTGATAGGGGCATTTTAATGTTTCGGACCGTGCATGTTTCGTTGCATGCGAAACCGTTCTCTAAATTTACACGTGCACCGCTGACGCCGCCGCGGTCGCCATAGTCTAGCTGTGGCATACCACCGCAAATCACGTCGCCCGTCGCATCTCCCTACGCTAAGCGCCTGGCCTGTGGCCAGGCCGTAAGAAATATCAACCCTCGCCTCGGTAAACATACCAGAAGAATGAGTTGATATGACTAAATCCTCACCTTAAACCCAAATTTACAGAGTACAAGGAAATAATTTTAACAAAAAGGAACCGACTTCAATGAAAAACTATTCCGAGTACACTAATCGCGACATAGTGCCTAAGATATTTGAGGATTTCCCTCGATTTCCTTGGGATCCCATCATCAGATTTTTTTGAAGTCGGTTAATAAAACAAATATAAATTAGCAATTGACACGTTGTGGCTACGTAATCTTGCCATTGGATGTTTTTGATGGATCGCCCGAAGGCCTCCTAATTATATGATCTACAATAATTTGTTTCGGAGTTTGGGTGTTTTCTATGTATAATATGACGTATGTATTTACAAAAATAAGTATGTTAGTATTCTACCAGTTAATATTACTTTCAAACTCTGCTTAGTTTGAAACTCGTTGGCTATGTGTGTTAGATGTTCGAAATATTTAAATCAAATCAAATCATTTATTCTGCAATTAGGTTGCAAGTTAAAACTTCTTTTTTTTTAAGCAGATAAGTTCGGCCTTTCCTAAATCAAATCAAATCAAATCAAACCATTTTATTTCAAATAAACCATACAACGGCACTTTTGAAACGTCAAGTAGTCAGTCAGTAGTCAGTCGTGAAGCTAATTGTCTGTTCCAATTCGTAGATCTTATGGAGAAGAACAGACAAGAAACTCAATGGACACTCTTTTCCAACATTGTTTTTACAATTTTTGGTTACATTGTTTAAGGCATTTTATAACTGGACTAGCCCTGAGAAGAAAGGACAAAACACTCAGGGATCACAGTCTCTTTTAAAGTCCAGACAATATTCTTAAATGCAAAAGACATTATTTTAACATAAAAGCGATAATTACAATTTGAGTCACAACTATAATAATTGAAGATAATAATTGTTAAAATAAAACAAGCTTTTTGTAAAATATAGCAAATTTCTATATTTAATTAAATTTAACGGTGGAACAATGTTCACACAATGATGACAAGATCTCGAGAGAGAAAAAAGTGTTGCAATCATAGAACAACAGTAAAAATACAAAAAGTATACCAGTTCACAATTTATAAAACTACTAAACTACAAAACTTTATGTTCATAATGTATTGAACAATAATTTAAAAAATGTCAACAATAGCAACAATTTAAGAGGAATTTGTTAAATATATAATGTAAATTTAAACTATAAATTATCGTCACATCAACACAAATTAAAACAATCAAAATCAAAACAGCATGTGCAGAATGGGCAGCTCAATCCCAGGCGGTTTTATCATCAATATATTCTGCTATGGTGTAATACCCCTTTGCGGATAACTTAGATTTAATGGTACTCTTAAATTTGCTTAAAAGTAAATTCCTAATATCAATAGGGAGTTTATTGTAAAAGCGTATACATTGTCCCATGAACGAGTTGCCTACTCTGTGGAGACGAGTGACGTGAACACACAGATTGTGTTTGTTTCTGGTATTTACCGAATGAACATCACTGAGTTTAGGAAACTTTGCTAAACTTTGAACATAAATTAAAGGAGAAACCCGAAATCCATACAAACTTGGGCCTGGCGTTACAGTGCTAGAATTTGGGCATAAATTACAATACCTATGAAGATTTCACGAGCCCAATTCTCCCAGCAATGGCTAAATTGGTGAAATCAGCCAATGTTTACATTTTAGGTTATGTTTATTGTTTGAGTTATTTTTATAAAAATTGGCCAAGTGTGTCAAGTCAGGCCACGCATAAAATAGAGTTATGTACTCACCCTTAATTAACTCGTGCTCAATAGATAATTGTTATATTTGCTTATTATTTCTTTATTTTTGTACAAAGTTTTCTAAGTCAGCGTATTTCACAAGTAAGGCCTTTATAACTTCTGAAATAAAAAAGTTATCTAAACCGCAATCGTTTTCTATAACAATATGAAAAACACGATTTGATACATTTGTGTTTTTCTATGGCATAGTCACATTAATATAAAAATGCAAAACTACCCTTTCATGATATATTTAATGCTGCCAGTTTTTGAATTTGAATTTTCAATTGCCGCCATTGTAAGTAGTTGTGTCACGATTCGCTGGCCAGACTCTATTTACATTGATTAAAATACCTATTATAACAATCATTTCTACTAAAACAAAGTAGTATTATTTATTTATAATAGTATCGATTTCCACTAAATATGTCCTATTTTAGGAATGCTACGTTTGTGGAGCTAGTTACGTATATTGAAATAAGTGTTGCAAAGGTTTACAAAGATTGCTTAAAACAATAGAATTCTACTTATTTTTTTTATACTTGGCCATTTCAAATGAAGCTAAGATTTTGATAGGTTAATCAAGCAAAATAGACGAATTTTTAGGTACATATGCCATTCGTATAACGCTTAGGCCCAAAATCGGGTTTCTCCTTTTCGTATATATGTTGTGAAGATATAGTCAGAATATTTATCTCTTTAAATTTGGAGCGGAGAGAAACTCGAGGGCCTAATTTATAAATGGCTCGCACGGCACGTTTTTGTAAGGCAAATATCGCATTAATATCTGCACAGTTACCCCAGAGTAGGATACCGTAAGCGATTATGCTATGAAAGTAACTGAAATAAACTATTCTAGCTGTATCAAGATCAGTTAAATGTCGAACCGTTTTTACAGCAATAGCCGCTGTGCTTAGCCTACCGGATAGTTTTTCTATTTGGGGACCCCATTGTAACTTAGCGTCAATAGTTATACCTAAAAATACAGTAGATTCCACAGGATTCAACTCCAGTCCATTCAATCGAACATTGGTTGTGACATGTCGAACGTTTGGTGTAGAGAATTTAATGAATTTAGTTTTCTTCTCATTAAGGAAAAGGTTATTTGTATTAAACCAATGTACCACTTTCGAGAGTGCACTGTTGACTTCATTAAAATTATCAAGATGGCGCCTAACTTTAAAAATTAAGGATGTGTCATTCGCGAACAATACAATCTCATGATTGTCACTTACATAATAAGCTAGATCATTTATGTATATGAGAAACAATGAAAATGGCCCTAGAATAGAGCCCTGTGGGACGCCAATTGTTACCGGGGACCCTGAAGATGTTTTGCCATTAATATCAACTATATATAGAACATATTTACTTAGAAAATAATACATTTACATAAAAACACCAAATCCGAGTTCTGTAAAGAAATACGTGACATGACGATAATATCTCCGCGATTCTATCTGGGTTATAGACGGTTCAATAGGTGTTCGTTGATGATCACTCAAGGTATCAGGATGTTTAGCAATGGACAGCGATAGGCTGATGGTGACGATGACGATGACACTGACAACGACGATGACGCTATCGCTATCGCTGTCGCTGTCGCTATCGCTGTCGCTGGCGCTGTCTCTGTAGCTGTCGCTGTCGCTGTTGCCGTTGCTGTCGCCGTCGCTGTCGCCGTCGCTGTCGCCGTCGCTGTTGCCGTCGCTGTCGCCGTCGCTGTCGCCGTCGCTGTCGCCGTCGCTGTCGCCGTAGCTGTCGCCATCGCTACCGACGTGGCTGTCGCAGTCGCTGTCGCCGTCGCTGTTGCCGTGGCTGTTGCGGTCGCTGTCGCTGTCGCTGTGGTTGTAGCGGTAGCTGTAGGTGTCGCTGTATCTGGCTCTGTCGCTGTCTCTGTCTCTGTCGCTGTCGCTGTAGCTTTAGCTTGAGCTATAGCTTTAGCTGTACCTGTAGCTGTAGCTGTTGCTGTAGCTGTAGCTGTAGCTGTAGCTGTAGCTGTAGCATTTGCTGTCGCTGTCGCTATCGCTGTCGTTGGCTTTGTCGCTGTCTTTGTCGCTGTCGCTGTCGCTGTAGTTGTAGCTGTAGTTGTAGCTGTAGGTGTTGCTGTAGCGGTCGCCATCGCTGTTGCTATTGCTGTCGCTGTCGCTGTCGCTGTCGCTGTCGCTGTCGCTGGCTCTGTCGCTGTCTTTGCCGCTGTCGCTGTCGCTGTAGTTGTAGCAGTGGCTGTAGCTGTAGGTGCCTCTTTCGCTGGCTCTGTCGTTGTCTCTTTTGCTGGCTCTGTCGTTGTCTCTGTCGCTGGCTCTGTTGTTTTCTCTGTCGCTGTCGCTGTCGCTGTCGCTGTTGCCGTCGCTGTCGCTGTCGCTGGCGCTGTAGCTGCAGCTGCAGTTGTAGCTGTAGCTGTAGCTGTAGCTGTAGTTGTAGCTGTCGCTGTAGCTGTAGCTGTAGCTGTAGCTGTCGCTGTCGCTGTCGCTGTCGCTGGCGCTTTAGCTGCAGCTGCAGTTGTAGCTGTAGCTGTAGCGGTAGCTGTAGTTGTAGCTGTCGCTGTAGATGTAGCTGTAGCATTGGCCGTCGCTGTCGCTGTCGCTGTTGCTGGCTCTGTCGCTGTCTTTGCCGCTGTCGCTGTCGCTGTAGTTGTAGCAGTGGCTGTAGCTGTAGGTGCCTCTTTCGCTGGCTCTATTGTTGTCTCTTTTGCTGGCTCTGTCGTTGTCTCTGTCGCTGGCTCTGTTGTTTTCTCTGTCGCTGTCGCTGTCGCTGTTGCCGTCGCTGTCGCTGTCGCTGGCGCTGTAGCTGCAGCTGCAGTTGTAGCTGTAGCTGTAGTTGTAGCTGTAGTTGTAGCTGTCGCTGTAGCTGTCGCTGTAGCTGTAGCTGTCGCTGTCGCTGTCGCTGTCGCTGTCGCTGGCGCTTTAGCTGCAGCTGCAGTTGTAGCTGTAGCTGTAGCTGTAGCTGTAGTTGTAGCTGTCGCTGTAGCTGTAGCTGTAGCATTGGCCGTCGCTGTCGCTGTCGCTGTTGCTGGCTCTGTTGCTGTCTTTGTTGCTGTCGCTGTTGCTGTAGTTGTAGCTGTAGCTGTAGCTGTAGGTGTGGCTGTCGCTGTCGCTGGCTCTGTCGGTGTCTTTGTCGCTGGTTCTGTCTTTTTCTCTGTCGCTGTCGCTATCGCTGTCGCTGTACCTGTCGCTGTCGCTGGCGCTGTAGCTGCAGCTGTAGCTGTAACTGTAGCTGTAGCTGTAGCTGTAGCTGCAGCTGTAGCTGTCGCTGTAGCTATAGCTGTAGCTGTCGCTTTCGCTGTCGCTGGCTCTGTTGCTGTCTCCGTCGCTGTCGCTGTCGCTGTTGCTGTAGTTGTAGCTGTAGCTGTAGCTCTGGATGTCGCTGTGGCTGTCGATGTCGCTGTTGCCATCGCTGTTGCTGTCGCTGGCTCTGTCGCTGGCTCTGTCGCTGTATCTGTCGCTGTCTCTGTCGCTGTCGCTGTCGCTGTAGTTGTAGCTGTAGCTGTAGGTGTCACTGACACTGTTGCTGGCTCTGTCGCTGTCTTTGTCTCTGTCGCTGGCTCTGTCACTGTCTCTGTCGCTGCCGCTGTCGCTGTCGCTGTTGCTGTAGCTATAGCTGTAGCTGTCGCTGTAGCTGTAGCTGTCGCTGTCGCTGTCGCTGTCGCTGTCGCTGTCGCTGTCGCTGTTGCTGTCCCTATCGCTGTTGCTGTCGCTGTTGCTGTCGCTATCGCTGTCGCTGTCGCTGTCGCTGGCTCTGTCGGTGTTGCTGTCTCTGTCGATGTCGCTGTCGCTGTCGCTGTAGTTGTGGCTGTAGCTGTAGCTGTAGGTGCCGCTGTAACTAACGCTGGGTCTGTCACTGGCTCTGTCGCTGGCTCTATCGCTGTCTCTGTCGCTGTCGCTACCGCTGCCGCTGTCGCTGTCGCTGTAGCTGTAGCTGTAGCTTTATCTGTAGCTGTAGCTGTAGCTGTAGCTGTCGCTGTCGCTGTCGCTGTCGCTGTCGATGTCGCTGTCGATGTCGCAGTTGCTGTCGCTGTTGCTGTCGCTGTCGCTGTCGCTCGCTCTGGCTCTGTTGCTGGCTCTGTCGCTGTCTCTGTCGCTGGTGCTGTCGCTGTCGCTGTCGCTGTCGCTGTCGCTGTCGCTGTCGCTGTCGCTGTCGCTGTCGCGTTAGCTGTCGCTGTCCTTGTCACTGTCGCTGTCGGTATCGCTGTCACTGTCGCTGTTACGGTTACTGTCACTGTTATCGTTGTTGTTGTTGTTGTTAGGGCTGTTTTTGTTATGGCTGTTGCTGTTGCTGTTGCTGTTACTGTTGTTGTTGTTGTTAGAGCTGTTGTTGTTAGGGCTGTTGCTGTTGCTGTTGCAGTTGCCGTTGCTGTTGCAGCTGCTGTTGCTGTTGCTGCTGCTTTTGCTGTTGCTGTTGTGTTCATTGTTGTTGTGTTCATTGTTATTGTATTTGTTGTTGTTATGTTTGTTGTTGTTGTTGTGTTTGTTGTTGTTGTTGGTGTTGTTGTTGTGTTTGTTGTTGTGTTTGTTGTTGGTGTTGTTGTTGTTATTGTTGTTGTTGTTATCCTTGTTGTTGTTGTTAGCTTCCGAGCACTGTGAACTCAAGAGAAATAAAACAACCGTTTGATGTGAGTACAAAAATAAACATATTTGTTCGGAAGGTCAGACACTACCGGAGACTTAACACCGCGATTCACCCGAGAGGGCCAACGTCATCTATCGAGTTACCTCGTTAAAAGTACATAAACATTTAATTTGTGATGTAATTTTATCTGTATGGATTAATTTAGATACCAATATGTGACGTCATTTATCAATTAGTAAGTTTATTAAAACCTTATCCAGTTGATTTTAATAAATCCTCTCCTCAATGGGTTCATGCTCAATGGGTCCTCAATTAACAGATTACAAAGAAATTAAAAGAAAATTGACCAAGTGCGTGTCAGGCCACGTATAAAATAGGGTTCTTTAGTCATCCATAATGGTACACATATTTAAAATCGTGTCCTATAGTTCATTGTTATGTTTACTCAATATTTGTTTATTTTTATACGTAGTTTTCCAAGTGAGGGCATTTTACAAGTTAGGCCCCTATAGCTCCTTAAATTAACAAGTTATCAAAACAGTTATAGTTTTCCCTGAAAATTCAATGTACGAACTACTATCTGAATTTGTTTGAGCCAGCCGTTTGACTTTTAGATGGAGGGGGACGCCCTGTTATTACAAAAAACTGTGCTTTAAAGTTGAATAACTCGCAAACAGATACCTAAATCGAAAAATGGTCCTAGCAACCTCACAATGTTTTAAAAGACCTATCAAATGGTATCCCACACGTTGGGGAAAACGTGAGAAAAGTCTAGCTTTTATCGCGGGCTTTGAGCGTGGCGACCGAATCAAGAAATTCCGTAACGAAAAGACCTAACACACTAAAAAAGGATAGAAAATATGATTATAACTGCAGTGCGACAAGGATGTGGCGGCTCCGTGCTCTATATATAGGCAGATTAGCGTATGCGTGCTGCTGCCACCGGCCGTTATCCGTTGCCTTGACAGCACAGTCAGTTTAGATTCTTCTTCTTTTTTTATTTAGTTTTTTTATTCCATAGATATGCTCATATTACTATTACGTTCTCTGTTTAGTTGTCATTGTCTTTCGGTTAATAGGATGATTATATTGTTTGGCAATAATATTGTTAGAATGTACGTTAGTAAAAAGACAGTGTATATTGTTTTGAAAACTTGAAATAATATCAAAGAAAAAAATTATACAGCATAAATAAGAAATAAATAAATAAATATAAATGCATAAGTTGATAACAAATGCTATGCAATAGCTTTACCGCGGCCATCTCCGAGTACCACACGACTTATTTTTCATAATTTTATTGTAGCACATTGTATTACGTGTATGACGTATTTACAATACATATTTCATGCAAAGTTTCATCTTTCTAGCACCAACCGTTTGGGCAGTAGGTCGAGGTTGGACGGACGGACGGACGGACAGACATGACGAATCTATAAGAGTTTCAAGTCATGAACTACGGAACCCTTAAAAAATATTGTTGATTTAATTATTGTCAATGTTTTCGTAAAAAGGGTTACAAAATTTTTGCTTCATCTATCAATATATAGATATATTGGGGGTTAAAGTATGAAATTGGCGATTTGCACTGAAAAATTGAAATGCGTCTTTTTTTCATTTAACAAATTTATTTAATAAAAATATGTACCATTATTATCTATACACTGCTGCCATCTAATAGAAAAGTCATTTATGCCTTTGCGATGGAACTCTAGTGATTTAGATTCTACAAACTGTGTGAAAGCATTTTGTACTGCCTCCTGGGAAGAAAACTTTTTATCACGTAGAAAATTGTCTAAATCACGAAAAAAATGGAAGTCCGTTGGAGCAAGGTCTCAAAAATACGGAGGGTAACGAATGGTTTCTAATTGCAGTTCCTGTAGAGTTAAAACGGTTTCTCATGCTGTATGAGGTCTCGCGTTATCATGAAGCAATAATAGTGAAGCTCGGTTCATGAGTCGGGGCTGTTTCACTGCAAGTTTTGCTATCATTGTTCGGAGTTTGGCACAGTAGACATCTGTCGTTATTGATTAACCAGATCGGATAAAGTTATATTGAATAACACCATGCTGAGACCACCAAACAGTTACCATTACATTTTCATTGGTAACCGTTGCGGCGTTTGACATGGGGTCAGCCATTGCATTTTTCGCTTACGGTTATGGTAAAGAATTCACTTTTCATCACATGTCACAATCAAATCCAATAAAAAAAAATAGGTATAAAAAAAAATATTATTATGTCTCTAAAAAGAACACCACCACAAACGCGATCTACACCACCAAATGTGTGTTTTGAAACAAATACTCCGAAAAATACTCAAAATACAAAGATTCAAAAGGAAATATGAACAAAGTGACGAAAATTTGGCGGATATGAAATCTATGTTTGAACTTTTCGAAAAACAGCAAGACAAAAAGTACAACAAGTTACTGGAAATAATTAACGAGATATAGGAACAAAATGCAGGTATCTCCTCGTCTATAATATTCTTCTCACAAATGTATGACGAGTTAACAAAAAAGTTTGATAGTTTGGAAGCTGAACGCAAAGAAAATCATGCCTATATTCACGAATTGGAAGACAAAATAGAATCCCTAGAAAAGAAATGTATGTGGGATAAATTTATGTAAACAAAATAAAATTAAGTATGAATGTAGTTAAAATTGTCACAACGGAACGCAGCGGAACGAATGAATGGGAAGTATGCATGTGAGTGAGGGAGTGAGATAAAAAAGGAAGATGGTGGAACGACGCTTCACGGTGTAGGTCGCATTAACGCAGTTTTTATTGAAAAATAAACGTTTTAACGCTAAATACGAATTGTTATTGCCAAAATATCCCACATGTAATTCATCAAGCTTGGAATGTCGAAATATTCCAAGAAAGAAGGATGAAACTAAGAAGGACCTCTGTGAATTGATAATAAATATTGGTAGAGTTATAAATGTTCCTGTAGAAAAAAAGGAGATACGAGATATATATCGCGTCAATACTAAAGCATCCTCGGAGAAACCTCTTATTGTAGATTTTACAACCAATATTAAAAAAGAGACATTTTTAAAGACTTATAGGGACTTTAACAAAAGAAATATTGATACTAAGCTAACGTCGGCGTGCTTAAACCTTGGTGGTCCTTCAAAACCTATATTTATATCCGAAAACCTGTCGCGTAAAGTAAGACGTACATTCTATGCTGCTTGAAACCATGCCAGATCATATCGACGGGTGCAAAGTAAAAAGAGTTATCTGCAAAATAGCTACTTTACAGGAGAGCGAAAAGATCTAAAAAGTGTGTTTTTTTTAAAATTAATGAATCGATTTTTCTGAAAATTTTATTGACACATCTTTACACTCTTACACATTTATATATGATATTTATTTCAGGAATTTCTTGTTATTTCACGAAATTTTGCAGTTGTTCGCATCTACATTGTATTATAAATAATACTAATTGTGTCAACTGCCAGTTGGTCGTATATGCGAGGGACTTTAAATTTCGTGTATAAATTGAATTTGATTTAATTTACTGTATTAATATTTTATTGAAACGTTTAATTTTAATGATAAATACTACCCAACAACCTTTAATTAATAATAGATCTATTTATAGAACATAATAATGTAGATAGCTTTTTATGCGTCGTATTTCTAAAGTAATAAATGACACACAATGCGGTCAAATGAAATATTTTAACTTGGTTATATTATTTTTATTAGGATATTTTTTTTCCAATTACGTTTGAAAATAATAGAAATAAAGTAATAACATTTAGATAAAAAAAATACACATATTTTACTTACTTTATAGCCTGTCAAACAATAATTACAGAAACAAAATATATAACTCTTTTTATGTGATGATTAACCAAAACCTGAATGGCCATTTAAACTTACGTAGCTATTTAATTAAATATTATTATCGATACATAATAAAAGAAGTAACAATAAATTAATCTCGTTCTCCATAGTTTCGTGATTCATAAAAGAAAATTCGTGATACCTAGGAAGTATTAAATTTTGTTCACAAAGTTTTATCAAATCGTTGTATTTAGAATCCATCATCATCAGTTGCAATTGCATTTCAAGTGCAAATGTTTGTAGAGTCAAAAGCTATCACAGCTAAGTTACTTGCGAGGTCGACTTGTGCTTAACCACTGAAAATGATTCAAAACGCAACTTCAGCGTAACTTATACACTGCCCGTTGGCTTGAGACAAATCTAGCCCTAGAAGTGTAAAAGTTTGCAAAACAATCATTTGTTCATTCATTGTCCACAACAACAAATTTGTCCATTAGAAACCAATTTATATAGAGCGCTTTGGATAAATATAATAAAAATACTTGAAACCGTTCAAAGGAGTTAAGATAACAAAAATAAGATAAACACAGCGGCTGTAATCGAAGGTGTCTGTAATCACGTAAAAATTTTTCAGCCTGTGGAGTCTCGTTATATAAGAAAAGACTCAGATAAACTTTACTTATCCGGTGGCTTGAACTTCTCAATTATGTTCAAATTATATTAAGCATGGACAGAGAAAAATAATGTTTCAAAAGGGTTTAATCAACACATGAAAAATTAAAGATGTTGCAACGTCTCTACAGAAACAGGATAAAATCCAAGCAACTGCACATCCTGACAGTGTAACTTCAGCTACTTTCGACTTTCAATTTATTTTATCTACGCCTCAGGGAGAAGCAAGTTCATTTTATTATAAACTTTCTTTAATTTTACATTTTAAACATAAAAAGTGTATAACACGTAAAGAGCTTTAAGACCCATTGGTCTTAAAAAAGGAATATGTTACATGTGGCCTGAAACTAGGGCTAACAGGGGGAATAAAATAAATTTGTTTCTCCATGAGGCGTAGATAAAAAAAAATGAAAGTCGAAAGCAGCTGAAGTTACACTGTCAGGATGTGCAGTTGCTTTATTTTTATCGTGTTTCTTTAGAGACCTTGCAACATCTTTATTTTTCATGTGTTGATTAAACCCTTTTGAAACATTATTTTCCTCTGTCCATGCTTGATATAATTTGAACATAATTGAGAAGTTCAAGTAACCGGATAAGTAAAGTTTATTTGAGTCTTTTCTTATATAATGGGACTCCACAGGCTGAAAAGATTTTACGTGATTACAGACACCTTCGATTACAGCCGCTGTGTTTATCTTATTTTTGTTATCTTAATTCCTTTGAACGGTTCCCAGTATTTTAATCATATTTATCCAAAGCGCTTTATATAAATTGGTGACTGATGGACAAATTTGTTGTTGTGGACAATGGATGGACAAATGATTGTTTTGCATACTTTTACACTTCTAGGGCTAGATTTGTCTTAAGCCAACGGGCAGTTTATAAGTTACACTGAAGTTGCGTTTTGAATCATTTTCAGTGGTCATTCTCTTTCAGTGGATAAGCACAAGTCCGCCTCTTAAGTAACTTAGCCGTGATAGTTTTTGACTCTACAAACATTTGCACTTTAAAGTTTAATATTTCGTAAACGGAGCACTGAATAAAAGAATGTCCTATAACTACTCTGTACATTTTTGAAATACCTCTCCAACGATATAATATAGCCTAGACGAGAAACAAAATCATCTCCACTTTGCGTGTAGTTATGTTTTCTTTTTATATTTTATACTAGCTTAACTCCGCGGTGTTACCCGTGGTTATTGTCGTACTGCGGGTAACGCCGCGGGACGAAGCTAGTCTAAAAAAGTAGCCTAAATTACTCCTTATATCATCAGCTACCTATCAGTTAAAGTCCCATCAAAATCGTTCTCGCCGTTCCAGACATTTGTCGGAACAAACGTCTCTAAGCTAAGCTGCGGATAGACAAACTGATATGGTGAAACTATAAGGGTTCTTTGTAAGGACTATTTAACCCTAACAATCTTAAAAAACACCTTACAAATAGGTAGGTACTTCATTTTCCACAAAATTAACTGAAGTAAATTGTAACATCTACGATGATAGCGAAGTAAAATGATTCAGGTGGCAGATGGTCGTTTATGCGTCGGTATTTTAAAATATGACATCTCTTCTAGATTTATTATTCTACAAACAACAAATCTAAGAATTTCACATTTACAACTTTGAATATTTACTAAACAAAATTAATTCACACCAGCAGTTTCACGATTATCACTTAATTTTGTGAGTTTTATTAGATCTTCTGTTTTCTTGATAGTAACATAATTTCCTGTTCTATTTAATTGCTTCAACAGTTGCCGTCGTTCTTCATTGATTTTACTAATTCAAATGAAGACTACAACAAACCCTCGAAATATCACAGATATCAGACACAAAACCTCATTTAACATAAATAATAACAAAAATCTAATCAAGCCGACGTAGCGCATGTCAACTGACTGATGTCCTTTTGTGTATGCACGGGGAAAGTCCCGCGGCCCCGTGTAAATGCAGCCAACGTTACTTGGTCGTATTTACTTCGTAGTGTTTGAAAGAACATACGTAGTTGACTTTTTTTACGTACGAAAATTTCTTGAAATAATGTGATATTTCCAAAAAAAAAATGTCATATTGTAAAGAATTGTTTTATTAAAACGATTGTACAATAAACTAAAAATCATAATTTTGTAGATAACTTTATTTACTTTGCACCCGTCGATATATATACGCCTACTGTTGGACTGCAAACGGTAAAGTATACATTCGCAAAAAGGAAGGAATGCCAGCTATATTCATATCGTCGGAAACTGAACTTATTAAGTTAACAAAAACACAAGCATGACTTTATATTTGTGTCGATGCTAAACTCTTTACTGCTGAATTTGTATTTCAATTCTCTTACTTACATCAATTTTATCTACTGCTAATCTATATTCAATTTGAAAGTAAATTTGGAATTATTGATGAATCTCTTTGCATGTATGTCCTCTTATGTTTCGTCTTATTCAATAAAAATAAACTAACACTATACACATCAAAAACACTTTCAAAAACACATCAAGAAACACTTCTCGAGAACTCACTATTTCAGTCCGTCAACAAAAATCATAATGAGGCTGGTTACGGTCACATTAAGACAAACAACAGTTAATTGTTACTATATCATGCCATCAATGGAAAACATACCCAGAGTCTCTGATGACCTGGACTCGGTGTGTGTATCTAAGTATCATTTATGCTCCCCAAGCCTTTGTTCACAATACCTACACACTAAACGAAATACCCTAAACATTTTCCACATGAACATACGAAGCGTAAACCGGAATTTTGACGAAATGTCTATCCTTCTTGACTCTATGGACATTCTGTGTGACATTGTGATCCTGTCTGAGTGCTGGTTGAGCAAGACCATAACATTGCCAGTTTTGAATGGTTATGTCAGCTACCAATCTTCTTTTTCAAACCAAAATGAAGGCGTGGTAATTTACGTTAAAAATAATCTGAAGCACTCGGTTTACCAGCCGCAATTTAGTGATGATAACTGTTTGGTGTGCAAATGTGATGATACGGCCATAATTGCTCTATATCGCTCTCCTGGAAATAGAAATATAGATAATTTCTTGACTGGTCTTGATGATGCCCTGAGTACTTTACGCACGTATAAAACCTTAACAAATATATGCGACATAAACATAAACTTAAGTGCCAATCTCTTGGACTCTCAAAAGGAGGAATATTTAAACTTGTGCTCTTCACATGGATTATTACCTGCGCATCTTATCCCTACCAGAGATGACGCTTGCTTGGATCATGTGATCCTGAAGACACAAAAGCGCGCAACTGTATTAGTGTTAAAAACACACATCACGGATCACCTTCCAACCTTGCTTAGTTTAGATTCAGTGAATAAAATAACTATAAATAAACAACAACGTACGGATCAGAACGCAATTGTCACAGTGATAGAAGCCTTTGACTTCTGTCCTTTATATTCAATACAAAATGCGGATTTAGCAGCCGAATATCTCATACGGAACCTATCTAGCATCGTCAAAGCACACACCCACCAGATAAAATTCACACATAGGCGGCGTCCCCGAAGCCGTGGATGACCGTTGGGCTCCTGAAATGTATTAAAAATAGAGACGCCTTACACTTGAAGACAAAGAAATCCCCTGAAAATACCATTTTACGAACAACTTACACACGTTATCGCAACTTTTGTAACAACTGCACTTGCACAAGGACCCGAAACAATCTGTTGATGTAGAAAACCACTATTTTGCAAATGTGGGCAAAACTCTGGCTACACGTATTCGGGCGAACTCACTCGGGAACACGGGTTGTTCTTCATCCAATAAAACAACCAAGAACTACTTGGGTAGCTCAATGACTGTGTTGATATCATCGAGGACGAAATAAGTGACGCAATTGGAAGTTTGAAAAGTCGCTGTGCGGTGGGCTGGGATAATACCTGCGTCTCTACTAAAGACATCACGTCAATATATTACCACCCCAATAAAATATATATTTTAATTTTCCCGGGGGTACTAAAAAAGGCTTTGGTCAGTCCAGTCTTCAAAAGTGGAGAAAAAAGAGAGGTCGCAAATTACCGACCCATATCAGTATTGACCGCGGTTTCGAAGGCATTCGAAAAAATCTTAAACAGGAAACTGACAAACTATCTGGAAAGATTTGACATAATTTCCCCAAATCAATATGGCTTCAGAAGGGGAAAGTCAACGGAAGATGCCGTAATGGACATGACCGATACTGTGATAAAGCTAATCGATAATAAATACAAAACTTTGGCTATATTCTTGGATCTCTCGAAGGCCTTCGATACTGTATCCATTCCCATTCTTCTGGACAGGATGGAGAGCGTGGGAGTTAGGGGTACGGTTCTGGAGGTCTTTCGAAGTTACTTATATGGTCGTACTCAGTGTGTTAAGATTGACAATTATATTAGTGAAGAGCGGGCTACTGAGTACGAGGTGTCCGGGCACTGATTGTACATGCACAAACCTGGGATCTAGCTTTTAAGTTGGCTGAAATGGCTTTGATACATGTTATGTCATATCTTACTACAAATCTTATCACACTAAATGTTACAAAAACAAAGTATGTAGCATTCTCTCCTACTATTTCTGCGCAGCCACCGCACCGACTAACGCTTACTACAACCGTCTGAATGAAAATTGTAACTGTAACATAATTGAACGAGCGTCCACTATGACGTATCTGGGTATTCACATAGATGCATGTCTTAGATGGGACGTACAAATAGAGGAACTGTCATCACATACCAGGAAACTAATATATGTAATGAAAAAGCTCAAACCATCGGCTAATGTAGAAATTTTGAAACTAATATATAACGCACTGGTGGAATCTATATTACTTTACTGTGTCCCTGTTTGGGGAGGCGCTAGCTCTTTGCATATGCTGAGAGTGGAAAGGTCACAGAGAGCGGTGCTTAAAGTTCTACTGTATCAAGAGTGCTCAGTATTGACCGTGAGACAACTCTATGTGCGCCAGACTATTTTACGCAAACATGCTCAACTACCATACAAGCAGATACTTAGAAGAAGAAAAGACCTAATTTGTAATATTGAACCCCATAGGATGGCACTTGCTTCAAGGAGTTTCTTTATCCTCAGTTCTCGATTATACAACCGTATCAACAAAATTGTTTATGTTTATCCCTCACTACAATAAAATGTAAATTGGTCATACAGAGCTGGCTGCTGACTCTGGATTATCAAGCGACTGAAAACCTTTTAAAGTCGAGTTCTTAGTTGACAAATACGACACGCTTAAAACACACACACATGCACACTCGTAACCACACTCATTCGCTAACACATTCACACTCACGCACACGTGCATACATGCACAAATACATAATCTGATCTTACGACGAAATGATAATTAAATCAAATTGCTAACTAAAGTCAATTAAATATTTGAATTATATTAAATTAATATTATTCATAAATAAATAAATGAAAAATAAATCAGAACACTTATCTAACAGGCTAAATTGAATTCGTTATTTTTTTTTTTATTATTATTTTTTAGGACATTATATTATTCATTTTTGTAACTTTTATGAAGAAATCAATGTGAAAGCGCTGGCACCTGTGATACAATGCTTGCATTAGTACAGGTGTCATCGATCATGTATATGAAATCGCTCATACATACTGTTAGAACATTTTAATTTGGATAATATATATTTGTAAACTGTTTTCGGATTAAGTAAATATTATTATATTATATATTATTATATTCCTTCATTTCTGTATCGATTCAACAAGGCAACACAAGTTTGAACACGTGTTTTTTTCTGCAGATCAGTCAAATCATGAGGCACCCATTTTTCATATTTTTTATTTTATTGGTTAAACCATGCCGCTAATTCCTGGGTAGTTTGGCTCGGATCGGCTTTACATCTTTAGAAGGCGTTTTAACCAAAATCGCACGGTACGTTCATTAGCAGTCCACTCTCTCCAACTCAACATTGATATTGCGAGCTGTTTCTGCAGCGTTATGTTATCTTACTCAGCTCTTCGTCATCATCACTGGACAGTCAAATTTATTTAGTACATCCTTATTCAAGGCAGTCTCTTCCCAGATTCATTACAGATCGGTTGGCTCAATCCTAAATCCATTTCTATTTCAATATATTTTATTATAGCCAAATTAAATAGTTTTTTAAAAAGCAAGGTCTAAGAACCCGTATAACATTTTTGTGGCAGCGATGGGATGCGAAAATCCCCTATAAACCCGAATATGTCTTCGAAACCTGTTCTTCAACTTTTCTCAGCCTAAATCTTGTGAAAGTGCTATTTACAGTGAAAATCAAGTGTTTATGGTGAAAGTTGAAATTTCTGAAAAGTTATTACTTTTCCAAAGGCCTGTCAATGTTAAGTGAAGTTTTTACTAATTAATTAATAAGATCTAAATTTTCAAGTCCAAATATTCCTGTTTTTGATCCTAATTGCACCGTGAGTGACGTAAACATTTATTTCTACTTCAAACTATATATGTGCAGTGAGTGAAATTAATCCTGTTATCTAGTTATAGAACATTCAACCTTTATATATCACAATTAAATTTAAACTTTTAGTCTTACAAGTTAGTTATTCTTTATCAAAATTATATTGTCACCTGCACACTTATCAGATTGTTATTGGTAAGTTCCAACCTTTTTTATACTAACGTTGTCTTAAGCGTAGAAATAGCGCCATCATACTTTTATCCAAGCAGATACTACTCATAAACTTTAATATACCAATTTTGCACTCGGTTTCACTTGTCCATATTAAATTCTAAAATAAGGCAAAATGCCTACTGGTAGAAAGTCCGATTCAAAGTCTTTTATAGGTGATTCCGATATGACAACTGCTGTAGAACTTAGTGAACTTTTTAGATTCATAAAACCATATTCCCATATGGATTCATAAATCCTTTGATGGGTCTACAGACAAACTTAATTCTTACATTTTAAACTGCCAACATTTCCAATTGCTTATGACCTAGCCGACATATCCCAAAAACTTATTCTTTTTAAATATATCCTTAACCAATTGATTGACAGAGCCGAAACTGCTTGTAATATTAAGAAATTCGAGTCTTGACGAATTAATTAAGTTCCTAAAACAACAGTTTGGAGAACACAAACATTATGCTTACCTTCTTTCCGAATTACAAGATTGTAAACAAATCCCTAACGAAACAGTTTATCAATATACTCTAAAAATAGAAAGTCTCCTATCTCAGTTAATTAATGAAATTAAGATCTCTGTTAAAAAGTAAACTGATGTAGTCGGTCGTGTTGCAACCATGGAAGACCTTGCTCTCCACACTATTGTAATTGGACTCCAATTACAAAACGGTTATCACAAATGATGCGGTGTCGTAACCCCGAATCCTTTAATGCAGCTATAACTTTTGCTGTAACTTAAGAGAAAATAGTATCCTCTGTATTCAATAAAAAGACTCATTTCAATCCAGGAAATTCTAGTCAAATTGATAAGTTTAGAGGTCCACCTCGTCGCAATTCTGGACAATTACCCTTTCACGCAAACATTCAACGTCCATGTCAGGAATTTCCTAAAAAGTCGCATACTGGGAAAATTATTTGTCGTTATTGTAAACATGCCAGTCACACCATCGAAAACTGTCAAAAAAGACATTACATTAACTCTCGATTATAATCCCAACCTAATAGCTCTGTTCCATTCAGACCAACAAGTAATTTCCCAAACCCTTCAGGTCAAAGTCCTCCTCGCAGGACTTTCACAATAGAATATCCTGAAATTACTGCAACTGAAGAAGCTCGAGGAAATCATTTAAATGAGTAAGTTTTCCCGAGAGGAGCCGCCCTAGAAACTACCCCCAGTGTATCCAAAACGGTACCACAGATATTACTAGGTCTATTAAATCTCTGAATCCACTGAATCTTAATTCTCTGAATCTACTGAATCATAACACTTTGAATTCACTAAATCGTTACACTCCGAATCCATTGAATCGTAACCCTCTGAATCCACTGAATCGTAACCCTCTGAATCAACTGAATCGTAAATCGCTGAATCCACTGAATCAAAAAACACTGAATCATGCATCACCTAATCCTATGTGCTTGAACTGTTGTTCGTCAAATCCTGAAAAGGTAAATTTTAACTCCATGAATTCATTTCTCAAACGTCAAACCATAATTATAAATATTCAACAAATGACAATTCTCTATCCAACTGATCTGAATCCAACCTCTTTTGATCTGGAAAATAGTATTCCTTCTGAAACTGTTGAGATAAAATGCTCCTAGGATCCGATTCCCTCCAAACCCGCTGTTAGTCAGCTATATGCTCCTTCATCAGAAAAGGATCTGAAATCAGAAAAAAAACAGTTATAATATACGAAATATTAAAAACGTTACTTACCTCAGATTACTATCCAAACTCGTTAATCAGAAAAGCCACTTTCCCTCTTAGTAGATACCGGTTCTTGTTTAAGCTTAATTAAACTTAAATCTATATCAAAACTACCTTAACTAAATAAAGAAATTATAACTCTAAAAGGAATTGACTCTGGAGATGGTGATAAATCAACTTTTAAAATTTTTGGCATTTTAAAAATGCCTTTTTTTCCAAATTCTACTATATAACATGAATTTCACGTTGCAGAAGACATTAGTTTGTCTCATGACGGATTAATTGTCAATGATTTTCTAGAAGAATTTTAGTGTCAAATTGACTATTGTAAGATCTTAAAAATAGGAAATAATCTAGTAAATTTAAATTTTTTAAAACCTCTTTATATTAACCTCCTCGGACAGAAACCGTCATTGAATGTACCGTTAATAACCCTGAAATCAAGAAAGGAATTATAATTGATCAACACATATCTGATACAGTGTTAGTTGCGAATAGCATAGTAAAATTAAAAGATCATGATAGAATTAATATCATTATCGCCAGCACAGAGAATGAAGTATCAATACACTCTAATTTCAATCTAGACACTTTACCATGGGAACTCGCTTATAACATTTGTACACTACAGTTCAAAACAACATCATGGATAGAACAAATGAACTAATTAGACTCCTAAGGACAGAACACCTTAATTCCAAAGAAACTGAAGCTCTTACAAACCTTTGTACACAATACTCTGACTTTTTTCATTTACCACATGACAAAGGAGAAACCCGATTCTGGGCCTAAGGGTTACACGAATGGGATATGTACCAAAAAATTCGTCTATTTTGCTTGATTAACCTCTCGAAATTAACCTATCGATTAACCATGGAATATCGAAATTATACCGCTCGTAGTCACGTGTCTACTGATGTCACGGGTAGACATCAGTCTACCCGTGACCACGAGCGGTATAACCCGTTCGAAACGTCGGAAAATAGAAGGTATCGTAACCTTTAATATTATCGCGAATTAGTCCCGTTTACAGTAAAAACAATGTATAATATGTATGTATTTACAAAAAAAGAGTATGTTTATGTATTTATATCAGTTGTCTGGTTTGGGGACTAGATGGCGTTGTGTGTAAAATGTCCGAAATATTTATTATTATTATTAATTATCTATTGGGCACGATTTAATTATGGGTGAGTCATCAATCATCATCAACAGCCTTCAACAGTCCACTGCTGGACATAGGCCTCTCCTTAGAAAGGAGGTTTTGGCCTACTCTACCACGCTGGCCAGACGGGTTGGTAAAGGGTTTGTTTCAAGTTTTCCTTCTCTTGGCAGTGATGTTAGCTGCTTATTTTGTTCCTTTAGTCGCCTCTTACGACACCCATGGAATAAATAGGGGTGGTGACACTTTGTATTCTTAATCCGTCACCACACGGACAGGTGGGATGGGTGAGTACATAACCCTATTTTTTGCGTGGCCTGACACGCACTTGGCCAATTTTTATGAAAATAACTCAAACAATAAACATAACCTAGAATGTAAACATTGTCTGATTTTACCAATTTGGCCATTGCTGGGAGACCTGAAAATTAGGCTCATGAAATCGTCATAGATATTGTAATTTATGCCCAAATTCTAGCACTGTAACGCCAGGCCCAAGTTTGTATGGATTTCGGGTTTCTCCTTTACTCAATTAATTCAGCAATAATACACAAAATCAAAACTACTTCTGAAATACCAATTCATACAAAATCTTATAGGTTCCCGAGTCGTTATTGACTACCAAAAATGGAATGACATAACTATTGATGAAGTATTTCCCATACCACAGATTACAGAAATACTCAACTAGGTAAAAGAAAATATTTTTCAACATTGAACTTAGCCTCTGGATTCCACCTAATTCTAGTCGAAGATGCAGAGAAAACGGCTTTTTCAGTTCCCTAAGGTCATTTTCAATTCAATCGCATGCTGCATAAAATTACAACCTGATAAATGCGAATTCTTACGCAAGGAGGTAGGTTACCACGGATATATAATAAGTAGTGACGGCGTTAAGCCAAATACCGAAAAGTTAAAAGCCATAACTAATTTTCCAGTTCCAAAGACTAGTTTCTTATTATAGACGTTTCATCCCGGACTTTTCCAAAACTGCTAAAACTTTGACAAAACTCCTCAAAAAACCATATTTCTTACATGTATTATTGATAATTTAATTGTATCTTGTTGTTTGACATTTCTATTTTTTTTTGGTATTATCATTATTGCTTAATAAGTTGCTTTTTATTGACATGTTCCAAATATTTATCGCACTCTTAGAGAGTAGCATTTTTATAAATGGTTTTATTATTGTATAACTGCAAACATTTTGAATTGTAGATATGAGCACTTTTTAGTCACTAGTAACCTAAGTTTGTTTGTTGACTGGCGGTTGTAAGTATGTCATGCTTGCTTAAAAGTCCTGCTGGCGGTGGCATGTGTAGCGGGTCATTCGGCTCCCTACGATATGGTTGAACTGGACAATGGCTGGTGCATAGGTCATGCCCGTGAAACGGGTGCCGCCAGTCGGGGCTGGTCATCTCACAGTTTCTTGTCTGTCATTCTCCATAGGATCTACGAATTGGAACAGACAATTAGCTTCACGACTGACTACTGACTGACTACTTGACGTTTCAAAAGTGCCATTGTATGGTTTATTTAAAATAAAAATGGTTTGATTTGATTTGAAAGATACACCACTTAACTGGACAAATGAACAACAACTGGCATTTGAAGTTTTACAAAGTAAACTTGTTAATGCGCCAATTCTAGCCTATCCAGATTTCACAGAACCTTTCCTTCTCACCTGTGATGCTTCCAATTATGCTTTTCCGCCATTCTCTCACAAGGTCCAATTGGAAAAGATCTTCCTATCGCTTACGCATCTCGGACTTTAAATAAAGCTGAATGCAATTATACTATTACTGAAAAATAATGCCTTGCCATTATCTTTGGTACTAAAATTTTCCGAACTTATCTTTATGGTCACAAATTTACTATAGTCACAGATTATAAACCCCTTCAATGGCTCTTCAACTGTAAAGGCCCTGGATTACGATTTGTCTGTTCGAGACTAAAACTAGAAGAGTTTGAATACAATATTGTCCATAAAAAAAGTAAAATTAATTCCGACGCTCATGCGTTATCTCGATTCCCCTTAAATCCCATTAATATCGATCCAGATCTCTCTAATTCATCCTCGTTAAATCTTAACGAAGATCCTCTCCTAGAATTACCCTCACATATACCTTTTGCCTTGAAAATGACGAAATCATTCCACTTAATCAAGGTCCTATTTCCACCCCTTTACCCAATTCAAATCTAGATAATATTTTAAATCCTAACACTGATTCAAATCCACAGACATGACAACACAGACATGCCTGAATTATTAGACCTAGGTCCTTTAGAATTAAGTGCTCAAAGCGAAGACCTCTGCCTCGATTTTGATCCTAAACATTCCCTCTCCAGCAACATTTGAAACCCTATCAAATCCAAATCTCCACAATGGTGATTATTCCATGTTTACAAAATCCATCAACAGTAACGACTTTACTTCTAATACAATTATAAAAGAACATAGCGAACATTTACTAAAATCTTCTTGTAAAATAATTATTATTCTGACATCACTAGACCTAGATGAATCTAGCCCTTATACTGACGAAATCTGGTCCAACTTGCTAAATCAAGACAAAATTATTTATGCTGATAAAGAGCTATACTCAACTCTGAAAGTTAATTACGAAAAAAAGACATTAACTTGCTATTTACTAAAGTTCATCATTTCGGCATTTCACCATATCCATCTATCTATGACAGTCTCAAAAATTAGGAGACACTATCCTACAGACAAAACGAAAAACGACAGACATTGCCATTTCCGATTTTATCCAATCCATGGACCAACACTTACACCAAATTATATAGCATTCTACTTTACATATTTCACAACACTAAAATTTGTGTCTACGTTTATTTAAATAAAATGATTTACCCTTCTTTAAGTGAAGGACCCAAAATTATTCGCGGAAAACATGACTTCCCAATAGCAGGACATTTATTAAGCCAAGTAGTTACACAAATACCCAATCAATGTAAAACGGATACATTATTTGGCAAATTTAATATTTGGAAGTCGATAACCAACAATCGTTGGATCTATGTACAAAGCAATAAAAATAAATTAACAATAGACTGTAAAAATTTAAATGTACAAGAATTCATTATATCCGGTATTGGTATTTTAATTTTAGACTTTTCCCATAATTTAAATTTTACTAAAACTTCATCAGTAATAACATTTTCCGACTTCATTGTTAAAAATGACTCTTGTTGTTATATTAATAAAATAAATAATAACCATCATAATCCTATCTCTTATAACTTCAAAGTCTTCAAAGTCTAAATCTTTAATATATACCTAAATCGAAATTTTGTAACTAAATGTAACTCCGAAATACATCACTTAAATAAAATCATAGATCAGCCGCATTATGTTAAATACCAACCTCACTATTTTATATTTACAAATGTAATAATGTGAATTGTAATTTGTTTAATATTATATGAATTATTTGTTAAGTTATTTCCTAAGTTTATATCCAAGTTCGTAACTTAGTCAGAATCGACCTCTAACGAACTCAGTGAACATATTACCAATCCAGACTCTCCCATTCAATCCCCTCGTCTAAGAGATTCCATTTAATCTTTTCCATCCCATTTTCCTTTTCCATAAAGATGTGCGAATATAGCCGCGCGACATCCCTCTCTGTTGCGCGAGCTCTGAAACAATGGCGCGCGGCGTCCATGTTGCGCCCGCGCACCAATAAGGTGACATCATCTTGTAGTAGGAGGAGTCAAACTGCGCGCGCGCCAATAGTATGACGCGAGTAGTCGGCATCTTGAGGTAGGAGTATCCCAATGCACTAATCCCTTACACGGGCTGCATTATAACGGTATAGTGGCGTGATTCCGTGCTGCGTTTACACGCTTATTTGTAGTGGCTTACTCGCCACAGGATTATAGAAAAGCAAGGAAGAAGAATCTAGAATGAGACTGTGTTGTCAAGGCAATGGATAACGGCCGGTGGCGGCAGCGCGCATGCGCTAATCTGCCTATAGAATACGGGGCCACCAAATCCTTGTCGCACTGCAATTGCAATCATATTGACTATCCTTTTTTAGGGAGTTAGGTTTTTTCGTTACGGAATTTCTTGATTCGGTTGCCACCCTCAAAGCCCGCGATAAAGTTATACAATAGCTTAAAAACAAATGAAAGTCGATAATCGAATGTAGCACATTTTTTAAATCAAGAACTTCATAGGTACGATTTGAAAAAAGTTTCACTCAAAATTTCAAACCATGAAGGTTCTATGTCAATCCAAAGTACCCATTACAATAAAACGGTAATTTCATACTTTAACCCCTGTAATTTGCGGATCACACAAACATTTGACCCGACTCGGGCATCGAACCCAAGGCCTCTTGATCAGCAGCCGCATACGCTAACTACTAGACCAACAAGGCAGTCATATTATCAGATCTTTTATCACTTAAAAAATTGTTAGCAGATTTTTATGTTTTCTGTTTGTTATATTTCCGTAATAATACACATGTTGTATCTGCCTCTATGTAATTTTTACATTATGCCCCATATAATAATAAGTAATTTGTTATACTCTGAATGTGAATAATTGTTGGCGGGGCCTTAAAAAATAAATAAATAATAAGTCATGAACTACAGAACCATAACAAAAGCAATATACTCTTACTGCTACGTACCGTTCTGCACCAACTTCTTCCACATCGTCTCCTAGAGGAACTGTAAAGACTGTGCGTCCATTTCTGTTCTGTGCTTCAAGACCCAAGACCCTCTTGCCAGCCTTGTCGAGAAATGACACTGCAGCACTCCCTGATGAACCTATACCTACGATACTCCTATCGTAGGCTGGTTCAACGCTGTGGACATTGATACTATTTTTAATAAGAAAAATATATGTTTTAAGACTTTCAAATTACGCATCCAGCTCCTGCCTGCCGTTTTACGCAAATCATCACTCCACTATCCTCTCTAGCCAAGTTGCAAACTCAAAGCGTTGTTTGAGCTAGGGTGGTGAATGTGGAAGAAACAGAGTACTGAATAAAAAGGTAACCATTTGAGCTTAATGCGATATTCGGAGATGTGATCATATTTATGTAGGCCAAATATGAATCTTATGCAGACATTTTGGAGACGCTCAAGTTTGTTTAACTGTTTTTTGGTAAGATCTAAATAGCTATCATCACTATAGTCAAGGATAGGAAGGAGAAGGATTGTGCTAGGGCAATTTTCGTGTTGGTAGGAAGAAAGAGAGAGAGATTTTATAGCAAGAGGTATTAAGGTTATATTCATCGACGACATTATTATCATAGCAAACAGTGAGACCCAAGCACTGGAAAGACTTCGTCAGGTTTTAGCGGTAGCTTCCCAATATGGACTGTCACACACCCACTGTGGTCAGTCTGCAAGAAGAAATAAGACATGATCAAGAGACAGACAAGGAACTGAAAGCTGTTAGAGAGCTTATACTAAAAGAAGGACATTGTAATGACTTCTGGATTGATGACCGCATCTTGTATACAGGAGAAGAGAAGCAATTAGTAGTTCTAAGTATTATGGTTAAATAAATATTAAAGAAAGTTCATCAAAAGGGTCACTTTTCAATAGGAAAAACGAAGGAAGCTATAGGTAAAGATTACCATATTAAAAACTTGAATAAAAGAATTTAAGAAGTAGTTTTAATCTATATACCTTACCTTCTATAAACAAGGAAAGAAGGAAAGCAAGAAGGTTTTCTTAATCCCATAGACAAAGAAGGAATCCCTCTGTACACCTTACATTTAGATCACATAGGACCATTTAATTGCAATGATAGATGCAATTACTAAGTTTACAATATAGCTATTCCCCACCAAGTCTACATGAACTGCATAAGTATTAAACAATTTAAGGATCCATCAACAAACATTTGATAACCCAACCAGAATCATAACAGGCAGAGGTACAGCGTTTACTAGTTGTATATATTGTAGAGTATTATAAAGAGGAATCTATACAGCATCAAGATAACTACCGGAGTGCCACAAGGAAATGGGCAAGTTGAGAGAGTTCATCGTATGTTAATACCAGCACTAACCAAGTTTTGTATAGAAGTCCAAGCACAGTGGTAAAGGCATGTTGGACGAGTCAAGCGAGCATTGAACAGTAACTATCAGACATTTATTTATTTATTTTATAACACACTTACGTCTACCATTACAGATATGTAGAATCTAATGCGGTATACGTAGACAATATGTTTTCATTAACTTAACTGTTCGTAAGTTACCCTGGTGAATTCGCTCAGTAAATAAATAAATATGTTAACGACATTAGCAACCGCATTGAGCGCACGCAAAGCACGCGTGAGCGGCTCCCTCTGCAGCAGGCCGGTGCGCGCCCGGGGCACAACCAGTAGCTGCGGTCTCCGTCGTCGCCCAACGTAATCATTGGGAACACAAAAGTTTATCTGGGATAGAATCGGTGGCTTATAATAACCTACCATGCCGAGAATAAACAAGGACGGATACAGCAATGGATACCCTGGGTATACTCCGTACAGTTTTAAATACATAAACCGGATATACTTATTCTGTATCCGTTCAACCATTGTTGAGTACTTCGTTTCACTAGGACTCAATTAATATATTATTTCAATTAATACTTCACCATTTCAACTACTTATTGGTACAAAGATGAGATGTAAAGAAGATATTGAAGTGATTAATCTTTTACAACAGGAAATTGTTGATAGTTACTATGAAGACGAGAAAATTTAAGATTAGGTAAAAGCTAAGGAACAGCTTCAGAAGGTCCAAGAGGAAAACAAGAATACATTTAATTTATAATTTTAACAAAAAGGAACCGAATTCAAAGAAAAACTATTCCGAGTACCCAAATTGTGCCCATGATATTTGAGGAGTTCCCTCGATTTCATTGGGATCCCATCATCAGATCCCGATATGGTGACGATGGAACTAACTTTAAGCTACGCCCATTCCAATGCAAAAATAATTTTTGAAATCGGTTTCTAAACGACGAAATTATCACATAGTTTGGTACAGGATTCAAAGTCAAACCTAAATATTTTGTACCATACAAAGTTACTAAGGTTGAAAGGAATGATAGGTATGATGTGGAGAAGGTTTATAATATCACTGAAGGGCCAAAAAGCACGTCCAGCTCCTCAGATAACATGAAAATATGGCCAGGTAAGCATAACTGAAAGTATGATGTATTTGTGTGATGATATTGATGATATTCCTGCTCAGTAACCTCACGAGTATTAATTTCTGTATTTCATTAGTTACAACTTAGTTGTTTTACAGAGTCTTAAGTTAACCATCATAGATCAATGTTTCATTGATGAATAAGACATACTCATATTCGTGTTTATTAAGAAATAATGTTAAATTTGTTTTTCTTTAGACTGTTTATAACTTAATTAAAAGATAAGAATGATGAAAAGTGTTTATATATTATAAGTTAATCACTCAAACTTTTGTATACCTACTGCTAATTAAAATTGTAACTGATTTATGTGTTGTAAGACATTGTTTTTTGTTTTGCTTTTCTTTAGGGCCACAGCACACTAGCTACTTTTAGCATCGGCGATCGGCGATTCGGCGACTGCATCGATGCTGCATCGCGGTATCGGAAACGCGCGTTTTAGCGACTGCTCAGATGCCAAATCGATGCTACCGGCATCCGAATGTGTGCGGAGAGTAGCGTTCAGCTGCTGTGTCGCGCTTCTAAAAAGCGACTCAATCTCCGCGTTTGGCGTTTTTAAGTGTGCGGTATAGAGCGTTCGGTCGCCGTATTTATCTTCTAAAAAGCGACTAGTTGCCGATCGCCGATGCTAAAAGTAGCTAGTGTGCTGTGGCCCTTAGAAAGAATTACACGTGTTTAAATTGTAATATGTTAAGAGTTAGTTAAGGGATGAGCGATGATGTAGTGTTCTTCTAAGATGAGGTATATGTGGTAGTTGTGTGTGAGTGAATGAGGTATGAAGAGGAGACATATCTGAGGGCAGATATGAGCGCAGGATGGCCGAATGTAGGATGTGTGAAACGGAACTTGAGTGTAATGTGTGAAACTGAACGTTAACGTGTAAATGAGTGTGTGCGTGTGAAGAAGTGATAGAATAGAGGAAGAAGTTGAAGATTGATATTAAAGTTAGATAATTTTAAAAATCGGCCAAGTGCGTGTCAGGCCACGCACAGGAAAGGGTTCCTCAGTCACCCATAATGGTACGTGGATTTAAAATCGTAACCAATAGATAATTGTTATGTTTACGTATTAATACGTTAATTTTGTATGACGTTTTCCAAGTGAGCGCATTTTAGCAGTTAAGCCTCTTTAACTCCTGAACTAACAAAGCTATCTAATCTCTTATAGTTTTCCTTCAAAGTTCATTATATGGACCACCTTCACGAATTTTTTCAGATTTTTTGAGCCAGCCGTTTAGCTTTTAGAGGGGGGGAACGCCCTGTTTTTACAAAAAAGTGCCCTTTAAAGTGGAATATCCCGCGAACGGATACTTAAATCAAAAAATCGTCTTAGAAACCCCTTATTGTTTTCAAAAGACCTATCTAATGATACCCCACACGATGGGGAAGCCGCGAGAAAAAAAAAACATCCCCACTTTACGTATAGGGGAGGTACCCGAAATAAAAATATTTTTCATAATTTTATTGTAGCACTTTGTCGGCGTAATTACAACACATATTCATGCAAAGTTTCGTCTTACTAGCATTTACCGTTTGGACGGTAAGTCGAGGACGGACGGACGGACGGACGGACAGACGGACATGACGAATCTATAAGGGTTCCGAGTCATAAACTTCGGAACCCTAACAAAAAGGAACCGACTTCAATGAAAAACTATTCCGAGTACCCAAATCGCGACAATTGTGTCTATGATATTTGAGGAGTTCCCTCCATTTCCTTGGGATCCCATCATCCAATTTCGATATGATGACGATGGGACCACCTGTAAGCTACGCCCATTTCAATGCAAAAAGAATTATTGAAATTGGTTCATAAACGACGAAATTATCGCTGAACATACAAAAAAGAAAAATAGATTCCGACGAATCGAGATCCTCCTCCTTTTTTTGAAGTCGGTTAAAAATCGCGTGTATCCGTGAAAATAAAAAAATCCCCCAAAGTGCGTGTCAGGCCACGCACAGAAAGGGTTCCTCAGTCACCCATAATGGATTTAAAATCGTGTCCAATAGCTACTTGTTATGTTTACATATTATTGCTTTAATTTTGTATGACGATTTCCAAGTGAGCGCCTTTTAACAGTTAAGCCTCTATAACTCGTGAACTAAAAAAGTCATCTAATCCGTTATAGTTTTCCTTCAAAGTTCATTATATGGACCACTATCTGGAATTTTCGCAGATTTTGTGAACCAGCTGTTTAGCTTTTAGAGGGAGGGGGACGCCCTGTTTTTACAAAACAGTGGCCTTTAAAGTGGAATTTCTCGTAAACGGATACCTAAATCAAAAAATCGTTTCAGAAACCCTTTATTGCTTTTAAAAGACCTATCTAATGATATCCCACATGATGGGGTAGCCCCGAGAAAAAAAAAAACATCCCCACTTTACGTGTAGGGGAGGTACCCAAAATAAAAATATTTTTCATAATTTTATTGTAGCACTTTGTCGATGTAATTACAATGCACATTCATGTAAAGTTTCATCTTTCTAGCACTTACCGTTTGGACGGTAAGTTGAGGACAGACGGACGGACGGACAGACGGACATGACGAATCTATAAGGGTTCGAAGTCATAAACTTCTGAACCCTAAAAAGCATTAAGTACTTAACTTTATTTTATTGACCACGATCCCCATTCTACTTATATATCTATATATTGTTTACGCGTAATGCTTATCAATTGACCTTAACACCAGAATCTCAAATCATTTTTTTATTATGATGTGCATAATCACCTGTTCTCAACAACATATATATTAAGGAAAAGGACGGGAGCTTGTCCCTGACACACACTGTGTAAGCAAGCTTATTACAAATTAGACGATTACATTGCTGACAAGAATGCTCGGCTTAATGCTGGTCTTGCTCCACAGCCACATGAGTAATTCTCAAACAATGTAGAAGTTAGTTACGACCATTTTATTTCTGACATATGTTAATTAGGGTTCCAAAGTTTATGACTCGGAACCCTTATAGATTCGTCATGTCCGTCTGTCCGTCCGTCCGTCCGTCCGTCCTCGACTTACCGTCCAAACGGTAAGTGTTAGAAAGATGAAACTTTGCGTGAATATGTGCTGTAAGTACGTCGACAAGTTCTACAATAACATTATGAAAAATATTTTTATTTGAGGTACCTCCCCTACACGTAAAGTGGGGATGATATTTTTTCTCGCGGCTACCCCATCGTGTGGGGTATCGTTAGATAGGTCTTTTAAAAACAATAAAGGGTTTCAAAGACGATTTTTTGATTTAGGTATCCGTTTGCTAGATATTCAACTTTAAAGGGCACTTTTTTGTAAAAACAGGGCGTCCCCCCCCCCCTCTAAAAGCTAAACGGATGGCTCAAAAAATCTGGAAAAATTCGGGATGGTGGTCCATCTAATGAACTTTGAAGGAAAACTATAACAGATTAGATAACTTTGTTAGTTCAGGAGTTATAGAAGCTTAACTTGTAAAAGGCGCTCACTTGGAAAACGTCATACAAAATTAACGCATTAATACGTAAACATAACAATAATTATCTATTGGATACGATTTTAAATCCATTATGGGTGACTGAGGAACCCTTTCTGTGCATGGCTCGACACGCACTTGGCCGATTTTTTTTATCTTAATGATTGATATTCTTAAACATTTATTTTTGAGATTGGATAACCATTTTATTTCTGACATGAATTATTGATAATTGTATCTTGTTGTTTGACATTTATACTTTTTCTTATTGACCTTATTACATAATAAGTTACTTTTTATTGACATGTTCCAAATAATATTTTTAACACTCTCTAATAGTAGTGTTTTTATAAATGGCTTTATTGGTGTATAACTGCGAACATTTTGAATAGTACAAGTGAGCACTATGTAGTAACTAGTGGCATAAGTTTGTTTTTTGACTGGCGGTTGTGAAAATGTCATGCTCGCTCAAAAGTCCTGCTGGCGGTGTGTTGCGGGTCGTTATATATTAAAATGTTTATTTATGTTTGAATACTACCAGTGTAAATATCAGCATCGTTACATTGTCCTCACATTTAATAAAATGCCTAAAACAATGTAACCAAATTGTAAAATTGTAAAAACTATGTTGGAAAAGAGTGTCCATGGAGTTTCTTGTCTGTTCTTCTCCATAGGATCTACGAATTGGAACAGATAATTAGCTTCACGACTGACTACTGACTGACTACTTGACGTTTCAAAAGTGCCGTTGTATTTGTGTATTTGAAATAAAAATGGTTTGATTTTATTTGATTTGATTTGAATTGATCTGATCTCGACTGGGTTCTAAGCGGTATTTTTCAATGGGGTGATAAGAATTTAGTCAAGTTCAATGTCGAGAAACCCTCATAGCCAAGAAGCCTTAGGTGATTGGAAACATTTATTTAGGGTAAGCAATGACGGAGCGGTTGGTACTTATACGGGTGATCGCTTGTGACATATGCTATGAACGTTCCCATGAATTGGAGGTCACGTTAAGCAGTCGGTACCAGTTGTTATCATATTGTTGCGCCATAAGGAGATGAATCTCGTTTGTACGGGAATAATTTAGAAGACAATAGAATCGAGGACAGCGCCATATAGTGTCGGCTAGCGCACAACTGTGCACATTATGACGACTTTCTCGACGCTAGATGGCGCTACAAGTAGCTCTAGAATAATCTATTCAGTCTAGAACCATCGATTGAATATTATCGTACATTCAACCTAACCGTTTCTTTTGTCATACCGAAGTGCAGTCCACGAATGTACTTCATTAACACCAGCTTTTGCAAACTTCGGAAGGGAACTACGGTTGCCTGCAGACTTGATCACTGGAATACCCCCCGATTCCCCGCGAAGTATAACGGAGTACGCGAATGACTTGCGGAACAAGATAAATGACATTTATGAGCATGTCAGACAATCGGGCCAACAAATGTCTGAAAAGATGAAAACCCGTTATGACTGGAAAGTGAATAATACCTAAGGGCTTCGAAAAATGTTCGCTAGTATGGCTACATAATCCAGTTCGCAATAAAGGGAGATCTCCGAAGCTGCAAGCCAAATGGGATGGGCCATACTGGGTAGTCACAAAAATTAACGATGATACAGAAGTGTCCAAGAGGCGCCCCAAAGATAGTTCATGTAGACCGATTGGCGCGATACTCTGGAACCAATAATGCTCAGAACGAGCATATCTTAGGAGGGGGCAGTGTTGCGCCATAAGGAGATGAATCTCGTTTGTACGGGAATAATCTAGAAGACAATAGAATCGAGGACAGCGCCATCTAGTGTCGGCTAGCGCACAACTGTGCGACATTATGAAGACTTTCTTGATGCTAGATGGCGCTACAAGTAGCTCTAGAATAATCTATGTAAAAGCGAATCGTGTCAGTCGTACGGTCAGTATTGTTTCAAGATACAGCGAATGAACATTGAAGCGATCATCTCGTGCGACTAACGAGTGATTTAGTGATTTGTTATTGTAAAAAGTGTTGTTAATAAATATTGTGTTACTTTTTGGTAATCAATTGACTACTTTAATTTATTTAATAGCCAGCTCGTAACAATATGATAACAGTCGGGAAGCTTAGTTGGAGGCTTTCGGACAGCTTGAATACATCCAACGGAAAGGTTACGGAGTCATACGTCCCTAATGAATAAAAAAATATATACATGTAGCATTTAGTAGCCCTTAACTACAAAAATATACTTTTTAGCACAAAACTGAACTGACGAAAATAAATTGGGTATGCTTACATGTCCGGGTGGTGACGAATTAAGAATACAGAGTGTCACCACCCCTATTCATCCCGCTGGTATCGTAAAAGGTGACTAAGGCATAAACTACGCAAGACATCATCAATGCAAAGAGAAGGAAAACTTGAAAGCAACCCTATACCAACCCGTCTGGCCAGCGTGTTATAGTAGGCCAAAACCTCCTTTCTAAGGAGAGGCCTATGTCCAGCAGTGGACTGTTCAAGGCTGTTGATGATGATGATGCTTACATTAGTTTAAGAAGTTGGTTATTAAGGTTAAGTCATAATAGTTTCTGGTTTTCAGTTTTTTCGGTGGTTCAATTTATTGGTAAAAAGTTTTATTTTTAAATAGATTGTCTAGTTATCAGTTAGGAATTACATATTTTTTATATATATTAAAATACTCTACTTTAGCTAAATTACAATCATTACGATACGGACAATTGAAAAGGCAGACGGGGAGGTCTAGAGGGAGATAGTGTGATGATAATTAATAATAATAAATAATAAATAAATCGAATATCTGACACACAATATCATCTAGTCCCAAACTAAGAAGAGCTTGTATTATGGGTACTAGACAACTGATATAAATACATACATATATATTATTATATTACTAGCTGTCGCCCGCGGCTCCGCCCGCGTGTATGTCATTTATCGCGGTAAAAAGTAACCTATGTCCTTTCCCAAGTTCAGTTCTATCTTCATACCAAATTTCATCAAAATCGGTTCAATGGTTTAGGCGTGAAAGCGCAACAGACAGACATACAGAGTTACTTTCGCATTTATAGTATTATGTAGGGATATACATAGAAAACACCCAAACTCTGAAACAAATATTTGGAACTTACAAGCATTTGGTCCGACCTAGGAATTGAACCAGAGACCTCTTGATTAGCAGTCGCACACGCTAGCCACTAGTAGACATCCTCCTAGCCATTATTCCCAAGTTTATTTGGGGTCGGCTACTAGTTCAACCAGTTTTACCTGAATTTCAGTTTTTCCACGGAGAGACTGGTATCGGACCTCCGCAACCCTAAGGGAGAACTGAAATTCGAAGATTGAACTAGTTGTCAGTATAATTGAGGGCACTGACTTCCCAATAACGATTGCCATAGATGTTCATGACAACCGAGACCGACGGCTTTACGTGCTCTCCGAGGCACGGGCGTGAATAACCGCCAAACTTCCAAACTCCGGGCAGCTATTAGGAATTTCCTAGGAAAAACCCAAAAACGCTTTTTGTCCCGACCCGGGATTTGAACCCGAGACCTCTTGATTAGCAGTCGCATACGCTAACCACTAGGCCAACGAGGCAGTTAGCTACTAGTAGGCCAACAAGGCAATAACCAACTTTTACTAATAAGAGTTACTCACGGGGCGGAGTTCCCGAACGCGACAAGCGCCAATATAAGCACAGTACCAATCAGCATGGCTGGACCGTCACTAACTGTCGGTATTGTGGTACAATCATATTTATAAACTAAAATTTATAAACATCTACATATCTCGAGCTGTCATTTTGAATATTTTTTCCTCCTTTTAAACTTTTCTGTTTGAATGACGTGATTTTTGTCTCCATTTTAATAATAATTTTAACAAAAAGGAACCGACTTCAATGAAAAACTATTCCGAGTACCCAAATCGCGACATGTGCCTATGATATTTGAGGAGTTCCCGAATTGAGAACCTCCTCCCTTTTTTTTGAAGTCGGTTAAAAATAACTTTAAAGGAAGGATTCATATAAGCTGTTGAAAAAATTCAGTTGCCTCGTTGCTCTAGTGGTTAGCGTACGCGACTGCTGTTTTAGAGGTCTCCGGTTCGATTACCTGGTCGGACCAAATATTTGTGTGAGTTGCAAATATTTGTTTCGGAGTCTGGGTGTTTTCTATGTACCTATTAGGGTTCCGTAGCCAAATGACAAAAAACGGAAGCCTTATAGATTCGTCAAGTCTGTCTGTCTGTCCGTCCGTATGTCACAGCCAATTATTTCCGAAACTATAAAAGCTATACTGTTGAAACTTGGTAAGTAGATGTAATCTGTGAACCGCATTACGATTTTCACATAAAAATAGAAAACAAATTTTGGGGGTTTCCAATTTTTTTATAGGATAGGTATTAAAAAATGATGTTGAGGTTTTTTTCTAAACTGAATAGTTTGCGCGAGAGACACTTCCAAAGTGGAAAAATGTGTCCCCCCCCCCCCTCTAACTTCTAAATTAAGAGAGTGATAAAACTAAAAAAAATATATGTTGTACATTACCATGCAAACTACCAACGAAAATTGATTTGAACAAGATCTAGTGAGTAGTTTTTTTTTAATACGTCATAAATCGTAACACGCAATTTACCTTTCATCCAATCAATACACTAGTGTAAAAACATCGATGAAAATTACAACGAACTACAAGAACTTTTATATGATGTTACTTGCTGATACAGAACCCTTCATGGGCGAGTCCGACTCGCACTTGGCCGCTTTTTTATATTAATTATTTATTTACAAAACAAAAAGTATGTTTATGTATTTATATCAGTTGTCTAGTACCCATAATACAAGATTTGCTTAGTTTGGGACTACTAGATGACTATGTGTGTAATTGTTATGTTTCCTTATTATTTCTTTATTTTTTTACGAAGTTTTCCAAGTGAGTGTGACTGCCACTAGCCGCCTCAGATACTCTGGCCCTCCGTGGGAGAGGAGCTCTTCCCTGATGCAGCTAAATGGCAAACTATTGAAGGCGTTGGCGATGTCCATAGACATCGCCAACCGCACGCAACAGCTAACCACACGGTCACGGTTCTAAGACGCAGCACGGTATCGACCATCGAACGCCCTTCCCGAAATCTAAACTGATGCGGGTAAAGAGCAACCGCTCAAATAACTTACCCGCCTTATCCAGCAGCACTATCGGCCTCTAGGCTACGATCAAATATACTCGTTCAACTAGTTAGACCTTCGAATTTCAATTTTCCCTCGGGGTTGCGGCGGTCCGCTTCGTAGAAAACCTGAATTCAGCTAAAACCAGTGGAACTAGTAGCCGCTTGTTAGTGTAACGACAGCGGAGAGATTTTTCTCTACGTTATGCTAAGAGCTTCAATGGTTTATAAACGTCTAACTGGACTGTCATTTCTCCACGTATGCAAAAACGTCCCCATTGAAGTAGATGAATGGATAACGTGTTTCGGAAGAAACTTGGGTCTCTGGAAGAAAAAGGGTTGCCAACATTTCTTAGGCGTAAAACAGTATTTATAAAATAAGCTGCAAAATAATATCATCATCTGATGATGATTGAATGAATGAATGAATCTATGTTCCGTTTTTGCCATTTGGCTAGGGAACCCTAAAAACGGAAAAGAAATGCTTTCTAACAATGATAAAAAAAATATGACAATTAAAAACTGGCCCTGAAACTAAACGTAAGCCCTGAGAAAATCGAAAATGAACAGAGAGTGGGGCAAAAAAAACGGGATGAAACAAAGCCCAAAATCGTATTGCTTACACTTAAGTCTATTTTTTTATTTAATTATTCAACTATTCACTACACTTGTAGTATATCCTTCAATATTGTCGGCTCACAGACGCACGCGCGCACTCGCTATCGTCGCTAAGGCAATTCACACACTGGCCACGCGCCCACGCACGCAAGCGCGGGGCAGCAGATCAGGCGCGGCGACGGAGGAGCAGATCTGCCTCTTCGAGCAGATTTTACCGCGCCTCCGCGCCTGACGGCTTTGTACATAACTAAAGGTTACTTTCCATTTGGTCGTCGTCATCTGTATTCTTTGCATTTCATATCCCAAATTGCTGGGCATTGTTCAATTTCGTATATAAATGTGTTTACTGCAGCGGCCCGCCCCACCTAAGCGCGCGAATCTGCTAGCGGCACGCGCCGTGGCGCGTGTTCGGTGTGTTGGACCTGGCGTGTTTTCTATACTAATCGATGTACTTGCATACAATATTAAAATCTGCCACTCCGCGCTACGCGACGGAGCGCGGTGCAGTGTGTGAATCGCCTAAACAGTCGACTGAATTCTTAAAACATCCATGAACAATAACTCTAAAACGATTACTACTAGTCGCTCGCAAAGTTCTATAAAACCCTGGATAACACCAGGATTAATGAGGTGTCAGAGAATACAAGACAAACTTCATCTTGAAAGTAAAAACAAACCTAATGACGTTATTTGTCAAATTACGTATAAAAGATATCGTAATTTCCTTACTAACCTACAAAAACGTCTCAAAATCAACTACGAGACACAATTACTATAAAGGAGCATTAATTCTGGATTTTCCAAAAATCTATAGAAATCAATTAAACAAATCTGTAACATGCCAAACAACCATACAATACCTACAGAACTAACAAAAATTCATTCTGATCCCGTTATGTCACTTGATATTTGCAATCAATATTTTTCAAACATTTGTCAACCTTGTCTCCTAATAGTCCACTTACACACATTTTAAACCTCAGCCTGAGCTCAGGCATTTTTCCTCACTGTTGGAAAACTGCCGTTGTTACTCCTATACATAAGGATGGTGACAGATCAACTCCTAGCAACTATAGACCGATCTCCCTCTTAAGTGTATTCTCAAAGCTTTTGGAAAAAAAAGTAAACAAAAGGCTTGTTGAGTTTCTCGATAACAACAAATTACTTTCAGAAAAACAGTTTGGTTTTCGACGCCAAAAATCCACAGAAGACGCTGTAGTCTCACTAGTGAACGCAATTTCCAAAACTTTAGATAACAAAGAATGCTGCTTAGGAGTTTTTCTTGATTTACCGAAAGCGTTCGATACTGTGTCCGTACCTATTTTACTTCGTAAACTAGAACGAATACGAGGTATTGCAATTAACTGGTTCAGCAGCTATTTGACAAATCGTCATCAGTGCGTTAGAGTGGGATCCATAATTAGTGATATTCTTAATATACATATATGATAAACGCGGAGGTTCTTTGTTATGCAGATGACACCGTGATTATCTATCGCAATACATCGTGGTCAAGAGCATTAGTATCTGCTGAACAAGGAAAGACTGTCATTGCAAAATGGCTCGACAAAAATCTTCTAAGGCTCAATTTAAAAAAGACACACTTCATCGCTTTCCACTAAACACTTGCATCAAAACTCCCAGTAGATCATACGCTGAAAATTCATTCATGTACTCATAACGATCGATCTAACTGCAGCAGTGGTGCCATAGAACGCACAGACTCTATTCGATATCTAGGAGTCTTTTTGGACGAACGCTTGACATACGACAAGCGCATAATTCAATTGTCCAACAGAATTAGAAAATCTATTTATATTTTAAAATCCCTATGCAATAGCCTGGAAAAAAAATAATCTCATAATGGTATACAAAACACTCACACAATCGTTACTGTTTTACTGCACTCTAGCATGGGGTGGTGCCGCTAAAACCAAACTTATACAACTCAAAAGAGCCCAACGAGCAGTTTTAAAAGTGATGCTACGAAAACCATTCAGATTCCCAACAAACGACCTGTATAAAGAATGTAAGGTACTAAGAGTACGTCAAATTTTCATACTAAAAATAGCAACATCAATGCTTAAGATAATAATTAGTCTAAACCAGCGCCGTAGACCCCGAATTCCACTTCCAACTATAAATACCACCTTTATAAAAAGACAGGCTATCTACCTTCGATCTAAAGTGTTTAACACAATTTGTCAAATAAACACAAATATTATTAAGTTTACTACGAGAGAAGTGAAGCGAGTTGTTACAGAATGGCTACTAAATCTTTCATATGATGAAACTGAACTGATTCTTCCAAATTACGGGCAATAGGGGCCAAGAATCACAACACACACACATACAGACTAACACACGCATGCACATTACACACTGAAATGTATAAAATTTCTGTCAACTTGAACCGCTGTCCATTTCAAAGTTGTAATGGTGCCAATTTCTGCTGTTGAGTCACTAACAACACAAAACCAATTTTTAGTGATTCCTGGTGTTGCTTTCAAGACTCTTTGAACGACAGAATTGGCACCAATGAACAAATTCTGGTATTGGTTGCCGCGACACAAGCCACGAGCTTAGTGCGGAAACCGTTGATGATTTCACACTGTAAATCTATTTTTTTTAAGTTGAATAAATAAATAAATAATTGTGTCACGACCGCATGGCAATACTCTGGAGATAATATAAATGCCATAAATGGCAGTTGCACCACCCCACGTAACTTTTTACTTTATAAGACGGTGATGCGGTTAAGCTGGTGATGCTACTGTATGTACGATGTAATGTTAAAAACTAAGGTGTTTATTTTTGTGTGAGTGGTGTGTGGTGTATGTGAGAGTGAGATGCTGTACGAAACACTTTCTCTGATTAAGTATAATACATTTAAGAATAATGGTAATATTAAATTTAAACAAAGATACTTTAAACAAAACATGCACTGATTAAAGCAATTAATTACCGATCGTAGTCACGTAACACTTTTCAATTTAGACAAATCCAATTCTAAAATGACTCGTATTTGGGGTATGCGATTCTTTGAGAGGTCCAACAATACTTGTATGCATATTCTTTGACATATTCCCAGGTTAAATAAAAGAGCTTTTGTGTTTTCTGAGTTAGTGTTTCAGATACATGCTGTTATAACCCATCTCTACTCCTGACTATGCCTACTCAGCCCTTCGTCATCATCACTGATAGTCTAGTTTATTTAGTACATCCCTATTCAAGTCAGTCTCTTCCCATATTCGTTACAGATCGGTTGGCTCAATCCTAAATACATTTCTATTTCAAAATATTTAATTACAGCCACGTCCAATGTTAGTGGCAGCGGTGGGATACGAGAATCCCCTATATATAAACCCGAATACGTCTTCGAATACTGTTCTTCACCTTTTCTCGGCCTATATTTTAGAAAGTGCTATTTACAGTGAAAATCAAGTGTTTGTAGTGAAAAGTGCAATTTCTGGAAAAGTTATTACTTATGCAAAGGTATAAGTCAGTGTTAAGTGAAGATTTTACTAATAAAATTCTAAGAGCTGTATTTTCAAGATCGTTCAAGTCTAGATGTCTTGGTTTTGATTCTAATTGTACCGTGAGTGACTTAAACACATTACTACTTCAAACTATATTTGTGAAATCACCCATTTTTCGTCGATTGAAAATTAACACTTCCAGTTCCTGTTATCCAGTTATAGAACTTTCACCTTTTATACATCCACATTATTTAAATAGCCGCTCATACCTGAGTGGCCTTCATCATCATCAACAGCCTTGAACAGTCCACTGCTGGACATAGGACTCTCCTTAGAAAGGAGGTATTGGCCTACTATACCACGCTGGCCAGACGGGTTGGTATAGGGTTGGTTTCGGGTTGGTTTCAAGTTTTCCTTCTCGTTGCATTGATGTTGTCTTGCGTAGTTTATCTCTTAGTCGCCTTTTACGACACCCGCGGGATGAATAGGGGTGGTGACACTCTGTATGACGATGCGGTCGGACCTAGATAGGTGACCGTTTGTGGCATTAATGAGCGTTTCTGTGATTCGGAGGTCACGTTAAGCAGTCGGTCCCGGTTGTTATCATAAGATAGCAGTCGTGAAGCTTAGTTAGAGGCCTTCGGGCGGCTTAAAAACATCCAACAACAAGATTACTTAGCCCCAACGTGTCTTGCATGTCCCCAACCCGCACTCGGCCAGCGTGGGGACGTATGGCCTTAACCCTCTCTTGAGAGGGGACCTGTGCCCAGCAGTGGGACTTTATGGGTTGTTGATGATTATGATTATTTAAATTTAAACTTTTGATGGAACAAGTTAGTCATTCTTTATCTGAGTTATATTGTCACCTGTACTCTTATCAAATTGTTATTGTTTGCTTCCAACATTGTTTATATTAACGTTGTCTTGAGCGCAGACTTTTATTCGTCTTTTATCCAAGTTATGAGTCAAGTCCAAGATTAATATTCTACAAATAACAATTCTAGTAGTACAGTTTTTTTTTTACGTGTGGAAATCCCCGCGGACCGTCACCCCGTCGGGGGTTACGGCGGGGTGGTGTGTCGGACTCGAACCGACTAAAACCACACGGTGTGACCCTCTCTGCGCCTGTGTATTGGAAGGAGTCCAGGGCGGGGATTCCCTTCTGGACTCCAACCGGCGCCTGCCCGCACTGTTGCGGGCACCTACTCTGGTTTCGACTCTCTAATTGGGCAACGTCCGGTCACACGCGGACGTCTCCCCCTCGCGGTTGGCCTCTACTGCGGACGGACGGGAAACCCGTCCCGCCCATCCGCGGCCACTCTCAGGGCGGCATGAGACGCAGGTATGCGCGCCTCCGCCGCCCGGGGCGCCGGCGGCGGATCGGGTCCGATTGGATGGAATCCTCCCGGGCCTTCTCCGCCACCTCCTTCTGCAAGATTACGTCCTCGCAGAAGGTTGCGACCGCGGTAAAACAACTGTCGCTGCCGGCCATCGATCTTATGACGGCAGGCAGCAAGAGATCCCCTCCGATGACTGCAGTGAGGACCCGGCGCTGCGCCGCCCAAGCGGGGCAGACCGCCAGCGTGTGCTGGGCCGTGTCCTCACTGCAGTCGCTTTCCGAAGCAACCGTGCCCAAAAAAGTACCTGCGTCAGCCGGAAGGAAAGGGTCCCGTGCTGCCGCCCTGCCCACTCCTCGATGACCGGCTGAAGAGCCTCCACGGCGGCGAAGCCAGCGCGTGGGGTCTCCAACCGGAACGACCATCTCAGCATGGTGGCTCGGCGAGCGGCTTCGCGCCACTCGCGCACATCCTCGGGCGGAGGGCGAAATGCACTCTCCGCCCGGAAGTCAGCCACTCGCCGATAAACTTCGGCGAGCACTTCCGCCTCCAAATCCCACGGGTATGTTCCGGCCAAGGCACACGCCGCCTCTGTGGACACCGTGCGGTATCCACGTATGGCTCTGACCGTCAGTATCCGCTGGGGGCGCCAGAGGCGCGCCCTGTTCTGGGCGGACAGAGCCGCCGCCCACACCAGTGCACCGTAAAGTGCCATTGACCGGACAACCCCCGTGTACAGCTACCTAGTGGGGACACTGGCCCCGCCCAAATTGGGCAGAAGTCGCCCTAGGGCGGAGGCAGTGCCCACCAACTTAGGGCCAAGCTGTCGGAAGTGCTCGTCGAAGAGCCACCTACCGTCGAGGACCAGACCCAGGTACCTCATCTGGGCCCGAACCGGTACGAGGACCGAGTTGACCTCGATCGAGGCGCCGGCGGGCGGACCCCGACGGGGCCCATGAAATAATAGGGCCTCCGTCTTGTCCAGGGCCACCCTCAGACCCAGCGCCTCGATGCGCCCGACCACCCGGGAGACTCCTGTGGTGACCAGGCGCGCCGCCTCCTCAAAGTTTGCCCCCCGGGCCGTGACCAGGGTGTCGTCTGCGTAACAGATTACACCCAGTCCGGGGGGGAGACGCCCTCGTAGGGCCCAGTCGTATCCCATGTTCCACAGGAGTGGTCCTAGGACAGACCCCTGTGGAACACCGCACGACATGGCCCTGCGTCTCAAGGCGCCATCTCGGTCCTCGTACTCGACGGTACGCTCCTCTAAATAGTCTGCCACCAGCCGCCTCAGGTACCCTAGCACTTCATGGTATTGGAGTGCGGCCCTGATGCAGCCGAATGGCAGACTATTGAAGGCGTTGGCGATGTCCAATGACACCGCCAACACCACCCCGCCGCAGCTCACCGCCTCTTCGGTCACGGCCCTCAGGCGCAGGATCGCGTCGACCGTCGAACGCCCTTCTCGGAAACCGAATTGGGCGTCCGACAGGTCGGGGCCCACCTCGCAGAGGTGCCGGACGATGCGGGCAGAGAGAACCCTCTCGAACAACTTACCCGCCTCGTCCAGCAACACGATGGGCCTGTAGGCCGCGACCGAATCGGCAGGCCGTCCATGTTTTTGGATCAGTACCAGCTTCCCGCACTTCCAGCACTCAGGGAAGCGCCCAGACGCCAGGCTAGCGTCCAACACTCCCCTGAGGTGGTCCGACATGTAGTCGAGGGCACGGGCCATCACTCGGGCTGGAACCCCGTCCGGCCCGGGGGCGGTGTTCTTGGACCGAATCCGTAGAACGGCCGCCCCTACCTCCGATTCCCTGACAGGCGGAACATCACCCACTCCGTACGTACCCACGTACTCCTCGTGAAGCCGGTCCACTTCCTCACCGTCCCCGCGGTGACGTCGCCGACTCCGGGTGTGGGACCTCCGGGCACGTACGCAAGCCGCACGAAGGTCCGCCAACTCCTGGGATAGTAGTACACTTTTTTTTTTTTTTTTTTTTTTTTTTTTAACGTGTGGAAATCCCCGCGGACCGTCACCCCGTCGGGGGTTACGGCGGGGTGGTGTGTCGGACTCGAACCGACTAAAACCACACGGTGTGACCCTCTCTGCGCCTTTGTATTGGAAGGAGTCCAGGGAGGGGATTTCCTTCTGGACTCGGAATAGTAGTACACTTAATCCAACCTCTTTTGATCTGGAAAATAGTATTCCTTCTGAAACTGTTGAGATAAAATGCTCCAAATCCCTCCAAACCAGCTGTTCGTGAGCTATCTATCATCACAAAAGGATCTGAAATCAGAAAAACACTATTAAAAAATACGAAATACAAAAAAAATACTGAAAAACTATACTTACCTCACATTACTATCCAAACTCTTTGTTTTTAAGGAATTTTGTTACTAAAATCTAGTTCCGAAATACATAACTTAAATAAAATCATAGTGTACAGTCTGCTAACTGTACAGCTTGGGAATGATTGCTAAATTGATAATTGATAGACACTGATATATTTAACTGATATTTATTGATAATTGCTTAATTAGGTGAGTGACATGTACGTCGTATGAACGCGAGTTGTGCACTGATTTACAATAAAAATGGTAGTAAGGTAATGATACAAATATGATGAGAGCGCAGTAATTGTAGAGTACGGTTGCACCGTACATGCTCCCGGGCGCGAATTGTGAGATGATTGATGCTGTGAAATGGTGTTAGTATGACCTGATGGTACAAGGTGATAATACAATTTTACTTAAATCTCTAAGTTGTTAGATGATGGCTTAAAACTACATTTTCTAATGATAGGTGAAGTAGCTCTATCGGTTACGGAAACACTTAAATTTTTTGGTTCCTTTACACACTGATCACTACGAATTACGTCACTCGCGCACTGAACACATTGATTTGGAATAGCACTTGCACTTAGCTCACTAATGCTGGCACGGTAGTGTACGTTAGGTTCTGCAGGTGTACGCTCTAGCTGAATAGTGCGGTGCCGGCGCGAACGCACGTACACTTAGGCAGCGAGGGCTAACCCTGCCGCCCCCACACAGAAGATGGCGACGTAGTGATGGACATCGTGGTATGATACATCCTGGTCGATATCGAGTTCCTTGTTGGAGGCTGCTTTCAGCTGAATTATCTGTTCCGAGATATTTTGCAATGACGTCTGATAATTCTCTTCACTGTTTTCAATGTCATTTACGGGTACTGATAAGTTGATAAGGTGGTTTATGGGCGCAACGTCTACGGCTACAATATCGGGTGTCACTTGCATGTGATTTGTTTGATGCTTATGTGACATAATAGTAAAGGTCTCAGCCTTGATGACGCAGTTGTTCCCTATTGCTATTGTATTGACGCCCGTCATATGTTCAGTTGTAACATGATCTCCACATATGATTGGTAGAGTGCAGTGACCGCATTTGCAATGTATCCTACACCGTTAATAAGACCTCGTCTCGTGCGCGTACGCGCCTCAAATTGCTGACTAAGCAACATGCGGTCATAGTATTCTAGTTCTGTGAATCCGTGACGTAACTGCAACATGATTACGTCACAATAGGATCTCCTCTCTGTTTGTGTACATAGTTGTTCAAGGTGATTCATGTAAATGCTAAATATGTCAGACCCATGCCAATATGGTTTCATATCGTAATAAACAATTATTTTCCACTGATCTTGTACTAAGCTCATCTCCGATATCTTATCAAAATAAATTGCCTGATTGCCTTTTATTTGAGTTATGTTGTAAGCAGCTTGTACGTTGCATATTAAAGACAATGCAATAAAAAGTAGTGTTATTATAGATGTAAACGTATAACTCGACTTGTTCCGAGTTCTGGTATGTGAGGGTTGTGTTGATGCTGTGTGATCTGGTAGATCTGATGATGGTGGTTGTTCTTTGTTCTGTTCTGAACAAACTAATAACGGTGTAAGCTTGACGATTGGTCGTTGCATTACTCCGGTTTTTGTTTGAAGCGTGACTACTCTGATATATCCGTCACTTCCGGGATGTGTTTGTATCACCCTTCCCATTGCCCATCTTCCAGGAGGTAAATTGGCATCGTGTATCAACACCAAGTCTCCAATACTGATGTTTTGCTGGGGGCGTCTCCATTTACTTCTTGTGTTTAATTGGGTCAAGTATTCACTACGCCAGCGCTTCCATATATCCTGATAAATTCTTTGTGATAAATTCCAGTGGGTACGTAAGTCCCTTTCCGTCTCAAAGAGTGTCAAAGTTGGCCCACATGATAAAAAGTGAGCGGGTGTAAGGTAATTTAAATCTGCTGAATCCTCGGTTAGTGGACATAGAGGTCTGGAATTTAGACAAGCTTCCAGCTGATAAAGAATTGTGCTAAATTCTTCGAATGTTAACCGCTGCTCACCGACTACTCGTTTTAGGTGATATTTGAGGCTTTTAACAGCTGCTTCCCATAGCCCTCCTGCTGACGGCCATGAAGGTGCGTTAAAGTGCCATTCAATCCCCAGCTTTGTTATCTCTGCCTGAAAATCTTGATTAAATGTGCTAAGGATATCCTTATACTCTTGTTGTAAGATCTTGTTTGCTCCAATGAAATTAGTTCCTTGGTCACTATACAAATTGCTTGGTAAACCTCGGCGGGCTATCATTCTACGGAGAGCTGCCAGAAATGCTGATGCTGTCAAATCTGACACTAGCTCCAAGTGAACTGCTTTAGTTGCCATGCAAATGAATACAGCCACATAACCTTTAAGAGTTTTTATTCCGCGACCTTTGTTGGCCTTGATATAAATATGACCTGTATAGTCTACACCAACGTTTTGGAACGGGCGTGAGGGGTTTGTTCGTTCTGGTGGTAAATCTCCCATTATTTGGTGCTGATTGATAGGATTGTGACGACGACACTTGACGCAACGACGCAACTGGAATTTAACGGCTCTGATTCCGCCAACAATCCAATACTTTTGGCGTATAAATGCCGAAGTTAGCTGAGGACCACCATGAAACGTAAAAATATGTGATTGAGTTATTATAAGATCGGTTAAACGACTATTTTTTGATAAAATGATTGGATGTTTCATGCGGGGGTCGATGTTGGCGTGCTTGAGCCTCCCACCAACGCGAAGGATGCCGTTTTTGTCACAAAACGGATTCAAATTCAATATTTTGCTCTTATTAGAAACAGGCTTGCCTTGCTGTAAGTTATTTATTTCGTCTGAAAAATCAGATTGTTGTACATGTTTAATTAACTTCAAGGTTGCATTTTGTATTTCTTGTAGAGTAAGGTGTCTGCTCTGTACCCTTTGTTTTAGTCGTAATCGTGTAATATATCTCAAAAGCATTGCATAAACATTTACAAGCTTAGAGAATGAACTGTACTTTGATATTATGTAATCTAATACACTGCTATTGTATTGTTGTTGGGTTACGTTTACTTGTAAATTATTTTTCAGTTCTTCGTTTGTTGTAAAAATAATTGATTTCTGCTCCTCTAGGGGATCATATGTTGAAAGCCACAGAGGACCCTTCCACCACAGAGTGTGAGCCTCAAGCTGACCTGCATCCAAGCCTCGGCTAGCACAGTCAGCTGGGTTTTCAGATGATTTAACGTAACGCCAGCAATTATTGGGCATGATTTTAATTATCTGATTTACACGGTTAGCTACAAACGACTTCCATCGTGCTGGATCCCCGTTTAGCCAACCCAATACTATCATTGAGTCAACCCAACCGTATATGTTCAAATTGTAGTTTGAAAAACACTGTTGAACTTTCATGAGTTTTGACAGTAGAAGTGCACCTGATAGTTCTAGTCTCGGTAATGAAACTGATTTGCTGATGGGTACAAGTCTTGTTTTCGCGACTAATAGCACGGGTGGTGATTGTTCATCTCCTGTGATCCGGCAGTATATTACACATGCGTAAACTTTCTGCGATGCATCACAGAACCCGTGTAATTCTATACTGTTACGCTTATTTGTTGTGCCTATCCAACGTGGTACTTGTAAATGATTCACGCGGATTAAATTATTTTTGAAATTTAGCCAATCTGATAAAATATCTTCCGGTAGAGGCTCGTCCCATTTGATATTACACAACCATACTTTTTGAAAAATAATTTTTAGTTTAGTTGACAGTGGTGAGAGCCATCCCAAGGGGTCAAATAATTTCGAGATGTCTGATAATAACGTTCTCTTTGTGATAGGATTAGGCGTTGACTCGAATTTCAATTCGTACCGGAATGTATCATTTTTCGGATTCCAGATAAGGCCTAATGTTTTTGTTTGTTCTGATTGCTTAAAATTAAAATTATCTTGAATGTTGTCATCGGTTTGTGTGTGGTCCAATAACTCAGGGACATTTGATTTCCATTTTCTGAGATTGAAACCTCCCGATTTTAATAATTTGATAAGATCTGAGGTGAGTAATTTTGCTGATTCGAGTGAATGAGATCCGTGTAATAAGTCGTCGACGTAGAACGAGTTTTCAAGGACCTTTGTTGCTGAGCTGTTCGCGTAGTTGTCTTTTTCATCTCGTGCCAGCTGTTTCAATGTCATCATAGACAGGAAGGGTGCGGCTCTGGTGCCGTATGTAACAGTGGTTAACTGGTACTCCTGAATAGGATTTGATGATGAGCTGCGCCATATGATTTTCTGATAACGCTGATCGTCTTCATGTATCCAAATTTGTCGGAACATTTTTTCAATGTCAGCGGTATAAGCATACTTGAACTGCCTCCATTTGAGAATTAAGGACTGGAGGTCCTGCTGCAGATTAGGTCCAGCTTCCATAATGTCATTTAGGCTGTTGCCTGTTGATGTTGTAGCGGACGCATTAAACACTACTCTAAATTTAGTCGTGGTTGCGTCGGGGCGCTGTACGCAATGATGGGTAAGAAAACACTCAGGTTTTAAGCTGTTACTTGCTAGTTTCATGTGACCCAGTTCTGAATATTCAGTCATGAATTTCTGATACTCATGTTGAATGCTGGGGTTCTGCTTAAATCTTCGTTCTAATGATTTAAATAATGCTATTGCTTTGGGTTTAGAAGATCCTAACATATTTTTAAAGTTTGGCTTAAGAGGCAATCTGACTTGATAACGACCATCCTCTCGCCGAGTTGTAGTTTTCTGATAAAAATCTACAGTCTGTTGATCTCCTGATGATAGAGACGTTTCGTCAGTGATGTCCTCTATTTCCCAGAATTTCTGGATTTCATCCAGATCATGTATAACGACGTTACAGTGCAATGATTGTATGATATCTCCACTCAATATCCAGCCTAAGCGGGTATTCTGCGCTGATGCACTGTACTCAGAATCTCTACAGATTCCTTCTTATAATAATTTCGAGTATATGCTGCTACCGAGAAGTAAATCGATTGAACGACTAACGTTAAAATCAGGATCTGCTAGTGTGAGATTATCTAAGTATGACCACGTCGGTTTTTGGAATGTATGATTGGGTAGATTCTTTACTAATTACTTCATGATATAAACGTCGACCTCAAACTCAAAGTTACCGGATGTAGACGCACAGTTGATTGTCATAAATCCTTTGCAGTTGGTTTCCTTTTCACCAACCCCCCAAATAACCCCTGGGCATCTTTTGCGAGATAAACCCAGAAGCTGAGCTGCCCTTTCACTTATAAGGGAAGTTTGGGATCCCTGATCTAAAAGTGCACGTATAGTATGAAAAGACCCATCGTTTGCTTGTACTTTGATTATTGCCGTCGGTAAAAGTACATCTGGCATATTATTTTTCAGTGATACGTGTGAATTGCCGCGCGATAGCTGCGGTGCTTCGGATTTCAAAGCGCGTATCGAGTTATCCGTTGCCTTTGATGAGTTTGCAGTGGAATAGTTGTAACTCGATTGTGTAAATGCTGCATGAAGTAATGTATTATGATTTCTGTTACATTCGCGGCATCGTTTGTTTGAAATACAAGCGTTGCCGTTATGCGAATAAAGACAGTTTTGACACACATTGTATTTTGCTATGGTTTTATGTTTTATTTGCGGCGTCATTTCCAGAAATTGTTTACACTGAAACAAGCCGTGGTCATTTGTCTTGCAAATTGGACACTTATAATTTCTGCTTGAATCGGCAATTTTGTTGCCTGTCGGTTGTGAAATAACCTCTCCACGTGTTGAAAATGATTGATGTAAATGCTTAGATTGATACGATGATTGCTTGTAGCTGCTGGGATTGATAGATCTATGGAAATGATTGTCTAGCTTTCTGCTTGACGACTCCATATTCGTGAATTTATCTTCTAAAAATGTTAAAAAGTGCTGAATTTTTGGTATACTTCTGGAATCCTTTAATGATGAACTGTAGTCATCATAAGTGACTACATCTAATTTTGGAGTTAAAAGATATTCAAGAATAAGGTCCCAAGAGCTTACGTCCACCCCTATGTTCTTGATGGCTTCTAATGTCTCAATCGTTGTGTCATGCAGACGTTTGATATGATTGACATTAGCATGTTGTGCTGCCGGAATGCTGAATAATGAGTCCAAATGAGCCCTACAAATCAATTTAACATTATTGTAGCGGTGATTCAGGATATCCCAACTAGGAATATAGTTGTCTGATGATATTTTAAGGTGTTGAATAAGTCTCTCGGGTTCTCCCTTCAATTTGTTTTTGAGGTGTTGCATTTTCTGTGCCTTTGAGAGTGAATTATTGTTGTGGATTGTTTCAAGAAATAAATCCTTAAATGTAGTCCACTGCTGATAAGATCCGCTGAACATAGGTATCTCCATTTTCGGGGTTGATTTTATCTTGTGAACAACAGATCCTAACTTGCTATTAGCCTTTCTCAGCTTGTTGTATACATTTTCCTGATTAGAGTATGTTTGCTCATACTGTTCGTCTAATACTCCTAACTCTCCGTCCAATTCCCAGTGAAGTTTGTCGATTACAGACCATCTTAATTGTAATTCTTTTAGGGCGTCTTCCAAATCCCATTTCTCCTCGATTTCGTCCAATTTCAAATTAGCTACGGTTCTTTTAAATGCTTTGATATTGCTGCTTTGTTTTCTGTACATATCGTCCGACTTGCTAGACGTTCCTCTAGAGGAGCGAACTGGAGAGAGCTTGTATTGATGATGGATCATCCTCTCTCTCTGCTGAAACGCCGTATATCTCTCTCTGCTGAGAGACTTCCTCTTGATCTGAGATATCAGAAGGCTTCACCTCCAGTGATGCTTGTTGCTGTCTAAGTAGTGTTTTAATAGACCTGTACAATCGTTCTGCCTGTTCATACTGGTTCTCTAAAAAATACGGGTGAGACCTGCTTTCCTCCGTACAAAGCCGATCATGGTTGTGCTGATAATCGGCCCAGTATGTGGCTAATAGTTCTAAACGCCGTTTAAAATAATCATCAGTCTTACGACTAGCACTATCCTTCTTGATGTTTGTGAATAGCTTTGTCATAGCGCCGAAAAGTTCGGCCTGATTTATGTGAATGTCTTCCATGATGAATTAAGACTTAAAGATTAAATTGAATGATCTTACTTGAAAATGCTGAACTGCAAACACACTGTATGTATGCTGCTGTGCTTACTCCTGGGGCTGCTCCTAGCGAGATGAGACGCTGCTAGTGTCCACAGGTGTGCTGATCTTCCGCAATCGGGAGCTCGATGTATCTTGATAGAACACTCGCGCTGTAGTCCCGTGTTACGGTTACACTCGAAGGACATTTTTTTATGTACATATGTTCAGCGATAATTAAGCGTAGCTAACAGGTGGTCCCATCGTCACCATATCGGGATCTGATGATGGGATCCCAAGCAAATCGAGGGAACTCCTCAAATATCAAAGGCACAATTGTCGCGATTTGGGTACTCGGAATAGTTTTTCTTAGAAGTCGGTTCCTTTTTGTTAAAATTATATATTGTGTAAATTATTTGTTAAGTTATATCCTAAGTTTAATCAAAGTTTAAAACTAAAGAATCGACCTCTACCGGACTCGGTGAACACATTACAAATCTAGACTCTCCCATTCTATCCATCCATCCCATTTTCCTTTTCCATTTCCTGAACTTCGATTTTTACTACCCTCGAACTTCAGTCTTCTGCGGGGGGTTGTTATACCCCATCTCTACTCCTCACTATGCCTACTCAGCCCTTCGTCATCACTAACAGTCTAGTTTATTTAGTACATCCCTATTCAAGTCAGTCTCTTCCCAGATTCGTTACAGATCGGTTGGCTCAATCCTAAATCCATTTCTATTTCAATATATTTTATTACAGCCAAATTAAATAGTTTTTTTTTTAAAACAAGGTCTAAGAACCCGTATAGCAGTTGAAGTATTGTTTAAAACTTTCTTAAATAAGCCATTATATCTCTTATAAAGAAAGAAATAAAAAAAGTGCTATTGTTGGTTATCCCTAAGAGATTGACATAAGCCATCGTGGACTTATTTGTAGACTAAGGTGAACAATACTGTTAAACTATATTATTTTGATCTATCTGGTAGGGTACAGCCAGAATTTGCAATGTAAGCTTAAAAAAATGGGTTTATTTACGACATCACATTAGAAACCTCTAAAATTATCAATATTTGTCCACTATACTCGTATTATGCATGTTATATACATATGAACCTTTGTCTAGAATCACTCTATCTAGTAAAGAAAACGGCATCAAAATCCGTTGCGCAGTTTTAAAGATTTAAGCATACATAGGGACAGAGAAAGCGACATTGTTTTATACTATGTAGTGACAGTGCTTTTACACAAATTCTGTCTTAGTTTTCAGTGACCTGGAATGCAAATCACCACCCAATTTGGGCTTATGCCTTTGACAAAGGGAAACAGGGTCATCTATCTACACCCTACCATGTTGCTCTATGCAGTCAATCCTCAGCCTTATATAAGGCACGCCACGAGTCGCCGCTCATAATTATGAGCTTAGTTATGAGCGGCGACTCGTGGCGTGCCTCGTACATTTTTATACTTTTGATATTACCGCTCGGCGTTTCGCTCTTAGCTACCGCTCACAGCGGTATGGTCGAAAACGGGCCGTTAGGCGACGTCCGGCACACAACCGACGCCGCCCCCTCGCGGCTTGCCACATAATGCGGGTAGAGGGAAAACCCGTCTCGTCCACCCGCGGCCACACTCAAGGCCTGCGCCAATTAATATTATTTTTACGGGAATTAGCGCGATCACTTATTAAGGGTATTACATACCTTTGATTTGCCGTGGTCACAGGCTGACTGGCTCATCGGCGCACGCCCTCCGTCGTCGAATCCGTAAAATAGAAGGTTCTTTTAACGCACATTTTCGATATTATTGATGTTTTTGTTTCGCCATGTACCGTCGCATATGCAAACCGATGAGCCCCTATTCTGGTGTTTAACCGACTGCGCAGAAAAGCGAGGTGGTATGTTTTTTAACACTAGATTCCACGCTGTAGATAATTTAAAACCATCTTTCCGATTGAAACTTTTATGCTTTTTAATGATTAAAAAGCATAACACTTTCAATCGGGAAGCTCCGCTCGCACCCTAGGGGTATGAAAAATAGATGTTGGCCGATTCTCAACCCTACCGTTTCGGAGGAGTATGGGAACGAACATTGTGACACGAAAATTTTTATATAAAGGTATGCATATTCAATAGGTCTGAGAATCGGCTACTTTCTATTTTTCATAGCCCTTCGACGCGAGCGGAGCCATGGGTTTTAGCTAGTATATAAATCCTACTAATATTATAAACGCGAAAGTTTGTGAGTATGTATGTTTGTTGTTCTTTCACGTAAAAAGTACTGAATGGCTTTTGATGAAACTTCACTACAATATAGCTTCCATATTGGAATAACAGATAGGCTACTATTTCCCGCCATGACGGACCTACACCCGGGCGGAGCCGCGTGCAAAAGCTAGAATTTATATAAAGCATCTACACTATCAGCACTACGACCCTGCATTTTAAATCCTACTAATATTATAAACGCGAAAGTTTGTGAGTATGTATGTGTGTATGTAAGTTTTCTTCTCTTTCACGCCAAAATTACTGAACGGATTTGGATGAAACTTTACAGTAATATAGCTTATATATCAGAATAACACATAGGCTACTTTTTAATGCAATAATAGAGATACACGGGCGAAAACTAGATAATTATAAAAATACATTAATCGTAGATGTCGAAATGTATCACTGTTTATCTCCTGTCAAATCTTCACAGGTTGCTATGCATAACACATTTGCATAGCAACCATAATGATATACGCGGGTAACACCGCGGGGTGCAGCTGGTCTGTAATATTTTCGTGCTGGTAACGTATCTAGCCAGCGTGGTATAGTAGGCCTAGCCTCCCTTCTTAAAAGAGGCTTATGGGCAGCAGTGGTATATTAAATGCTGTTGATGTGATGATCCTCTAGGCAGCCCCCCTGTGGAGGTACGGGTGTCGTGTTCCCCCAACACAAAGGGAGGATCCTCTGACCAGGCGAGGCAGTTGATGTTAAGATGTTGTATATAAGTTAATCGGCGCGAGAATTTCACTTTCGTGATTCAGGATTAATATTTACTTATTTACTAGAAGTCGCCACACCCCCTATCCAAGTTGCAAACTTTATTCGTTTTCCATTCTATTCTATATTCTACTTTTCTATTCTCTTGTTTCATTGGCTAATATTTTATTTCGATCACTTGACTGAGTGATATTAGCCATTATTATTTTTTAAAAGGAACCGACTTCAAAGAAAAACTATTCTGAGTACCCAAATCGCGATAATTGTGCCTATGATATTTGAGGAGTTCCCTCGATTTCCTTGGGATCCCATCATCAGATCCCAATATGGTGACGATGGGACCACCAGTAAGCTACGCCCATTCCAATGCAAAAAGAATTTTTGAAATCGGTTCATAAATGACGAAATTATCGCTGAACCGCTGAACATATATATAAAAAAAAAAAAAAAAAAAGATTCCGACGAATTGAGAACCTCCTCCTTTTTTTTGAAGTCAGTTAAACAGGAACCGACTTAAAAGAAAAACTATTCTGAGTACCCAAATCGCGACAATAGTGCCTATGATATTTGAGGAGTTCCCTCGATTTCCTTGGGATCCCATAATCAGATCCCAATATGGTGACGATGGGACCACCTGTAAGCTACGCCCATTCCAATGCAAAAATAATTTTTGAAATCGGTTCATAAACGACGAAATTATAACTGAACATACATAAAAAAAAAGATTCCGAAGAATTGAGAACCTCCTCCTTTTTTTTGAAGTCGGTTAAAAAGAAAACCGATTGCAATATGGTTAGGGGTCAGGTGTTGTCATGTAATGTATTTTCTCCCCTCTTCCGTTAAAGGGAGTTTTATCAAGAAGAGGGGGTACCCCCCTCACAAAGATAATGTATATCCGTAACGTTATCTAAGTTAGTAACAATATGTTTCTATCATGAAAAATTTGGTTACATGACGTTGATAAAAAAATTAATGAGCTATGTTTTGCTCGCGACACTGCTAGCGTTTATGTCGGACTAGTTTTAGATTAGAAAAAAGTCACCTATGTGTTATTCTGATATATATGCTATATTACAGTAAAGTTTCATGCAAATCCGTTCAGTACATTTTGCGTGAAAGAGCAACAAACATACATACATACTTACAAACTTTCGCGTTTATAACCGTAACCATTTGGGTCAGAGACTAGGTTCGTTAGGCACAAGCACTCGAGCTATTTTTATTTATTTTTAATTAACTAGAATAACACATAGGCTACTTATTACTGCAATACAGCGGGCGGAGCCCGGGTGAAAGCTAGTTAATTTTACTTTTATATACATTTAATTAAAAACTGCCAATTTAAAATTTTCAACAGACTCTTCAATATTTATTTATTTCGAAAAATTATATAGATAAACTTGTCTACATAAAACATTTCAACAAACAAACAAAATCTTCAGCCTTCTAACATCAATAGATAATTCGTGCACGTAATATTAATAGTGACATGTGGGTTTTAATCCCTAATTAGATAAAACAATTACCGTCATCATCGTGTGATCAATTGTCATGCATTTTCTTATCACCGAACTTATCACCAACATGAAAAGTATTTGAAGAACGATCACAATTCACTCATTTTATTCCAACGTCAGCCATGATGCAGATTGTGGGTTCTCTTCTGGTGGTGATTGCTGCTGTAGCAGGTAAATTATTATTATTTTATTATATTCTTCCTAGCCTGTATTCAGAAGATTATTTGGGGTCGGCTTCCAGTTCAACCCGTTTTACCCAAATAGGCCCAATCATTCTGCATTTCCTAACTTCACAATGAGGATTGTGACCCCTACTACTGGACTCTCAGACCTTTTTATTCCTGGATTCCCTACTCATGCTTTCCATGAGGTAGAGTGGAGTCACTTTGGTAGGCATACATATACAAAAAATATCGCACCCTTAGAATTATAGTGACCTAATTCAAAAATATCAATTTTTGGGAATCGTTAAATAAAGATTTGTACAGTTATGTTTTTTTGCCAAAATGGGGAGTGAAAGAGACCGAAGTATACGTTATGTAGCTTTCTACGCCAAAATCGGCCTCTGTTTTATTTAAAGTTGATAAAGGTAGCCGTTTTAGGTCGTTTCCTGACGTAAAGTCAAAAACATGATTTTTTGAATTAGGACCCTATAATTCTAAAGGTGCGATATATAGTTTTCCACGGAGGGATTGACATATATTTAACCGATATTCTTAAAGAGTCGGTTCAGGTTTGGTTCAACTATACGGTTGGCCTAGTGTTTTAAGCGGTCGCCACGCCGTTTCCTACAACGCCAAGAGTTGTGGGTTCAAATCCTATACCTTGTGTGATTCTTAAATTGTTATTCTGAATCTGGGTGTTCTTTGTGACTGTTTCTTGAATGTTTGTAAAGTTCCCGCGACACAGGAATATATTCTAATATGGGAGTAGTCTTTTAAAAAAAATGTAGCCAACTCCAAATAATTCTTTGAATTAAAGAATTGAATTATAGGAAGGCGACGAAGAAGACTTAGGATGATCCCGGACTAAAATCTATCTCGATTCGAAAATTCATCAAAATCCATTTAGCCACCTCAATTAGGAATATTAATGAGATTATTATTGGTCTAGTGGCTAGCGTATGTGGCTGCTGATCAAGAGGTCTGGTTTTCGATTCCCGTGTCGGACCAAATGTTTGTGTAATCCACAAATATTTGTTTTGGATTCTGGGTGTTTTCCTTGTATAATATGTATGTATTTACAAAAAAAAGTATGTTTATGTATTTATATCAGTTGTCTAGTACCCACAATACAAGCTCTGCTTAGTTTGGGACTAGATGACGTTGTGTGTAAGATGTCCGAAATATTTATTTATTTATTTTATTTTCCAGCTCTGCCTGCGGATCCAGTGATAAGAAAACTGGATGATGGCCTCCGCTACCAATATGCTGAAGGTCCAGATGGAACTCCTCAGCTGGTGGACCTATGGCTGAAGGCCAGTGATTTGGCGAAGTCTGCCAGATATAATCCTGAAACTGACAATGTGTATCACCTTTTCACCAGGTATGATGTACTGTCATCTACTAACTAGTTGATACACGCAACATCATCAATAACCCATAATGTCCAACTGCTGGGGTCAGGTCTTCTCTCAAGAGAGGGTTAAGGCCATACGTCCCCACGCGAGCTGAGTGAGGCCTCCAACTAAGCTTCACGACTGCTATCTTATGATAACAACAGAGACCGACTGCTTAACGTGACCTCTGAATCACAGAAACGCTCATAACATCTAGGTCTGTCATTATCATCATCAGCATCTCAGTCCACTGCTGGACATAGGCCTCTCCCATTGCACACCACTTTGATCGATTTTGGGCTTCTCGCATTCAGCTCCTGCCAGCCATCTTGCGCAAATCGTCACTCCACGTGCCCTGTGTGCATCCTCCCATGCAGATGCAACTTACCCTTGGTAATAGTTTCCACTAACTAGTTGACATACGCATCATCGTCTGTATCTATTGATTGGCCTTGGCGCGTGTTCGAAAACAATGGTTATGGTGAGCCAACTGTAAATGATAGACATCGATTTTTAGGGGGTTCTAATGAACTACAGTTCATGACTCGGAACTTTTATAGATTCATTATGTTCGTCCTCGACCTACCATCCAAACGGTTAGTGCTAGAAAGAGGAAATTTTCATAAATATGTCTTATTATTACGTCGACAAAGTGCTACAATAAAATTATGAAAAATATTTTTGGAGATGAAATATTTTTCTCGCGTCTACCCCATGGAGTGCTGTATTGGTAGATAGATTTTAAAAATATGAAGAGGTTGTTAAGACGATTTTTTAAAAACTGGCAAGTTCTTTCCAGTCTAGTCCAGTTCCAGTTTTTAACTGCATAACACAAGAAGGAATATCCTAACCGTTTAGTTCTGGTGCGTATTTCGTTCACTCTAAAGCGATGACTTCAAATGCCAGTACTTGGAGTTCTATAGAGGAAGGGAGAAGGTCAGTAGTGGTAAGATCGATAGATGACTGTCAAAAGGCGACACCTCTTCGCATCTGCAAAGTCTCGAGGATCTCGGTGACTTCGGGACTATCTATGATGCGGACTGCTCGCCTCTGCCACCGATCGAGAGAGACATATTATGTTTTCTAGTAGTGGACTTTTTTTTAGAACGTTGTTAGGAACGGAATATACATCCAGTTTGGTGAGGGGATTTAAAGAAATTTATGAAAACGGGCACAAAGAACACCCGGACTCAGAACAACAATTTCTGTGTCACACAAAGTGTTGTTCTAAGTGGAATTTGAACCAATGACACCAGGCGCAGTAGATAGCGGCGTATCGACCGCTTAAACCACGAGGCCTAACATGCAGTCAGATCGTGTATGGATGCGCCATTTTGGCCTTTTGTTAATTGTCACGCTAAGCTGATTGATGAACGCGCCAATCCTAGCCACTGTCCTTCCTGGTACCTCGCAAGAAGAATGGCCGACCAATACGAAACGTCGTATTGTTATGTCAAAGTGCCAGGTGCCGTTGACATTTTGACCGAGAGAACCCCGTTGAACTCCGTGCGAATAGGCCGTGTCAAGGCCCCGCATTCAGGTTGAGCTGACGTGTTCGCGACTCCCGCATACCGCATCTACAGAAGTGGTTTCGTCCTTCGCTTCAAACCGCCGTGGAAGGAGTGTCATTACGGACAGAGACAAGCCTAGTGACTTGGGCCAAGCAGCCGGCAGGCCCAACGCGAGAAGGCGCCACTGAGAGAGGTTAGTCCCTATCTGTTTTTGAACTGCCTGTCCTTGTTCTCATGTGTTCCTGAGGGCAGTTCGTGTCCCTTTATGTCGCGAATCATCAGTCAGCTTAGCCATAAAACCGCATAGATCGTGGTAGCCAATACCCGACCGCCATTTTGTAAACCCCGCATCCCCAAAATTTACAGTCCACTGAAACCGCAAACAGTTATTATCGTAAATCGCATTTTCTTTCAATCTTAACCGTTGCGTAGAACTACAACATTCCAAACCAGTGTATATTGGAAATAGCAGAAGCGGAAAAGCATATTCAAAATTAAAGCTTTTTGATTTTCATAAATCTAACATTATAAAAAAAATGGAATAAATATCCAAATATATCAACTATCTGTTAATATCATAATCGATTCATGCTGATTTGAGTATAACATGATGTAAACATATATATTAATTCGTAAGATAGATAAAAATAATTAGAATGATAGTATTTAATCATATTGATTAACACGATAACACTTCGATTAATTAAAAGCTAGCATATTTTAAAATAACTCTAATATGGAGGTCACGGAAAGCAGTCGGTCCCGGTTGTTGTCACAAGATAGCAGTCATGAAACTTAGTTGAAGGCCTTTGGGCAGCTTCATCAATCATCAACAGCCTTTAACAGTCCACTGCTGGACATAGGCATCTCCTTGAAAGCTGGCCAGACGGGTTGGTATAGGGTTGGTTTCAAGTTTTCCTTCTCTTTGCATTGATGTTGTCTTGCGTAGTTTATCCTTTAGTCGCCTTTTACGACACCCGTGGGATGAATAGGGATGGTGACACTCTGTATTCTTAATCCGTCACCACAACGGGCAGCTTAAAAACATGTAACGGCAAAATTACTTAGCACCAACGTGCCTTGCCAGTCCCCAACCCGCATTCGGTCAGAGTTGGAGACTTAAGGCCTTAACCCTCTCTTGAGAGGAGAGCTGAGACATTATCGGTTGTTAATGATGATGAAAATAACTCTGAAAATATTATCGATACAGATATAGCTAGAGGGTGTGGTGTGGTATGATGATAATATACAAAAACCTTATTTTAATAAAAATCGGCCAACTGTGTTAGACCACGTATAGAATAGGGTTCCGTAGTCACAACCACATTTTAATAATATAATAGGAAATGGTTTGGCTCTTCTTTCCTATGCCGAGCAGTCAAAAACTGGAACTCGCTACCAGCTCACGTGTTTCCTTCCCACTATGATCCCGGGTCCTTTGAGCGGGGCGTGAAAAGCATCTCACTAAGCCGCCATAGTGTGGGCCGCCAGCCGCCATACTCTATTGTCTGTATTCGCAGCAAGTGTGGTGGCCCCCACTCTTGAATTCTGCTCATGCTTTCCATCAGGCAGGGTAGAGTCATTTCGATAGGGCTAAATATATATAAAAACCTAAGTGATATATCATTGAAATAAAAGTGTTAAATAAATAAGAAGTTTTTCAAGCGCATTTTACAAATTAGTCCTCTTTAATTCCTGAAACATGTTATCTAAGCTGTTATAGTTTTCCTTTAAAGTTCATCACATTGACTGCCTTGTTGATCCAGTGGTTAGCGTATGCGGCTGCTGATCAAGAGGTCTCGGGTTCGATTCGCGGGTCAGACCAAATATTTGTGTAATCCACAAATATTTGTTTCGGAGTCTGGGTGTTTTTCTATGTATAATATATTGTATGTATTTACAAAAAAAAAGTATGTTTATGTATTTATATCAGTTGTTTAGTACCCATAACACAAGCTCTGATTATTTTGGGACTAAATGACGTTGTGTGTAAGATGTCCAAAAAAAAAACATTTATTTACATAACCCATGTATCACGAACTTTAGATTTTAGTTTAGATTTTTCGAGCCAGCTGTTTAGCTTCAAGAGAGGGAATGCCTCCGTTTTGACAAAAATGCACTTTAAAGTTGAATAACTCAAATCAAATCAAATGAAATCATTTATTCTGCAATTAGGTTACATGAACACTTTTGCAAGTTTAACTTTTTTTTTAAGCAGTTGAGTTCGGCCTTTCCTAACTGCCCTGACTAGCCCTGAGAAGAAAGTACGAAACAAACTCAGGGATCACAGTCTCTTTTAAACTCCAGACAATAATTTCAATATAAAAGCGATAGTTACAATTTGAGTCACAACTATGATAATTAAAGATAATAATTTAAAAAATGTCAACTCGCAAATGATGACCGACCGCTTAGAAGACTTTTTTTTTTTATCGAGTGGATACAATGGATGGACGGGACAACCCGTCCCGTCCACCCGCGGCTACACTCAGGGCGACATGTGGTCTACCTTTTAAATGACTAGGCCAACCGTGCAGTCTGTTGTGACTACAAACAATGCAGCATGGTGATCCTCATTAGTAAGATGCTTCATCAGACCTCCGGTCTCGCACTCACTAACGAAACAACAACAGCAGGTTGGTCTTCTGTGTGAGGGTAGTATAGCTCGAGCTGAATTCAGCGTGGCTCTATTACCTTGATGATTGTCATGATTACTGTAAATGTTTTTCTTTTTTTTAAATTTTAAATATTGAAGCCTACCAAAGTGGTTATACTCTGCTTGATAGAAAGCATGAATAGAATCCAGGAGTAGGGTCTCCAGCCTCATTCTCAAGGTACTCATACCATGGCGGCCTAGTCAGTCGTTTGGCCAAGATAATGATGCAGAAAAATCTATTTATTGTTTAATTATTTTTGGACACTACCTGTGTAAATATCAGCATCGTTACATTTCATAAAATGCCTTAAACAATGTAACCGAAAATTGTAAAAACAATGTAGGAAAAGAGTGTCCATGGAGTTTCTTGTCTGTTCTTCCCCATAGGATCTACGAATTGGAACAGACGATTAGCTTCACGACTGACTACTGACTGACTACTTGACGTTTCAAAAGTGCCGTTGTATGATTTACTTGAAATAAAATGGTTTGATTTGATTTGATTTGATATGAATGATTGGGCCTTTTGTCTCACACTCACCAACGAAATACGACAGCAATAATTCTGTCATTATTAGGATGATCTTCTGTGTGAGGGTAGTACTGCCAGGTCGAGCTGGCATTCAAGCTGAAATCAACATGACAGTACTACCTACCAAACATAAACTGAAGTTCCGATATTACTTTTCAGACAAAACCCTCAACGGAGTCAGATTATCCGCGCGGGTGATGAGGAACTCCTGTCCAGAACCAACTTTGATCCATCCAAGCGAACAATTTTCCTAGTTCACGGCTGGTTGGATTCTGTTATTGCCGATTTTAATAGCGTGCTTGTGCCAGGTTAGTAGAATATTCTGAAAAGTTTTTAGGGTTTACTATGACTTCGCTGTCTGTCCGTCCGTCTGTCATCAAACTTTATTATAATGTCCCAAACAAAGCAGAGGTATTATGTATTATGGGTACTAGACAACTGATATAAATACATAAACATTTTTTATCAAATTAATCAAAGCAAATCATACAAACATTTCGTCAGACTCGGGAATAGAACCAAAGACTTCTTGATCAGCAGCCGCATATGCTAACCACTATACTAACGAGGCAGTTGAAAGAACAGTTGAAAGAGGTCTCTGGTTCGATTCCTGGGTCGATTCAAATGTTTGTGTTATTCGCAAATATTTTTTTCGGAGTCTGTTTTCTATATATAACTAGCTGATGCCCGCGGCTCCGCTCGTACCCTAGGAGTATAAAAAATAGATGTTGGCCGATTCTCAGACCTACTGAATATGCATATAAAGTTTCATAAAGATCGGTCAAGCCGTTTCGGAGGAGTATGGCAACGAAAACTGTGGCACGAGAATTTTATATTTATATTAGATAATATGTATTTACAAAAAAAGTATATTTATGTATTTATACCAGTTGTCTAGTACCCACAATACAAGCTCTGCTTAATTTGGGACTAGAGGATGTTGTGTGTCAGATTTCCGATTTTGATTAATTTTTTATTATTTGTTTCTCTTTTTCCAGCTTTCCTGGCGGCAGCTGATGCAAACGTGATCGTTGTTGACTGGTATGCTGGCGGTGGTTTGACCAACTACCCTAGTGTCGTCTCTAACGTACCCGTCGCAGGTGAGTTCAATTAAGAAACCAAAATTCAGGAGTGTAGGATGCAAATGACTTAAGAGGTCTCTTGAAAATAAGCAACCATCTACACCTTTTATTTTGTTGAAGGGGTTCCTTCAGATCTCCGGCTCCTCGGGGAAACAGGAGATAGGAGTTTGTGGTGTTTCCACTAAAAAACAACCCAACGATAGACCTCTGCCGCTCTGCTCCGGGATAGTTATCCCTCAGACTCAGACCATCTTATTTTAGGTCCTCCCTGAATCGCTGCCAGGCCAATTATTAGGCGCTATCCCGGAGGTAAACATTTCACCCGTCATCCCAGCGTGGCAGAACGACCTCACATTTTGTGTGATCCGCGAATATTTGTACATACATCAGTACTGAGATCACAACATTCGAAATTATTTCATCATCATCATCATCAACAGCCTTTAACAGTCCACTGCTGGACATAGCCCTCTCCTTAGAAAGGAGGTCTTGGCCTACTATACCACGCTGGCCAGACGGGTTGGTATAGGGTTGGTTTCAAGTTTTCCTTCTCTTTGCATTGATGTTGTCTTGCGTAGTTTATCCCTTAGTCGCCTTTTACGACGTCCGCATGGTGACGGATTAAGAATACAGAGAATACCACCCATATTAATTCCAAAATTATTTACTTATAGGCAACAAATGTTTTATTTTCCAGGTGCTGGGATTGCTAGGTTCATCACTTGGCTGAACGGAGCTTCTGGTGCTGACTTCTCGAGATACCATCTCGTCGGACATGGTGTTGGAGGGCATGTGGTCGGAGTAGTCGGCAGAAACCTTGGAGGACAAGTTCCTTACATCACTTGTGAGTATTCATATGTGGGATTTTACTCTTATACATATAAACCAGTGAAAATATGTAATAACGCCATCTATCGAGGATACATCAAACTACGGAGTAATGAACTATACGAAGAAACCTACGAATAAATAATAAGTCAGGAAGTCTAACTCGGAACAAATTTCACACAAAAAATGGCCCTCCTTGAAACCAAAACGACTGAAACAAAAATCAATTACAACCCTGGTTAGAAGTAGACATTGTTTGTGATTGGTTTGAGTTCAAAACGAAAGCAAGGATTGCTTCATGTGCTTGCTGCAATGTCTGCCATGACAGCAGAGTCACGATGGACGATGTTATGTAATATAATAAGTGGACCAGACAAAGTTAATACTAAAAAAAATAATTGTAAAATGTTTATGAACCTTAAACAATTAATTTCATGAACCTCAAAAATTAAACATGGTTTTATTCGACTGAACAATGAACATAATATTTTCAATGCTATAAGTAATTCTCACAAGTCTAAAAAGCCGGACCGGCATTATATACCGATTGTAATCGTTCATTAGTGTTGTTTTCATTTTCTTTGGTATTCCTTGAAGATGTTGGAGTTTCTTCAAGACGAATAAACTACGTAAAAAATTGTTTCATTACAGATTAGATAAATAATAAATAGAATTATTTTATTAATTATTAATTTTATATTATTAATTATTGCGCAAGATGGCTGGCAGGAGCTGGATGCGAGAAGCACAAAATCGATCAAAGTGGTGTGCAATGGGAGAGGCCTTTGTCCAGCAGTGGACTGAGATAGGCTGATGATGATGATGATGATGATGATTTTATTAATAAAACAGTAAGTACTTACAAACTGGTACTGCAGTTTTGTGTATCATTGTATAACCTTTTAATGATTTGCAAAAATCTTTTTCATCAAAATTAATAGATCATACTCTGCTGGTTTTCACAGGCATCCAGTCATAATCCTGTTTTTCCAACTTAACTGCAGCTTTTTTACCGAAGTAACGGTTCGACAGCTCCTTTTGTGGTGAGAGTCGCCAAAATTTGGAACAACCTTCCTGCGTCTATTTTTCCTGATAAGTTGTACTCTCGAGCCTTTAAGAGTAGTGTACCGGTTTCTTTTGGATGGGCGTATACCATCTTCGTCTTCATCTACACTTTTCATCAGGTGAGATGGAAGACAAACGCCTATTCCATTACAACAATAAAAAATAAAAAGAATTGTTGGAATCGGCTGGAAAACTAAAAGAAAACAAATAATGGAAAATACATTATCGTTTTAAAATTATCAAAATAAATATACTCATTTTATAATATCAAAAATATTTTATCGATATACTTTTCATTATTTAACCAAGAATAAAAAAATACAATCAAAAATTTACTGACTTCATGTTGCATAGTGTTAACCATGTCGGTTTGATAACGAATTTGCAAATCATCACATATAATTATAATTTTGCTACTACATACTAGTGAAAAGTGATCCCTGGACATTTTAGCCTTGTATGGCTCCTGCACCACTTCACAACATACCGGACAGCACCGCCTACTTGGACACGACTTTTGTTGGGTCATTTTTAGAGCGCAGTTACATTTCCTAAATTATTATTTATTCGTAGGAAGAAACTACTAAATCTTTATCGCGATATGGAAGTTTTTATGCTGGGATGTACGATTGTCAAACATCAACGGTAGGACTGTGTCCCGCCAGGCATGATGACCTCGCCTAGTTAGAATTCAGTTTTCATTGAAACGACTTTCACGATATTTTATGGATTAACTTTAAACTACTTTTAGTTTTGAAAAAATAATAAATAAAATATAATAACAACAAAAACCCGAATGCTTAAAGGCCGACCATTTATCTAAGTCCCCGCCGCCCGCACCTGTCTCAGTTCCCTTTGTCGTCATACCCCCGTGCCCCTGTTACCGCGCAGGCGAGGACTCGGATAAACGGTCGGCCTATAGAAGCAATGACTGCATGGTTGGCCTAGTGGTCGCGACGCTGCTTTCTAGTACGCCAAGTGTGGTGGGTTCAATTCTATCTGTTTATTCCGGGTAATCTCTGGAACGGCCGAAACAATTTTGACGTGACTTTCACTGACAGGAAGCTGATGACCTAACGCGTAACTTAGGCTATTTTATTGAGACTAATTTCGCTCAGCTCAGACTCAGCTAATCAGCTATAAATTCAGAACACTTTACTTCAATATTTTATTCAACTCATACTTCTTTTTTGCAGCTCTGGATCCTGCTCTTGCTGGTTTCATTATCAACGATGATAAATTCAACCCCGATGATGGTATTTACACTGAAGTTATTCACACAAACGCTGGACTCATTGGATACGTCGCCCCTCTTGGCAAAGCTGACTTCTACCCAAATGGTGGTATTGACATGCCTGGATGTTTGAGCCAGATCTGTGATCATCACAGGTAAGGGGGGTTCTACTTTATGAACTTACTCTCCGATAAATAATTCGGACATCTTACACACAACATCATCTAGTCCCAAACTAAGCAGAGCTTGTATATGGGATACAGAAACATGTCCAGGAGGAAATCCCTTCCCTGGACTCCTCCTAAAATACAGGCGCAGAGAGGTCACACCGTGTGGTTTTAGTCGGTTCGAGTAAGACACACCGCCCCACCGTAAGCCCCGGCGGGATGACGGTCCGAGCGGATTTCCACACGTAAAAAAAATGGGATACATAAACATACATTTTTTGTAAAAAATGTATGTTTATGTATCCCATTCCACACCACTCTGATCGATTTTGGGGTTCTCGCATCCAGCTCCAGCCAGAGATCCTGCGCAAGTCATCACTCCACCTGGCCTGTGGGCGTCCTATACTAAGCCCAAATAATAAATATTTATTTAATAATATAATTTTAATCCAGAAAGCACTATAATACCAGAAAAACATTTATACACGAAATTTTTTCCCCCAGGTCATTCCACTTCATGGCTGAATCCGTGAGACGCGGTGGCTTCAGAGGATCCCGTTGCGCTTCCTTCGTCACTGCTATGGCTGAAAATTGCTTCCTCCCTGGAACCTTGAACATGGGAGGCATTAACCCTAAGACTGGGTAGGTTGATTTTTATTCCCGAAATAATCCATACCTGTGGGATTATTTGCCCTGACTGAAGCAATCTTAGCCGAATGGCTTTAGGTGATTGGAAACAATCACTGAAGGCAAGCAACGACGGCGCGATCAGACCTAGATGGGAGACGTCACGTTAAGCAGTCGGTCCCGGTTGTTATCATAAGATAGCAGTCGTGAATTTAAGTTGGAGGCCTTCGGGAAGCTTAAAAACATTCAACGGTAAGATTTCGTAGTCAGAACGAATCTTGCCAGTCCCCATCCCGAAAGTTGGCATTGGGTAGCTAATGTTTTTTATAACGTTCGCTTAGGCGATTAACACACGGCACCGCGCACCGCCGCGGTAGGCGGTGAAGCGGATCTCATGTCATATTGGGATCTACTGAATCCGTTGATGCTTAACACACGTACACCGACCGACCGCGCGGTCGAGCGGTGTTCTCACCGACTCTCACCGACCTTACCGCGGCGGTGCGCGGTGCCGTGTGTTAATCGCCTTAGTTATGTTTTCACGATATGGAGGTTATATTTATCGACTAAGGGAGCGAACTACAAAAGACAACAGTATTTCATAGAGAAAGAAAAATTGACACAAGTCCTAAACTAACCCATTTAGTCATTGGTATAGTAAGCTAAATTCTCTTTTCTAAGAAGCTGCTGTGGACTTGTAAAGCTATACTGTTGATGATGACGATGTAAACCACGGGTGCTTTCAAATTCACCTTTTTGAATTGAATAATTATATGAAGGGATAAAAAAGTTTTGACAGTTTGATCTTATGTGTCTTCGGATCGAATTCGCACCCGATTTCATACTTACATCCCTAAGTAAGGACTCCTTAGGATAGGACTGCCTCGGTGACATAGGGGTGGCATATGCTACTGCTGTGCTTGAGTCTTCGGGTTCAATTCCCGGGTCGGACCAAATGTTTGTGTAATAAGCAAATATTTGTTTCAGAGTTTGGGTGTTTCCTATTTATAATAATATGTATGTATTTCCAAAAAAAAAATGTTGATATATTTACATCAGTTGCAAGCTCTGTTTAGTTTATGACTAGATGCCGTTGTGTGTAAGATTTCGAATATATTTATTTAAAAAAAATGCTTGTATTCCTAGTGGCATTTTTTACTGTCCCTTTGTTTAGTTCCTGTACCATTAAAATATATTAATAGGTATGTCTCTTTTTGTTTACAGAAGTGTGGGAATATATCACCTGTCAACAAGGGCGATCCCGCCTTTCTCTCGCTCTTAAGATTTCGTCTTACTCAACTCAATTCTCAATAAAAATTCATAATCTTTTTATTTCTGTTTTGTTCTTTCCCTAATCCTAGTGCTTGAAGCTCTATAAGGCCGTAGGTGATTGGAAACAGTATCATCATCATCAATCATCAACAGCCTTCAACAGTCCACTGCTGGACATAGGCCTCTCCTTAGAAAGGAGGTTTTGGTCTACTGTCCACGCTGGCCAGACGGGTTGGTATAGGGTAGTGTCTGGGCACGTCCTCGTGCTGGGGGACTTCAATGCAAAGTCCATTGCGTGGGGTTCCCCGGCGACGGACGCCAGGGGCGAAGCCGTCGAGGAATGGGCGGCGTCGGTGGGCCTCTGTTTGCTGAACAGGGGCGCCACCAACACGTGCGTGCGACAGCAGGGGGGGTCGATAGTGGACCTTTCGTTCGCTACCCCTGCAGTCGCCGCACGAGTAAGGAACTGGAGTGTCCTGGATGAGGTCGAGACGCTCTCGGATCACCTTTATATCCGATTCGAGCTCTCCCGGTCCCAGGACGCCAGTAGGGGTCACGCGGCGCGGCGTGCCTCCCGTTTTCCGCGGTGGGCTGTCGCCAAGCTGGACAGGGACCTACTAGAGGAGGCGGCCATTGTTTGCTCTTGGCTGTCTCCGCAGGCCCCGACCGAGGAGGTCGACGTGGGGGCTGGTCGCTTCGCCGATGCGTTAACGCTCATCTGCGATGCGGCCATGCCCCGCGTTTGTGGCCGTCGGCCTCCTCGGAAGGAGGTCTACTGGTGGTCCCAGGAGTTGGCGGACCTCCGTGCGGATTGCGTACGTGCCCGGAGGTCCCACACGTCGGCGACGTCACCGCGGAGACGGTGAGGAGGTGGACCGGCTTCACGAGGAGTACCGAGCAGCTCGGGAAACTTTGAGGCTGGCCATCTGCCGCGCCAAAGACGCGTCTAGAGAGGAGATGCTGGAGAGTCTCGAGCGTGACCCCTGGGGTCGGCCTTACCGTGCGGTGCGTCAAAAGCTCCGCACACAGGCCCCCCCCCTTACGGAGACTCTCCAGCCAAGCTTCCTGCAGGAAGTGGTCGAGGGCCTATTCCCGCAGCAGGCGGAACACACACCCCCATCGATGGCCCGTCGTGGTCGTCGTTGGGACAGCGTGGGTGATGTTCCGCCTGTTAGGGAGTCGGAGGTAGGGGCGGCTGTTCTACGGATCCGGTCCAAGAACACCGCCCCCGGGCCGGACGGGGTTCCAGCCCGAGTGATGGCCCGAGCCCTCGACTACATGTCGGACCACCTCAGGGGAGTGTTGGATGCTAGCTTGGCGTCCGGACGCTTCCCTGAGCGCTGGAAGTGCGGGAAGCTGGTGCTCATCCAGAAGCATGGCCGGCCTGCCGATTCGGTCGCGGCCTACAGGCCCATCGTGTTGCTGGACGAGGCGGGCAAGTTGTTCGAGAGGGTTCTCTCTGCCCGCATCGTCCGGCACCTCAGCGAGGTGGGGCCCGACCTGTCGGACGCCCAATTCGGCTTCCGAGAAGGGCGTTCGACGGTCGACGCGATCCTGCGCCTGAGGGCAGTGACCGAAGAGGCGGTGAGAGACGGCGGAGTGGTGTTGGCGGTGTCATTGGACATCGCCAACGCATTCAATAGTCTGCCATTCGGCTGCATCAGGGCCGCACTCCAGTACCACGGAGTGTCAGGGTACCTGAGGCGGCTGGTGGCAGACTACTTAGAGAAGCGTACCGTCGAGTACGAGGACCGAGGTGGCGCCTTGAGACGCAGGGCCATGTCGTGCGGTGTTCCACAGGGGTCTGTCCTAGGACCACTCCTGTGGAACATGGGATACGACTGGGCCCTACGAGGGCGTCTCCCCCCCGGGCTGGGTGTGATCTGTTACGCAGACGACACCCTGGTCACGGCCCGGGGGGCAAACTTTGAGGAGGCGGCGCGCCTGGCCACCACGGGAGTCTCCCGGGTGGTCGGGCGCATCGAGGCGCTGGGTCTGCGGGTGGCCCTGGACAAGACGGAGGCCCTATTATTTCATGGGCCCCGTCGCGGTCCGCCCGCCGGCGCCTCGATCGAGGTCAACTCGGTCCTCGTACCGGTCCGGGCCCAGATGAGGTACCTGGGTCTGGTCCTCGACGGTAGGTGGCTCTTCGACGAGCACTTCCGACAGCTTGGCCCTAAGTTGGTGAGCACTGCCTCCGCCCTAGGGCGACTTCTGCCCAATTTGGGCGGGGCCAGTGTCCCCACTAGGCAGCTGTACACGGGGGTTGTCCGGTCGATGGCACTTTACGGTGCACCGGTGTGGGCGGCGGCTCTGTCCGCCCAGAATAGGGCGCGCCTCTGGCGCCCCCAGCGGATACTGGCGGTCAGAGCCATACGTGGATACCGCACGGTGTCCACAGAGGCGGCGTGTGCCTTGGCCGGAACACCCCCGTGGGATTTGGAGGCGGAAGTGCTCGCCGAAGTTTATCGGCGAGTGGCTGACTTCCGGGCGGAGAACGGCTTTCGCCCTCCGCCCGAGGACGTGCGCGAGTGGCGCGAAGCCGAGCCGAGCCACCATGCTGAGATGGTCGCTCCGGCTGGAGACCCCACGCGCTGGCTTCGCCGCCGTGGAGGCTCTTCAGCCGGTCATCGAGGAGTGGGCAGGGCGGCAGCACGGGACCCTTTCCTTCCGGCTGACGCAGGTACTTTCCGGGCACGGTTGCTTCGGAAAGTACCTGCACTCGGTCGCTAGGAGGGAACCGAGTCCCACCTGCCACCACTGCGACTGCAGTGAGGACACGGCCCAGCACACGCTGGCGGTCTGCCCCGCTTGGGCGGCGCAGCGCCGGGTCCTCACTGCAGTCATCGGAGGGGATCTCTCGCTGCCGGCCGTCATAAGATCGATGGCCGGCAGCGACAGTTGTTTTACCGCGGTCGCAACCTTCTGCGAGGATGTAATCTTGCAGAAGGAGGTGGCGGAGAAGGCCCGGGAGGATTCCATCCAATCGGACCCGAACCGCCGCCGGCGCCCCGGGCGGCGGAGGCGCGCATACCTGCGTCTCATGCCACCCTGAGAGTGGCCGCGGATGGGCGGGACGGGTTTCCCGTCCGTCCGCAGTAGAGGCCAACCGCGAGGGGGCGGCGTCCGCGTGTGAACGGACGTTGCCCAATAGAGAGTCGAAACTGGAGTAGGTGCCCGCAACAGTGCGGGCAGTCGCCGGTTGGAGTCCAGAAGGAAATCCCCTCCCTGGACTCCTTCCAATACACAGGCGCAGAGAGGGTCACACCGTGTGGTTTTAGTCGGTTCGAGTCCGACACACCACCCCGCCGTAACCCCCGACGGGATGACGGTCCGCGGGGATTTCCACACGTTAAAAAAAAAAAAAAAAAAGGGTTGGTTTCAAGTTTTCCTTCTCTTTGCATCGATGTTGTCTTGCGTAGTTTATCCCTAAGTCGCCTTTTACGACACCCGCGGGATGTATAGGGGTGGTGACACTCTGTATTCTTAATCCGTCACCACACGGGAAACAGTATCTAGATGGGTAACTATTTGTGACATAATATATTATGAGCGTTTCCGTGATGAGCAAGTAACATCATATAAAAGTTTTTGTAGTTCGTTGTAACTTTCATCGATGTTTTAACAAAAATAGTGTATTGTTTGAATGAAAGGTTAATTGCTGTTTATGATTTATGACGAATTAAAAAATAAAGCGGCCAACTGCGAGTCGGACTCGGCCCATGAAGGGTTCCGCAGCTGCAAGTAACATCATATAAAAGTTTCTGTAGTTCGTTGTAACTTTCATCGATATTTTATTAATAGTGTTTTGACTGAATAAAAAATGTAAATTGCGATTTATGATTGTTTACGCCAAAAAGGCATAACGTTTCTGAACGCACGTAAAACTGACAGGAGTGACGTGTGAGAGTTAACAAGACAACGTGATGGACCCGGGGCGCGAGCGCAGAGCGCGCACTTAAAACTCTTTAATAATAATCATCTCAAGATAAAAACTGTGTGTGAAGTGTACAGACATTCAAAATAACCCTAATCAGCTCGAGACAATAGAACAATTACAGTGCCAATCACAAAGTGCATTCACTGTCACGAGGCGGCCCCCGAAGCGAAACCCATCCTTCCAGAATACACCAGCTCAAACCAGCCACCAGCGGGTGAGTACTTAGCCCATACCTATCGGCTCCCATCCCCTACTTCTACCATAACCTCAACCGTCGCTGTACTGTCTGCGCTGTCAAGGCGTAGCCAGTACAATGATTTATGACGAATTAAAAAACTACTTACCTCATCTCGTTCAAACCAATTTTCGTTGGAAGTTTGCATAGTAATGTACATCATATATATCTTTTTTAGTTTTATTATATTAGAAGTTACAGGGGGACACACACACACTTTTTACCACTTTGGAAGTGTCTCTCGCGCAAACTATTCAGTTTTGTGTTATCCTATTGATGACATGATATTTACTGTCTGCATTCACAGCAACTATTGTGGCCCCCACTCTTGGATTCTGCTCATGCTTTCCATCAGGCAGGGTAGAGTCACTTAGGCAGGTATATCGTATATAAAAAATTATCGTGTCACAATGATAGTTACCATTTTCATCCGAAATGGCTGGACCGATTTCTATGAAATTTTGTGTGCATATCGGGAAGATCTGAGAATCGGCCATCATCTATTTTTCATACCCCCAGGACGCGAGCGGAGCCGCGTTTTTGTAATTGTTTTCGTGCTTGTAACGTATCTGGCCAGCGTGGTATAGTGGGCCTACCCTCCCTTCTAAAAAGAGGCCTATGACCAGCAGTGGTATATTAAATGGGCTACTATAAATGTCCGTGTGGTGGCGGATTAGGAATACTGAATATTCATCCCGCGGGTGTCGTAAAAGGCGACTAGGGCCTAGGAGATAAACTACGCAAGATAACATCGATGCAAAGAGAAGGAAAACTTAAAACCAACCCTATACCAACCCGTCTGGCCAAAACCTCCTTTCTAAGGAGAGGCCTATGTCCAACATTGGATTGTTAAAGGCTGTTGATGATTTATGATGATGACTTTATATATTTATATATATACATTAATTGATTACTATGTTGGAAAAGAGTTTCCATGGAGTTTCTTGTTTGTCCTGCTCCATAGGATCTACGAATTGGAACAGACAATTAGCTTCACGACTGACTACTGACTGACTACTTGACGTTTCAAAAATGTCGTTGTATTGGTGTATTTAAATAAAAATGGTTTGATTTGATTTGATTTGAAATGCTGTTGATGTGATGATCCTCTAGGCAGCCTCCCCTATCGAAGTTGCAAACCTTATTCGTTTTCCATTATATTCTTTATTCTACCTCTCTATTCTCTTGTTTCATTGGCTAATATTTTTTTTGATCACGTAACTTAGTGTTTATTAGCCGTTAAAAGAAAACCGTTTGCAATATGGCTAGGGGGTCAGGTGTTGTCATGTAATGTATTTTCTCCCCTCCTCCGTTAAAGTGACTTTTATCAAGAAGAGGGGGTACCCCCTCACAAAGATACTGTATATCCGTAATGTTATCTATGTTAGTAACAACATGTTTCTATCATGAAAAATTGTTAATTTGGTTACATGACGTTGATAAAAAAATAATGAGGTATGTTTTGCCCGCGACACTGCTAGCGTTTATGTCGGACTAGCCTTTGCCCGCGGCTCCGCCTTTAGCAGTAAAAAGTGGTCTATGTGTTATTCTGATATATAAACTATATTACTGTAAACTTTCATTCAAATCCGTTCAGTAGTTTTTGCGTGAAAGATTGTGGCGACTTCCACATACAGCGCAAGCGTATAACATACAACAGCGCCCTCTACCGAAGAAACATTGAAGTACGAAGAAAACACATAAAGATCTACACCGAGTAACTACTAATCCTGAATCGCGAAAGTGACATTCTCGCGCCGATTATTATGTATACAACATCTAAACTGTTGGGCAGTGGCCCGCCAGGCACGATCACCACGCCTGGTCGGAGGATCGTAAAAAACACGGGCTCCGTCGTGTCATCATTGACTTTTACCATCACAGATATACTGTCGGACGGGATGTACCATCACGGACTTTTTTGTAGACCTTTTTAAGGTGTACAATACTGTAGTACATTATTTTGATCCATGGAGTGTCCATGGAGTTTCTTGTCTGTTAGAACAGACGATTAGCTTCACGACTGACTACTGACTGACTACTTGACGTTTCAAAAGTGCCGTTATATGGTTTACTTGAAATAAAATGGTTTGATTTGATTGATTTGATCTATCTCCTAGGGTACAGCCAGCGTTTGCAATGTAAGCGTAAAAAATAGGTTTATTTACCACATCACATTAGAAACCTCTTGAATTATCAATGTAATCTCTACTATATTATGCATGTATTATATGCATGTATACATATAAACCTTCCTCTTGAATCACTCTATGTATTAAAGATAACGACATCGAAATCCATTGCTTAGCTTTAATGATCTAAGCATTTATAGGGACAGACAGAGAACGGAAGCGACTTTGGTTTATACTATATAGTGATGATGATGCATTTAATTAAAAACTGTTCATCCAAAATTTTGAACAGACTTAAATTTTTATTCATTTGGAAAAATTGTATAGAAAACTTTGTCTTATAACATTTCAACAAACAAACAAAACCTTCAGCCTTATAACTTCAGTAAATATAATTCTTTGTCAGTATTTCGTGCACGTAATATTAATAAAAACATGTGAGTTTTAATTCCTAATTAGATAAGACAATTACCGTAATCATCGAGTGATCTATTGTCATGCATTTTCTTATCACCAAAGTTATCACCAACATGAAAAGTATTTGAAGAACGAACACAATTCAGTCATTTTATTCCATCGTCAGCCATGATGCAGATTGTGGGTTCTCTGCTGGTGGTGATCGCTGCTGTGGCAGGTAAATTATTATTCTTCTATTAAATTCTTCCTAGCCATTATTCAGAAGATTATTTGGGGTCGGCTTCCAGTTCAACCCGTTTTACCCAAATAGGCCCAATCAGTCTGCATTTCCTACCTTCACAATGAGGATTGTGACCCCTACTACTGGACTCTCAGATCTTTTCATTCCTGAACTCATGCTTTCCATCAGGCAGAGTAGAGTCACTTTGGTAGGCTTAAATATTAAAAAACAAAAATAGTTGGCATCTTTAAAATGGCTGCAGTTAGGAATGTTAATGTAATTATTGTTGGTCTAGTACTCTAGTGGTTAGCGTATATAGCTGCTGATCAAGAGGTCTGGGTTTCGATTCCCGTATCGGACCAAATGATTGTGTGATCCACAAATATTTGTTTTGTATTCTGGGTGTTTTCTATGTATAATATGTATGTATTTACAAATAAAAGTATATATAACTGATAACTGATATAAATACATATTATGTATTTATATCAGTTATCTAGAACCAATAATACAGGCTCTGTATAACGTTGTGTGTAAGATGTCTGAAATATTTATTTATTTTATTTTGCAGCTCTGCCTGCGGATCCCGTGATAAGGAAACTGGATGATGGTCTCCGCTACCAATATGCTGAAGGTCCAGATAGAACTCCTCAGCTGGTGGACCTGTGGCTGAAGGCCAGTGATCTGGCGATGTCTGCGAGATATAATCCTGAAACTGACAATGTGTATCCCCTTTTCACCAGGTATGATGTACTGTCATCTACTAACTAATTGATACATGCAACATCAATCAACAGTCAATAATGTCCCACTGCTGGGCTCGGGTCTCCTCTCAGGGGTTAAGGCCATACGTCCCCACGCGGGCCGAGTGCCCGAAGGCCTCCAACTAAGCTTCACGACTGCTATCTTATGATAACAACAGAGACCGACTGCTTAACGTTACCTCTGAATCATGGAAACGCTCGAAACATCTAGGTCTGACCACGCCGTCGTTGCTTCGGTGATAGTTTTCAATCACCTAAGGCCACTCGGCTATATGCGCTTCGTCATCTACTAACGAGTTGACATACGCTACATTGTCTGCATCTGCTGATTGGCCTTAGCCTGTGTTTGAATTGCTATTCTCCTGAGACCGCTCGTATTCACTTTCTATGCTTCGCTTAGGGCAGCTGGACCTTTTTCACCATCGGCGTAGCATCTAGGGCTGTACCCCTTAAATCGGTCCCGCACAGGTGATGTAACAACCTCCCGGACCCGATGAGACCGATGGTCTTGTCTCACAGCTTCTACCTCCAAAACATGGGCCAGAGCGTCCTTGAGAGTTTCATGGTGCCCAAGTGTCACAGCAGCTCTAAATTCAAGGTCACGAATGCCATCGATGAAAGCTTGCACCAGATTCCCGTCAACGAGTGCAGGTGCAGACTGATATGCCTTACGGACCAGTTTCTCAACTTCCTGAGCAAGTTTTCACCGATGCGTTGGGCACGATCCTTCAGCTGTGCACGAAACACGTGCTCCATATGAGCGTCACCATATCTTGCATCCAATGCCTCCAGCAGTTGCTCATAGGCTACCTTTTTAACGAGGGCTTTGAGGACGGTTAGAACCTGGTCTCGGAGACCCAAGGTGAGCGCGGTCATAGCCTGTTCCTTAGTCCAGCCGTTTGCCGTCATAACAGCCTCAAACTGGATCTTGTAGGCTGACCACGAAGATGTTCCATCAAATGGCGGTACTTTGAATCCCCGCACCGAAATAGCAGCAGTTACTGTAGTCGCCGCTCCGTCTCCAACTTTAAGGTTTCCTAATACCATCTTCACGTCAGCAATCTGAGTTTTGGCCTCAGTGATACGGTTCTCGTGTTGAAGAACCTGATCCTTCACAACCTTGAGTTCTTTGCCGAAGGTCTCATGAATGCCTTTTAACAAGAGCATCTGTTCCTCTTGGCGGCGAGCTTGCTCCTCCTGGCGGCGGGCTTGCACCTCCTGGCGGCGGGCCTGCTCCTGGAGCATCGCTATTAGGGTCGTGATAATATCTGGAGCTGCTGGCGATGCTGATGTGGACGGCGTGGCTTCCATCGCTGGCTATTGACCTTCCGATGTAGGCAGTTGTGCACTTCCAAATCGCCTCTGATCAGCCTCTTGCTGGCGCTGACTCCTAGTTCGGATACCTTCCGTGTATTCCTTTGGTAAAACCAGCATACTTTAATCTCGCTTCTGACACCAATTTTTTACGAGCTGGGAATTAAATAAATTAAAGTCGTCGATTGATTACCAAAAAATAACACAATATTTATTCACAATACTTTTTACAATTACAATTTACTAAATCACATACGTAGCTTCATACGTAGCTTCCGGTGCATGAATCTGGAAGAGTTACAAGCTTACGCTGCAAAGATAGATTGGACTAGTGTGGCGGCGACCACTGAAATTAACAAGAAGGTCAATATTTTAATGACAATATCTTGAAATTGTACGATGTACACGCTCCTATGAAGTCAGTGAAAGTGAAACGTGCTCCAGCACCTTGAATGACGGAAGGGGTCCGTGCAGCCATGAGGCGCAGGGATCAATCTTTCATCAGATACAAGAGGGATCGAAGTGGAAACAAATGGGATCGTTATAAAGTTGCGAAAAATCGATGCAACCAGGAGATACGCAACGCTAAACGCCGATACATTCTACGAAACATAGAGTCCTCTTCTTCGTCCAGTATCTGGAAATTTCTTGGTTCTTTAGGCACTGGCAATAAACAACATTCCGAGTTTATGAACACAATTTATTTGAATGACATCAATCGTCATTTTTCATCTACAGCCACGTTGAATCCTCAAACAAAACGACAAACGCTGAATTACATATCCAGTCTCGCCAGTCCAAATATCGACTCATTTAAATATAAGTAATAATCACTTAGTTTATTGAAATTAAACACAAACACCACTAAAATACTATTAAATATATGCCGAGCGGTTAGCGCTCCAAGCCGGTACCGTAGACTGACGTGCACTAATATAATACAAGTCCAGACACGACTCTTTGCGACTGACGTCATATTTTCAACGTATCGAAATTTATCGCAATGAGCCTAGAAAAGAGACATATAGGACACATTTACGGGATAAAAAGAAATAAAACATTTTTGAATGGTGTGTCGTTTTGTGCAGAATGATGTTCCATTGCAAACGCTTTCAAAAATGTTGTTGCAGCCACATGTACTTTTTCAATCAAGCGGTTATATATGTATGTGTTAATTTATACTATATTAGTTTAGCTTCAGTTTTACATCCCTTGCATATTGCTCTGTACAACTTTTACCTCGATGCACCTACCATACCATATCTCTACACCCCCCAAAGGTTGGCTGGTAGAGAATGCCTAGGGCATTAAGCCCGCCGATGTACAAATGAGCATGAAGTTGTAAATAAATAAATAAATATTGCTTCCAAACCAAAATACTTGCAAAATATAGTGAATACTGTTAACGAAAGCAGTTTAAAGGCTGGTCTTTCCATAAATATATCAAAGATAAAATATATGGTGATATCGCAAAACCAAACCCTTAATCATCACAGTTGCAGGAGCATCGCTCGAAAGAGTCCAGAGATACAGGTACCTAGACGCATGGGTCAGTGAAGCATGGGAGTCCGAAAATGAGATCAAGGCCCGGATTGAAATAGCTCGTGCGTCTTTCAATAAAATGAAAAAGGTACTCTGTAACACAAAACTTGACGTCAATGAAGCAATCGTACTCATTGCTTCAGTGCTACATCTGGCCAATGTATTCTATGGCTGTGGGGCATGGACGATTAAAGAGCACGTGCGCCTAAAACCAGAATCTTTAGAAATGTGGTTCTACCGGCGTATGCTTCAAATTAGCTGGGTTCAAAGAGTCAGGAATGAAGAAGTACTTCGGCGTGTCAAGAAATCCCAAGAACTGAAAAACATCAAGAGAAGAAAAGAAGCCCATTTGGGACATGTATCAAGACATGAGCGTTACCATCTTCTCCAGACTATAATGATGAGAAAGATTGAAGCGAAAAGACGCGTCGGAAGAAGGAATATATCCTGGCTTCATAACGTTAGATAATGGACCGGTACCGCCAACGTAGAGGAACTGTTTCGTCTGTCGAGGGACAAGAAGAGATATGCGGAGCTGACGGTAAACCTCCAGTACTGGAGAGGCACCGCAAAAATAAGAAAAAGTTCATACATTGAACTTTCAGCGAAAACTATAACGGTTTTAATTACTTGTTTATTTCAGGAGTTATAGGCTAACTTGTTAAATGCACTCACTTGGAAAACTTCGTACAAAAGTAAACAAATAATAAGTAAACATAACAATTGTCTATTGGACATGATTATAAATATAGGTATTATTATGGATGACTAAGGAACCCTACTTTATACGTGGCCTGACACGCAATTGGTCATATATTTTTTTTTTATTTCTTTGTAATCTGTAAATGTGGGTTTGAGGAGAGATTTTATTAAAATCAACTGATTAGGTTTTAATAAACTTACTAATACATTGATAAATGACGTCACATATTGGTATCTATAATAATCTACACAGATAAAATTCCATCATCAAATCAAACCATTTTACTTTCAAATAAACCAATACAACGGCACTTTTGAAACGTCAAGTAGTCAGTCAGTAGACAGTCGTGAAGCTAATCGTCTGTTCCGATTCGTAGATCCTATGGAGAAGAACAGACAAGAAACTCCATGGGCACTCTTTCCCTACATAGTTTTTACAACTTTTAGTTACATTGTTTTAGGCATTTTATTAAATACTAGCCGTGCTCTGCGGTTTCACCCGCATTTTTCTCGTTTCTGTGGAAATAATTGGTTTTCGATTTTACACCTTGTGTTACAAAATAGCAATTTTATTACGGATCCATAATTAAGCTTATAGCCTTCCTCGGTAAATGGACTACCCAACACTGAAAGAATCATTCAAATCGGACCAGTAGTTCCAGAGATTTGCGCGTTCAAACAAACAAACAAACTCTGCAGCTTTATAATATTAGTATAGATGAGGACAATGTAACGATGCTGATATTTACACAGTAGAGTCCAAAAATAATTAAATATCATTTTTCAATCGAATGTTTTTTTCTTATTGAGGTAACGCTCGATAGATGGCATTATACTTTTCGGGTGAATCGCGGTGTTAAGAGTCTCTGGTAGAGTATGACCTTCCGAACAAATATGTTTATTTTTGTAGTCGCATCAAACGGTTTTTTAATTTCTCTTGAGTTAACAGTGCGCAGAAGCTAAGAACCCTAACAACAACAACAACAACAATAACAACAACAACAACAAACACAACAACAAACACAACAACATCAAACACAACAATAACAAACACAACAGCAACTGACACAACAACAGCAACAGCAACAGCAACAGCAACATCAACAGCCACAGACCTAATAATAACAACAACAACAACGACAACAACAACGACAGCGACGGCAACGGCAATGGTGACATCGACAGCGACAGCGACAGCGATAGCGACAGCGACACCGTTAGCGACAGCGACAGCAACAGCGACAGCGACAGCGACACCGTTAGCGACAGCGACAGCGACAGCAACAGCGACAGCGACAGAGACAGCAACAGCGACAGCGGCAGCGACAGCGACAGCGACAGCAGCAGCCACAGCGACAGCAACAGCAACAGCGACAGCGACAGAGACAGCGGCAGTGACATCGGCAGCGACAGCTACAGCGACAGAGACAGCGACAGCGACATCAGCAGCGACAGCGGAAGCAACAGCGACAGGAACAGCGACAGCGACAGCAACATCGACAGCGGCACAGACAGCGACAGTATCAGCTACAGCTACAGCTACAGCTACACCTACAGCTTCAGCTACAGCTCCAACTACAGCTACAGATACATCGACATCTACACCTACAGCGATAGCGACAGCGACAGCGACAGTGACAGCGACAGCGGCAGCGACATCTACAGCTTAAGCGACAGCGATTCTCCGGTATTGTATAACATTCCGAACAAATATGTTTATTTTTGTACTCGCATCAAACGGGTGTTTTATGTCTCTTGAGTTAATAGTGCACGGGAGCTGACAGCCCTACAACAACAACGACAGCGACTGCGTCTGCGTCTGCGTCAGCGTCAGCGTCATGATCATCGTCATCATCAGCCTATCGCTGTCCATTGCTGTACATAGGCCTCTCTCATTGCACACCACTCAGATTGATTTAGGGCTTTTTGCATCAATCCTGATAACCTGAGTGATTCATGGAACTGTCTATAACCCCGATAGAATTAAATAAATAAATATTAAAAAAGAAAGGTGTCAATGGACACCCTGATGAAACGAAGTTGGTCTTTACTAGATGTCACTATATGAAGTATTTAACACATATATTATAAATTAGTAAATCTTTTTAACCGACTTAAAAAAAAGGAGGAGGTTCTCAATTCTCGGAATCTTTTTTTTTTCTTTTTTTATGTATGTACAGTTTCGTCGTTTATGAACCGATTTCAAAAATTATTTTTGCATTGGAATGGGCGTAGCTTACAGGTGGTCCCTTTGTCACCATATCGGTATCTGATGATGGGATCCCAAAGAAATCGAGGGAACTCCTCAAATATCATAGGCACAATGTCGTGATTTGGGTAACAAATAGTAACTATAAAATAGTTATTTCCATAAGTGCCCGTTTTATTTTGCAAAAGAGTTTATTAAGTCTGTATTTATGAAAAAAGTATGTTTATGTATTTACATCAGATGCAAGCTCTGTTTAGTTTGGGACTAGATGGCGTTGTGTGTAAGATTTCCGAAATATTAATGAAAAAATATGCTTCTATTCCTAGTAGCATTTTCTACTATCTCCTTGTTTAATTCCTGTACCATTAAAAATATATTAATAGTTATGTCTCTTTTTGTTAACAGAAGTGTGGGAATATATCACCTGTCAACAAGGGCGTTCCCGCCTTTCTCTCGTTCGTAAGACTTCGGCTTACTCAACTCAACTCTCAATAAAAATTCATGAACTTTTATTCTGTTTTCTATTTTCCCTAATCCAAGTGCTCGTAGGTGATTGGAAACTGTATCTAGATGGGTAACTGGTTGCGACATGATATAGAGCGTTTATGTGATTCGGAGGTCAAATTAAGCAGTCGATCTCGGTTTTTATCTTAAGATAACAGTAGTGAAGCTAAGTAAAGGCCTTCAGCCTTGGGAGGCTTAAAAACATCCAACGGCAAGATTACGTGGCCACAAGGTGACTTGATAGTCCCCAACCCGTATTGGGTCAGAATGGGGACGTATGGCCTTAACCTTCACCTAAGAGACCCGAGCCCAGTAGAGCGACATTAGGTACGGGCTGTTGATGATTTATTGTGCTTTATAAAATAATCATATTAGGATTCTCAATAAAGGAATCGTGTCATCGTCGGAATGAGACATAATAAATTGGAAACTCGTATACACCTGCATTTCGGTGTTTAAAGGCCGCTGCATACGTGATGGGATTTTACACTAACGGGACGTGGATGTGGTTGCCTCGTTATAAACGGGGACGTAATATAAATGCATACGAACCGTGACTGTGACTTGGATCTAACGTGTTAGTGTTGTACGTACGTTCCCGCCCCATCCATGTCTCCGTGAAGTATGCATTTCCTTATACATTTTGTATGTAACGATGTTTGCAAAACTTCCCGTCCTGTTCCGTCCGTGTAAAATCCCGTCACGTATGCAGCGGCCTAAAGTTGTCTCAAAAGTCTCAGAAAATCTCGTGTCTTCGTCCTAAGTTATTAAAGGTCACAAAAAACAGTTTTTCATGACTATCCACGGCAGTAGTAGGTCGTAGAGCCACGTGGATTTTAGTTCGAATGCGCGGTCTTCTGTGTGAGGCCAGTACTATCCTCACATAAAAGACCGCACCGTTGTTGCTTACCGTCCGTGATAGTTTCCAATATTAACATAATCTATTTAGTTGATCATAGATGCATCTTTTTGAGTTTCATGGGTCTTATAATAAATACGGCAATATCATTCCTTATTCTATATTTAGTCATATATAGGCCTTTTCCCTACCATTGGAATAGGTGTTCGATTGAAGCTTCGAAGACTCTTTTTGGGTTTCTCATAATCCTCTCTTTGTTGTCCATAGTTCTCATACGAGTTGGGTTTTAGTGCTGTTACACGTACTTTTGGTTTAACCTTCTCTTCTTCAATATTACCTTCCTCCATGCTATTCTTCTTGTTTTGTGAATTCTTGAATAAAGCATAGTTGCCCCAGCCAGAATCGTCTGTTTTTACTGTTCTAGTATTTTCTGAGCTACCATATTTTTTACTTTTATAATCATTATCATCCTCATTTTCTTCCTTGTTCTTTATGTTATAATCTTTTTTATTCCAAATCCTTTCTTTACTGCGACTTTCATCTTTTTTATCCCAATTATCGTTTTTTCTGTCCCAATTATCATCTTTTTTATTCCGAATCCTTTCTTTACTTCGACTGTTATCTTTTATATCCCAATTATCGTTTTTTCTGTCCCAATTATCATCTTTTTTATTCCGAATCCTTTCTTTACTTCGACTGTTATCTTTTTTATCCCAATTATCGTTTTTTCTGTCCCAATTATCATCTTTTTTATTCCAGATATTATCTTTTTTGTTTCTGTTACTGGATATTGTATCTCTTTCGTTGTATTTTTTATTCATATCATTTTCTTTTCTATTCCATTCATTTGATTCTTTTTTTGGTCTTTCGTAACCATTGTAATATTCACCATTATTTGTTTTTTTAGTACTATATGGTTTGGTCCTCATATTATCTTCATTTCTATAGCTAGTTTCTCTTCCGTATTTCAGATCATAAATTTCAGGCTTTCGTTTGTTGTTTTTTTCATCGTTTCCCCAGTTTATACCCTGTTCATTCACTGAAACTTTATTTTCAGCTTTATTTGGAACAGACTTTCTTTTGTTTTCATCTTTTGTTACTGTATTGTCAACTGTATGAGTTTTTTGCCTTGTTCTGACCTTACTGTTTCTGACTTTGCTGGGTCTATCATTTTTCTCTTTCCTACCTTGGTTCAAGTCACTTTCTTTATTTACAGTTGACTTGGAGGTATTTTTTGTTTTTGAAGCGATTTTGAATCTTTTTATTGAAAAGTCTTTTTCATCTTCGGGACTGATGTTTTTCTTCGAATTATCTACACTTCTTATTTCACTTTTGCCTCGTGATTTTTTCTGTCGACTTTCTTTAGTTAAAAATTTTTTGTTAGAAACATTTAAATTATTATTTGTCTTAGGCTCTCTGCCTCCTTGTAGGTTGACACTAACGGTGTATGTATTTAATACCGGTTCTATAATAGGATTCCCTAGGTTTGATCTATGTTTGGATCTCAGTATGAATCGTTTTGTTTCTTGTGAATCCTGCGGCACTGAAACAGGTGTATAATTTTTATATTTGGTAATCTGGTAGGTAGTAGAGCCAAGCTGCTTTCAGGACGAATTGTCCAGTTCAACCGGGGCAGTACCACCCTCACACAGAAGACCAACCTAATAATGGCTGTCGAATTTCGTTGGTGAGCGTGGTTCTGCATTCCGGAGGTCGGGCTACTTATCAGAAACATGTGATAAGGACACCATGGTATGGGATACCAGGGTGCATTGCCTACACTCACTGTGAGGATGGTGACCTACCTACTCTCGGATTCTACTCGTGCTTTCCAACACAATATTCCATCTGTCAGGGCAGACTATGCAAAATTGTTTCCTGCACTAGAGTGGTCTACTGAGAAGCATATACAACATTGGGCTCCCGCTCTTGCAGTCACCAACAGCATGCATGAGTGTTCTCTTTTTAGTTTTGGTTTGTCTCTATGTGTGCTGTGAGCAAATAGTGCCGCCCTAGTTGAACTGGCTATAAAATTTATCTTACAATAGTGTTCTTTGTCCATATGTCTTCGTACATAATCAGCTACAATCTTCTCAGCTATATCATTAACTTCAAAATTACTACTGCTAGTACTGGTTTCTTTACTGTAAAATAAAATATTTTAACTAGCTTTCACATCTCAATTATTGCAGTATAAAAGTCGGTTTACTGACGGTAGTTGAACGTGAAAACGTCTTAAGGAAAATACTGATTAAGCCTCTTTGTCGCTCGTTCCGCGCTCTCGCTTGCACTTCAAGCCTTAAATGGAACGCCTTAGAGCGAGGTATTGCCACATGAGTCATGTTTTTTCGTTCGTGCAGCCGTCTCCATCGAATTATAAGACGTTGTCACGTCAAAAAAATGCAGTATTGCAGTAGCCTCTTTATTATTCTGATAAGTTATATTACTGTAAAGTTGCATCCAAATCCGTTGAGTGGTTTTTGCGTGAAAGAGCATAAAACATACACACTAACAAACTTTCGCGTTTATAATATTAGTAAGGATTTATTTTATTTATTTAAATCACATCTTACTTAATTCCAGCATTCTCGACTAGTCAACCTTTAAGTGATGCAGAGAAAACAAGAAGAAATGCATTTAGGTTATTTGTACACATACTTATTTAAACTTAACATACACTAAAACATACATTTAATACATACATACATACACACATATATCTACATTTACTACGTATTAGACACCTATACATAAATCTATACCAATACATACATAAAATATTTACAAACCGTTTCCTAAAATGCTTTCTAAAACTTTTTAGTAGTTGAGATGATTTTTTTCTGCTCCGATCTGCTTCTTCAATAGACGAACCTGTAAGAATAAAAATGAAATAGCTTTATTTGCTCCACATACTCCACATACAATATGTTTGTACGTACAAATTCTGGTGCTAAGTTAATGTAATATGTAATTCTAAACAAAAAGAAAAAAGACAATCATCTACTGAACAAACTATTAGCTAAAAAACCATTGCGAATACCATATTTATAGCCGTGCCATCTGCCGATAAAACACTGAACCACGGAGTAGCTGATTAAGAATCGAAATTCTCAAGCCAATTAATATTTACACAACTGCCTAATATCAAACGTTGGGCAGTGACTAGACATAATCACCTACTCTGGTCAGAGAATCCTCCCTTTGTGTTGGAGGGACATGACACCCGTTCCTACACTAAACTAAAAATATTGCCTGTAATTCATCAACATTATCAATCATCATCAACAACCTTTAACAGTCCACTGCGGGACATAGGCCTCTCCTTTGAAAGAAGGTTTTGGCCTACTATACCACGCTGGGTTGGTAAAAGGTTTGTTTCAAGTTTTCCTTCTCTTGGCAGTGATGTTAGCTGCTTACTTTGTTCCTTTAGTCGCCTCTTACGACACCCATGGAATGAATAGGGGTGGTGACACTTTGTATTCTTAATCCGTCACCACACGGACAATACTGTAATTAGCATGCTTTTATTAGTTTCGACTCTATGTTTGTAGATTGACTTTTGTCACCTTGTTTTTCAGTTTTTAAAGTATGTTAATTTTAATTACTCTCTTTTTTATGTGTCCTGATTTACATGCGTTCTTAGACATTCTTAATCCTTTGCATCTCTATTTCATCAACATAATCAGCAGCCCTTCGTAGTCCACTGTTGGAATAAGTTCTCTACTTAAAAAACAGATTTTGAGCTACTGTTCTAATCAGATGGGTTGGTGTGTATACTGTTTATTTTCCTCCTCTTTGAAGCTGTTATCCTGGTAACTCGCTCCCTTAGTTAGCTCTAATGACACCCTCGGGATAGGTAGTGTTATAATCAATGTGTATTCCTATTTCCTTCCTTCCCTCCATGTGGTTTTTAGAGGTAGTAGACCTACCTACCCGTTATGACATACTGAGAAGAAACGTGGACACTCGCGGCACGGCTGGTCCACAAATTCAGTCACGCAGCGTGCTATGGAGAGGGCTATGCTACGAGTTTCTCTAAGGGATCGTGTTAGAAACGAGGTAATACGCTGTCGTATACGTAGTAGGACGTCCACAGGCCAGGTGGAGTGATGATTTGCGCAAGACGGCTGGCAGGAGCTGGGTGCGAGTAGCCGAGGATCGAACTAAGTGGCGTGCAATTGGAGAGGCCTATGTCCAGCAGTGGACTGCGATTGGCTGATGATGATGACCGTCGCTTTTTTCATAACGAAATGACCGTCTTGACCGGGGCGGTACTACCCTCGCGTAGAAGACCAACATAGAAACGACAGCACTCGTGCTGTTGTATTTTGTGGGTGAGTGTGAGACCGGAGACCCAATAATACAGAAGCATCTCACTAGCCCACCATATTATGGCTCACCATTATTTGCACATATAATGAGAATGGCGAAAACCTCTCTTGGATTCTGATTATCGATGAGGCAGAGTAGAGTCACTTTGGTCAGCTCATATCAAAAAATATTGCTAAAACATTAAATGCTTACTTTTAGCGGTAGCCTTGCCAGTAATAATATCCAGAATATCAGAACGTTCCTTGGGTAGACTCTTATAATCTTCTAGAACTTCAGGATTGCTGATATATTGTATATTGGCTCCATCTATGAATGCATTGGACTTTCTATATGTATCAAATGTCTTGTGAAGTAGTTTCATCGACTCCAGCCCTTTCGTATCATCTCCATCTAGGTTGTAAAGGAAATTGTCTTTAACGCTATCAGTAATTTGAAAGAGATAATCAGTTTTTTATTTAAGCCTACCAAGAAAGCATGAAAACAATCCAAGAGGAAAATCCAGGAGTAGGGGTCACCATCCCATTGTAGACAATGCAGCATTAAGAACCATAATACCATGGCGGCCTGGTCAGATGTTTTTGCATAGTTCTCCCGGCCATCGGAGGCCGGGAGAACTATGCAAAAACACTATGCACACTCACCAACAAAATATGACAGCAAGAATGCTGTCATTATTGGGATGGTCTTCTATGTGAGGGTTGTACTGCCCCGGTCGAGCCGGCAAATTCGTACTAAAATTAGTGTGGCTCTACTACTAGTACCTACAAAGCAAAAACTACCTCTAGAATTTTTGAGTTTTATGGGTCTCAAAATTAAACACAGCAATATAATTCTTTACTACGTAATAGACAGACAGAGTAACTTTCGCATTTATGATATTAGTAGAGATTCACGATTTTTACCTTCCCTATTATCTTCATCTGGTCTTGATATGTACAACACTTTAAAACTATCAGCATTATTAATAAAGTTGATCAACTTCGCAGTATCTGCAGCTCTTTCATCAGAATTGAATTCTGCAGTATCCCAAAGATCAGCCCCTTTGACACAACGAGCTGGAAAATAAAAAGTCAGAAAAAGAATAATTATACTAAATATGAACCAATTTTTGGCCTGCGAGCGTCTTAACACTGCCAGCCTTTTTTTCCACCTCTAAACATACGCCTTTCGTTAGAATGTAAATTGTACGAGTATGTCATGAATTATCATCAACAGCCTTCAACAGTACACTGCTGGACAAAGGCCTCTCCTTTTAATGGAGGTTTTGTCATGAATTAGCACATATTGACCGGCTCGATGGAAAAGTTACCAGGGTCTTGCAGAATATGAATTTATTTTTATTTATTGGTTTGCTAAAGTTTGCTCTGCCTGATGGAAATCATGAACAGGATCCAAGAGTAGGGACCACCATCCTCATTGTCAGTGCCGACAATGCAGTATGTTGACCTGTACTGCACTGCAGTATTTAGTAATTGAAGTTAGTGAAACCGAAGTCCGTGTGGTGACGGATTAAGAATACAAGTGTCACCACCCCTATTCATTCCATGGGTGTCATAAGAGGCGACTGAAGGAACAAAATAAGCAGCTAACATCACTGCCAAGAGAAGGAAAACTTGATACAAGTTTTCCTGCTTTACCAACCCGTCTGGCCAGCGTGGTATAGTAGGCCAAAACCTCCTTGCAAAGGAGAGGCCTATGTCCAGCAGTGGACTGTTATAGGCTGTTGATGATGATTGATGAAACCGAAGCAAATCTTTAGAATGGACGTATCAATCAGATTCGCCTGTTGGTTTATCCGAATCATCAAAAAGTTACAAATAACAGCAAGTAATAATCGGTGGGCTTATTGCTCACGACGATTTTTTACAGACACCAATAGGTGCCCTAGGTGGTTGGGAACAATACCGAGCGTAAATAACGATGGCGTGACCCTTACCCTTATGGGTTAAGCATTCGGTCCTGGTTGGTATCATAGAATAACAGTCGTGAAGCTTACAAAGTTGCAGGCCTTCGGGTGGTATAAAAACATCCAATGGCAAGATTATCTGGCCACAACATTGTTTTTCCAAACCCCAACCCGCTTTTTGCCAGCGACATATGGCTTTCATCCTGAGAAGAGACCCAAGGACCTCATGGGTTGTTGGTGACCAATTGCAATGTTAGTTTAGACAAAGTATCCTGAAAAATATATCAGATGAATCTACAAAATACTCACCAACCAAATATAAAAGAAATAAATACATTTCTCAGCAAAACATAATTCAGCAAAATTATTGAAAATGGTTTTTTCTTTTATCTTGAATTGGCTGATTGAAATCATACCGTGCAACAACAGTGCGAAAAGTTCATTTGCCCTTTTCTTTGTAATTTTATTTTGCTGTTAAAATTTGGAATGATATTCACAATGCCATCTAGTTTTAAACTAAGTATGTGTAAAAGAAATTAAGCAAGTGCTAGTCGATCTTACGCAGGAAGGGTCCGCGTACCACTATCTATACCTTTCAAGGTTCCTCTTCCAAAGCAAGCCAAAACGTGCAAAAAACTCGTTTGTGCCTGTGCCGCCTTTAAATATTAATTTTCTTCTGTTTTTAGGGTTCCTTAATTATCGACTCATAGCCCTTATAGTTTCCTCATGTTCGTTAGTGTGTACATCCGTCTTAGACTTACCTTCCAAACGGTTAGGGGCACGATGGCAAAGTGCTGAAATAAAATTTCGAAAAAAAAAATATTTCGTTGTAACTTCCTTACACGTAAAGTGGGGATCATTTTTTTTCTCTAATCTTCCTCACCGTGATGGTACGAGAGATATTTCTTTTTAAAAACATTGAGAGGTTTTTAAGACAATTTTTAGGGTTCCTTCAGTGCTAGAAAAATGAAACTTTGCATGAATATGTCTTGTAATAAAGTGCTACAATAAAATTATGAAAAATATTTTTATTTGGGGTACCTCCCCTCCGCGTAAAGTGGGGATGTTTTTTTTTCTCGCGGCTACCCCATCGTGTGGGGTATTATTAGATAGGTCTTTTAAAAACATTTTTTTTTTTAATTTAGGTATCTGTTTGCGAGATATTCCAATTTAAAGGCCACTTTTTTGTAAAAACAGCCCCCCCCCTAAAGCTAAGCGGCTGGCTCTAAAAATCTGGAAAAATTCGTGATGGTGGTCCATATAATGAACTTTGAAAGAAAACTATAACGAATTAGATGACTTTGTTAGTTCAGGAGTTATAGAGGCTTAACTTCGTCATACAAAATTAACGCATTAATACGTAAACATAACAATTATCCATTAGATACGATTTCTAATCCACGTACCATTATGGATGACTGACGGACCCTTTCCTGTACGTGGCCTGACATGCACTTTGCCGATCTTTTAATTTAGGTTTGCTAGTTCTTACCGGGTCATTAAAAGTTCTAAAAAAAATCTGCGACAGCATTAATGTCTAACTTTTAAGGTTGGCTCATATTCATGCCTCATATATCGTTTAAAGTAAATGATGAAATATATACAGAGATATGCTTGGTCTACATATTTCAGATCTGAGTCCATTATCGAGCACGTAGAGTTGGGACAGTCATTCCCTCGTTGAGATCAAGACGTGATTATATGCAGTGTAGCGATAGGTTTTAGAACATTTATTGTAGCTGTAAGAGCAAAACAGATCCATACCTAATATATACCTTAGTAAGTAATGTTAGAATAATAAACCAGTACTTAAATAATAAACATGGCTGCCAAAGAGTACACTGTAATTGTTATTCGCTATCCACCTATAAGTTCACCATAATTGTTGACCCAACGACGGAACAAGTCTGAAGATATAAGTTCGCTATAGCTCTCTGTATCATTTTTAGGGTTCCGTAGCCAAATGGCAAAAAACGGAACCCTTATAGATTCGTCAAGTCTGTCTGTCTGTCTGTCTGTCCGTCCGTATGTCACAGCCAATTATTTCCGAAACTATAAGAGCTATACTGTTGAAATTTGGTCAGTCGATGTATTCTGTGAACCGCATTAAGATTCTTACATAAAAATAGAATAAAAACAATACAGTTTGGGGATCCCCATACTTGGAACTGAAACTCAAAAAATTTTTTTTCATCAAATCTATACGTGTGGGGTATCTATAGATAGGTGTTCAAAAATGATGTTAAGGTTTCCAATATCATTTTTTTCTAAACTGAATAGTTTGCGCGAGAGACACTTCCAAAGTGGAAAAATGTGTGTCACCCCCCCTCTAACTTCTAAAATAAGAGTGATAAAACTAAAAAAAATATATGTTGTACATTACCGTGCAAACTACCAACGAAAATTGGTTTGAACGAGATCTAGTAAGTAGTTTTTTTTTAATACGTCATAAATCGTAACACGCAATTATCCTTTCATCCAATCAATACACTAGTATAAAAACATCGATGAAAGTTATAACGCACTACAAGAACTTTTATATGATGTTACTTGCTCATACGGAACCCTTCATGGGCGAGTCTGACTCGCACTTGGCCGCTTTTTTTTTATAATTCTGTCTACCAAAGTGACTACTCCACTACCAAACTGACCCTGCCTGATGAAAAGTATGAGTAGAATCCAGGAGTAGGGTTCACCATCCTCATTGCGAGTGCAAGCAATGGTGACCCACACCACGGAGGCCTAGTGAGATGTTTCAGCATCATGGGAATGGTGCACAGTCATCAACGAAATGCGACGACAAGAATGCTATCATTTTTACACGCTTTTTATTAGCTTCACCTGCATGTTTGTAAGTTTGTTTGTATGTTTGTAACCGACTCCTCTAGGCGCGAATTTGGCTAACTTTAATCAGCCAGATTTCGTTCAAACTTTGTAGATTTATCGAGGACCGATAATTTGACAAAAAAAAAGTCTTTTTTAGTCTAGAAAAAAATATAGTTTAACCAAATACGTTGCCTTTAGTATTTGCGGGTCATTAAATGACTCATTAACTTTGATTGCTCACGACTGTCTACATATTGCACCAATATCTGGGTGCGCATGTACGCCATTGCAAAGAACCCAAACAATAAAATACTTAGGCATTATGATAGACGAGAATCTTAATTTTAAATCTCACATTGCAGCACTTAGTGGAAGGATACGCAAACTTGTTTACGTATTTAAAACTTTGAGACATGTAGCTACTTCCTTAATCCTGAAACAAGTATATTACGCTCTCGTTCAATCACTCATTAGTTACTGCATTATATCATGGGGAGGAGCAAAGAAATCAAATCTCATAAAACTGGAAATCTCCCAAAGAGCTGTCTTGAAGGTGGCGGCCTTTAAACCATATAGATTCCCAACAACTAAACTCTATGAATACTGTGAGGTCCTCACAGTACGTCAACTTTTTCTGTTAAATATTATAATAAGACAGCATTCTACCATAAAATATACAAAGAGTTTAACGACTAAATGGAGAAACCACACAGTATGTGACCGCATAATTCGCCCGAAAACATCTTTTATTCGCAGTTTTTACCCATTTCTGGGTCCTTATTTATATAATAGGATAAACAAGGCCATAGATATTTACTCTTTAAATAAGATAAAACTGAAGAAAACAGTATCCCAGTGGCTCGGCAAACTTACATATGATGCAACGGAATCCTTGCTAACTATACCGGTTTAAGTGAAGCAAATGGAAATCATTTCTTCCATATACCCTCATATTCCATATACCCTCTCATGACCAATACCTCAGAGAATCTACTATCCCTTCATTATACTAGTATCTACACACCCTCTGACACTCACTCACTCATATATACATTTCACACACCCAGAGGACACCAACCACCAACCAATATTGTATTATTATTATTATTCTACCATAATCAATAGTTTTGTGTTTTTTTATAGATTTAAGTAATTTTACTATTTAAGTAATGTAACTAATTAATCTTTGTTTCATAACAGTGTACTAGCGGGAGAGGGCACTGTCTCCTGTAATACAGGTGTAATACCTAGCATGGGAGACAGGGACTTCAAATAGTTGTATTGTGTATTATATGTCAATAAAGATTATTATTATATATTTTTTTTTTTTATTTATATATTTAAGCCTGCCAAAGTGACTCTACTCTGCCTGATGGAAAGCATGAGTAGAATACAGGAGTAGGGGTCACCATGCTTATTGTGAGGGTAGGCAATGTAGCATGGTGACCCTTACCATGGCAGCCTGGTTAGATTATTCTGCATCATTCTCCCGGCCTTCGAAGGGCGGGAGAATGATGCAGAATGATTGGGCCTCCGGTCTCACACTCACCAACGAAATACGACAGCAAGAATGCTGTCATTATTAGGATGGTCTTCTGTGTGAGGGTAGTAGGTACATTATTATTATAGTTTTGAAAAACTAAACAAACACGATTTTAAACTAAAAAGTGGAAAATAATTTTAATGTAACAAGGCGTGGGGTGCTTTTCAAAAATATTTCAACAACGTCGCCCCACGCTTTGATACAATAAAATTATTTTCTACTTTTTAGTTTAAAAGAATGTTTGTTTAGTTTTTTAAAACTATTATTTTCAGTTTGGTTTTCTCTGAACATTCGTGCTGAAATGAGGTGCCTTCTTTATGGGAAAAAAATGTTTCCGCTGCATAATTTCACGCTACGGGCAATAGAAAACACAGACGGGGCTGCGTGCATCAACTAGCATGTGTCTGACTTCTCTTTAGTATAGTGATTAACGAATGCGACTATTGATCAAGAAGACATCTTGAGTATTCGTTTCCCGGAAGTTTAACGTGTGCGCTTCTATGCCTTGGAGAGCACATGAGCCGTCGGTCCCGGTTCTCATGAACATCTATGGCAATCGTTATTGGGAAGTCAATGCCCTTAAATATACTGACTATAAGTAGACGCGAGGAAAAAAAACATCCCCACTTTACGTGTCCTTAAATAAATATATTTTACATAGTTTTATTGCAGCACTATTTCGACGTAATCAAAACACATAGCAGACATAGTTTACTTTTAACCAGGATAACAGACATCTCTCGTTTCTCGTTTTCTAGTCTATTTATCTATTCTCTTGCGTCATTGGCTAATGTCACTCAGTCACGTCATCGAAACAAAATATTAGCCAATGAAACAACAGAATAGAGAAATACAATAGAATGGTAAATTGGCTACGGGGGCAGCTATACCCTTTAAAGGAAGTCCCTGGAACCATGACATACCTCGGGCCACCTACGCCTAGTAGATGGCACTTTTCTGGCATCGAAGAAATTGAGCAAAGTTTCCTAAACTCAGTGATGTTCATTCGGTAAATACCAGAAACAAACATAATCTTTGTGTTCACGTCACTCGTCTCCACAGAGTAGGCAACTCGTTCATGGGACAATGTATACGCTTTTACAATAAACTCCCTATTGCTATTAGGAATTTGCCATTACGGAAATTCAAGAATAACATTAAATCTAAGTTATCTGCAAAGGGGTATTATACCATAGCAGAATATATTGATGATCAAACCGTCTGGGATTGAGCTGCCCATTCTGCACATGCTGTTTGTTTTGACTGTTTAAATTTATGTTGATGTGACGATAATTTATAGTTAAATTTACATTATATATTTAACAATTTTATTTTAAATTGTTGCTGTTGTTGACATTTTTTAAATTATTATTTTTAATTATTATAGTTGTGACTCAAATTGTAATTATCGCTTTTATATATGTCTTTTGCTATTAAGAATATTGTCTGGACTTTAAAAGAGACTGTGATCCCTGAGTTTGTTTCTTCTCAGGTCTAGTCCAGCTAAAAAAGGCCGAACTCATCTGCTCAAAAAAAAAGTTTTACTTGATAAAGTGTTCATGTAACATAATTGCAGAATAAATGATTTCATTTCATAAAATTAAACCTAATACTACTAGCATTGAAAGAATATTGAAATGAATTAAAGAAAACATCGAATCCTCTAATACTTCAATTGTTGTGTTACGGTACTATTTTAATCAGCTACTTGTAAATAATCGAAGCGTAACGAACTTTATCAAGGCTGTAAAACCTTTTGAACGAAAATGTTTTCTTGAGAAATGTATTTTTTTATTTTGTGTGTCGTAAGTAAGTATTTTTCTTAGTCATCTTTTCATGTGGATTGATTATATTAGTGAAATATTATTGTTGATTAATCTTTACAATTAAATTGATCTCTGTTCGTGTGGTGACGGAGTAAGGATACAGAGTGTCAGAGTGTGAGAAGGCAACTAAGGGATAAACTACGCAAGACAATATCGATGCAAAGAGAAGGAAAACTTGAAACCAACCCTATACCAATCCGTCTGGCCAGCGTGGTATAGTAGGACAAAACCTCCTTTCTAAGGAGAGGCCTATGTCCAGCAGTGTACTGTTGGAGGTTCTTGATGATGATGATGATGATCTCTACAAATAAAAAAATTGGAGTGTATATAATAGTTTTTATAACATAGGCCGTCTCCTCTCAGGAGAGGGTTAAGGCCATAGGTCTTAACGCTAGCCGAGTACGGGTTGGGGACTGGCAAGAAACATTGTGAAATCTTACCGTTGGATGTTTTCAAGCCACCGTAAGGCCTCCAACTAAGCTTCACGACTGTTATCTTATGTAAACGAACAGGAATCACGAAAATGCCCATAACATATACTGCCGCAAACGGTCACCCATCTAGGTCTGACCGTGCCGTAGTTGTTTCCAATCACCTAAGGCCACTCCGCTATGAGCGCTTTACTATACTTGGTTCAGTAGAAAACAACGTGGCGACAGCTTAAACCACTAAATTGTGCATTTTATCTCTTGAAGTAAAACCCACATTCATTGTGCTGGAATTTATTAGGAAAAGGTTGGTCGGTGCCATCTGAAAACCAGCGCTGCTGCAGCTGCAGCATTTAGCTGAGATAGTAACCCGTTCAGGCTTAGTACTGTAAATATAATTGACTGCCTTGTTGGTCTAGTGGTTATCGTACGCGGCTTCTGATCAAGAGGTCTCAGGTTCGATTCCCGAGTCAGATCAATGATTGTGTGATTCACAAATATTTGTTTTGGAGTCTGGGTGTTTTCTATGTATAATACTCGTATGTATGTATAAACGAAAAAAAAGTAAGTAGCTCTGCTTAGTTTGGGACTAGATTATGTTGTGTGTCAGATGTCCGAATTATTTATTTATTAAAATTATTGTCTCTCTTCATGAATTGTGGGTCAAGAATAAAACAATTTTTCATTTTCATTTTTGTTCGATGAATGGCACCAAACTATTCTCTATTACAGCATGTATCATAAAAGAGGTACATTCTTGGGATCCAACAGATTATCGTGTTCATGACAGAGGATCTGAAACAGCTAAATTGATTGATCTAGTTCAAAAGAGTGATAAGTTTGAAGTTAAGTATCCTGTTCAAGCAAATGATGATGGTGATAAAACCAAAGGTGAGATTTGAGTTATACGAAGAATAATAATAGTTGTCCGCGTGAAGACGGATTAAGAATACAAAGTGTCACCACCCCTATTCATTCCATGGGTATCATAAGAAGCGACTAAAGGAATAAACCGTGTGGCCAGCGTGGTATAGTAGGCCAAAACCTCCTTTCAAAAAGGAGAGGCCTTTGTCCAGCAGTGGACTGTTAAAGGCTGTTGATGATGATGATGATGATGAAGAATAATGTAGCAACAGAAAATCAATGTTTAAAATTTCTTTCGTGGTTTTTAAGAAGTGAGTAAGGTTACTGAACTATCTTGTAGATCCAGCGGTTAGAGTATGCGACTGCTAATCAAGAGATCTCAGATTAAAATCTCGCGTCAACCCAAAAAGTGTTGTTGGGTTTTTCTTACAGGAAAATCTTTACGCTCGTGCTTCGAAGAGTACGTTAAGCCCTAGGACCTGGTTGCCATGAACATCTATGGCAATCGTCATTAGGAACTCAGTGCCCTCAAATATACTGGCAACTAGTTCAACGATCGAATTTTAGCTATTCCTCAGGGTTGCAAATGTCTGATGCGCTCTAATATTCAGGTACAACCGGTTGAATTAGTAGCCGACCCCAAATAGGATAGGATATCCCCAATGAGGATGGTGACTCATACTCCTGAATTCTACTCGCATGATTAGAGTCACTTTGGAAGCTTTAAATATATAAAATCATCTGTCATTAAGCTGTCATAGACTGGACTTAAAACACCATAAACTTTGCGCTTCTGTAGGAATAACATAAAATTAACAACAAACTTTCAATTACAGATGCATATGTCTTTGCTACTTTAAAAACTTTGAAACTTCATCATAAAAAATATGATGTCGGTAGGAAATTTAATGATTTCGATGATTCCCGTGCACTGCATATTAGTAATCCAGAAGTTTTAAATGCTTATAAAGAAGATCAAATTCCTGAATCACGTATGGACTTGTATGATGATATCAGCGATGGATCTTATAACCTCAGTAAGAATTTTTAACCGACTTCAAAATAGGAGGAGGTTCTCAATTCGTCTGAATCTTTTTGATTTATATATACAGGGTGAATTTTTGAGACGGGACAGTAAGGGTAGGTACCCTAACCGTTATAGTTACAGGAAAAGGCTTTTAGGAGACTATCCATATTTTTTTAAGATATTCTGAACTGCATTTACAGATTTTGAAAAAAATGTACAGCCAGCAAGAAAATGGTCATTTTAAACAAAAACTTTTTTTGATGCCAATTGATCCTGTTTCTTATAAGGATCAAAAGTCTCTACCGGACCGACTAAGGTTTGAGTACTAGAAATGTCAGAAATCGCAAAAAAACTTTTCCCATACATTTGTACGGTAATAAATCATTTTTCACTTACATTTAGATGATCTACGAAATAAATTGCACAAAACGACCACCGATTTCACGAATACATAAGTTCACTCATTTTTGTACTGAGCTAGTAGCAGCCGATAATTATATTGGATTCCTGAATTCTTGTTAATGTATCTTTCAGCTCCTGAACACTGTTTTTTATTTTTGTAGACTTGGTTTTAAGGAAAAATATCGAGAGGCTATGTGTACCTGTCCACTGTAATCCTAACTGCCTATTTAAAATGGAATACGTGGCTATATACGTGTATATGTATGTTCAGCGATAATTTCGTCTTTTATGAACCGATTTCAAAAAATATTTTTGCTTTGGAATGGGTGTTAGCTAACAGGTGGTCCCATCCCATCCATCCACCCACCCATTCGTGGTGAATAGAATCCAGGGATAGGCGTTACCACCCTCGTTGTGAGGGAAGGCAGTGCAGCATGGTATGGTAACCCATACCATGGCGGCCTTGTCAGATATTAGCCTCCGGTCCCACACTTGCCAACGAAATACGACAGCAAGAATGCTGTCATAATTAGGATGGTCTTTTGTGTGAGGGTAGTACTGCCCCGGTCGAGCGGGCCCATTTGTGATGAAATTAGATCAAGGGTCTCGTATCGATCGGGTCTGGCGGGAAGTGTTTTTGGTTTTTATTTACAAGAATTTTAGTAACAGCTCGTAGTATGGAAGGTTAGCGCTATTTTACGCTTGTGCTTCGGGAAGCACGTTAATACTTCAGCCTCGGGCGACAAGAACATCTATGGCAATCGTTATGGATAAAGACACAGAATGAAAACATACTGACTACTAGTTCTATCTTCGAATTCAGTTGCTTCATGGAAAAATTGGCCAAGTGCATGTCAGGCCACGCATAGTATTCTTTGCGAGGCCAATGTAGTCTCATAGGGTTCCATTGTTGCAGTTTTTTTGAGCCAGCTGTTTAGCTTTTAGAGCGGACGGACGGATATGGCAAACCTTGAGGTAGTAGAGCCACGCTGATTTCAGCACGAATGGGCCGGCTCGACCCGGCCAGTACTACCCTCACACAGAAGACCATCCTAATAATGACAGCATTCTTGCTGTCGTATTTCGTTGGTGAGTGTGAGACCGGAGGCCCAATCATTCTGCATCATTCTCCCGCCCTTCGAAGGCCGGGAGAATGATGCAGAATAATCTAACCAGGCTGCCATGGTAGGGGTCACCATGCTACATTGCCTACCCTCACAATAAGCATGGTGACCCCTACTCCTGGATTCTACTCATGCTTTCCATCAGGCAGAGTAGAGTCACTTGGCAGGGTTAAATATAAAAAAAAAAAATCTATAAGGGTTCCGAGTTACGAACTACGGAACCCTATAAATATTTTGCAAGGTATAATTTTGAAGTTTGGATGGGTCTTAAACTTCAGGAGCTCGAAAAGTCCAAAATCGTTTACGTATTTATCTATTTTATAGTTAGTGACGTTTACAGGCTGATATTCATCCTCAAACATCATCAATTTATCCAATACTACTGAGTATAATCTTGTATTAAGAAAACATAACAATATCATAATTTCACCCAAAACGAAAATGAAAACTGGAACTCACTATCTGCTCACGTGTTTCCTTCCCACTATGATGCCAAGTTTTTTAAACGGACGAGACAGTATAAATAAGAATCTTACTAAGCCGCCTTAGTGTGAGCCGCCATACTTTATTGTCTGCATTTGCAGCGTGTGGTGGCACCTATTCTTGGATTCTACTCATGCTTTTAAGCAAACAGGGTAGAGTCTCTTTGGTGGGCTAATTATTAAAAAAAAAGAAAATATGTCAACTGCTGGATATAGTCCATCGAATATGGCAATAATGCTAATTTCAATTTCAGGAACGTATCAAAAAGATCTAGTACGTGCTGATAAAATTACAATGCATCAATTGCCAGGGTCACGAAGAAAATTCATTAGGAACAGGTGATTATTTACAGCTATTTTATATTTATGCTGACTGACGTATCGGCCTGACCGGGCCCCCTTGTAGGTTGATCCTAACGGTGCATGTATTCAATACCAGTTCGATAATAGGATCCTCCAGGTTTAATCTGTGTTTTGATCTCAGTGTGAATCGTTTTGTTTCTTGTGAATCCTGCGGCACTGAAACAGGCGTATGATTATTATATTTGGTAATCTGGTAGGTAGTAGAGCCAAGCTGATTTCAGCACAAATGGGCCTGACGTACCGGCTTGACCGGGGCAGTACTACCCTCACACAGAAGACCATCCTAATAATGACAGCATTCGTGGCGTCTTAGACCATTAAAAAATCCATTTTTTACAGATTTAAAAATTTGGTTTACAGAGCAGAAATGGATTTAGAAATGGATTACAGCGATAGTTCTGATAGTGATACTTCTGAAGAAGATGATGCCAGTGCAGATGAAGAGGAAGATTATAAATGGAGCAATAGCGAAGAAGATCGTAAGATATTTTGAGAAATAAAAATAAAGACACAGAGGATTGTTTCAGGTCATTTCATAAACATCCCGTAACGAAATGTTCTTCATAGTCTTGATATTAGAACTAGCGTATATGACGGTTATCTTGACAAAAAGTAGTCTCTGTCCTTCTTCAAGGTTCAACTAACAAAAATGTCTAACATCATCACTATCAGCTTATTGCAGTCCACTAAATGGACTTAAGCCTCTTCCATTACTATCTTTCTAACCAATTGCTACTCAGGAATTAATCAAATTGGTAAAACGGCTTGGCCGTGATAAGCTGACAGAAAAATCGGCAGTTCCTTTCGAATTTTTTAAATTAGTATAGTCCATGCTATGTATTAGATTTTTTTTTGGTAAATTAAGATTTTAATAAATTAATATTATATACATTTAAGTTACACCCATCGCTGGCACTCAGCTGCATATAATCTTCACCTTCCTGGGATATTATTCCTACGATTATTTGGGGTCAGCTACTAGTTTAACTGGTTTTACCTGAAAATCTGTTTTTCTACGGTGTGACTGGTATTGTAACCCCGGGGGGAAGTGATTTTGAAGGTTAAATAACTTGTCTTTAACTCTTTAACTTGTCTTTAATGGCACTAATGTTCATGACAACCGGGACCAACGGCACGACCTTTGAAACTGCCAAACCTCGAAACTGCGGTCTGATATCAGAATTATTTGTATGGAAACCCAATGACAGCCTGACCCAGGAATCAAACCTACGAAGTCTTGATCAGCAATGGTATATGCTTGGCCCTAGACCAACGAGGCAGTCAAAAAAAAAACTGTATCTTAATCTTCCTACTCTTAAACTCCGTTTTTCAAATCAAATACAGAATACATTCTAATAAAATAGAAGAATAGATTCTAGACCTCCTTTTTAATGAAAGACCCACATCCAGAAATATACTGTAAGGCTGTCGGTAGATAGTGTAAGAAATTTTTGCTCTTATGAATAGTTCTGAGGAACTAAAATAAATGCACACGTTAGATTAACTCAAACCTGTTGTAGGACAGATGCGGATGGATACTGTAGAAGATGGTCAAGGAGAAGATGAAACAGTGAAAGAGAAAATTAGTAAATATGTGTCACCGAAATATCCTTTACTTCAAACAGAGAGTACAAGTGAAAAATCACAAATTAAACAAATAGATATAAAAGTATCTGAAGTAAATTCTAATTTTGAAAAACTTAAAAATCAGCTAAGTAAATTAATTGTATCAAGTAATGAAAAAGATACTTTGTATTCTGATGAACAAGAAAACAATACAATGAAAGATAAGCTGCATAATGGTAATGAATATAATATTAAATCAAAAATCAATTACAAAAAAAAGGTGGGCATGAAAAATAATGATCATAAAATAATTGCTAAGCCAAGCGAAATCGATTTCCTATCAAATAATAAAAAAAATGAAATGATGGACGAAATAACCGGAGAAAGAAGTAAGTTAGTTAATGATTCAAATACAAAAGGAATAAGGGACGAGAAAGATAAGAGTGGGGAAAATGAAGGAGACCAATTTAGTGATGAAAAACACATCAGCTGGCACAGCAGAGCTGAAAAAGATGATAACGATGACATTGCAAAAAACACTGATAACTTGAATAATCAGAAAGAAAAATGGAATGGTAAAGATAACGATTCAAATAAGAAAAGTAATTACCATAAAACAATCTACGATTGGTATGAAAAGCAAGAAACAAGTAATAACCAAAACAATCCAAAGAAAAGTAATGACAGATGGGGCAAAACTGATGACGACAATAGCAAAGATAAAACGAATGCCCTAAATAATAATGAAAGCAGTGGGAATAAAGGAACTAATAGCTGGAATATCCAAAACGAGAGATTAAATATAAAAGAGGGCCATTGGAATAAAAAAACTAACAGCTGGAAGAATGAAGATAATATTAATAAACAAGATGTCAGCTCGTATAAAAAACACGATAGTGAAAATAAAAAAGAGGATGCTTGGAACAAAAAAAATTCTAGAGATGATACTTGGAATAAAAAAGACAATAACAAAAAAGATGTCAGTAGAAACAAAGATAATGACAGTTGGAGTAAAAAACTGGACAACTGGAATAAAAATGATGATAGAGATAAAAGTTGGAATAAAAAAACTGACAGCTGGAAGAAGGAAAATGAGAGAGATGACAATTGGAATAAAAAAACTGATAGTTGGAAGAATGAAGAGTACAGACATGACAATCAGAATTTTAAAATTAACAGCTGGAAGAAGGAAAGTGACAGGGATGACAATTGGAATAAAAAAACTGACAGCTCGAAGAAGAAAGATGATAGAAACGACAATGGGAATATTAAAACTGATAGCTGGAAGAAGGAAGACGACAGGGATGACAACTGGACTAAAAAAACTGATAATTGGAAGAAGAAAGATGACAGAGACGACAATTGGAACATCAAAACTGATAGCTGGAAGAAGGAAGATGACTTGGATGACAACTGGAATAAAAAAACTGATAGTTGGAAGGAGGAAGACAGGGATGATAATTGGAATAAAAAAACTGACAGCTGGAATAAAAAAAATGATGAAACTGACAGTTGGAATAAAAATGATGATGGAAATGACAGTTGGAATAAAAAAACTGACAGCTGGAAGAAGAAAGAAGACAATTGGGATATGAAAGAAAATATATGGTCTAAACGGGATAAAACCGCATATGAAAAAAGAGAAAACGGCGATAGAAATGTGAAAGAAGATCGTTTTATAGCTGAAAGATATAAAAAGAAAACTGATTGGAATGAAAACAACAGCACAGAAGATTTAAAAACAGATAGTTTTCAAAATAAAAAAAGTTCATTCGATAATCTTGAAAGAAAAGAAAAAGCAGAATGGGGTAATTATGCATTGTTTAAACATTTAAAAGATAAGAAAGTTAGCAATGAGAACGATAATGAGCTAAAGAACAGAAAAAACGTAAAAGTAGACATAAAACCGTTAAGATATAGCTCTTCAGAGAATTTCACTCCGAGAAGAGACCAAAGTTATGAAAAACCAAAAATAACAGAACGTTTATCTGCGAGAACATCGATCCCTTATGTTGGAAGGAAGCCGGTATTCGACTAAAGATTCATTTAGTTAACTATCTAATAATAGTATTACTAAGTACACAATAATTTTTCATTTCATGATTTCTCCACGTGGTGACGGAATAAAAATTCAAAGTGTCTCACAACTATTTAATCTCCTGGATTTCATAAAAGCCGACTTAAGGGGCAAACTACCAGGACAACAGCTCTGCAAAGGGATGAAAAACTTGGCACAAACCCTATACAAACCCATCTGAATAGTTTGGTATTATAGTCCAAAACCTCTTCTCTAAGCCGGGAACTGTTAAAGGCTGTTGTTGTTAATGATGATGATAATATACCTTTTTGAAAAGTGTATGTTAAGAGAGTGGATGTTATTAAGTTTTCTGAAAATTAACAGAAAATGTACGTCTTCAAAGAAAAACTATTATGAGAGGTATAATGAAATAAATATTTCGGACATTTTTACACACAACGCCATCTTGTCCACAAACTAAGCAGAGCTTGTATTATGGGTAACTAGGCAACTGATATAAATACATAAACATACATTTTTTTTGTAAATACATACATATTAAACATAGAAAACACCCAAACTCCGTAACAAACATTTGCGGATCACACAAACATTTGGTACGACCCGGGAATCGAACCCGAGACCTCTTGATCAGCAGTCGCATACGCCAACCACTAGACCAACGAGGGAGTCTGTGATATTTGAGGGTTTCCCTCGATTTCTCCAAGATCCTATCATCAGATCGTGGTTTCCTGATCATGGTACCTTTTTTAGGGCACCAGCTTTCAAATAAAAAAAGAATTATCAAAGTCGGTTTACCCAATCAAAAGCTCTGAGGTACAATTTAAGCGGGGTGTAAAAAAGCAATCTCACTAAGCCGCCATAGTATAGGCCGTCATACTTTCTTGTCTGCATTCGCAGCAAACTATTGCTGCGAATGCAGAGAGAAGAGTGGGGGAAACCACACACTAGTGTGGTTTCCCCCACTCTTGAATTCTGCTCGTGCTTTCTATCAGGCACGGTAGGGTCACTTTGGTAGGCTGAATAAAAAAAACCATGTTGATTTATATTAATACACTGGTAGAATATTTTAATAGAATTTATATACAAACTAGCTGATGCCCGCGGCTCCGCTCGCCTCCTAGGGGTATGAAAAATAGTTGTAAGCCAATTCTCTGACCTACTGAATATGCATATAAAATTTCATAAGAATCGGTCAAGCCGTTTCGGAGGAGTATGGGAACGAACATTGTGACACGAGAATTTTAAATATAAGATATTCGTAAAAATACATTAAATCAATAAATAAAACCATCACACACACTACCATAGATAGTCTTTTTAAAATAACATTGTAGGGTTTAAATTAAAATTAAAATTCTACTCGATTGTGAGAGACGCGCTGGACAATCACTTGTTTCTTTAAATTGATATTCGTAATAACGAACTATTTAATTATAACTTGACAATGGATCTAGAATAATCTAGATCCATTGTAAAGTAGATCGAGTTTCAAAATAGATAGAGTTTCATACGAGACAATACTTTTAGTATTTCAGGTAATTTATAGATTTCTTCATAATTATTAGGGTTTATAATGGTGTTGATAGACTTGAGCATTCTCTAAAAACACCAAGAATTTGTTCTTTTTGAATTTGTCGTACTGAGTAATGAACAAAGCTAGGCTAAGACCCAAAAATTGCTACAGACATCCTAACGAATGCTCCACTAAAACTGTTTTCTTTATAAATAGCAAATCCCGGTTTTGGTTTGATGACAGTGGCAAAAAGTAATTATTGCTAGTGCTAGCGAAAGCTCACGGTAAATAGTTCGATTTTTTTTATAATAATGAAATCCTTTGGCGTCGTATTAAAAATAAACATTGTCACCATTTATTTTCACCAAGTACAAGAGTCGCAATGATTTCAGCATGAATAGGCCGGCTCTACCGGTACAACCCTCACACAGAAGATAAATAAATATGTTGCGGTCATCTAACACACAACGCCAACTAGTCCCAAACCAAGCAGAGCTTGAATTTAAGTACTAGACAACTGATATAAATACATAAACATACTTTTCTTTGTAAACACATACATATCTATATATATAAAAATGAAACCCGTTTTCCTTGGTCACGGCATCACGCGTGAATGGCTGGACCGATTTCAGTAATTCTTTTGATGTTGTATTTGATAATATTAGGAGAAGGTTTTTACGGAAAAAAATATTAAGAAAATCTCTCAGCAATATTGAAAAATAAACATTTAATTTTGCATATTTAAAAAAAACAGCCAAGTGCGAGTCGGACTCGCCCATGAAGGGTTCCGTATCAGCAAGTAACATCATATAAAAGTTCTTGTAGTTCGTTGTAACTTTAATCGATGTTTTATACTAGTGTATTGACTGGATGAAAGGTAAATTGCGTGTAACGATTTATGACGTAATAAAAAAAAACTACTTACTAGATCTTGTTCAAACCAATTTTCTTTGGTAGTTTACATGGTAATGTATAACATATATTTTTTCTAGTTTTATCACTCTCTTATTTTAGAAGTTAGAGGGGGGGGGACACACATTTTTCCACTTTGGAAGTGTCTCTTGCGCAAACTATTCAGTTTAGAAAAAAATGATATTAGAAACCTCAACATAATTTTTGAACACCTATCCATAGATACCCCACACGTATAGGTTTGATGAAAAAAATTTTTTTGAGTTTCAGTTCCAAGTATGGGGACCCCCAAAATGTATTGTTTTTTTTCTAAATTTTTGTAAAAATCTTAATGCAGTTCACAGAATACATCGACTGACCAAATTTCAACAGTATAGCTCTTATAGTTTCGGAAATAATTGGCTGTGACATACGGACGGACAGACAGACAGACAGACAGACAGACAGACTTGACGAATCGATAAGGGTTCCGTTTTTTGCCATTTGGCTACGGAACCCTAAAAACGCGCGTAACGAATGTCAATGTCATTCACAGCCATTGAGTGACGTTGAATTGGCGGTACGAAGTTTGCGGGGTCAGCTAGTTATACATAGAAAACACCTAACTCCAAAACAAATATTTGCGCTTTATAAACATTTGGCCCGACCCGGAAATTGAACCGGAGACCTCTTGATCAGCAGCCACATACGCTAATCACTAGATCAACAAGACAGTTGTCAGAAGATCAAGCTAAAATGACAGAATTCACGTTGTCGTATTTTGTTGATGAGTGTGAGACTGGAGGTCAGATGACGCTAATCATCTCAATAAGCCGCCATAGTCTGATTCACCATGCTACTCTGTCTATAGTCACAGTTAGGATGGTGACCTTTATTCTTGGATTCTACTCATGCTTCAGGCAGAGTAGAGTGTGGTAGGCTATATCCGTGGATATCGATTGCATCGGTGAGGCAGTAGGAACTGCTGTGATTGAGGTCTCGGGTTCGATTTCCGGGTCGGACTAAATGTTTGTTTGATCCGTAAATATTTGTTTCGGAGTTTGGGTGCTTTTTATGTATAATATGTGTGTATTTACAAAAAAAAGTATGTTTATATATTCATATCAGTTGTCAAGTACCGATAATACAAGCTCCGCTTAGTTTGGATTAGATGGCGTTGTGTATTACATGTCCGAAATATTAATTTATTATAGAATACCGACATCTGCTTAGTCAACGTGATATAGTAGGCAAAAACAATCTTTCTAAGAAGACACCTTAATCCAGTACTGGATTATTAAGGGCTATTTAGAATAATCGTAATTACAGTCGTTTTGTCGGGATGACGATAAAAATGCTCGCAAATTGACTTGTACACGTATGTCTAATAGCCTTTAGTTCATTAATCAATCAATAGATGGCGTAGTAGTGTTTACCTAATTTTAAAAGTCGCTGTTAAGGTACTCCAAGACAAATGTATATTTTATAATGTATGTGAAGTTCTCGAGTATTTCAATAAATATTCTGATCTGCTAGTGTACTTGTTTTATTTAGTACCTAGTCAAAGGTAGGCTGTAGGTGAGCCCTCTTTAGAGGTAATACTTCTTCCTACCCTTTATTCCCAAGACCATTTGGGATTTGGCTTACTAGTTCAACCATTTTTACCTGAATTTCAGTTTCTATAAGAAGCGACTAGCATCGTACCTCCACAACCCTAAGGAAGAACTGAAATTTGAAGGTTAAACAAGTTATCAGTATATTTGAGGGCACTGACTTTCCAATGACGATTGCCATAAATGTGCATGATAACCGGTACCGACGGCTTAATGTGCTCTCATATGCCAATTTTTCACATTACGAGTTGTTAGGATTTCCTTAAAACACAACAACACTTTTTGACCCTACCCGGGATTTGAACCCGAAACCTCTTGATTAGCTCTAGCCTCTTGACCGCTTTTTTATTTTTTACAATTTATAGAACACTCATTACAAGTGTACCAGTCTATTTTAGTATCATATGACGCATTTTATTTGAAATAATTTTAACAAAAAGAAACCGACTTCAACGAAAAGCTATTACAAGTACCCAAATCGCGACAATTGTGCCTATGATATTTGAGGAGTTCCCTCGATTTCCTTGGAATCCCATCATCAGATCTCGATATAATGACGATGAGACCACCTGCAAGCTACGCCCATTCCAATGCAAAAAGAATTTTTGAAATCGGTTCATAAATGACGAAATGATCGCTGAACATACATAAAAAAAAAAAAAAGATTCCGACGAATTGAGAACCTCCTTCTTTTTTTTGAAGTCGGTTAAAAATATATTTAATCAGCATATAGAGGCCTTTTGCCCACAATAGGAATTGGAGTTCTGTGCAAACCCATACGTCCCGGTTTTTTTGGTTTTTTATAGCGACTTTCTCTGTCGTAACTGTCCCAAGAAGTGGGTTTTGGTAATTTAATATCCATTTTTGGTTTTGGTAGGTCTAATGGTATTACGACTTTCTTTTTCTCTTCAAGTACGTTTTTGAACGAATCATAACTACCCCATCCTGAACTTTGTTTTTTGTTTGTTCCAACACTATCCCACGCGCTATCCCTTTTTAAGTTACCATTGTCATCGTTATCTTTCCACTTGTTTTTCTTAAATTTCTGTTTTTCTTCTTTACTATCATGTTCATCGTGTTTTTTGTTTCCTTTGGTTTCTTTTCTATTCCATTTTTTATCATTTATATTCCCATCGTCATTCTTTTTATTCCATTTGTTGTCTTTTTTATTCCAATCGTCATCCTTCTTATCGTATTTGTCTTCACTTTTATTCCAATTGTCATCTTTTTTACTCCACTTGTCTTTCTTTTTATCATAGTCATCTTTGTCAATCCTCTTGTTTTTTGGTTTCCTTCTTTCTTCTTTTGATTTTTGTGAATCATCTTTTTTATCCCAATCAATATTGTTTTTCTTCAAAGTAGTGTCATCTTTTTTATCATCGTAATTTTGATCCCAATTATCATTCTTGTCATCCCAATCACCTTTTCTTTTTGTACTTACTTTTGATTTATATCTATCATCTTCATCATTTTCATTTCCTTCCTTTTTGTCCTCAATACTAGTTAATAGTTTTTTATTCTTGTTATCCTCATACTTGTTGCTCAATTTTTCAGGTTCATGGTTTTTCTTTATATATTTATTCTTTTTCCTTTTTTTTTCATGGTCCAAATTGGGCTCTTCCTTGTTGGTACTTTTGTTTTCATCGTAATCTGACCAATTAATTACATGTTCTTCCATTGAAACTCTACCGGCACTTTGCTCTATTTCTTCTTTTATTTTGGTTTTCTTATTTTTCGTTTCTACATTTTCATTGTAATGCTTATTGAGATCTATTTTTTGTTTCACAATACTATTACGATTTTGATTAACTGGATTTCTATTTATTTCTTCCGAAGCTTTGTGTTCTATTGTGATTGTTGGGTCAATATTGAAAACCTTATTAGAAATTTTCTTCGTGTTTTTGATATTCCTATCATTTGGAACGTAATTTTTATTTTGGCTATTTTTAGTTGATTTGATGTTACTGTTACTGGAAGTTAAACTTTTTGTAACTTTTCCTTCTATAGAAGCTAGGTTCAGTTTTTTAAACCGCTTATTATTTTTATTGTTTTTACTCGTAGTTGCTTCAGTCTGAGTGTCTTCATCGTTACTTTTTGATTGAATATTTTCTTTTTTCTTTTTAGTTAATTTTATTTTTGCAACATTATTTGAAGGGTTATTTCCAACATTGTCGATACGTTTTTCATTACTGTCTTTTACTACGTATTTAGACAACATCTCTGATACGATAGGTTTTACTAAATTGAATGCTTCGTTATATTTGTTTACTTCTTCTGAGTTTTCCGGTGAATGAGAGGAATCTGTTAAATAATAGACCAGTTTTATTATTTCATATCTCATTGATTTATTATGTTTTATGGTATGTATAGGTATGGCCTCCGGAGGTCGAGAGAATGATGCAAAAACATCTGACCAGGCCACCATGCTATAGGTACCAGGCTACGTTGCCTACCCTCATAATGAGAATGGTGACCCCTACTCCTGAATCCTACTCATGCTTTCCATCAGGCTGAGTAGAGTCACTTTCATCAATCATCAACAGCCTTCAACAGTCTACTGCTGGACATACACCTCTCCTTAAAAATAAGGTTTTGGCCTACTATACCATGCTGGCTAGACGGGTTGTTATAGGGTTGGTTTCAAATTTTCCTTCTCTTTGCATTGACGTTGTCTTAAGTTGTTTATCCTTAGGTCGCCTTTTCCGACACCCACGGGATGAATAGGAGTGGTGACACTCTGTATTTTTAATCCGTCACCACACGGAATCACTTTAGTAGGCTTAAATATAATTGAAAAAAATGGAGGCAAAGTCACGCTGAATTCAGCACGAACGGGACTTCTGAACCGAGGAGGTACTATCCTCTCACAGAAGACCAAGCTAGCTAGTGATAGCATACATGTTGTCGTGTTTTGTTAAGTATGAAAGCGAAGGTTTAATGATATGCTGATCTTGCATCAGCCAGAGTAGAATCACTTTGGTAAGATTAAGTATAATAAAAATGTTTACTTATTGTTTCGTTATTTTTGTATAAAGATTACCAAGTGTATTTTACAAGTTACCCCGCTATAACACTTGAACTAACGAGGTTATCCAAGGCGTTATAGTTTTTTCCTTTAAAGTTTATGTAAAGTTTTTCTTTCAAGCACTAACCGTTTGGGTAGTAAATTGAGGACGGATGGATGGACGGACATAACAAATCTATAAGGATTCCGAGTCATGAACCCTAAAAAGCAACGAAACACTCTGCTTAGCACCAGTTTTACAGACGGTTCTCAACAAAATATCTGTTTTTCCATAAAATTACCTGATGAACTTTCTTTGCTTCCTGATTCTTTCTTTTCTCGAATATGCCTTCGCTTATTAACTTCTTTAGTGTCTGCTGCATCATTGTTCTTCATGGATTCTCTTTCTGTTCTGTAAAATATAAACCAAGATTTTTACATGTCAAAGACTTGGCAGGTTGAAAATTTGATAAACCCTATTCAATAAGTAAACCCTGTTCAATAACTTTAGTGAAATTATTAATTTATTTTCATTTGTAGTTTGTTCAAAGGCGGTTCAGAGGCGCCTACTTATGATCGCGATAGATGGCGTTGTTCCTTGTGTTTCAATCGCACTATCGTTTGGTTGCCGCGCATCGTGTATAAGGCCGATGTAAACATTTTTTTGTGACCGAGTGGACCGGAGGGTGATTAAAAAATTATTGAGAATGCGTTCAATTCTGACCTAGGAAATATATTATGTGATGAACTCGATTTTTGTTACTTTTTTAAAAACACTAGGAATACACAGCAATACACAGTCCTGTATCGCGGGGGACTGTAAAAATATACATGAAACGGACACAAAGAATACCCAGACTCAGAACAACAATTTATGGATCACAAAAAGTTTTGTCCCACATGAGATTTTAACCCAAGATACTTGGTGCAGTAGGGTGTGGGATGACGTGCAGTCATAATAATTTAGTTTAAATAGCATTATCTGCACTGTCCGGCCTGGTCAGGTGTTTCTGCATCATTGATCTCATCTCATTAAGCGGTTTAAGCGAGTGATTGTGATAAATATTATTATATGTATACTGTAATGCCTTGTCCATAATACCTAATAATAAAAAAAAAATATTCTCTTTCTGAATGATGCAAAAATTATTGGTGGTCCGCCAGGCACAATTACCTCATGGAGATAAGAGAGGAAGAGAGAGAGAGAGAGAGAGTGTCAACCTATCGTCGTCTAATGCTGGACGAAGGTCTCCCTCAAGGAACAAAATAGAGATATAATAAACATAGAAATATAAATACAAAACAGAGAAATGTAAAAATAGATAAACCTATATTATTAAAAGGATATATTAAATCTAAACATATGATTTCGTGAGTACTTACACATTTTTGTCATTTGTTCTAAAATACCTGGAGTTGGTTAATTCATCAAAATACGATCCTGAAATTTTAAATCAATAAATAAATATTTTATGACATCTAACACACAACGCCATCTAGTCCCAAACTAATAAGAGCTTGTACTATGGGTCCTAGACAAGTGATATAAATACATAAACATACATTTTTTTCTTGTTTTACATATTATAAATATTTTACATGGAAAATACCAACACTCAGAAATAAATATTTATCAATCACTTATGAGGTCTCGGGTTCAATTAGAGTTTGGCAGTTTGGCGGTGATTCACGTCCGTGCTTCGGATAGCACGTTAAGACGTTAAGTCGTTGGTCCCAGTTGTCATAGACATCGACGGCAATCGTTATTGGGATGTCAGTGTCCTCAAATATACTGCCAACTAGTTCAACCTTAGGGTTGCGGAGGTCCGATGCCAGTCGCTCCGTGGAAAAACTGGAATTCAGGTAAAACCAATTGAACTAGTAGCCGACACTAAATAATCTTCGAAACAAAGGCTAGGAAGATATTTATTTATCTTCCTAGCCTTTCATTTGAATAAATAATAATAAATAAATATTTCGGACATCCTACACACAACGTCATCTAGTCCCAAACTAAGCAGAGCTTGTATTATGGGTACTAGACAACTGATATAAATACATAAACATACTTTTTAGGGTCCCGTAGCCAAATGGCAAAAAACGGAACCCTTATAGATTCGTCAAGTCTGTCTGTCTGTCTGTCTGTCTGTCCGTCCGTATGTCACAGCCAATTATTTCCGAAACTATAAGAGCTATACTGTTGAAATTTGGTCAGTCGATGTACTCTGTGAACCGCATTAAGATTTTTACATAAAAATAGAAAAAAAAACAATACATTTTGGGGGTCCCCATACTTGGAACTGAAACTCAAAATTTTTTTTTTTCATCAAACCTATACGTGTGGGGTATCTATGGATAGGTGTTCAAAAATGATATTGAGGTTTCTAATATATTTTTTTTCTAAACTGAATAGTTTGCGCGAGAGACACTTCCAAAGTGGAAAAATGTGTGTCCCCCTCCCCTCTAACTTCTAAAATAAGAGAGTGATAAAACTAAAAAAAATATATGTTGTACATTACCATGCAAACTACCAACGAAAATTGGTTTGAACGAGATCTAGTGAGTAGTTTTTTTTTTAATACGTCATAAATCGTAACACGCAATTTACCTTTCATCCAAGCAATACACTAGTATAAAAACATTGATGAAAGTTACAACGAACTACAAGAACTTTTATATGATGTTACTTGCTGATACGGAACCCTACATGGGCGAGTCCGACTCGCACTTGGCCAATTTTTTATTGTAAATACATACATATTATACATAGAAAAACACCCAGACTCCGAAACTAATATTTGTGGATCACACAAATATTTGGTCTGACCCGGGACTCGAACCCGAGACCTCTTGATCAGCAGCCGCATACTCTAACCACTAGACCAACAAGAGATGATGATCTGAGCCTATCAAAGTGATTCTACTCTGGAAAGCATGAGTAGAATCTAAGATTAATGGTCACTATACTCGTTGGGAATGCAGAAAATGCATCCTGGTGACCCACACTTTGGTAACCTATTGAAATGCCCTTGTATCTTCGAGTCACTGATCTCACACTCACTAACGAAAAGTCGGCCAAGTGCGTGTCAGGCCACGCACAGGAAAGGGTTCCTCAGTCACCTATAATGGTATGTGGATTTAAAATCGTATCCAATAGATAATTGTTATGTTTACGTATTAATACGTTAATTTTGTATGACGATTTCCAAGTGAGCGCATTTTACCATATAAGCCTTTATAACTCCTGAACTAAGAAAGTCATCTAATCCGTTATAGTTTTCCTTCAAAGTTCATTAGATGGACCACCATCACGATTTTTTTCAGATTTTTTGAGCCAGCCGTTTAGCTTTTAGAGGGGGGGGGACGCCCTGTTTTTACAAAAAAGTGCCCTTTATAGTGAAATATCTCGCAAAGGGATACCTAAATCAAAAAATCGTCTAGGAAACCCCTTATTGTTTTTAAAAGACCTATCTAATGATACCCCACACGATGGGGTAGCCTCGAGAAACAAAAATCATCCCCACTTTACGTGTAGGGGAGGTACCCCAAATAAAATTATTTTTCATAATTTTATTATAGCACTTTGTCGACGTAATTACAACACGTATTCATGCAAACTTTCATCTTTCTAGAACTTACCGTTTGGACGGTAAGTCGAGGACGGACGGACGGACGGACGGACATGACGAATCTATAAGGGTTCCGAGTTATGAACTTCGGAACCCTAAAAAACGACAACGCGACCGCCCTGGTCGAGCTGAAATTTGCGTGACTCTGCTTTCTAATAAAAACATACTTTCTGATGGTGACTGCACGAATACTGTCACTTTAGGTTGGCCTTCTAAGAGAGGGTAATACCGCCCTGATCGAACCCAAATTTGCGTGACTGTTTCCTTTTAAATGTATACTTACTGAGGGTGCTGCCATGATTGTCAAGGTCATCATACGCTTCAGCCTGTTCTCTATAAGAATGTCGAAGATTTTTATAAGTTTCCAAAACCTCAGGATTGCTAATATACTGTAAACGTTCCTTCTTAGGTAGTATATTAAATTTTCTATTAACATCGTAGTTCTTCTGAAGCAGTTTCATAGTCTTTAATATATCTGCATCATCTGTATTTTTGTCTGAAATTTCAAGTTTTTGAAAACTTAAATTAATATTGCTTTTTCTCGCAGCTCCATTCGTGAGTATGTCGGTTACCCCGACAACGAGTAACCTATTTCCTATCTCACGAATCAAAGTGTGGCGACTTCTACATACTGCGCAAGTGAAAACATACAACATCACCATCTATCGAAGAAACATTGAACCACGAAAAAACACAGAACGATCTACGGAGTATCTGCTAATTCTGAATCGCGTGATATAGAAATTCTCGCGCCAATTAGCATATTAATAACATTTTAACATAAACCGTTGGGCAGTAGCGCGCCTGGCAAGATAACCATGCCTGGTCGGAAGATCCTTCCTTTGGGTTGGAGGAACACTATACCCGCTCCCTCAACAAAATTAAAATAGATGCAGAAGTTTAGCTGGATTCCAATTAGACAGAGAAAAAAAGAACAAGAATGTTGTGTTATAATTGTTACGTCTGAGTTCGTAGTGACAGACGATTGTTTTTGCGAGGTTGAAAATTCACACGTACTCATTTTAGACTCACATGTAAAATAACGAGAGTCTTATATGAGTATGTGTGAAGATTTGCCCTCGCTGAAAATGAGAAATAATTCTCCGTGCGCTGACGGATTAAGAATACAAAGTGTCACCACCCCTATTCATTCCATGGGTGTCGTAAGAGGCGACTAAAGGAACAAAATTAGCAGCTAACATCACTGCCAAGAGAAGGAAAACTTGAAACAAACCCTTTATCAACCCGTCTGGCCAGCGTGGTATAGTAGGCCATAACCTCCTTTCAAAGGAGAGGCCTATGACCAGCAGTGGACTGTTAAAGGCTGTTGATGATGATGATGATGAAATAATAAGAGACAGTTTTGTATTGGAAAAGTCGCTATAACTACTCCACTTAGATCCACGGGCCTGTCTTGCTCTTTTTTTTATTCTTGTGAAAATTCCCACGATTCCACCAGTTGGTGGCTATGTCAGACTCGAACCGACTAAAACCGCACGCCGTCCCGTATACTATAAGTCAAGGAACCAGGGCCTGTGTTCTCTATGTATTCACTTCAAAATATTTTTCTCCTTGATGGGATCGATCATGACCTAGCTTAGCGGACTGGATTACCAAATGTTCAACTCTTTAATTACATTTATACTCACTTTTGTGAAAATCATTTGGTTTTAAAGGAAATTTCACTTCAAATTTATCAGCTTTTTGTACAAAATCAATCAGTTTAGCTGTTTCGGCTGCTCTGTCGTGTACCCGATAATCTTCTGGATCCCAAAGGTCAACCACGTTGACAAAAAGTACTGAAAAAAAAAAAACTTTTCTTAGTGCTCAAATCGCGACAGGTATGCCTTTGATATTTGAGTTCTCCAGTTCCAGGTTTCCTTACCACGGGATCAAATGGGAGGCACCAGATTTCAAATAAAAAAGAATTATCAAAATCGGTTCTGAGGTAACAAACTTAAAAAAAAATAAAGACGAATTTAGAACCTCCTCCTTTTTTGAAGTAGTTTAATAAATGAAATGTAATAATAAATAAATGAAATTGTTTTCAATTTTAGAACCAATGTCAATAGCTATTAAGTTATTTTTTCCTAATCAGTCAGTACTAGTCCTCACTGCTGGGTCAGTACTAGCCCTCACTGCTTACTTAGCAAGTGCAATTTCCTTCCAAAAACACAATTAATTCCTGCTTACTCTTAAGTTAGACTTCGCTCTTTAGGAAGTGCTACCTACTAACAGGGGTAACGAGCTACGTTACCCTGTTTAGAGCTCATCAAAACCGGAAAATACCTCTTCTTTTCTCGTTGGTGAACCCGAGACATTTCAATAGGTCACCATGTACAAAAAATAAAAAAACTGTCAAAAAGTGTTCGTTTAAGATATCTCTGGTCACGCTTTAGTGGAAACAGGTATAATTATATGATCATTATCAGCCTATCGCAGTCCACTGCTGGACATAGGCATCTCCAATTACACGTTTGAATCTCGGATACTCGCATCTAGCTCCTGCCAGCCATCTTGTGCAAATCATAACTCCACCTGGCCTGTGGACGGGCTACACTACGTTTGCCGAGAAGCAGTCTCCACTCATCATCATCATCAACAGCATTTATCAGTCCACTGCTAGACATAGGCCTCTCCTTTGAAAGGAGGTTTTGGCCTACTATACCACGCTGGCCAGACGGGTTGGTAAAGGGTTTGTTTCAAGTTTTCCTTCTCTTGGCCGTGATGTAAGCTGCTTCATTTGTTCCTTTAGTCGCCTCTTACGATACCCATGGAATGAATAGGGGTGGTGACACTTTGTATTCTTAATCCGTCACCACACGGACCCGTCTCCACTCAAGAACACGTTTACCCCAACGGTTGTCGGTTCTGCGGCTAATATGGCCAGCCCATTGCCACTTCAGCTTACTAATCCTGTGGGCTATGTCGATAACCTTTGTTCTCTGCTGGATTACCTCATTTCTAATACTATCCCTTAGCGAAACCCCGAGTATAGCCCTCTCCCATATAATTGTGTGTATGTATGTTACTTCACTTCTCAAATTCCCTCGTTCCCCAAGACTTTTACAAAATGCCAAATAAAATACTCACCAAACAAATAAAAAATAAACAAATGCATTTCTCAAGAAAACATTATTTTTCGGAATGTTTTTCAACTTCAATCAATTTTGTTATATTTCTCTTATCTGAAGTTTAATATTAAAACCATACCATACAACATCAATAATATGTAGGTTCATGTATGTGTCTAGATGTTTGTTTTACAATTTGAAATTCAGTTCGTGTGGTGACGGATTAAGAATACAGAGTGTCACCACCCCCTATTCATCCCGCGGGTGTCGTAAAAGGCGACTAAGGGATAAACTAAGCAAGACAACATCAATGCGAAGAGAAGGAAAACTTGAAACAAACCCTTTACCAACCCGTCTGGCCAGCGTGGTATAGTAGGCCAAAACCTCCTTTCTAAGGAGATGCCTATGTCAAGCAGTGGACTGTTAAAGGCTGTTGATGATGATTGATGATGTATCATTTTTATATTTAAACCTACTATTACTCAAAAATGTTTGTTTCGGAGTCTGGGTGTTTTCTATATGTTATAATATGTATCTATTTACAAAAAAAGTATGTTTATGTGTTTATATCAGTTGTTTAGTCCCCATAATACAAGCTCTGCTGTTTGGGACCAGATGACGTTGTTTGAAGATTTTTTTTGTATAACTTAGTTGAATGCACGGTTGCCCTAGTGGTTTAAGCGCCAAATGTTGTGGGTTCATATCCCATGTAGGATAACACTTTTTGTGATTCACAAATTGTTGTTCTGAGTCTGGGTGTTCGTTGTGTACGTTTCATGTATGTTTGTAAAGACTCTGCGACACAAGATGTTTAATACTAATGCGGGCGTTATCTTTTATATAAAAAAAAATACTGATGGTCGCTGTAGCCAGGGTATGCTTGAGTGGAGACCATGTCTGGGCAAACGGAGTTTGGGCGTCCTGGGGCACGATGGACCGACGACGGTTTAAACAAATAGGCTGGTCGTGGATGTATGCGGACTGCCAAAGACCCGGATGGTTGGCGCTCCTTGGGGGATGCCTTCGTTCAGTGTGTGGCCGCGGGTGGACGGGACGGGTTTTCCCGTCCATCCGCTGTAGTGGCCAGCCGCGAGGGGGTGACGTCCGCGTGTGACCGGACGTCACCCAAATAGAGAGGATGAAGAGATGGCGCCCGCAACAGTGCGGGCAGGCGCCGGGAGGGGTCCAGAAGGAAAACAGTTACCTGGATCCCTTGTTTCTGGATCCTAGGTTGATTGATTGAAGCATGCCAAAGTGACTCTACTCTGCCTGATGGAAAGCATGAGCATAAAATAAAAACATTATTATTATTATAATTCAAGAGTAGTAGTCGCCTTACCTCATAGTATAGTGCTCCACACTATGGCGGCCTTTTGAGATGCCTCTGCATTTTTAATTAACTATGTGGAAAGCCCCTCGGATACATTTACGTTGGATTCGAACCGACCAAACCACACGCTGTCTGAGGTACCAATAGCCGGGGAACCAGGTGTACCCAAGAAACGAAGTACATGGAACCCCGACGTACCTCGGACCATCTACTTACGGCTTGTAGATGACCCTCTTCATAATAATAAGGCTAGGCACATTCACGCCGGCCTGCTTCTGCTAGGGTGACAAATGGAATCACCTGTCACTCCCAGGATTGCGCTTATGGAGGACGATGATCGTTCTGCCACCTCCGGCACCTGAGTCGTCTGCGGTACCGGGCCCGTTCCCAGGCCTGGCGGACCGGGAGGGACAGGTCCAGCACTCACCAGAGTAATAAATGTTTTACATAAAATGTTTAATTATTGTAGAGTATAATTAGATTGTCTATAGAGCAGAGAAAGCCATGTGATATTGTTAAGTATATTTTTATTGGTAGATCATAAAATTGTACCTAATGTATATAAAAATAAAAATAAAACTACAAGAAATATTTTATTCCAACGAACAAATGTTTTCTTTAAGTAAATAAAATTCGTTCGTAAAATATTTAGAATGAATAAGTTAGATTTCATTGTGAAAATATGTTTTATACTCACTGTTTGTAAGTTTTAATTAGCAATATATTGGTAAATAGTAAGCAACGACGAGGCGGCCTGACCTAGATGGGTTACCGTTTGTGTCATGAAATGTTATGAGCGTTTCCGTGATCGGAGGTCACGTCAAGCAGTCGGTCCCGGTTGTTATCATAAGATAGCAGTCGTGAAACTTAGTCGGAGGCCTTCCGGCGGCTTAAAAACATCCAACGGCAGGATTACGTAGCCACAACGTGTCTTGCCAGTCCCCAACCCGCACTCCGCCAGCGTGGGGATGTATGGCCTTAACCTTATTTTAAGAGGATACCTGAGCCCAGCAGTGGGAAGTTATAGGTTGTTGATGATAATGATGATAACTAGCGGCCACCCGCGACTTCGTACGCGCGGAGTTAAGGCCGCTGCATACGTAACGAGATATTACCTCGGACGGGATGTGGACGGGACGGGGACGTGGTTGCCTCGTTATAAACGGGGACGTGATGTAAATGCATACGCACCGTGACTGTGACTCGGATCTAACGTGCTAGTGTTGTGAACAAGGAAAGAAGGATTTTTCATTTCAAGAATTGGCTTTAATTGCTATTGACGTGCTAAACATCATCGGCGACGATATTTAGCTCGTCCCGTGCGTGCCACGTTCCCGTCCCGTCCGTGTCTCCGTGAAGTATGCATTTCCTTATACATTTTGTATGAAACGATGTTTGCAAGACTTCCCGTCCCATCCCGTCTGCGTAAAATCCCGTCATGTATGCAGCGGCCTATAGTTATTTGCATGTAAGTTTTAATTGGTCCATTATAAAATACTTTTTATTGTAAAAATAAAATATCCCGCCTTATAATAGTGAGTTGTTGTTTTAAATAATTATTTTAATTAATTACCGTTTAAAATCCTTCCGCCATAATTACTTTAACTTCAATAACATTGGACTTTCATTTAAAATACTATCCCCCGTTCGATCCCCAAAATGGGGCTGATTTCTAAAGATACATTATAAGTGTGTACTTTTCCACACTATCTGTACAGCATACATTCTAAATTTCAAGTCTCTTACTACAAAAACATAGGATTTTCATACGAAATTCCAAACCACGTTTCACCCCCATAAGGATAGAATTCATAGAACTTCGTAAAATCCGCTCTTGGCGGATGTCTTCACCCTGTAAGGAACCTACCTGTCAAATTTCAAGATTGTAGGTGTTATTATTTCTGCTTATATGTTAATTTATATGATTCTTCTTAAAAATCGTTTCTCTATGTAGTTATAATAATCTATATAAATCAATAAAATTGGAGTGTCTTGTATGTAATTTCAAATGAAGTTTTTTTATACGATGCATATCAAATGTATCAAAGTATTACGGTACTAACATTAAAAAGTGCGCGTCAGGCCTCGCTCAGGAAAGGGGTTCCTCAGTCACCCATAATAGTACGTGGATTTAAAATCGTATCAAATAGATAATTGTTATGTTTACTTATTAATGCCTTAATTTAGAATGGCGTTTTCCAAGTGAGCGCATTTTACAAGTTAAGCCTCTATAACTCCTGAACTAACAAAGTCATTTAATTCGTTATAGTTTTCCTTTAAATTTCATTATATGTACCACCATCACCAAACCAAATTTTTAGAGCTAGCATTTTAGCTTTCAGCAGACACCCTGTTTTCACAAAAAAAAGTGTCCTAAATATTATGATACCCCCCACGATGGGGTAGCCGCGAGAAAAAAATATCATCCCCACTTTACGAGTAGGGGAGGTAACCCAAATAAAAATATTTTTTATAATTTTATTGCAGCACTTTGTCGACGTAATTACAACATTTATTCATGCAAAGTTTCATTTTTTTAGCACTTACCGTTTGGACGGAAGTCGAGGACGGACGGACGGACATGACGAATCTATAAGGGTTCCAAGTCATAAACTTCGGAACCCTAAAAAAAGACAATGTTTTGAAAAAAAAAGTGTTTGTTCATTCCGGTTAATCTCTTGAATCATCATCATCATCAGCCTATCGCAGTCCACTGCTGGACATAGGCCTCTCCAATTGCACGCCACTTAGTTCGATCCTCGGCTACTCGCATCCATCTCTTGAATAGCTGTACCAATTGTAATGGGTCTCTGGCAGAATACTATGAGTAACTAAGGCAGATTTTTTATAGACCAGCGACCGCGATGTTACTAGCGCTTTACAATATTAACCTTTAACTACCGACGTGGGGCCTGTGAGGCCGTGGCAGGTTGACACTTTGTTAGATTTATACCTTCCTCGTGTAGGAGACCTCTGTACTCTTCAGTAGCTGCGAGTTTAGTTGCACCGACGCCATTGAATGTGGTAGAAGTGCCAGCGAACATAATTTCAGTAAGTTATTTCAACTTGAAATTCCGACGCGGCCTCACAGGCCCAACGTCGGTAGTTACGTGACTTTTTTGTTTGTGATACGGGCAACGTAAAGTGCCTTGTTACAGAAATCTCATAAGAAAATTGATGTAGCTGGGACGTTAAAAGGTAAACTGAGTTTATCTATACATAATTCACGTCTTTCCAATTTTTTTTTTTTTTTTTTTTTTTTTTTTTTGGTATATTGCATGTATGGAGAATTTTTGTCCTAAGTTCAGTCAATGTGTTATATTATATTATATGTTATATTATATTATTATATGTTATATTATATGATGTGCATATGAAACAAAAGACTGATAGTGTATTTATAACGATTAGTATTGGAGCAATACGATTACGCAGAGGAGGGTAGTCAACCTACATTTGTCTCGATAGCTTCGTATGAACTTGGCAAGAATACTCGGTTCTGATATGCCAGATACAGTTCAAGGTTAAGCCAATGAAGAAAAAACAAGAAAAATATGTGCATCTTGTTCACCTATAGCTATATAGAAAATCCATATATCACAGTGCGCTAAGCAAACATGCCCTGATTGTGTTTGAACTTTGTTCTTGGATATTTTTTTTATTTGAAGCTTTCTAAATGCTGTTCATTATTTTTCTAGTAGATTTAAACCTAAAGTATAAGGAAAAGTACTTTCTGTAGTTACTAAGTTGTGATTTTTTTTTTGAAATCAAAATTTTGTCTGGTAGTCATATTTTAGTTAAAAAACATAGCCAAAGGAGTTAAGGTATATAATTACTAAGTTAAGTAAAGTTGATGATTATTTTTATCTTTTTTTTAGCTATAACATCCCAAATTAACAATACAAACTATAATTTGATACTCAGTTTACATATTTTCCACACTATTCAATGTTATACTTGCGGCCTCTCAGGCCCTACGTCGGTACTAGCGTGACAAAAAATCCACGTCGGTAGTTAAAGGTTAAACTCGGGCAACACCGCGGGACTCAGCTAGTACTTTGTTTTTGAATCGAACCAGTACTTCCTGAGACTTCTTCTTCCTAGCCTTATTCCTAATATTATTTGGGGTCGGCTACCAGTTCAACCGGTTTTACCTGAATATCAGTTTTTTCACGGAGCAACTGGCATCGGACCTACGCAACCCTAAGGGAGAACTGAAATTCGAGGGTTGAACTAGTTGTCAGTAAATGGCACTGAATTCCCAATAACGATTGTCATAGATGTTCATGACAACCGGGACCGACGACACTTTACGTGCTCTCCGAGGCAAGGGCATAAATCACTTCCAAACTTCCAAACTCCGGGCTGCTATTAGGAATTTCCTAAGAAAAACCCAAAAGCACTTTTTAGCCCGACCCGGGATTTGAAGCCGAGACCTCTTGATTAGCAGTCGCTTACTCTATTCACTAGACCAACGAGGCAGTTCAGTACTTCCTGAGATTATCCCGATCAAATAAACATTCTCTTCAGCTATATATATATTTATTTATTTTTATACATAAGCCATCCAAAGTGACTCTACCCTGCCTGATGGAAAGCATGAGCAGAATCCAAGAGTGGGGGCTACCATACTTGCTGCGAATGCAGACAATAATGTATGGCGGCCCACACTATGGCGGCTTAGTGAGATGCTTTTTCACGCCCCGCTTAAAGGACCCGGGATCATAGTGGGAAGGGAACACGTGAGCTGGTAGTGAGTTCCAGACTTTGACTGCTCGGCATAGGAAAGAAGAGCCGAACCGTTTTGTTCTGGTGCGTATTTCTTCCACTCTAAAGCGGTGACTTCTGAGTCCAGCACGTGTTGTCCTGTAAAGGAAGGGAGAGGGAGGGATCAGTTGGAAGAGCTCTTCAGAACACTCTCCATGGTAAAGGCGATAGAGGACCGCCATAGAGGCGATGTCTCTCCGTAACTGCAGAGGCTCAAGGAAGTATAGGCTATATAGTTTCAGTATAGATTTGTTTTTCTGTTTAAAGCACTACCACAAATCTGGTCAAGGAAATACAATATAGAAGCAGAATCTATCCGATTGTATGGAGAAGATCTAAGAAGTGTTCTGAGGAAGTTCAGACGGAGCCCTGATTATCTTCAACTACTCAAAGACAAGGTTTGCAGATCTGAGTTTTTTTTTATAAATAATTATCCCCAAACTAAGCAGAACTGATGACCGTTGGGGTAGAATAGTTCTGGAGTGGAGACCGCGTCTCGGTAAACGTAGTGTAGGACGCCCTCAGGCCAGGTGGAGTGACGACCTGCGTAAGATGGCTGGCAGGAGCTGGATGAGGGAAGCACAAAATCGATCAGAATGGTGTGCGATGGGAGAGGCCTATGTTCAGCAGTGGACTGCGATATTCTGATTATGATGATGATGAAGCAGAGCTTGTATTCTGGGTACCAGACAACTGATTTAAATACATTGAAATACTTTTTAGGGTTCTGCTTTTTAAGCTTATGATTCGGAACCCTTATAGATTCGTCATGTCCGTCCGTCCGTCCGTCCGTCCTCGACTTACCGTCCAAACAGTAAGTGCTAGAAAGATGAAACTTCGATTGAAAATGTGTTGTAAGTACGTCGACAAAGTGCTACAATAAAATTATGAAAAATATTTTTATTTGGGGTACCTCCCCTGCACGTAAAGTGGGGATGATATTTTTTTCTACTCGCGGCTACCCCATCGTGTGGGGTATGATTAGATAGGTCTTCTAAAAGCAGTCAAGGGCTTCTAAAAGGATTTTTGATTTAGGTATCCGTTTGCGAGATATTCCACTTTAAAGCTTACATTTTCTTGTAAAAACAGGACGTCCGCCCCCCTCTAAAAGCTAGACGGCGGACTCAAAAAATCTGGAAAAATTCTTGCATTAATACGTAAACATAACAATTATCCATTGGATACGATTTTAAATCCATTATGAGTGACTGAGGAACCCTTTCTGTGCGTGGCCTGACACGCACTTGGCCGATGTTTTTTGTAAATACATACACATTATACATAGAAAACATCCAAGCTCCGAAATAAATACTTGTGGATCACAAAAACATTTGGTCCGACCCAGGAATCGAATCCCAAGCACATCAGACGCGTACGCTACCACTGTGAGTTGAAAGGTAGTTTTATATTTACCTAAGCCTTCCAAAGTGACTCTACTCGCCTGATGGAAAGCATGAGTGAATCCAGGAGTAGGGGTCACCATCCTCATTGTAAGGGTAAACAATGCAGCAGTGTGTAGTGTAGTGAAGCACACCATGGCATCCTGGTCAGACCAGCATCATTCTTCTGGCCTCTGGAAGCCGGGAAAATTATGCAGAGTGATTGGGCCTCCAGTCTCACACTCACAAACGAAATACCACACCAAGAATGCTGTTATTATTAGGAAGGTCTTCTGTGTGGGGTAGTACTGCCCCGGTCGAGGCGGCCCATTCGTGCTGAAATCAGCATGGCTCTACTACCTATGGTCTCATAATCTGTCACGTATAACGGAATTAATCAATAATTTTATTTTAGGACGAACAAATCCAGTTGACGTACCATGAGATCTTTACGAACGCTCTGCAGTTTATCAAGCAAAACAAATTAAACAAAAAAGTTGCACTCGTTTGTGGTCTAGAAGATCAGCCTGAACAGCTTGAAGCTATATCACATGACCTTCGGTAAATACTTAACGTCAAATAGCCACCGTCACTGGGACACCACCGAGAACGAAGTTATTTCTGGTCGAGATCACCGTGACGAGATTTCAGTGGTGCAATTCAGTCAAATTGGCACCGTCATAGCTTTGTCGGTGATGTTGGCGGTGGACATGTTTATACATGTCATCCGCCAACATCTTATTTTGCCGCCACTTCAGCCCGTAAAAATCTTGGGGCGCTGAATTAAGCGAGATATCGCCGGACGAGATGACGGCGTTTAGATGGCGGGCGTGCTGTGGACATGCTGTCTAAGTAAATAAATGTATTGCTAAACTACGGTGACGGTGGACAAATGGCCTATACCAGGGGGGTGTCACTCCGCAGTTTAGGTATAGTCGGCCGGCTGCCTGCCGGGGCAAACATGCCGGTCGTATAGACATCGTCAGAACAGTTAAGAGTTACACGATAGAAAGAGACGCAATTGTAGGTTAATATAATCGTAGTGATTCGGCGCTGTGCGATCTGAATTGAACTTAATCTTTTGACACCGTGGGTATCTATTACTTTAATTTACTTTTCGGAGTGAGTCTTCTGTGCTGGTACTATTATGTATTCTGTGCTTATACTATGTTCAGTTTTAATCCCCGTGGGGGACAATACTTTGTGTGAACATCGAATTGTTGTTCTTAGTCATGATTTTTTATAACCGTTTTATATGTCAGAATGTTAGTATATTTCGTGCGTATGTTTCACGAAATTGGTTTTTTTCACAAAATCCAAACTAAATATTTGTAAATCATACAATTCACTCAATAAAAATTACGGAAATCTTACAGACAACGTCATCTAGTCCCAAACTAAGCAGAGTTTGTATTATTAGTATTAGAAAACTGATATAAATACTTATACATATATTTTTCTAAATACATACTTAATATATACATAGAAAACACCGAAACTTTGAAACAAATATTTGCGGATCACACAAACATTTGGTCCGACCCGGGAATTGAACCCGAGACCTAAAGCACAGCAGTCGCGTACAATGCCACTGCGCCACTGAGGCCAAAAAGATTCAGAGATGGGTAATCTCTTCTCTCACAATGTCACAAGCGCTCAGCACTGTCGCGCGACACACGCCACCATTAGTAGATTTTTTTCCTCAGGGAAATTCAATTTGGTATTTCGGGGTCTCCATCGCAGGTAGTTCGTCCCTGGTACCCTGGAAGTAGTGTTACAAACGGTGCGAAGTCTTGGGTGTGGCGCGGGGATGATATATGACAGTGCGGGCAGCGGCCAGCGCTATCGCGTGACTTTCCATGTCTTTCTTTCCATCCCACTGTTAAGACTCGTCTGTAAGACCGCCACTTGTACCTCTTAGTTTTAGATACCGTTGTATGTTACTACTCTAGTGTACAATAAAGAGATAGAGACGAGAGACAAAATTTCTTAGCATTCAATGCGGGTGCCGGGTCCATCGTGTGGCAGAGGGAGAAACCCAGAGCATTTCCCAGGACTTGCGATCTAGGCGTAGGTTTAACGAGGCCCCCTTTGAGATGCGCATGAACGCACACCTTCACTGCTCGAGTTGCCCGCCCTGACTAGCCAAATTTGGTAGGAACCTCTTAGTTCAGCCTTAGATACTCATTCTAATATAAAAATTACTGCATTTCTAGACAGGCCAAGGTTCTTAGCCTGTCTAGAATAGTGTTATAGAGAGATTTTGCTGGTATACCTCTCGCTCTTACTTCTACCACGTATAAATTAACGACATAGTCATTTTTGTTTAGGTCATTTGTTAGATCGTAGTATTTATTTAATTTTATTGTGTGGACTTTAGGAATGTTGGTTTCCCACGGTACAGTAACCTCTACTAGTATTATATGTTTAATGTGTTATTATTATTATAACTTATTTCCCAGCTTTGGTATCTACAATTCAGAGGATGCAAGAAGACAAGGTGAAGAAGCTGATATCCAAGAGGATCGGAACAACACTCTAAGTCCAGTAGAAATCTTGGACCATTATAGTTTTTTCAGAAGCCCTCTGTCTGTCAAAGAACGAAATAAAATTCGAGATGTTGGTTTTGAAAGTGCAGGGTAAACTCTTTTTTATATTTCGGCCTTCTTACACACAACATCATCTAGTCCAAAACTAAGCAGAGCTTGTATTATAGGTACTAAACAACTGATATAAATACTCAAACATACTTTTTGTTTTGTAATTACATACATATTATACATAGAAAACATCCAGACTCCGAAACAAATATTTGTGGAAACACACAAATATCTAGTCCCACCCGGGAATCGAACCCGAGACCTCTTGATCAGCAGCCGCATACGCTAACCACTAGACGAACAAGGCATTCTTCTCTTTTATATTAACCGGTGTGTAACAAAGTTTATTCCATGCCATTCTATTCCATTTAGTTCCATTTTATTCTATTCCGTTCCATGCCGTTCCATTCCGTTCCATTCCGTTCCATTCCGTTCCATTCCGTTCCATTCCGTTCCATTCTGTTCCATTCCGTTCCATTCCGTTCCATTCCGTTCCATTCCGTTCCATTCCGTTCCATTCCGTTCCATTCCGTTCCATTCCGTTCCATTCCGTTCCATTCCGTTCCATTCCGTTCCATTCCGTTCCATTCCGTTCCATTCCGTTCCATTCCGTTCCATTCCGTTCCATTCCGTTCCATTCCGTTCCATTCCGTTCCATTCCGTTCCATTTCGTTCCATTCCGTTCCATTCCGTTCCATTCCGTTCCATTCCGTTCCATTCCGTTCCATTCCGTTCCATTCCGTTCCATTCCGTTCCATTCCGTTCCATTCCGTTCCATTCCGTTCCATTCCGTTCAATTCCGTTCCATTCCGTTCCATTCCGTTCCATTCCGTTCCATTCCGTTCCATTCCGTTCCATACCGTTCCATTCCGTTCCATTCCGTTCCAAACCCAATCAATTCCATCCGTTCACTTCACTCTATATTACTTCATTCCATTTCCTTCAATTTAATTCCATAATGTTCTCTTTCATTCCGTTCCCTTCCATAACTTTCCATTATACCTATCTATTTTCAAAAACAATAGAACCGTCAAATCAAAGATTAATTAAATAATAGGGTCAAAAATGGAAAATTAAATGCTCTATCATTATGTGAAGTTCGTCACAAAAATCAGCCAATACGAGTCGAACTGGCGCAGGAAGGGTTCCGTACCATCTATACAAATAAATCCACGTGAAAATATATACCTAATTTACAATATATTATAAGTTCTTAAAATGTTTGTGTGTCTGTCTATCTATCTATCTATTTGTCGCAGGGAGGCAATTCATATGATCATCCGAGGCATGGGGCCTTTGGAATTTCGGTCGACCAGACAGCCCTACGGAGGCGAACTAGATCAACATATTAGAATCACTACAGAAAGAGACCATCGACACATGGTAAATAACAATATGGAAAAAACAATTTAAAAAACTTACACACAACGCCATTATAGTCCTAAACTAAGCAGAGCTTTTACTGTAGGTAGTATACAACTGATATATATAAATAAATCATCATCATCAACTGCCTTTAACAGTCCACTGCTGGACATAGGCATTTCCTTAGAAAGGAGGTTTTGGCCTACTATACCACGCTGGCCAGACGGGTTGGTTCTTTAAGTTTGCCTTCTCTTTGCATTGATGTTGTCTTGCGTAGTTTATCTCTTAGTCGCCTTTTACGACACCCGCGGGATGAATAGGGGTGGTGACACTCATTATTCTTAATCCGTCAACACACGGACTAATATTCTATATCAAATGTTATGTTTCTCCAACAATAACAATACATAAATATTCTACATCAAATGTTATGTTTCTCCAACACAAAGGGAGGAGGCGAGGTAATCATGCCTAACGGGCAGCTGTCGAACGGTTGTATATGTGCTAATTGACACGAGAACTTCTATATTGAGATGCAGGATCAGTAGTTTCTTCGTGGTTCGGTGTGTTCACAATAGATGGCGCTGTTCTAAATTTCATAGGTACGCTGTATGTGGAAGACACCGAAGTTTTCTAATAATGTTTACATTAATGGTATGTCAACTCAGAAGGGGTCTGGACAGCGATTATCATATTTGATAGTAGACATTAGCGTTCATTTAAATAAAAACCTTATATCAATATAGTAGAGTGTAGTTTAACTATTGATAATCATTTTTTTTTATATTCCAGATATCTACCCAAGCACCTCCGTATGATAATGAAGAAAATACTCCCAGATATCCGGAATCAAATGATGCGCCAGTGGATGAGACTTTAAGAGGATTTAGAAAGAAAAATAGTCAGAGTCCGTTTTAATTAAAAAAATATACATACACTGTAGAATATGCTGGTCTTTTCTTTCCTTGATTGCGTCAGATGGGTGTTTATTTTTAACCGGCTTCAAAAAAAAGGAGGAGGTTCTCAATTCATCGGAATCTTTTTTTTTTTTATGTATGTTCAGCAATAATTTCGTCGTTTATGAACCGATTTCAAAAATTCTTGCATTGGAATAGGCGTAGCTTACAGGTGGTCCCATCGTCACCATATCAGGATCTGATGATGGGACCCCAAGGAAATCGAGGGAACTCCTCAAATATCATAGGCACAATGTCGCGACAAGTGCGTGTCAGGCCGCGCATAGAATAGGGTTCCGTAGTTATTTACACGTGAATTGAAAATCTTATCCAAAGAACTTATGTTTACTTATTATTTTCAACTGCCTCGGTGGCGCAGTGGTAGCGAATGCGACTGCTGTGCTTGAGGTCTCGGGTTCGATTCCCGTGTCGGACCAAATGTTTATTTCGGATTGGGTATTGGGTATTTTCAATGTATTTGTATCAGTTGTCTAGTACTCAATGTACAAGCCCTGCTTAGTTTGGGACTAGTTGGCGTTGTGTGTAAGATGTATGAAATATTTATTTATTTATTTTGTAACTTTTGTAAAAAGTTTTAAAGTTTAGATAAGGCGAGAATTATAATATTCTTTTAAAGATTATTACGTGGATTATCATCACGAATTTTCTCAGATTTTTCGAGACAACTTTTCAGCTTTCAAAGGAGGGTAGGGACGTCCTGTTCGAACAAAAAAGTGCCCTTTCCAGTTAAATAACTCGAAAAACAGGCAGTAAGTCGAGGACGGACTGACGGACATGACGAATTTATAAGGGTTCTGACTCATGAACTAAGATTCGATTTTCCGTCTCTCTGTCACCAGTCATGAGCCTGTTTCTCATGAACCGTGATAGTAAGACGGTTGAAATTTTCATACATAATCTATTTCTGTTTTCGCTATAACAACAAGTACCTAAAGGGACTTAAATATAGGTATCTAGACTAATATTATGAATCGACTGCCTCGTTGGTCTAGTGGTTAGCGTTTATGACTGCTGATCAAGAGATCTGGGGTTCGATTCCTGGGTCGTACGAAATATCTGTGTGGGGTGTGGGAGTTTTCTATGTATTTCTTTTTTATGTATGTAATTCAAAGTCACACAGCGTGCTATTCTCCATAGCACGCTGGGCTATGCTCGGAGTTTCTCTCAGAGATCGTGTTAGAAACGAGGTAATCCGGCAGAGAACTAAAGTGATCGACATAGCCCACAGGATTAGCAAGCTGAAGTGGCAATGGGCTGGCCATATTAGCCGCAGGACCGACAACCGTTGGGGTAAACGTGTTCTTGAGTGGAGACCGCGTCTCGGCAAACGTAGTGTAGGACGTCCACAGGCCAGGTGGAGTGATGATTTGCGCAAGACGGCTGGCAGGAGCTGGATGCGAGTCGCCGAGGATCGAACTGAGTGGCGTGCGATTGGAGAGGCCTATGTCCAGCAGTGGACTGCGATAGGCTGATGATGATGATGATGATGTATGTATTTACAAAAAAAGTATGTTTATGTAATTATATCAGTTGTCTAGTATCCATAATACAAGCTCTGCTCGTAATCGGGTCTGAAACCTCTTGATCGGCAGTCGCCTACGCTAACCACTAGACCAATAAGACATTTATTATTATATGAAACACTGTCAAACTTTTATAATCCAAGCTGTTCATCAAGAATGTATTGTCTAGTGGTTAGCATATGCGGCTGCTGATCAAAAGGTCTCGGGTTCGATTCCCGGGTCAGACCAAATATTTGTGTGATCCACAAATATGTGTTTCGAACTCTGGTTGTTTTGCTGTGTATAATATGTATGTATTTACAAAAAAAAAGTATGTTTATGTATTTATATCAGTTGTTTAGTACACCCTTAGTACAAGCTCTGCTTAGTTTGGGACTAGATGGTGTTGTGTGTAAGATGTCCGAAATGTTTTTTTCCTTAAATATCCGAAAATATTTGATAATCCGAGCTGTTATCAAGAATGTATTGTAAGAAAAAATCCACAAACACTAGCAAATCCGAGACCTCTTCATCGGCAGTAGCATTTTCTAACCGCTAGACCAACAAGGCGACTCAGGCACCAATAAAATGGTGTTCAAAATAATAAATTTTAAGTTATGAATAGTTATTTACATAGTTATTATTCAATTTAGCTAAACAATAATTTTATTCTTCGTACGCCATTGCAAAGACACAAAAAACAATTGTTGTTTGAAAAACACTTGAGCAAACATCTCTGTACCAATCTTTTGGTTTTATGTTTTTGGGTAAAGGATGTTGTACACTAGAGTTATAGTGTTATGGTGAATGTCTATTATACCTACTAATCCCTACTAATATTATAAATGCGAAAGTAACTCTGTCTGTCTGTCTGTTACGCTTTCACGCCTAAACCACTGAACCGATTTTGTTGAAATTTGGTATGAAGATAGAACTGAACTATGGAAAGGAAACATGGATAGGCTGCTTTTTACCGCGATAACCGACATACACGCGGGCGGGGCCGCGGGCGAAAGCTAGTATATTATAAATGCCAAAGAAACTCTGTCTATCTGTTACGTTTTCACACTTAAGCCGCTGAACCGTTTTTCATAAAATTTGGTATGAAAATAGAACTGAACTTGGTAAAGGACATAGGCTCCTTATTGCAGCGATAACCGGCATTCACGAGGGCGGAGCCGCGGGCGAAAGCTAGTATATTATAAATGCCAAAGTAACTCTGTCTGTTTGTTACGCTTTCACGCCTAAACCACTGAACCGATTTTGATGAATTTTGGTAAGAGATAGGTAGAACTTTGATAAAGGACATGGGCTACTTTTTATCGCAATAATCGATATAACGGCGACCGGAGCCGCTGGTAAAAGCTTGTATAAAGTATTTTATATTTTTGTTGTTTCATTAATTTAGTCCAGCGGTTAAGGCGTGAAAACGTATTAAACAGATGGACAGAATAACTTTCACATTTATAATATTAGTAGGGATTTATGTATATAAAATTTTCATCGGTCTAGTGTACAACGACCCCACAAAATAAAAATCGCGATAACAGTTATAATTATAAAATTGTTTAATGTTTAATCAGTTGTAAATTTGTTAAAACTAAACGATTTATTGAATTTAAATATTAATATTACTAATTAAACAGAATCCCAGTTGGGCAAACAAAGATTTTTGGTGAATTTGCGTCACATTTGAGTATAAATTGGGCAATTTTGCCGTTTGGTAGCATAGCAAGGAGTTTGGCCTAGCTGGTCATATCTCCCGGAGTATCACGCCATTTTATTTGAACCATGATTTCGTTCAAACTGTTTGTGTTTGCTGCTTTGGTAAGTGGTTTTATCTATTTCTATACAAATACATTAATAAAATTGAAGCTTGTAATTTAAATGAATAATTTTTTACTAAATGCAAATGAAAGTATATACTGTGCTTACATCAAATAAAAAAATGGCTAAGTGCGTGTAGCGCCTCGCATAGAATAGGGTTCCGTAGTCACTTATAATGGCAAGTGAACTAAAAATCGTGTCCAATAGATTTTTATTATTTCGTTTCTTTTGTACAAAGTTTTAAAAAGTAACTGCATTTCACAAGTTCTATAACTCCTGAACCAACAATGTTATCTAAACCGTTATAGTTTGTCTTTAAAGTTCATTATATGTACTATCTTCATGATTTTTTTTAAGACTTTTTGAGCAAGCAGTTTAGCTTTTAGAGGAAGGGGACGCGCTAATTTTACAAAAGAATATCTATTACTGTTAAATAACTCGCAAACGGATACCTAAATAAGAAAATTGTCTTAGGAACCTCTAAATGTTTTTAAAAGACCTATCTAACGATACTACACACAATAGGGTAGATGCTATAAAAAAATCATCATCATTTACGTGTAAGAATTACCTCAAGTAAAAATATTTTTGGTGATTTTATTGTAGCACTTTTTCTACGTAATAGAAATACATATTCATGCAAAGTTTTATCTTTCTAGTACCAACCGTTTGGACGGTAATTCGATAACGGACGGACGGACGGACATGACAAATCAATAAGGGTTCCGAGTCACGAACTACGGAACCCTAAAGCAAAGTCTTTTTGTCAATTTTTGATATTTTCGATCATTTTTTGGGGACACAAAAAAACCATGAATATTTCTATTATAATTTTCGGTCGGCTTCTAATTCCACCGGTATTATTATGACCGGTTTTTCCACGGATTCACTGGCATTGCCAACTGACTGAATTAAGGCAGATGATAATCTCTTTTGCAGGTTGCAGTGGCCCTCAGTCATCATTTACATCATGAGGGTCTAGTTCAGACTACAGTTGGAGGTAACCATCATCACGAAGTGCATTCTAAAAGAAGAGGTTTGGTTAAAATAGAAAGTTCTGTTACTGGTGAAAGAGTAAGAGAAGAAGGTGACTCAGACGGTGACTCAGGAGAAGAACAGCATTCTTCTAGAAGGAGAATTGTTACTTCTAGAGATGGTTCTGGAATTGTTAATACTGGAGTTGAAAAAACTTTGACAGTACGAGTCAATGGATTTGGGAATGTAAGTATTATGAACACATAATCTAACTGCACAATTGGCCTAGTGGTTTGAGGGATCGGCACGGCGCTTTCTACTGCGCCAAGTGTTGTGGGTTCAAATCCCATATGGGACAAGCGGGGCGTAAAAATCTCACTAAGCGCCCCCGCCGCCCGCATCTGTCTCAGTCCCTTTTGTCGTCATGCCTAGATTCCCACCGAGTATGTACTTAAAAAAAAAACTCAGTAGATGGTAACCACAGCATGAATACTTCCTAGACTGTGATTGTTATCGGTTTCTCGGTGGCGTATTGGTCGCTTAACTGCTGCGCTTCAGGTTGACTGCACGGTTGGCCTAGTGGCTTAAGCTTTTGCCACGCCGCTTCCTACTACGCCAAGTGTCGTGGGTTTCAAATCCCACGTAGGACAACACTTTGTGTGATTCACAATTTGTTGTTCTGCGTCTGGGTGTTCTTTGTGTCCGTTTCATGTATGTTTGTAAAGTCCCCCGCAACACATGAATGTATATTCCTAATGCGGGAGTTGTCTTTTAAAAACAAAAAAACAAAGGTCTCCGGTTTGATACCCGGGTCGTACTTAAGGTTTTTGTGATCTGCAAATATTTGTTTCGGAGCTTGGATTTTTTCTATGTATTCACAAAAAGAAGTGTGTATGTATCAATATCAGTCGACTAGTACCCAGAATACGGGCTCTGCTTAGTTTGAGACTAGATGGCGCTGTGTCAGATGTCCGAAATCTTTATAAATATAAATATTTCGGACATCTTACACACAACATCATCTAGTCCCAAAGTAAGCAGAGCTTGTGGGTACTAAACAACTGATATAAAAACATAAACATTTTTTTTTGTAAATACATACGTATTATACATAGAAAAACACACAGACTCCGAAACGAATATTTGTGGATCACACAAATATTTGGTCTGACCCGGGCATCGAACCCTTGACCTCTTGATCAGCAGCCGCACACGCTAACCACTAGACCAACAAGGCAGTCTTATATAGATATATCAATTTATATACGTTTATTTATTAAGTTAAGCACAAGCTAATAAGAATTTCTTAATATATTTTTTCAGCTTAAACGAAAAGCTTTGTACTCCATCGGCTTCTTAAGTCAAGGAATTAAAGGTAAACTATTTATATATACTGTATTTGTTTTCTTATTAAAAAATAACTTAACTGTTAAGTTAGTAGTTTATATTTTTAATCCGATAATAAAAAGACGCAAAAGATTATCTAGTCGCCGCGTGTATCGTAAAAAAACTGCACAACCATACCATACTTTTCTCGAAGCAAGGCATTCAAAACGGGGCATTTTTGCCCCTTTTTGAATACCTACTGCCCTAATTATATAATAACTACGTTATTTATATACCTAGAAACTTAAATTTTGACTTAATTAACTTAATCTTGAATATATAAACACATTATATTTCAAATTTCATTTAAGTTTAACCCGTCGTTTGATTAATATTTGCAAGTATGTCTACCCATATTTTTTTACAGAGTACTTATTTCAATCTTGATAATTCTTTTTTTTTATTGGAAAGGTTTTACCTCGATGTTGGTCCCATCTTAATTAAAAAAGAAAAATAACTCTAAAGGTAGCAAACACAGAATGATTGATTTATTACTGATTAAACATACTCGTATGACCACACATAACTTTTTATAGAGTAGTTCTATTTTGATAATTATTTTTTATTGGAAAAGGTACATCCCGAAATCGGTCCCACACAAATAAAACAAAATACCCTGAAAATGGTGAATGACTGATTGTTCACTCACTGATTGAGATATATGACCACACATATATGAATTTTAACTATGTAGTTTTATTTGATATTTTTTTATATAGGGAACGGTAGATCTCGTTGGCCTGGTGGTTAGCGTATGCGACTGCTAATCAAGAGGTCTCGGGTTCAAATCCCGGGTCAGGCCAAAAAGTGTTTTTGGGATTTTCTTAGTAAATTCCTAACAGCTGCCCGGAGTTTGGAAGTTTGGCTGTGATTCACGCCCGTATCTCGGAGAGCACGTAAAGCCGTCGATCTCGGTTGTCATGAACATCTATGGCAATCGTTATTGGGAAGTCAGTGCCCTCAAATATACTGAAAACTAGTTCAATCTTTGAATTTCAGTTCTCCCTTAGGGTTGCGGACGTCCGATGCCAGTCACTCCGTGGAAAAACTGAAATTCAGGTAAAACCGGTTGAACTAGTAGCCGACCCCAAATAAACTTGGGAATAGGGCTAGGAAGATGATGAAGGAAGGGTAGATCTCGAAATTGAAAAAAATCCATTTGGGAAAAATCCATATCCTAAGAATGGATGGGATTTATTAGGTTAGTAAATGTGTTGCCCTTTCGCGCAGATGAATACGAGCACCCATTAATAAAAAAAATGTTTTTTTCGATATTTTATTCCATCATGCATTATTTATTATACATGTTGCATTTTTTTTGTTTTAGAAGATCACCACGCCTCTTCCATATTCAAACAACTATCTACCAGATGTGAGTATTAAATATTAAGAATAATACAAATAAGATATGTCTTTAAATACAACCCTTTTCACCTAAAATACTAGAATGGCCTAGTGATATAAACGATAGCCACACGACTTCTGCTACGCTAACATTTGGCATCCGTGTGGTGACTGATTAAGAACACAGAGTGTCACCACCTCTATTCATCCCGCGAGTGTCGTAATAGGCGACTAAGGGATAAACTACGCAAGACATCATCAATGCAAAGAGAAGGAAAACTTGAAACCAACCCTATACCAACCCGTCTGCCAGCGTGGTATTGTAGGCCAAAACCTTCTTTCTAAGGAGAGGCGTATCTTCAGCAGTGGACTGTTAAAGGCTGTTGATGATGATGATGATGATGATGAACATTTGGGGCTCCAATCCCATATGAGACAACACTTCGGGTGATCTCCAAATTGTTGTTTTAGTGTTCTTCGTGCCCATTTTATCTATGTATGTAAAGTCCCCACGACACTGGATATTCCTAAAGCGGGAGTTGTAAACGTCTATCCGACATACGGCTAACGCTGTGGGTTAGAGCGAGAGAGTGGGAGCCTGCCTACCGCGACCGTATGTGTGAGAAAGGGAAGCCAGACAGACTGGCGCCGTAACGCGTTACGTAACGGAGCAGTTTACTTCAAAAATGTTTGTTTTTGTTCTAATCTATGCGTTTCTAATGTCAAAGTGCGACCCTATTGGTAATAATCAGTAAATATTTTAGAAAGTACTTCTTATCTTACAGTCTTATTGTTCTAAAGGTCTAGGGTTCGATTCCCTTATTGCACCAAATGTTAGTGTGATACGCAAATATTTATTTCGGAGTTTGGGTGTTTTCTATTTATAATATGTATGTAATTACAAAAAAAAAGTATGTTTATGTATTTATAAAAGTTGTCTAGTACCCATAATACCCATAAATAAATAAAAAATTAATAAAAGTTTGGGACTACATGGTGTTGTGTGTAAGATGTCCGAAATATGTTAAACTTTAATTTATTAATTTACAGCTAAAGCTTCAAGTCTTGGAGACATTTTGGATGTTTATCTAACGGGTAAGTTTTTTTTTTTGTATTTTTCATCGATTTGAAAAAAATAAAAATTCAATTCAATTTGGGGAAACCCTGAGCAGTTCCCAGGACTTGCGACCTAGGCGTAGGTTTAAGGAGGCCCCCTTTGAGATGCGCATCAACGCTCACCTTCACTGCTCGAGTTGCCCGCCCTGCCTAGCCAAATTTGGTAGGAACCTGTTAGTGCAGCCTTAGATACTCGTTCTCAAATTAGAACTTACTACAGTTCTCGACACTCCAAGGTCTTTCAGAAGGTTATGGAGAGATTTTGCTGATATACCTTTCGCTCCTACTTCTACCGCGTATTAATTAACGACCTGGCCATTTACTAATATTTTATTAACTTTCACAGGTGCCTATGGAGCTGGTGAAATAATTGATACTTGGGTACCTGGATGTGAGTAGAACCTAACTACAACTTTATTGATAATAGAATTTTAACTTTGAAACAATGCATTTAACATCTATTTTCCTTTGCAGTGGGCAAGCTCTTCACTTCTGGTGAGTATTTAATTATTACTATCTATATATAATTAAAAAAAAAATTGAGTGTCTGTATATTTTTGTCTGTCTGTCTGTCTGTTTGTTTCGGGTAATCCCTGGAACAGCTGAACCGGTTTTGATAGAATTCTCAGTGGCAGATGACTGATGGGGATCCCGCGGATATCAGCTAGTACTAAATACAAATTTATTATTGACTAGCTGATACCCGCGGTGTTGCCCGCAGTGATTGTTATAAATCGCGAGTAATGTCCGCGAAGCGAAGATGGTCTAAACTAAATTAGTCCAAGTTACTCCTTGTCTCATCAACTTTCTGCAAGTGAACGTCCCGTCAAAATCGACCAGCCATTCCAGAGATTCAGTCAAAATTAAAAAAAAATCCTTTTTGATGTGAGTTTAGTTAAAAAAAGCGGCCAAGTGCGAGTCGGACTCGCCCATGAAGGGTTCCGTATCAGCAAGTAACATCATATAAAAGTTACTACTTACTAGATCTCGTTCAAGCTCATTTTCGTTGGTAGTTTGCATGGTAATGAACAAAATATATATTTTTTTGTTTTATCACTCTCTTATTTTAGAAGTTACAGTGGGGGGGAAACACATTTTTCCACTTTGGAAGTGTCTCTCGCACAAACTATTCAGTTTAGAAAAAAATAATGTTAGAAATCTCAACATCATTTTTGAACACCTATCCATAGATACCACACACGTATGGGTTTGATGAAAAAAAACTTTTTGAGTTTCAGTTCCAAGTATGGGGACCCCCAAAATGTGTAATGACCCAATTTTCTATTTTTATGTAAAAATCTTAATGCGGTTCACAGATTACATCTACTTACCAAGTTTCAAAAGTATGGTTCTTGTGGTTTCGGAAAAAAGTGGCTTTGACATACGGACGGACAAACAGACAGACATGACGAATCTATAAGGGTTCCGTTTTTTGCCATTTGGCTACGGAACCCTAAAAATTTATCATTTCATATTACAAACAGACACTCCAATTTTGACAGAGAAAATGACAAAATAGTCAATCAGCTCTTGATTTCATTCCCAGTTCTAATAATTTTCTTTTCCATTCCAGTTGCTCTTGCGTCAGCTAAGATTAACTTCTGCTTGGGTGGCAACTCAGTCCATTCTAACCGTCCTGGTAAGTGTTGACTTATTTTAAGTTCAAAATCTTCCTAAATTCTTCTATTATTCCCTAAGATGGTTGTCTTGAACACCTATGGCAATCGTTATTGCGAAGTCAGTACCCTCAAATATACTGACATCTGGTTCATCCTTCGAATTTCAGTTCTCCTTTAGGGTTGCGGAGGTCTGACACCAGTTGCTCCGTGTAGAAACTGATATTCAGGTAAAATCGGTTGAACTAGTAGCTGATCCCAAATAATATTGGAAGTAAAGGCATAAAAGAAAAAAAATGTTTAAGGGTCGGCTACTAGTTCATCCGGCTATACCTGTTTATTAGGTCATTGGTCCATCGTTAAGCAGGCTGCCTATTGTATAGGCAGTAGAGCCACGTTGATTCCAGCAAGAATGGGCCGGCTCGACCGGGGTAGAACTACCCACACACAGAAGAGCATTAAAATAATGACAGCATTCTTGCTATCGTATTTCGTTCCTTGATGAGTGTGAGACCGGAGGTCCAATCATTCTGCATTATTCTCCTGGTCTCCTGAGGGTATGACAATGGTATGGATCACCATGCTGAATTGCCCTTACAATGAGGATGGTGATACTACTCTTGGATTCTACTCATGCTTTCCATCAGGCAGAGTAGAAACACTTTTGTAGGCTTAATTGCAAAAAAATCATTTTAACTTATGTTTTACAGGAACCATCTGTAGCAACAAATATGGCAGCCATTGGGGGTTCAAGGTTGAACGAGAGACCTTCAATTCAGCCAAGGATTACATCACCGCGTATGGTCTTGATGATGGACTAACCAAATTCAAGAAGTTGCTGAGTACACATGCTAAAGTTGAACTTTCAGGTCTAACTGGTAAGTATATTAATATTTCCTTTTTAGGATTCCGTAGTTCACGACTTGGAACCTTTATGTTTTTGTGATCCGCAAATATTTGTTTCGGAGTCTGGGTATTTTCTATGTATAATAAGTATGTCTTTACAAAAAAAAGTATGTTTATTTATATCAGTTTTCTAGTACCCATAACTAAGCTACCCCTAAAATTAGTGTGTTGTTTACATTTGTTTTTCAATTTACAGGTTCCCACAAGATAGTCGCACAAGCTATTTTAGACTTATTCCAAAATGGAAGATTTAGCCGTAAGTATCTTACTATTTTAAATACATTTTTAGAAGTTTCATTTATTTTAAAAATCTCGTATCACAATGTTAGTAACCATCACAATCATCATCAAAAGCTTATAACAGTCCACTACTGGACATAGGCCTCTCCTTAGAAAGGAGGTTTTGGCCTACTATACCACGCTGGCCAAGAGGGTTAGTATAGGGTTGGTTTCAACTTTCCAGTTAGTCGCCGTTTACGATACCCGCGGGATGAATAGGGTTGGTGACACTCTTTATTCTTAATCCGTTACCACACGGAGAGTTAGTAACCTCCGAAACTTTACCGATTTGTGTGAAACGCTGTGAGCATATCGGGTAGGTCTGAGATTCGGTCAACATCTATTTTTAATACCCCTACTTCAGCGGCATGAGCTACTTATAATTTTTTTCGCGTAAACGCGTCACACCGAATAGAAGCTCTAAAAAAGCATAATTTTCTCCCGTTTTCGTTACATGGTCTGTTGCTATTCAGCTTCTGTTGGTTTTAGTGTTAGCCTATATCCATCCTCGATAAATTTACTATGGAGCGTAACAGATAGACTGAGTCACTTTCATAGTTAATATTAGTAAACATTAGCCTAAAATGAACGTATTTTGTTTCAGACAACTATTCTTGGTCAAAGAAGGATGTGTCGTTTGTATTCTCAAGAGGTAAGTATCTTGAAGCACTAAGCCTGTAATAGTATACTGCTATATTTATACCTTTTATTGTTGAAGGAGTGGAGAAATCCCCTCGGATCTCCGGCTCCTCTAGGAAACAGGAGCTTAGTTGTAAAAAAAAAATTTGGGAGTTATAGAGACTGCCGATAGAAGTGACAACTTAGAACTTTTACTATTAAAATTTCACTAAATCCATTCAATTTCACTAATAAAATATAGTAATATACAGTACTATACGTCAGCTATATAGCTACAGATATACGGCTATAAGAATGTCGGTGTCGCGAATGCACGAGATTTCATCCACTGAAAAAGTGTCTAAGGCGCGTGCATGGGTCGTGAACATGTTGGCGATTTTCCCCTACCAAAAAGTGGCCAACGTGGATAAAAAAGTTTTCACTTCAAAAATATATTGTTACGGATTGTACGGGCATGCTCAACATGAAAGATACTATGGCTCTGCAATAATCTATAATAGTAGTAAATATTCTACTGTGTGAGCAAAGTTACCAGACCCAAGAATTAGAATTTAGATGAAAGAACTGGAATTTAGTAACTTTGTAGTTTCGAGTGACTCTGGACGGCAACAGCTAGTATGATTTCTGAATAACCCAATAAAAAACCCTTTCCGAAAAGATAAGAACGATAAAACTAGAAAGGCGAACTCTGACATTATTTTGTTATTTACAGTTATCACAGTTTTGGCGACTCTGGGAAGCAGTTACCATAGAAATGGTAAGTTTTTATTCCATATTTGGAAAGAAAAGAAAAGCAAAAAAGTAGTCTAGTATCGATAATACAAGCTCTGCTTAGTTTGGGACTAGATGGTGTTGTGTGTAAGATGTAGGAAATATTTATTTATTTATTATTTTCCAGTGGGACCTATCATCGTTGATGACCTTTGTGACTATAGCGACGAGATCGGCAACGATAATAATGGACTAAGTAAGTAGTTCATTTTCTTGTTGAATGGTCTATTGGGTACTTTTCAGTCAGAAATCGTGGGTTCATCTGTCTGTTTAATACAGGTTATTTCTAGAAGGACTCGATCTATTTGACAGAACTGGCAAATAGCTGATGTATTAATAACTTAGTTTTACTTTAGACTTGCTTCGCCCGCGAAGCTCCCGCGGTTGTGCTTGAAAAGATGTATCAATAACTGCTTTGACTGTACTGTTGGCTTAGTGATTTACGCGATTGCCATGCCGCTTTCCATTGCACCAAGTAGCGTGGATTCAAATTCCACGTGGGACAACACTTTTGTGTGATTCACACATTTGTGTTCTGCGTCTGAATGATTTTTTTTGGCCGTTTTATGTATGTTTGTAAAGTCCCCCGCGGCACAAAATTCATTTTCCTAAAGCGAGAATTGTCTTAAAATAAAAGCGATTAACACCGCGAGTCACGGTTAGTCTATATGTCAGTGTATATTTAGAAATATAATACATTTTGTTCTTGATGGCAATAAGTGATTTTATGGTATGTTCATGACTTAAGTAGGAATAAAGAAATATGGCGGTTTAGATGACACTCTTTCGGCGATAAAGACGAGTACATTGATCAATTAATTTTTTTTTCAGAGTTATCGAGCTTGAAAGAAGAAATAATTAAAGCTATTTCAAGTGCCAATCCTGATAGGTGGAGAAATGTGATCAATACATGCTCTGATGAAGATTACAGAAGGATAATTCGGAAGCAAGATGATGATGTTGAAGAGTCAAATTCTGATTATAGGAAACCACATCCGATTAAAAGGAGACCAAACACACCCAAAGACGATGATAAAACAGATGATGATGACACAGGTGATATTGTTAACAAGAAAAAAGATAAAAAGTGGAAGCACGACCACAACAAAAATATTGATATTGATGATGAAAACATTGATACAAAGAAAAGAGTTAATGATGACGATGATGAAAATGACAATAACGATGATAAAGGCAATAAGAAGAGGAACGACAATGATAATAATAAGAAGAACAAACCCATTAACAAAGATGACGATGACGACGACAATGATATTAAGAATGGTCCTCAATCTGGTTCTCCTAAAAAGACTCCAACAAAAGATACGGTTATACAAAAGATTCCTATTGTGAAAAAGGTAAGTGATAGCTAGCAGCAATAGAGTTTATAAGCAAACTTTAGTAGTACACTGTTCAACATAAGCATTTCCTTAGAAACAAGATTATTACTTACTATACCATGCAAACCAAACGGATTAATATGGTTTGTTTAAAGTTTTCCTTCTCTTTGCAATGCTGTTGCCCTGCTCTATAACATCTTCAAACCTGTTTGAGCTTGACTTTATGGCTTCTGGGGAAAGGTAAATGGTAAATAAAGGAATGGGATACCCCAAGGCACGTTTGAGATATTTGGGGATGAATGGGCCAGATCAACCATAGAGACTTTTGTTGTTATTTTTGGAAAGAAGTAGAGCCCATGGCTCAATCGTCAATTTTTCCAGAAATTTCGGTGACCTAAAGGAATACAAAGATATATTCTTCAACAATTAAACATAGCTATTAATTTGTTCTTTCAGCTGAAACAAAGGCCCTTACTTTCATTGGGAATCTTCTGGAGAGGAATCAAAGGTGAGCATCAAATTTTGTCAATGTATTATGTAACCATAAAATCCAACTTATTTTATTCTGAATGTAAAAGTACTCCAAGCACATAAGCGTACTTGTGTTCTTTGGGCGATGGTACCCACTTTACATGAGCTCCTTGCCAAGCGGACATTCTATAAACGTAATTGTTCTTAGAAATCTAATAAATGTATGGAAATTATGGTCATCTCAGCGCTAAGTCTTTGGTGAAAAATACAAGAGGCTAGAGGTGTTAGCTATTGTAGGAAGAGAATCAACGCGGAGCATTTGGCTAAGGGGGGCTCACTAGCCCCCTTAACCAATCTCTTATCGTACCAACATGACCTGCAACTTAATTGCTATGCTGAAGTCTTGAAAACCCGGATCATACAAAATACTTGTAAAATCATCAAATATTTGTTTCATAGTTTGTATTTTCTGACTACAATATGTATTTATAAAAAAAAATTGTGTTCTATCAATCAATCTATCTCTCATAGTAAAAATTCTGCTTAGTTTGAAACTAAATTTTTCATATCGTTTTTTTTTCCGCAGGAGACCACAGCGCTTCACCGATCTTTAGAATTCTGTCAAAGAAACGTAAGTATGCTTTGTGTGGCCGTCATCAATAGCGTCTAGCCGTGCTGTGGGGCAATATAGGCCTCTACTTGGCAAAAGAGTGTTTGACCCATAGCTACTGTTACTATTAAGTGCATGATGAAGAATGTAGGAATTTGCCAGAAGCTGATACCGTTACCTACTCAAAGCAAAACTAACCTTCGTAGAATGTAATACAATACATTTCCCAAGTTCTGTGTGATGTGTTTAATGAGTTGATTTAATATAGAACTCTTCTGGAAATCGCTTCAATCTCAAGTATACTTCTAATGTAAAGTAAATTATAAGTGGTAACTTTTTTGCAGCAACACCTACCAAAGTTGGAGATGTTCTAGACGTGTATCTAACGGGTGAGCATATTTTAATTATTTTTTGTATTTTCGCTAAATCTTAAAAAACTAAAATGCAAGAGAATCTATTAATACTATAGTATAATAATAATATATCATCTAAAAGGGTCAAAATTTTAGATACGTATAATATTGATGTACCATGTTTTTTTTTAAACTTAAACCTACCAAAATGACTCTACTCTGCCTGATGGAAAGCATGAGCAGCAACTAAGAGTAAAGCCGATCATCCTCGTTGTGAGTGCATACCATGGCGGGCAGGTCAGAGGGCCAAGAGAATGACGCAGAATCATTGAGCCTCCGATCTCAAACTCACGAACGAAAGAGGTCTTCTGTGTGAGGGGAGTACTGCTCCGGTTGAGCTAGCCCATTCGTGCTGAAACCAGTATGACTCTACTACCAGAAAAACATAAGGATAATCATAAATTTTTCATTCATAAATCCACTGTTAATAAATCAGGGAAGGATATTCCTGCGTCATACGTCGTGGACCCCTACGACGGACCAAGCAAGAAGAAATAAGTTCGCTATAAAGGACAATCTCACATTAGAGGAAAACGATTTTGTTTTTTCAATCGTTAATTGAGTTTTTATTGTCTCAGGTGCATTTGGAGCGGGAACCATCATTGATTCTTGGGCACCTGGATGTAAGTTAAAATTTACTTCAACTTAAATGGAATTATTTAATATAAACTTAAAGATGATGTTAATAGAAACTATTTTCAATTACAGTGGGCAAACTCTTCTCTTTGCGTGAGTATCTATGACATTTATTATTATCTTATGATTAGATTTATATCATTAAATAAATGAAAACTGGTTTAGGTGGAAAATAAAATCATTGGGTCCCTGTTTTTCCATCCAGTTTGTTTGTCTGATCAAATGAGAGAATTTCGGACCTACTGAATTATTTTTTATCACATAATTTTCAATAAAACCATTTAAATTTAATAAAAATATTTGTAAGAAAATAGGTAAAATAAGACACGAGGGATTCCTACAACAGCAACTTTATTTATACTGGAGCTGGACCGAAACCATTGCGCGATCTAAACCGATCCTAACGCCATCTATCGAAGCACATAGTTATAAAATAGGACGTGTTACAACTATTTAATGAACTAATCAATCAAACGCCTTTCTATTTCTTTTAAATTTTAAGTAATAATTTTTTACTATGTACAGTTGCCGTTGTATCAACCAAGATCAACTACTGTTCAAACAACGGTCTCTTCAGAGTACCTTCACATCACCTTGGTAAGTATAAACTTATTAAAGTGCTTAAATGAATTGAGATAATCCATACAACGACGCGCTCATAGCCAAGTGGCTTTAGGTGATTGGAAACAATCACCAAGGGTAAGCAATGTCGGCGCGGTCGGACATAGATGGGTGACCGTTTTTGGCATTATATGTAATGAGCGTTTCCGTGATTCGGAGGTCATATTAAGCAGTCGGTCCTGGTTGTTATCATGAGAAAGTAGTCGTGAAACTTAGTTGGAGGCTTTTGGGCGGCTTAAAAACATCCAACAGCAAGATTACGTAAGCGTGGGGACGTATAGCCTTAACCCTCTCTTGAGAGGAGACCCTAGTCCAGCAGTGGGACGTTATAGGTTGTTGATGAAACCATACAACAACATAATTTCGGCTTAGAAGACAATTCAATTTAAGGATGTATCATTTAGATTACAAAGTTCTTGTTGAAGAACCCTATATAATAAAGGCTGAAAAGTTTGTTTGTTTCATTGAAGGCGTCAATCTCAGGAACTACTGGTCCAATTAGAAAATTTATTTCAATGTTAGATAGCCCATTTATATAGAAATGCTATAAGCTCGATATCATCCCGCTAAAATCAATAGGAGCGAAGTACTAATAAATATTGTTTTTTTTCCTCTTGAGAACTTACGCAGCGTGCGCTGTGTAAACGGTTAAAGTTTCACATAAATCATCCTCCTCCTAGCCTTTTTCAAAAGATCATTTGGGGTCGGCTACTAGTTCAACCGGTTTTACCTGAATTTCAGTTTTTCCACGGAGCGACTGGCATCGGACCTCCGCAACCCCAAGGGGAAAAATGAAATTCGAAGATTGAACTAGTTGTCAGTATATTTGAGGGCACTGACTTCCCAATAACGATTGCCATAGATGTTCATGACAACCGGGACCGACGGTTTTACGTGCTCTCCGAGGCTCTGGCGTGAAAGTTTCACATAAATCATTATGACAAAATTATTCTCCTTTATAAAAATGATTCCTTTGGGAGTAGATGACGTTGTGTGTAATTAGACCGAAATTGTTTCAATATTTTATTTACTTGTTACAGGTTCCATTTGTACTGACAATTATGGAAGCAAATGGGGATTGAAACCAATCCGACAAATCTCACCTTCTAGTAAACCAAGAGATTACATAACTGCATATGGTCTTGATGATAGCTTGGCCAAATTCAGAACATTGCTGAAGATCCACGTAAAGACCGACATCTCAAATCTATCAGGTATGTATTAGTAAATGTGAACATCCTTTAATAGACCACTTTCTTACTTTACTATGCTGGCCAGACACATTGATATACAGTTTGTGTCTGGCTTTCCATCCTTTGCAGTGATGTTGTCCTGGTAGTTTGCTCCGTTAGTCGACTCTTACGACACCCACGAGATGAATAGGGGTGGAGACACTAGTACCACCACTGCGATGGCCAAACTGCGGACACGGCGCTCCACACGCTGGCAGAGTGTCCGGCGTGGGGAGAGCCGAGGCGTGATCTCATGGCCGCCATCGCAGTGGGTATGCATCTTGCTCGGCAGCATGGTTGCGGCCATGATACAGAGCTAGAGAGCGTGGAACTCCACTGTCTCTTTCTGCGAGCAAGTTATGCTTGCAAAGGAGTTGGCGGAGCGGGACCAGGAGAGGTTCAGAACTCTTCCGGTCCGCCAGACCCGGGAACGGGCCAGGTACCGCAACAGACTCAGGTGCCGGAGATCGGAAAACGATCTCCGTCCTCCATAAGCGCATGCCTGGGGCATGCCTCTCTGCGTTGCTGTTGTCCTGGTGGTTGGTTCCATTAGTCAGCTTTTACGACACCCACGGGATGAATACGGGGGGTGGTTACACTCTGTATTTTCAACCCCTTGATATACAGATAATTACTACTTACTAGTGGTCACCAAGTGATTGAAATTCGACCATAATTACTTTGAATAATAATTTTGCCACTTTATTATGGTTCTGCATGGATGCGAGAAGCCCAAAATCGATCACAGTGGTGTGCAATGGGAGAGGCCTATGTCCAGCAGTGGACTGCGATAGGCTGATGATGATGATGATGATGATGATTAAGGTTCTATTGTGGTTCTATCTTTTACTATCGTGGATTTCGCCAAGACCACGCTACAAAGTTAATTTGACAAAAGAGTATCTATACGTGTGTGTGTTAAATAAATGGTAGTGTTTGTAATGGTATAATGGTTTTATGCATTAAAAAACATTATCGATTCTGCACTCATTCTCTATATAAACTATAAGTGTGCGAAATTTCATACTCCTCCACGTTATTTTCGTAAAAATAGGTTCAAAGATTTGCTCCATGTATTATTATATAGAAGATGTCCGTATATAAGAATTTAAATGCTTTAGACAAGACACAAGTAATATTAAAACAAATTGACATTAGTAATCTGTTTATTATTATTATATTTTGTTTCTAATTAATTATTTAATTTACAGGTTCACAGAAGATAGTTGCACAAGCGATATATGACATACTACAAAATGGAAGATTTAACGGTAATTAAATACATACGTCCATACTAATATTATAAAATTCTGTCTGTCTGTCTTAACAGCATAACGGTTTCAATCAAATTATGCATAGAGAAATATTAATTCCGGTAGGTTTTCAGCTGCTTGACCGAGGCAGTACTACCCTCACACAGAAGACCAACCTAATAATGACAGCACTCTTGCTGTCGTATTTCGTTGGTGTCGAGTGTGAGACCGGAGCCATGGAGACCAGGCCGCCATGGTATGGTTCATCATGCTGCATTGCTTACCCTCACAATGAGGATGTTGACATCTACTCCTGGATTCTACTCATGCTTTCCATCAGGCAGAGTTGAGCCACTTTTGTAAGCTTAAAAGGTTACTTTTTACCGCGATAACTGGACGAAGACGCGGTCAAGAGCTAACGAACCTATTAACAATCTGTTTTGTTTTAATATTGAAAGTAAATGTTATTAATTAAAATGTTTTGGTTTCAGTTGACTACTCTTGGACCAAAAAGGATATCTCGTTCGTTTACTCCAAAGGTAATACTTTATTAATAATACTTTAAATAAAAAAAAATACGTCCCCGCTTTACGTGTAGGGGACTGATGCGATCCTGGTGTTCCTCCCAACTGCCGAGTTCAGGATAGAGGCATAACTTGTAAAATGCGCTTACTTGGAAAACGTCATAGAAAATTAAAGCATTATTATGTGAACATAACAATTATCTATTGGATACGATTTTAAATCCACGTACTATTATGGGTCACTGAGAAACCCTTTCCTGAGCGTGTCCTGACACGCACTTGGCTGATTTTCATATTATATCGCAAATATATGATAGAAGAAGCAACTTAGGCCAAACATTTTTGATTATCTAGGCCTATCGCGTAGGTTATCGCGGTTTTTTGAAATACAACAATTGCGGATAAAACCACGGGGTTCTTAAAATCTGTCCTTGAACAAACAGACAGACAGACTGAAAAAATTGCTTATTTGGTATTAGTATATACTTTCATACGCATTTAGTAACTAACTGTCCTTTTAATATTACATACAGACACTCCAATTGTATTTATTTGGATAGATTTTACTATGTACATTATTATGAATTCAATGAAACTTTTAATTCCAGTGATTACCATATTGGCTACTTTGGGCAGCAGTTATCATAAGAATGGTAAGTTTTTACAATCTTCTCTATTACTCTACTCCACTCTCTAAAAGACCAGACTCTTTACTTTCATGCCATAGTCGCTTTTTGCCTGTAAGAGATTGAGAGATTTATGCTGAGTCAGTAAAATTTTTTGGTCTTGGCCTCGTTGGACTGTGAGTCAAGAGGTCTCGGGTTCGATTCCCGGGTCTGATTAAATGTTTGTGTGATCCGCAAATATTTGCTAGTTTGGGGTTTTTTATGTATAAAATGTATGTATATAAAAAAAAAACTACATTTATACATTTATGTTTTCATACCAGTTGTCTAGTACTATAATATAAGCTCTACTTAGTTTGTTACTAGATGACGTTGTATGTTAGATGTCCTAAGTATTTTTATTAAAGGAATAACGCCCTCTATCGAGATTGAAATAAAGATAATAATATTTTCTAATCAACAGTTAGTCCACATTCGGTATAATCAATCAATCAATCAATATTTATTCGCAAATATGAGTCTAACAATAAGATATTGTATAATAGTGGATCAGCCAAATTTTACCTCTAGGCATGCAAATATTACGTATGACTTCTCAGTTCATAGCTCATTATAGTCACCGTAATAACTAAATAGCGGAATAGTCACCGCAATAAAACTCGCAATAATATTTGTTGCTCTCATTGACTTTAGAATATGGTTTATGCTATTGAATTGTTTAATTTTGCAGTTGGGCCTACCATTGTCGACAATCTCTGTGACTACAGCAGAGGCATCGGAAACGACAAGAATGGCTTGGGTTAGTATCAATAACGCTTTGTGGAAATTATTTCTTGCTATACTCAAGTGATATTTAGAAATAACATTGTTTTCATCATCCAGATGACGGTATTCCTTATTTTTTTTATTTTCGTAACGGATCTGCTCTAAAAAGTTATCATATTCTTGTTAATAATTTCATTTTTGTAAATGTGACAATCTTGTTTCACAGACTTAACTTCTCTGAAAAATGTAATCAAGAATGCTATCGTCAATGCCAACTCTCACAGGTGGGGAGAAACTATAAACAAATGTTCGGATGATCAATACGAAGAAATTGTTAAGAAGCTAAATGATGATGATGACGATGATGATGATGATGATGATGACGATGATGACACTAAAGTTACTCCTCGAGGCCATGATGGTGATAAAGACAAGAGAGATGACGACTCAGATTCAGGAAAAGATAAGAATAATAAGGACGAGAATAATAAAAATGATGTGAACAACAACAACAACTCACCTAGAGATGACGACGATGATGATGTTGATGTTGATGAATCTAATTCAGGAAAAAAGAAGACTTCTAAAGACGATCACGATAGAAAGGAGGATGAGAAAAAAGATGACAAGGAAGATATAAAAAATAATAGGGACGGTAATAAACAGAAGCCAGTTGATAAGAAAGGTCCTAAGAAAGACTCACGTAGAGATGACGACGATGATGATGTTGATGTTGATGACTCTAATTCAGGAAAAAAGAAGACTCCTAAAGACGATCACGATAGAAAGAAGGATGAGAAAAAAGATGACAAAGAAGATGTAAAAAATAATAGGGACGGTAATAAACAGAAGCCAGTTGATAAGAAAGGCCCTAAGAAAGACTCACGTAGAGATGACGACGATGATGATGTTGATGTCTCTAATTCAGGAAAAAAGAAGACTCCTAAAGACGATGACGATAGAAAGAAGGATGAGAAAAAAGACGATTATAAAGATGTAAAAAATAATAAAGACAACAATAAGCAAAACAAACATGATAAGCAAGATACTAAGAAAGACTCCCCTAAAAATAATAATAACGACAAAGTAGATAATAACTCTACTCCAGGAAATAAGAAAAATAGTCCCAAAGACAATGACAAAACGAAAGATGTAAAGAAGGATAAAAATGATAATAATAAACAAGAAAAGGATGACAAAGACGACACTAAGAAAAACTCACCCGTTGACAAAGACACCAACGACAAGAAGCCTGGAAACAAGAAAGAGACCGACAATAAAGTAAGTATAATGTAAAGAAATATGTTTAATTTTGAAAAAAAAAACACAGTATTTTCATATTAATTGGTAAAGACAAAGCAAAGTGGGAGTTTTCTTCTTCATAACCTTTACTCCTAAGATCATTTGGGGTCGGCTACTTGTTCAACCGGTTTTACTTGCATATCAGTTTTTACATGGAGCAATTAGCATCGGACCTCCGCAACTCTGAAAGAGAACTGATTTTCTGTGGTATGACCAGCAGTCAGTATGTTTGTGCGTGTGTGGTATTGACTTCTCAATAACGTTTAGCATAGGTGTACATGACAACCGGGATCGACGTCTTAACGTGCTCTCAGAGCAAGTGAGACTACTAGAAAGTAAAATTGCCATTTCAAGTCAATTTGCATTTCATTTTTCTCTTTCAGGGCAAACGGGAACCATTGTATTCGTTGATTATCTTCTCGAGAGGAATTAAAAGTGAGTGCAATATTTGCTTCTTTTTTCAGATTTTTGTTTTTTATTTTCAATTAAGCCTACCAAAGTGACACATATAGAAACACGAGTAGAATCCATGAGTAGGGGTCACCATCCTCATTGTGAGGGTAGCTAATGCAGCGTGGTGACCCATACCATGGCGGACTGGTCAGATGTTTCTGCATCATTCTCTCGACCTCCGGAGGCCGGAACAATAATGCAGAATGATTGAACCTTGGACTTACCAACGAAATACGACAGCAAGAATGCTGTCATTATTAGGATGGTCTTCTGTGTGAGGGTAGTACTGCCCCGGTCGAGCCGGCCCATTCGTGCTGAAATCAGCGTGGCTCTACTACCTATTTTAAGGATGACTTTTACCATCTGGTGATTAATTTTATTAGACTTTTGTGATCTCATTTAGCCTAAGCATCAATGATAACTATTGCGTAGATCATAATGCAAAACATGATCTTAATTTTTTTTGCTTTTGTTTTGCAGAAGACCACGGCGCCTTTACCATATTCAAAAGTTTATCAAAGAAATGTAAGTATGAAGCAATTGTGTTGCATCCAGTTTTTACCTTTTTAATGTAAAATGAATCTACATATGATGTGATACAGCATATTACGAATCAGCAAGGAAATATGACGGTAACTACTTACCATGAGATTAAGACTTGAAAATTTCATCATCAACAACCCATAACGACCCACTGCTAGGATCGGGTCACCTCTTAGGAGAGGGTTAATGCTATGCGTCTCCACACTGGCTGAGTAGGAATTGGGGACTGGCAAGATTATTTGTAGCTAAGTAATTTTGCCGTTGTGTCTTTTAAAGGAAAGGAAAGGCCTCCAACTAAGCTTCACGACTGTTATCTTAGGATAACCATCGAGACAAACTGTTAACTTGACCTACCAATCACGGAAACGCTTATAACATGATGCCATAAACGGTCACCTACCTAAGTTCTCAGTCGGTGATTGTTTCTGGCAACTCAGCTACGAGTGTTGGCATTTATCTTTATTCAAGAATATTTATTTTGGATTGTTTTTAATTTAAATTTCTTTATTCCAGCGAAACCCACCAACCTTAGTGATGTTCTAGACGTATATCTAACCGGTAAGAATAATATACTACTTATATTTTTTTTTTATAATAACGCTTGCCAGTGATGGAAAACATGAGTAGAATAGAAAATAGATTACACCACTCTCATTTGAATGCAGCACTCTGACCCACACTATGGCGACCCATCGAGATGTTTTTGCATCATCGGGCCTCCATTACGCACCAGAATAAAGCGGTTCGGATCTTCCTTCTTGTGTCGAGCAGATAAAAACTAGAACTCACTGCCAGTTCCTGTGTTTCCTTCTCACTATGATCCCGGGTCCTTTAAGTGGGGTGTGAAAAAGTATCTCATTAGGCCGCCATAATATGGGTCTCTATACTGCCTGCATTCTCTCCGCATAGCGACCCACACTTTTGAATTCTACTTATGCTTTCCATCAAGCATAGCGGAGTCACTTTAGCAGGTGTTATATCTTAGAGTGTTTGTAAGTGAGTGTGTGTAAGTATTATAATATTATGTAATTTAATATCAACTGTGTCGTAAATCTTTCGAAATTCTATACTAAGTATTATTTTTAAAATTTTCAGGTGCATTTGGAGCAGGAACCATAATCGATTCTTGGGCACCAGGATGTGAGTTCAAATTTATTTCAAGTCTCTCATTATATTTGAATTTAAACCTTACAATAATGTTAATAAAATCTATTTTCTTTTGCAGTGGGCAAACTGTTCTCTTCGCGTGAGTATTTTTTCATGTTTTTTAGTTAAAGATTAAATATACAAATGGGGACTATCAAAATAACATTTTTATTAGGGTTCCGTCCCCAAAGTGTAAAAGCGGGACCCTATTATTAAGACTTCGCTGTCTGTCCGTCCGTCTGTCTGTCACCAGGCTGTATTTTAAGAACCGTAATAGTTAGACCGTTAAAAATTTCACAAATTATGTATTTCTATTGCCGCTATAACAAGAAATACTAAAAATAAATTAAATATTTAAAAGGGGCTCCCAATTCAACAAACGCGATTTATTTTGCCCTTTTTGGCTCGATATCAATAAAAATCAGGTAGGCACCAGAAATATTCACAAATTCTAAGTTTTATTTTTACTTTAATAATAAAAAGGGTTACAATATAAAATTTGTGTGCCTGTTGTTTACCCAGTCAATGATACGGAACCCTTCGTGTGCGAGTCCAACTCGCACTTAGCCGGTTTGTGCCTTTGACTGTCTATTATATTACTAACTTTTAATTTTATCTGATTTCAGTTGCTATTGTGTCAGCTAAGATCAACTATTGTACAAACAATGCTCCTTTCAAAATACCTTCCAGCCGTCTTGGTGAGTACAAATTTATAATGGTTGTACATTTTTAAAAAGTGTAGATGAAGACGAAGATGGTACACGCCCATCCAAAAAAAAACCTGTTCACTCTACTCTTAAAGGCTCCAGAGTTCAACTCATCAGGAAAAATAGACCCAGGCAGGTCGTTCCAAGCTTTGGCGACTCTCACCAAAAACGAGCTCTCAAACCGTTTAGTTCGTCTTTTGGGTATGCCAACAACGTATGGATGAAACTTTTGCCTGCGCCTAGTAGTCCGATAAAGGAATAGAAGGAATTTAGAGGGAAATTCATTCTACGAGTCTATACGTCAATACACTGCCGCCTCGGTAGCCCAGTGTTAGTGTTTGTGCTTGAGGTCTTGGGTTCGATGCCCGGAATTTCTTACATGTTGCAAAATTAGTAGTGTTAGTAGTGAGTTTGAAATTTTCAAGTTTAGTTAACTGCCTTTTTGGTCTAGTAGTTAGCGTATGCGGGTGCTGAACAAGAGGTCTCGGGTTCGGTTCCCAGGTCGGACCAAACGTTTGTGTGATCCGCAAATATTTGTTTCGGAGTTTTGGTATTTTCTATGTTTATGTATTTTTATCAGTTGTGCCCATAATACAAGCTCTACTTAGTTTGGGACTAGATGGCGTTGTGTGTAAGATGTCATAAATATTTATTTCTTAAATCTATTTTACAGGATCCATTTGTACTGATAAGTATGGCAGCAACTGGGGATTCAAACCTGTACGAGAGCTTCCAGCTTATAATAAACCCAGAGATTATATCATTGCTTACGGCCTTGACGATGGTTTAGCTCAATTCAGGACATTGCTGAAGACCCATGTGAAGACCGATCTCTCAAGTCTATCAGGTATGTAGAATTTCATTCGAATCAATCACCAACCCATAATGTCCTACTCCTGGGTTCCGGTCTTCCCTCAGGAGACGGTTAATGCCATACCTCCCCACGTTGCCAAAGTGCGTGTTGGAGACTAGCATGACATCTTACCGTTGGATGTTTTTTTTCCTCCCGACTTTACGACTGCTATCTTATTATGACATCCGGAACCGACTGGTTAACGTGCCCTCCGAGTCACGAAAACGTTCATAACACATGCCACAAACGGTCATCTATTTGGATTTGACCTGACGTTGCTTACCCTCGGTGATTGTTTCCAATCACCTAAGGCCACTTTATGAGTGCTTTATTCTACACTAATTAACTCAATTTATATTTAGGAGTCCATCAATAATATGAACATGTACAAGTGGCGGCCTAATCGCTTAAAAGCAATTTCGTCAAACTTGGGATAAAATGTTTTTGTTATGAATGAACAGCCTATAACAGTCCACTGCTGGATATAGGCCTCTCCTTTGAAAGGAGGTTTTGGCCTACTATACCACTCTGGCCAGACGAGTTGGTAAAGGGTTTGTTTCAAGTTTTCCTTCTCTTGGCAGTGATGTTAGCTGCTTATTTTGTTCCTTTAGTAGCCTCTTACGATACCCATGGAATAAATAGGGGTAGTGACACTTTGTATTCTTAATCTGTAACCACACGCGTAATGAATGTATATTATAAATATTTAACTACCTTGTTGGTCTTGTGGTTAGCATTATGCAGCTGCTAATCAATTGGTCTCGGGTTCGATTCCCGAGTTGGATCAAATTTTTTGTCTGATCTTCGGAATTTGGATGTTTTCTATTACAATAATATATATGTGTATTTACAGAAAAAAGTATGTTTATATATTTATATTAGTTGACTAGTACCCATACTGCAAGCTCTGCTTAGTTTGGGACTAGATTATGTGTGTCAGATGTCCGAAATTTTTGAAATTAAAGGAATGAGTCAACTAGGATTGAACTGTTATCAAAAGCTTTTGACAAATCTATTTACAATTTACAGGCTCTCAAAAGATAGTTGGACAAGCGATATATGATATTTTGCAAAATGGAAGATTTAACGGTAAGTAAAATTTACTTGCAAGTACATTTTATTGCTCAATTTAAATAAATTTTTGATTAAATTATAATTGCTTCTGTTACAGTTGACTACTCATGGTCCAAAAAGGATGTGTCTATCGTTTTCTCTAAAGGTAAGAACGCTATTGTTTAATTAAATACTCATATAATTTAAACATCTATATCAGAAATTAAAGCGATAAAATTAAAGAGGTTACAATACCTTCTTCTTTCCGACGTTTCGAACGGGTTATACCGCTCGTGATCACGGGTAGAATTGAATTCCCATTAACAGCAAAAACATGAGTAAAAACAGTAAAAGCGTCTGTTTGTAACTTCATATGAACATTTGTTTACTAAATGCATCATTTCTAAAGTTTTTTCTGTTTGATTCAACTAATTTTAATGTTTGTGTTTCCAGTGATCACAGTTTTGGCTGCATTAGGAAGTAGTTATCATAAGAATGGTAAGTTTTCTATATTATTCAGTATAATTTTGACCGAAAAAAAACGGACTTCAAAGAAAAACCAAGTACCCAAATCACGACAATTGTACTTATAATAATTCCTTGCCATCTTATCACCAGATCCCGACATGGTGATGATGGAACTACCTGTGAGCTATGCTAAATCCAATTCAAAAATATTTTTTGAAATCGGCTCACCAACGATGAAATTATCGCTGAACATTCATAAAGAAAAAGATTCCGACTATTTGAGAACCTCCTCCTTTTTTGAAGTAGGTTAAAAAATGATGGAATTTCTTACATATTCCAAAATTAGTAGTGAATTCGAAACTTTCAAGTTTAGTTGACTGCCTTGTTGGTCTGATAGTTAGCGTGTGCGACTTATAATCAAGGGGTCTCGGATTCGATTTCTGGGTCAGGTCAAATTTTTTTGTGATCAGCAAATTTTGTTTTGGAATTTTTTATGTTTTCTATGTATAATAAGTATTTACAAAAAAAAGTAATTTTATGTATTTATATCAGTTGTCTAGTACCCATACTACAAACTTTGGTTAGTTTGGGACTAGTTGGCACATTTATTTATTATTTATTTTTCGCAGTTGGACCGAGCATCGTTGAAGATCTATGCGACTACAGCAGCGACATCGGCAACGAAATAAATGGCTTGTGTATGTATCAGTCGCTCATTGCATAAATTACCTTCAGCTATCAATCTGTACAACAACAACCCATAACGTCCCACTGCTGGGCTCGTGTCGTCTCCCAGGAGAGTTGTAAAGCCATACGTCCCCACGCTGTCCGAGTGCGGGTTGGGGACCGGTAAGACACGTTGTGGCTACACAATCTTGTCGTTAGATGCTTTTAAGCCGTCGGAAAGCCTCCAGCTAAGCTTCACTGTTATGGTATGATAACAACCGGGACTGACCGCTTAACGTGACCTCACCCATTTTGGTTTGACCGCACCATCGTTGTGTACTATTGGTGATTATTTCCAATTACCTAAAGCCACGTGGCGCTTCAATTCAATTTGTACACTTAATAAAAAATATTTCTAAAATTACTAGTCTGAAAGTATTTTCATTTCGTAATGTTGTTACAGACTTAACTTCTCTGAAGAATGAAATCAAGAATGCTATCTTCAGTGCTGACTCCCACAGATGGAATCAACTGATAAAGTACTGCTCAGATGATCAATACGAGGAACATGTTAACCAACAAGATGATGACAATGACGATGATGAATCTGAAGATCAACCTCGAGGCCAAGATGGTGACGATATTAATAAAGAGAAAGATGTGAAAAAAGAAGACAAAGATGTAAAAAAGAATAAAGATAACAATAATCAGAACAAAGATGACAAGAAAGGCCCTAATAGAGATGATTATGACGATGATGATGATACTAAAGGCCCTACTTCAGGAAATAAAAAGACCACTGAAGACAATAATGATAAAAAGACTACTAAAGATAATACTAACAATAATAAGGATGTGAAAAAAGGTGACCAGAAAGGCCCTAAAAAACAATCGCCTAGAGGTGATGATGATGATATTAAAGATTATACTTCAGGAAATAAGAAGACCACTGAAGACAATAATGATAAAAAGACTACTAAAGATAATACTAACAATAATAAGGATGTGAAAAAAGGTGACCAGAAAGGCCCTAAAAAACAATCACCTAGAGATGATGATGATGATATTGAAGACTATACTTCAGGAAATAAGAAGACCACTGAAGACAATAATGATAAAAAGACTACTAAAGATAATACTAACAAAAATAAGGATGTGAAAAAAGGTGACCAGAAGGGCCCTAAAAAACAATCACCTAGAGGTGATGATGATGATATTGAAGACTATACTTCAGGAAATAAGAAGACCACTGAAGACAAAAATGATAAAAAGACTACTAAAGATAATACTAACAATAATAAGGATGTGAAAAAAGGCGACAAGAAAGATGTTAATAATAATAACGACAACAATAAACAGAACAAAGATGACAAGAAAGGCCCTAACAGAAAATCCCCCACAAGTGATGATGAAGACGATGGTGGCTCTTCTTCAGGAAATAAAGATACCACAAAAAATGGTTATGGTTACGAGAAGGACGTGAAAAAAGATGATAATACTGATGTAAAAAAAGATAAGGACAACAATAAGCATAACAAAGATAATAATAGAGATACTAAAAAAGACTCATCCATTGATAGTTATGAAGATGATAATGATGATGAATCTACTACGGGAAATAACAATCAAAACAAACGTGGCAAAGAAAGCACTGACAAAGATTTATCTGAAATTGATGGCAAAGACGATAATGATGATGATAAATTTACTTCGGAAAAACAGAATAAAAATAACAAACAAGATAAAAAGAAGGATGTAGGAAACGGCAAGGATACTAATAAGCCGGACAAGAAGGACACTAATAAGCCGAAGAAAGAGGACAAAAAAGACTCAACCGTAGATAACAATACAACTGAAAAGAAAGATAAGCCTGGTAATAATAAACAGCCTGACAATAAGGAAAAGACGGACAAGACAAGAAAAGTAAGTCTTAGAAAGTTAGAGTAATTTCTTGCTTCTTCTTCTTCTTCTTAGATGCTTTTTATCAGGCAGAGCAGTCACTTTAGTAGGCTAAAATTTTAATACAATCACCGAATTGATTTTTCACTTTCTTTTAATATTATCACAAATTGTTGTTTTGATTCTGAGTGTTCAGTGCGTCCAGTTCATGTACGTTAAAACGTCTCCCGTGACACAGGATATATTTTTAATGCGTGTTTTTTTTTTCTCAGATTAACCAATCAGCCCTGTCTTCGTTAGGTATCTTCTGGCCAAGAATCAAAGGTGATTTTAATTCTTTTCAATATTAACTCTTATTAGCTGGACGACCGAGCTTTGCTCAGTTGCTATTATTTACAGTAATAGTGTTGCTGTATTTGAGTACCAACAGCATCATTGGGCCTAAATTTCTCATGCATGGTTGATATTGCCATCCATTTTTCCGTCCAGTATTCATCATCATCATCATCATCAACAGCCCTTAACAGTCCACTGCTGAACATAGTCCTCTCCTTAGAAAAGAGGTTTTGGCCTACTATACCACGCTGGCCAGACGGGTTGGTATAGGGTTGGTTTCAAGTTTTCCTTCTCTTTGCATTGATGTTGTCTTGCGTAGTTTATCCCTTAGTCGCCTTTTACGACACTCGCGGGATGAATAGAGGTGGTGACTGTATTCTTAATCCGTCACCACACGGACAGTCCAGTATTAATCTAAATAAATTGCCGGGTCTTATAATACGGTTAAGTATTTGGATCTTATATGTTAGTATATATAACTTTTGTCTTTGATTTTCTAGGAGGTCATCGCGCTTCCAGTATCTTTAAAATCCTGTCAACCAAACGTAAGTATTACAAACATAAACATGAGATATTACAGAACTAATTAAAGCAACGATAACACTACGCGCACACTAGGCGACACGCGACAGCGACAGCTCGACGACTTGACGCGACGACAGGCTGCGACCGACAAATTTCATATAATTTGCTCTAAGCTCCGCACACTAGGCGTCAGAGACGCCCGAAGAAACAAAGACGCCGCATCTTGTCACGGTTACAAGACGCGGCGACAAGTCGCCCAGTTTGCGATAGCCGTAAATTGGTGTGTAAAATGTTATTATTATTACATATCATCATAATAATTATATTTCTTGTTACAGCTAAATCTACGAGAGTTGGTGATATTTTAGACGTCTATCTAACTGGTAAGACATATTATTAATTACTTCGATAAATAAAAAAATAAAAAACAATAAAAAGTAGTAAAAACGAAAAAAAGTCCAGGAGAAGAATTCAAACTTTATAATTTTGATTTCACGTGTCTGGATGGGCCTTTTTGAAAAAAAAAAACTTTTTGATTTTAATTTCAATTGCACATTACTTTATGCGGTAAATTCAGAACTTCCTACAGCTATATCTAAATATTATTTGTTTTTAATTCATCAGGTACATTTGGAGCAGGATCAATTATCGATTCCTGGGTGCCTGGATGTAAGTAAATTCCTTTTTTTTTATATTTAAGCCTGCCATTGACTCTATTCTACCTGATGGAAAGCATGAATATAGAGTTGTGGTTAGCGTCCTTATTGTGAATGAAAACATTGCAGCATGGTGACCTACACCATGGTAATTAAGTGAGATACTTCCCCACCATTGTCTGCCCCGTTGATCTAGTGGTTAGCGTATGTGGCTGCTGATCAAGTCTCGGGTTCAATTCCCGAATCGGCCGGGTTAGTATCGCCTCGACCGAGCCGACACGTTCGCTCTGTAGTCATTCTTGCTCTACTCCCTTGAAATACCCGAAATTTTATGATAGAAATATTTGAAATAATAATACCAATAATATTTAGGTTTACAAACTAAAATTTTCACAACATTATATATGAGCGATTTTATGTATATTATCGATGACATCTGTATTAATGCAAGCATTGTATAGGTAACAGGTAGGCTTGACTGCACGGTTGGCCTAGTGGTTTCAGCGGTCGCCAAGCCGCTTCCTACTGCGCCAAGTGTCGTGGGTCAAATCCCACGTGGGATAACACTTTGTATGATTCACAAATTGTAGTTCTAAGTCTGGGTGTTCGTTGTGTCCGTCCCCGCGACACAGGATTTTTTGTCTTATAAAAAAAAAAAAATGTACCAGTAGGTGCCAGCGCATTGATTCGGTCATTCTTCTTTTAACTAACAAAATAAATGATAAATATGATGTACTAAAAATAAATCTTAACAAATCCAAATTAGCCTATTGGAGTGAAATATAAATTACAGTGTTTGTGATACTAATATAAACTTCTTTTTTCCAGTGGGCAAACTCTTCTCATCGCGTGAGTATTTTGTTCAAATCTTTTAATAATAATTATTAAAATATTAATTTTAATAATAAATAGAGAAGAATAATGTAATACATTCGTCTATCGCTTAAAATAGGTGTTTATTTAACGGACCTATTATTGAAGACACGACAACCATTTTAAAATCATCATCAATCATTATCATCATCAATAGCCTCCAACAGTCCACGGCTGGACATAGGCCTCTCCTCAAAAAGGAGGTATTGGCCTACTATACCACGCTGGCCAGACGGGTTGATATAGGGTTTGTTTCAAGTTTTCCTTCTCTTTGCATTGATGTTGTCTTGCGTAGCTTATCCCTTAGTCGCCTTTTACGACACCCGCGGGATGAATAGGAGTGGTGACACTCTGTTTTTTTAATACGTCACCACACGACAATTAAAACCATACTGGTACTAAAGATAGAAGGAAATAATTTGAACAAAAATAAACCGACTTCAGAGAAAAACTATTCCGAGTACCCAAATCGCGACAATTGTGCCTATGATATTCAAAATCAAAGCATTTATTTCAAGTAGGCCAGTTACAGGCACTTTTGAATTGTCGAAACAAAAATGTAGCTACAGTCCCAGTCACAAGACACAAAAACTGTGAAAGTACTGTAGTTGCCCATTCCCTAGCGTAGATCTCTATGGAGAAGAACGGGCAAGAAACTCCATGGACACTCTTTTAAATCAAAATGTTTTTACAAAATCATGGTTACATCATTCATGTTGAGATGGTACATTATGTGAGAACGATGTAGCAAGACGTGCACGTTAAAAGTGTCCATAGTACAACAAAAATACAATTGAAAAATAAAATAATTAATTCAAATAAGCCGTGGCAACTAAGAGATGACCAGTCACAACTGACAGCGCCCGTTCACGAACATGACGCATGGATCCGCACCATTCAACTCAACCATTTTGAAGGGAATCAAATGATCAGACACACGCGCCACCATCAGCGTGACATTTGAGTGAGCATGACATACTCTCAACCGCCAGGGCAGATTCAGGTCAAGAAAAGACGTAGGTTTCCAGTGAATGATAGCTTGAATAGCTTCCTAGTACATAGTACTCACACAATATGGGCTATGCGATTATATAACACTAAAGAGATTGAATCTATACAATGCAAAGAAAGTTGTACAATCTTCAGCAGCTCCAACAATACCATTCAATGCTATCAATTTATGCGCCCCTGTCCTTGTGAAGCAGGACCAGCATTGAGCCAAGCATTTTTATCAGCGATATAATCGCTCAACTTGTAATATGCTTGCTTACATAGTGTGCGTTTAATGCATGTTTTAAATTTTGTCTCATTCAGTTCAAGAATACTTTGTGGAATTTTATTATAGCATCTCAAACAGTACCCCATAAAAGAAGAGTCTACTTTAGCGAGTCTAAAGCCTGGCTGAACTAGTTGGTCCCTATTTCTAGTACTGTAATTATGTTTGTCACCTCTTTTGCCAAAAAGATGAAGATTTTTCCTAACGTACATTATGTTTTCGTAGATGTATTGACTATGTACCGTCATGATGCCAATATTCTTAAACAGTTCCCTTAGAGAATCGCGCCTACGAAGATTATATATGGCTCTGATGGCTCTTTTTTGCAGAATAAATATAGACTCAATATCTGCAGCCCGTCCCCATAACAAGATGCCGTAAGACATTATACTATGAAAGTAACTGAAATAGACCAGTCTAGCGGTATCTTCATCAGTAAATTGACGGATTTTTCTAATAGCATATGCTGCTGAACTTAGCCGCCCCGCAAGAGATGTTAAATGAGAACCCCATTGTAGCCCTGCATCAAGCGTAATCCCCAGGAAAACAGTTTTATCTACGAATTCAAGTTTCTCTTTATTCAAAATTATATCACAATCACTACTCTTAACATTCGGTAAAGCAAATCTTATGCATTTGGTTTTTTTTTCATTTAATACCAAATTGTTTGCTGTGAACCAATTCTGGACTTGAACTAGGGCATTATTCACGTCATCTAGATTTTGGGCCCGTCTTTTTATCTTAAAAATTAAGGAAGTGTCATCAGCAAATAACACCATATTTTGAGGTTGATTTTTTAATAAATATGGTAGATCATTTATATATACTAGAAAGAGGAAAGGACCCAATATTGAGCCTTGAGGAACCCCCATTTTTACTTTTAAACCCTGTGAATTAACACCATTTATTTGTACATATTGTTGTCTATCACTCAAATAAGATTTAACCAAATCCAGTGCAAGTTTTCCTAGTCCGTAATGCTCAAGTTTCAAAAGTAATGTGTCGTGATTTACGCAATCAAATGCTTTGGAGAGGTCACAAAAAATTCCTATGGCGTCTTGGGACTCTTCCCACGCAGTAAATATATGCTTTAATAAGGTTACACCGGCGTCAGTTGTACAACGTCCCTTGGTGAAACCATACTGTTGATCATGTATGATTCTGTTGGTGTTAAAATGATCGAGCATTTGGTTAAGCATTACCTTTTCAAAAACTTTGCTAAAAACTGGTAACACGGATACAGGTCTATAATTATTAGTATCTTTAATGTCCCCGGATTTGAAAAGAGGTATTACTTTACTGTATTTCATTAAATCAGGGAAAACTCCTTGGTCAACACATAAATTAAAAATTAAAGCTAAGTATGGGGCTATAGTCTCAAGTATGGATGTACAAACTTTGATAGACATTCCCCATAGATCTTCGGTCAGTTTGATTTTTATTTGCCGGAAAGCCTTAATAACTATCTTAGGGTTAATGTGTTTAAATTTAAATTCAGCCAGGCAGCTAGACACATTCGCCTTTAATAAATCAATTGAGACATCAGGTGAGGAATTAAGAGCCTCTGTAGTTTTTGATGGTATATTAGTAAAGAAATTTACAAATTCTTCAGCTACTTCCTGATTTGAGCTTTTAGGACCACATGCTGTATCTAATGTGTAGCTAGTGTTACGTATTTTCTTCCTGTTAGTCTCGTTATTTATGACTTTCCAAACTGTCTTTATTTTATTTTCTGCTGATTTGATCTTGTTGCTAATGTGCAGGGCTTTAGCAACCTTGCATGTATTTCTAAAAGTTTTTGAATACTTAGCAACATACTTGTTAAAAGTTTCAGAGTTTATAAAAGGCTTAAGGCCATAAAGCTCAAATAGTCTTTCCCTACTTATTCTGATACCTTTAGTTGCCCAATCACTAAATATAAATTTAGGGCAAATACTTTTTGTCTTCTTTTCAAAAGTTTTGTTGAATTCCGTGTGAACTATTGAAAAGAAACGCTCATACAATTGATTTATATTAATATCGTCAAGGCTCATAAGACTTAATTTGTTTTGTAGGGAATTATTATATCTATCTAATTTGCTGGAAGTTATAGGTCTAAATTTAATCTGAACTTTTTGCAATGGCGTGTTACACCTAAAAGTTACTGTTTGTCCACTATGGTCAGACGGTAGACAATTTACTATGGCTTTATCTAAGTAATTACAATTGCAGAAAACATTATCTATACAAGTAGCAGAAGATGGAGTGACTCTAGTAGGTTCTATAAAAGTGTTGGTCAAGTCAAATGACTTAAAAAGATTTATTAACCGACTACTATTTGAATTTTCTTCTAAAATATTGATATTAAAATCACCACAAATAATTGTATATTTATTACTGGCTGCAAGTTTTGCCAGGACATCTTCCATTATCGATTCAAATAAGGTAAAGTTTTGATAGTTTGGGGGTCTGTACACACACACAATTACATGCTTATCTAGCTCAACACAGGACAGTTCGACACAATGTTCAACCGAAAGATCCACTATGTCAATACGTTGCTTAAATTTAAAACTATTTTTTATTAAAATTAAGGAACCTCCACGAAGCATAGTTTTACGGTTAAAGCAGCTACCCACCATATAGATCTCAAAGTTAATAAGCATTTGGTAATCCTGTAGCCAATGCTCAGTAAAACAAATAATATCAAACTTACTATTTTCTAAAAACAATTCAATTTCTAATAATTTGGAAGAAATGCCTTGGATATTTTGGTGGAATAATTTTAAGGTGTTCTGATGAGGCCCCTTTTTGCTAACTAATTGAGTGCAAGAAGGTACCTTACTGTTGGTAGGATTAACAATATTGTTAATGGTACCTTCCATTGTCTCACTTTCTAGTTTAAATTAATATTAATATTTGGAGTGAGGCTGGAGACTCCCGTGCCATCCTCAGACAAAAAGACCCTATTACTAATAGATACTAATTGAGGATTTTCCACGGTGACACATGGATTCTCCTCAGTACAATGTTTGTAAACATTTATAGCACTAATGCTATATTCATTTAAAGTCACCTGTACATTACTATTATTACTAATAGTCGCCGTGTTAATAATATAACTAAACTTAGACATACTACTTATGTCTGTGTGAATATTAAAAGCTAATAGCCTAGCTATTTTGTGTCTACAACTAATAGGTAGATGCACTTTACCCCGAGTTGATCTAAGTTTATCAACAAAAGTGTTGATATCAAGATATATAAGTTTATCACTATAGTGACCTACTAAAAAATGTATATGATTATTTAACATGTGAATGTAATTGTTTTTACTATTACTTAAATTTTCAAAATATGGAAAAGCACACAATATGATTTTCTTACAATTCAACTTCAACAACTCTGAAACACAGTCAGTGATGTCTTCCTTTTTAATCTTAGAACTATTGCCAATACATATACTAATGGTGGTACTAGGATCACAAACAGTTTTTGTTACTGATGCCATAATCTGTTTGTAGGTTGACCCGGGCATACAATTGTTTTGGGTACAATAACTCAGGTTATTACTAATTAATTTACCTAGCCCCCTACCTATACTGTCAGAGAACATAACTGAATGATTACAATCATGACTATTAGGTGAGACAAAATTATCAATCTCAGGCAGACTATCATATAACTCAGGCTGTACCATGTGTGAATCTTGTGTCATATTAGTTGATTCTTGGTTCAGTATACTGTCCTGAGACAAATTCTCAACCTGGGACGGGTACTCCATTACCTCAGGCTGGACAGTATCATGGTTGGTAACTGTCTGACAAAAACATTGACACATTACCAACTCCTTTGCTGCAAAAATATGTTCTTTAATTTCGTTCTGAGAAATTTCATACCTACTAGAAAGGGAACGTAGTGAGTCCTGAAGTACCTGTATTTCAGACTGCAAATACTGAGTATCAATTTCATATATTTTTATACTGTCTTCTAACTTTATTTGGTAATTATTTAACTTATTAACTAATTTAACACGCTCTTTCCTCAGTGGAATATATTTGGAAAAGTGTTTGTGTTGTTTCCTAAATTGATAACATTTTTTAATTAATCTATTCAGTTTTGCATACTTTTTTATTTTCTTATTGCTAACTGAATAATTCTGTTTCAGTAAGGAATCTTCAGTCAGATCAATAGTTATTAAGGAAGGGGGGTTACAATCACTATTTAATAATTCATTGTATAAGAGGTTTGTTTCTTTAACCTGATTACATGCTTTTTCTTTCTCTAACTTTATTATACAACTATTGGCATGAACTAACTCATCTTCCAAGTCCCTAATTTTAAATAAAGCCTGATCATATAAAATACTACAATTACTGAAACCATCCGTGACCACCTTCAGCTGATCCCGTTCATCAACAACGTCCAAGTATTGCTGATGTAGGTCTACTAGCTGCCGTTTTAAGCTTGAGTTTTTGCTATTAACTTTATCAACCTCCACCTCACTCTCTTCTCTCTCCTGTAACAATTGTTGGACTTGGAGGTTTGATTCTTTGAGCTCTTGGAGGGCCGTTCTCAATTTTAGCTCCATAGCCTGGGCAGCAGCCTTTCGGGTCATCACAGGCATGGTTTAAGAATTGGTTACTGAAAATTTAAAGTAAAGAAACGGTGAGAACTGATAGAATAGAACACTAAAGGAAAGTTAGCGAAGAAAGGGGTAAAAAGACAGATGAAGCTTTCAGTTCCATGAAACTAAATGAAGTATATTAGCTTTAAAAGATTAATTAGTCCAATGTATCTAAGTAATTGAATAAATATTCAAGTTCAAAGGTTTTATTCTCTTATGGATTAACTTTTTCATAAGTGGGTATGTTGCACTATAAAATAAAAATTTAAACTTAACTAATTAAGATATCAATTAAAGACAATAATGCACAACAAACGATCTACACGTATCTAAATCACTAAAGAATAGATCGATTTGGAAATAACAACAGGAATTTCTATATTTCAACTATGTTTAGTTGTATAATGACCGGTTCTCAATAAAAAAAAAAAAATTTTTAGGTAATAAATCAGCAAAAAAACTATACTAGAAATTGGCATGGATGTTTATGAGAGTTAAAGTGACGATTGTGTGCTGTTATTAATTAAAAGTAAACAATACTTCCCTGAATTATCCGTCTATGTCCGTAGTTAGAACGTCAGCTGATGTTTCTAGGTTACCGGTATTGTAGTTTTACCGAAAAACTTTAACAATTCTAAGGATAACAATTTTATTATGAGTATTTACGCATTTATGATACGTTTACACAAATAATTACACCATAATCTAACTTATTTACTAATTAAAATTAATTTTAAAATACGGAACAAAATTTTTACATGTCACTCGGGCAGTGTTGCCATTTATATATATGAATTATATATTTGAAGAGTTCCCTCGATTTCCTTGGGATCCCATCATCAGATCCCGATATGGTGACGATGGGACCACCTGTAAGCTACGCCCATTCCAATGCAAAAATATTTTTTGAAATCGGTTCATAAACGACGAAATTATCGCTGAACGTCTTAAAAAACAAAAAGAAAAAAAAGATTCTGACGAATTGAGAACCTCCTCCTTTTTTTTTGAAGTCGGTTACAAAAATAGTTTTAAAAACTAGAAAATAATTTTAATGTAAAAAGCGTATAAATCTTATATAATTCTCTTGTCACGGTGTTCGCAATTAAACCCCTCCAAAAATGGTCCGACCGATTCTCATAAAATTTTGTGTGCATATCGGTTAGGTCTGAGAATCGGCTAACATCTATTTTTCATACCCCTAGAACGCGAGTGGAGCCGCGGGCATCAGCTAGTAATTTTATAAAATGTTATTTTTTCAGTGGTCCTTGCTTCTACGAAAATCAATTACTGTTTGAAGGATAGCGTGTTCAGAGGTCTTTCAAGCCAAATTGGTAAGTACTTTTTTAGTTCCACAATTCGTGTATATTTATAAAGACTACGCGACAAAGGAATATATTCGATAAGTGGAATTTGTCTTTAAAAAAAAAAAACTTTAGTACAAGCTCTGTTTAATTGCCACTCGGCCAACTGCACGATTGACCTAGTGGTTTAAGCGGTCGCAACGCTGCTTTCTAATGCGCCAAATGTCGTGGGTTCAAATCCCACGTGGGACAATTCTTTGTATGATCCTGAAATCGTTGACCTAAGTCTGGGTGTTCTTTGTGTCCGTTTCATGTATGTTTGTAAAGTCCCCCGCAACACAGAACGTATGTTTCTAATGCAGGAGTTGTCTTCATTAAAAAAGAAAAGAAAAGTTTGGAACTAGATGGCGTTGTGTATCTGATGTCTGAAAAATTTACTTATTTTAATGAAGTTCTTTTGTGATACCAGGACCCATCTGTAGTGATAAATATGGCAGCAATTGGGGATTCAAGGTGGAAGGTGAAGTTTCATCATATGATAATGCCAGAGATTACATCACCGCTTACGACCTTCATAATTCCTTGGTAACATTCAAGAGACTCCTGAAGACCCATACCAAGTCTGATATCTCAGGTTTAGTAGGTAAGTGTCAAGAGTTAAAAAAAAAATGACTCGAGAATTTTTATATCGTGATTCACGATTAGTTACTCCGTGGTTCAGTGTTTCTTTGGTAGATGGCGCTGTTGTATATTTTCATTTGCGCTGTATGTGAAATTCGCCTCACATATTGTGAACAGGTTATTAAGATTTGTCAGTAACTAGAACTACTAATAGAGTCACGTAGATTTCAGAACGAATGTATCGGTTCGACCAGGGCAGTACTACCCTCACACAGAAGACCATCCTAATAATGACAGCAGTCTGGCTGACATATTTCGTTCGTGAGAGTGATACCGGTGGCCCAATCATTCTGCACCATTCTCCCGGCTTCTAGAGGCCGGGAGACTACAAAACGAATGACACATCTGACAAACCTGCCGTGGTATGCGTCACCATGCAGCATTGCTATTCGCACAATGAGGATGGTGACCCCTTCTCTTGGATTCTACTCATGCTTTCTATCAAGCAGAGTAGAGTGACTTTATAGGCTTAAAAATAAACATAAAAACTACTAAATCGCTGAAGAAACATATAACTTGTAATAACTCTAATGAATGTAACCTATTTACAGGGTCTCAGAAGGTCGTTGTACAAGCCATACTTGACCTCCTCGAGGGTGGAAGATTCAGTTGTAAGTATAAACTTGTCATATAACTCGATTACTGATATTTTAGCAGCCAAAACTCTTAATGTATGTACGTTTATATCCTAATCTAGTATGTTTGTTGCTCTTTCACGAAAAAACTACTGAACGGATTTGGATGAAACTTTACAATAATATAGCTTATATATCAGAATAACACATAGGCTACTTTTTACCGCGATAACCAATATACACGCTGGTAGTCGTTTAATATAAAGGTAATACCTACGTTTTCAACTACCTCGTCAGATTTTATATCCTAATTCTGCATCACCTGAAGGTTGACTAGTAAAAAATGCCTCATGGTATTAAGTCCGCCTTTAAACTACATGTGTATTCAGTTTTAACATAAATAAAAAAATAAAAATACTGTACCCAATATCATAGATATTTATCGTTATAAAGCCGGTTTAAACAAAGAGAGGAGAGGATCTATCTATCTTCAAGTGTCGTTGATATCATTTTTACATATTCCTTTTTTTTCAGCTGGTTACTCCTGGAGCAAGAAGGACGTGTCTTTCGTCTTCTCTAAAGGTAAAATTCCAAAAAATAACTATTGCTTAGAAAACTATTCAACACTTTAAAGGAAATCCCTGGAACCCCGACATACCTCGGGCCACTTACGGTTTGTAGATAGTCCTCATTAGCACTTGTGCTGCCAACCCGGCTTGCTCCTGCGTAAGTGACAGGTGACCTCACCTGTGCTTAGGGAAGACCCGAGTTCTATACATTTATACCTATTATTAATTCGTTTTTGTAGAGTTAAGAAGCAAATACCTGTGTTTATATAAATTTTGTACTAAATTTCATTTTTGATTTTCAGTAATCACCGTTTTAGGAGCCCTGGGCAGTAGCTACAATCCTAGATGTAAGTTGTTTTGTATATCTTGTCTAGTTTCTTTTTCAATAAATCAATAATTGCTATCAGGGCAGGACTACCCTCACACAGAAGACCATCCTAGTAATGACAGTATTCTTGCTGTCGGATTTCGTTGATGTGTCTGACCAGACCGCCATGGTAAGGGTCATCATACATGCATCAGGTATGCATGTATGGCGACACTTACCATGGCGGCCTGGCTTGAGGTCTTGGGTTCTATAAGCGTCTCCATGATATAGAGGTCACGTTAAGCAGTTGATCCCTAATATTATCATAGGATAAAAGTCCTGAATCTTAGTTTGAATCCTTCGGTTAGCTTGAAAACATCCAACGACCAATCAATACACACTTGGCCAGCGAAGGGACATATGAACTTAACTTTGCCTAGCAATTAATAACTGGAACTCCCTGCCAGCTCATGTGTTTCCTTCCTACTATGATCCGGGATCCTTTAACGGGGCGTGAATAAGCATCTCACTAGGTCGCCATACAGCTTGCATTAGCAGTGAATATGACGACCTCCATCTTTGGATTCTACTCATGCTTTCCATCAGGCAGAGTAAATAAATAAAAAAAAACCTATACTGGGAGGCGACCCGAACCTAGCAGTGGGACGTTATGGGTTGTTGATGATTGATGAAAAGCATTCTATATGAAAAACTCGTCACTTTAATGAAATTTTCATCACGCAGTTGGACCCTCTCTGGTGGATGAGCTTTTGGACTACAGCAGCGAAATTGGAAGCAACGATAATGGTTTAGGTGAGTATCTTTATGTATATACAGTGCAATTTTAGTATTACGTAATATATAAATATGCCTTTACATTGTGAATATTTTTTTGCGAACAACCTCTTTATAATGAAAATTCAACTTTCAAAAAGTGTATATACCTCTAATTAACTAATTTTGGTTAACTCAAAACCTTCATATAACACTCCCACCAATATATTACCTTTAATCTATTAGTATGTAATTTTTGTCGCGACAAGTTTCGAAAAGTTTTTGTCGTAAAACAAACAATGAATGTTGTTAGACTGAAAGTAATGTAAACACTGCTTGGTTCCGTTCGTTACTATAGTTGCAATGGCTCAGAAACAATAAAATATGTTCCTTATCAGTCACAGACAAGCCAAACATAATTTTGTAACTCTTTATAACAAATTTTAGACCAACCTAACCTGGATTCTTATATCGAGACTGCACTGTATAATTCTTCTGTTTGTGTGTTTGTAATTGACCTCCTTCTAAACGTCTGGACCGACTTAGTTAAAATTGTTGTACTGAGTCTGGGTGTTCTTAGTGTACGTTATATGTATGTTTGTAAAGTCCCTGGCGACACAGGATTTATATTCCTAATGCGGAAGTTGTCTATTTATATAAAAAATAAAATAAATATATCCCTTTGAATCTCCGGCTTTTCGGGGACTGAGGAACCAGGAGTATATTTTGAATCCAATAAAAACACCCAGACGGCGGTCTCAGGCACCCTGCTCTAAATCCTCCTTCGTTGTCCTCCTCAGAATATATACCATAAACAGGCTCTAACCTAGAGGAAGCTGCAGAGGCTCCCTCCTGACTATTGGCTAAACATTACATATTACGGCCTGGTCACATTTTGAGACCAGTTATCTTGTAACCCAGCACTTGATTTTATACTAAATCAATATTTTTCTTTGCAGTTTTGATAGATCTTCGTCAACAAATTAAGAAGTCCATCTCTACCTGCCAGCCTCATAGCTGGAATGATGTAATTATCTTCAGTTCTGATGATAAGAAAACTGGCGAAGCTACCAAAGATAAACCAAATACAAAAGAAGCCCACCCTAATAAGAAAAACACAAATGATGATAGTAATGATAACGATGATGCTAGTATTAACGAACACAAAAAAGATACCAAAAAAGACAACGAAAAACATAAAAAAGTAGTCAGTAATGACGATGATGCAGAAAACGACAAAGATAGCGACGAAAAAAATTGGCAGACAAACAAAGATAATGAAAAAACTAAGAATTCCAAATCTGACCAAGGTAATTATAGAACCAGATCAGGTCGTGCAAAGAAGATAGATTCTTCAGAAGAAGATGATTCACAAAATGGCAAATCTAGAGGGTCAGAATTTAGCGACTCAGACTCAAATAGAAATTCCAAAAGACAATCATCTTCTTTCAAACGAGCCCACCATTCTAAAGCTGATACAGCTTCTCAACAGGGATCATCATATGCCAAATCATACAAAACCAACGATTCTGAAGGTAGGGCATCAGGAAGTCAAGGACATCGACAGGATAGCCACAGCCAAAATGACGATTATGAAAGCGGTACCTGGAACGAAGATGGAACAAGAACATATCAAAAGAAACAATCAAACGCTCAGGAGTCTAATGCAGACTCCTTTAGAAATGAACAGAAGTCAGTGAGGAAAGCTGATGGGTCTACTTTTGAGGAGTCCTCTAGTAGCCAGCAGTCTTCAAGTTCTTCAAGTTCCAGTTCTAGCAGTTCTGAATACAGTACATATAATTAAGTTTTTGTAATGTTATGTATAGTTTTATGTATAATTACATATATTTTATGTATAGTTTTATAATGACCGAAGCGCGTCTTGGATTTCTTTAATATAATTTTAATAAATGAGCATTATATAAATTGTTTTGTTTTTTTTTCTTGATGATTTTGCCATCATTTAGAGCAGAGCCACGCTGATTTCAGCAGGAAGGAGCCGGCTCAAACATTCTGTGTAATTCTCCCGGCTTCTAGAGGAATGATGCAGATTATTTGACTAGGTCACCATGGTATGGGTCACCATTCGCATTGCCTACACTTACAACGAGTATGGTGACCTCTACTCTTAGAATCTACTCATGCTTTCCATCAGGCAGAGTAGAGTCACTTTGGTAGGCTAAAATAAAAAAATATATAATGCCATCTATATAATAGGTCTTTACCTATGAAATTGCCGTTTTGTATGCATTAAGTGAAAGTACTTATTTTTTCAAAAACAAGCAATGCCCTGAACCAAAAATGACCCCTAAAAAGGTGATGGTCACTGTTTGGTGGTCTAGTGCGGGTGTGATTCACCACAGCTTTTTACAAAACGGCATGAGCATTAATGCAGATGTGTACTGTGAAGAACTGGAGAGAATGATGGAGAAGCTTGCACATCTGCAACCAGCTTTGGTCAATCGGTCGTCCCCACTGCTCCTTCACAACAACGCGCGACCCCATACTGCGCAACAGACAGTCTCCAAGCTGCAAGTGCTGGGGTTGGAAGCTCTCCCTCATCCGCCATACTCACCAGACCTTGCACCTACCGACTATTACTTTCTCCAAAATTTAGACAACTTTTTAGTGGGTAAAAAATTCAATTCCCGAGAGGCAGTAAAAAATGTATTTGAAGAGTTTGTTGCCTCCCGTTCAGCTGATTTTGTGTTTGGTGACAGTGCGTTGGCAAAGATGCGTCGATTGCATGGGTGATTACTTCGAATAACAGAAAAAAAAAAATTGAAAATATAAGTACTTTCACTTATTGCATACAAAACGGCAATTTCATAGGTAAAAACCTAATATTTATTTAAAAATTGAAGTGCCTGAACCAATTCTGACGGAACTTTCACTGGCAGATAGGTGACTACATAAGGAGTAACTAAGGGTTCGTTTTCAGACTAATTTCGCCTCACGGCGTTATTCACAGTTGTTATCGTAAAGATACAACAACAGCGAGTAACAACGAGGGATCAGCTAGTTTAATAATGATATCTTGAAATATCCCAGAACCTGATGTCTGGTATTAAATTAAATAGAGCTATGATAACAAATAAGCACTCACCGAGGAGGGTAAGTAACGACGACCCGGTCACTACCTAGGTGGGTGACCGTTTGCGGCATAATATGTTATGAGCGTTTCCGTGATTCAGAGGTCACGTTAAACAGTCGGTCCCGTATGGCTTTAACACTTTCTAAGAGGGTGAAGGCCTTGACTGCCTTGTTGGTCTAGTGGTTAGCGTATGCGGCTGCTGATCAAGAGGTCTCGGGTTCAATTCCCGGGTCAGACCAAATATTTGTGTGATCCACAAATATTTGTTTCGGAGTCTGGGTGTTTTTCTATATATAATATGTATGTATTAAAAAAAAAAGTATGTTTATGTATTTATATCAGTTGTTTAGTACCCATAACACAAGCTCTGCTTACTTTGTGACTAGATGATGTTGTGTGTAAGTTGTCCAAATATTTATTTATTTTATTTATTATTTTATACGTCCCCAACCTCCCTCACTAATAGTGTTAGAATTTTTATTATTTTTAATTGACTTTTTATTTGAATTCAAATTAAACTCAATTTTTAATTATGTAATGATGTATAAACTTTTATTTTTATACTATTACTGCTTCTATTAATTTGAAATTTATGTAACTACTGGCATTCGCCCGCGGCTCCGCCCGCGTGTACCTCGATTATTGCAGTAAAAAGTAGACTATGTATTATTCTGATATTTAAGCTATATTACTGGAAGTTTCTTCCAAATCCATTCAGTAGTTTTTGCGTGAAAAAGTAACATTCATAGACACATACATACATACATAATTCCGTGAACCTCAAAAATATTGGTAAATCTATCTATATTAGGGCTGACCGGGAATAGAACCCACCATACGACGATCGAAGACGGTCAATATTAATCACAGTTTTATTGAGTACATATTTAGGGTTCTACCTTGATGGGATTAACCACAAGCCATTAGACTTTACTCAATTAAACTTAATTAGGGACAGCCCTTAGATGTAGGGTTGCAACTCGTAGCATATAAGATTAATCACTGCTTTCATTATTGACTGCCTTGTTGGTCAGCGTATGCGGGTTCGATTCCTGGGTCAGACCAAATATTTATTTCGAAGTTAGAGTGTTTTCTATGTATAATATGTATGTATTTACAAAATAAAGTATGTTTATGTATTTATATCAGTTGTTTAGTACCCATAATACAAGTTCTGCTTAGTTTGGGACTAGATGGCGTTGTGTAAGCTTTGTCTGCTTAGTTTGGGACTAGATGGCGTTGTGTAAGAGTCGGAGCCCTTACAGTTTCGTTATGTCCGTCCGTCCTCTACTTAACGTTCAAACGATTAGTGTAAGGAAGATGAAATTTTACATGGATATAATAAGTGTTTTTATCTCGTCGATAAAGTACTAAAATAAAATTCATCATCATCATCATCAACAGCCTTCATCAGTCCACTGCTGGACATAGGCCTCTCCTTAGAACGGAGATTTTGGCCTACTATACCAAAGTGGCCAGACGGGTTGGTATAGGGTTGGTTTCAAGTTGAGTCCAGAAGGAAATCCCCTCCCTGGACTCCTTCCAATACAAAGGCGCAGAGAGGGTCACACCGTGTGGTTTTAGTCGGTTCGAGTCCGACACACCACCCCGCCGTAACCCCCGACGGGGTGACGGTCCGCGGGGATTTCCACACGTAAAAAAAAAAAAAAAAAAAAAAAAAGGGTTGGTTTCAAGTTTTCCTTCTCTTTGCATTGATGTTGTCTTGCGTAGTTTATCCCTTAGTCGCCTTTTACGACACCCGCGGGATGAATAGGAGTGGTGACACTCTGTATTCTTATCCTGCCACCACACGGACAAACTTCCTAGATTACTCAGAACAAATAGGCAAACAAACAAAGATTTAAAAAAATGCTGTGTTAATAATAAAAGCGAGCAAGTGCGCCTGACACGCGCCTTAAAATCGTGTTTCATAGATACTGGAGTGGAGTGGACTGTTAAAGGCTGTTGATGATGATTGATGAATCTCTGGAACGACTGCATCGATTTTGACGAAACTTTCACCAGCATATAGCTGATGATATAATGACTAAATTAGGCTAAATTTTATTAGCCTTGCATGACTACTGATTCCGTGTGGTGACGGATTAAGAATACAAAGTGTCACCACCCCTATTCATTCCATGGGTGTCGTAAGAGGCGACTAAAGGAACAAAATAACCAGCTAACATCACTGCCAAGAGAAGGAAAACTTGAAACAAACCATTTACCAACCCGTCTGGCTCGCGTGGTATAGTAGACCAAAATCTCCTTTCAAAGGAGAGGCCTATGTACAGCAGTGGACTGTTAAAGGTTGTTGATGATGATGATGATGACGATGACAGCAATAAAAAAAACCGCGGTACTCGGTATTTCATAAAGGTAGCAACCCTATAGCTGGTCTTTGACACAAGCAACGAGAAGGTTAAGTTTGAATATTGTTACGTTTTGGTCATTTTAAGGGACATAGGGTTGGCAATAGCAATTTGTGGTCGTACCCAAATATTAGTTTAGGGATAATTTGACCTGTTCCAGGGTTTTTCCTTTCCAGGGTATACCTGGTTCCCCGGACACTAATACCTGAGAGGGCTTTTAGTCGGTTCGAGTCCGTGTACCAATAGGTGACTGCCTTGTTGGTCTAGTGGTTGACGTATGTGCTGATCAATAGGACTCGGGTTCGATTCCCGGGTCGGACCACAAATATTTGTGTGATCCACAAATATTTGTTTCGGAGTCTGAGTGTTTTCTATGTATAATATGTATGTATTTACAAAAAAAAGTATGTTTATGTATTTATATCAATTGTCTAGTACCCATAATACAAGCTCTGCTTAGTTTGGGCCTAGACGATATTGTGTGTTAGGCCTCTGCCTCGAATTTTGCGGGCAGCGGGGCGGCGGCGGCGGCGGCGCGGGCGCGGGGCGGTCAACACAAACCTGTTCTCCAAACCAGCAGGCAGATCGCGCGGTACTATAGCGGCATAATGTTGTGTTCGTAGTTGTGTTGTCGAGATATTTATTTTTATTCGCGAACAAAATGTCTCAAAGACGGCGACAACAACTTTTTGATTCAAATTTATTCCTAACGGTTGATTTATTGTGGGCAAAAGAAGAAGTATATCCTTACTATAGGGCAAGGAAAATAAATGGTGAATTTTATCGAAACTATGAAGAACAGAGACAAAATCCCGACAAATTCTACGACTACACTAGAATGAGTGTAGAAACTTTTGAATATATTCTTATTTCTTATTTTTTATTGCTTCCCATAATTGGTTAATTATTCTTCCATTTTTATGGTTGATATCTCTGCTGTTCTATATGGGTCTCCTCTCAAAGATTGCCAAAATAATTTGTTCTTGCACGTCCGATGACATTTTGATATGTCACAACAGAAAATTGTACTACACTATACCACAATGCAGACGCGCAGCGCGAGCGGTCACCACTTGACTGAAGTGCACCGCTCGTTGCCCGCCCCCCGCGCCGCTGCCGCGCCGCTGTTTTCAAAAACCGGTCCATATGATTTTACGCATAAGATCCCGCCGCGACCGCGCCGCCGCCGCTGCCGCCCCGCTACCCGCAAAATTCGAGGCAGAGGCCTTAGATGTCCGAAATATTGATTAATTTATTTATATGTAAGTATAAGCATATATTTTATATGTAAGTATAAAATTGTGATGGTCTGTAATTATATTCATTAGTAAATAGTAGATCCTAAACCAAGCATAATATATACAACTACACTCCGCAACAAAATTATCGCAACCAAATTTTTTATTGAAAAATTGCCATTTTTCAAATGCTTGTAACTCCGTCAATTTTCATCGTATTGAGATCATTTTTTCTTTGTTTTGTAGGAAATTTTGTGCACTTTCAGAAAAAGAAACTGATAGGCATGATTAAGACATAGCAATATGGTATTATCTTGCAGCTATTGGACATATATTTTCCCTGAAAGTACACAAAATTCCCTACAAAACAAAGAAAAAATATCTCAATACAATGAAAATTGACTGAGTTATAAGCATTTGAATACTGTGAATTTTTCGGGCTTTTTTTTTAATATTACTCCGTATTACTGTCTGTCTATAACATTTCGATCCATTCCTGAGGTTGCCTGTAAGAAATTACTTTTGGCAATAAGGCCGCCCTATGTACGCTTGATATTTAATAATTTTGTTCATTCATGTACAAATAAAGAGTTATCTCTCTATCTTACACTAGAAAGTACTAAATTATAAACAGACAAAGCTAAATTTAAATTGTCATTCAAGTCCGCCATATTAAGTAGTCTAGACTATGAAATATTTTAGAAGCAGATGTACGACAGGCGTGGCTTCAAATCCCGCCCAGAGTACCCGCCTTTTCCGCCCTAAACACACCCTAATTCTCTAGTTTTCCTTTAGCCGTCGCGATAGACACACGTGCCGCTAAACCTCCCAATTTTTCCAATAAATGTATGTGTTATTTTCCCAATACAATGTTTTTAGAATAAAATGAAGTGTTAATAGAGATACGCTGTACTCAAATTGAGTTTTTTTGATTTATTTTTTAAGTGTTTTAATGGTTGTTGTTTTTTGTTTGTTTACTAGTGTTGTTTACAAACAGTCAACACGTGCTTTTCAAGGTCGAGTTGTTGGATTGTAAACACTGCTGTGTCTCAAAGTTGAACTATAAACAGTGAAATTATATTTTAACATTTCGTTTGAGTTTAAAATCGTGAAGTTTTACAGTGACTCAAAATAAACAGCTAAATAAGTGTAGTGCTTTAAACTCAACAAATTATTAGTACCAGTGATACAACTTTTTAAAAAGGTTATTAAAATTAAAAGCATAAATAATATTCTAGATTTGAACCTACAAAAACAAATATTAAAGTATTTCATTAGCTTATTCCATAAAAATCATACATATGTACATGGTTTTTTCTGCTTTTTTACTCTCTAAATTCAGCCTCATTTAATGAATAAAATCAAATAATTACAAACGTGCCCCGGAAAGTACGTTAAGCCGTCGGTCTCGGTTGTCATGAACATCTAAATCAAGCGTTATTGGGAAGTCTGTGCCCTCAAATATACTTACCAATCCTTACTTACTTATCCATTTCAACCAAAATTCAGTTCTCCCTTAGGGTTGCGGAGGTCCGATGCCAGTCGCTCCGTGGAAAAACTGATATTCAGGTAAAACCGGTTGAACTAGTAGCTGACCCCAAATAAACTTGGGAATAATAAGGCTAAGAAAATGATGAAATCAGTTAATTAGTAAGGGTATTCAGGTTTTTGATAGATAGTTTAAAGAGCTTATTAAATTATTCGTGTGGTAACGTATTGAAGTGTCACCACCTCTTATCATCCATGGCTGTCGTAAGAACCGACTAAAGGAGCATACTACCAGGACAACAGCACTACGAAGAGAAGGACAACTTGACACAAACCCTTACCAATCCGTCCGGCCAGGGTGGTATAGTAGGACAAAACTTCTTTCTAAGGACAGGCCTATGTCCAGCTGTAGGCCGTTGCAGGCTATTCATGACGATATATTGTGATGTCGGCAAAAGAAAAAACTTGTCAAGTATACCTGGTGATAGATGGACTGACGGACAGACAAATAGACAGATAGCGCAGTAATAGCACCTTAAAAGTTTAGAGAGCCACACTGATTTCAGCATGGATATGATGAGGATGGTGGCCACGAATCTTGGATTCTGTTCAAGCTTTTCATCAGGCAGAGTTTGGTGAAAAAAACCCTTTAAATTTCGCTCACACTAGATTTAAAAACCCAAAACAGTATAGCTGCTATTAAAATGATAGTAAGCGCTATTTTACCACAAAAACTTGCACTAGATAGATTTTGAATCAACGACGCAAAAAGAGGATTGTTGTAAGTTTGCCGTCCTTGTTTTTCTTTCTGTCTGTGGCATTGTAGCTTTCAAACTGATGGACCGATTAGAATGCGGTTTTTTCATTTGAAAGGCTCTTTCCTTGCGGTGGTGTTTAGTTACGTTTGATAAACGCCGGTCTAGCGTGTGTAAGAGTATCAGCTGTTTTAAAAAATAATGTAAGGCATTTTTGATGTATGATTCACGATGACGTCACGATGTTGTATCTGTCGCGACTTTATACAACCACAAAAAAATCTAAGTATATATTTCGGAATGTTGAAATAAAAAAATAAAATATTAAAAAACAAAAATATCCATAAATGAGTATTTGGTTAATTATTTAGTTTCATCAGAAAATGTAATGTTTAGAGACGGCTTGCTAAGCATTTTTCAATTTACATTTCGATAAACATTTGTATTATTTTATATTTAAGCCTACCAAAGTAACTCCACCCTACCTGATGGAAAGCATGAGTAGAAACTAGTAGTAGGTGTCACCATCCTCATTGTGAGGGTAGGCAATGCAGTATAGTGACCCATACCATGCCGACCTGGTCATATGTTTCTGCATCATTCTCCTGGCCTCCGGAGACCGGGAGAATGATGCAGAATGATTGGCCCTCCGGTCTTACACTCACTAACGAAATACGACAGCGCTAATGTTGTCATTATTAGGATGGTCTTCTGTGTGAGGGTAGTACAGCCTCAGGTCGAGCCGGCTCATTAGTGCTGAAGTCAGCGTGGCTCTACTACCTTATATGTGAGGGTAGTATTGTATTTGGTTTCTAACGGTACTTACGATACGATTTTTAAGCTATTCTATAGCTTTTATCGCGGGCTTTGAGCGCGGCGACCAAATCAAGAAATTCCGTAACGAAAAAACCTAACACCCTAAAAAAGGATAGAGAATATGATTGTAACTGCAGTGCGACAAGGATGCGGCGGCTCCGTGCTCTTTAAACAGATTAGCGCATGCGTGCTGCCGCCACCGGCCGTTTTACGTTGCCTTGACAACACAGTCATTCTAGATTCTTCTTCATTGCGTTTCTTTTATCCTATTGTAAAAAACTAATTACAAAATATATATTTGTTATCTTCTTTAGTCAATACATAGCGTCAAACCTTAGGATTTTTTATATCATCAGCTATCTGCCACTGAACGTTAAAATCAGTTCAGCCGTTCTGGACCAAACAGCTTTTGTGAGTAAATACTTTCATGTGTATTTAATAAATCTGTTCTTTTGATTTCAGACAGACAAACAGACATTTCAATTTTGTCTATATAAATAAATATTATAATTACGGGTAACACCGTGGGATGCAGCAAGTCTATCCATCTTTCTCAAGAAATCAAAGTCATATAATTAGTCTTCAGAAACAGCCTTTCTGACTTGTTGGTGTAGTGGTAAGCGTATGCGGCTGCTGATTAAGAGGTCTCGGTTTCGATTCCCGGGTCAAATCAAATATTTGTGTGAACCACAAATATTTGTTTCGAAGTCTGGGTGTTTTTCTATGTATAATATGTATGTATTTACAAAAAAAAAGTTAGTTTATGTATATATATTAGTTGTTTAGTACCCATAATACAAGCTCTGCTTACTTTGGGGCTAGATGACGTTGCGTGTAAGATGTCCAAAATATTTCATAGGTCTACTACAATATTAGATATGTCTTAAAAACCAAAATCCATCTGACTGATTAGACTACGAAACATACTAAAAACATTCAATCAATCAACCACCTATAATGTACATCTGCTGTGCTCGGGACTCCTCTCAGGAGAGGGTTAAGGCCATACGTCCCAACGCTGGCCGAGTGCGGGTTGAGGACTGGCAAGGCACGTTGTGGCTACGTAATCTTACCGTTGAATATTTTAAGCCACCCGAAGGGCTCCAACTAAGATTCACGACTGCTATCTTATGATAGTAACCGGGACCGACTGCTTAACGTGACCTCCGAATCACCTGAACGTTCATAAATTCAAATTCAAATTTCTTTATTCACTTAGGATGCAATACATCTCTTGTGACAGGTCAAGATTCTACATGTACATTTATGCCATGTTCGCAAACAATAGGTAGAGCCGGAGAAAAGAACATGGCAATAAAAATCGCTTTCAAATCGCCAATGTTTACATAGTTTTAATGTTTATAAACCTGATATGGGGGTAAGGTGCTGCCACTAATATACTATACACCATGTTAGAGGACTGATGCAAATTATAGTGATTAAAAATTAGAACTTAAGCTAATTTAAAAAAAAAAAAAAAACAACAGCCTCAGTGGGTACAACATAGTAGGAGCATCTACTTACAACAAAGGTAAAAACTATATGTGCTCAAATATTGGCCAAACTACTGGTAACGAAAGATTAAATATAAAATATTAATTTTAAGATCAAAAGAGAGACAAGAATGGCCTTTATTCGTCACGTAGAATCTTTACTTACAAAAGTAAAATCATGCTCTTAAACAATCTGATAACAACATTCACATGAGTAGAATAAAATGACATAGCATATCACGCCACAAACGGTCACCTATCTAGGTCTGACCGCGCCATCGTTGCTTACCCTGATATTTCCAATCACATAACACCACTCGTGTTTTAAAATTTTAGAAATTTTGCAGTGATAATAATATTTGGTGCAGACTTTAAATCATTCAAATTGGATCCAAAAAGGCCAATTGAGGCCCTACCCAGGGCCTCAAATTCAAACAAAAAAACAACTCTCCTAGTCCACCCATTCACAAGAGAAAATTCAAATCAAAACGAAAAACCGAAAACTTACCTCCTCGAAACCCCAAAAGATTTAAAAAGGCGCAAACCTCTGCTAGAATTACCAGCGTCTTTTAAAAAACCAAAACTGTTTGTTGAAGAAAAAAAAGAAAATGAAATGACAGCTGTCAAAGATTGTCAAACGCAATCTGTCAAATCTGTCAACTGTCACTGTTGTTGTAAGTGTTCTAAGGACGATAGTGAAGTGAAAGTGATTATTGCTCCAACTATGATACCATCAATGTATGGAGGCGTTCCTGGTATACCTTACATCTTTAAAGGCAGTGTGGAAAAGGTAAGTTTAGTATATAAGTCTGTCTGTCTGAATTAATTTGTGTTATTCCTTTACAAACATCTACTGTCACTTGTCACTAATGTCAACTAAGAACTTTGACGTTAAATGTTCACAAATTAGTGCAAGTGTTGATGTCTCTACTTTTGTCAGTGAATAAAATCATTAATACGTGACATTTTTTTATAAAAATATAACTTTTATTATGAAGTCCTTAAGGTAAAGCTTCATTACAGTGACAGTTGTCATTAATGTCAATTTAGAGTTTGAGAGAGATCTCTCAAATGTTTTACAAATAAGGCCTTAATAAGGTGTTTAAGTTTACTCTATGGTGGACTAAGAGCCCAGAGCCGCCAGACTCTGGGCTCTTGCTCTATGGGTTGTATTTAGAGGAATGTCCTTGTGCCTGAATGATTGTCTAAAAAAAACAACGGTATTGATTGAACCATACCCAAGTTTTGCGTTTAGTAGTTAACACAAAAGTGTATGTAAAATCAACCTTTTATTTTCCGCGGGGAATGCTTTTCGCACCAAACTCTCCGTGGGGAAACCGAAGAGCGTGTGTGGGACTCCCGAATTCGATCTAAATTAGATACCTACTAAAACCCGCGGCGGCCTAGCGCAGCAGTCAGGAGAAGCTTCAGGAACGTATCAGCGGCTTCTGGAGTCCCCCATGCCGTTAATCCGTAATTTGTGTGATCTGCAAATAATTGTTTCGGAGTTTAGGTGTTTTCTATGTATGATATGTATCTATTTACAAAAAAAAGTATTTTTATGTATATAAATCAGTTGTCTAGTACCCGTACTTAATAAATAATAAATATTTCGGACATCTTACACACAACGTCATCTAGTCCCAAACTAAGCATAGCTTGTATTATGGGTACTAAACAACTGATATAAATACATAAACATACTTTTTTTGCAAATACACCCAGACGTCACATTGTATCCATTATTCTCAGGAAAAAATAGTTTTAAAGAACTAAACAAACACGCTTTTAAACTAAAAAGTAAAATATAAATTTTCAGAGAGCACCCCACGCTTTGTTAAAATTATAAATATTTTCTACTTTTTAGTTTAAAAGCGTGTTTGTTTAGTTTTTTAAAATCTGGCCGTTTAAAGTGAGACAAAATCGCACCCAAAGGAGTCGGTTACAAACATACAGGTGAAGCGTGTAAAAATACACAATGTACCAGTATGTGTATTACTATATGTTTTGATATAGACGTATTTAATTCGATTCTAGTTTTGGTCATCAAGCAGGTCATCGGAGAGCACGTAAAGCCGTCGGTCCCGGTTGTCATGAACAACTATGGCAATCGTTATTGGGAAGTCAGTGCCCTCAAATTTACTGACTAGTTTAACACTCAGAACCATAATTTGTTGATCGCACAAAGTGGTATATGGGCTTTGAACCCACAACACTTGACCTAGTAGACAGTGGCAAGGCGACTGTTTAAACCACTAGGCCAGTCGTGCATTCAAATTGTCGAAAACTATACTATATTTGATAATTATTATGAACTAGTTGACCCGCCAAGCTTTGTCTGTGCCTCTCACCTCTTTATTGATCGTAGCGTATGTAGCCTACAGCTTTCCCCGATCAGTGGGCTTACTAACATAGAAATATTTTCTTAATTCGAGTCAGTAGTTCCTTATTCTTCTTCTTATCGTGCTAATGGCAACACTTTACACGGTTTTGGTGGATTGCTTTAGCCTTTGCTTGATGCAGGTCGTCAAGCGTTGGCCGCGGGTGGACGGGACGGGTTTTCCCTCCACCCGCATTATTTGGCCAGCCGCGAGGGGGCGGCACCCGTGTACGCCGGACGCCGCCTAAGAGAGAGTCGTCGTAGGGAGACGGTGCCCGCATCAGGAGCGCGCAGGCGCTGGGGGAGTCCAGAACGAGATCTGACCCTGGACTTCTCCTCCTCCTAAACAGAGAAGCGCAGAGATGGCACACCGTGTGGAAAAAAAATGTCGTCAAGCGTACACGAATCTGGGCTCGCGGGGTATGTTAATAATAACTGGCCCATTGTCAGTGGTGACGCGCCACAGTCGCATTTATTTGCGCTTGGGCCTAAAAATTCCCTTCTTGTTAGATTGTCCCTAGATCTGCCAACCTGGATACGCAGCCTATTAAGCGTCTTCCAGGTTGGCCAGGGAAGTAGTAGTTCCTAAGATTAGGCGGAACAAACAATTAGACAAAAAAAGAAAAAAAATGTAAATTTATACTAATAAATAAAATTGAAGTGGATAGCGTTTTGCGACTGCTAATCAAGAGGTCTCGGGTTCAAATCCCGGGTCGGGCCAAAACGTGTTTTCGGGTTTTTCTTAGGAAATTCCTAATAGCAGCCCGGAGCCCGGAGCAAACTAAACAAACACGCTTTTAAACTAAAACGTAGAAAATAATTTTAATTTAACAAAGCGTGGGGTGCTTTCTGAAAATATTTCAATAACGTCGCCCCATGCTTTTCACATTAAAATTATTTTCTAAGATTTATTTTAAAAGCGTGTTTGTTTAGTTTTTTAAAACTATTTTTTTTTCACACATTCTACACTTCTCTCGATATACTTAAACTTATCTGTTTGTTCTACAAAGTTCCCTTTCAACATTTCGGATATACGTGAGCGTACCTCAAAAAGCCGGATATCCGGATACATAAATCGATCACGCTGTCTATGCTATAATATCGCTAGAGTGGGACTTATCTGGAAGATTTATTGTTAAACTATTTTTGCATTGGGTAACTTTGTTGTAGGCTTTTAACTAATGTACTACAATTTGATATGCCTGTGTGTCTAGATGTTGGTTATCCTGACAGTTAAGCATGAGATGGCGGGTTTGATTTCCGTTTATGACAATTATTTGTGTGATTTATACTGTCTGGGTATACTTTACCACGTGTCACCACCCCTATTCATCCCGCGGGTGTCGTAAAAGGCGACTAAGGGATAAACTACGCAAGACAACATCGATGCAAAGAGAAGGAAAACTTAAAACCAACCCTATACCAACCCGTCTGGCCAGCGTGGTATAGTAGGCCAATACCTCCTTTCTAAGGAGAGGCCTATGTCCAGCAGTGGACTGTTACAGGCTGTTGATGATGATGATGATGATGATGATGATGGGTATACTTTACTAGCTCTGACGACAAGACTCTGCATCTTGTTATTACCAGTGGCGTGTGTGTGAAAAGATCTTCCCCACTTTACGTGTAGGGGAGGTCCGTCCTTGACTTACCGTCCGAACGGTAAGTGCTAGAAACGTGAAACTTTGCACGAATATGTGTTGTAATTATGTCGACAAAGTGCTATAATAAAATTACGAAAAATATTTTCATTTGGGGTACCTCCCATAGACTTAAAGTAGGGGTGTTTTTTTACTCGCGGCTACACCATCGTGTGGGATATCATTAGATAGCTCCTTTAAATACAATAAAGGGTTTCTAAAACGATTTTTGATTTAGGTATCTGTTTGCGAGAAATTCTACTTTAAAGAGCACTTTTTTGTAAAAACAGGGTGTCCCCCCTCTATGAAATTAAACGGCTGGCTCAAAAAATCTGGAAAAAATTGTGATCCATTTAGTATACTTTAAAAGAAAACTGTAACGAATTAGATGACGTTGTTAGTTTAGGTGTTATAGAGGCTTCACTTGTAAAATGAGCTTCCTTGGAAAACGTCATACAAAATTAACGGATTAATACGTAAACATAACAATTATCTATTGGATACGATTTTAAAATCCACGTACCATTAAGGGTGACTGAGGAACCCTTTCCTGTGCGTGACCTGACACGCACTAAGCCGATTTTGTAGAAACTCACTCATTGTTTCTGTGAAACTTTAGCCGCTTAAGGAGCTCTCAAAAGAATTATCCCTACTAATATTATAAATGCGAAAGTAACTCTGTCTGTTTGTTACGTTTTCACGCCTAAACCGCTTTACCGATTTTGATGAATTTTGGTATTCAAATAGTTTAGAACCTGAGAAAGGACATAGGCTACTTTTTACCGCGACAACCGACATACACGCGGGCGGAGCCGCTGGCTAAAGCTAGTTTTCCAATATTTTTGCAACAATTTTGATTGTTCCCCACCTCCTTTTGGTCTTAGCGTTATGATATATAATCTATAGCCATTCTCAATAATTGAGCTATCTGACACCCAAAGTTTTTCTTCAATCGGACCTGTTCTTACTAAGATTAGCGTGTTCAAACAAACAAACAAATAAACCAATCAGCTTTATAATATTATTATTATGGACAACTTTCAGATGTATGTAGTTAGGGGTCCCGCACATAAATCTGTCACTGTAGAAACGTACACCGTTCAACACTTAAGTTAAAACCGTTAGGGATCCTTATTTATTGCAGTCCTGCCTCGTAGGTATAGCGGTTAGAGTATGCCACTATCGATACTAACAACAAAATAGCAATTTTGTAAAAAAATTAGATCTCCGGAACGGCGGAATCGATTTTGACTGGACTTAGGCTATTTGTGACTAGCTTTGCTCCACGGCGTTACTCGTGATTTACCACAATACCCGCGGGTAACGCCACGGGACTTAACTAGTCAGAAATAAAAGCAACTAAGAATAATGGACATCATCTACAATCAAAATGAAACCATTTTTATTCATCCACACACTCAAAGCTCAACTGACTCTCAATTCAATGATGCGTTGTATTTGATTACAGTCTACCCCATAAGCGTATAGCGTGAATGTTATACTACCGAACTGGTGACATTGAATGAAGTGAACCCGCCAAGTTCATAATATCAATAAAAAAAATATATAGTTTTAAAAAACTAAACAAACACGCTTTTAAACTAAAAAGTAGAAAATAAATTTAATGTAACAAAGCGTGGGGACGTTATTTAAATATTTTCAGAAAGCACCCAAAGCTTTGTTACATTAAAATTATTTTCTGCTTTTTAGTTTAAAAGCGTGTTTGTTTAGTTTTTAAAACTATTTTTTTTTTCGAATTAGTGTATTGTCATCGGTCCTCTATAAATCTACAAAGTTTGAACGAAATCTGGCCGTTTAAAGTGGGTCAAAATCGCCCTCAAAGGAGTCGCTTACAAACATACAAACAAACATACAGGTGAAGCTAATATAAAGCGTGTAAAAATGTACTGTTATGTTTTTACTATGATCCCGGGTCCTTTAAGCGGGGCGTGAAAAAGCATCTCACTAGGCCGCCGTAATGTGGTTCGCCATGCTGCTTGTATCCGCAGTGAGTATAGCGACCCCCACTTGTGGATTTTACTCATGCTTTCCATCAGGCATAGTAAAGTCACCTTGGCAGGCGTTTTATAAAAAAAAAGTGTTTTTCAGTAATTGTAATATGGATTTGTGGCCAATTTAATTCAGGTTTCAACCTTATGAATCTAATATTATAAACCAAAGCTACCGAATTTAATTGATTTTTTTGACTGCCTTGTTGGGTTAGCGTATGCGGCTGCTGATTAAGAGGTCTCGATCCCCGGGTCGGACTAATTATTTGTTTCTTACTTTGGGTTTTTTCTATATATAATATGAATGTTTTTCCAAAAAAAATGTGTTTTTGAATTTATATCAGTTGTTTAGTACCCGTAATACAAGCTCTTCTTAGTTTGGGACTAGATGACGTTGTGTGGAAGATGTCCGAAATCTATATTATTATTTGTTTAGTTTTAAAGTGTAATGATATAGTCTTCTAGAATGTGGACTCCGTACTTGTGGCCAAATTAATTCTTAAGATTCAATTCAGGTTTGAACTTTACGAATCTAATTTTATAATTTTAAAAGTTAATCTGTCTGTCTTTCGTAATTTCAAACCAAAGCTACTGAATTTAGGTGACATAGGCTACTTTTAAAGCAATAACCAACATATATACACATGGCTAGTAATAAATACATAATTAATTATGATCACATGCAAAAGAGAAAAATAAAGTATTTGCTCTCATAATTTTACAAGAAATACTACCTTTTTTTTTCTTTTTTTTTTCCCCACCCCCACGGATGATACTACAACAAGGAATACTACCTAGAAAAATCGATAAACTAGATTTTATTACGAATCCGTTAAAGTTATAAACAACCTGGCCGGCTTAACTTCCGCGCACCCACACTCATAGGGGTGGGTATTTCTGCGTAAAAAGTCTATGAATAAAATTAGGGTTCCGCAAGAATTTATAGCGCATATAAACGAATGTGCTTTGAAATACGGTACGAATTTACATTTTTTTCTTTGACTTATTGTTCTTAGTTTTGAATTGATATACTTAAGGTAGCTGTATCCATTCATGCCACGCTGTGGTACATTGTATCATATTCATCAACAACCCGTAACGTCCCACTGCTGGGATCAGGTCTCGTCTCAGGAGAGGGTTAAGGCCATACGTCCCCACGCTGTCCGAGTTCGAGTTGGGGACTGGCAAGACACGTTGTGGCTACGTAATCTTGCCGTTGAATATTTTAAGACCTACAACTAAGCTTCACGACTGTTATCTTACAATAACAACCGGTACCGACTGCTTAACGTGACCTCCGAATCACGGAAACGCTCATAATAGATCGTGCCTCAAACGGTCACCCATCTTGGTACAGACCGCGCCTTCATTGCTTACCCTCGGTGATTGTTTCACATCACCTAAGGCCACTTGGTTATGAGCGTTTCTGTGGCATATTATGATTGTATTAATAAGAAATGGGGAATAAAAATGACGCGGTAAATATAAAAAACAAGTGCGAGTCGGACTCGCCCATGAAGGGTTCCGTATCAGCAAGTAACATCATATAAAAGTTCTTGTAGTTCGTTGTAACTTAGATCGATGTTTTTATACTACTGTTTTGATTGAATTAAAGGTTAATTGCGTTTTACGATTTATGACGTTTTAAAAAAAAAACTACTCACTAGATCTCGTTCAAACCAATTTTCGTTGGTAGTTTACATGGTAATGTACAACATATATTTTTTTTTGTTTTATCACTCTCTTATTTTAGAAGTTAGAGGGGGGGGGGGACACACATTTTTCCACTTTGGAAGTGTCTCTCGCGCAAACTATTCAGTTTAGAAAAAAATTACATTAGAAACCTCAACATCATTTTTGAAGACCTATCCGTAGATACCCCACACGTATAGGTTTGATGAAAAAAAAAATTTTGAGTTTCAGTTCCAAGTATGGAGACCCCCAAAATGTATTGTTTATTTTCTATTTTTATGTAAAATTCTTAATGCGGTTTACAGAATACATCGACTGACCAAATTTCAACAGTATAGCTCTTATAGTTTCGGAAATAATTGGCTGTGACATACGGACGGACAGACAGACAGACAGACTTGACGAATCTATAAGGGTTCCGTTTTTTGCCATTTGGCTACGGAACCCTAAAAAGCAGCCAAGTGCGAGTCGGACTCGCCCATGAAGGGTTCCGTATCAGCAAGTAACATCATATAAAAGTTCTTGTAATTCGTTGTAACTTTCATCGATGTTTTTATACTAGTGTATTGACTGGATGAAAGGTAAATTGCGTGTTACGATTTTTGACGTATTAAAAAAAACTACTCACTAGATCTTGTTCAAACCAATTTTCGTTGGTAGTTTGCATGGTAATGTATATTTTTTTTAGTTTTATCACTCTCTTATTTTAGAAGGACACACATTTTTCCACTTTGGAAGTGTCTCTCGCGCAAACTATTCAGTTTAGAAAAAAATGATATTAGAAACCTCAACATCATTTTTGAACACTTATCCATAGATACCATCCATAGATACACGTATAGGTTTGATGAAAAAAAAATGTTTGAGTTTCAGTTCCAAGTATGGGGACCCCCAAAATGTATTGTTTTTTTCTATTTTTCTGTAAAAATTATAATGCGGTTCACAGAATACATCGACTGACCAAATTTCAACAGTATAGCTCTTATAGTTTCGGAAATAATTGGCTGTGACATACGGACGGACAGACAGACAGACAGACTTGACGAATCTACAAGGGTTCCGTTTTTTGCCATTTGGCTACGGAACCCTAATAAACAATCTGCGAAGTTGTCTCTATATCATGACAAAATTTGGTATCCATTGGTGTAGAACTTTGTGAGTTCTGGAGTTTACTCCAAAAAAACGAGTTACAAGTTAAGCTCTCTAACTCCTGAAACAACAAAGTCGTATAATCCGTTATAGTTTTCCTTCAAAGTTCATTAGATGTACCACGATCATGAATTTTTTCAGATTTTTTGAGACAACCGTTTATCTTTTAGAGTGGGGGGAAGGTCCCGTTTTGACGAAAAATGCCCTTTATAGTTGAATAATTCGCAAACGAATACCTAAATCAAAAAAATCATCTTAGCATTAATCATCTAGCTATTAATGTTTTTGAAAGACCTATCTAATGAAATTCTAGATGCGATAAAAAAAAACACTCCCATATTTGAGAGGTACTCCAAATTAAATATATGTTATGATTTAATTCTAGCACTTTGTCGACGCGACAAGAACACAATATGAGCCTCCCTTCCTCTATAGAACAACACGATCTGGTCAGCGAAGTCACCCCTACAGAGTGGAAGACATACGCTCCAGAACTAAGTGGTTCGGGTCTTCCTTCTTGTGCCGAGCAGTTAAACACTGGAACTCGTTACCAGCTCATGTTTTTCCTTCTTACTATGATACCGGGTCTTTTAAGCAGGGCGTGAAAAAGCATCTCACTAGGCCGCCATAATGTGGTTCTCAATACTGCTTGCATTTTCAGTGAGTATAGCGACCCCCACTTCTGGATTTTACTCATGCTTTCCATCAGGCATAGTAAAGTCACCTTGGCAGGCGTTATATAAGAAAAAGAATATATAAATATCCATGAAATTTTTTATCTTTCTAGAACTAGTCGTATGGGCGGTAAATCGAGGACGGACATGACGATAGGGTTCCGAGTCATGAACTACGGAACCCTGAAAAAAATCAAAGGCGTTAATTAAAATGTTGGTGTTACGCTGTAGCGCTTTATCCTTAGTTATGTCGTCTAACAAACTATTACAACAAACAGCGCTAGATTGCTTATCATTAAGGAGTTGCTGAGTCCCGCCGTGATACCAGTGGTTATTTAATAAATAAATATTTTTTGGACATCTTACACACAACGTCATCTAGTCCCAAAATAAGCAGAGCTTGTATTATGGGTACTAAACAACTGATACAAATACATAAACATACATTTTTTTTGTAAATACATACATACATATTATACAAAGAAAAACACCCAGACTCCAAAACAAATATTTGTGGATCACACAAATATTTGGTCTGACCCGGGAATCGAACCTGAGACCTCTTGATCATCAGCCGAATACGCTAAACACTAGACCAACATGGCAGTCAAATTATTATTACAGTTATATTATAATGTATCCGGTCTCACACTCATCAAAGAAATACGACAGCAAGAATGCTGTCATTATTAGGATGGTCTTCTGTGTGAGGGTAGTACTGTCCCGGTGGAGCTGACACACTCATGTTGAAATCAACGTGGTTCTACTACCTATTACTCTTCATATAAAGTCTAAATATCCTCACTAATACTTTTTTTTTATTTTTTTTTATTTAAATTTTAAAAGACAACTCCCGCATTAGGAATATAAATTCCTGTGTCGCGGGGAGCTTTACAAACATACATGAAACGGACACAAATAACACCCAGACTCAGAACAACAAATTGTGAATCACACAAAGTGTTATCCTACGTGGGATTTGAACCCACGACACTTGGCGCAGTAGGAAGCGGTGTGGCGACCGCTTAAGCCACTATGTATGAATATGTATGTGTGTTTGTTGCTCTTTCACGCAAAAACTACTGAAAATAACGATTTAGATGTAACTTTACATTAATATAGCTTAAATATCAGAATAATACATAGGCTACTTTTGACTGCCATAATCGAATAAACGCGGGCGGAGCTTTTCGTGCTGAAATCAGCGTATCTCTACTACCTATTCAAAATCACAGTTTGCAGTCTTCACCATAAAAAAAAGCGGCCAAGTGCGAGTCGGACTCGCCCATGAAGGGTTCCGTATCAGCAAGTAACATCATATAAGAGTTCTTGTAGTTCGTTGTAACTTTTATCGATGTTTTTATACTAGTGTATTGACTGGATGAAAGGTAAATTGCGTGTTACGATTTATGACGTATTAAAAAAAACTACTCACTAGATCTCGTTCAAACCAATTTTCGTTGGTAGTTTGCATGGTAATGTATAACTTTTTTTTTTTTTAGTTTTATCATTTTTTTATTTTAGAAGTTAGAGGGGCGGGGGGGGGACACACATTTTTCCACTTTGGAATTGTCTCTCGCGCAAACTATTCAGTTTAGAAAAAAATGATATTAGAAACCTCAACATCATTTTTGAACACCTATCCATAGATATACGTATAGGTATAGGTTTGATGAAAAAATTTTTTTTGAGTTTCAGTTCCAAGTATATATACCCCCATAATGTATTGCTTTTTTTTCTATTTTTATGTAAAAATCTTAATGCGGTTTACAGAATACATCGACTGACCAAATTTCAACAGTATAGCTCTTATAGTTTCGGAAATACGCTGCGGCTGTGAAATACGGACGGACAGACAGACAGACGGACAGACAGACTTGATGAATCTATAAGGGTTCCGTTTTTTGCCATTTGGCTACGGAACCCTAAAAATAGTTTAAAAAAACTAAACAAACACTTAATTTTAATGTAACAAAGCGTGGGGTGCTTTCTAAAAATATTTCAATAACGTCGCCCCACGCTTTTTTCATAGATTTTTTTTTCTGCTTTCTTTAGTTAAGATTACGTACGTAAAGAAAGACTAAAACAAACTATTTTGTTTTAAAAATTTTTTTTTGTTATTTTTTCAAATTAGTGTATTGTCATCGTTCCTCGATAAATCTACAAGGACTATATCTGACCGTTTAAAGTGGGTCAAAATCGCACCCAACGGTCACAAACAAAACGGTGAAAAATGTACATAGCTAAATCAAGTTACTACTTTGCTACTTTCACATCAAAGCTCACCGTATTAAGCTGATACTGGTTACATAAAGTGCTATAAAACTCACTTCAGGCTCACGTATAAGCAATAAAAAGACTTTAGATACTTTTTAAAATACAGTGTGTTCACAAATGTTTATGAGGTTCTTTTTGGTTTTATGTCTTTGACTGTATAAATATACATCAACACACAAGTTAATTTCAAATTGAGAATAGAATTCCTCTTCCTAGCCTTATTCCCAGTATTATTTGGAGTCGGCTACTAGTTCAACCGGTATTACCTGAATATCAGATTTTCCACGGAGCGACTGGCATCGGACCTCCGCAACCCTTAGGGAGATCTGAAATTCGAAAGTTGAACTAGTTGTCAGTAAATTTGAGGGCACTGACTTCCCAATAACGATTGCCTTATGATTATTTGTTCATGATAAAATGACATGACGTGACAACATGATAAAATAGAATAGAATATATTTTATTGTACACCATAAAATACAGTTTTTACAGTTGAAAGTTTCAATTTTTTTTTTTTATATAACGCCTGCCAAGTTGACTTTACTATGCCTGATGGAAAGCATGAGTAAAATCCACAAGTGGGGGTCGCCATACTCACTGAAAATGCAAGCAGTATGGCGAACCACATTATGGCGGCCTAGTGAGATGCTTTTTCACGCCCCACTTAAAGGACCCGGAATCATAGTGGGAAGGAAACACGTGAGCTGGTAGTGAGTTCCAGTGTTTAACTGCTCGGAACAAGAAGGAAGACCTTCTGGAGCGTATGTCTTTCACTCTAAAGGGTGAAGGGGAAGTCCTACAAAGGGCGGCAAAATTATTGTTTTAATATGGATTCCGTTATGTCATGCGTTACATAAAAATAAGGATATTTGTGATTTAAAAATAATGCTGTCAAAAAGAGAACACCCCTTATATGTATAAGGTGTATGATCCACACCCTTTATACGGCTCTTAAATTACGTGCGAAGAATGTAAAATGGTTGAATTATTGTGTTATAAACTTGCACTCCTATAATATAACTTGTGGTAGTCTGCTGAACTGAAAATATTTTTAAATATTTTCGGACATCTTTTACACACAACATCATCTAGTCCCAAACTAAGCAGAGCTTGTATTATGGGTACTAGACAACTGATACCAATACATAAACATACTTTTTTTTTGTAAATACATACATATTATTATACATAAAAACACCTCCGAAACAAATATTTGTGGATCACACAAATATTTGGTCTGACCCGGGAATCGAACCCGAGACCTCTTGATCAGCAGCCGCATACGCTAACCACTAGACCAACAAGGCAGTCAAATTTAACCAACTTTGAAAAAAACTGGACCTGCCTGGAGGGTTCCGCATCTATCAGTATGTTGTTGAATATTTTTTTCTTTGCGAATGATAAATCGATACATACAAATAAATAAAATTAGAGTGTCTCAAATGAGCAGTTTTTTACTAAATGTATATCAAAGTACATATATCAAAAATCGGCCAAGTGCGTGTCAGGCCACGCACAGGAAAGGGTTCCTCAGTAATTTAAAATCGTATCCAATAGATAATTGTTACGTTTACGTATTAGGCCTCATTCGCACGACAGTTTTTTAACGGACGTTAAAAAAGCGTTCATATTCAACAAATGCATTCCCAAGTAAACTCTTTAGCAAAAAAAACGGGCACTTAAGCAAAGAACTATTTTTTAGTTACCATTTGTTTGTTTGACAATTTTAGGTATTTTTATCCTCAGAATGTTATAAATTAATTAGGAAGGAATAGTTTCCATCAGTTTTATCATAACATTTAAATTAAATTATTGAGAAATAATGTTTAAGCTCAAAACACTATTAAGGTACCTGCTCGCTGAATAAAAATGAAACGCGTTAATTTCTTTCTTTTTATTGAATACATTAAAAGCAGATAAAAGTTTAGTATTGAGTGTGACCCCCTCTTGCTGAAATCACGGCTTGCATTCGTCTGGGCATGCTAGCAAGTTTAACTTTTATGGTTTCTTGGAGAATACGTTCCCACTCCGCGGTAATGACATTCTTTAGCTTTCTGATGGTCTGCGGAGCCGGCTGCACTGAACTCACTCGTCGCATCAGAACATCCCAGACATGCTCTATGGGATTGAGGTCCGGACTTCTAGCTGGCCAGTCCAAACGACGAATTCCGACTTCTAGCATATACGCTTCCACATCGCCAGACCGGTGGGCGCGAGCGTTGTCGTCCATAAAAATTGAGTATTCGTCAAGAGCGGTTAAAGCGGGTTGTGCATAAGGAATTAGAACTTCCGTTATGTATCGGTATCCAGTCAGTGTACCGTTTTCGATGAAGACTAACTCCGTACGATCCATAGAATTTATTCCTGCCTATTCCAGTCTTCATGAGTCCATGACACACATTCTTCATGAGTAATTTAGGGCCGCGTGCCGGGCGATGACTGTGTATATTAGCAGCGAGAAGCCTCCTCCTGACCATCCATAGATTAATTCGCACATTTCTTACTTCTTCGAGTCTGTTCTTGAGGTCCACATAAGAAGATTTGCGATTTCTCAACGCTTGACTAACTAGAAAACGATCATCCCGTGGTTCGGTACATGTCTTTCTGCCAGAACCAGGCCTTCTCTTGACGGAACCGGTCTCTTGATAGCGCTGCCAGGTCCTTTGAACTGTCGACCGACTCACATTTAGCCTCTGAGCCACGAAGCATTGGCTGCAACCTTCTTCAAGCAGCGCAATAATTTTGCTCGCTTTTATCAATTTATCTACCATTTTCGAGATTGCTGAACAGCAGTAACAATACTTTTAACCCTTCGGGTGCCTGGTACCTAAAAATCACTTCGCATGCCTGGTGGGTCTGTGAGACCCGTAAACAAAATGCTTGGTTTTTACCTACCTAACGAGTCAGAAAGCTAAATACAGGGTTTTTATTAATTCTCACTGACATTTAAATTATATGACGGGAGAAATTAAAACTAAAGTTGTTTTACAAAATGTTTATTACTTAATTTAAAATTCTCATATTTTACGTAACAAAATTTCACAATTATCCAATTATCTAACCAGGCCGCCATGGTAGTATGGGTTTTCATGTTACTTTGCCTACCCTCACAATGAGCATGGTGGCCCTTAATCCTGGATACTACTCATGCTTTCTATCAGGCAGAGTAGAGTCACTTTGGTAGGCTAAATTATAAAAAGAAAAAAAAATCGAAGCGGGAGACAAATTACTCAATAGCTGAGACATCTCAACATTACTGTCATCACTTTTACTATTATTGGGTTCAGCATGGACTTCTGCTACTTCCTCAGCACTATCTTACCCATGTGGTACATCCAAGTAGACTGATTCATCTCCACTATCATCAAAAACCACATCTTCGTATTCATTTTCTTCTACATCTCACTCCAAAGCTTGACAGATTTCAAAATCCGTTAGTAACCATTTTTAACTGAAAAAATATTGTTTTCGTAAACAATTTACCACACAAAACATAACAAACAAGAAAAAACAACAGTAAGTACTTACGGAATAAAAGTTACGCCGCGTGCCTGGTCGGGTCCCTGAGACCCGAGCGCACATAAAACACGTCTTATCTGAATGCGTATGCGTCGTGGACTACGGGAGAGGAGTCAAAATGGCTGCTAGTTCATATCGCGAAGCTACTGAGAAGCGCAGCGCGTTAGGTTAAAAAAATTAAAAAATATCGTCGAAGTTTTGAAGTGATGGGTCTGTCAGACCCACCAGGCACCCGAAGGGTTAAAGGTCAAGGACATTTAAAAGTATTGTTAGGGGAATAACACACGGCACCGCGCACCGCCGCGGTAAGGTCGGCGAGAGTCGGTGAGAACACCGCTCGACCGCGCGGTCGGTCGGTGTACGTGTGTTAAACATCAACGGATTCAGTAGATCCCAATATCACATGAGATCCGCTTCACCGCCTACCGCGGCGGTGCGCGGTGCCGTGTGTTAATCGCCTTACTGATAGATATATATTAAGATAATTTAATATTACCTATATTATTATAAGATAATAATTTAATAAGAATTGAAAAAAAAGTTAGTTATAGTCGATATTAACATAACTATATAAGTTGTTTTCTTTGAAAACCAGGCTCAGTCAAAAATTTGAATTTGGAAGGTACTCCTATAAACATTATGGCACTTTTATAACTGGCCAGTAACATGTTTAAATGATTAAAACCTTTTTGGTATTTTATTTTTTTCAGCCAGGAAGAAAACCGAACCCGCCGGTTTTTTTTTGCAAATGAGTGTATATATTCACACGACAGCGTATTTAAAACACGACGCTATTTTATCGAGCAGTGTTGCATTTTCAACTTTGGGCGTTGAAAATAGACCATATATTATTATGCAACTTCATACTTGAACGCTTTTATAACGTCCGTTAAAAAAACTCTCGTGTGATTGAGGCCTTATTGCGTTAATTTTGTATGACGTTTTCCAAGTCAGCGCATTTTACAAGTTAAGCCTCTATAACTCCTGAAATAACAAAGTCATCTTATCCTTTATAGTTTACCTTCAAAGTTCAGTATATGGACCACCTTCACGAATTTTCCCAGATTTTTTGAGCCAGCCGTTTAGCTTTTAGAGGGGGGGGACGCCCTGTTTTTACAATAAAGTGCCCTTTAAAGTGGAATATCCCGCGAACGGATACCTAAATCAAAAAAAATTCTTAGAAACCCTTTATTGTTTTTAAAAGACCTATCTAATGATACCCCACACGATGGGGTAGCCGCGAGAAAAAAAAACATCCCCACTTTACGTGTAGGGGAGGTACCCTAAATAAAAATATTTTTTCATAATTTTATTGTAGCACTTTGTCGGCGTGGTTACAACACATATTCATGCAAAGTTTCATCTTTCTAGCACTTACCGTTTGGACGGTAAGTCGAGGACGGACGGACGGACGGACGGACGGATGGACGGACGGACGGACGGACGGACGGACGGACGGACATGACGAATCTATAAGGGTTCCGAGTGATGAACTTCGGAACCCTAAAAAGGCAATTTTTAGAGTTCCGAAGCTTGTAACTCGGAATCCTTAGAGATTTGCCATGTCCGTCCGTCCGTCCTCGACCTACCGTCCCAACGGTAAGTGCTACAAAATGAAACTTTGCACGAATATGTGTTGTAATTACGTCGACAAAGTGCTATAATAAAATTATGAAAAATATTTTTATTTGGGGTACCTCCCCTACACCCCATTGTGTAGGATATCATTAGATAGGTCTTTTAAAAATAATAAAGGGTTACTAAGACGATTTTTTGATTTAGGTGTTAATTCAACTTTAAAGGGCACTTTTATGTAAAGACAAGGCGTCCCCCTCCCCCTCTAAAAGCTAAACGGCAGGCTCGAAAAATCTGAAAAAAAACATGATAGTGGACCATATAATGAACTTTAAAAGAAAACTATAACGAATTAGATGACTTTGTTAGTTCAGGAGTTATAGAGGCTTAACTTTTACAATGCGCTTACTTAGAAAACATCATACAAAATTAAAGCAATAATACGTAAGCATAACAATTATCTGTTGGATATGAGGAACCCTTTTCCTGTGTGTGGCCTGACACGCACTTGACCGATTTTTTTCTGTCCGTCCGTCTATCATCTGTCTGTTTGTTCTGATTTGACAGCTGGTCCGATTCTAACGGGACTTTCCCTTTTGGAAAGCTGATGACCTGAGGAGTAACTAAGGCTTTTTTACACTAGCATTGCTCCATAGACCAGTGCTTTTAGTGTTTGAAAACAAAATAAGTTATAGTAGGATGAAACCCATTGTAAAAGGAGGAGAATATTGCAAAAATTAAAGGAAAAATAAATTACGGGCGATCTGAGGTCGGGAAGGGGAAGAGGGGGGGGTTTTAAGGGAAAAAAATGACTTATCTCGATTTCCGGCAAAACTACAAGTCCTATGGAAAAAAGTTAAATGGCAAAGTTGTAGGTAATAAAAAGATCTATATCTTTTACATTTACACTTTTTTCACATAACTTCAAATTTATGTGAAAAATTCAAAAAACCAAGTTTTTGGTTTTTTATTTTTATCTTTTACAAATAAAATTATTTTTTAACGAAATTTTGTGGAAACTTAGCTTTTCATGTCCTGAATACACCGTAATTTATTTGATTTGAAATATCTATTTTTTCACCTCATTTTGACTGAATACCGAAAAAAAACCCTAATTTTCAATCGAAAATTCGTCCGTCAAAATATCAACGTTTTTGACAAAAATTGGGTGTTTTCTATTCGATGAAATGTCTACTTTCCGATGGTGTAAAAATATATAAAAATTCCGATGGTGTAATTATTATTTTGTTAATTATAGTAGTATATTTCGATTTGTAATATTTTTGTTTATCATTGTAACATGCAATCTTACGTTTTTCGAGTGATTAAAGTGTAAATTTTAATAAATATCTCAATAACGATTAAAAATATCGAATTTGAGTTTTTTCATTTTTTGCGTTTTCTGAGAAGATTTACTATGGTAATGTATATATATTTTTACACCATCGGAAAGTAGACATTTCATCGAATAGAAAACACCCAATTTTTGTCAAAAACGTTGATATTTTGACGGACGAATTTTCGATTGAAAATTAGGGTTTTTTTTCGGTATTCAGTCAAAATGAAGTGAAAAAATAGATATTTCAAATCAAATAAATTACGGTGTATTCAAGACATGAAAAGCTAAGTTTCCACAAAATTTCGTTAAAAAATAATTTTATTTGTAAAAGATAAAAATAAAAAACCAAAAACTTGGTTTTTTGAATTTTTCACATAAATTTGAGGTTATGTGAAAAAAGTGTAAACGTAAAAGATATAGATCTTTTTATTACCTACAACTTTGCCATTTAACTTTTTTCCATAGGGCTTGTAGTTTTGCCGGAAATCGAGATAAGCCATTTTTTCCCCTTAAACCCCCCCCCCCTCTCCCCCTTCCCGACCTCAGATCGCCCGTAATTTATTTTTCCTTTAATTTTTGCAATATTCTCCTCCTTTTACAATGGGTTTCATCCTACTATAATTTATGTCCACTTTTTGTTATTTTAAGAGCTAAAAGCACTGGTCTACACGGCGTTACTCGCAATTTACAACAATAATCGCAGGTAACATCGCATGACTTAATAAGTTAGTATTAAGATCATTAACCCTCGTTGGTCTAGTGGTTGGCGTATGCGACTGCTAATCAAGAGGTCTCGGGTTCAAATCCCGGGTCGGGTCAAAAAGTGTTTTTTGGGATTTTCTTAGGAAATCCTTAATAGCTGCCCGGAGTTTGGAAGTTTGGCGGTGATTCACGCCCGTGCCTCGGGGAGCACGTAAAGCTGTCGGTCCCGATTATCATGAACATCTATGGCAATCGTTATTGGGAAGTCAGTGCCCTCAAATATACTGTCAACTAGTTCAATCTTCGAATTTCAGTTCTCCCTTAGTGTTGCGGAGGTCCGATGCCAGTCACTCCGTGGAAAAACTGAAATTCAGGTAAAACCGCTTAAACTAGTAGCCGACCCCAAATAAACTTGGGAATAATGGCTAGGAGGATGAAGATCATTTGGCCTTAGGTCTTCTCCTCCAGATATTTTAGAGGGGTAATTAGGGTTCAAGCAACTTCACTTCTACAAAAGCAAGGCAGTAGAGACACGCTTAATATAGCTACTATCCTGTCAAAGAAGACCAACCCAAAAAAAAAGTTTTAAAAAACTAAATAAACACGCTTTTGAACTAAAAAGTAGAAAATAATTGTAATATAAAAAGCGTGGGGCGACGCGACGTAATTGAAATATTTTCAGAAAGCAACCCACGCTTTTTACATTAAAATTATTTTCTACTTTTTAGTTTGAAAGCGTGTTTGTTTAGTTTTTTAAAACTTTTTTTTTGGGTTTCACAATTTCTTTTAGAAAAAAGACAAATTTGTTTAAACATTTTTTTTTAATTTTCTTTTTCAAATTAGTGTATTCTCATCGGTCCTCAATAAATCTACAAAGTTTGAACGAAATCTGGCCGCTTAAAGTGGATCAAAATCGCACCCAAATGAGTCGGTTACAAACATACAAACATACAGGTGAAGCTAATAAAAAGCGTGTAAAAACTAAACAATCACGCTTTTAAACTCAAAAGTAGAAAATAATTATGATGTATTTTCAGAAAGCAACCCACGCTTTGTTACATTACAATTATTTTTATCTGTTTAGTTTAAAAGCGTGTTTGTTTAGTATTTTTGAAAACTATTTTTTTTAGAAAAAAGACTAGTTTTTAAACATTTATTTTTTGTTTTTTTTTTTCAAATTAGTGTATTGTCATCGGTACGCGATAAATCTACAAAGTTTGAACGAAATCTGGCCGTTTGAAGTGGATCAAAACCGCACCCAAACGAGTCGGTTACAAACATACAGGTGAAGCTAATATAAAGCGTGTAAAAAGGATCGTTCAGCAGCATTCGTGATTTCGTATTTCGTTGGTGAGTGTGAGACCGGAGCCCCAATGTTTCGGAAGCATCTCACTAAGCCGCCATAGTGTGAGTCACCATGCTTCATTGTCTGCAAGGAATATCAGTACAAATCTAGTTTTAAACAATGAAGTTATTAATTTTGTTGATTCAACGGTTTTTTTGGGAATTACTTTAGATAGTAAGTTACAGTGGGGCGCCCAAATATCGTGTCTCGCAGGGAAACTCAGTTCTGCAGCGTATGCTGTCAGCAAAGTCAGACAGCTTACGGATGTGGAAACAGCAAGGCTAGTATATTTCGGTTATTTCCACAGCGTCATGTCGTATGGCATTCTGCTATGGGGCAAGGCAGCTGATATTCAAACAATTTTCATTCTCCAAAAACGTGCAGTGCGTGCGATTTACAAACTAGGTGCACGAGTTTCCCTTAGAGAAAAGTTTAAAGAGATAGGCATTATGACAGTTGCATCACAATATATATTTGCAAACATTATGTTTATAAAACAAAATATGCATTTATATCACAGGAATAGTGACATAAGCATAAATTAGTAGGTCAATATCATAGGCTACATAAAACGCATAATTCATTTATGGGTCTTTCCGTGCGATTTTTTAATAGGTTACCAGCTAGTGTTATGAGTCTATCAGTGGAAAAGTTTAAAAATGTAGTCAAAACTTATCTTATACGTAAAGGTTATTATACAGTTGACGAATTTTTAAATGATAAAGAAAAATGGATTTGACTACTTGCTCCTTATCATTTTATTCTACTCATGTGAATGTTGTTATCACATTGTTTAAGAACATGATTTTACTTTTGTAAGTAAAGATTCTACGTGACTAATAAAGGCCATTCTTCTCTTTCTTTTGATCTTATAATTAATATTTTATATTTAATCTTTCGTTACCAGTAATTTGGCCTAAATTTATAGTTTTTACCTTTGTTGTAAGTAGATGCTCCTACTATGTTGTACCCACTGAGGCTGTTTTTTTTTTTTTTTTTTAAATTAGCATAAGTTCTAATTTTTAATCACTATAATTTGCATCAGTCCTCTAACATGGTGTATAGTATATTAGTGGCAGCACCTTACCCCCATATCAGGTTTATAAACATTGAAACTATGTAAACATTGGCGATTTGAAAGGAGTGGCCGCGAGTTTTTATTGCCATGTTCTTTTCTCCGGCTCTACCTATTGTTTGCGAACATGGCATAAATGTACATGTAGAATCTTGACCTGTCACAAGAGATGTATTGCATCCTAAGTGAATAAAGAATTTTGAATTTGAATTTGAATTTGAATTTGAATTTGCACTGCAAATCCCACATCGGACAACACTTTGTGTACATCACAAATTGTTGTTCTAAGTCTGGGTGTTCTTTTTGTCTGTTTCTAAAGCACCCCCGTGACACCGGATGCATAAACGAGAGTGGTCAAGTTTTATCATTCATCATCATCAACAGCCTTTAACAGTCCACTGTTTGACATAGGCCTCTCCTTAGAAAGGAGGTATTGGCCTACTATACCACGCTGGCCAGACCAGTTGGTATAGGTTTGGTTTCAATTTTTTCTTCTCTTTGCATCGATGTTGTCTTGCGTAGTTTATCCCTTAGTCGCCTTTTACGACACCCGCGGGATGAATAGGAGTGGTGACACTATGTATTCTTAATCCGTCACCAAACCGACAATTTATCTGCCGGAATCATTACTTGTAACTTTTTAAATTTATCGTAAAAGGTGATTTTGTAGAAACAAAACAAAAGTTTATTTACAATTATTTATTTATTAATTTATTTATTACTTATATTTATTCAGTATCATATTATCCTTGAGAGAAGGGTGAGAATGCTCTAGTGCGTAAAAAGAAGATACCGGAACGTCTGGAAGAAGAAAGTTGTATGTTAAAGACCTTAGAAATGCAGGGTTTTGAAAACATCATCTAATACACGAACCTCTGAACCCAATCTAGAGAGAGCATGTACTATGGCTAGTAGACATCTGATAAACAATGAAAGCATGCGGCTGCTGTGTTTCAGGTCTCGGGTTCGATTCCCGGGTTGAACCAAATGTTTGTGTGATCTGCAAATATTTGTTTCGAAGTCTAAGTATTTTCTATGTATTGCAGACATTTTACACACAACGTCATCTAGTCCCAAACTAAGCAGAGATTGTATTATGGGTACTAAACAACTGATATAAATACATAAACATACTTTTTTTTTGTAAATACATACATATTATACAAAGAAAAGACTCAGACTCCGAAACAAATATTTGTGGATCACACAAATATTTGGTCTGACCCGGGAATCGAACCCGAGACCTCTTGATCAGCAGCCGCATACGCTAACCGCTGGACCAACAAGGCAGTCATAATATGTATGTATTTACAAATGAAATATCTTGTTCATTTACTTAGTCTGGGACTAGATGGCTTTGTGTGTAAGATGCGCGTAAAAATATTGATTAATTATTTATAGTACTATAGTTGTAAAAATTAATCAAGTTTATTTTTTTTAGACATCTTACACACAACGTCATCTAGTCCCAAAACAAGCAGAGCTTGTGTTATGGGTATAAATACATAAACACACTCTTTTTTTGTAAATACATACTTAATACTCCGAAACAAATATTTATGGATAACACAAATATTTGGTCTGACCCGGGAATCGAACCCGAGACCTCTTGATCAGCAGCCGCATACGCTAACCAGTAGACCAACAAGGCAGTGACTCTAGAATTTTAAATTGGGTATTCAATGCACTCCTTTTAAGAACTTCGTTAGGTACATACCCGGTTTTTGGTAAAATGCCACCCATGTTTAGGGTTTCTGCAAGTTGACAATTGCCAGCTATGGCAGCATGAAGATTCGGACACCTTCTGCTCAGGAAACCACCAGACCGCATGGATTCAGCGATGTATCGGAAAGACCTGAAAGAACAGAAACTTATTGAGTACTTGCATGGAAAGGGAACGTTCTTGCATTTTTGAAATACATTCAAAATTAATCAAATTTGAGAGTCATCCTCCTAGCCATTATTCCCAAGTTTATTTGGGGTCAGCTACTAGGTTCAACCGGTTTTACCTAAATATCAGTTTTTGCCACCACCACCATGGAGCGACTGACATCGGACCTCCGCAACCCTAAGGGAGAACTGAAATTCGAAGACTGAACTAGGTGTCAGTATATTTGACGGCACTGACTTCCCAATAACGATTGCCATAGAGGTTCATGACAACCGGGACCAACGGCTTTACGTGCTCTCCGAGGCACGGGCGTGAATCACCGCCAAACTTCCAAACTCCGGGCAGCTATTATGAATTTCCTAAGAAAATCCCAATAACACTTTTTGGCCCAGTTTGAACCCGAGACCTCTTGATTAGCAGTCAACCACTAGACCTAATAGATGCATATCAAAGTACTGTACGTGCAACACAAAAGCTCTCTCTCTCTCTCTCACGAACGGCTGAACCGATTCGGATGGGTTGAAAGCCATAGATCCTAAAATAAATTTGAGCTTCACGATTGTTATCTTTTGATAACAACTGCCACCGAATGCTTAACTTGACCTCCACTCGTAGCCGAGATGCCTTAGGTGATTGCAAACAATCACCGAGGGTAAGCAACACCGGCGCGGTAAAACCAAGATGGGTGACCGTTTGTAGCTTGATATGTTCGAGGCTCTCCCAGAACAGAAACGAGCTATTGTTTCTTGAGTCCCAGTTCCACATGGATGGTGGTAGTCACTTACCATCAGGTATTTGTATTATGTACTTACATCTCATGGTTGCAGAAGTTGGTAAGACAACCAGGCATCATTGTTCCCTGGTTAGGGTAGAAGTCTACGTGTCCAAGGGCTCTTGTCATACCTGTAAATGGAGAATTCTGTTAAAAGTTTGTCTGTGTGTACGCCACTATTAATTTCAGTATGGAGATAAAAGATTGCGCTAATTAATTTATACAGATTATAGTTTGCTTGTAGAAAATTTCATCAAATTTTGTTCAGCCACTTCGGCGTAGTTTCTTGTTTCAAACCAAGCAGAGCTTGTATTATGGGTATTTCACAACTGATATAGATACTTATACATACTTTTTTTGTAAATATATACTGCCTCGTTGGTCTAGTGGTTAGCGTATGCGGCTGCTGATCAAGAGGTCTCGGGTTCGATTCCCGGGTCGGACCAAATATTATTTGTGTGATTCACAAATATTTGTTTCGGAGTCTGGGTGTTTTCTATGTATAATATGTATGGATTTACAAAAAAAAAAATATGTTTATGTATTTATATCAGTTGTCTAGTACCCATAACACAAGCTCTGCTTAGCTTGGGACTAGATGATGTTGTGTGTATGATGTCCAAAATATTTATTATTATATTATTATTTATTATACATAGAAAACACCCAAACTCCGAAACAAATGTTTGCGGATCACACAAACATTTGGTGCGACCCGGGAATCGAGCCCGAGACCTCTTGATTAGCAGTCATACGCTAACCACTAGACCAACAAGACATCTTATATCCATCCATTTATCCATCAAGAAATTATGAACATAAATATAAATATATGTGATACAGTTAAAAATATATGTGTTCTTACCAATGCTTGAAATATCAGTGTGGATAACTTCTGTGTACAACCCATCATTCGGTTGGAAGACATCATCATCATTCCAGCGGTCAGCAGGATCACAAGCTAGAGATAGCAGAAGAGAAGAAGAGTGTCAGAGAGTTAGGACTTCTTGTTATTCTTATTGTGGTAGTTATATAGAAACACCACACAACGTTATCTAGTCCCAAACTAAGTCCTGTGTCGCGGGGATCTTTACAAACATACATAAAACGGACACAAAGAACACCCAGACTCAAAACAACAAATTGTGAATCACACAAAGTGTTATCCTACGTGGGATTTGAACCCACGACACTTGGCGCAGTAGGAAGCGGTATGGCGACCGCTTAAGCCACTAGGCCAACCGTGCAGTCAGTCAGTCAGAGCTTGTATTATGGGTACTAGATAACTGATATAAATACATAAACAACTTAATATACATATAAAACACCCAAACTCCGAAACAAATATTTGTGTATCATACAAACGTTTGGTCCGACCATAGAATCAAACTCGAAACCTCAAGCGTAGCAGTCGCATTTGCCACGATGCCACAGAGGCAGTCAAATAATCATCATCATCATCATCAAAGCCTTTAACAGTCCACTGCTGGACATAGGCCTCTCCTTAGAAAGGAGGTTTTGGCCTGCTATAACACGCTGGCCAGACGGGTTGGTATAGGGTTGGATTCAAGTTTTCCTTCTTATTGCATTGATGTTGTCTTGCGTAGTTTATCCCTTAGTCGCCTTTTACGACACCCGCGGGATGAATAGGGATGGTGACACTCTGTATTCTTAATCCGTCACCACACTGACACACCATCTGACTCATGAATTTCTATTTACAAACTGGACAGAGCCTGTACTGTGTGTTGCCACACGTGGGATTTGAACCCACGACACTTGACTTGCCGAAGTAGAGAGTAACCAACCACTAAACTAAAATAGAAGAAGAAAAAGAGAAACAAGATAGTATTATAGAAGAACTTACCAATTATATAACTGGGAGATCCATTCATGTGTCTACCAAGGATACCTGCACCATGACCTGGAACACACCAAAGAATCATTAGAACCAAATGAATCCAACACTCGGGTATACTCTATCTCCATCTTCCAACAATACTGGCACTCAAAAGATTATTCAAAATCTATCAAATAAATATATTCTAAATTAACGAAATTCCTAAGTATTAACGGAATAATTGTGACTCTAGTCCGCCTGCTGCAGCGCATGAGTAGAATCCAAGAAAAGGGGTCAACATTATCATTGTGATTATAAGCAATGTAGCATGGTGACCCATACCATGTTGGCCTGGTCAGATGGGAGAATGATGCAGAATGATTGGGCCACCGGTATCAAACTCCCGAGCGAAATACGACAGCAAGAATACTGTCATTATTAGGATGGTCTTCTGTGTCAGGGTAGTGCACCGTAGTACTGCACCGGTCGAGTAGGCACATTTGCGTTAATACGTTACTTTATATATTGCTCTTCTTATAAGCCTAAATATCCTTATTAATATTATAAACGCGAAAGTATGTGAGTATGTATGCATGTATGATTGTTGCTCTTTCACGCCCATATGTATAAACCACTGACTTCGTCAAATAATACAATAAACATATAGATAATACGAAATCTAGACTAAAGGTTCAGTTACATTTTGTTTGCTTCTAAATAGTCCAAAAGTCACTGCCCCACCAATAAACAATCACCGCCTCCGATTTCTTTATTTTCCGATACAATATCGATAATTTAAGATTATTAATTAATCAATATGGCGTATCTAATTAGTTATTTATCTAAATCTCCTAATTACCTGTATATTCTTACTCACGCGTGCTGAAGTGTGACGATATCAAAACAAATAAAAGTTTTTAAATCTTATCTTAATATTGACACGGGAACGAAAATCTTTCCTTAGATAAGACCGTTAAAGAAAACAGATATATCTATAGTGTACTGGAAATCGCGTGGCAATCAATTACCGATTATCTTGAACGTACTAAATTACTAGTTCTTGCCCGTGGCTTCGTTCACGTATGTCCTTTCTCAAGAATGAAAGAGTCTCCATGACATTTTTTTGAAGTGAAAAGTCTTTAGACGCGTTGAGCACTTTTTCGTGGAGGAATATCGTATGGGACCGCGTCACAGACATGTACATAACGCACACATTCTACGTAACGTAACGTACTATATATCTGCTTATCCCTACTAATATTATAAATGCGAAAGTAACTCTGTCTGTTACGTTTTCACGCCTAAATCGCTGAACCGATTTTGATGAATTTTGGCATATAGATATAGACGGAACCTTGGGAAAGGACATAGGCTACATTATACTGTGATATCCGACATACACGCGGGCGGAGCCGCGGGCAAAAGCTAGTAACAGTATATCTGTAGCTATATGCTGACGTATAGTGCTGTGTATTCTACTATAGGCCGACCGATTATCTGAGTCCTCGCCTGCAGTAACAGGGGCGCGGGGGTCTGACAACAAAGGGGACTGAGATGGGTGCGGGCGGACATCTCGTGTGTATCTCACTAAGCGCCCCCGCCGCCCGCACCTGTCTCAGTCCCCTTTGTCGTCATACCCCCGCGCCCCTGTTACCGCGCAGGCGAGGACTCAGATAAACGGTCGGCCTATAATATTATAAACGTGAAAGTTTGTGAGTATGTATGTGTGTATGTATGTTCGTTCCTCTTTCACGCAAAAACTACTAAACGGATTTGGATAAAACTTTACAGAAATATAGCTTATATGTCAGAATAACACATAGGCTACTATTTACTGCAATAATTGAGATACAAGGGCGAAAACTAGGTGATTATAATAATACATAAATCGTAGATGTCAAAATGTATCACTGTTTATCTCCTGTCAAAACTTCTCAGGTTGCTATGTATAACACACTTGCATAGCAACCATAATGGGTAATACCGCGGGGCACAGCTAGTATCTTATAATTTAAATTGAATAGATTTAGTGCAAAGTTCAATGTGTATAATACTGTGCATTGTTGAAATAATGTTTTAGTTTAATCATTATTTGAGTCATTGCAAAATAATCTCGATTATTGTGAAGGAGCCCCCTTATGTATGAATTTTGTTCTATTTTTTTAGTGATCTGTGAAAATTTCAACTATCTAACTATCGCGGTTCATGAGATGTAGCCCGATGACTGGACCTTAAAAAGCAGAGGATTTTTTTTTGTTAGTTTTTTTTTGTTTTTTTTTTTAAAGACAACTCCCGCATTGAAATATAAATTCCTATGTCGCGGGGGACTTTACAAACACACATGAAACGGACACAAAAAACATCCAGACTTAGAACAACAAATTGTGAATCACACAAAGTATTATCCTACGTGGGATTTGAAGCCACGACACTTGGCGCAGTAGGAAGCGGCGTGGCGACCGCTTAAGCCACTAGGGCAATCGTGCAGTTAAATTGATTTAAGCTTTGATACATTACCTCCAACACTGTACCCGACGATGGTGAATTGGTTGGGGGTAGAACCCGTCTCAGCCATGAGCCAGTTGACGAAGCGAGCACCGGCGCGCGCTGTAACAGAAATTATGGTATAATTAACATATCACAAAATTTGAATTGTTAATACTCAGAAGTGAGTAAGTTACCGTGTGGTGACGGATTAAGAATACACAGTGTCACCACCTCTATTCATCCCGCGGGTGTCGTAAAAGACGACTAAGGGATAAACTACGCAAGATAACATCAATGCAAAGAGAAGGAAAACTTGAAACCAACCCTATACCAACACATCTGGCCAGCGTGGTTTAGTAGGCCAAAACCTCCTTTCTAAGGAGAGGCCTATGACCAGCAGTGGACTGTTAAAGGCTGTTGATGATGATGATGATGATGAGTAGTTCAATATAGTCGAAATATAGTTCAAGTCGAAATATAGCTGAAGAGTTTGAGCTTATTTCTTACAGTGGGACTAAATAAATAAATATTTCAGACATCTTACACACAACGTCATCTAGTCCCAAAGTAAGCAGAGCTTGTATTATGGGTACTAAACAACTGATATAAATACATAAACATACTTTTTTTTTGTAAATACATACATATTATAAACATAGAAAAAAACGAAATAAATATTTGCGGATTACACAAACATTTGGCCCGACCCGATCAATATCAACTGCCGAGCAGGAGGTCTCTGGATCGATTCCCGGGACGGACCTAGTGTTTGTGTGATCCACAAATATTTGTTTCGAAATCTGGGTGTTTTCTATTTATTATTTTATAATATTATGTTTGAATTTACAAAAAAAGGTTGTTTATGTATTTATGTCAGTTGTCTAGTACCCTGCTTGGTTTGGGACTAGATGGCGTTGTGTGTAAGATGTCCGAAATATATATTTGTTATTTATTTATTAATTATATAACTTACATGCAGCCTTAGCGCGAGGACCCCACAGAGATCCAGCACTCCAATCCAGGACTATCACGTTGCAGTCATCTCCAGCCAAGAAAGCTATTAACAACAATAGAGATTATTTATTTATAAAATTAGTTTTTATATGTTTTGGAAAACATTATGAGGTAAATGGGTTTATTTCCAGACATATTTTACATGATCTTCTAGTGTTTATCAAGACTTTTATTTGATGCCTCTTAGCAGAGCCACGCTGATTTCAGAACCAATGGTCCAGCTCGACCGGGCCAGTACTACCCTCACACAGAAGACCATTCTAATATCATCTTCATCTTCTGAGCCTTATTCCCAATTTTATATGGGGTTCGCTTCTAGTTCAACCGGTTTTACCTGAATTTCAGTTTTTCCACGGAGCGACTGGCATCGGACCTCCGCAACCCTAAGGGAGAACTGCAATTCGAAGGTTGAACTAGTCGTCAGTATATTTGAGGGCACTGACTTCCCAGTAACGATTGCCATAGATGTTCATGACAACCGGGACCGACGGCTTTACGTGCTCTCCGAGGCACGGGCGTGAATCACCGCCAAACTTCTAAACTCCGGGCACCTATTACGAATTTCCTAAGACACTCCCAAAAACACTTTTTGGCCCGACCCGGGATTTGAACCCGAGACCTCTTGATTAGCAGTCGCATACGCTAACCACTAGACCAACGAGGCAGTTGACCATTCTAATAATGACAGCATTCTTGCTGTCGTATTTCGTTGGTGAATTTGAAACCGGAGACCTGTCTTATTCTCCTGACCGGAATGTTGCAGAAACATCTGACCAGGCTGCCATAGTATAGGTTACCATGCTGCATTGCTTACCCTCACAATGAGAATGGTGACCCGTACTCCTGGATTCTACTCATGCTTTCCATCAGGCAAAGTAGAGTCACTGTAGTAGGCTTAAATATGTATAAAAAAATTGTAACTCTACTCTGCCTGATGGAAAGCATTAGTAGAATCCATGATTGGGGGCCGCTGCATTGTCTGTGAATGCAGGCAATGTGGCAGCCCCCAGAGTGAAGCAATCACACAAAGTGTACTCCCACGGGGTTTGGGATTTGAAGCTACTACACTTGCCGCAATAGAAATATACGTGGCCACCGTTTAAACCACTAGGCCAACCATACAGTCAGTCATTATAAGCCTTAAGTATTTCAAATATAGTTAAGTAAATTTAGTTACCTGGAATCAATTCATTATTGAACCTGGATGTTGCAGATCCTGCGAAACCGTGAATCAGAACGACTGTTCGCCTGTTGGGGCTGTAGTTAGATGATCTTATGGAGGCAGCGTTGTTGATTTGCAAGACTTGGCCCACTATGGGGTTTGTCCTAAAAACACACAATAAATAAATAAATATTTTCGGACATCTTAAACGCACTGCCATCTAGTCAAAAACTAAGCAGAGCTTGTATTACGCGTACTAGACAACTGATGTAAATACATAAACATACTTTTTTTTTGTAAATACATACATATTATACATAGAAAACAGCCTGACTGCGAAACAAATATTTGCGGATCACACAAACATTAGTTCCGACCCGGGAATCGAACCCGACACTTTAAGCATAGAAGTCGCATACACTCCCGACACGGAGGCAGCTATTTTGCGTCAATTCTCTTTCCACTATCGCAAATACCTCTAATCTCTTCTATTATTGTTTAATATTTTGTTTTCACCGTAGCTTTGCGTTGAGATTCGGGGGAGGAGGTTGTTTAGGAGCTTGCAATATTTTTTTTGACTTTTTGATTAATTTCAAACGGCGGTAGTTGACATATCGTAATATTAATAATTGTTACAAGGGGTTATTTAACAATTTTCCCTATCTATTTCATTGAGGTTTGGGGGGCGCTATTTAGGGGATTCCTACAAAATGTTGAGACTCTTAACTTTCAAATAGTAGTTGTCTGATCGTAGCTTAGTTTAACTTATGAAAATCTAAGAATACCTCACCTGGTAAACAGAAGGTATACGTTATCTTCATCAGGGTTAAATCTGGCAAGGCTCCTGTAGTCACTGAGCTTCAACCAGTTGTCTACCATCTCCAACTCCCCAGCATCAGTCTCCATGTAATCGTAACGGAGCCCTTCTGAAAACTTTCCCAGCACAGGATCGGCGGGAGCAGCTAAAAACAGAGAAAGAGAAATTACTTGTTGTTGATGCAAGCCAACCAGATATTTTATTCTCATTAAATATAAAAACAAAGAAAACATACAGACTCCGAAACGAATATTTGCGGATTACACAAACATTTGGTCCGACCCGGGAATCGAACCCGAGACCTCATGATTAATAATTTATAAATGTCCCATTCAGGATAATAAAAAGCATAACATACCTGCCGTAAAAACGGCTTGGAATATCAAGAAGGCACCAGTTATTCTCAGCATGTTGACTGTACTGTGACTTGGGATGGGTGACCGAACTATTTATACCAATATTTCTGATAGTCTATCATCAACAATCAAACAAATCACTGCTATATCTGTGGTAATTAAATAACATTCAAAACATCAGCATTCAGACGTCAGCTAATTTAAAAGATAATGTTTGATTTCGATATTATCTCGTTTAGATTTGGTCGGTGTTATTTTGTATTTATTTACTTACGATTATTTGTAGAAAGTAACAACTTACACTTTGTTTGCTAAATTTTATTAGGATCAGTACAGTGATCATCTTCCAAGCCTTATTCTTAAGTTTATTTGGGGTCGGCTACTAGTTCAACCGGTTTTACCTGAATATCAGTTTTTCCATGAAGCGACTGGCATCGTACCTCCGCAACCTTAAGGGAGAGTTGAAATTCGAAGATTGAACTAGTTGTCAGTATATTTGAGGGCACTGACTTCCCAATAACAATAGCCATAGATGTTCGTGACAACCGGGACCGACGGCTCTACGTGCTCTCCGATGCACGGGCGTGAATCACCGCAAAACTTCATAACTCCGGGCATTTTCCGAAACACCCAAAAACACTTTTTGGCCCGACCCGGAATTTGAACCCGAGGCCTCTTGATTAGAAGTCGCATACGCCAACCACTAGACCAACGAGGCAGATATACTATCCTTGGATGCAAAATCACTAAGCTGGCATAGAAATATTCACCATTCTGCTTTATCTGTTCTCACAACGAAGATGGTTACCATCTGTACTGACTACTGTGCAGTAGAATCAGTTATTAGTCTTAAAAAATTAGAACAAAGTTAATAAAGAACTATATCTTGGTATCAGAGTGAGGACACATTCTCACAGAAAATAGTTTAATGAGCCCAAAACAGAGGTTTGGGCCTGGTCTCTCTCGTTGTTATGGGGAGAGCAATGGGGTCATACTGGAAAAAAATAAATTTGATGAATATTTCGGACAACTTTCACGTGACATCATCTAGTCCCAAACTAAGCAGACAAGCTCTGCTTAGTTTTTAGTTAGTTTTGTGGTTACTAGACAGCTGATATAAATACATAAACATACATTTTTAACCTATTGCATAGCTTTTATCGCGGGCTTTGAGCGCGGCAACCGAATCAAGAAATTCCGTAACGAAAAAACCTAACACCCCGTGTTAAAAAAGGATAGAGAATATGATTGTAACTGCAGTGCGACAACGACAAATAACGGGCGCCTGGCATGCGTCATATATTAATCAAATAGAAGGGATATCGTAGGCAGAATACATAGCGTCCGCGTCCTCCAGTACAGTCTGATTGAATCTTAGTGTTTTTATTCCATAGATATGCTCATATTCCTATTATGTTCCCTGTTTAGTGGTCGTTGTCTTTCGGTTGATAGGATGATTATCATTATCAACAGCCTTTTACAGTACACTGCTCGACATAGGCCTGTCCTTAGAAAGAGGTATTGGCCTACTTTACCACGCTGGCCAGACGGGTTGTTATAGGGTTTGTTTCAAGTTTTCCTTCTCTTTGCATTGATGTTGTCTTGGGTAGTTTGTCCCTGATGATTATATTGTTTGGCAATAATAGTGTCACAATGTAAGTTGGTAATAAGACAGTGCATTTTCTTTTGTAAACTTGAATTAATATCAAAGAAAATAAAATACCACATAAATCTTTATTGATAATGATTACATAAATACAAAAAGAAATTAACACAATACTTAAAATAACCCGTGCCCGACCGCATCAGTTGGAAAGGTGCCCATTATGCAAGCAGCATTGCCGCGTTGTATGGCAATGGCCAACCTTTGCACCAGAAACGAGCAGGAACGAGAGTCCCCGTTTATTTCAGATAGCCTACGACCCAGTTCCCCCACGAAGCCCGAAGTTTCAGCAGCCCAACTCCCCATTGTCTCCACCGCCACAGTGACGAAGTGATAGTGTTGCTCCAAAGCCGCATATTACTGCCTCTTCTTATAACAAGCATCCTCCGCCGCGGCCGACGGGGAGCGGACTGTGCGGCTTGGGTGGCTGGCGGCAACAGTGCTGACGCAAGTATCATCCCAGATCAAGCACTTGCCATTCTTCCAGGGCACTAGAGTCATCCCATTCGGCCTTTTACCATCGGATCTGCACAGACCCGGAGGCTCAAGGAGACAGGGGATGTTAACCGAAATGAGGGCCATGCGAACCACGGCCACGCTCAACGAATCGTCATCTAGCAACGTCCCCAAGGTAGGTGAAGGTAGCGCGCGCAGCCAAGCACCGGACTCAGGCCGCGACACGGCCCTCAGCCTAGCCATACCTGCTCCCGAAGAGTTCTCTAATAAGGCGCCTTGGGTCCGCTTCACCCCCACATCGTCCCACTCTCGCTGCACATGCGAAGCTCCGGGTAAATCCACACTCGGGCTGAGAGCCAACCACGCCGATACAGCATACGATAAAAACGGTATGTTTACCATGGGATCCTAATAAGACAGACAGACAAGGCTCGCAACAACGTTCGCAGATGCCAGAAAAGCCTGGAGGCCCACGTCTTTCATACTACGCACTCCCAGACCCCCACATCTGATCGGAAGACTCGCTTGATACCCCTGGTTGTCAGCCATGGACATGTTAAGGACGGATTCCACAATCGATTTCAGGGCTTTGTCAAATAGCAGAACTTCCTCGGGTTAAAGCCAGGTAGGACTGGTTCGCAGAAGGTAATTAATTTTCGGTAGGGCAAAGCACGCACGCAACAGGACAATCGCAACATGAGCGGACAGGCCCTTCAGACGTTCGTGGGTAGCGAGGAGAAGTTTCATTCTGGAGGCTATTGCCCCGGGAACAGCATCAAGAACGACGGGAGATCCCAACAAGGTAAAATCGAGAGAGGATCATTCTCTTAGGCCCGGTAAAACTGCGCTCAAACGAGAGGAGTGAATATTAATACCTACGCTGCAGGGAAAAAATTCGCACTTCGAAGTGTTTACTTCCAGACCCAGGTCCTTGAAACGAGGAATGAGGTATTCTAAATCCTGTAGTACATCCTCTGGCCTACCTCCGATAGTGCCATCGTCAATATACCATACTTGAAGGGAGATTTAGGGGTCCTCCTGCTGAGCTCCAACCTGAGAACTAATTTGGTTGTTGTCAAAAAATAAATTTGATGGCAGCCTATAAACTTGGTGAAGAAATGGAAAGAGAGAAGGCACATTTTCCTTAACCTCTCTCAAAATTACGCCCCTCTCCAAGGTATTGAATGCGTTTCGAATATCAAGCTTTAGCAAGTGATAAAATAAATTAAAAATAAATAAAGAATTATAATTGCATCAGTTGATAAAAAATGCTATGCAATAACTTTACACGACTTTTAAGCTATTGTATAGCTTTTAGCGCGGGCTTTGAGGGCGGGGACCGAATCAAGAAAATCCGTAAACAAAAAACCTAACACTCTAAAAGAGGATAGAGAATATGATTGTAACTGCAGTGCGACAAGGATGTGCTCCGTGGCGGTGTGTGGGGCCTGGGTCGCACGAGTGCACTATAGGCATATTAGCGCATGCGTGCTGCCGCCACCGGTCGTTATCCGTTGCCTTGACAACACAGTCATTCTAGATTATTCTTCCTTGCTTTTCTAGAATCCTATTGTAAAAAACTAATTACAAAATATATAATTGTTATCTACCACAATACATAGCGTCCGCGTCCTCCCGCAGGGGTTAGTTAGTCCTAGTTAAAAGGATGATTATATTGTTTGGCAATAATATTGTTAGAATGTATGTTGGTAATAAGACAGTGTATATTGTTTTGTAAACTATAATAAATATCAACGAAAAAAATACTGAATAAATATAAGAATTTAAAAATTATAATTGATAGGTAAGTTGATAAAAAATACTATGCAATAGCTTTACCGCGGCAGTCCCCGAATGCCATACGTTTTTTTTATATCTAATAATAATGCCCTGGTCGAGCTGATCAATTCGTTCTGATGTATATTATATCCATATTGCTTCCACTGCCTTGATGTCAATCACGTGGTTCTATCTAGTGGTTAGCGTATGCAGCTGCTGATAAAGTGGTTTCGGGTTCATCTCCTGAGTCAGACCAAATCTTTGTATCATCTGCAAATATTATTTTCGGAGTTTCGGCGTTTTCTATGTACTAGTATTATATAAACGTAGTTACAAACACAGGAAAGGGTTCCTCAATCACCCTTAGTGGTACGTGGATTTAAAATCATATCCAACAGATAATTGTTATGTTTACTTATGATTTCGTTATTTTTGTACGAAGTTTCCTAAGTAAGCGTATTTTACAAGTTTGGCCTCTATAACTTCTGAACTAACAAAGCTATCTAAGCCGTTATAGTTTTCCTTTAAAGTTCAATAATTATGTGGACTAATATTTACCTTTTAGAGGGGGGGGGGCTGTTTTTAATCAAAACGGATTGTTAATTCAAAAAAATATTTAAGCAACTTCACAATGTTTTTAAAAGACCTACCTAATGATACCCTAAGAATGGGGTAGAGGCGAGAAAATAAATACATCCCCACTTTACGTGTATAAAAATATTTTTCATAATTTTATTGTAATAGTTTGTCGATATAACTGCAACACAGTATTTTCTGTAAAGTTTCATCTTTCTAGCACCAACCGTTTGGGCAGTAGGTCACGGACGGACATGACGAATCTATAAGGCTTCCGAGTCATGAACTACGGAACCCTAAATATACAGATTACGGGTGTCGAGTGCAGAACTTTTTGATGATAATGATGAAATTGATCATCGGAAAGTTGTAGCCTATCAGGAATGATATCTTTTAGATATATCAAATATTATATTGTTTTGAGAGCACGTGGCATAATATTATTAATCTTTCTTATCGACATGTGCCTAATTACATACATATTTTAATTCATGTCTTTGTTCTCGCAAAAGACTATCTCGTTGGATAAGTAACATTAGAATCATAAATAATTTAGTAATATACCTGTGGAGGAACGGGTGTCATGTTCCTCCAACATAAAGGCCTGATGGTCTACTGCCCAACAGTTGATGTTGGGATGTTGTATACATGCTAATCGGCGCGAGAATGTCACTTTCGCGATTCAGGATTAGTAGTTACTCCGTATAGTTCATTATGAGTTTTCTTCGTAGTTCAGTGTTTCTTCGCTAGATGGCGCTGTCGTACGTTTTATATATGTGGAAGTCGCCACATACCCTTTGGGGTAGAGACGCTAAGTTCATTGGGTCCAAGCGCTCGTGCTATTTTTAAACAATTAACTAAGCATCTAATCGATGATTCTCGTGACCAAGAGCACGTCCTAGCACAGACAATTCGCATTGCCATTCAACGTGGCAATGCTGCCTGTCTTTTGGGAATGCTACCAGTAAGCGATGATGCCGGGGATTTTATTGAAAATTGTTGTGGCGAAGTCCACAAGCGAAAATACATACAACAGCACCATCTACCGAAGGAATACTGAACCACGAAGAAAACACGGAATTATCTATACGAAGTTACTACTAATCCTGAAACGCGATAGAGAAATTCTCGCGCCGATTGGCATACGATGAAAAATATTCAACGGATCGTCGGATGTACCCGAACTGCTCGGCAAAATGGGCCATTGTGTGTGCCCACAGTACTACTTCGTAAGCCAAATCTGTTGCACATTCTTAAAGTAGGAACTGCGTACAGACAAAATTCCTATAGAATACGGGCTTGTCGAGCTTACAATGGCACGTTTAGGGAAGTCGACGTGGATCTGTTCTACACCCCTCTTACAAAATTGAAGACAAAGTTCTCTGACCACTACTTTTGCGAATAACTATATATAGTATAATCACGTATATGTATTTGCTCTCAAGCCTTAGAGCGCCCATGTTTACTTTGAAGTGCGGCCATTTGGATTTTTGTGGAAACTTGTCATTGGCCCTCACTATGTTACTCATTTTATTTAAATTCTACTTCTAGCTCTAAGCTTCCTTAGAATTGTAAAAAAAATAATATTGATATTTGTAATATCACTGAAAATGGGAAATTTTGGGTGTCATTTCTTACAACGTGATTATCCTCTAAAATATTTTAGAATATTTTTGGAAACAGATTGATTGCTGTGGCCTAGAAATTTCAAAAAACTTTGGTCGGTCCAAATGTTTGTGTGATCCACAAATATTTGTTTGGGAGTTTGGGTTTTTTCTATGTATAATACGTATGTACTTACACAAAAAAATATGTTTATGTATTTATATCAGTTGTCTAGTACTCATAATACAAGCTCTGCTTAGTTTAGGGACTAGATGGCGTTGTGTGTAAAATGTCCGAAATATTTATATTTATTTATTTATCTAGGTAGTCGCAAACTAAGTAGAGCTTGTACTATGGGTACTAAACAACTGATATAAATAATACATGTACCTATTTTTTTTGATAAGACACACATAAGACCAATAAGGCAGTCGATGTCATGTCAGTCATGTTTGTTTGTTGGTTCCAAGTCATATTCTATGGTTCTATAAATATGCCCTTTTACTGATAAATTACGCGAGCAGTCGAACCCACTCTAGTTTAACAGGGAGTATTGCTAGCCAATGAACTTAAGACCATTTTGATTACATTCATTGGAAGGAAATTAATTAATTACTTAAAATTTTATCAAGTAATTACTTCTATTTATGTTTTTAATGAGAAAATCAATTATTTTTTCAGATATAAAAGCGTACTTTCCAATTGTTTATCGCATATTTGTAAAAAATATTATATGCCAAGCCTTTTTCAGGTTTTAAGTCGTTGATAAGGAATTTACAAAAGTCCAAGATTATTTTCTGTTTTTTTTTTCAACCTCCATTTCATCTTCCTACCTGCTCTTATTTCCAAGATCACTGATCGTCGGCTACTAGTTCAACCAGTTTACGGAGCAACTGGCATTGACACTCCTGACTGAAAACTGAGGGTTGACTGTATTCAAAAGTTTAATTACTTGTTAGTATATTTCAGGCCACTTCATCAACAACCCATAATGCCTCACAGCTGGTCTCGGGATTCCTCTCCTGAGGCTTAAAGCCATACGTCCCCACCCTGGGCAAGTGCGGGTTGAGGACTGGCAAGACTCATTGTGGCTACGTAATCTTGCCGTTGGATATTTTTAAGCCCTCCAAATAAAGATCACGACTGTCATCTTATGATAACAACCGGTACCGACTGTTTAACGTGACTCATAACATATCATGCATCGAATGGTCACCTATCTAAGTACCGTGTGGTGATGGATTAAGAATACAGAGTGTCACCACTCCTATTCATTCCGAGGGTGTCGTAAAAGGCGACTAAGGGATAAACTACTCAAGACAACATCAATGCAAAGAGAAGGAAAACTTGAAATCAACCCTATACTAACCCGTCTGGCCAGCGTGGTATAGTAGGCCAATACCTCTTTTTCAAGGAGAGGCCTATGTCCTGTTAAATGCTGTTGATGATGATGATGATGATGATGATCTAAGTACAGATCGTACCGTCGTTGCTTTCCCTTGTTGATTACTTCCAATCACCTAAGGCTACTTTTCTATGAGGGCTTCACACTCCTGCACACACACACTAAGTATACCACCATAGACAGGAGAGTCAATACAGGTTTAGTTTTAATTTTTCCTTTTTTTTACAAAGTTTGTTCTCCTTCTATACCGAAGAGATGAATAAAGATGGTGATACCATGTATTCTTAATCCATCCAGCACACGGAGAGTCCACAAAAAACCTATGAAATCTATTAAAATGAATGTTTGTCTGTATGTCCCTCAAAGAATCGTAAACTATGTATATGATCATGTCATAATCTTCAGTAAAGTGTTGTGCATGAGCTCACAAAGGTTTATTAGTGTTTTTTTTGGGTTCCGTAGCCAAATAACAAACGGATCCCTTATAGATTCGTCATCTCTGTCTGTCTGTCCGTCCGTATGTTACAGCTACTTTTTTCTGAAACTATAAGAACTATACTGTTGAAACTTGGAAAGTAGATGATCTGTGAACCGCATTAGGATTTTCACACAAAAATAGAAAAAAAACAATAAATTTTGGGGGTTCCCTATACTTTTTTTTTAACCAACCCATACGTGTTATCAATGGGTAGATCTTCAAAAATGATATTGAGGTTTTTTGGTATCCTTTTTTACGGTTTGCTATGAGGTACGATGGTAGCTATGAGGGAACAGACGAACATGCATACATACATAGCCCGTCAAAATCATAACCTTTTTCTGGCTTAGTCGTAGTAGCGTAAAATACAATTACTAGTATAATAACCTTCTAAATTAGGGTGAGTTTGGGTGACATAGTATTAAAAAACAAAATTTTGTTAAAAAAATATAATTAATAAGTCTTTATTATGTCTTACACAACGAATTGAATATCAAACAATTCATTTAAATATTTAAACTCAACCTTGAGAGAATGGAGCTCTAGCATTTGTTCTTAAGAAGAAGATACCTCGCCGTCTGAAACAAAAGAAATTAGTAAATTAAATTTAAATAAAAAAACAAAATTTAACAGAGACAAGATTCAGGTGGTACGGACATGTTATGAGAAAGCCAGAGCATGTCATGGGGGCTGCTCTAATCCTACCAAAAGCCAAAAGAAATCGGAGATTCTCCGTGGACATGGTGGACCAGTATGCCAAAGCTCCTAAAGAAGGAGAAATTGTCAGACCCGACAACCCTTGATAGAATGCCTTGACAGTATGAAATAAAGAGAGCCGACCCCACCTTAAATAGAATGGAATTGGAAGAAGAAATTAAGTAAAAAAAAACAGTTTTGAAATGGAAAATTCATTGCAAGTTTGGTGGCCAATTTATCGAAGAAGGTCGAAAGCTACGACCAATAAGAGTATTTCTTGCCGATCTTCTTGTCTCTACAGGAATCGAGGAAAATTTTGTGTAGAAATGGGTAATATTTAGCCCTTTTACATGTCATCTTGTTTGTATTTACGCAATTAGTTATTAGTTACTAATGCCCTTATCTTAATAGTCTTATCATCACCAGAAGAAAGAAATAGGTGTACATAAAAAAATACTTCGGACATCTTACGCACAACGCCATCTAATTCCAAACTAAGAAAGGCTTGTACTGCGAGTACTAGATAACTGTTATAAATACATTTATGTATGCTTTTTTTTGGAAATACATACATATTATACATAGAAAATAACCAAACTTCGATTGCAGATCATACAAACATTTTGCTCCGACCCGGGTAGCGATTTTGATTGGCAGTTGCATACGCTAACTACTAGATCAAAAAGGTAGTCATGACTCAAGTCTTTTTAAACTGCTGCCTTCTCTTTCGAGAATCGACCTTCATCAGTTTTTTTAACGTAATCTACTTTTGTCCTATATGAACCTTCTCCTTCAGGAACGTGACTTACCCATTCTTTGGGTGAATTCCGCCCATTCGTAGAGTTTCTGGTAAGTTGCAGTTGGCAGTAAGAGCTGCGCGGAGATCTGGACACCTTCTGCCATTGAAACCCCCAGATCTCATTGATTCAGCAAGATATATGAAGGATCTAGAAAAAAGTATAATAATTATGCTTTAAATATGTTGAGGGGAATACAATGATTGTATTACAATTGAATAGTAAGGATGACTGCAGAAATTTTGCATTTCTTAGGCGTGCCACAGGGAACCATTCTTGGACCGGTTCTTTTTTTATACAAGTCTTAAATAGTTAAATTATAGTAAAGGACACATATAAAGATAGTTATTTCAAAAATGTGCATTCTTTGAATGGTATTTGAATTGCATTTTCACATAAGAATTTGCATGGAAAATGAATTTCTATAATCTATACCTAGTACTTTTTTCTAGTACCGTCTTACTTATTGCTTAAGTGAAGATGCTTATTTAATTATATATCCATAAGTTAATGTGTTCCTACCTCTCATGATCGCAGAGCGCGGTGATGCATCCAGGCATCAAACTACCCTGGTTAGGATAGAAGTCCACTTGACCCAGTTCTCTGGTCATACCTGTAAATAAATTCTCACATTATTTTTTATCTAATGGATAAAAATCAAAATACCTCCATTACAAATTTCATTAAAATTGATGAAGCGGTTTAATAGACAGCAAACAGGATTTTGTTTTAGTTTGGACTAGCTAAACGCCATGGTGTTACTTGTAAATCGCGAAGCTAGTCATAAAAAAATTGCATAAGTTACCAGCTTTCTGTCACTTCAGCTGTCAGCTGTTCCAGAGATTACCCGAAACAAATAGAAAGACAGACAGACAGATTGACAATAACTTTAAAAATCACTTCTTTGGTGTAAATAACGTATACATGTATACTTTCATGTGTATTAAAAAAAACTGTTGATTTAATATTACATACAGGCACATCAATTTCATTTATTTGTTAACCGACTTCAAAAAAGGAGGAGGTTTTCAATTCGTCGGAACCTTTTTTTTTACGTATGTTCAGCGATAATTTCTTCGTTAATGAACCGATTTCAAAACTTCTTTTTGCATTGGAATGGGCGTAGCTTACAGGTGGTCCCATCGTCACTATATCGAGATCTGATGCTAGGATCCCAAGGAAATTGAGGGAACTCCTCAAATATCACAGGCACAATTGTCGCGATTTCGGTACTCGGAATAGTTTTTCTTTGAAGTCGGTTCCTTTTCGTTAAAATTATATAGATTACTAGCTTTCGCCCGCGGCTCCGCCCGCGTGTATGTCGGTTATCGCGGTAAAAAGTACCCTATGTCCTTTCTCAAGTTCAGTTCTATCTTCATACCAAATTTCATCAAAATCGGTTCGGTGGTTTAGGCGTGAAAGCGTAACAGACAGACAGAGTTACTTTCGCATTTATAATATTAGTAGGGATAATTATGTACTAACCAATAGCCCCAACGCTGGTATGGATGACTTCGGTGTAAGCACCGTCGTTTGGTCTGAATACATCAGCAGCATCCCAGCGGTCAGCAGGATCACAAGCTGTGTTTAAAATTCATGAGATTTAGTATTTTGTAACTATGAAATAGGTTGATAATAGAGCCACGCTGATTTCAGCACGAATAGGCCGGCTTGACCGGGGCAGTACTACCCTCACACAGAAGACCAACCTAATAATGACAGCATTCTTGCTGTCGTATTTCGTCGGTGAGTGTGAGATTGGACGACTAATCATCCTGCATCATTCTCCCGGCTTCCAGAGGTCGGAAGAATGATGCAGAAACATCTGACCAGGCCGCCATTTTATCCTTACCTATATCCCTAAATGCAGACCTTATGGATATGAAGGTGTGTAGCTATTTATATGTCATAATAGCATTGAATAATACTCACAAATGACGTATGAAGCTCTGCTGCTCATGGTTCTGCTGAGGAATCCAACTCCGTGACCTTGGAAATTCAATCAAAATTTAGTCCAAAATACCCTTACAAATAAATTGAAAACAGCTCCCCTTGGCAAATTTTAAACGATTTTTTTTTCATTCATATTCTCGATTCTGTTGTTTCATTGGTTAATATTTTGTTTTGATCACGTGATTGAGTAATATTAGCCAATGAAATAAGAGAATACAGAAATAGAATGGAATAGAAAACGAAAAAACAAAGTGGTACTACTGTCTAATAACTTTATTGTGACCACGAGTACGCATCATTACGATCTGTGGGAGGGTACATACATATTTTAATTATTTTTTTTCACTTTGATTGTGGATAAGTTGGGTACCCGCAAAAAAAAAAAAAAAAAATTGTTGATGTGTGGTAGTGGATTCTATCTTGTTGATGGCGGAGTGTTGATGTGTGGTGTTTTTGGCTTGTTACGCTGCTTACTGTTTGAGTGCTGTAGTGTGTGATATGTATTTTATATGAAGTACGAATATTCATTCTCATGTAAGTGAAATGTAAATTTCTTTTTGAGAAAATAAAATTCTTTACCCACAAAAATTTGCAACTAGGCTAGAGGAGCAGAACTGTACAAAACTATCAACTAATCTTCATAATCAGTTCAGAATGTTTCTTCTCTGTCTTTATAAAAGTCTTTGAACGTCTGCTCACCTCCCACACTGTAACCGACGACAGTTATCTGGTTGGCCCTTGCTCCTGTCAGGTTCATCAGCCAATTGACGAACCGTCCACCAGCTCTACCTGTAACAAAGTTTAAAGATTATCCACAAGCCACGAGTGATTTTTACACATGGGTTTATCTGTTGGAGAGTCAGGCTTCAGTACATATGGAATCGTCTGGAAATATATTAAGCTCTCAGAACTGGTTCTAACTATTTATTATTTCGTTTTTTAGGGTTCCGTAATAGCAGTTAGTATTCTATAAATAAATTTTAATAAATTAACTTACCAGCATCTACAGCCCGTGGTCCCCAATTAGATCCAGCACTCCAGTCCAAAACTATTACGTTGCAATCGTCTCCAGCCAAGAAACCTTGGAAAATAAATTTTATGGAATTTTAGAGGTGGTTTCCTTTCATTTTTGAATAAATTAACTTTTATTTAGCTATATATTTTTATTTACCTGGTACTAAATTGGTATTGAAACTAGACGTAGCAGAACCAGCAAAACCATGCATCAGGATCACTGTACGTCTTCTTGCATTGAAGTTAGATCCAGTAACGGAGCCAGCATTGTTTAGAACCAATCGTTGACTGCGAGATGGATTTTGTCTGGGGACAATTGAAATATGTTAAAGGTGTAGAATGGCTTCTTTATCTAGTATTCAAAACTGGCTGCATTTAATTGAATTATATTCAGAGAGTGTATTATATTTAGTCCCAAACCTGCAATCGGTCAGGGTGGGAACGTATGGCCTTAATCCTCTCCTGAGAGGAGATGAGAAGAGATGCGAGCTTAGCAGTAGGACATTAAGGGTTATTGATTTGATATTCAAAGAAAGGGCAAAGTATTTGTTTGATCTGCACAAACATTTTCTGTGACTGAATGATATCTATCATTAATTTATTTATTTCTCCGCCTCAACTTATCTAAATTTTGTGTTAGGCTATTACTACTATTTATAAGTTAAATATGCAATAAAGAAGAAGCAAAATTCGCATAAAACAGAATTGCAAAGAGAAAGAAAACTTGAAATGATCCAGTGTCTAACTATGGACTTTCAAAGACTATAATTGATATTAATGCCCTTAATTTTGAGCAATTTCTTATTCTAATTATCTTTGAAGGTGATCATTTTTATCACTTTCTTTCTTAAATAATATTTTGAGGTGATGAAATCTCATTGGCATAGTGATATCGTACGTGACTGTTGTGCTTGAGTGTCTCGAGTTCGGTTTCCGGGTCGATCCAAATGGCTGTGTGATCCACATTTTATTCGGAGTTTGGGTGTTTTCTTTACATAATATGTATGTATTTACAAAAAAATAATACGTTTATGTATTTATATCAGTTGTCTAGTACCCATAATGCAAGCTCAACTTAGTTTGGGTCTAGATGGCGTTGTATGTAAAATGTCTGAATCAATTATTCATTAAACTACTTCATCAATTGGTTTTTGCTTACCTGGTGAATAGATGGTACTGGTTGGACTGGTCAGGGTTATACCGGGCGAGGTTGTTGTAATCGCTGAGCTTCAGCCAGTTGTCCACGAGCCGAAGCTCACCGGCATCAGTCTCCAGATAATCATACCGGAGACCTTCTGAGAATTTGCCGAGCACTGGATCGGCGGGGGCGGCTGGAAGGTAAATAAAAACACATTGTTAGGGCTATTAAAAAGATACCCTAGTGGTAAGCGTATGCAACTGCTGATCCAAAGGTCTCGATCCAAATATGATCCACAAATATTTGTTTCGGAGTTTGGGTATTTTCTATGTATAATATGTATGTATTTACAAAAAAAGTATGTTTATGTATTTATATCAATTTTCTAGTACCCATAATGCAAGGTCTGCTTAGTTTGGGGCTAGATAATCAAATCAAATCAAACCATTTTATTTCAAATAAACCATACAACGGCACGTTTGAAATGTCAAGTAGTCAGTCGTGAAGCTAATCGTCTGTTCCAATTCGTAGATCCTATAGAGAAGAACAGACAAGAAACTCCATGGACACTCTTTTCCAACATTGTTTTTACAATTTTTGGTTACATTGATAGTATGATGTAAGTGAAGTGTAAGATGTTCGAATATTTATTATTATATTATTAAATTGGTATTTAGCACAATCATGTTGGGTTGCGACTACTTCTATTAACAAGGTACATTTACATACATTAAAGGTACGTATAGGCAACTAGCTCTACGGCACTTTGTACATTTTTTTTTCATAATATTTCGGACATCTTTTGACTGCACGGTTAGCCTAGTGGTTTAAGCGGTCGCCACGCCGCTCTCTACTGCGCCAAGTGTCGTGGGTTCGAATCCCACGTGGGATAACACTTTGTGTGATTCACAAATTGTTGTTCTGAGTCTGGGTGTTCTTTGTGTCCGTTCATGTATGTTTGTAAAGTCCCCCGCGACACAGGAATTCATATTCCTAATGCGGGAGTTGTCTTTTAATAGCAATAGCAATCTTACACACAACGTCATCTAGTCCCAAACAAAGCAGAGCTTGTATTATGGGTACTAGACAACTGATATAAATATATAAACATACTTTATTTTTGTAAATACATACATATTACACAAGACTCCGAAACAAATATTTGTGGATCGGACAAATATTTCTTCTGACCAGGGGATCGAACCCGAAACGTAATCAGTAGCCGCATACGCTAACCACTAGACTGGCACACATCATGACGAAAGTGTGGTGATGAGTTGAGAAAACGGAGTATCACCACCCCTGTTCATTCCGTGGGTGTCGTAAGAGGCGGATAAATCAGATCAAACGGATTTATGAATATGTTTTTTTTTTTACTAGTCCCGAGTTGTTACCGGCGGTAATCGTCATAGCTAAGCTAGGTAGTTGAAGCTAATTTATAAAATAAAAGTCTAAATTACTTCCTATGTCATCAGTTTACTGCTGGTGAAAGTCTTTTTAAAATTGGTTCAGCTATTTCAAGTAGGAAAAAGCAGACAGAGAGACGGATAGACAGAAAGACTAAAAATTTAGAAATTGTTTTTTTGATATTGGAATCGTATATACTGACATAAATGATAAATGATATTTATTTCTGTAAGTAAATCTTTTTTGAGACATTTTTACAAGTCGGACTTATAGCTAGAAGGCGCCGGCATTTCCTACGACTCACTCTGGGAAGAAACGCCGAAACAAACCACAGAGGTGTCTTTTTTATTTTTTTTAAGTTCGTGTACAACATTAAAGAGAACTATGTGAGTGCAGTATAGGGTCTGGGTTGGCCTTTTGAAGAAAGGACCATAGTTTTGAGTCGACCTGTCCATACAGACGGCACACGGGCCCCAGCCATTGTGTAGCCTAACCGATGAAGTCAAGATCCACAACCCGGAACACGACACTGCCGCCAGCAGGACACTTGAGTAGGCCGTGGAAACACTCAAAACCACCAGAAAATTACTAAAATATAAACTAACATTATATATATAAATATATGCATTTAGAAGCAGAGGATCGAACCAAGTGGCGTGCAAATGGAGAGTCCTATGTCCATGGCTGATGATGATGATGACGCATTTATTAGTTTTAAATTATTTTAAAACATTAGGCTGCTGATCAAGAGGTCTCGGTTTCGATTCCCGGGTCAGACCAAATATTTGTGTGATCCACAAATATTTGTTTCGGAGTCAGGGTGTTTATCTATGTATAATATGTATGTATTTACAAAAAAAATGTATGTTTATGTATTTATATCAATTGTTTAGTACCCATAATACAAGCTCTGCTTAGTTTGGGACTAGATGACGTTGTGTGTAAGATGTCGCAAAAAATAAAAAATATTCTCACCTGCCACCAACCCAGCGAAGACAACCAGTACTGCAGCGATTACTTTAAACATTTTGATGTGTTTGATTTTCTGATGAAGCTTCCACCTTATATAGTTAAAAAGGAATGATTCCACTATCTTAATACGAGATAGATATCGATTAAAAAGATTAATCGATGCACCAGTAGAACCGCATAATAATGATTGATACGTTGATAGTTTCAATATCGCACGCGACTGGATTTGATATTTTTGGGTGCATAAAGTACTTAAAAAGATATTTGTGACGCGTAATTACTGCTTATCATAAATTGTATTCCTAGCTTTGAAGACGATGAACATGCTTTCAGTGCACTGACTTCGCAATAACGATTGCCATAGATGTGCATGACAACCGGAGTAGATGGCTTAACGTGCTCTCCGAGTCACTTCTATACTCCGGGCTCGATGAAACAATGCATAACAATTTTCTTGGTGAGGGGGTGTTAAGTTCCCTCTATTTTACTCTTCTCTATCTACCAAACAATAGAAACATCGGGCAAGTGTGTGTCAGGCCACGCATAGAATAGGGTTCCGAAGTCATATACAATGATAAATTATGTGCAATACATGTCCGTATTTATGCAAAAAGGAACCACACAGCAAAAACACACTTTAGAGATATCAAAGGATTTACAAAAATATGTGTAGCTCTGTTAGATTAAGTAAAATTACTATTAACTTTATTTAGATTTATTGATATATTACTACTTTAAGTATTTGTATTTAAATTTGATTTGATTTCTGTTAAACTTTCTAGATAATTAAGAAAATGTGCATGTGGTTCCTTTTAACATTCAGTAATTGATATGTTTTCTCATATACAAAAAAGAACCACAACCCAGGAATTTCAAAATATAAATCAACCTTTAATTCTATCTATAAAAAAAATCTTTAATTCACCAAAAATACACGTTTATTCGACGTTATCATTAAAATAGATTTCGAAATCCACCGAGTCTTGTCTATTTATGTTATCTTTTATTGTATCATCACAATTGAGACCAATAAAAAGTCTGTGCATCTTGTGGAATGAGATGTAATATGGACTGAATATCGGCTAGTTTCGCGGGTGATACTGGCTTCCCTGATGGCCATAGCACGGCTTCTGCTCTTTTGAAAGGGACTGGCGATATTTAAGTAGGAATGGAGAAGCTAAGGTTACGACCGTAGTACTGATTGATTTTTCGAATGTCTTCAATACTGTCAGTTTAAAACTCCTCCTTGCTATCCTATACCACTTCTCGGTCTCTCGAGAAGCGCTAGACTAGTTTTCGTCTTACCTTCGGGATCGTAAGTAGTCAATCAAGGTGGAAGATTGTTCCTCTGGCTGATGTGGTCTCGCTGTTGGTGTTCTCCAAGGCGGTATTCTTTCACTTGTTCTATCTTCTATCTTCATTAAGCTTATCACCTCTATCAGTGTTCTTGTGATCTTTATGCTGATGACTTGCAACTATATTATCAATCAGAGTTGTGCGATGTATCGTCCGCGGTCTCCATGGTAAATAGTGACCTGGCGCCCAATAAACACTGGTCCGATATGTTTGGCGTATCGATGAACCCGAATAAATATCAGGGTATTATCATCAGAAGTAACCGCCGTATGAGCCAGCTTGACGTGGACTCACTCCCATCACTGATCTACTGGTATGGTTACACCATTCTGCGAAAGTGTGAAGGACTTCGGATTATATATCGACACAACTCTCAGCTGACGAAAACAAGTTGCATCTGTGTGTCAGAAGGTCAGATTCTCGTTGCGGATCTATAGGCTTAAGAATTTTCTGCCAGTGAAAACTAAGGTATTGCAAATCCAGACCCTAATACTCCACATAATCGACTATGGTGATGTGTGTTACTTTGACCTGAATGCAAATCTGCTGATAAGCCTAACCGTCTTCTCAATAATTGCATTCGCTTCATTTTTAATTTACGTAAATATGATCACGTGTCTGAGTATCGCTCTCATTTGAAGAGAGATACGGGTGTTAACTACCCTTTATTAAATACTCTTTTCTCCAACTTCTTACAGTATCTAGTTGCAAACCATACTAAAAATCTTAGATCTTCTAATAAGTCTGATTTCTGATTTCCTCCACTCAACTTTCTTCGTACAATCTGCCCTATTGTGGAACGCACTCCCTTTCGAGGTTAAGATGGCTAAAACTGGACAAAGTTCTATGTGTATAAATATGAATCCGTGTCTATAATGTGTATTAATAGCATTGCTACTTAGTCTTTAAGTATGAATCCTTTATTTATTTTTTTAAATCTCCTTCTCAATTTAAGGATCAGTCCCTTGTCGGTGGAGCAATCGCCACTCCTGTCTATTTTCCGCAATCCGTTTGACCTCTTGATAGGCAACGACTCCTACTTTCTCCTTTACTTGTTGTATGTATGCAAATATAGGCCTTCTAACTGATAATTACCTAATTGATTTTTTTTAAATAAATTAGGTATATGATTCAGTTGTGTGCATCTACCTTGTTTTTGGCTCTGCATCACGCGCTCCCTAAGGTCGACTGGCAGTAAATGCCTACGGCATTAAGTCCACCCTTGTCACTGTTTATGTGCATAAAGTATAAATAAATAAATAAAAATAAAACCGGTATGAAACAGCGATTGCGTTGTGTTTCACCGAGTGACTGAGAATACCGGAGGCCCATACTTCGGTGTTGATCTATAAATCTTAATTCAACAATTGCTTGCCTCTAATAAACATTTTAACACTTAATTCGAAAGAAATTAACAAAAACAACGTCACTTTATTCGCAGAGAAAAAAACGGTCGTCGCGAATTCTAACTATTTATTTTAATGTCACCTGTTTTGGCAGATTTTTAATGTTTTTCTTTGAAACTTTGAGTCATTGCAATTTGAGCCATACATGCAATGAAATAAAGTAAATATTTCGTTGTTTGAAATGAGAAATATGTAACAAGTCACGTCATTTTGGTACCTTTCAGTGGTCATATGTTTCAAATCGTTATATGCATTATGGAATCACATACTAGTGGTTCTACTTTTTTACAATATTTATTTATACACGAAAGAACCGAATGCTTGTGGTTCTATTTTGTAAAAAAGAAATATGCAACTAAGTATGAATTTATTTTACGCACAACGAAACCACAGAAACTTGGTTCCATTTGGTGTATTAAAAATAATCGTTAATAATAGAAATACGTGTAATGTAAAATGGTACCAAGTATATGTGGATCTGTTTTGTATGAATTGACATGGTAGTCATATCGTTTATTTGTTAGAACAATAGAGTCCTGTTGTACTGTGGTTCCGTTTTGCTTTACAGATAATGTTTATTATTGCTTTTGGTTCTATTCTGCTTTTAGTATACCTTGTTTACAAGTGAAAAATCATGTGGTTCTTTCTTGTATGAGAATTTAGACCACTTTTTAATAAGTATTCTTCAATAAAAGCAAAAAATGAAATTTGTCGAGTGGTTCCATTTTGCATAAATACGGACACATAATTGTTATGTTTACCATTTATTTCGTAATTTTATTAAGAAGGCTTTATTATTATTTTTTATTTTATTAAGAAGGCTATTGGCTTTAGAGTGGGGGGGGGCGGGAGTGGACGCCCTGTTAAAAAAATGTGCTTAAAAGTTAAATACCTCGCAAACGGATACCTAAATCGAAAAATGGTTTTACAAACCTCGCAATGTTTTTCAATGACCTAATGATACACGATGGGGTAGATACGAGATAAAAAAAACATCCCCGCTTTACGTGTAGGGGAAGTACCGCAAATAAAAATAGTTTTCATAATTTTATTATATCACTTTGTCGATGTAATTAGAATACATAATTCATGCTAAGTTTCATCTTTCTAGCACCAACCGTTTGGGTGGTAGGTCGAAGGCGGATGGACGGACATGACGAATCTATAAGGGTTCCGTGTCATGAACTACGGAACCCTAAAAACTACTGGAATCCTCAAATGTTGATGTTACTATGTATTTTAGCTATCTGACATCATACCAGAGCCGTACTTAGGGAGTAGTTTTCAATTCAATTCTAAAGAGAGTCAAGATCTATTTTGTAAACCATCTTGGCATTTATTGAAAAATGTTATTCTTAACGTAATATAGGGTTTTTCAACAAGAAATTTGTTTTCTAAAACTAAATAATACAAATAATTTATAGGAAAATGATTAATTTTTTTATCGGTTCACGAAAAGTTTGGCAATTCTGAATGAAAAATGATATCTGACAAAATAATGCCCACCACCAGAACGCTGACAGATGTCGATCCTTTCTCATAATCCATTGACCGTTACCGCATTTCGAGCCTTTGTATGCTTAATGTCACTTTGTGGTACTTTAGCTATTACCTGTTGGAAAATCCTACTTTGTAGTCCGTTTAATCCAAGAGAAACCGTATGATGAGTGACTTACCTAGTGATTAATCAATTTTCAAAAATTAAATACAAAATTGTATATATTATGGGCTTTCAAACCAAGAGCTGTACTTTGTATTATTTCCAATGCAAATAGGATTATTGAAATCGGACTACTCTGTAGTAAGTTATTCGTAATAATACCAAACCAAGTGAGTACACAAAAGGTTATTCCCCTTTTCTGCTACCCTTAAACTTGATTTTTTATCCAAATTTATATGGGACTAACTTCGGAATATATCTATTCAAACAAAAATTTTTAACAAAAAAAAAATTAAAATTGAACTGCGCTGTAAAAAGTTATGCATCGTCATACATTAAAAAAAATACGCGGCGAACTGAGAACTTCTTCCATTATTTCAAAAAATGACTAATACTTAATACAGTTGGATCTACCAACGTTGACAAGCGTTCAGTCGGTTGCAGCGGCGAGCAGTCCGCATTATAAATAGTCCCGAAACTACCGAGTTCCTTGAGCCTCTGCAGTTACGGAGAGACATCGCCTCTATGGCGGTCCTCTATCGCCTTTACCATGGAGAGTGTTCTGAAGAGCTCTTCCAACTAATCCCTCCTTCTCCCTTCCTTTACAGGACAACACGTGCTGGACTCAGAAGTCACGGAACAAATGGTTCGGCTCTTCTTTCCTATGCCGAGCAGTCAAAGACTGGAACTCACTACCAGCTCACGTGTTTCCTTCCCACTATGATCCCGGGTCCTTTAAGCGGGGCGTGACAAAGCATCTCACTAATCCGCCATAGTGTGGGCCGCCATACATTATTGTCTGCATTCGTAGCAAGTGTGGTGGCCCCCACTCTTGGATTCTGCTCATGCTTTCCATCAGGCAGGGTAGAGTCACTTTGGATGGCTTAATATAAAAAAAAATATACCACTAGTTTGTTTTTTGATAGAACTACTACTACTAAGTCCGTTTTAAAAACAAAACATTGTTAGATAGTTTATTTAATGAAGAAGGCTATATAAATATCATCACTCTGCGTCTAATAGGATCGGAGTATCAACGGAAAGTATTGCTTAAATGCACTATTTACACATTAAAACACTAAACACTTAATAACACAAACACAACACCTTATTATCCACTAAACACTAAGTTAACTAAAATTGGCGCCAAAATTGGCGCCCAAAAAGCCGTTGACGCGGCCACTTTCCGACGACGACTGTCGAAACAGTTTGTACCAAAGATTTTTCAAGGTTAATTTCGTAAGGTTGGCCAACTCGTTCCTGTTCGAACGGGAACAAGAACCGTACAGTAGAAATGGTAGATTTCGCCGAAATAAACCTTATTTCAAGGTGAAATTGCTTGTCCCTCTCAGGGACATGAACTAATATGCGCTTGACTTTTTTTGGCCTCTCAGGGACATGAACTGGTGAGTGGATAAGTAAAGAAAATTACTCCTTTCGAGAGCTTCCATTAAGCAAAAATTGATTTTTGAAGTAACTACCGTATATAATCGTACTTTCATATGCATTTCATGAAAAGGTATTATTTAGAAATGAAAAACAGACTTCAGTTAGGCACATTTATTTGTATAAATTTCTGTATTTAGGTTTGAGAATAGGTTGCAGTTCATTTTTTGCATCGTTCCTGGAGCATCGGCTATACCCCGGCCAGATATGGCCAGACGGGTTCAAATAAGGTTTGTTTCGAGTTTCCATCTCTTTAAAGTGCTGTTGTCCGGGTAGTTTGGTCCCCGGACAAAATAAATATTTTGTTCATGTTACACACAACGCCATCTAGCTTTAAAAAATTAAAGCACATTTTAGGGTTCCGTAGTTCATGACTCGGAATCCTTATAGATTTGTCATTTCCGTCCGTCCGTCCTCTACCTATCGCCCAAACGGTTGCTGATAGAGAGGTGAAACTTTGCATGAATATGTGTTGTAAGTACGTTGACAAAGTGCTACAATAAAATTGCGAAAAATATTTTTATTTGTGGTACCTTTTGGTGGGGTATCGTTAGATAGGTATTTTAAAAACATTGTGAGGTTACTAAAACTAATTTTCTATTTAGGTAGGTATCCGTTTGCGAGTTATTCAACTTTAAAGTGCATTTTTTTTTTAAACTGGGCGTCCCCCCATCTACTCCATCTGAAAAAAATCATGATAGTAGTCCATATATTGAGCTTTCAAGGGAAACTATAGCAGTTTCGAAGATTTTTTTATTTCAGGAGTTATAGGGGCCTAACTTGTACAATACACTCACTTAGAAATTTTCATACAAAAACAAAGAATTAATAAGTAAACATAACAATTTTCTATTGAACACGATTTTAAATCTATCTACCATTATGAGTGAATAAAGAACCCTATTCTATGCGTGACCTGACACGCACTTGGTAAAATGCGCTTGTTTGGAAAACTTCGTACAAAAGTAACGAAATGTTAATTGTAACTGTTTTTTAACTTTCGCAACTTTACACATACTCATGTTTTTACTGTAAACGGGACTTATTCGCGATAATATTAAAGGTTACGATACCTTCTATTTTCCGACGTTTCGAACGGGTTATACCGCTCGTGGTCACGGGTAGACTGATGTGAGCTTAGCGTCGCCTTCGTGATGTGCAGGTTGTGTCTACCCGCACTAGATCGCGTTGATTTCTTGTAGTGTCGGTACCCCTACACACCACACTTATGACATCTGCACGCCTTATTTCATCTTTCAGAAATGATGGCGCAGCCTAGGGTAGACCGAGTACCAGCCTTTCTACCGTTTATAAAAGGAGTGACGGACAAAGTTGGCACGCTACTAAAAAAGTACGCCATAAAAACTGTGTACAGTCCGCACTCCAAGGTAGTAAAGTGCTTAAGGACACCCAAAGATGTCATACCGCTGCAGACACCCGGAGTGTACAAGGTGAGTTGCAGTTGTGGTAGTTCCAACATCGGTCAGACGAAGCGCACAATCTACCCGAAGGCGACGCTAAGCTCACATCAGTCTACCCGTGACCACGAGCGGTATAACCCGTTCGAAACGTCGGAAAATAGAAGGTATCGTAACCTTTAATATTATCGCGAATAAGTCCCGTTTACATTAAAAACATGAGTATATGTTAATTGTAAACGTGTAAAATATCATTGCATAATAAACAAAGTCATCTGCCCTATTGTCTTTCTGTTAACACGCGATAAACTTAATGCTGTTTTCAGCTTCAGGTTTTAGTATTTAATTTGTCAAGTTTAAATATTTTTTTAAATACCTATATCTCACGTTCAAAGCCGGGGCGGGCCGATAGTTGAAAAAAATTTAAAAAATATATGTATTAGACACGATTTTAAATACACGTGCCAATAAAAGTGATTACGGAATCCTATTCTATGCGTGGTCTGACGCACACTTGGCCGATTTTTTATCTAAAATATGTATATTTGAAAAAACTATAATAGAATGTATTTATATAAATTGTCAAGGACCCATTGTGCAAGCTCTGCTTGGTTTGTGACTAGATGGCGTTGTGTGTCAGATGTCCGAAAGATTATTAAGAAGTTGGTAATAATTGTGTTTTTACACGTTTTATATTAGCTTCACCTGTATGTTTGTTTGTATGTTTGTAACCGACTCCTTTGGCCCACTTTAAACGGCCAGATTTCGTTCAAACTTTGAAAATTTATCGCGGACCGATGACAATACACTAATTCGAAAAAAAAAAAAAACAAAAAAAAAGGTTAACAAAAAGGCTTTTTTGGTCTAGAAAAAAATATATAGTTTTAAAAAACTAGACAAACACGCTTTTAAACTAAAAAGTAGAATATAATTTTAATGTAACAAAGCGTGGGGTGTTTTCAGAAAATATTTCAATAACGTCGCCTCACGTATTGTTACATTAAAATTATTTTCTACTTTTTAGTTTAAAAGCACGTTAGTTTATTTTATTAAAACATTTTTTTTTAGAAAGGAGGCCTTAGCCCTCCCAGGCCACTCGGGTATCGATTGGTAAATTAGAAAAAAAATCAAGGATTTTGTTAAAAAAATATAATTAATAAGTCTTTATTATGTCTTACACAACGAATTGAATATCAAACAATTCATTTAAATATTTTAACTCAACCTTGAGAGAATGGAGCTCTAGCATTTGTTCTTAAGAAGAAGATGCCTCGCCGTCTGAAACAAACGAAATTTAGCAATGAAATAATAGCTTCATAATCCATCTTTGTGTATATAAAATAAAATTCACATGTCAGAATATTAGTTGTTACACTCCTTCGAAACGGTTTGATCGATCCTTGGATTTTTGTTATTAAATAGGTCTGAAAATAAGAAATAAACCAATGTAAGCTAGACAAATCTCAAATCGACAACCCATAATGTCCCACTGATGGACTTGGGTGACTTAACCGTGTGGTGACGGATTATACGTGTGGTGACGGATTAAGAATACAGAGTGTCACCACCCCTGTCCATCCCGCGGGTGTCGTAAAAGGCGACTTAAGGATAAACTACGCAAGACAAAATCGATGCAAAGAGATGGAAAACTTCTCGGCTATGAGTGCTTTTTCGAAACCTATTTTTTGTTAGTTTCTTCAACACAATCTGCTTTCTGTCCTTCAAAATATCTGTTCAAAATATATCTCCCCCTCCAGGGATAAAAACATGAATGTAACCTACCCGTTCTTGGGGTGAATGCCGCCCATTCGTAGAGTTTCTGGTAAGTTGCAGTTGGCAGTAAGAGCTGCGCGTAGATCTGGACACCTTCGGCCATTGAAACCCCCAGATCTCATTGATTCAGCAAGATAGATGAAGGATCTGAAATGAAATTATAAGGGTATAACAACGGATTGATGTTTTATGTTTGGCAAAGCTGCCATACTCTTTCAAGCTGGAACAGTTGTTTTAGCATTTAAGGTTACATGTTCATCAACAACCCATAGCGTCCCACTGCTGGGCTAGGGTCTTTTCTCAGGAGAGGGTTAAGGCCATACGTCAGGCCGTCTGCGGGAGAATCTTGCTGTTGGTTGTTTTTAAGCGGCCTGAAGGCGTATAACTAAGCTACACGACCGGGGCTGGGAATTCAGTGCCCTCAAATATACTGAAAAATAGTTCAACCAATGAATTTCAGTATTCCCTCAGGGTTGCAAAGGTCCGATATAAGTTGCTTCGCATAAAAACTGATATTCAGGTAAAACCTGTTGAGCTAGTAGCCGACCCCAAATAATCTTAAGAATAAAGGCCAGGAAGATGATTGACAAGTTCATGTGTTCTTACCTCTCATGATCGCAGAGTGCGGTGATGCATCCAGGCATCAAACTGCCCTGGTTAGGATAGAAGTCCACTTGACCCAGCTCTCTAGTCATACCTGCAAATATATTCTCACATTAATCTTATATATTAAATTCACGTGTCCCTAAGTTTTGACTGCATGTTTGGCCTTGCGCTTGCTATTGCGCCAAGTGTTGTGGGTTCAAATCTTACACGGTATAATACTTTGTGTGATTCTCAAATTAAATTAAGAATACAAAGTGTCATCGCCCCTATTCATTCCATGGGTGTCATAAGAGGCGACTAAAGGAACAAAATAAGCAGCTAACATCACTGCCAAAAGAAGGAAAACTTGAAATAAACCCTTTACCAACCCGTCTGGCCAGCGTGGCATAGTAGGCCAAAGCCTCCTTTCAGGGGAGAGGCCTATGTCCAGCAGTGGACTGTTAAAGGCTGTTGTTGATGATGATGATGATCAAAATTTTATTCTGAGAATTAGTCTTTTAAAAATAAAAGAAAATCAAACCAACGTGGCTGCCCACATCAACCGGTGTGATGATTTTATACTTACCAATGGCTCCAACGCTGGTATGGATGACTTCGGTGTAAGCACCGTCGTTTGGTCTGAATACATCAGCAGCATCCCAGCGGTCAGCAGGATCACAAGCTGTGTCAACAGAGGTCAAGTTAGTTTCATGAGATTGAGGTAGACCGAGACCTCAAGCACAGCAGCTGCATACGCTCCCACCGCGCGTGGTGGTCTATCAGTCTTTTTATATTTAAGACTATCAGACTCTACTCCCAAAAAGTGTTTTGGGATTTCCTTAGGAAATTCCTAATTGCTGCCCGGAGTTTGGAAGTTTGACGGTGATTCATGCGCGTGCCTCGGAGAGTACGTAAAGCCGTCGGTCCCGGTTGTCATGAACATCTATGGCAATCGTTATTGGGAAATCAGTGCCTTCAAACATACTGACTACTAGTTCAGTCTTCGAATTTCAGTTCTCCCTTAGAGTCGCGGAGGTCCGATACCAGTCGCGGAAAAACTGATATTCAGGTAAAACCGGTTGAACTAGTAGCCGACCCCAAATAATATTGGGAATAAGGCTATTAAGATGAGACTCTACTCCGTGTCCGTGTGATGACGGATTAAGAATACAGAGTGTCACCACTCCTATTCATCCCGCGGGTGTCGTATAAGGCGACTAAGGGATAAACTACGCAAGACAACATCGATGCAAAGAGAAGGAAAACTTGAAACCAACCCGTCTGGCCAGCGTGGTATAGTAGGCCAAAACCTCCTTTCTAAGGAGAGGCTAATGTCCAGCAGTGGAATGTTAGAGGCTGTTGATGATGATGATGATGATGATGATGAATCGAAATACATTGAGTAGCTAAGACAGGACTATTAGACTTGCTTTAGAAAAAAACCCTTTCATTTGTCCCCAAATACGTACAGAAGTAGGACTATAATTTTTGATGTAGGTGTGGGTCGCTTAGTTTCCCACTAGTGTACCTCCTCGGGGACATAAATGTGTTCGAGTATGTTCAAATTTTCAAAATAAATTTGGGAAATTGTTACCAATGACATATGAAGCTCCTGACCTGTCCTGACCTATATCCCTAAATGCAGACCTTATGGATATAAAGGTGTGTAGGTATGTATATGTTTATATGTTATAATATCATTGAATATTACTCACAAATGACGTATGAAGCTCTGCTGCTCATAGTTCTGCTAAGGAAACCAACTCCGTGACCTTGGAAATTCAATTAAAATTTAGTCCAAAATATAAATAATAAAAAGCTATTTATATCAATAAACATAAGTAAACCAAAAATAATTTCACTTATTGCGCTTATAATCTGCCCCTTAGTCAATTTGAATTTTCTATTCCATTCTCAATTATATTTCTCTATTCTCTTGTTTCGTTGGCTAATGTCAAATCAAAACAAATCAAAACAAGTATTAGCCAATAAAACAAAATAATAGAGATATAGAATCGAGAATAGAAAACGAAAACGTTTGCAACTTGACTAGGGAAAATGGTTTAAAATAGGCAGAACTTGTACTATATTACCCAGACTCACAATCTGATATATACATATCTTATGCAATACTGAGTCTTATTTATGTTTATATAACACCCAAAATTTCATGTATCATAAGATATTGCATAACGAATGGTGTGATGTGTCCACCAATCGATATTATATCGAATGATGTACTCGTATCACACCATACTTTTTAGGGTTCCGTAGACAAATGGCCAAAAACGGAACCCTTATAGATTCGTCAAGTCTGTCTGTCTGTCCGTCCATATGTCACATCCAATTATTTCCGAAACTATAAGAGCTATACTGTTGAAATTTGGACAGTCGATGTATTCTGTGAACTGCATTAAGATTTTTACATAAAAATAGAAAAAAAACAATACATTTTGGGGGTCCCCATACTTGGAACTGAAACTCAAAAATTTTTTTTTCATCAAACCTATACGTGTATCTATGGATATCTATGAGTATCTCTGGATAGGTATTGAAAAATGATGTTGAGGTTTCTAATATCATTTTTTTCTAAACTGAATAGTTTGCGCTAGAGACACTTCCAAAGTGGAAAAATGTGTGTCCCCCCCCCCTCTAACTTCTAAAATAAGAGAGTGATAAAACTAGAAATAATATATGTTATACATTACCATGTAAACTACCAACGAAAATTGGTTTGAACAAGATCTAGTGATTAGTTTTTTTTTTAATACGTCATAAATCGTTTTACGCAATTTACTTTTCATCCAGTCAATACACTATTATAAAAACATCGATTAAAGTTACAACGAACTACAAGAACTTTTATATGATGTTACTTGCTGATACGGAACCCTTCATGGGCGAGTCCGACTCGCACTTGGCCAATTTTTTCTTATTAAGAATCAAGCCTACAATTTATGGTTTCTTCATTACGAGCTTACTAATTACAGACTATAATTTATCTTTGTTGGTCTTCTCTAAAGGTCTTTTAACGTCTGCTCACCTCCCACACTGTAACCGACGACAGTTATTTGGTTGGCCCTTGCTCCTGTCAGGTTCATCAGCCAATTAACGAACCGTCCACCTGCTCTACCTGTAACAGAGTTTTGAGGTCATTCACAAACCATACATATAATGAACATAAATATTTGAATGGTGTTTACTGAGTTGATTGGAACCGACATCAATCAATCAACAACCCATAATGTCCCACTGCTGGGCTCGGGTCCCCTCCTAGGTGAGGGTTAAGGCCATACGTCCCCACGCTGACAGAGTGCGGGTTGGGGACTGGCAAGACACGTTGTGGCTACGTAATCTTATCTTTGGATGCTTTTAAGCCGCCCGAAGGCCTTCAACTAAACTTTGTTTAACGTAACCTATGAATCACATAAACATCAATCATCAATCAACAGCCTTGAACAGTCCACTGCTGGTCATAGGCCTCTCCATCGAAAGGAGGTTTTGGCCTACTATATCACGCTGGCCAGACGGGTTGGTAAAGGGTTTGTTTCAAGTTTTCCTTCTCTTGGCAGTGATGTTAGCTGCTTATTTTGTTCCTTTAGTCGCCTCTTACGACACCCATAGAATGAATAGGGGTGGTGACACTTTTTTAATCCGTCACCACACGGACAAGTGGATCAAGACAATCACGGAAACGTTCATAACATATCATGCCATAAACGGTCATCCATTTAGGTCTGACCGCGCCGTCGTTGCTTACCCTCGGTGATTGTTTCCAATCACCTAAGCGCTCATTGTATTATGGAAGGAGGATATGAGAAGTGATCTACTTACCAGCATCTACAGCCCGTGGTCCCCAATTAGATCCAGCACTCCAGTCCAAGACTATTACGTTGCAATCGTCTCCAGCCAAGAAACCTTGGAAAAGAAAGTTTATGGAATTTTAGAGATGATTTCCTTTCATTTTTGAATAAATTAACTTTTATTTAGCTATTTGTATTTACCTGGTACTAAATTGGTGTTGAAACTAGACGTAGCAGAACCAGCGAAACCGTGCATCAGGATCACTGTACGTCTTCTTGCATTGAAGTTAGATCCAGTAACGGAGCCAGCATTGTTTAGAACCAATCGTTGACTGCGGGAGGGATTTTGCCTAGGGACAATTGAAAATTGTGGTAAAACTTTTGAATGGGTTGATGCTCTAGTGGTTTGTGATGTTAACTGCTAAACTGGAGATTGTGAGTTTAATTAGTCGGGAGAAAGATATCAGTGATGTGTACATAGAGCAAAACAGGCCAGCCAACTACAAGAACTTTCTTGTAGTTCGTTGCAACTTTGATCGATGTTTTAATAATAGTGTAGTGATTGAATGAAAGGGAAATTTGTGGTTTACGATTTATGACGCATTAAAAAAACTACTTACTAGATCTCGTTGAAACCAATTTGCGGTCGAAGTTTGCATGGTAATGTACATCATATTTTTTTTATAGATTTATCATTCTCTTATTTTAGAAGTTACAGCGGGGGACACACATTTTACCACTTCAGAAAAAAATGATATAAGAAGCCTCAATATCATTTTTGAAGACCTATCCATAGATACCCAACACGTATGGTTTCGATTAAAAAAAATATTTTTGAGTTTCATTTCTAAGTATGGGGACCTCCAAAATTTATATTTTTTTTTCTGTTTTTGTGTAACAATATAAATGAGGTTCAAAGAATACATCTACTGACCAAATTTCAACAGTATAGCTCTTATAGTTTCGGAAAAAAGTGGCTGTGACATACGGACGGACAGTCAATTTTTTTTGCCATTTGGCTACGGAACCCTAAAAAGAGTAGAACGGGTACTGATTTCTGCTTACCTGGTGAAGAGATGGTACTGGTTGGACTGGTCAGGGTTATACCGGGCGAGGTTGTTGTAATCGCTGAGCTTCAGCCAGTTGTCCACGAGCCGAAGCTCGCCGGCGTCAGTCTCCAGATAATCGTACCGGAGACCTTCTGAGAATTTGCCGAGCACTGGATCGGCGGGGGCGGCTGGAAGGGAAGAAAAGTACATTAGTGTGGTTGAGCCAAGAGCCCTAATAGAGCATAATATTGTAGAAAACAGAACGCGCTGAGAAGAAAACCTTGACACAAACTCCATAGCAATCCGTCTGGCTAATATGGCATCATGAACAACCTTGTCCCACTGCTGGGTTCATGTTTCCAGAATTTCCAGAAAAAGAAATTCAGAAATTCCTCTCAGAAGAGGATACAGACCCTACGTCCCTACGATGATATCTTGTATTTATTGACTATGATGATGAAATAGAGAACGTAAGAAATCCCTATTATTATCATTATATCAAAGCATTGAAGTCGGTGGTCATTTCAAAAGATAATATGCTTACAAGTTATTGTTTTGTATACCTATATAATCATTAATGCGGTTAATATTTGATATTATAATTAATTCTGACGTGACGTTATCAGTATGAACTGTATTAATTTTTTCATGTTTGTGTTCATCGCGAAACGTTACAAGATTTGCACGATATGAAATTTTTACATTTCATTTTGCACTAGACATGAACTTGTCACTTTCTTGCCTCCGATAGCACGTGGCGCTGCGTTCTTATCTATTGACTATTTATCGTCATTATCATTTCCCAGACTTGATGTCATTTAAAGTTTATGCCCGACTGTGTCAAAAGAGGGTTATGTTTTTCGAGTGTTTGTTAGGGTTTCGTAGTTCCTGATTCGAAACCCTTTTAGATTCCTCATATCCGTCCGTTTATTCGTCCTCGACATACCGTCCAAACGGCTAGTGCTGTTAAGATGAAACTTTACAAGAATTTATGTTGCAATTTTTATTGATGGTACCTCCCCTACACGTAAAGTGGGGACGATTTATTTTTCTCACGTTTACTCCTTCGTGTGGGGTATCATTAGATAGGCCTCTTAAAAACATTTTTGAACCCATTTTTTTTGCGTGTTATTTAACTTAAAAGCGCGTTTTGTTGTAAAAACAGGGGTTCCCCCCCAAAAAGCTAAACGGCTAGCTCAAAAAATCCGAAAAAAATCATGATAGTAGTCCATATATTGAACTTTATGGTAAACTATAGCGGTTTTGATAACTTTTATATTTCAGGAGTTGTAGGCCTAACTTGTAAAATGCACTCACTTAGAAAACTTCGTAAAAAAGTAAAGAAATAATAAGTAAACATAACAATTATCCAGAGGATACGATTTGAAATCTACCTACCATTAAGTATTATGGGTGACTACGGAACGAACTATGGCTTGATACGCACTTTTTAGGGTTCCGTAGCCAAATGGCAAAAAACGGAACCCTTATAGATTCGTCAAGTCTGTCTGTCTGTCTGTCTGTCTGTCTGTCTGTCTGTCTGTCTGTCTGTCTGTCTGTCTGTCTGTCCGTCCGTATGTCACAATCAATTATTTCCGAAACTATAAGAGCTATGCTGTTGAAATTTAGTCATTCGATGTATTCTGTGAACCGCATTAAAATTTTTACATAAAAATAGAAAAAAAACAATACATTTTGGGGGTCACCATACTTGGAACTGAAACTCAAACATTTTTTTTTCATCAAACCTGTACGTGTGGGGTATATATGGACAGGTGTTAAAAAATGATATTGAGGTTTCTAATGTCATTTTTTTCTAAACTGAACAGTTTGCGCGAGAGACTGCTCCCAAGTGGAAAATTGTGTGTCCCCCCCCCCTCTAACTTCTAAAATAAGAGAGTGATGAAACTAAAAAAAATATATGTTGTACATTACCATGCAAACTACCAACGAAAATTGGTTTGAACGAGATCTAGTGAGTAGTTTTTTTTTAATACGTCATAAAACGTAACACGCAATTTACCTTTCATCCAATCAATACTCTAGTATAAAAACATCGATGAAAGTTACAACGAACTACAAGAACTTTTATATGATGTTACTTGCTGATACGGAACCCTTCATGGGCGAGTCCGACTCGCACTTGGCCGCTTTTTATTTAATTATTTGATAATATTTACATATAAATTACATTTTTAAATATAAATATAAAAAGTACATTTAAAAAAATAAAAAATAGTAGACCACCGACTCCGGTACAGGGACCAAGAAATCGGCGGTTAGGGCTCCAAAGACAGAAACCTCCTCACTATACGTGCCGCGTTAACAAGGACTGCCTTCTGCATCAGACCCTTGATTCAGCCATCTAACGTGAGCCTCTTAAGCTGTTGTTTGAGGCTCTTGGCTATCAAACCATGAGCAGAAACAACTATCGGAACAATGATCGCCGATTCCACATATCGACAATGTCGTGAGATAAATCCAAATATTTGATTTGTTTCTCTTTTTCCATTATTATTATTTATATTATAGAGGGCAAACGAGCAGACGCATCACTTGATAGTAGGTGATTGCCACCGCCCATGGACACCCAAAACGCCAAAGTAGTCACAGGTGCGTTGCCGGCCTTTAAGAAGGGAGTAAGCTCTTTTATGTGAAGGTTTGCATTATTTTTAAGTTTCTCCATTTTTAAACGACTTAAATATTTTGTTTCATGTTAGATCATTTCAGAATCAAGTTTTTGTAAAAATATATTAAATGGGTATGCTGTTTGCTCCGTTCATATTTATACTTAATTGATACCCTGATTTTCTTTATTAACATTTATAATTTTAATAATTTTACTGAACATATTTTTTCCAATAAAGCCCATAGATAAACTTAAAATATTGTAAAATAAATATATTTATAATAACTTATTGTTTATTTTTTATGTAATTTTTTTAATTTTATATTATTCTCACCTGCCGCCAACCCAGCGAAGACAACCAGTACTGCAGCGATTACTTTAAACATTTTGATGTGTTTGATTCTCTGATGAAGCTTCCACTTTATATAGTTTAAAAGTAATGATTCCACTATCTTAATACGAGATAGATATCGAATAAAAATATTAATCGATGCACCAGTAGAACCGCATAATAATGATTGATACGTTGATAGTTTCAATATCGTACGCGACTGGATTCAATATTTTTGGGTGCAAAAAATACTAAATCGTTTTGTGATTTAATGATATAAAGAATTTTTTAAATTGTATTTTAGCTTACTATATGCCTGATGGAAAACATGAGTAAAATCCAGGAGTAGGGGTCATGAATGTTATTGAGAAAGCAAATAATGCAGCATGACATATGGTTAGCGTATGCGACTGCTGATCAAGAGGTCTTGGGTTCGAATCCCGGGTCGGACCAAATGTTGACCTGTAAATATTTGTCTCGGATGACTTTATTAGTTATGGAGATATGGAGGCTTAACTTGTAAAATGCGCTCACTTGAAAAACGTCATACAAAATTAACGCTATAATACGTAAACATAATAATTATCTATCAGATACGATTTTAAATGCACGTACCATTATGGGTGACTGAGGAACCCTTTCCTGTGGCCTGACACGCACAGGAAAGCTTTAAAGTTAAATAACTCGATACAAATATGATGAGAGCGCAGTAATTGTAGAGTACGGTTGCACCGTACAGGATACCTAAATAGAAAAATGGTTTTAGCCAATGATATCCCACACGATGGGTTAGACGCGAGAAAAATAAGACATCCCCACTTTACGTGTAGGGGAGGTACCTCAAATAAAAATGTTTTTGGCAATTTTATTGTAGCACTTTGTCAACGTATTTACAACACATATTCTTGTAAAGTTTCATTTCTCTAGCACCAACCGGTTTGGCGGTAGGTCGATGACGGATGGACGGACAGACATGAATCTATAATGGTTTTGAGTCATGAACTACGGAACCCTAAAAATGAGAATGCTATAGAGTTACACTGATTTCAGAATAATTTACCGGCTTGGCCAATACGATCCTACACTCACATTCACATATAAAACTAACCTGAACACAACTACTAAACCAACAGCATTAGTCGCCTAGTCGTGAGCTCTTGATCAGCAGCCGCATACGCTAACTAGACCAAAAAGGCAGTTATTATAATAGAACCACAGAATACATAATAGTACCAGTACAGAAGCTTCACTCCGAAAAGTAAATTAAAGAAATAGGGACCCTTGGTGTCATTACATTAAGTTCAATTCAGATTGCACAGCACCGAAGCACCTACGATTATATTTACCTACAATTGCGTCTCTTTCTATCGTGTAACTCTTACCTGTTCTGACGTAATCAGGTGTGTCTTTTTTAAAACTAATTTAAATATAGGTGTAATAACTACTTTTTCTCTAGCACTTAAGTAAAAAATAACTGTAGGTACTTTAAATAATATAGCATCAGAATATCTGTTGGCGTCGTTTGTATTTAAGTACGACACGAACAGATTAGTTCCTACCTAACACCTAAAAAAAATTATCAGACATCCGTAAACAGAACTATATCTTTTACATGAATTAGAAGATCGAGGTTTGTCATTAGAAGTCATTGTGAGTATCGAAAAGTATGAAAATTTTCAATACTGCACGAGAGCGACGCCGCGACGCGGCGACGAACGTGACGCGTATCGTGCGTAAGGCAATTCACACACTGGCCACGCACCCACGCGCGTAGTTGCGTAGCAGCAGATCTCGCGCGCGGCGACCGAGGAGCAGATCTGCCTCTTCGAGCAGATTTTACCGCACCTCCGCGCCTGACGGCTTTGTACATGACCCGCACCAAACTAAAGTTTACTTTCCATTTGGTCGTCGTCGTCTGTATTCTTTGCATTTCATATCCCAAATTGCTGGGCATTGTTCAATTTCGTATATAAATGTGTTTACTGCAGCGGCCCGCCCGGCCTAAGCGCGCGGCGGCAGAATCTGCTAGCGGCAAGCGCTCACGCGCCGTGGCGCGTGTTCGGTGTGTTGGACCTGGCGTGTTTTCTATACTAATCGATGTACTTGCATACAATATTAAAATCTGCCACTCCGCGCTACGCGACGTAGCGCGGTGCAGTGTGTGAATCGCCTAAGCGATAACCCACCGGTATGGCCTTCGCGGGCAGGCAAGCGGCCGACTATACCTAAAGTGCGGAGTGCACCCCCCTGATGGAACTACATCTCAATAGTTTGTTTCAAATGTTCCTTCTCTTTGCAGTTCTCTAAAAAAAACCTGCATAGTTTGTTTCCTTAGTTGAGTCTTATGACAAGAGATAAAATTACCACATTTCAATTATCTTTGACACTCCTTACCGTACCGTGGAATTATATGAAAAAAAATATATCATAAATCATGCATTCTGCTGATATCATAATAATATTTATTATCCATAGCTAAAACCCGCGGTTGTCGTTCTAAATCGCGAGTAGCCGCGTAGCAAACCTAGTCTGTAAGTAAAGTGCCCAAGTTAATCCTTATATCAACAGCTTTCTGTCAGTGTAAGTTGTGTCAAAATCGATCTAGCCCTTCCAACGATTACCTGGAACGAATAAATTTTGAATTTGCTTTTTAGGGTTCCGTAGTTCATGACTCGGAACCCTTATAGATTCGCCATAACTGTCCGTTCGTCCGTCCTCGACCTCCCGCCTAAACGGTTGGTGCTAGAAAGTTGAAACTTTATGTGAATATGACTGTGTTGTTATTATGTGGACAAAGTGCTACAATAAAATTATGAAAAACATTTTTATTTGGGGTACCTCCCCTACATGTAAAGTGGGGATGTTTTTTTTTCTGGTGTCTACCCTATCGTGTTTTATCATTAGATAGATCTTTTAAAAACATTGTTATGTTTCTAATACCATTTTTCGATTTAGGTATCCGTTAATGTGTTATTCAACTTGAAAGCGCATTTTTTTTCGGAAACAGGGTGTCCTCCCTATAAATAAATAGTAAGTTAACATAACAATTGTCTATTAGACAGGATTTGAAATCTACCAACCATTATGGGTGACTACAGAACCATATTCTATGCGTGGCCTGACACGCACCTAGCCGATTTTGAGGTAAATATCGTATAGATTTCCGCATCTAGTAAACGGCTCATTTAATACTACAGACAGACACCATAATTGTATATATTGGTATAGACAATGTAGATAATACAATATGATTAATTGTCTGCATTTAAAATAATCAATTTCCAAGTTTTAAACTAATCACATAATCACAGAACCGGTTTGATAACTTGAGTGCGTTCGTTGACGTTAATTACCATTGCAATATCAATGTTTACGTAATAAGTCCTTACTAATATTATAAACGCTACAGTTTGTGAGTATGTATGTCGGTCACTACTGAACGGATTTCGATGAAACTTTACAGTAATATAGCTTATATATCAGAATAACACATAGGCTACTTTTTACTGCAATAATTCAGATACACGCGGGCGGAGCCGCAGGAGAAAGCTAGTAAATAAATATTTCAGACATCTTACACACAACGCCATCTAGTCCCAAACTAAGCAGAGCTTGAATTATGGGTACTAGACAACTGATATAAATATATACGTGCATATTATACATAGAAAACACCGAAACAAATATTTGCAGTTCATAAAAACATTTGATCCGACCCAGGAATCGAATCCGAGACCTCGTGATGGGCAGCCGCATACGCTAACCACTAGACTAACAAGGCAGTCAAAATAAGATAAAAATAATCAAATAATTAATACTTTAATTCAAGACGAAATCAGACAATCAGATGATAACTACAAATATGTAGGTACATTTGATATCTTTTATCAGACACGTGCTCAAGAATTAAAATATCAACACTAAGTGCAAAATAATTATGGTTTTCATTTCACGATTAATCTCTTTCTCCCTCTCCCTATTACCTCTTTCCCTCTTTCAATTTTGTCACCTTTGATTACTAAATTAGGTAATGTATGATGTCCACAGGAGGCATGGAGTGAGGACTTTCTTAAGACGGCTGATAGAAGCTGCATTCGAGGTAGTAGGACCACGCTGACTTCAGCACGAATGGACCGCCTCAACCGGTGCAGTACTACCCTCACACAGAAGACCATCCGACATAATATCCGCATAATATCCTAGTGATTTTGTTCACATGATTCCACGGTAAAGAGTGTCAAAGGTGATTGAAAGGTGGTAATTTTTTCTCTTGTCATAAGACTCAACTAAGGCGATGCTAGGGCATCCGAATGTGCGCGGAGAGTAGCGTTCATGTGCTGTGTCGCGCTTCTAAAAAGTGACTCATTCTCCGAGTTTGGCGTTTTTTTTAGGGTTCCGTAGCCAAATGGCAAAAAAACGGAACCCTTATAGATTCGTCAAGTCTGTCTGTCTGTCTGTCCGTCCGTATGTCACAGCCAATTATTTCCGAAACTATAAGAGCTATACTGTTGAAATTTGGTCAGTCGATGTATTCTGTGAACCGCATTAAGATTTTTACATAAAAATAGAAAAAAAACAATACATTTTGGGGGTCCCCATACTTGGAACTGAAACTCAAAAATATTTTTTCATCAAACCTATACGTGCCGGGCATCTATGGATAGGTGTTCAAAAATGATGTTGAGGTTTCTAATATCATTTTTTTCTAATCTGAATAGTTTGCGCGAGAGACTCTTCCAAAGTGGAAAAATGTGTACCCCCCCCCCCTTTAACTTCTAAAATAAGAGAGTGATAAAACTAAAAAACATATATGTTGTACATTACCATGCAAACGACCAATGAAAATTGGTTTGAACGAGATCTAGTAAGTAGTTTTTTTTAATACGTCATAAATCGTAACATGCAATTAACCTTTCATCCAATCAATACACTAGTATAAAAACATCGATGAAAGTTACAACGAACTACAAGAACTTTTCTATGATGTTACTTGCTGATACGGAACCCTTCATGGGCGAGTCCGACTCGCACTTGGCCGCTTTTTTAAGTGTGCGTTGGGGAGCGTGTGGTCGCCGTATTTAGCTTCTAAAAAGCGACTAGTTGCCGATCGCCGATGCTAAAAGTAGCTAGTGTGCTATTTTTCTCTAAAACTCAGTTCTCTTCTCTCAGTTCTCTAACTGCAAAGAGAAGGAACACTTGATATAATATATTGAGATGTGGTTCTCTTATATTAACTGCCTTGTTGGTCTAGTTAGCGTATGCGGTTGCTGATCAAGAGGTCTCGGGTTCGACTTCCGTCTGGACGAAAAGTTTGCATAATCTGCAAAATATTTGTTTCAGAGTTTGGGTGTTTCCTTGAAAAAAAGTATGTTTATGTATTTATATCAGTTGTCTAGTACTCATAATACATATTCTGTTTCGTTTGGGACCAGATGATTTCAGATGTCCGAAATATTTATTTATTAATTTAATATTCTTTCAATTGTAATGAAATTATATCTACACTATTTTCATCTTCCTAGTCTTATTAATACCAATATTACTTGTGGTCGGCTACTAGTTCAACCGGTTTTACCTGAATATCAGTTTTTCCACGGATCTACTGATTATGGATCTCCTCAAATCTAAGGGTGAACTGATTTCAAAGTTAAACTAGTTGTCAGTATATTTGAGGGCACTGATTTCCCAATAGCAGTTGACGTAGATGTTCATGACAACCGAGTCCGACGGTGTAACGTGCTCTCTGAGGTATTTGCTTAATCACCGCCATTTTCTCTATCTACTCTATCTATAATCTATAATTCTCAAGTCACGTTGCTGCTTTCGATGAATTTCAAAACCGTCTAATCGATTTCGTTTTGCGCATTTTAAGTAAATAATGCTTTAATACATTATGTTTCTGAGATAGTACCTTGGACAGCACGTGAAGCCAAGTTTTCATGAACATGGTAATCGTTATTGGGAAGTCAATGCTCCCAAATATACTGACAAGTAATTCAATCTTCGAATTCTAGTTTACGCTCAGGGTTGCGAAGGTCCGATGCCAGTTCGTGTAAAAACTGTAATTCAGGTAAATCAGTTTGAACTAGTATCCGACCCCAAGTAGTCTTAGGAATGAAGGCTATAACCGTGTCCGTGTGGTGACGGATTAAGAATACAGAGTGTCACCACCCCTATTCATTGGGGGTGTCGTAAAAGGCAACTAAGGGATAAACTGCGCAAGACAACATTAATGCAAAGAGAAGGAAAACTTGAAACCAACCCTACACCAACCCGTCTGACCAGCGTAGTATAGTAGGCCAATACCTCCTTTCTAAGGAGAGCCTTTGTGGAATAATTTTCCCTCCTTTTCGCAATCTTTTTCATTAACGCTGTGCTATCATTTTTTTATACTAGCACCTCCGATGTTCTTGGGAGCCTATTTCTACTATATCCTTTCATTCCAGTTCTCGCTAGTGTTAGTGCTCGTTCTTTTATTCCGTTCTACTACTACTAGTTCTTTCTGTCATTCAGCTATTCATACTTTCCAGGTGGGATTCCTGTTTCCTACTCTAATCTCTCTATTCCTATTTCATATCTTCTATTTCGGGGGTTATTAAAAATGTACACAGCGTTGCTGTGCTTTCATTAGCCGTGGTGTGAAGATGCATAGCTAACTAGCTTTAGCAGCAGTAGCCGTTCCAGAGATTACCTGGAACAAACAGACTGAGACAAAAAAAAAAACATTTTTTGAAGTCGGTACCGTAAATACTTTGATATACCTACATTTAGTAAAAAAACTGGTTATTTGTTATTACATACAGACACTCCAATTTCATATGGTGTGTGTGACGTGGGTGACGGATTAAGAATACAGAGTGTCACCACCCCTATTCATCCCGCGGGTGTCGTAAAAGGCGACTAAGGGATAAACTACGCAAGACAACATCGATGCAAAGAGAAGGAAAACTTGAAACAAACCCTTTACCAACCCATCTGGCCAGCGTGGTATAGCAGGCCAATACCTCCTTTCTAAGGATGAAGATGTAGGGTACAGGCTATCAGGAACAGTGATAGGTGTACTCCCCGCCGTCCCGCGGGCTAATTTTGCGATATGATTATTACGCAACCGTGATAAAGATTATGCAATGTTTATTTTTGAGTGCATTGAACACTGACGTCACTATCAGTGTATGATAGATATGTATAACATATGTTTCATTTTTAGGGTTCCGTAGCCAAATGGCATAAATGGAACCCTTATAGATTCGTCATGTCTGTCTGTCTGTCCGTATGTCACAGCCAATTTTTTCCGAAACTATAAGAACTATACTTTTAAAACTTGGTAGGTAGATGTAGCCAGGTGGCCATGAGCGCTTAGCTTTAAGTGATGTTCCAAGCCGGAACCACACTTCGTTATGCGCTATTCGTTATGTGACTACACCGTATTCGCCCAAATATTTGTTATGCGCGCAAAGAACAAACATACCATCCGCACTTCGAACTGGTACGCTGAATTATGCGAATGACGACTCACCGAAGTGTGGGCAGTCGATGCGCATATTCGTCTTATTCGTGTCCTTTGAAGAAATAAAGCGAATATTGGCGATTATACTCTCTACACTACGCCGTATGCGTGTGAATAACCCGCATAACGAATAGCGAACAGCGCATTGTGGTTACGGCATCAATATATTTCGTTCGAGTCGGTCTACTCGTGCATGTGCGATAGTGTGATTCTCCCACACTTATTACACACAATATATAATAATATTTCGGACATCTTACACACTATTCCCAAACTAGACAGCTGATATAGATACATAAACATACTTTTTTTGTAAATACATACATATTATACATAGAAAACATCCAAACTCCGAAACAAATAAGTATTTGTGGATCACACAAACATTTGGTCCAACCCAGGAATGATCAGCCAACGCCAACCACCAGACCAACGAGGTAATCAAAATACCGTATAATTAAAGACACGTGCCTATTGTGGGCACGCGGCACAAGATATTTAAAGCCGATAATTGCTATCTGCAAGCACGTATATTAATAGTTTTTTATCTGTATTTATGAAACGTATTAGTACAATGGTTGCAATTTCGCTATTAATTACGTTTCAGCAAATTTAAATTGATTGTTTTTTGCATCAGATATACAATCTATGTTGGAAAAGAGTGTCCATGGAGTTTCTTGTGTTCTTCTCCATAGGAGCTACGAATTGGAACAGACAATTAGCTTCACGACTGACCACTGACTACTTGACGTTTCAAAAGTGCCGTTGTATTGGTTTATTTGAAATTAAAGTGGTTTGGTTTGATTTGATTCGAAGGGTATTTATTTTTTTATTCTTTCGTGCGGAAATCTCCTCGGATACCAATTGTTAGTGGCTATGTCGGACTCGAACCGACTAAAACCGGACGCCGTCTCGGGTACTATGAGTCGAGAAACCAGGTATACCCTTAAAAAATGGCCTAAGTGTTATTCTGATACATAAGTTTACTGCAAAGTTTCATCCAAAGAAAGAGCAACAAACATACATACATACATACTCCCAAACTTTCGCGTTTTTTTTTTAATATTTTGGACATCTTACACACAACGTCATCTAGTCCCAAAATAAGCAGAGCTTGTATTATGGGTACTAAACAACTGATATAAATACATAAACATATTTTTTTTTGTAAATACATACTATTTATAAATAGGAAAACACCCAGACTCCGAAACAAATATTTGTGGATCACACAAATATTTGGTCTGACCCGGGAATCGAACCCGAGACCTCTTGATCAGCAGCCGCAAACGATAACCACTAGACCAACAAGGCAGTTTATGATATTAGTAAGGATATTACAAAAATTACTGTTAGTGATCTAAATCTATATGAGTGTATACAACTGTTGATGAGCCAAATAAAAATAAAATTGGCCAAGTGCGTGTCAGGCCACGCATAGAATAGTGTTCCGTAGTCACTTATAATGGTAGGTCGATTGAAAATTGTATCGAACAGATAATTGTTATGTTTATTTATTATTTCTTTATTTCGTACGAGGTTTTCTAAGTGCATTTTACAAGTTAGGTCCCTAAAACTCTTGAAATAAAAACGTTATCTAAGCCGATATAGTTTTCTATTAAAGTTCAATATATGGACTACTATATTGAACTTTTTTTGATCCTTTGAACCAGTCGTTACTTAGGGGGGGGGGCTGTTTTTACAAAATGCTCTCTAAAGTTAAATAACTCGAAAACGGATACCAAAGTAAAAAAATGATTTTAGCAACCTCCCAAGATTGTGAAAAAATCATCCCCACTTTACGTGGAGGGCAGGGTAAAAAACTTTATGAAATTTTATTGTAGCACTGTGTCTAAGTAATCAGAACACATATTCATGCAAAGTTTCATCTTTCTAGCTCTAACCTTTTGGGTAAGTAGAGGACAGACGGACGGACTGACGGGGACGTGATGAATCTATAAGGGTTCCTGGTCATAAACTACGGAACCCTAAAAAACGATAAAGTATAACCTTCCAGTAACTCTTGAATAAGCAATAGAACTTACTGCAGCAACAATTTAAGAAAATATTTGCCTGTCTGTCTGTTATGGCTAATCTCTGGAACGACTGGACAAACTTTTGACGGGCTTTTCACTGGCACATTGCTGATGATATTACCAACTGCCTCGTTGGTCTAGTGGTTAGCGTATGCGACTGCTAATCATGAGGTCTCGGGTTCAAATCCCTAATAGCTGCCCGGAGTTTGGAAGTTTGAAGGTGATTGACGCCCGTGCCTCGGAGAGCACGTAAAGCCGTCGGACCCGGTTGTCATGAACATCCTATGGCAATCGTTATTGGGAAGTCAGTGCCCTCAAATATACTGACAACTAGATCTTCGAATTTCAGTTCTCCCTTAGGGTTGCGGAGGTCCGATGCCAGTCGCTCCGTTGAAAAATTGAAATTCAGGTAAAACCGGTTAAACTAGTAGCCGACCCCAAATAAACTTGGGAATAAAGGCTAGGAGGATTCATTGCTGATGATATTAGTAGTAAATTAATTTAATTTTCTAGACTAGCTCTGGCCCCGGCTCTGATAGTAGCTTACTGCCGTCCAATATTGAACGAAGGTCTTCCCCAAAGAACTCCATCATCAACAGCATTTAACAGTCCACTGCTGGAAATAGGCCTCTCCTTTGAAAGGAGGTTTTGGCCTACTATACCACGCTGGCCAGACGAGTTGGTAAAGGGTTTGTTTCAAGTTTTCCTTCTCTTGGCGGTGATGTTAGCTGCTTATTTTGTTCCTTTTGGGTAGTCCGCATCCATCCATTTCCAGTCATTTTCCTCAAGACCGACAAGGTCCATCTTGCTGCAGAGCAACCTACGTTTACTTAGTCGCGGTCTCTTCAGCAACCATTCGTTATTGGAGACATTATTTCCGATTCAGCTAGCTGATTCTCCGTTCCATTAGTGAGACCGTATATCTTCTTCCTAGCCTTATTCCCAATATTATTTGGGGTCGGCTACTAGTTCAACCGGTTTTACCTGAATTTCAGTTTTTCGACGTAGCGACTGGCATCGGACCTCCGCAACCCTGAGGGAGAACTGAAATTTTGTTATTAGTTGTCAGTATATTTGAGGGCACTGACTTCCCAAAAATGATTGCCATAGATGTTCATGACAACCGGAACCCACGGCTTAAAGTGCTCTTCTTAGGCACAGACCTGAATGACCAAAAAACTTCCATACTCCGGGCTGCTATTAAGGATTTCCTGTAAGAAAACCCTACGACACTTTTTGTGCTGACCCGGGATTTGAAAGCTCTTGATTAGCAGTCGCTTACGCTAACTACTACCAGGGGGGTGTCACTCCACAGTTTAGGTATAGTTTGCCGCCTGCCTGCCCGGGCAGGCATGCCGATCGACTAGACATCGTCAGAACAGTTAAGAGTTACACGATAGAAAGAGATTCGGCTGTGCGATCTGAATTGAACTTAATCTTATGACTCCTAGGGTCCCGATTTCTTTAATTTACTTTTCGGAGTGAGTCTTCTGTATGAGTACTATTATGTATTCTGTGCCATTAGACCAACGAGGCAGTCAATTAGTGAGACTGTATATGGGTGGGGGAAAAATACTCTCATTGTGAGAGTAGGCAACGTAGCATGGTGATCCATACCTTGGCGGCCTGGTTAGATAATTTTGCATAATTCTCCTGGACTTTGGAGGCTGAGAGAATGATGCAGAATGATTGGGGTGCTGTCATTATCAGGATAGTCTTCGGTTTGAGGATAGTACAGCCCCGGTCGAGTCGGCCCATTCGTGCTCTGTGGCTCTTCTACGTCTAAAAACTTTGAATCACGTTTTCTCTCATGTGACATCTATAGGCACGTTCGAAAATCGGAAAATATAATGTTTATGTAGGTATTAAAATTGACATCATCAAAGTTATCTGCGTTTTAGATCTTTGATTGATGTTTTTGTGACGTAAATACTTAAATGAATAGATATATTTGTTTTGATAATTTTGAAAGCATTTCAATAAACTGTGACGCAATAAGTAGTACTGAGAAGATTGGTGTCATTTAAAAAATCGGCCAAGTGCGTGTCAGGCCACGCACAGGAAAGGGTTCCTCAGTCACCTATAGACCAGGGTAGAGGCCTCTTAAAATAACAAAAAGTAAATTATAGTAGGATTAAGCCCATTGTAAAAGGAGGAGAATAGTACAAAAATTAAAGGAAAAATAAATTACGGGCGATCTGAGGACGGGAAGGGGCGAGGGTGGGTTTTAAGGGAAAAAAATGGCTTATCTCAATTTCCGGCAAAACTACAAGTCCTATGGAAAAAACAAATAGCAAAGTTGTAGGTAATAAAAAGATCTACATTTTTTTTCATATAACCTCAAATTTTATGTGAAAAATTCAGAAAACCAAGTGTTTGGTTTTTAGGGTTCCGAAGTTCATAACTCGGAACCCTTATAGATTCGTCATGTCCGTCCGTCCGTCCGTCCGTCCGTCCGTCCGTCCTCGACTTACCGTCCAAACGGTAAGTGCTAGAAAGATGAAAGTTTGCATGAATACATGTTGTAATTTCGTCGACAAAGTGCTACAATAAAATTATGAAAAATAATTTTATTTGGGGTACCTCCCCTACACGTAAAGTGGGGATGATTTTTTTTTCTCGAGGCTACCCCATCGTGTGGCGTATCATTAGATAGGTCTTGTAAAAACAATAAAGGGTTTCCTAGACGATTTTTTGATTTAGGTATCCGTTTGCGAGATATTTCACTTTAAAGGGCACTTTTTTGTAAAAACAGGGCGTCCCCCCCCCCTCTAAAAGCTAAACGGCTGGCACAAAAAATCTGAAAAAAATCGTGATAGTGGTCCATCTAATGAACTTTGAAGGAAAACTATAACCGATTAGATGACTTTCTTAGTTCAGGAGTTATAAAGGCTTATATGGTAAAATGCGCTCACTTGGAAAACGTCATACAAAATTAACGTATTAATACGTAAACACAACAATTATCTATTGGATACGATTTTAAATCCACATACACATTATAGGTGACTGAGGAACCCTTTCCTGTGCGTGGCCTGACACGCACTTGGCCGATTTTTTTTATTTTTATCTTTTACAAATAAAATTATTTTTTAACGAAATATTGTGAAAACTTAGCTTTTCATGTCCTAAATACAGCGTAATTTATTTGATTTGAAATATCTATTTTTTTACCTCATTTTGACTGAATACCGAAAAAAAACCCTAATTTTCAATCGAAAATTCATCCGTCAAAATATTACCTTTTTTCAAAAAAATAGGATATTTTCTATTCGATGAAATCTCTACTTTCCGATGGTATATATATATATATATATATATATATATATATATATATATATAAATATATATATTACCATAGTAAACCTTCTCAGAAAATGCAAAAAATGAAAAAACTCGAATTCGATTTTTTTTAATCGTTATTGAGATATTTATTAAAATGTACACTTTAATCACTCGAAAAATGTAAGATTGCATGTTACAATGATAAAGAAAAATATTGCAAATCGAAATATACTTACTATATTCAACAAATAAATAAATAATAAGTAAATCGAGATAAGCCATTTTTTCCCTTAAACCCCCCCCCCCGCTCCCTCTTCCCGACCTCAGATCGCCCGTAATTTATTTTTCCTTTATTTCTATAATTTATAATGGTAAGTGGATATAAAATCGTACCCAATAAATAATTGTTATGGCAATTCACACACTGGCCACGCGCCCACGCGCGTAGGCGCGTGGCAGCAGATCACGCGCGCGGCGACGGAGGAGTAGATCTGCCTCTTCGGGCAGATTTTACCGCGCCTCCGCGCCTGACGGCTCTGTACATGGCCCGCCCCAAACTAAAGGTTACTTCCCATTTGGTCGTCGTCGTCTGTATTCTTTGCATGTCATATACCAAATTGCTGGGCATTGTTCAATTTCGTATACAAATGTGTTTACTGCTGCGGCCCGCCCCGCCTAAGCGCGCGGCGGCAGAATCTGCTAGCGGCACGCGCTCACTCACGCGCCGTGGCGCGTGTTCGGTGTGTTGGACCTGGCGTGTTTTCTATACTAATCGATGTACTTACATACAATATTAAAATCTGCCACTCCGCGCTACGCGACGTAGCGCGGTGCAGTGTGTGAATCGCCTCTGTGTATGTAATAATACGTTAATTTTGTATGACATTTTCCAAGTGTGCGCATTTTACCAGATAAGCCTTTATAACTCCTGAACTAAGAAAGCCATCTAATCTATTATAGTTTTCCTTCAAAGTTCATTAGATGGACCACGATCACGAATTTTTTCAGATTTTTTGAGCCAGCCGTTTAGCTTTTAGAGGGGGGGGACGCCCTGTTTTTACAAAAAAGTGCCCTTTAAAGTGAAATATCTCGCAAACGGATACCTAAATCAAAAAATAGTCTAGGAAACCCTTTACTGTTTTTAAAAGACCTATCTAATGATACCCCACACGATGGGGTAGCCGCGAGAAAAAAAAATCATCCCCACTTTACGTGTACGGGAGGTACCCCAAATAAAATTATTTTTCATAATTTTATTGTAGCACTTTGTCGACGTAATTACAACACATATTCATGCAAAGTTTCATCTTTCTAGCACTTACCGTTTGGACGGTAAGTCGAGGACGGACGGATGGACGGACGGACATGACGAATCTATAAGGGTTCCGAGTTATGAACTTCGGAACCCTAAAAATTGGCCCAGTGCGTGTCAGGCCACGCACAGAAAACGGTTCCTCACTCAACCATAGTGGTACGTGGATTAGAAATCGTATCCAATGGATAATTGTTATGTTTACGCATTAATGCGTTAATTTCGTATGACGTTTTCCAAGTAAGCGCATTGTAAAACTTAAGCCTCTATAACTCCTAAATTAACAAAGTCATTAAATCCGTTATAGTTTTCCTTTAAAGTTCATTATAGGGACCACTATCACGAATTTTTCCAGATTTTTTGAGCTAGCCGTTTAGCTTTTAGAGGGGGGACGCCCTGTTTTTAGAAAAAAGTAGCCTTTAAAGTGGAATTTTTCGCAAACGGATACCTAAATAAAAAATCATATTAGAATAAATATTAGAAACCCTTTATTGTTTTTAAAATTCATCTATCTCATGATACCTATCTTATGATACCCCACATGATGGGGTAGCCGCGAGAAAAAATAAACATCCCCACTTTACGTAAAATATTTTTCATAATTTTATTGTAGCACTTTGTCGACGTAATTACAACACATATTCGTGCAAAGTTTCATGTTTCTAGCACATACAGTTTGGACGGTAAGTCGAGGACCGTCGGACGGACATGACGAATCTATAAGGGTTCAAAGTCATAAACTTTGGAACCCTAAAAATATACAAAAATCGGAATACTTGAACAGTTTTTTTTATTTTTAAGCCTACCAAAGTAACTCTATTCTGCCTGATGGAAAGAATGAACAGAATTCTGGAGTAAGGGTTACCGGTGACCCATAAAATGGCGGCCTGGACAGATAATCCGGTCTCCGGAGGCCGGGAGAATGATGTCAAATAATTGCGCCTCAGGTCCTATAATCACCAACGAAATACGACAGTAAGTATGCTGTCATTATTAGGATGGTCTTCTGTGTGTGAATAGTACTGCCCCGGTCAAGCCAGCCCATTCGTGGCGAAATCACCGTAGATCTGCTACTCGCCAGCTGTCAGAATAACTAATCATAAATGATAGTATAGCCACACTGATTTCAGCATGAATGAGCCTGCTCCACCAAGGCTGTACTACACTCGCATAGATAACCAACCAACAACATTCAAAAAGATTGGAAGCCCATTGATGTTAAGCCCGCCATAGTGTGGGTCACCATGCTGCATTCACTATGGTTATTGCGATCATCACTCTTGGATTCCGCTCATGCTTCATCACACAGAGCAAAGCCACTTTGGAAGGTTTACATATAAAAAAGTCGTGTGGCATAGCATTTTTATCAACATAAGCAATTATAATTATTTATTTAAACAGTTTTTTTTTTCTTAAATATTAATCCAATTTTACAAAACAATATACAGTGTCATGTTACCAAAAAACATTCTAACAATATTATTGCCAAACAATATAATCATCCTATTAACCGAAAGACAATGACAACTAAACAGAGAACTTAAAAGTAATGACTGTGTTGATATGGCAATGGATAACGGCCGGTGGCAGCAGCACGCAATAGAGCACGGAGTCGCCACATCCTTGTCGCACTGCAGTTACAATCATATTCTCTATCCTTTTATAGGGTGTTAGGTTTCTTCGTTACGGAATTTCTTGATTGGGTCGCCGCGCTCAAAGCCCGCAATAAAAGCTATACAGTAGCTTAAAAATTAATAAGACCGAGATATCGAAATGTTTTGTCCGTGTGGTGACGGATTATGAATACAAAGTGTCACCACCCCTATTCATTCCATGGGTGTCGTAAGAGGCGACTAAAGGAACAAAATAAGCAGCTAACATCACTGCCAAGAGAAGGAAAACTTGAAACAAACCCTATACCAACCCGTCTGGTCAGCGTGATATAGTAGGCAAAAACCTCCTTTCAAAGGAGAGGTTACGTCCAGCAGTTACTATTAAAGGCTGTTGATGATAATGATCAAAATGTTTATCAATAGATATTATAATAAACATATTGTCTTTCACTGATAAGACGCTAGATTTTGATTAAATTCTAATTGTCAGTACACGTCCCACTGCTGATAAACTCTGATAAATAATTTATTGAACTTATAAATCAAAACAATTATATTATTTCTAATTATAGGGCGGGATCTTATCAACCTTGTCATATAATTATCACTACTATTTAAATAGTATAGATTTATTGATTGTTTTGGTGTGATTTACATATCTAAAAATATATAGTTCTTCTGTAAGTGTTTATCATTTAACTCTACTAAACCGATTACGGTAAAATTTTGTGTAATTTTTGACAACTCCCGTTTTGACAACTCCCGCATTAGGAATATAAATTCCTGTGTCGCGGGGGACTTTACAAACATACATGAAACGGACACAAAGAACACCCAGACTCAGAACAACAAATTGTGAATCACACAAAGTGTTGTCCTACGTGGGATTTGAACCCACGACACTTGGCGCAGTAGGAAGCGGCGTGGCGGCTGCTTAAGCCACTAGGCCAACCGTGCAGTCAACATTTCAATGGATTTCTAAATGATTTGAAAACATAACTGTGGTGCTAACCGCCATGGTTGATCTTACAACCATAGCTGCAGAATGGAGCGAAGTCAGCGTAAAATAAAAGTCACCTAGGTTCCTTCACCTGTCATCCCTGTGTCTCCGTAGGATCCTGGGATACTTCGGCCATATTGCGAGGAGGGCCGATGATAGCCTCGAAAGGTTAATGGTGACTGGCAAGATCGAAGGGAGGAGACCCAGAGGCCGCTGCCCGTTGCGCTGGACAGACCAAGTTGGCTCCTTTCTCGGATGTACGATCCATGCTGCTCTGCATGCTGCCCGGAACCGACACAAATGGTGAACCGCCATTCACAAAACTTTAACAAGTGGGGGTCACGACCCTCAGAACTGAGGAGAACGACGCAAGGAGGAGGAGGAGGAGGAGGTTCCTTCTTAGATCATCAACTATCTGTCAGTGATAGTTCCATCAAAATCGGTCTAGCCTTTTGAGAGATAAGTCGATACAAACAGATAAAAAAATTCAAAATGTATTTCATACGAATTTAGTTAAAAATATGTTTATTTCATATTACAAACAGACTGTTCCTTTTCAATTAGGCCTGCCTCGTTGGTCTAGTGGTTAGCGTATGCGACTGCTAATCAAGAGGTCTCGGGTTCAAATCCCGTGTCGGGCCAAAAAGTGTTTTTGGGATTTTCTGAAATTCCTAATAGCTGACCGGAGTTTGAAAGTTTGGCAGTGATTCACGCCCGTGCCTCGGAGAGCACGTAAAGCCGTCGGTCCCAGTTCTCGTGAACATCTATGGCAATCGTTATTGGGAAGTCAGTGCCCTCAAATTTACTGACAACTAGTTCAATCTTCGAATTTCAGTTCTCCGTTAGGGTTGCGGAGGTCCGATGCCAGTCGCTCCGTGGAGAAAACTGAAATTCAGGTAAAACCGGTTGAACTAGTAGCCAACCCCAAATAAAACTTGGGAATAAGGCTAGGGGATGTATGTGGGCCTTGTAAAACAACAAATATATTTAATCAATTTTATTTAATTTAGATTGACCTGCTTTGGTAAAAAACCAGCAATTGAATGATAGATAGTTGAAATTTCAGTCAAATCTAATCAAAATTAAGTACATAAACGTAAGCATATTGAATTGATGGTTCACGTAATCAAACGCTTTAGACAGATCGAAATTTTGATAAGTATAGAAATTAAAGATTTTATTTACAAGATAATACCAGTTCTCATTGCATATTTGTTTTTCACTTTGGAATTAAATTTGATTGCGTCAAAATTTCTTTAATGATTTGATTAATGTTTGGGCATAGACTTATCAGATTTCATAAACGAATTACTTTCAAAAAATATTACTTGACTGCTCGGCACAGTAGTAGCGGTATGCGACTGCTGTGTTTGAGGTCTCGGGTTCGATTCCCAAGTCGGACCAAATGTTTGTGTTATCCGCAATTAGTTGTTTCGGAGTTTGGGTGTTTTCTATGTATAATATGTATGTATTTACAAAAGAAAAGTATGTTTATGTATTTATATCAGTTGTCTAGTACACATAATACAAGCTCTGCTTAGTTTCGTACTAGATGTTGTTGTGTGTCGTTCGTCCGAAAATATCTATTTATTTATAATTGATAAATTTTATCGTAATCAAAGATTGAGAAATTAACTCGCTATTAGCTGGTTTTGAATAAATAAAATGAAAATGTCTGACAAGTTAGAGTTTTAATGGCAGTAATTTTAAGATCTTCATCATCAACAATCCACATCGTCCCACTGCTGGGCTCGGGTTCATTCTTGTGATTCCGGACCAAATGTTTGTGTGTGTTTTCTATGTATAATATGTATGTATGTATTTGCGATTATGTTTTTATATCAGTTGTATAGTACCCACAAAAACAACTGCCTCGTTGGTCTAGTGGTTAGCGTATGCGACTGCTAATCAAGAGGTCTCGGGTTCAAATCCCGGGTCGGGCCAAAAAGTGTTTTTGGGATTTTCTTAGGAAATTCCTAATAACTGCCCGGAGCTTATAAGTTTGGCGGTGATTCACGCCCGTGCCTCGGAGAGCACGTAAAGCCGTCGGTCCCGGTTGTCATGAACATCTATGGCAATCGTTATTGGGAAGTCAGTGCCCTCAAATATACTGACAACTAGTTCAATCTTCAAATTTCAGTTGTCCCTTAGGGTTGCGGAGGTCCGATGCCAGTCGCTCCGTGGAAAAACTGATATTCAGGTAAAACCGGTTGAACTAGTAGCCGACCACAAATAAACTTGGGAATAATGGCTAGGAGGATGATGTCTAGTACCCACAATATAAGCTCTGCTTAGTTTGGGACTAGATGACGTTGTGTTAAATATTTATTAAATATTTAATACTAACCTTTGCTCTCAGCTCCGCCTATGTCGGTTATCGCGGTAAGAAGTAGCCTATGTCCTTTACCAAGGTTTTATTCATTTATATATCAAAATTCATAAAAACTCTGCAGAGCGGTTACATACTTTAGCTTTTATTTGAGTTCCGGGGTTTGTATAGCTGTGTCCCGTGTCTCGCCATTTAAAAAAAAGCAGCCAAGTGCGAGTCGGACTCGCCCATGAAGGGTTCCGTATTAGCAATTAACATCATATAAAAGTTCTTGTAGTTCGTTGTAACTTGGATCGATGTTTTTATAATAGTGTATTGATTGAATGAAAGGTAAATTGCAGTTTACGATTCAGGACGTATTAAAAAAAAACTACTAACTAGATCTCGTTCAAACCAATTTTCTTTGGTAGTTTACATGGTAATGTACAACATATTTTTTTTTTAGTTTTATCACTTTCTTATTTTAGAAGTTACAGGGGGGGGGACACACATTTTTGCACTTTGGAAGTATCTCTCGCGCAAACTATTCTGTTTAGAAAAAAAAGCTATTAGAAACCTCAACATCATTTTTGAATACCTATCCATAGATAAGGGTTCGATGGAAAAAATTTTTTTGAGTTTCAGTTCCAAGTAATGTATTGTTTTTTTTTTTATTTTTATGTGAAAATCTTAATGCGGTTCACTGATTACATCTAGTTACCAAGTTTCAAAAGTATAGCTCTTATGGTTTCCGAAAAAAGAAGCTGTGACATACGGACGGACAGACAGACAGACAGACAGACAGACATGACGAATCTATAAGGGTTCCGTTTTTTGCCATTTGGCTACGGAACCCTAAAAATAACCTACCCGTATATATGCTAATGTAGCTCCCTCTATCGGTCATGACCGATAGAGGTAAAGTATGGTGTTTATTTGCCGTGTTTGGTATAATTGGAAAGGGCGTTTTACACATGTGCATTTCAAATCTTTATATATATAATTCTTGTGTGAGTGTGTTTGTCACTGAACTTCTCTCAAACGACTGGACCGATTTTGATGAAATTTTTTGTGTGTGTTCACGGGGATCTGGGAATGGTTTAGATTCGCAATTGGACCCGGTAGGTGGCGCTGCGATCAAGTTCTGGAATTTTAAAGTTGGGCGGTACGAAGTTCGCTGGGTCAACTAGTAAATATATATATTATTATGACGTTACGATAATTCAACGCGACACGTGCTTTACGTCGAAAAATATAAGCCAATATAATTAATTATTATCAAATTAATTAATTTTATCTCAATGATTATATGGGCACATGTCCCGCTGATCATCGATTAAGATTTTATTAATTGATACGCGTGTCTTAATCAATTATACTCTCCCACGTCATGTGGTAATAATACGTGGTACTGGACATGGGTCTCTTTCGATTTTTAGGGTTCCGTTTATGACTCGGAACCCTTATAGATTCGTCATGTCCGTCTGTCCGTCCGTCCGTCCGTCCGTCCGTGTCCTCGACTTACCGACCAAACGGTAGGTAAGTGCTAGAAAGATGAAACTTAGCATAAATATGTGCTGTAATTACGTCGACATTGTAGCACTTACAATAAAATAATGAAAAATATTTTTAAATGGGGTACCTCCCCTAAGTTTAAAGTGGGGAGGTTTTGTTTTTTCAAGCTGCTACCCCCATCGTGAGGGGTATCATTAGATAGGTCTTTTGAAAACAATGCAGAGTTTTATGACAATCGTTTTGATTTAGGTACCCGTTTGCGAGATATTCCACTTTAAAGGGCACTTTTTTGTAAAAACAGGGCGTCCACCCACCTCTAACCGCTAAACGGCTGGCTCAAAAAATCTGGAAAAATTCGTGACTGTGGTCCAACTTTGAAGTAAATCTATAACGGATTAGATGACTTTGTTAGTTCAGGAGAGGCTTAACTTGTAAAATGTCATGTCAATGTTACTTGGAAAAGTCATACAAAATTGACGCATTAATACGTTAACATAAAAATGATCTATTGGATACGATTTTAAATCCACGTACCATTATGGGTGATTGAGGAACCCTTTCCTGTGCGTGGCCTGACACGCACTTGGCTGATTTTATATATTGATACCTACCAAAGTGACTACTGTGCCTGATGGTAAGCATGAGCAGAATTCAGTGCATACAATACAGCATGGTGATCCATCCTATTAAATTAGTTTGGGTTATAAGTACAATATTACCTGAATATCAGTATTTCCACGGAGCGACTGGCATCCGCAACCCAGAGGGAGAACTGAAATTCGAAAGCCGAACTAGTTTTGTATAGTATATTTGTGTTCACTAACTTCCCAATAACGATTGCCATAGATGTTCATGATAACCGGGACCAACGGCCTTACGTGCTCTCCCTCATACTGCGTACTGTTATAAAAAAATCCTGTCAATAAAACCGAACAAAACTTTTCGCCCGAACCCGGATTTGAACCCTAGACCTCTTGATCAACAGTTGTGCATACACAATCACCTAAGGCCACTTGAAAACGAGCGCTTCAGTTTTACTTCAAAAATTACATTTATTCAAAAAAAATGTTGCCAGAATCGTGTTTTATTATTCTCGCCATTTTTTGGTAGACCTCTGACCCTCGGACACTAAAACCACTTAAGGTAATAAAAATAACATTGACTTTACTCAGCTGTGTCCGACAGATAGTAGGAATGGTATTGCTCTATTTCTCATATGTACTATCGTTAACAAAAGTGTTTCAGTTATAAAATTTGGTGCTTTAACTTGGTACTTGTATTATCGTATCCTCCTAGATTGTGGGCTCACAGATGCACGCGCCCACTCGCTATCGTCGTTAACATTTGACTAAACTGTGTCACGACCGCACGTGAGCTGAAAATGACATAATGCTTCCATCTCATTCATTCACAGATAGTACAGTGAGCGAGTCAATGAATGACTGAGTGACACATACACTACAGCCATTATCATCAATAGCTTGTTAAAGTTCACTGCTGTTCAGCAGGTAGTAGTTTGGTACTCTTCCGGTCCGTCAGGGTCCGGGCACGGGCCAGATATCGCAGACGACTCGGGCGCCGGAGATCGTCGAACGATCTCCGTCCTCCACAAGCGCAGGCCTAGGAGTGATAGATGAGGCTATCTGTCACCCTAGCAGAAGCAGGCCGGGGTAGAGGCGTGAGCGCTGTAATGAGCGCGCGGACTTTCAAAAGAGAGGGTCATGTATAGACCGTAGATGGCCCGAGGTATGTCGGGGTTCCAGTGATTTCCTTTCGAGGGTGCACCTGGTACCTGGCTTCAAGTACCCGAGATAGCGTGCGGTTATTAGTCGGTTCGAGTCCGACATAACCACCAACTGGTGACTTGGGGATTTCCGCACGGTAGTAGGTAGTAGAGATACGCTGATTTCAGTACGAATGGGCCGGCTCGACCGGACCCTCACACAGAAGACCAACCCAATAATGAGAGCATTATTGCTGTCGTATTTCATTAGTGAGTGTGGGACCGGAGGCCCAATGATTCTGCATTGTATGTACTTACAATGAGGATAGTGACCCCATTCGTGCTAAAATCAGCGTGGCTCTAAATTTAACATATAGCTACTTTGGTTCTTAAGAAAGAGGTAGGATAATATTAACTGACATACACGTAGGCGAAGCCGCTAGTACAATTAGTAATAAATAAACTACAGCCCACTCATGCTAAATTCAGGGTGACTCTAAATTTAACATATAGCTTCTTTGGTTCTTAAGAAAGAGGTAGGCTAGTATTAACCGACATACATGTAGGCGAAGCCGTTAGTACAACTAGTAACAAATAAACTACAGTCCTATAGGTATATTACTTATATCCCTACTAATATTATAAACGCGAAAGTTTGTGAGTATGTATGTATGTTTGTTGCTCTTTCACACAAAAACCACTAAATGAATTTGGGTGAAACTTTACAGTAATATAGCTTATATATCAAAATAACACACAGGCAACTTTTTATTTCAATAATCGAGATACACGTGAGCGGAGCCGCGGGCGAAACCTAGTCCTACTAATATTATAAACGCGAAAGTTGGTGAGTATGTATGTGTGTATGTATGTTTGTTCCTCTTTCACGCAAAAACCACGTAACAGATTTGGATAAAACTTAACAGTAATATAGCTTAGATATCAGAATAAGACATAGACTACTTTTTACTGCAATAATCGAGATACACAGACGAAAATTAGGTGATTATAAAAAATATATAAATCGTAGATGTCAAAATGTATCACTGTTTATCTCCTGTCAAAACTTCACAGGTTGTTATGCCTAACACACTTGCATAGGAACCATAATGATATACGCGGTTAACACCACAGGGCGCAGCTAGTATGTATATAAAAGCGTAAACGAATGTCATTTAATGGCAATGAAATATTTTTTCAAATCGGAGCAGTTCCTTAAACCGCAGCTTGAACCGCAGCTCGTTCAACCAAAAAAACTTTTCACCTGTATAAAATTTACATTTATATAGATTCATCATCATCATCAACAGCCTTTAACAGTCCACTGCTGGATATAGGCCTCTCCTTAGAAAGGAGGTATTGGCCTACTATACCACGCTGGCCAGACGGGTTGGTATAGGGTTGGTTTCAAGTTTTCCTTCTCTTTGCATTGATGTTGTCTTGCGTATATATAGATTACTTCAAGAAAATACTTTACTGAATTGACAAAAAAAAAATCAATATAAAAGATATCACTTGTGTACCCAATAGTACTGTTGCTTCTCTCCACCGTTAGTCAGCTGCTTGACCGCAGATAAGCGACTGACCTCCACAAGCACTCACTTGTGAGCCCTTTGTGTTTTCTTTGAAAACCTTCAGAGGGACGGCGAAACTTCAAAGGCTTATACAGTGTGTTTGACATTATCTATATAAAGGGGAACAGTTTAATCTGAACTCTTGTAGAAAGTTTATTTCTAATAATATATTTAATACTAACTGAGCCCTACGGTTTCACCCGCGTGATGATATAAAATGGTGATAATAACGATAACGACAGTCGTTGTCGTAAATACACGCACATATTATACTTAGAAAACACCCAGGCTCCGAAACAAATATATGTGGATCACACAAATATTTCGTCCGACCCGGGAATCGAACCCGAGACTTCTCGATAAGCAGCTGTATACGGTAACCACTAGACCAACAAGGCAGTCTTATGGGTACTAGACAACAGATATAAATTCATAAACATACTTATTTTTTGTAAATACATACATATTACACATAGAAAACATCCAAACTCCGAAACAATTATTTACGGATCACTCAAACATTTGGTCTGACCCGGGAATAGAACACCAGACCTTAAGTATGTACCTAAGTTGAAGATGTTCTTATCTTTTCAGTTTCTAAAAATGGCTACTTTCTCAGCGAGAGCCATAACACTTTAAACATCCAAAGTCTTTGTTCTAAAAAGTGCTATAAAAATTTGCCTACTAATTATGCAAGCTTTTTCTCGGATATAAGATGTATGTTTTAATTCACGGAAGAATGGCGATTATCAAATGTGAATGTACAAGTTAAAAGTTGACAAATAGCTGCTTTCTACTACGCCAAGTGTCGTGGGTTCAAATCCTACGCGGGAAAACACTTTGTGTGATTCACAAATTGTTGTTCTGAGTGTGGGTGTTCTTTGTGTCCGTTTCATGTATGTTTGTAAAGTCTCCGCGACACAGGATTTATATTCCTAATGCGGGAGGTGTCTTTTAAAAAAAAATGGGTGCTATATTTATTGAAAATGCATGATATGTCCATTAGGCTTATCTTAACGATGATCATGATTTAGAATGCTTTGTAGGTCTAGTGGTTAGCGTACGCGGCTGTTGATCAAAAGGTCTCAGGCTCCTGGGTCGGACTAAATTTTTGTACGTTCTGCAAATATTTGTTTCGGAGTGTGAGTGTTTTTCTATGCATAATATGTATATATTTACAAAAAAAAATGTTTATGTATTTATATCAGTTGTTTAGTACCCATAATACAAGCTCTGCTTAGTTTGGGACTAGATGGCGTTGTGTGTAAAATGTCCCAAATATTTTAAAAAATTTATTAAGAACAAGTGATGAGTTAAGTTTTTATGTAATTAGTATGTGTGTAAACATATAAGCCTAACAAAATGACTCGGCTCTGCCTGATGGAAAGCACGAGTAGAATCCAGGAGTAGGGGTCACCATGCTCATTGTGAGGGTAGGCAATGCTATGGTGACCCATACCATGGCGGCCTGGTTAAATAATTCTACATCATTCTCCCGGATGAATGATGCAGAATTATGGGGCATCCGGTCTCACACTCACCAACGAAATACGACAACAAGAATGCTGTCATTATTAGGATGGTCTTCTGTGTGAGGGTAGTACTGCGCCGGTCGAACAGGTCCATTCGTGCTGAAATCACATCAGCGTGTTTTTTTTTTACGCGGGGACTTTTACTTTTCGCACCATACCCTTCTTGGGGGGGACAAGGAAGGGTGTGGGTGGGACTCCCGGGCAACCGGTCTACCCACTAAACCCCGCGGCGGCCTACCTGTTGCGATCCTGATGTTCCTCCGAACTACCTGTTCGGAGGAACACCAGGATCGCAACAGCGGCTCTACTACCTATGTAATATTTTCCGTAACGAAGCTTCTTATAACTTGGACCACCGTCCGGATTCTCAGGGAGGGTCGCACCAAACTGTCCTTGTGCTAATAAGCATATAAATGGAACGAAAAGTTTCTTGCTAATCACTGTTTTGTCAGAGGATCGCCCTCTAAGGAGGGTGCCGGTGTAATGACACAAGTTTGTCATTGTTTAGAGGGTAATACAACAAAAGTGGATGATTGATACTGTTTAGATAATGTAGTTTTGTTCAGAGATTGAATGATACACGAATAATAACTGGTTGGTTTTATGGTTAGCATATGCGATTGCTGATTGAAAGGTCTCGGGTTCAAATCCCGACTCGGGTCAAAAGATTTCTGGTGGATTTCTGACAGGAAATTCTTACAGTCTTTCAGCCTGGAGAATTTAACTCATTGCTTAACATGACCGTGACATCACGGAAACGCCCATAACATTTCATGCCACAAACGGTCACCCATCTAGATCTGACCGCGCCATCATTGCTTACCCTCAGTGATTGTTTCCAATCATCTAAGGCCTTGTTTATGAGAGCTTCAACAAATTGAATGCAAGTATTTTTTATAACAGCAGAATATCTAATTTTTAATTCTGCCAACCCCCATTGAAGTAAGGGCAGGATGAAGATACTTGTTCTTAAAACACTGTCAAAGGGAATAAAACAAACATTGAATTACACGGTACAATGGACACAATTTTACGATCCAGATGGCTTGGAGACTAAAGAATATAATGGATAAGACGAAATGTTAATGAGACAAGAAAACTATAGGTTTACTGTGTAAGTGATTATCTAAACCCAATAAGCGTAGCCCATACTTCTTTTTAACAGCTTTTATATGTCGTCGTACGTCGTGTACGTCGAATATCGCGTATAAAGTTTTAGGGTTAATTTTTATATTTAGTGTATATTTACTACGCTTTCGCTCGAACTTTGCCCGCGTGTATATCGGTTAAAGCAATAAAAATATCGGTTATCGCGCTTAAAGGTAGTCTATGTCCTTTCTCAAGCTCTAGACCATCTGTACAGATCAGTAGTTTTGTCGTGAAAGCTCTACAGACAGACAGATAGAGTTACTTTCGCGTTTCTAATACTAATAAGGATGACGTATATGTATTTGATGTAGAGAACCCTAATGTAATCATATGTATTGTGTTATAATATCATGATTCATCGATCGTTTACTTTGTTTGTGTTTCAATACAATTTGCAACATACGTACATACATTGCGAATTTAAAGAATGCATCATGGTGACTCACGATATAGCGACCTACTGAGATAGTTCGACATCATTGGGCCACCAACCTCGCACTCACTAATGAAAGAATACAGTACAAGTACTACTATTTTAAGTTAGTTTTCTGTATGAGGATAGTACAGCCCTGGTCAATTCGACCAGCTCATCCAACTGTAGCTCCAGTGGTTTAGACTTTGTGTTAAAAAAAAAAAAAAAAAAAATTCGGACATCTTACATACAACATCATCTAGTCCCAAACTAAGCAGAGTTTTTATTATGGGTACTAAACAACTAATATAAATACATAAACATACTTTTTTTTCTAAATACATACATATTATACATAGAAAACACCCAGACTCCGAAACAAATATTTGTGGATCACACAAATATTTAGTCCGACCTGGGAATTGCACCCGAAAACTCTTGATCAGCAGCCGCATACGCTAACCACTAGATCAACAAGGCAGTCAATCAGGATTAATAGCAGTTTATGTAGACAAAAAGCATATCTATATTATTCCAACATTTTTTTACGCTCAAAGAAAATTATTCAATTTTTTATCTGTGACGATCTTCCCCTCTGTTTAAGGGTGATTTAAATTAGAATAACCCCTGGCTTGTGTTTTAAATAATGAATAATAAGATACGTAGATAGGTACAGTAAGAAACTTTGTATGTCTACGATTGTTCAAGAAAAGTTATGGGTAATTTATTAGGGTTCCGTAGTCCATGACTCAGAACCCTTATAGAGTAGTCATGTCCGTCCGTTCATCCGTTCGTCTGTCCTCGACTTACCGCCGAAACGGTTAGTGCTAGGAAGATGAACATTTGCATGGATATGTGTTTCTATTCTATATTCTCTAGCTACAATAAAAATGTTTTTTTTTTTTATTTGTGTTGTTTTCCCTACATGGGAATGGATTTTTGGAGTATCATAAGATATGGTCTGGGAGCCAGGTAAAAATTTGGTCAATTATTTCCTCTCGAGCGAAATTTCGTAACTTATACTATGAATACTCTCTACCGTCAGCTGTGACTCCGTGCGTAGGGCGGACAGTGGCAGCTTCCCACGCATGGAGAAAAAAAAATGTTTTTTTGATATTTCCTCCCATTTGAAAATTTGTCAGATTATAGTTTACCTAATATTTTGAAAGAAAAACAAACTCAGCTGACCATAACATGGTGTATTGTACTGATGATTACTCGGATGAAAATTTATAAGAGGATTGTTAACATACTCTAGTAAATAATGAAAATAAATCAACTAGCTGTAAGTCAAGGGAAAAGTCGTCAGCTGATAAGATTTAGTAGGTGATAGATGCTGCTGCGTTACACCTTTCAAGGTACCAGCTGACAAACTTTCCACTGAGATACAGCAAGCTGATATTTATTTTCATTCATATTAACATATGAACGATATCCAGGTAAATTTTTAGTTGAGAGGAAATCATTGAAAATATTTTTTTATTTCATTTTCAAGCAGCCAGCTGACATATAATAATCCACCATGTTATGGTCATCTGACTTTATTTTTCCTACAAAATATTAGGTAAACTATAATCTAACAAATCTTCAAATAGGAGGAAATGACTAAAAAAATTTTTTTTTTCTCCATGCGTGCGAGGCTGACACTGCCCGCCCCACCCTCGTAGTCACAGCTGACGGTCGCGAGTCTTCATAGTATTTATAAATACCTAATGCATTTCACGAATTTTCGATTGGGAGGGACTTGGTCATGAAAATCTGTCATTCAAAATCAATCAAAAAAAAAAAAGAGTATGCTAGGAACATTTTTAGATTCAAGCATTCCGCTTGCGAGTTATTCAGTGCATTTTTAAGGTTCGGTAGTTCATGACTCGGTACTCTTATAGATTCGTCATGCCCGTCCGTCCGTCCTCGACTTACCGTCTAAACGGTTAGTGCTAGAAAGATGAAAGTATTTTTTTTATCGACTTCACGGTTGGTCTAGTGGCTTAAGCGGTCGCCACGCCGCTTCCTACTGCGCCAAGTGTCGTGGGTTCAAATAGGACAACACTTTGTGTGATTCACAATTTGTTATTCTGAGTATTCTTTGTGTCCGTTTCATATATGTTTGTAAAGTCCCCCGCGACACAGGAATTTATATTCCTAATGCGGGAGTTGTCTTTTTAAAAAAGAATAAAAGAAAGAATAAAGAATATTTATATCTGTAGATACGAAGAAACCAAATTTATACCCCTAAATAATACCTACCCTTACCACATTTAAGGAAATTGGAAAATACACTGTCTGAGGGTTGCTAGGGGTAAAAAAGATATTAAATTGTTCCAACGACATATGTTCACTGAATGTAATATTCAAAATTGATATATGAAGCACTTGTGTGGGGGATGAATATTGAAATATAGTAAATGGGAAACGGAGGGTAGGGGGTTCGATTCTTTCGCAGTAATATAGAAATGTTACCATGGTTATAAGTGTAATATGTCGTAGCCTTAGCAGCCAAGATTTCTAACTAACTACACCAATAAGTGAATTACATAATTTTAACAAAAAGGAACCGACTTCAAAGAAAAACTATTCCGAGTACCTAAATCGCGACAATTGTGCCTATGATATTTGAGGAGTTCTCTCGATTTCCTTGGGATCCCATCATCAGATCCCGATATAGTAACGACGGGACCACCTGTAAGCTACGCCTATTCCAATGCAAAAAGAATTTTTGAAATCGGTTCATAAACGACGAAATTGTCGCTGAACATACATAAAAAAAAAAGATTCCGACGAATTGAGAACCTCCTCTTTTTTTTAAGTCGGTTTAAAATTCTTTACATCTTTTTAAAATTGGCCAAGTGCATGTCAGGCCACGCATATAATAGGGTTCCGTAGTCATCAATAATGGTAGGTGGATTTAAAATCGTGTCCAATAGATAATTGTTGTTTACTTATTATTTTGCGATTTTTGTACGAAGTTTTCCAAGTATGCGCATTTTACAAGTTAGACCTATATAACTCCTGAATTAACAAAGTAATTTAAGCCGTTATAGTTTTCCCTAAAAGTTTATTAAATGGACTACCATCATGTTTTTTAAGATTTTTAATGCAGCCGTTAACTTTTAGATGGGGGGGCGACGCAGTGTTTTTACAAAAAAATGTCCTTTAAAGGTAAATACATCCCAAAAGGATACATAAATAGAAACATCGTCTCATCGTCGTAGGAATTTCCTAAGAAAACCCAAAAAACACTTTTTGGCCCGACCCGGTATTTAAACCCATGACCTCTTGATTAACAGTCGCATACGCTAACCACTAGATATGAACTGCGGAACTCTTAAACATGAAAAAGATTTTAAATCATAAATTCAACTTCACTGAAGGGTTAATTAAACCTTTCATATGTGAACAATTTATTGAGGGTCGAACATGCCCCTATCGTGTTGAAATATTTCAGATGAAAAATTTAATTAAAGGACTCGCCTTTTGGTTCAGTAGTTAATAATAATGACTGCACTGCAGTGGTCTTAGGTTCGATTCATGTTTAAGTATTTTTACACGCTTTATATTAGCTTCACCTGAATTTTTGTAACCGACTCCTTTGGGCGCTATTTTTACCCACTTTAAACGGCCAGATTTCGTTCTTACTTTGTAGATTTATCAAGGACCGATGACAATACACAAATTAAAAAAAAAAATGTTTAAATAAATCAGTCTTTTTTAGTCTAGAAAAAATATAGTTTTAGAAACTAAACAAACACGCTTTTAAACTAAAAAGTAGAAAATAATTTTAATGTAACAAAGCGTGGGGTGCTTTCTGAAAATATTTCAATAACGTCGCCCCACGCTTTGTTACATTAAAATTATTTTCGAGTTTATAGATTAAAAGTATTCCTTTACCTGAATTTCAGTTTTTCCACGGAACGACTGGCATCAGACCTCCGCAACCCTGAGGGAGAACTGAAATTCGAAGATTGAACTAGTTTGTCAGTATATTTGAAGGCACTGACTTCCCAATAACGATTGCCATAGATGTTCATGACAACCGGGACCGACGGCTTTACGTGCTCTCCGAGGCACTGGCGTAAATCACCGCCAAACTTCTAAACTCCGAGCTGCTATTAGGAATTTCCTAAGAAAAACCCAAAAACACATTTTGGCCCGACCCGGGATTTGAACCCGAGACCTCTTGATTACCAGTCACATACACTAACCACTAGACCAACGAGGCAGACAAACAAACTTACATACACATTTATAATATTAGTAGGATAACAATCAATACCTACAAATTTCTTTCACACCATAATCCGAAAATAATTGCTGGTCAGATACATCTGTATCTTAATTGAATAGGGGTTAAAAATCACCCCTTGTCAGCGATTTTGACCGACACCCCCGTTACACCCCTGCGATGGGGTGGAATTCACTCGTTTGGTGGTTTATTCTTTTTATTCTGTCTGTATCGTGAAAATTTGTCTTTTTATTAAAACTTAGCTGAGTTGTTAGTTGGAAAAAAATGCATACGCCTTTGTATTTTGAAATTTAAGTTTACCTGGCGTGAATGTATTTCGATTATTGCAGTAAATAGTAGCCTATGTGTTACTCTGATAAATAAGCTATATTACTGTAAAGTTTTATCCAAATCCAAATCCGTTCCGGGAATCGAACCCAAAACCTCTTAAACAGCAGCCAAATACGCTAACCACTAGGCCAAAAAGGCAGTCAATGAGGATGGTGACCCTCCGCCTAGATTCTACTCATGCTTTCCATCTGGCAGAGGTGGAGCCATCTGGAGAGAGGCAACTTTGATGGGCAATATTAGGTATTATAAACCTAGACAACGCCGCGAAACGAAGATAGTCTAAATCTAATAGTAAGCCTAAGATACTCCATAAGCCATTACGGGAAATAAACAGACAAAAGAAAATTGTAAAATTGATTAATTAATACTAGTACAATATCTTTCTTTTCTTTCTTCTTTTTAAAAAAACAACTCCCGCATTAGGAATATAAATTCCAGTGTCGCGGGGGACTATACAAACATACATGAAACGGACACAAAGAACACCCAGACCCAGAACAACAAATTGTGAATTACACAAAGTGTTATCCCACCTGGGATTTGAACCCACGACACTTGGCGCAGTAGGAAGCGGTGTGGCGACCGCTTAAACCGCCAGGCCAACCGTACAGTATTTGTATGTAATATGTACTTTAATTCGCATTTAGTGAAAAACTGTAAATTTAAAATTACAAATGGACATTTTAATTTTATTTATCTCCGTAGATACACACATCCAAACTCAGAATTGTACCTAGTATAAAACTGTCGACTACCGGCTGCGACATCTGGACGCAAAGAGGGCAAAAAATGGCGGTGGGGTCGTCGCTGAGTCAATTAGTAATGTCGGCACATTGTCGGGAAATAAATGACGCTGATATAGAAGGAACTGAATTTATTGCAATTTTGGTTTAAATATAAAAATCTTAGGCCAAGCAACCTCTTAATGTTTTTACGCTATTGTATAGCTCATATAGCGACTGAATCAAGAAATAGTGCAACGAAAAAGCCTAACACCCCGTGTTAAAAAAGGATAGAGAACATGACTGTAACTGCAGTGCGACAAAGATAATTTTTTTTCTTGTATTTAATAAAGGGCTCCTGGCGTGCGTCGTAGATTAATCAAATAGAAGGGATATCGTAGGCACAAAACATAGCGTCCGCGTCCTCCAGTACCGTCTAATTGAATCTTAGTGTTTTTTATTACATAAATATGCTATATTACCTACTCTTATGTTCCCTGTTTAGTTGTCAATGTTATATTGTTTGGCAATAATAGTGTTAGAATGTATGTTGGTAAAAAGACAGTGTATATTGTTTTGTAAACTTGAATGAAAAAAAAAATACTGCATAAATAAAAAATAAATAAAATACTTGCATATGTTGATAACAAATGCTATGCAATAGCTTTACGTATGTGTCACTCAGTCATTCATTAATTAGCTTACTGTAGTATCTATGAATGAATGAGAAGCAAGCATTACGTCATCTCTAGCTCACGTGCGGTCGTGACACAGTTCTGTCGACTAATAACAACGATAGCGACACAAAAAAAACATCCCCACTTTAAGTGTAGAGGAGGTACCCTTAATAAAAATATTTTTCATGATTTTTTTTTGCACTTTGTCAACGTAATAAAAACATATATCCATGCAAAGTTTCATCTTTCTAGCACTAGCTGTTTAGACGGTAAGTCGAGGACGGACGAATCTATAAGGGTTCCGAGTCATGAGCTACGGAACCCTAACAATGACGGTAGGGTCGTCGACGAGTCAATTAGTAATGTCGGCGCGTTGTCAGGAAATAAATGACGCTGATATAGAGGTAAATGAATTTATTGCAATTTTGGTTTGATACGGTTTTCTGTGCAAATAAATATAGTAATAATATATAGTAACTAGTTGACCCAGCGAACTTCGTACCGCCCAACTTTAAAATTCCAGAACTTGATCGCAGCGCCACCTACCGGGTCCAATTGCGAATCTAAACCATTCCCAGATCCCCTTGAACACACACAAAAAATTTCATCAAAATCGGTCCAGTCGTTTGAGAGAAGTTCAGTGACATACACACTCACACAAGAATTATATATATAAAGATATATATATAAAGATAATCTTACACACAACGCCATCTAGTCTCAAACTAAGCAGAGCTTATATTATGGGTACTAGACAACTGATCTAAATACATAAACATACTTTTTTTGTAAATATTATACCTACATAGAAAACATCCAAACTCCGAAACAAAAATTTAAAACTAGTTGTCAGTAAATTTGAGGGCCTTGACTTTCCCAATAACGATTGCCATAGATGTTTATGACAACCGGGCTCGACGGCTTGACGTGCTCTCCGAGGCACGGGCGTGAATCACCGCCAAACTTCCAAACTCAGGGCTTCTAATAGGAATCATCATCATCATCATCACCATCATCAGCTGGATATAGGCCTCTCCCATTGCACACCACTCTGATCGATTTTGGGCTTCTCGCATCCAGCTCCAGCCAGCCATCTTACGCAGGTTTACCGAGACGCGGTCTCCACTCCTCTACCCCAACGGTCATCAGTTCTGCGGCTAATATGGCCAGCCCACTGGCACTTCAGCTTGCTAATCCGGTGGGCTATGTCGATGATATACCTCTAATAGGAATATGCTACGAAAAACCTAAAAACACTTTTAGGCCCGACCCGGGATTTAAACCCGAGACCTCTTGATTAGCCAGTAGATAGACCAACGAGGCAGTACTAGGTACTACTAATATAATATATGATCTTATTATGCACTTTTCACAAATTCAGTTTTGTTTTTATATTACATAATAAATGTAATACTAAAAGATAAAGATAGCTGAATCAGTGGCCGTTTCTTTATCTTTTTCTTTAGCATTCAACAAGTCAAAAGGAAAGATTAATGAATACAAAATGAGTTTCGCAAATTAAATTCAAACAATGAAATGACTTGGTGTTAACATACGAGAAATTAAAACGTACGGGCCCGACATGGATTCTAAATACATCTGTGTAGAGGAACGGGTGTCGTGGTCCTCCAAGACCAAGGGAGGATCCTCCGACCAGGCGAGGTGATCATGCCTGGTGGGGTACTGCCCAACGGTTGATGTTGGGATGTTGTATATATGCTAACGGTGACGGATTAAGAATACAGAGTGTCACCACCTCTATTCATCCCGCGGGTGTCGTAAAAGGCGACTAAGGGATAAACTACGCAAGACAACATCAATGCAAAGAGAAGGAAAACTCGAAACCCACCCAATACCAACACGTCTGGCCAGCGTGTGGGCCAAAACCTCCTTTCTAAATAGAGGCCTATGTCCAGCAGATGACTGTTAAAGGCTGTTGATGATATATAGGATGATGATATATTCTAATCGGTGCGAGAATTTATCTTTCGCGATTCAGGTTTAGTAGTAGTAGTAGTAGATCATTCCGTGTTTCATCGTAGTTTAATGTTTCTTCGCTAGATGGCGCTGTTGTATGATTTTGCTGTAAAATATATTTAAAGTTTTTCTGAGTGTCTTCCTGTCCGTCTGTTGATAATGCATATTAAACAAATAAATATTTCAGACATTTTCGAACATCTTATTATTTTTTTAGGTTTCCGAAGTTTATGACTCGGAACCCTTAAAGATTCGTCATGTCCGTCCGTCCTGGACTTACCGTAAACGGTAAGTGCTAGAAAGATGAAATTTTGCACGAATATGAATAAAATTAAGAAAAATATTTTTATTTGGGGTACCTCCCCTACACGTAAAGTGGGGATGTTTTTTTTTTTCTCGCGGCCATCGTGTGGGGTGTCATGAGAAACATAACAATTATCTATTGGATACGATTTTAAATCCACTTAACATTATGCGTGACTGAAGAACCCTTCTTGGGCGTGGTCTGACACACACTTGGCCGATTTTTTTGAATTTCATTTCATTTTTCATGAAAGAAACTTATTTTTTCATAAATTATTTTCATAACAGCGTTTTATACTCCCGTATATTTCCAAACTCAAAACTCTCGGGAAAACTTTTAAGGAATTTGTTGGAGGTTCACCCCTTGTCCGTATTTATATATATTACATGCACTGACGCTAGCCAAGTTAAGGGATGAAAATTATTCTGAATATTAAAATCTATTTTATATAAGCTTCTGAAGCGCACATAGCCAAGTGGAATTGGAATCACCGAGGGTAAGTAACGACGGCGACCTAGATGGGTGACCGTTTGTGTCATGATATGCTATGAGCGTATCTGTGATTAGCAACAACCCGTAACTTCCCACTGCTGGAATCAGGTCGCCTTACAGGATAGGATTAAGTTTCCTTACGCTGGCCGAGTGTGGGTTGGGGATTGGCAAAACATGTTTTGGCTACGTAATCTTGCCATTGGATATTTTTAACTCCGACTAAGATTATCTCCCCCCAAGCCGACTGGTCATCGTGGGGGAAAACGACCAACACCCTCTAAGGATAGAAAGTGAAAAAAAAAATTTAACATATGTACATTATTGGTCTAGTATGCGACCGCTAATCAAGAGGTCTCGATTTCAAATCCTGAGTCGGGCCAAAAACTGTGTTTGGGTTTTTCTTAGGAAATTCCTAATAGCAGCCCGGAGTTTGGGAGTTTGGCGGTGATTCACGCCCGTGCGCGGAGAGCACGCAAAACCGTCGGTCCCGGTTCTCATTAACATCTATAGCAATCGTTATTGGGAAGTCAGTGCCCTCAAATATACTGACAACTAGTTCAATCTTCGAATTACAGTTCTTCCTTAGGGTTGCGGAGGTCCGATGCCAGTCGCTCCGTGGAAAAACTGAAATTCAGGCAAAACCGGTTGAACTAGTAGCCGACCCCAAATAAACTTGGGAATAAAGGCTAGGAAGATGAATATATACATTGCATTGCATAATACAAGAACCTCATAGAAACTTGTCGAATTAGAAACATTGATCAAGTGGGACATAGTACTAAGAAGCGAAGTAGAACAGAGACGAGTGGAAAGTCTTAGAGGAGGCCTTTGTCGAAAGACAAGCTGGTAAGGAGAAGGAAACCGAGAGACCATTCAATAAATAGTATGGAGTTTAATTAAGTTTTAAGTTGAGTGGTTTTTAGGGTTCCGTAGCCGAATGGCAAAATGCGGAACCCTTATAGATTCGTCATGTCTGTCTGTCTGTCTGTCCGTATGTCACAGCCACTTTTTTCCGAAACCATGAGAACTATACTTTTGAAACTTGGTAGGTAGATGTAATCTGTGAACCGCATTAAGATTTTCACTTAAAAATAGAAAAAAAACAATGCATTTTGGGGGTCCTCATACATGGAACTGAAACTCAAAAAAAAATTTTTCATCAAACCCATACGTGTATCTATAGATAGGTGTTCAAAAATGATATTGAGGTTTCTAATATCATTTTTTTCTAAACTGAATAGTTTGCGCGAGAGACACTTCCAAAGTGGAAAAAAGTGTGCCCCCCCCCCCCCTGTAACTTCTAAAATAAGAGAGTGATAAAACTAAAAAAAATACATTGTCATGCAAACTACCAACGAAAATTGGTTTGAACGAAATCTAGTAAGTAGTTTTTTTTTAATACATCATAAATAGTAAACCGCAATTTACCTTTCATTCAATCAATTCACTATTATAAAAATATCGATCAAAGTTACAACGAACTACAAGAACTTTTATATGATGTTACTTGCTGATACGGAACCCTTCATGGGCGAGTCCGACTCGCACTTGACCGTTTTTTTTTAAATTAACGACTGTTATCATAAGATAACAACCAAGACCGACTGCTTAACGTGACCTACGAATCATGGAAACTCAGAACATATCAAGTAAGTGTTAATAACTTAAATAGATACTTGCTGAGTTAAGTTTAAACTCGAAGTTTACTTAAAACTTAGTTGAATCATGCATAATCTTGGGTTTAAGAGTACATATTATACAGTGAGCAAGTCACAGATTCTCAGACCCTTCCAGTGAATCATTATAGGTCAACCAGGTCATATTTACGCCAGTCGTAACACTCGCGCTGGAATAACTTTTCAAATCAAACCAAAATGTTCTGAGATTAGCGCGTTCAAACAAATAATTTCTTCAGCGGATTCGTTGGGCTATCGGGCAAGCGCTTGTCCAACGAATTAATCTGCGATTAAACATATTTAGGTACTAGGTGATTCCCGCGGTGTCGCCCGCGATGATTGTTATAAACTGCAAGTCACGCCGCGGAACGAAGCTAGCCTAAAATGCCTAAATCACTGTTTATGTCATTTCTTTCTGCCAGTGGTCCAGCCGTTTCACAGATTAGCTTGAACAAACAAACAGAGAGACATACGAAAGTTTAAAAAAATACTTTTGTACCTAATTTATTTTCAAAATATCATCATCATCATTAGCCTACCGCAGTCCACTGCTGGACATAGGCCTCTCCAAATGCACGCCACTTAAATAAATAAATATTTTTGGACATCTTACACACAACAGCATATAGTCCCAAAGTAAGCAGATTTGTTATGCTTAAGTATTGTAATGCATAAACATACTTTTTTTTGTAAATACATATATAATATATTACACATAGAAAAACAACCAGACTCCGAAACAAATTTTTGTGGATCACACAAATATTTGGTCTGACCCGGGAATCGAACCCGAGACCTCTTGATTAGCAGCCGCATACGCTAACCACTAGACCAACGAGGCACTCAACTTAGATCGATCCTCGGCTACTCGCATCCAGCTCCTGACAAGGCAGTCAACTTAGTTCGATCCTCGGCTACTCGCATCCTACCAGCCGTCTTGCGCAAATCATCACTCCACCTGGCCTGTGGACATCCTACACTACGTAATAATATTATACATTTAGTAAAATCTATTAATTTGATATTACAAAAAAGAAATCAATTTTATTTACTTGAATCACCACTTTCATCAAACACCTATATGTCGGGAATCGAACCCACAATTGCCAAGCAGTGAAGAACACTAACCTTTAAAACTAACAGGGGTAATCTTACAATACTTCATCCAAGTTTACCCTCATGGTATACCTCTCATTTACCCGTTAAAAAAACATAACCCTAACGCCACCCTTCGCCTCAGGTGCCTCTACCCTCCGTCACTCTCCATACCTCTAGGTACCCCTCCAATACAAAGCTACCCGCAAACGACCCTTTGTCGCTACGATTAATATTTAAACAAGAAATGAAGGGATGGGGTTGAATAGTTATGTTAATATATCGATATAATATATGCCTGCCTTCAAATCCCGGGTCGGGCCAAAAAGTGTTTTTGGGTTTTTCTTAGGAAATTCCTAATAGCAGTCCGGAGTTTGGAAGTTTGGCGGGTGATTCACGCTCGTGCCTCAGAAAGCACGTAAAACCGTCGGTCCCGGTTGTCATGAACATCTATGGCAATCGTTATTGGGAAGTCAGTGCCCTCAAATATACTAATAACTATAGCCGGTTCCAAAAATAACGGGTCAGTCACATAAACCCGAATATCTCCCGAACTACGTATGCCATCCTAATGAAACGAAGACTGTTCAATTGAGAATTTAATTATACAGATAAAAAATAAAATAAAACTTAGTTACACCCACAATATTAATCTTAAATTAAAAAAAAACTAAAGTAGTCATATTTTTCTTAAGATTACTTTTTTTTTATGATTGTTTTTTTGCTGTTTTTCATCACTGGAGGCTTCATCACGTGGAGGCAATACAAAGTATTAAATGAAGAAAGTGATGAAAAACAGCAAAAAAACAATCATAAAAAAAATGTAATCTTAAGAAAAATATGACTACTTTAGTTTTTTTTTAATTTAAGATTAATATTGTGGGTGTAACTAAGTTTTATTTTATTTTTTATCTGTATAATTAAATTCTCAATTGAACAGTCTTCGTTTCATTAGGATGGCATACGTAGTTCGGGAGATATTCGGGTTTATGTGACTGACCCGTTCGGGTTTATGTGACTGACCCGTTATTTTTGGAACCGAGTGTAGTTCAATCTTCGAAATTCAGTTCTCCCTTAGGATTGCGGAGGTCCGATGCCAGTCGCTCCGTGGAAAAACTGAAATTCAGGTAAAACCGGTTGAACTAGTAGCCGACCCCAAATAAACTTGGGAATAAAGGCTCGGAAGATGATGATATTTATTATTTATATATTTTTTTCTTTTAAGTCTACGAAAGTGACTCTACTCTGCCTGATGGAGAGCATGAGTAGAATCCAGGAGTAGAGGTCACCATCCTCATTGTGACTGTTATTAATGCAGTATGGTGACCCACAATACTCGTAGGGCAACTGAGAGTTGCTTCTGATTCATTGGACCCATGATCTCGCACTCACCAACAAAATACGATAGCAGGAATGTTGCTAATTTTTGACGTGACAACGTCTTATAATTCGATGGAGCCGGCTGCACACACGAAAAAACATGACTCATGCGGCGTTACCTCGCTCTGAGGCGTTCCTTTTAAGGCTTGAAGTGCAAGGGAGAGCGCGGAACGAGCGACAAAGAGGCACAATCTTATGACGTTGTCACGTTCAACTATCGTTAGTAAATCGTTTACGCAGCGCACGGAATGTAAGCTCTCAAAAGAAAAAAAAATCCCCAGTTTTAAAAACATCATCAACAATCACCAACAGCCTCTAACAGTCCACTGCTGTACATAGACCTCGCCTTAGAAAGGAGGGTTTGGCCTACTATACCACGCTGGCCAGACGGGTTGGTATAGGGTTGGTTTCAAGTTTTCCTTCTCTTTGCATCGATGTTGTCTTGCGTAGTTTATCCCTTAGTCGCCTTTTACGACACCCGCGGGATGAATATGAGTGGTGACACTCTGTATTCTTAATCCGTCAGCACACGGACCATTTTTCATTAATACTTCCCTCTTATTGGTCGTAGCCTGATGATATTTAGCCTATAACCTTCCTTAATAAATGGTCTATCAAAGAGAGTTTTTTTTTTTTCAAATCCGACCTAAGAACAGAATTACAGTCGTCACTAAATAAGAAGCCCGTTTTGACATTTGTCATAGTGTTTTTTAAACACCGATTAATTCGTGTTTTCGATTGTATTTTTTAAATATAAAGTAAAACTTGATGCTTATTTATGATATTTTGACATGAAAAATCCAATTCATATCATCATCCTATATCATCCTATTTAATTACTATGTTACCCATACACTATCACAACGCGTATCATAATTAAGCATCAAGCTTAACTTTATATTGAAAAAATACACTCAAAAACACGAATTAATCGTTGATTAACAAACACGATGACAAATGTCAAAACGGGCTTCTTATTTTGTGACGACTTTAATATAGTAATATATCAGCTCTAATCCATCGACATTTCCCATCCCTAGCAGCCGCAGGCGACGACGTGTTCCAATTAGCTAAAATAAACACTGCACCGTATCTGCGGATATACAGACAGACTGACGTATATTTTAGAAGGACGTGTAAGTTTTTTTGATATTAATATTTGATTGTGGGCATCGTAGCGGGTGATATTTAAGCGTTTGGTTTTTAGTTTGAATATTCATAAAAAAATATTTACATAATCTATATATCTATCTATCTTATATAATAATAGAAAAGCGGCCCAGTGCGAGTCGGACTCGCCCATGAAGGGTTCCGTATCAGCAAATAACATCATATGAAAGTTCTTGTAGTTGGTTGTAACTTTGATCGATGTTTTAATAATAGTGTATTGATTGAATGAAAGGTAAATTGCGGTTTACGATTTATGACGTATTAAAAAAACAATTACCTAGATCTCGTTCAAATCAATTTTCGTTGGTAGTTAACATGGTAATGTACATCATATATTTGTTTTTAGTTTTATCACTTTCTTATTTTAGAAGTTACAGGCGGGGGGGGGGGGACATACATTTTTCCACTTAGGAACTGTCTCTCGCGCAAACTATTCAGCTTAGAAAAAAATGATATTAGAAACCTCAACATCATTTTTGAAGACCTACCCATAGATACCCCACACTAATGGGTTTTTTGAGTGGTTTTGGAATTTTTTTGAGTTTCAGTTTCAAGTATGGGGACCCCCAAAATGTATTGTTTATTTTCTAATTTAAAATCTTAATGCGGTTCACAGATTACATCTACTTACCAAGTTTCAATAGTATAGTAGTAGTAAGCCCTGAAGTTGAATAGCTCGTAAACGCATACCTAAATCAAAAATTGTCCTAAATACCTCTTAATGTTTGTCGAAACACATATCAATGCAAAGTTTCATCTTTCTAGCACCAACCGTTTGGAGGGTAAGTCGATGACGAACAGACGGATGGACGAACATGACGAAACTAAAAGGGTTCCGAGTCACAAATACAGTAGGTACTCTAAAAATAAAAAAATAGAATATATCTAACATTTGCCTGTTGCTCCGCTCGCCTGTATATCGATTATTGCAATAAATAGCAGCCTATGTTCCTTCTCAAGAATCAAGTTTCATTAAAATCGCTGCAGCGTTATAGCCGTGAAATCGTAATAGATAGACAGATAGGCAAATTTAATCTGGTTTAGAACGGTATTTTCCTAAGACTGCCTCGTTGGTCTAGTGGTTAGCGACTGCTGATGAAGAGGTTTCGGGTTCAAATCCCGGTTCGGGCCAAAAGTGTTTGGTATTCTTACAAGAAATTCTTACAGACCCGAGTATGGAATTCATGCTGTGATTTACACCCATGTCTCGGCGAGCACGTTAAACCGTCGGTTCCGGTTGTCATGGACATTTATGACAATCATTATTGAGTAGTCAGTGCCTTCAAATTTACTGACAACTAGTTCAACCATAGAATTTCAGTTCTCCCTCAGGGTTGCGGAGGTCCGATGCCAGTCGCTCCGTGGAAAAACTGATATTCAGGTAAAACCGGTTGAACTTGTAGCCGACCACAAATAATCTTGAAAATATAAATTCTAAGAAGAAGATGAAGGGTATTTTCGTGATATTTTTTTGTCAGCCAGTGAAGCAAAGATTTGTCAAGCTATTAACCGAATCAAGGGACCGTTCTGCCGGAACAGTCGCAGAATGTAACGTGACTTGCGTCAGTTAAGACATTGTCTTTGAAATATACTGCGAACGTTTAGTTTTGATATTTTAAGTCCACAAATGAATATTACGGAAATGTAACACACAACGCCATCTAGCTTCAAACTAAGCAGAGCTTGTACTTTGAAAGCTAAATTGACTAATAAAATACTTGTATACTTTTATTTTGACTGCCTTGTTGGTCTAGTGGTTCGCGTATTCGGCTGCTGATCAAGAGGTCTCGAGTTCGATTCCCGGGTCAGACAAAATATTTGTGTGATCCACAAATATTTGTTTCGGAGTCTGGGTGTTTTTCTATGTATAATATGTATGTATTTACAAAAAAAAGAAAGTATGTTTATGTATTTATATCAGTTGTTTAGTACCCATAACACAAGCTCTGCTTAATTTGGGACTAGACGACGTTGTGTGTAAGATGTCCAAAAATATTTATTCATTTATATTTATTTATCATTAGAATAGAAATCTACGGGATTGCTACCTTGTACCTTTTTGTTAATGAGTATCCGATATTTCGGCACTGTTGCAAGCGCCATGATCACGGATCTCCGCCAGTTACTCCGTGTAATGTAAAAGTCCGAATGTTACTGACCATGAAAGTTTAAAACAATCAAATATAGAAAATACCTAAACACCAAATAACAAACAAAGTCAAATGAAGGGTTTGTTCAAACTATCTTTTAATTACTTTGTTAGACTTCATCATCATCAGCCCATCGCAGTCCACTGCTGGACATAGGCCTCTCCCATTGCACACCACTCTGATCGATTTTGGGCTTCTCGCATCCAGCTCCTACATTACGTTTGCTGAGACGCGGTCTCCCCTTCAGAACTGTCCTACCCCAACAGTCATCAGTTCTGCGGCTAACATGGCCAGCCCACTGCCACTTCAGCTTCACACTTTCACAATCCGGTGGGCTATGTCGATGACTTTAGTTCTCTGACTGATCACCTCATTCTTGTTACGATCCCTCATAGAAACGCCGAGCATAGCACTTGTGAACCAACCGTACTTTAAGGGTCCAGGTCTCGGCTCCAAATGTCATGATATTTGGTAGGCTTAAATGTACAAAATATTCTAGCAATTTCGAGAAACGTCATCAAATGTCGAGACATGATAGAAACACATATTCATGCAAAGTTTTATCTTTGTAGCATTAAGTAGTAGAAGACGGACAGACGGACGGACAGACATGACGAATCTATAAGGGTTCCGTGTGAACTATGGAACCATATAAGCTTGATCCTTGATTTCTTTATCCATAACTAAAGTATCAAAACTAGACAGTCGCAGTACTATTAAAAGAGGGCGTCTTATCTGGGGTTGTAGCATGAATTTAAATATTTAATTAAAAACTTTCTTCACAGGGCTGCCTCTTATTCATATCTTAACTTTTGAAGTACCAATTTGCTACGGTATACGATCTTAAGTGAGAAATCTCAGTTAGACAATCTGTCTATTACGATTTCACGGATATAACGCTGCAATAATTTTAACGACATTTGATCTTGAGGTACTCTAATTTGAGGATGGTCATAGACTACTCATTACTACGATGAACTACATAAATGCGGGCGCAGTCGCAGGTATAAGCCAGTAACATTATAAATTGGAAATCAACTCTGTCTGTCTGTTACGCTTTAAAAACTAAATCACTAAAGCAATTTGATTCTATTTCGGTGTAGATATAATTATATAGTACTATTTGACCCAGCGAACTTCGTACCGCCCAACTTTAAAATTCCAGAACTTGATCGCAGCGCCACCTACCGGGTCCAATTGCGAATCTAAACCATTCCCAGATCGCCTTGAACACTCACAAAAAATTTCATCAAAATCGGTCCAGTCGTTTGAGAGAAGTTCAGTGACATACACACTCACAGAAGAATTATATATATAAAGATAATATAATATTCTAGCTTTCGCCCGCGGCTCCGCCCGCATGTATAACGATTATTACAGTCAAAAGTAGCCTATGTGTTATTCTGATATATAAGCTATATTACTGTAAATTTCCATCCACATCCGTTCAGTAGTTTTTGTGTGAAAGAGCAACAAACATACATACATACTCACAAACTTTCGCGTTTACAATGGAAGTAGGATTTGTATGGACTACGTTTTATTTCGTAAATCCCAACCCTTAAATAATCATAGTTAATTAAAAAGCAACACACGAATCTTATAATTGAAAGTTCAAATATCTGTGAAGGGTAATTACAGACGAAACCGAGGGGCATCTGCAGTCTTAAATTGGCAAGACGCCTAAAGAAATAAAATGTTCTTTGAGATTGGTATTTTAGACCAAATGTTTGTGTCATTCACCAATATTTGGCTCGAAGTTTGGGTGTTTTCTATGTATAACTAGCTGTCCCGGCAGACGTCGTCCTGCCCTTAAAAGATTCCCATAAAAAAGTCATCCCCTATTTTCTAAAAAAAGATTTTCCCGCTTTTCTGTTGAAATTTTCCTGAATTTTCTTTGCTATAAACCTCACGGAGCCCGAGACCTTTCCAACGAATGCAAAACCGTGGAAATCAGTTAGTGCGTTCTGGAGTTATAGCGTCAGGAAGGAAAATCAGACTTATTTTTATATAGTAGACTAGCTGTCCCGGCAGACGTCGTTCTGCCCTTAAAAGATTCCCATAAAAAAGTCATCCCCTATTTTCTAAAAAAAGATTTTCCCGCTTTTCTGTTGAAATTTTCCTGAATTTTCTTTGCTATAAACCTCACGGAGCCCGAGACCTTTCCAACGAATGCAAAACCGTGGAAATCAGTTCGTGCGTTCTGGAGTTATAGCGTCAGGAAGGAAAATCCGACTTATTTTTATATAGTAGATTTATCGTAATTATGTGTAATTCATGATACTTCTTACTCTGCCTTTATTATAACTTTCTCAAAATTCCATTCAAAATTTCACTATGCTCATTTTTGGCTCTCCTGTAAAATTTGACTTTAACCTTAATGTTGTATATATGGTCATGTAACGTACCTAGGGACGCTTGTACCTTTGGACACAGATTATATTTTGAAAAGTACCAATATTAAAATTACAAAATTCTACAAAACGGATAGTAATTTTCCTAATTGGCAACCACAGTTAGTGGCGTAATTGTATTGACATCGGGTGACGTGTGAATTTTTTGTAAAGTTTTTCGTGTTCAAAAGTAAGTATTGTGATGTTTTGATTATAGATTTATATACGACATGCATGCACATATTTATTACAATTAATTAATTTACTTGTCTTAAGGTAGTTGCGTCTATAATAATATAACTAACAACACAGAATTTTAACCTACAAGTCAAGATAATTCGTTTCTTTTTTAAATTGCTTTGATTGTACCTTTGGACATAATTATGTATGTACCTTGGGACACGTCCGGAGGTTCAAACAATGTTTGTACCTATGGACACTATTTGATGATGTTCCATTTCTTTTTGCCTGCAGTGCCAAGGAGTAAACCCGGCGTTAAAAGAAAAGGAGTTAGCCCAGAACAATTCAAAGCCATTCCATTAAGAGTCCTGAAGCTTGGAATCGTGATGGAATGGCTGGCCGGCAATGGCTGTTCAGATAGAATGGGTGTTCTACAGTTCATAAGCCTGAAAAAACTTTAGCTCCGAAATCATTTGAAATATTTTGGATGACTTAGATCTCATTTTTTTTTCTAATTTAATTAAAGTGTTCTTATTATTACCTAAGACTATTATTTGATTTTGTTGTATAACTAGCAGAAGATACGTTGTTACAGTTCTATTATCTAATTTAATGATGATTAAAAGACTGATTAAACAGAAATCTTTGTCTTTTGTTTCGTCCCAAGGTACATACAAGGCTGTCCGAAGGTACAAACAAGTAACGTACCTTAGGACAAAACACCATACTTACAAATAATGTTTGAAAATAATATAATGGCAACACTAAAGACGTAATAAAAAAAAACCAGTCATATTAGACCGTCTGCCCTACAATATAAGATCTTAACTATTTCTATACTTTGAGTATATACAAAGATATGTCGATTTAAATATTAGGTAGTCAAAAATGTCCATAGGTACGTTACATGACCCTACCTCTCTGGCTGATGAGCTGAATGCGAGTAGCCGAGGATCGAAGTAAGTGGCGTGCAATTGGAGAGGCCTATGTCCAGCAGTGGACTGCGATAGGCTGATGATGCGCTATCTATAAGGTACAGATTCTAGCCGTCTTACTTACATACTCCGCTGGTTTAACGACCCAAAATGTATGTATATTGGCCTCTGACAGTAAAATGCGCCATCCTTTTCTATTCAGTGCCAGTTGAGACCAATCTGGCACTTCGATCACTTTCATATCTCGGGCATTCTCATCTTTCCAGCAGTATCTTTAGCCGTTTTGCTAATTTAAATATTTCGCACATCTTACACACAACATCATCTAGTCCCAAACTAAGCAGAGCTTGTATTATGGGTACTAGACTAGACAACTGATATAAATACATAAACATACTTTTTTTTTGGATAGACACATAATATGATTCTTAAAAAAATAGTTTTAAAAAACTAAACAAATTCGCTTTTAAACTAAATATTACAGAATATTTTTAATATTTCTTAGAAAACTTGAAACCAACTCTATACCAACCCGTCTGGCCAGCGTGGTACAGAAGGCCAAAACCTCCTTTCTAAGGAGAGGCCTATGTCCAGCAGTGGACTGTTAAAGGCTGTTGATGATGATGATGATTTTTAATGTAAAAAGCGTAGGCCACGTTATTGAAATATTTTCAGCAAGCACCCCACGCTTTGTTACATTAAAATTATTTTCTACTTTTTAGTTGAAAATCTCTTATTTTTTTTAGAAAGTCTAGAAAGACTCACTTGTTTAAACATTTTTTTTTTTCTAATTAGTGTATTGTCAGCGATCCTAGATAAATCTTCAATGTTTGAACGAAATCTGGCCGTTTAAAGTGAGTCAAAATCGCACCCAAAGGAGTCGGTTACAAACATTCAGGTGAAGATAATAAAAAGCGTGTAAAACACCTAAAATCTGAATGTTATTTGCGGATCTCACATAGACCCGAGATCACATCAGTCATCAGTCACTGCACCACTGAAGTAAGAATTTAGCTAAGAAACAAAGTTTTCCAGAAAAAAAAAAGTATTGAGTCGACTTTACATCAAAACCATCTCTCCTCCATTAATAAATACACCGGTAAGGGTTGATTTTCAACCCCTCTGAGGCGTGAAACCAATGTTAATGGGGTACTAAACCTCGTAAATCAATGGTGCCATTGTACACTGTGAGTAAATCAAATTAATGATATAATTATGTCAAAATCATATTTTCTTGTTTGAAAGGTAAAATACTGAGTTAAAGCTGCCTCGATGGCGCAGTGGTAACGTCATCATCATCATCAACAGCCTTTAACAGTCCACTGCTGGACATAGGCCTCTTCTTGGAAAGGATTTATCGGACTACTAGGCGCAGGCAAAAGTTTCATCCACACATTGTTGACATACCCAAAAGTCGAACTAAACGGTTTGACAGCTCGATTTTGGTGAGAGTCGCCAAAATTTGGAACGACCTGCCTGGGTCTATTTTTCCTGATAGGTTAAAGTCCGGAGCCTATAAGAGTAGAGTGAACAGGTTTCTTTTGGACGGGCGTGTCCCACCTTCGTCTTCATCTACACTTTACATCAGGTGAGATGGAAGACAAACGCCTATTCATTTTCAACAATAAAAAAAAAGTAGGTATTGGCCTTCTATACCACGCTGGCCAGACGGGTTGGTATAGGGTTGGTTTCAAGTTTTCCTTCTCTTTGCATCGATGTTGTCTTGCGTGGTAACGTATGTGACTGCTATGCTTAAGGTCTCGGGTTCGATTCCTGGGTCGGACCTGATGTTTGTGTGATACACAAATGTTTGTTAGGGAGTTTGGGTGTTTTCTATGTATAATATGTATGTATTTACAAAAAAAGGATGTTTATGTATTTATATCAGTTGTTTAGTACCCATAATACAAGCTGTACTTAGTTTTGGACTAGATGACGTTGTGTGTAAGATGTTCGAAATATTTCATTTTATTTCATTTGCCGCTGGACTTGCCGCACCAACAACCCACCGGCTAGGCCGCCTGGAGTGCCGGCGGGTTGCACGGGATGCCGGCGGCAGTTCGTTCTACAGGACCGACACGACAACCGGAATGATGCTTGGCGGCAAGTGCCAGCGGCTTGTAATGCCGGCGGCACGGCCGCTTGGCGTAAAACCGGCGGCACTGCCGCCGGCACTATGTGTAGGAGCCATGAGAAAACACGGCAGCACTTATGCTATGATTTTAAGTTGGTCTTCTCTGAGAGCGTATAACACCCCTATCTAGTAGGACTGTTCAAGCTGAAATCAACGACTGCTCAATTTGCCCAGTGGTTTAATGCGCCAAGTGTCGTGGGTTCAAATCCCACGTGTGGACAACACTTTGTGTGATTTACAAATTCATGTTCTAAGTTACATGTAAGTTTGTAAAGTCCCCACGTCACAGGATTTATACTCCTGCGGGAATTTTCTTTTTTATAAAAAAGGAGCCAAGGAGCGAAGTTAGTTTAAGTTAATCCTTAGGTCATCAGCTTTTTCATCTGGCAGAAAGCTGATGACCAGTCCCGTCAAAATCGGGACAGCCATTCCAGAGATTACGCGTAACAAACAGACAGACAGACTTAGAAAAAAATAAAAAAAATAATTGGACGTCAGTACCGTACATACTTTGATATGCATTTAATAAAAAAACTGATAATTTAATATTAGGTACTTAAGACACTCCAATTTAATGTATTTAATGTATTTAATTTAATTTTATGTATAAATAAAAATAATTTTAACAATAATTTTAACAAAAAGGAACCGACTTCAAAGAAAAACTATTCCGAGTACCCAAATCGCGACAATTGTGCCTATGATATTTGAGGAGTTCCCTCGATTTCCTTGGGATCCCATCACCAGATCCCGATAAGGTGACGATGGGACCACCTGTAAACTACGCCCACTCCTATGCAAAAATAATTTTTGAAATCGGTTCATAAACGACTAAATTATCGCTGAACATACATAAAAAAAAAAGATTCCGACGAATTGAGAACCTCCTCCTTTTTTGAAGTCGGTTAAAAAGTCTAAAAAGTTAAAGATTTCTCGGCTATACGGTCGATATATCAACCCCTAGCTGTCAGGGTAAAATACTATCCCTTAGGCGAACTCCAAATCCTTTGGATTACGGTACGCTGAAATTATGCTGTAATTACATTTTAATGTTTTTCCACCCCTGGGTTAATTAGAAGCAACGATGTTATAGCACGGGGTTCGGTGCCCGGCTGGGGTAATTTTATTTTATGCACACATTAAAGGTTTAGCACTTGAGATTTAAAATGTAAAATATGGTTTGTAGCGCTTTTATTTTGTAGTTTGATGTTGGGGTTCGATGTCTGGTTGTGTCAACTTTATTACGTAGTTTACCTAAGTTACTTATTAAGTGGGCATGCACTTAGACCGTAGACTTACATGGAGAAAGCATATCGAGACAAAACGAGAGGAAATCAACCTTAAATACAAAGGTAGTAGAGCCACGCTGATTTCAGTGCGAATGGGCCGGCTCGACCCGGCCAGTACTACCCTCACACAGAAGACCATCCTAAGAATGACAGCATTCTTGCTGTCGTATTTCGTTGGTGAGTGTGAGACCGGAGGCCCAATCATTCTGCATTATTCTCCCGCCCTTCGAAGGCCGGGAGAATGATGCAGAATAATCTAACCAGGCTGCCATGGTAGGGGTCACCATGCTACATTGCCTACCCTCACAATAAGCATGGTGACCCAAACTCCTGGATTCTACTCATGCTTTCCATCAGGCAGAGTAGAGTCACTTTGGCAGGCTTAAATATAAAAAAAAAAAACACTATATCTCTATTGGCTGCTGGGGCGTAACTCAAACATTTGGCGTGCAGTTGTGAGGCTCCGCAAGCGCCTCCAACATAAAGATTATGCAGAGAGTACAAAACTACATCTTAAAACAGATATCGAATGCGCCTTGGTTTGTAAGAGCACCAGTGGTCCATGAAAACTTGGACATACCAATGATCAAGAACGAAATAGAAGTCAGCAAAGTCAACTACAAGTTGAGGCTAGCAAAGCACCCGAACCAACTAGCGGGACAGCTCACATTCCCTGAAACCATGCGTCGGCTTAAAAAGCGGCGGGATATATTTGACGATTAGGTTCGATAGAATCTATATATAATCTATATCCCGCCGCTCGTTGGTCTCTGCCTCGTTGGTCTAGTGGTTAGCGTATGCGACTGCTAATCAAGAGGTCTCGGGTTCAAATCCCGGGTCGGGCCAAAAAGTGATTTTGAGATTTTCTTAGGAAATTTCTAATAGCTGCCCGGAGTTTGGAAGTTTGGCGGTGATTCACGCCCGTGCCTCGGAGAGCACGTAAAGCCGTCGGTCCCGGTTGTCATGAACATCTATGGCAATCGTTATTGGGAAGTCAGTGCCCTCAAATATACTGACAAACTAGTTCAATCTTAGAATTTCAGTTCTCCCTTAGGGTTGCGGAGGTCCGATGCCAGTCGCTCCGTGGAAAAACTGAAATTCAGGTAAAACCGGTTGAACTAGTAGCCGACCCCAAAATAAATTTGGGAATAAAGGCTAGGAGGATGAGAGGCTCGATAGAATCTAGGCACATATAAGGAAAGGGTGGGCTCCGCTGGTAAGCACACCTTGAACGCCAGCAGCAACACCCACACCTCATCTGCTAATAGTCATGTGACTGATAGCAAGATTTAAAGAGAGAAAAAAAAAATATGTGAGCCGTCACGGGACGCCTGGCAGATGTGAAACATCGCCATTATTTTGTAAAAGTAATATGCAGAAGAGAACATATTGTAATAGGAACTAAATATGTCATAATGATAAAATAAAATATTACTAACTATTAAAATAGTACGGTGTGGCGTATAATTATAATTATAATAATTATAATTAAATAATTATATTATAAGTATAATTATAATTATAATTATATTATAAGTATAATTATAATTATATTACGGTGTGGCGTAAATTATAATTATAATTATAATTATAATTATAATTATAATTATAATTATAATTATGAAATAATAAGAGTAAACGTATAATGCCGCTTCCCGGGGGTGATCGCCGGGGCACGTCTGGAGCTGACGCTGGGCGTGACAGCATACGAACCGTCAGTGGCTCCCTGCTGAACAGGCGGGCGGGAGTCGGGGAACTCGAAAATACCACAGCCGACCTGAGCCGAGATGCTGATGATACTTTGCAGAACAGGGACGCTCCCATCAGTTCTGCCGGTACATCGGAGTCGACCATGACAAGTTCACTAGATACTAATGATGCACGAAGAAAATGGTCCAAAGACGAAATTCACGAGTTAATGTTCTGTTATTACAAAGCGTTTTATGACGTTTTATGAAACCTACTCCTTGTGCTTTAGCACAAGGAGTAGGTTTCATAAAACGTCTGGAAAAGTTGTTTCAAGAAAGAAATCCAGACAACCCTAAAATTCGAAAGTTTACAGGTAACACTCTTTCAAACCAGGCACGCAGTATTATAACACGTAAATGGCTTTCAACTGAAGTACTAGATCTAATAAAACAAAGAGCAGAGGAATCTAACACTCAAGTAGATACTCAAACACAATCGAACATACAACACACAGAAACAGAATTGAATGCACCAAACCAAACAGACACAAACGCACAAATTTCAGTCTCACAACAAACGTATCCTGCACCTCCTACACTTACACCTACACTTATTCACGAAACCTCCAATAGTTTTTACTCTTCACAACCATCTGATTCAGACGACTTGACGCAGAACAGAATAACACACAATCTTATTACACAAAACATCGAAAACCTAGATCCGATCATTTTTCAATTTTTACAAACACTTGCAGAAACAAAAGAGGTACCACTAGAACAAAGAAAGTTCCTTCCAAAACCTAAATTCAATAAAACCTACATTAATAATTTACATAAAATCAACGATTATTTGCCAATCTTATTAAGCACACACAACACACTACGCGAGTTAAACGACATAATCTATGCATCAGCCAAAACTTTAATAATAGCCAATAGACAAAAAGCATACACACCACCAACTACAATTAAACCTAAACGAGAACCACCATGGAAGTTAAGAATAAAGAAAAAACTAGAAGACTTTAGAAAGGAATTAGGCAGGTTGTTAGAGATAAAAAGAGGAGCAAATAGTAGAAGAATGTATAAGATTAAAGAAAAGCTATACAATAAATATAATATTTTTACCGATCTAGACCATGACAATACAGTAGAAATTTTAAATCAAAAAGTCAAAGCATTAGCGGGAAGAATTAAAAGATATGAAGATATGAACAGTAGGAAAAACCAAAACAAAAAGTTTAATGAAAACCAGCACTCATTTTACAGATCCCTAAATGGAAATTTAAGAGCTCCTACTGAACTTCCCACGAAAGAAGCAGTTCAGGAGTTCTGGAAATCCATCCTATCACAACCAGTAACATATAATAGAGATGCCAGATGGATTGCTGATGAAGAAAATAGAACAAGTTCCATAAATACACATACTTTTGAAGAAATTAACATAGATATGGTAAAAGAAGCTCTAAAGAAAACACAAAACTGGAAAGCACCTGGCATAGATAAAATACAAAACTATTATTTAAAATATCTCACGAACATACACTCACACATTACTCAAATATTTAACAGAATACTCAATGGATCAGAAGCAATAGAAGACTGGTTCACTACAGGTCAGGTAATCTTGATACCGAAGAATGAAAACACACAAGATCCTCAAAACTGGAGACCCATAGCATGTTTACCCACACTGTACAAACTTTTAACTTCTGTAATAGCCAACGAACTATATACACACTGCGAAAATAATAACATTATAGCACCAGAGCAGAGAGGATGTAGGCGCCGCGCTAGGGGATGTAAAGACCACCTTATGATTAATAAGGCCATATTGGAGGATGCTCATCAGTACCAGAAGAATCTCAGCATGGGGTGGGTTGACTACCGGAAGGCATTTGATAGTATCTCACACGAATGGCTACTAAAAGTTTTGAACATGTACAAATGCCCACATATTATCATAAGCTTTTTAGAAAAGGCCATGCCCACCTGGAAGGTGGTTATGACAGCCCGGGGAGAAAACACTTCAGTAACGACCGACCATATATTTATCCGACGTGGAATTTTCCAAGGTGATTCTCTATCACCATTACTTTTTTGTTTAGGAATTAACCCAATATCAAACGTACTTAATAAATACCACACTAAGGGCTACACACTCAAAGATTCTACAGTCATCAATCACTTGTTATATATGGACGATTTAAAGGTTTATGCCAACAATAGAAATAGCTTAAATATTTTATTAGATAGCACAGAGATATTCACTAAAGATATAGGGATGGAGTTTGGTCTGAACAAATGCAATATATTGCACTTGACAGCGGGCAGACGAAATGAATACCGAGGTGAAGGGCACATTTTGCTAATCGGACTAAAATTTGAACACCTCAAAAAAGATGAATCATACAAATATTTAGGTATTAATGAATCAGGCAAAATAGAACACAACGACATTAGGGAGCAGGTTAAAAAAGAATACTTTAGAAGAATAAAATGCATTACAAACACACATCTTAACGCCAGGAATCTCATTAAAGCTATAAATACCTATGCAGTACCAGTTCTACTATACACATTTGGAATCATCAATTACAAAAACACTGACCTCAACAAAATAGACATAAAAACACGAAAACTACTAAACATAAATAAAGCACACACACAAAAAGCCGACATAGAAAGACTATATCTACCAACTGAAGAAGGTGGACGAGGTCTAATAAACATAGAAATGCTATATAAAACACAAATAATTAAGTACAAACAATATCTACATAGGGAACAGGACGAATTAATCAGAGCAATAGTTCAACACGATAGGCATAAAGATAAATATTCGATTGACAAAGAAAGCCGAAATAATGCAACAAACATAGGATTACCACAGAACCAACAATATACAGATAGTGAGATAAGGAAAGCTGCAATAGATACAAGAATAAATAAGTTAAAGTCAAAACCGTTGCATGGGCAATTCTACAAATCAGTACTGGAGAAACAGAATATAGATAGGGAGTACTCGTTCCGTTGGCTTAAAAAGCAACCGGTATCTCCCACATTAGAATCAACAGTGTTCGCCATTCAGGATCAAGCAATAGTAACGAGGCAAATAGAAAGAGACATCCAAAAAAAACCTGTCGATGGCAAGTGTCGGTTATGCCTAGCAAAAGACGAGACCGTGCAACATATTGTCTCAGGATGCGAAAAGCTAGCCGGCACTTACTATATGACGAGACATAATATTAATAATATTGTTAAATATGTTTGGTGGGCTTTAGCGAGAAAACACAAATTTGAAATAGAAAAACTTTGGTGGAAAGAAAACTTATCACAACCACAAATTAAAGAAAACGACACTGCAAAACTAATGTGGGAAATGCCGGTACAAACAGATGTTACAATCACACACAATAGACCGGATATCATTTACACAAATAAAACTGAAAATAAAACATACCTTATAGATATAACAATACCATCTGACTACAACATAGGTCCAAAGGAAATAGAGAAACTCAGCAAATACCACGCCCTTAAAGTAGAAATAAGTAGACTCTGGAATACAAACACTGAAACCATACCCATAGTAGTAGGTACATCTGGAATAGTCGCGAAAAGTATACACAGATACATAAATAAATTAAATGCAGATATAAACATACATATACTACAAAAACAAGCAGCCATACACACATGCACAATACTAGCAAAAGTTTTAGGGGACACAGTATTTTTAAATTCAAGGGAATCCGAACCTCCTCTTCTCTGAAGGTTTCAGAGCGGGAATAAGGATAAAACACCGAGAGAAAATCTTGAGTAAGAAAAATCTTAAAAATAATAATTATAAGTATATGTATATGTATAATTATAATTATAATTTACGCCACACCGTACACACTACTGCATATAGACTGTATATATATATCTGGCCTGGCGACGCCGTGGCGACGCGTCGCCAGGCGTCGCCAGGCCAGAAATGTATTTTACGTGCGCCTATAGATGTTTCACATCAAAAACTTATTAGGTGATCAGCTTTTTGCCAGGGTAAGTTCTGTTGAAATTGGTCCAGTTGTTCCAGAGATTAGCTGGAACAAACATATAGACAGACAGACGGCCAGACGATCAGATAAATAATTTAAAAAATTGTCCTATCTATGTAAGTATCGTGTATACTTTGCTAAGCATTTAGTAAAACACTGTTAATTTTATATTACACTAGTAGCGCCCCGCGGTGTTACCCGCGTATATCATTATGGTTGCTATGCAAGTGTGTTATGCATAGCAACCCGTGAAGTTTTGACAGGAGATAAATAGTGATACATTTTGACATCTACGATTTATGTATTTTTATAATCACCTAGTTTTCGCCCGTTTATCTCGATTATTGCAGTAAAAAGTAGCCTATGTGTTATTCTGATATTTAAGCTATATTACTGTAAAGTTTCATCCAAATCCGTTCAGTAGTATTTGCGTGAAAGAGCAACAAACATACATACACACATACATACATAAGCACAGACTTTCGCGTTTATAATATTAGTAGGATATAGTTACCACAATTTTATTTTTGTTAGACTTTCGTAAAAAATTTGCCGAACGAATTTAAATGAAACTTTACAGTAATAATATTTAAACTATTTCTACCGCCATATCTGACAAACATGTGGACGGAGCCATGGGCAAAGGCTAGTCCTGTCCTATGTCATCTTTTTGTCTATAATAATTTTCAGTCTAAAACTAAGTGGCTTCGAAAGGCTTTTAGCCAGCTTTTAAGTTAAAAGCTAAGGAACTAGAGGAAGTTGTCTAGACATTTAACAATTATCTACAAATGTAGGACGTTTTTCAAAAATGCAGTGACATTTTAACAGCGTTTTTTGAATGATTTACTTGATAATTTAGTTTCTCTGAAACTGCCTCGTTGTTTTAATGGTGTGCGTATTCGACTGCTGATCAAGAGGTCTCGGGTTCGATTACCCGGTAGGATCAAAATTTTGTGTGATCCACAAATATTTGTTTCGGAATTTGGGTGTTTTATATGTAAAATATGTATGTATTTACAAAAATAAAAGTATGTTTATGTATATATATCAATTGTCTAGTACCCATAACACAAGCTCTGCTTAGTTTGGGACTAGATGGCGTTGTGTGTAAGATGTCATAAATATTTATTTATTTATATAAATTTGTGTAATGATATCTAAAATATACTGTACTAAAATAATAAAATCGATCAAGTGTGTGTCAGGGCGCATTGAATAGGGTTCCGCAGTCCATAATGGAACGTGAATTTTGAATCGGTTCCAATAGATCATATAATTGTTATGTTAACTACAATTAACAACCCATAATGTCCCATTGCTGGGCTCTCTTCTCCTCACCGTTAAGGCCATAAGTCTCCACACTGGCCGAGTGCGAGTTGAGGACTAGCAAGACACGTTGTGGCTAATTAAACTTAACGTTGGATGTTGTTAAACCGCCCGCAGACCTCCAACTTAGCTTCACGACTGTTATCTTATAATAACATCTGGTATAATAATATCGACTGAAATAATCTTCAACAATATTAATTTAAATTACATAGGTACTGTAAAGGGCCATATTAATCTATATTAAATTCACAATTAAATACGCAATGTATTTAAGATACTTAATTGGATAAGGATTATTACTGTATTGCATAAAATCGCTTCGTAAATAAGCCATTATTTCTCGTAAAAAAAAAATCGGCCAAGTGCGAGTCAGACTCGCCCATGAAGGGTTCCGTATCAGCAAGTAACATCATATAAAAGTTCTTGTAGTTCGTTGTAACTTTCATCGATGTTTTTATACTAGTGTATTGATTGGATGAAAGGTAAATTGCGTGTTACGATTTATGACGTATTAAAAAAAACTACTTACTAGATCTCGTTCAAACCAATTTTCGTTGGTAGATTGCATGGTAATGTACAACATATATTTTTTTTAGTTTTTTCACTCTCTTATTTTAGAAGTTAGAGGGGGGGGGGGGGACACATTTTTCCACTTTGGAAGTGTCGCTCGCGCAAACTATTCCGTTTAGAAAAAAATGATATTAGAAACCTCAACATCATTTTTGAACACCTATACATAGATACCCCACACGTATAGGTTTGATGAAAAAAAAAGTTTTTGAGTTTCAGTTCCAAGTATGGGGACCCCCAAAATGTATTGTTTTTTTTCTATTTTTATGTAAAAATCTTAACGCGGTTCACACAATACATCGACTGACCAAATTTCAACAGTATAGCTCTTATAGTTTCGGAAATAATTGGCTGTGACATACGGACGGACAGACAGACAGACAGACTTGACGAATCTATAAGGGTTCCGTTTTTTGCCATTTGGCTACGGAACCCTAAAACTGGGTTTATTTACGACATCACATTGGAAACCTCTAAAATTATCAATGTTTCTCTACTATATTGTGCATGTATTATACATATAAACCTTCCTCTTTAATCACGCTTATAACGTATTACCCATCTAGGTACTGATCGCGCCGACGTTGCTTACCCTCGTTGATTGTTTACCCTATGGCTACTTAGCTAAGCGCTTCTAACACGGTAGGTGGAAAGTGAAAGAAAAAAGTCTGAATAAATTTTATTCATCAAAACTTCCAAAGTTTTATCTTAATTTTTGTATAATTATTCCCCCTAAGAATGAATATTCAATTGCTATGAATGTTTCATGGTTTCAAGACAATTGTGCTTTTATCTCGCCGAGGGTGTTTAGTTGGATATTCATGAAAAATTCATGGTGTTTTAAGTTAAAATTGTCCATTGTGATCACAGCTGTTACTTGTAAAATTGGACACCATAGGTATTAATTAGAGCCACGCTGACTTTCGGAGTTTCAGAGTTTCGATGTTTTCTACGTAAAATCTGTATGTATTTACAAAAATAAGTATTTTTACGTATTTATATCAGTTGTCTAGTACCCATAATACAAGCTCTGCTTAGTTTGCGACCAGATGGCTTTGTATTAGTCTAGTCAACAAGTTCAAAAACGTGAAAAATAGAGATAAAGGTCCTAAAAATATGAGCGATGGCTCATTCGATTCGGAATCACCTCTAGAAAAATGTTTTTGAAGGATTTTGGTGCAGGTTAAAAATTGAAATTGTTATTAACAAAATAAGATGAAAAAAAAATGATATTTCGTTTTTTGTTAATAACTCGAAAAACATTAACATTTAAGTATTTTGAAAAAAGCTCGTTAAAGAAGAGGAAATTTCCAATAAAAAAGTCCTAACTCCCGGAATTCTATCTCCATTATTTATAATTTTAATTAGACGGGAGTACTTTGCATCCATCCCATGGGCTCAACGCTGCGTCAAAGAAAGAGATCTGTCGCAGAGTGTGTCTGCCATTGTTGATGAGATCACTGTCGGTATGGAATATTATATTCCCCACAGTGATGTCGTCAGCACGAAGACGCGTCCCTGGTTCAATAGCGAGTGCTCTCATGCGGTTGCACTTAAGCAATCAGCCTATCGTGCATGGGCCAGGGCCCGCGCTCAAGGCGACCCTGACATCACTTAAAAGCAGCATTTAACAAAGCCACAAGGAATTGCAAGAGGGCTTACAAAAGAGCGGATGCCCAGCGCATTGCACAGATTGGCCAGGAACTCATTTCACACCCTACGGGTAGCCGTAAGTTCTGGCGACTGGCTAAAGCTGTGCAAGCTAACCACTGCCAGCCCTCGCTACCACCGCTGAAATATCCCGACGGAACACTTGCTCATGAGCCGCAAGAGAAAGCGCAGTTGCTTGTCGATCTCTTTGCGGCTAACTCCCGAATCGATGACCGTGGCGTGCATCCGCCCACGATTCCGATCTGCGACTCCACTATGCGCGACATTCGTATTCGGCAAAGGGATGTCTTTGTAGAGCTGCGGTCACTCGACGTTCGGAAAGCCGGTGGACCCGACGGTATCCCAGCGGTGGTTCTCAAGAACTGCGCCCCAGAGTTGTCTCCTGTATTGACGCGCTTGTATCGGCTGTCTTATTCCTCAGGAATTGTCCCGGAGGCCTGGAGAGAGGCGAATGTTCAGCCTGTCCCCAAAAAAGGCGAGCGCTCCGATCCGGCCAATTACCGACCAATAGCCATCACTTCCATTCTCTGCAAGGTGCTCGAACGGATCATCAACAGACAATTGGTCAAGTACCTAGAAGATCACTCCCTACTAAATGATCGACAATATGGATTTAGGCCGAACCGATCTACGGGTGATCTTTTAGCGTATGTAACACACCTTTGGGGTGAGGCTATTGATAGGCATGGCGAGTCATTGGCAATCAGCCTTGACATGGCCAAGGCCTTTGATAGGGTCTGGCACCGGTCGCTTCTCTCCAAACTTCCCACATTCGGCCTGCCCCGCAAACTCTGCGACTGGGTCGCCGCCTTCCTGCACCAACGCCGCATTAGGGTCCTTTGCGACGGCGCGGCCTCTGATTTTAGACAGGTAAACGCTGGTGTACCTCAGGGCTCCGTCCTGTCGCCCACACTGTTTCTTCTGCATATCAATGATATGTTAGCCCTTGGCAACATACATTGCTATGCGGACGATAGCACAGTTCATGGGCGATATTTTGGACACCCTACAGCCAAGCTAGCAGACATTGAGGAAAAACGGCGGGAGCTTGTCGCTGAGCTTGACCGGGTTCTCGGCCGCATCTCTCAATGGGGAAATGAGAATCTGGTCGAGTTCAACGCCAAGAAAACACAGGTATGCGCGATCTCTACCAAGAAGTCTCCCTTTCTTCCCCTCCCTACTTTTCAGAGCACTCAACTGCCACTGCAGGATAGGCTCAGTATCAGTTTTTTTATTCAATTGTTAACTAACCAATTTTTTCTCAATCTCCATGGGCATAAACAATGGGATGAAAGGTATAAATAATTGGCCTATAAATTTTAAACTTCGTGGAGCCCTTTTGATATATGTACTTTAAAAGATCCTGCGGTTTATTTTCATTAAAGTTTATTAATTTGTTAATTATGATTTTTTATAACTATTGAAAAATTAAAAATCTCAAATTTTTCAATAGTTATAAAAAATCAAATTAAAATTATAAATAATGGAGATAGAATTCCGGGAGTTAAGACTTTTTTATTGGAAATTTCCTCCTCTTTAACGAGCGTTTTTCAAAATTGCTTAAATGTTAATATTTTTCGAGTTATTAACAAAAAACGAAATATCACTTTTTTTTCATCTTTTTTTGTTAATAACAATTGCAATTTTTAACCTGCACCAAAATCCTTCAAAAACATTTTTCTAGAGGTGATTCCGAATCGAATGAGCCATCGCTCATATTTTTAGGACCTTTATCTCTATTTTTCACGTTTTTGAACTTGTTGACTAGACTATATGTAAGATATTCGAAATATATATTATTACTAGCTGAGACCCGCGTTTGTTATTGTAACCGCAGGCAACGCCGTGGAGCAAAGTTATTAAAAAAAAAGTAGTCTAAGTTACTCAATCATCAGCTATCTGCCAGTGAAAGTCCCGTCGAAAACGGTTCAGCCGTTCCAGAAATTACCCGGAACAAAGAGACAGACAGACGGACAAATTTTTTTATTAAAAAAAAATTATATAAATTATTTATTTACACTATTATGCAGTTGTGATGCACATGACCGCCTCGTTGGTCTAGTGGTTAGCATATGCGGCTGCTGATCAAGAGGTCTCGGGTTCGATTCCCGGGTCGGACCAAATATTATTTGTGTAATTCACAAATATTTGTTTCGGAGTCTGGGTGTTTTCTATGTATAATATGTATGTATTTACAAAAAAAAAGTATGTTTATGTATTTATATCAGTTGTCTAGTACCCATAACACAAGCTCTGCTTAGCTTGGGACTAGATGATGTTGTGTGTCAGATGTCCAAAAAAAAAAAAAAAAAAATTACATGCATATCACTAGACCGCCATAGTGTGGATCACCTTACTGTCTTATTTCTACTCACAGGATTGTGACCACGACTTTTGGATTCTACTCATGCTTTCCATCAGACAGGGTATCCATTTAGGGAGGCTTTAATATCAAAAAGTTGTTCTCTTTTTCTTTGCAATGCTATGACTCTCAATCAGCTCTTACGATAATATTGTCATGTTTGACTACCTTGTTGGGCTAGTGGTTAGTGTATACGGCTGCTGATCAAGGGGTCTCGGGTTCGATTCCCGGTTCAGACCAAATATTTGTGTGTTCTGCAAACATTTGTTTCGGAGTCTGGGTGTTTTCGAAAAAGTTGAAAAACTTGTATTGGAAGATGTTCGGCTGAAGATAAAGTAACTCGCATCAATAGTCGGAGTATCCGAAACAAGTATTTTAAATGTTTTCCATCATCATCTTGGGATGACTAAGGTCAGTGCAATATGGGTTCCGAGAATGCTCACGCCACTGTAGAAACGTACACCCATAAAAAAGGCACACCGCCTCCAAAGAAGTTTAGAGTGTCACAATTTAGAGTGTTACTATAATAGGACAATACTACGCTTCTTTATTAGATAGATTGAAAGAAGCCATCAAGGAGAAAAGAAGAGGAAAGCTGTCAAAAGGTGTGCTCCTTTTGCACGAAAACGCTTCCGTACACACGTGCCATGTTGCGACGGCTGCCATTCAACCGATGCGGTTTCGAACAGCTAAACCATCGACCCTACAGTCCAGACTTAGCCCCTAGTGACTATTATTTATTTCCAAAAATGAAGAAAGAGCTGCGTGGAAGTAAATTTGAGGACGATGAAGAAGTCAAGTCGGCAATTTCAACCTATTTGGACACCGGATAAACAAATTATTTGAAAGATCTGAAAAATGTATTAAGGCTAAGGGAGAATATATTATAAGGAAAAATAGTTTGGTGTTTAATTTCAACCCTCTCCACTTTCATTCCGCGAACTTTTTGACTTCCCCTCGTATATCAGTTGTCTAGTACCCATAATACAAGCTCTGCTTAGTTTGGGACTAGATGACGTTGCGTGTAACATGTCCGAAATATTTATTTGATTTTTAACCGACTTCAAAAAAAAAGAGGAGGTTCTCAATTCGTCGGAATCTTTTTTTTTTTTTTTATGTATGTTCAGCGATAATTTCGTCGTTTATGAACCGATTTCAAAAATTATTTTTGCATTGGAATGGGCGTAGCTTACAGGTGGTCCCATCGTCACCATATTGAGATCTGATAATGGGATCCCAAGAAAATCGAGGGAACTCCTCTAATATCATAGGCACAATTGTCGCGATTTGGGTACTCGGTATAGTTTTTCATTGAAGTCGGTTCCTTTTTGTTAAAATTATATTTATTATTCTCTTGTTTCATCGGCTATAACTTAGTCACGTGATCAAAACAAAATAGTAGAGAATAGACAAATAGAATAGAATATAGAATAGAAAACGAAAAACATTTGCAACTGGCTAGATTTTGATAACGTTAATTGACTTGACTATCGACGCTAATGGACATTTATGTGTCATGAGTGATGGGATTTTAAGGTGCGAGTAGTTTTCGTTTTCTATATAATTCTCTATTCCCTTGTTTCATTGGCCAATATTTGTATTGCCATTAGCCAATGAAACGAAAGAAAGAAAGCAAAAGAAAGACGTATGCGACTTGACTAGGGGGCCAGGATCAACCGCATGTTGCAAGGAAATAAAATATATTAATTATTTTTATTGCAACACCAACTTTCCTTTTTTGTCTAATATGCCTACTTGTCGCATCCACCCTATGAAGTGCCTGTTCTGCCTCATATCCGCCATCTTCCCTCCAACGCATTCTGACAACGGTCTTAGATGCCAAACTGAAAAAAAGAAAAAAAAATACACTAAATGCGTATTATGTTACCGGCAATCCGTATAATACGGTATTCCATGCAATACCTAGGTGTAGCCGCACTTCGGGTATTAGCCGTAACACCCATCTACTTACTTAATTACACCATCTTCCTAGCCTTATTCCCAAGTTTATATGGGGTCGGCTACTAGTTCAACCGGTTTTACCTCAATATCAGTTGTTCCACGGAGCGACTGGTATCGAACCTCCGCAGCCCTAAGGGAGAACGAAATTCGAATTCGACTTCCCAATAACGATTGCCATAGATGTTCATGACAACCGGGACCGACGGCTTTACGTACTCGCCGAGGCACGGGCGTAAATCACCGCCAAACTTCCAAACTCCGGGCTACTTTTAGGAATTTCCGTGGCTCTTATACGTGACTTAATAAATAAAATTAAAAATAATTGTCTTACCAATAGAAAATAAACAAGAATTGTCATCCAGCTTGCAGTGGTTCATAAAAACCCTTCTCTGGCCGGTGGCTGATACAGCACATTGAGGCTCGTAGTCTTCAGGACAGGTGACGGGGCACGGATGAGAACAGAAGTTCCCATAAATATTCATTGTCATCGACCTGAAGTTAAGTGTCGGTTAGTGAGGTTTGGAAATGGATGGGTGACCATTTGTATGTTATCTCTTTTTCATTACCTTCTAGAAGAAAAACTTTTGGGTGCTGATAATTCTTCTTTTTGTTTCGGTGGCGTATCCATAACTCTTCTAGAGAAGGTGAAAGGTCTTTCACCTCTGATGCCATATTTGATGCATTTTTCTGGAGGTACTATGGTATACCCTGAAAAATAAATACATTTATAAAAGCGTCTTTTTATTAATATTCAGTCTTACTAAAGTCTACTCTGCCTGATGGAAAGCATGAGTAGAATCCAGGTTATGGGTCACCATTCTCGGTTGTTATTGTAATTCGCGAGTAACGCCGCGTATTGAAGCTAGTTTAAAAGAATCTAGTCTAAATTATTGATTGATTTATCAGCTTTCAGTCAGTGAAAGTTGCTTCAAAATAGGTCCAGCCTTTCTAGAGATTACCACAAACAGACAGACAAAATTTAACAATATTTTTTTTGATGTACGCGTAAGTATCGTACTTACTTTCATAAGCATTTAAAGTAAAAGACTGTTTTTAGGGTTCCGAAGTCTATGACTCGGAACCCTTATAGATTCGTCATGTCCGTCCGTCCTCAACTTACCTTCCAAACAGTAAGTGCTAGATAGATGAAACTTTGCATGAATATGTGTTGTAATTTCGTCGACAAAGTGCTACCATAAAATTATGAAAAATGATTTTAGTTAGGGTACCTCCCCTACACGTAAAGTGGGGATGTTTTTTTTCTCGCGGCTACCTCATCGTGTGGGGTATCATTAGATAGGTCGTTTAGAAACATTAAAGAGTTTTGATTTAGGTATCTGTTTGCGAGAAATTCCACTTTAAAGGGCACTATTTTGCTAAAACAGGGCGTGTCCCCCCCCTTCTTCTAAAAGGGAAACGGCTTTTTCAAAAATCTGGAAAAATTCGTGATGGTGGTCCATATAATTAACTTTAAAGAAAAACTATAACGGATTAGATGACTTTATTAGTTCAAGAGTTATAGAGGCTTAACTTGTAAAATGCGCTTCTTTGGAAACCGTCATACAAAATTAACGGATTAATTTAAGTCCATGTACCATTATGGGTGACTGAGGAACCCTTTCCTTTGCATGGCCTGACACGCACTTGGCCGCTTTTAGATATGACGTACATACAGACATTTTTATTTTGTTTATTTAATATAATAAACATGAATATTTGTATGTATTTATTATTTATTTTTGTTGCTCCTTCACGCAAAAACTACTGAACGGATTCGGATGAAACTTTACAGTGATACAGCTTATATATCAGAATAATACATAGGCTCCTTTTTACTTCAATAATCGAGCTAAAGCTAAACCTAGTAGATTCACAATATACTTACTATTAATTTTATATTGAAAATTGCAGTTAACTTTTCTAAAATAGCAATCGTTTAAAAATAATCTATATTGTAGTTTTCTATTGACGATTTTCCCACCACAAATGGACTTCATGCTATTATTACAATCTAAATTAGAACAATCCAGCTTGTATTGTGGGTACGCCACTCTTTTCCCTTCTTTGACCTTCTCTGCGTTTCTTCTGCCACTTTTCTCTTCTTTTTCCTTCTCTTTGCGGTCTACGTTTTCGTTGTTGCTGCCTGGTACAAAGATTATATGATCCTGGGGTGACTCTGTAAGAGATAATATGAGAGTTAGATTATTGAAACGAAGTAGTTGCCTCGCGGTTGTCTATTGCGATGAGGGTATTGGATTCAAATAAATATGGAATAAAACTTCTTGTGATCTACAAATTGTTGTTCTGAATCTGGGTGTACTTTGTGTTCGTTTCAAGTATGTTTGTAAAGTCCCCTGTGACACAGGATTTGCATTCCTAATGCGGTAGTCGTCTTTTTAAAATTAAAGTCGTGTGGCACTCGGGGACTGCCGCGGTAAAGCTATTGCATAGCATTTTTTATCAACTTGTCTTTTTTTTATGCAGTATTTTTTTTTCTTTGATATTAATTCAAGTTTACAAAACAATATACACTGTCTTATTACCAACATACATTCTGACAATTGTCAAACAATATAATCATCCTCTTATCCGAAAGACAATAACGACTAAACAGAGAACATAATAGTAATATGCTCAATATCTATGGAATAAAAAAATGAAATAAAAAAAAAAGAAGAATCTGGAATGACTGTGTTGTCAAAGCAACGGATAACGGCCGGTGGTGGCAGCACGCATGCGCTAATCTGCTTATAGAGCACGGGGCCGCCACATCCTTGTCGCACTGCAGTTACAATCATATCTCTATCCTAATTTAGGGTGTTAGATTTTTTCGTTACGGAATTTCTTGATTCGGTCGCCGCGCTCAAAGCCCGCGGTAAAAGCTGTACAATAGTTTAAAATCAAAAAAGAGAAATAAAAGAATACGATTCTAGAAATTACCTGTTTCCACGTGAACTCCACCTCTATCCACCACATCATAAACGGTTTTCTTGTCCAAAACATCATGTAACCTTACACTATCTCTTGCATATTCGTCTTCTAGTCTTACTGTTGGTGCATCGTTAGGTACGAAGACCACACCTTCAGTTTCATCCATGTATTCTACTGGGGTGGTTGGTTGTGTAGCTGGTGGGGTTTTTTGGTGGTTTTCATGGACGGTTGCTGCTGAAGCCTGTTTAATAGCTAATAGTTAATTATTTTTAAATATAATTTAGCCTTCCTAAGTGACTCCACTCTGCCTGATGGAAAGCGTGAGTAGAATCCAGGATTGAGGGTCACCATCCTCATTTTGTAGGTAAGCAATTCAGCATGGTGACCCATACATGGAGTTTCTTGTCTGTTCTTCTCCATAGGATCTACGAATTGGAACAGACAATTAGCTTCACGACTAACTACTGACTGACTACTTGACGTTACAAAAGTGCCGTTGTATTGGTGTATTTGAAATAAAAATGGTTTGATTTGATTTGATTGATACCATAGTGGCTTGGTCAGATGTTTCTTCATCATTCTCCCGGCCTCTGGAAGTTTTGGTTTTACTCTGAGTGAGTGTGTTTATGTCCGTGTGGTGACGGATTAAGAATACAGAGTGTCACCACCCCTATTCATCCCACGGGTGTCGTAAAAGGCGACTAAGGGATAAACTACGCAAGACAACATCAATGCAAAGAGAAGGAAACCTTGAAACAAACCCTATACCAACCCGTCTGGCCAGCGTGGTATAGTAGGCCAAAACCTCCTTTCTAAGGAGAGGCCTATGTCCAGCAGTGGACTGTTAAAGGCTGTTGATGATGATGATGATGATGATGTGTTTTTTACGGACATCTTACACACAACGCTATCTAGTTCCCAAAATAAGCTGTGCTTGTATTATTAGTACTGGACCATTGATATAAATATTTACATAAAAATATATTTTTTGGAAATACATACCTACTCGTATTATATATAGAAAACACCCAAACTTCGAAACTAATATTTTTGCGGAACACACAAACATTTAGTCCGATCCAGAAGTCGAACCCGAGGCCTCAGGCACTGCAGTCGCACTCGCTACCACTGCGCCACTGAGGCAGTCAGACACTTAAGAGGTTTTTACAAGAAAAACCCAACAACAGTCCGACTCGGGAATTTAACCCGAGACCTCTTAATTAGCAGTCGCATATGCTATCCACTAGACCAAAAAGCAGTTTATAAGAAAGTATATCTATCCTATCCTATATTATATATTATAATATTATAAAGCTGCAGAGTTTGTTTGTTTGAACGCGCTAATCTCTGGAACTACTGGTCCCATTTGAATTATTCTTTCAGTGTTGGGTAGTCCATTTATCGAGGAAGGCTATGGGCTATTTTTTTTTCAAAATTAAGGATCCGTAATAAAATTGTTATTTTGTAACACAAGGTGTAATATCGAAAACCTATTTTTTCCACGGAAACGAGAAAAACGCGGGTGAAACCGCGGGGCACTGCTAGTATTACATATTTGAAAAAAACCTTTTTAAATATTTGCTTGTTTGTCTATCTGTTTGTTTCGGGTAATCTCTGAAACGGCTTTACTGATTTTGACGAGATTTTCACGATCAGAAAGGTGATGATAAAACTAGTAAAGACACATGTAGGAACTTAGGCTATTTTTTTTAAACTAGCTTCGCTCCCCTGCGTCACTCGCGATTGACAACTATAACCTCAGATTCAGCTAGCTTTTTAACATACATACTTTAACAGAAAACAATTTTGTACCTCATTCCAGTCTTTCTGTACCAAGTTGATATGATGATTAACCATTGCGTTACTCCTGATCATTAAGTAACTGGAGGACTCTGTTCCATCACCAACATTACCAGTTATTCCATTTCCATTGATCACCTTCTTATCATCAGTCATAGTTGATTGTGCCTATAAGTTATAATATTTTATGGAATTATTATCATCAATTGACTGCCTTGTTGGTCTAGTGGTTTGCGTATACGGTTGCCGATCAAGATGTCTCGGGATCGATTCGAGTTTGGGTGTTTTCTATGTATATTAAGTACGTATTTAACAAAAAAAAATTAGGTTTATGTATTTTTATCAGTTGTCTCGTACCCATAATACAAGTTCTGCTTAGTTTGGGACTAGATGATGTTGTGTGTTATATTTCCGAAATATTTATTATTAATTATTTCTTATCATAACCTTAGCTAAGAGAGAGTCTACTGATAGTCCCCCCCCCCCCCCAAGATCCTCTTCAGCATGCGACTGCTGTACTTCAGGTCTTGAGTTAAATTCTTTAGTCATCATCATCAGCTATTTACCAGTAAAAGTCCCATCAAAATGGGACCAACAATTTCAGAGATTAGCCGGAATAACCAGACCAAAAAAAAATATGTTTTTTTTATGTACTTTGTACTTTAATATCTCTGCGTTTTTTTTGTTTTTTTTTTCATTTATGATGGAAAGTATGAGTAGAATTCAGAAGTAGGGGTTTCCACCCTCATTGTAAGGATAGGCAATGCAGCGTGGTGACCCCTACCATGGCGGTATGGTCAGTTGCTTTTGCATTAATTCCCGGCCTCCGGGCGCCGAGAGAATGATGCAGAATGATTGGGTCTCCGGTCTCACACTCACCAACGAAATACGTCAGCAAGAATGCTGTCATTATTAGGATGGTCTTCTGTGTGAGGGTAGTACTGCCCCGGTCAAGCCGGACCATTCGTGCTGAAATCAGCGTGGCTTTACTACGAACTAATTTTAAAATAAACAGTATTTAGTGGAAAGTTGTTAATTTTGAAATTACAAACAGATACTTCAATTTGATTTATTTCAATATGTATAACTGTCTATTGCGCTTTCACGGGTAAACAGCTACATCTATTTAGATTTAATAAGCTAATTTATTAATAATACTAGCCGTGCCCCGCGGTTTCACCCGCTTTTTTCTCGTTTCCGTGGAAAAAATAGGTTTTCGATTTTACACCTTGTGTTACAAAATAGCAATTTTATTACGGATCCCTAATTTAAAAAAAATAAATATAGCCTATAGCCTTCCTCGATAGATGAACTACCCAACACTGAAAGAATCATTCAAATCGGACCAGTAGTTCCAGAGATTAGCGCGTTCAAACAAACAAACACACAAACTCTGCAGCTTTATAATATTTTTATTAAATATTATAGCTTCCTGCAAAACATTTATTTATTTATTTAAAAACTCTTACAACATATTGCACAAGGCGGACTTAATGCCATAGGCATTATCTTCCAGACAAAACTTTGGGTGTTGCGGAGCTGTTTGTGGCAGGTGTATATGGGGACAATTAAGGCGAGGGACTAAGTTATTAATTTCAAAAATATAATATACATATAATACATATAAATATAAAAGACATACACCTACATACACATATATACACACATTACTTACATACATACTTACATACATACATACATACATATTATACACAGACATATCATCATCATCATCAACAGCCTTTAACAGTCCACTTCTGAACATATGTCTCTCCTTTGAAAGGGGGTTTTGGCCTACTATACCACGCTGGCCACACAGGTTGGTATAGGGTTTGTTTCAAGTTTTCCTTCTCTTGGCAGTGATGGTAGCTGCTTATTTTGTTCCTTTAGTCGCCTCTTACGACACCCATGGAATGAATAATATGATAATAATATACTAATAATATAATATATGATAATAATAATATGATAATAAAATGAATAATGAAAAAAAAAAATGAATGAATAATGGCTGATGATGATGATGAAACAAAGAAATATCATACGTACAACGGTTTGTGTCTCCAAAACCCTCGCTTCAGTGACGGTCTCCAAAGGTTTATTGTCCACAAAGATTCTCTGTTCACGATTATCACCGACTTCTGCATGGCCAGCATATTGCACTATCACATCATCCTTTTCGTTATCACCAGCGGCTTTGATCACCAGGGTTGGGAGGAGAATTGGCACCAACAATACCATTTGGTAATACATCGTTCACTTTTTTAATTTTTTTTCATTTTGGCTGTAAAGTAAAATATATAAATAAATAAATATTTGGGATATCTTACACACAACATCATCTAGTCCCAAACTAAGCAGAGGTTGTATTATGGGTACTAAACAACTGATATAAATACATAAACATACTTTTTTTTTGTAAATACATACATAATATACATAAAAAAGCGGCCAAGTGCGAGTCGGACTCGCCCATGAAGGGTTCCGTATCAGCAAATAACATCATATAAAAGTTTATGTAGTTCGTTGTAACTTTGATCGATGTTTTTATACTAGTGTATTGATTGGATGAAAGGTAAATTGCGTGTTACGATTTATGACGTATTAAAAAAAACTACTCACTAGATCTCGTTCAAACCAATTTTCGTTGGTAGTTTGCATGGTAATGTACAACATATATTTTTTTTAGTTTTATCACTCTCTTATTTTAGAAGTTAGAGGGGGGGGGACACACATTTTTCCACTTTGGAAGTGTCTCTCGCGCAAACTATTCAGTTTAGAAAAAAATTATATTAGAAACCTCAACATCATTTTTGAACACCTATCCATAGATACCCCACACGGATAGGTTTGATGAAAAAAAAAAATTTGAGTTTCAGTTCCATGTATGGGGACCCCCAAAATGTATTGTTTTTTTTCTATTTTTATATAAAAATCTTAATGCGGTTCACAGAATACATCACATGACAAAATTTCAACAGTATAGCTCTTATAGTTTCGGAAATAATTGGCTGTGACATCCGGACGGACAGACAGACAGACAGACAGACAGACTTGACGAATCTATAAGGGTTCCGTTTTTTGCCATTTGGCTACGGAACCCTAAAAACACCCAAACTCCGAAACAAATATTTGTGGATTGTTTGTTCCGACCCGGGAATCGAACCCGAGACCTCTTGATCAGCAGTCGCGTACGCTAACCACTAGACCAACGAGGCAGTAAATTGAAGTATGGGGTGGGGCACATTTTACCACTTTGAAAGTGCCTCTCGCGCAAACTATTCAGTTTAGAAAAAAAAAAAACCTCAATATCATTTTTGAAGACCTATCCATAGATACGCCACACGTATGGGTCTTTTTGTTTTTTTTTTCAATTTTTGTGTGAAAATCTACTTATACAGAATACATCTACTTATCAAGTTTCAACAGTACCTATAGCTCTTATAGTTTCGGAAAAAAGTGGCTGCTTAAGGTTCCGTTTTTTGCCATTTGGCAACGGAACCCTAAAAAGTGGCGTGTTTTAAAAACTCTGATGTGTGAACATATACTTTGGAATGCATTTGTTATATTTGAAGGCTTTTTAACGTCCGTTAAAAAAACTCTCGTGCGAATGAGGCCTTATAGTTTCGGAAAAAAGTGACAAACGGAAGGACAGACAGACATGACGAATCTATAAGGGTTCCGTTTTTGCCATTTGGCTACGGAACCCTAAAAAGTAGCCTGAGTTCATCCTCGTATTATCAGCTATCTGTATAAAAGAATTGTTCCCTTTTAAAAGTTCTAAATAAAAGTCCTCGACAGCATAAATATGTCTATATTTTAAGGTTGGCTCACTATAACCTTTTTTTAGGGTTCCGAAGTTCATAACTCGGAACCCTTATAGATTCGTCATGTACGTCTGTCCGTCCGTCCGTCCGTTTGTCCGTTCGTCCGTCCGTCCGTCTGTTCGTCCGTCCGTCCTCGACTTACCGTCCAAACGGTAAGTGCTAGAAATATGAAACTTTACATGAATACGTGTTGTAATTACTTTGACAAAGTGTTACAATAAATTTATGAAAAATAATTTTATTTGGGGTACCTGCCCTACACGTAAAGTGGGGATGTTTTTTTTTTCTCGCGGCTACCCCATCATGTAGGATATCATTAGATAGGTCTTTTAAAGACAATAAAGGGTTTCCAAGACGATTTTATGATTTAGGTATCCCTTTGCGAGATATTTCACTTTAAAGGGCACTTTTTTGTAAAAACAGGGTATCCCCTCCCCTTGAAAAGCTAAACGGCTGACTCAAAAATCTAAAAAAATTCGTGATAGTGGTCCATATAATGAAATTTAACGGAAAACTAAACTTTGTTAGTTCAGGAGTTATAGAGGCTTAACTTTTACAACGGGCTTACTTGGAAAACGTCATACAAAATTAACGCATTAATACGTAAACATAACAATTATCTATTGGATATGATTTCTAATCCACGTACCATTATGGGTGACTGAGGAAGCATTTCCTGTGCGTGGCCTGACACCCACTTAGCCGATTTTTATGTGAACCAATTTGCTTGGACGGGCGATAAAAGAAGCAGGCGGTTCTGCGTTAGTGAGCTAGTATAAATATTATAGTATGGTATAATATAGTATAGTATAGTATAGTATAGTATAGTATAGTATAATATATCCAATTCGCCAACGCAGACAGATACGAGCATTAACTACCCTATACTCTTTACTCTTTTCTCCTAGCTCTCCTCCTTACTTAACTACCCAACTTCAATATTTAGGTACAAACCACTCCAAAAACCTTAGATCTACAAACAACCTACTTCTCCACTGTCCCACTCACCACTCTGACTTTGTACATTCTACTTTCCTCGTTCAATCTGTTCTGTTATGGAATGCGCTCCCTCTCGAGATTAGAACGGCAAAAAGTCGCGAAACTTTCAAACACTTGTTGCGGAAACATTTCACACAAACATTTACTGAACTTTAACAGCAAATTATCTCAAATGAAAAATGTATTTATGTATGTATGTATGTTTATAAATATATCTTATATGTATGTAAGTGGGTATATAAATGTTAAATATTGTGTACACTAGAATCAGTATTTATGTAATGTGTATGGATAAGTTCTATATTTGCGTATATATATGTTTATATATATTGTGTACTTATGCTATAATTAAAAAAAAAAAAAACTTTCACTACTGTGCATCTACCACGTTTGTCTCTGCATCGCCCTAAGGTCGACTTTTAGAAAATGCTTACGGCATTAAGTCCGCCTATGTCACATTTGTGCATAAAGTCTTAAATAAAAAAATAAAATATATAAATTTACTTACATAACAATGTAAATCTAATTAAAAATTCACTTTCTTCTACACACGACTAGTTTCACACAAAACTTAGCACGAATCGTTTCTTTTTCATCTATCAACAATGCATTTGTTTGTTAAACATTGTAAACATGTCTTTATTGTTCGGTACAGGTGCATATTATACTTTATATAACGAGAAAAATGATTTCAAAATGATCAGATTTCAATTTACTCGGCCGTTTATAGATAATTGTATTTAAACAACTTAATTTTAACAAAAAGGAACCGACTTCAATGAAAAACTATTCCGAGTACCCAAATCGCGACAATTGTGCCTATGATATTTGAGGATTTCCCTTGATTTCCTTGGGATCCCATCATCAGACCCCGATATTGTGACGACGGGACCACCTGTAAGCTACGCCCATTCCAATGCAAAAAGAATTTTTGAAATCGGTTCATAAACGATGAAATTATCGCTGAACATACATAAAAAAAAAAGATTCCGACGAATTGAGAACCTCCTCCTTTTTTTTGAAGTTGGTTAATAAAATCCATATTTGCGAATTTGTTTATAGATAGAAAACACCCAAACTCCAAAATAAACATACATAAAGATATACAAACATTTAGTTCGACTCAGGATTTGAACCCGAGACCGAAAGAACAACAGTCGCATACAATACAACTGCGCCAACAAGGCAGTCCATTAATTTAACTAAAATATTGTAATTTCGTTTTTCAATAGGTCAAAATCAGAGGTCCGTGTGGTGACGGATTAAGAATACAGAGTGTCACCACCCCTATTCACCCCGCGGGTGACGTAAAAGGCGTCTAAGGGATAAACTACGCAAGACAACATCATTACAAAGAGAAGGAAAACTTGTAATAAACCCTTTACCAACCCGTCTGGCCAGCGTGGTATAGTAGGCCAAACCTCCTTTCTAAGGAGAGGCCTATGTCCAACAGTGGACTGTTACAACACTTGTGAACAATTATACATACATTTTCCCGAATCTTTAACCATTTACATAGTTAGCTCTCAAAAAATATACAAACTCGTCAGCATTATAATATTACCTTACAGCGCCATCTCTTATATTACATCTGTACTACGTAGGCAACCAACAATTTAAGAGTTTAACGCGTTGTTTAGTTCTTATAACTTCACATAGATGGCGGTATTGTACTGCGGCAACGTATGACCTAAGATTAAAAAGAGGAAAGATTTTATTGTTTGTTTGAAATGAATATACTCCGTAGCTACTAGATTAATTTGAAAAATTAATTCACTATTAGAATCATATATTATCCCTGATGAACATAAGCTATAGAAAGTTTTAAAAAAAATTCCATAATGTAACCCAAGAAGTTAAAAAAATATCCATTAAATAACTATTTGAAAACTGTGGGCATTTAATTGTTTTTAGTTAACTACCTTGAAGTCCCCGTAATGAGCCAAGGTGACTGGCTATCAAGAATAAATAAGTCAATTATTGTTCTTCCAGAAACAGGCTTAGATAAATATAAAAAAAATTTCCTAAATTTAGCGTGTCTTGGCTCGAACTTGGCCGTATTTAGACATTGAATTTCAGTCAATATTGAAAGGTACTTAAAGCCTATTCAACCAACATTTATCAACCCCTGAGGCAATGGGATCATGGGCTTTATTTTCTCCGACGTCAAATTGCATGTCTACGGATATGACAAGAGAAAAATTGTGTTTTAATGAAAAATACTTGGTATCTGTATGTGTAGTTGACTTTTCCTGAAAACTTGATTAAGACAAACGCAGCCTCGGGCATCTGCCAGTCATACGTTGGCAAAAGTATTAAACCTTTTTTTATAACGACAACACACGTATTAGGAATGTATTTCTGTATCGCAAGTGACTTCACAAACATACAAACTGAAGAAAAGAACACCCAGACCCCGAATAACAATTTGAGGATCATGCAAAGTGTTGTCCCGTGTAGGATTTGAACCAACGACACTGGCGCAGTAGGAAGAGGCGTGGATATATATATATATATATGCCTGCCCTTATCCCAATTTTATTTGGGGTCGGCGCAGTATGTTTTATCCTTCCATTCTACTCTATCACTCGTCATTTCACTGTTAACTCCCTTCCTATTCATATCTTCTTTCACACAATCCATCCACCTTTTCCTTGGTCTACCTCTTGCCATGTAACCTTCAATTTCCATACCCAACATTTTCTTTGTCACATTTTCCTCTTCCCTCCGCATAACATGTCCATACCAAGATAACCTATTACTTCTTAACTTTTCATCCAGTGGCGCTACTTTCAGACTTCCTCGTATGTATTCATTTCTGACCTTGTCCATCCGAGTTACACCACACATCCATCTTAGCATTCGCATTTCAGCAACGTTCAAGCGTCTCTCATTCGCTTTCTTAATGGGCCAACTTTCAGAACCATACAGGACGGCAGGTCTGATTATAGTTTTATAAACCTGTCCTTTAAGTTTTAAGGGGAAACTAGGGTCACAGATTGTCCCCGTTACTTGCCGCCACTTCACCCATCCCGAATTGATTCGGTGTTGTACAGCTCGATCGATCTCACCGTCACATTGCAGTATATATATATACTAGCTTTCGACCGAGGTTCCGCCCGAGTGTATGTCAGTTATCGCGGTAAAAAGTAGCCTATGTCCTTTCTCAAGTTCAATTCTATCTACATACCAAATTTCATCAAAATCGGTTCAGTGGTTTAGGCGTGAAAGCGTAACAGACAGACAGAGTTACTTTATAATATTAGAAGGGATATACACTTTACAAATACGTGAAACGAACTCAAAGACTCCTAGATTCAGAACAAGAATTTGTGGTTCAGACAAAGAGTTGTTTAATGTGGAATTTGAACCCAACACTTGGTGATGTAAGAAGCGTCATCACTACCCATAACATCCACCTGTTGGGCCCGAGTCTCCTCTAAGGAGAGGTTTAAGGACTAGAAGACGAATATGCAAGAGATAGTATAATCTTACAAGATTACATGATGTTTTAGACAAGAAAATCAAGACAAGAAAAAAAGAGTTCATGTGGGACCAGGTAATTTTTTAACTGCTTTGTTGGTCTAGTGGTTAGCGTAAGCGGCTGCTGATCAAGAGGTCTCGGGTTCGATGCCCGGGTCGGACCAAATATTTGAGTAATCCACATATATTTGTTTCGGAGTCTGGGTGTTTTCTATGTATTTACAAAAAAAAAGTGTGTTTATGTATTTATATAAGTTGTTTAGTACCCATAATACAAGCTCTGCTTAGTTTGGGACTAGATGACGTTGTGTGTAAGATGTCCGAAATATTTCTAAATAATACTAGCTGACCCAGCGAACTTCGTACCGCCCTAAAAAATAGGAGTTTATCGTAGAGGGTTGTATGTATTTTTCAATGTCACTTAATAAAATAAAAACAAAAAAAGTTATCAAAAATAACCCCTTATCACTTAGAGGTTTGAAAAATAGATGGTAACCGATTCTCAGACTTACTGAACATGCATAAAAAATTTCATAAGAATCGGTCAAGCCGTTTCGGAGGAGTATGGGAACGAACATTGTGACACGAGAATTTTACATATGTTTATGATTTATAATATTTAGATACAAGCGTCAAAAAATTCCCCAGCATCATTGCTTACTGATAGCGACCACAAAAGACTTGCAGCATTACGATAATCAATCAACAACCCATAACGTCCCACTGCTGGGCTCGGGTCTGCTCACAGGAGATGGTTAAGGCCATACGTCCCCACGCTGGCCGAGTGCGGGTTGGGGACTGGCAAGATCACGATGCGGCTACGTAATCTTGTCGTTGGATGTTTTTTAAGTTGACCGGTTATCATATGATAACAACCGTGAACGACTGCTTAACGTGACCTCTGAATCACGGAAACGCTCATAACATATAATGCAACAAACGGTCACCCATCTAGGTACTGACCGCGCCGTCGTTGCTTACCCTTGGTGATTGTTTCCAATCACATATGAACACTTGGCTATGATCAAGCTAAAATAATAATTATTAGAAACTAGCTGCGCCCCGCGGTGTTACCCGCGTATCATTATGGTTGCTATGCAAGTGTGTTCTGCATAGCAACCTGTGAAGTTTTGACAGGAGATAAACAGTGATACATTTTGACATCTACGATTTAATGTATTTTTATAATCACCTAGTTTTCGCCCGTGTATCTCGATTGTTGCAGTAAAAAGTAGCCTATGTGTTATTCTGATATATAAGCTATATTACTGTAAAGTTTCCTCCAAATCCGTTCAGTAGTTTTTGCGTGAAAGAGGAACAAACATACATACACACATACATACTAACAAACTTTCGCGTTTATAATATTAGTAGGTTGGCGGTTGTTTTTTTGACTTACCTGAAATTGTCAATGTAAATATAAATATGTATGTATTTCCAGATCAAATATTTGAACAAATGTTTGTGTTATTTGGTCCAAGTACAACAAACCTAAGTACACAGAATACATATTAAAATATACTTTGATCTTATTTTCTTTGTTTATCTATAATAATACATTAAAATCGGCCAAGTGCGTGTCAGGCCACGCACAGGAAAGGGTTCCTCAGTCACCTATAATGGTATGTGGATTTAAAATCGTATCCAATAGATAATTGTTATGTTTACGTATTAATACGTTAATTTTGTATGACGTTTTCCAAGTGAGCGCATTTTACCATATAAGCCTTTATAACTCCTGAACTAAGAAAGTCATCTAATCGGTTATAGTTTTCCTTCAAAGTTCATTAAATGGTACAGCATCACGATTTATTTCAAAATTTTTGAGCCAGCCGTTTAGCTTTTAGAGGGGGGGGGACGCCCTGTTTTTACAAAAAAGTGCCCTTTAAAGTGAAATATCTCGCAAACGGATACCTAAATCAAAAAATCGTCTAGGAAACCCTTTATTGTTTTTAAAAGACCTATCTAATGATACCCCACACGATGGGGTAGCCTCGAGAAAAAAAAATCATCCCCACTTTACGTGTAGGGGAGGTACCCCAAATAAAATTATATTTCATAATTTTATTGTAGCACTTTGTCGACCTAATAACAACACGTATTCATGCAAACTTTCATCTTTCTAGCACTTACCGTTTGGACGGTAAGTCGAGGACGGACGGACGGACGGACGGACGGACGGACAGACGGACATGACGAATTTATAAGGGTTCCGAGTTATGAACTTCGGAACCCTAAAAACGTAAGTTTGTCTATCTGTTATCTACGGAGTTGTGAGAAATTATTTTCGAAATTAATTTATGGGTGTTTAGGGTTCCGTAGTTCATTAAAAAATCTATTTATTTACTGTCTATTTTAAAAAAATCGGGCATGTGCTTGTCAGGCCACACATAGAATAAGGTTGTGTAGTCATATATTTAATGCCATAACATCAACTAGCAAGTGTTGAACTTCGTCTAGGACTCCGCAAGTATTACAATTATAAAGGTATAAACTTTCGACTTTGGCTGCTGATCAAGAGGCCCAGGTTCGATTCCCGGGTACCAAATATTTGTTTCGGAGTTTGGGTGTTTTCTATGCATAATATGTATATATTTACAAAAATAAAGTATGTTTCTGTATTTATATCAGTTTTTTAATATCCATAATACAAGCTCTGCTTAGTTTGGGACTAGATGACGTTGTGTGTAAGATGTCCGAAATATTATTACTATATTTATCGGCACAGAAAACCATATCATACAAAAATTCAATAATTGATATTTACCTCTATATAAGTGTCATTTATTTCCCGACAATTCGTCCACATTACTAATTGACTCGTCGACGTCCAAACTTGCCAGATGGGTAGTGACCTGAGCGCAGTCTATGCGCTATATCAATCAGATTTCTACTTAGCTATTATCTAGGGCTCGGAATAGGTAGTTTAATTTTATGTACTTGCGATTTTGTGACATCAATAGTATGGATATGCCTGTGAAATCCCGGGGAACTTACTATTTTCAGAGATTGTAAAAATATTATATTGAACTTTCAAAATAGTATTTCATCTTTAGTAGCGAAGCGAAGTGGCGAAGTGTTATTTTATAATAAACATGACGATGATGATTATGTTGGCGATCTTCAATTCGAAGACGAATAATTACACCATCAGAACAACACTAGTATTTTAATGTTAATATAAATATATGTTTATTTTTAAATTTGATTTATATTGTAAACGTGCAATTAATATCTTTAATATCTGAAAATGATTTTTTTCCTTCTACTCACTCCTATAAACCTACAAATAAACAATAAGTGTAATTTTGATGATTATGTAAAATGACATAAGTGTGCTTTGACATTGCATTGCATTATTTAAGGTCCCGGAAATCACGCTGATTTTAGGTTTATCCATGTTATGCTTACGTTGACTTTATTTCTGCAAGTACATAAAATTAAACTACCTATTCCGAGCCCTACTTATAACTAATAAACTGTAGAAATCAGAGCACCCATTGCTATGGGTGCAATAAAAAGTGTAAAATACTGGCCACAGCAACGTGTACGGTCATTGGCACTTACAACTATCTTTAGGTATTATCTCTAAAAGAAAATGGTCGGTAATTTTAATACTCACAATACCTTTAATAAATATTATAACAACGATCTTGGTAGAAACAGTATTTGTAGAGTATGTAGTCCTCGGGCGGTAACTGTGTGCGTTATACAACGTGAATTTTACAGAAATATATTGTCGTGCCGTCAAATTTAGACTTATTTAAATGCTATTGCAGGTTTGTTGGTTCATTGGTTAGTGATCTTTATTGTTGAGCTATAGATTAAAAGTATACAAATACTAGCTTTCCGCCCGCGGCTTCGCCCGCGTGGAATTCGTTTATATCGCGCGACACGGTAAGGGTAGATTAAACAATCTTACATGATTTTATGTTTGATAATAAGGAACTTCGACTCAAACTTTCGTCCCCTATTTCAAACCCTTCTTTCTACCTTTATTTTCGCGATAAAAAGTATCCTATGTCCTTTCCCAGGTTCATTTCTATCTTCACACCAAATTTCATCAAAATCGGTTCAATGATTTAGGCGTGAAAGCGTAACAGACAGACAGACAGACAGTTACTTTCGCATTTATAATATTAGTAGGGATTATTTTATAATGTACAGGAACGGGTGTCGTGTTCCTCCAACACAGAGGGTGGATCCTCCGACCAGGCGAGGTGATCATGCCTGGCGGGCTGCTGCCCAACAGTTGATGTTGGAATGTTACCGCTTAAACCATTAGGCCAACCGTGTCGTAAATGCCTTGAAAATGGACACGAACCCGATTCCTCACAGTGCCTTCCTCTAATTAGGGTTTGTACGCCCGAGGCCGACCACCTACCTGCCATTTTACCTAAACTTCTATTATTTCAGGTATATACTGAAATAATAGATATAACTACCTGAGTCCCACGGTCTTACTTGCGGTTATTATAGCCAGTTTCACTATCATCACTACATAGTATAAAACAAAGTCGCTTTCTCTGTCCCTTTGTATGCTTAAATCTTTAAAACTACGCAACGGATTTTTATGAAGTTTTCTTTAATAGGTAGAGTGATTCAAGAGGAAGGTTTTTATGTATAATACATACATAATATAGTAGATAATAATTTTAGAGGTTTCTAATGTGATGTTTTTTACGCTTATTTTGCAAACGCTGTCTGTACGCGATGGTATATGTCTATCTCTTAGGGATAACCCACAATAACCACTTTCTTTTTACGAGAAATATTGGTTTATTTACGAAGCGATTATAGGCAACACAGTATTAATCCTTATCCAATTAAATACCTTAAATACATTGTGCATTCAATATAGATTAATATGGCCCTTTATAGTATGTAATTTAAATTAATACTTTTGAAGATATTACAGATTTGAAATGCAGGAACAAAGCAATTCTGGCTAGTTGGCACTGCTGTCGATTTGTCACTATCAGTTAATATCTAAAGACAATACTTTATTATGAATTAATATTCTAAGGCGGTACGAAGTTCGCCGGGTCAGCTAGTAATAAACATAGCAGTAAAGGCTATGGTCTGCAGTAAACTACGCAAGACAACATCGTTGCAAAGAGAAGGAAAACTTGAAACCAACCCTATACCAACCCGTCTGGCCGGCGTGGTATAGTAGGCCAATACCTCCTTTCTAAGGAGAGGCCTACGTCCAGCAGTGGACTGTTAAAGGCTGTTGATGATGATGAAAATTTTAATAAAAAGTTTTTTATGTACGAATCATATATCATAATAAAGCCCTGATAGCCAAGTGGCTTAGGTGATTGGAAACAATCACTGAGGGTAAGCAATGATGGCGCGGTCAGACCTAGATGGGTGACCGTTTGTGGCATGATATGCTATGAACGTTTCCGTGATTCAGAGGTCACTTTATTATAAGATAACAGTCGTGAAGCTTAGTTAAAGGCCTTCGGACGGCTTAAAAATTCCAACGGCAAGATTACGTAGCCACAACGTGTCTTGCCTGTCCCCAACCCGCACTCGGCCAGCGTGGGGACGTATGGCCTTAACCCTCTCCTGAGAAAAGACTCAATCCCAGCAGTGGGACGTTATGGGTTGATGATTTGATTTGAATACCAGATACGCAACCCTAAGGGAGAACTGAAATTTGAAGATTGAACTAGTTGTCAGTATATTTGAGGACACTGACTTCCCAATAACGATTGCCATAGATGTTCATGACAACCGGGACCAACGGCTCAGTAATAGAAGCTCTCAAAAGTAAAAAAAATACCCCATTTTTGCAATAATTTCATATGCATTTAGTAAAAAGAAATAAGTATTTTACAAACAGACACTCTGATTTTGCTTATTTGTATACATATATATACTGAAATAATAGACTTAATAATGGGTAGATACCTTCAAAACCCCTATTGTATCAAAATAGGTTTTATTTCGAAGAAGATTGGCCATTGAAATTATTTCGTAGGCGATTACAAATTTTTCTTATCGTGTTTTTAGGGTTCCGTAGCCAAATGGCAAAAAACGGAACCCTTATAGATTCGTCAAGTCTGTCTGTCTGTCTGTCTGTCTGTCCGTCCGTATGTCACAGCCAATTATTTCCGAAACTATAAGAGCTATACTGTTGAAATTTGGTCAGTCGATGTATTCTGTGAACCGCATTAAGATTTTTACATAAAAAAACAAAAAAAAAACAATACATTTTGGGGGTCTCCATACTTGGAACTGAAACTCAAAAATTTTTTTTTCATCAAACCTATACGTGATATATGTATGGATAGGTGTTCAAAAATGATGTCGAGGTTTCTAATATCATTTTTTTCTAAACTGAATAGTTTGCGCGAGAGACACTTCCAAAGTGGAAAAATGTGTGTCCCCCCCCCTCTTACTTCCAAAATAAGAGAGTGATAAAACTAAAAAAAATATATGTTGTACATTAACATACAAACTACCAACGAAAATTGGTTTGAACGAGATCTAGTGAGTAGTTTTTTTTTTTAATCCCTACTTAATATTATAAATGCGAAAGTACCTCTGTCTGTCTGTCTGTTACGCTTTCACGCCTAAACCACTGTACCGATTTTGATGAAATTCGGTATGATGATAGAACTGAACTTGGGAAAGGACATAGGCTACTTTTTACTGCAATAATCGAGATACAAAGACCAAAGCTAGGTGATTATAAAAATACATAAATCGAAGATGTCAAAATGTATCACTGTTTAGCTCCTGTCAAAACTTCACAGGTTGCTAGGAATAACACACTTGCATGGCAACCATAATGGTAGTTTGTAAATGACATATAGACCAGTAGACCAGAGTAGATAATTTTTGAAAACAAATAAAATTATAGTAGGATGAAACCTATTGGAAAAGGAGGAGAATATTATAAAAATGAAAGGAAAAATAATTTACGGGTGATCTGAGGTCGGGAAGGGGTAGGGGGGGGGAGGTTTTCGGGTCCTTTATCCGGGGCGTGAAAAAGCATCTCACTAAGCCGCCATAGTGTGGGCCGCCATACATTATTGTCCGCATTCGCAGCAAGTGTGGTAGCCCCGACTCTTGGATTCTGCTCATGCTTTCCATCAGGCAGGGTAGAGTCAGATTGGATGGCTAAATATATACAACAAAGGGTAAAAAACGGTTTATCTCGATTTCCGGCTAAACTACAAGGAAAAAAGTTAAATGGCAAAGTTGTAGGTATTAAAAGATCTACAACTTTTTAGGGTTCCGAAGTTTATGACTTCGAACCCTTATAGATATGTCATGTCCGTCTGTCCTTCCGTCCGTCCTTCCGTTCTCGACTTATCGTCCAAACAGTAAGTGCTAGAAAGATGAAACTTTGCATGAATATGTATTGTAATTACATCGACAAAGTGCTACAATAAAATTATGAAATATATTTTTATTTAGGGTACCTCCCCTACACGTAAAGTGGGGATGTTTTTTTTTCTCACGGCTACCCCATCATGTAGGGTATCATTATATAGGTCTTTTAAAAACATTAAGGGGTTGTTAAGACGATTTTTTGATTTAGGTATCCGTTTGCGAGAAATTCCACTTTAAAGGCCACTTTTTTGTAAAAACAGGCCGTCCCGCCCGCCGAAAAATTTGTGATAGTGGTCCATTAGGTCCATATAATGAACTTTAAATGAAAACTATAACGAATTAGATGAGTTTGTTAGTTCAGGAGTTATAGAGGCTTAACTTTTATAATGCGCTTACTTGGAAAAGTCATACAAAATCAACGCATTAATACGTAAACATAACAATTATCCATTGGATACGATTTCTAATCCACGTACCATTATGGGTGACTGAGGAACCCTTTCCTGTGCGTGGCCTGACACGCACTTGGCCGATTTTTTTTTCAATGTTTAAGCCTACCAAAGTGACTTTAATCTACCTGATGGAAAGAATGACTAGAATCCAGGAGTAGCGGTCACCATCCTCATTGTGAGGGTAGGTAATACAGCATGGTTACCCATACCATTGCAGCCTGGTCAGATAATCCTGCATTATTGAGCCGGGCTCTGGGGGCTGATGATGCAGAATGATTGGGCATTAGGTCTCACACTCACCAACGAAATACGACAGCAAGAATGCTGTCATTATTAGGATGGTCTTCTGTGTGAGGGTAGTACTAGCCCGGTCGAGCTGAAATCATGGCCTAATCATATAATAATTATTATCTTGTGAGAGGTTTTGGAGGTAGCACCAAAACCTCAAACAAGATAATAATTATTACTGCTTCGTTGGTCTAGTGGTTAGCATATGCAACTGCTGATTAAGAGGTCACGGGTTCAAATCCCGGGTCATGCGGAAAGCGTTGTTGGGTTTTTCTTACAGGAAATTCTTAAAAATAGCCCGATGAATGGAAGTTTGATGGAAAGAAGTACGTTACGATCCCGGTTGTCATAAACATCTATGGCAATCGTTATCAGGAAGACAGTGCCTTCAAATATGTACCTACTGGTAACTCGTTCAACCTTCAAATTTCAGTTCCCCTTTAGGGTAGCGGAGGTCCGATGCCAGTCGCTCCGTGGAAAAACTGATATTCAGGTAAAACCGGTTGAACTAGTAGCCGACCCCAAATAATTTTGGGAATAAGGCTAGGAAGAAGATACATGCGGGAAGATCCGCAGGCATTAGCTAGTATATATCCTTGTTTTTCATGAAAACACGAAATCTGAACATATTTTTTTAATATAACAGCAATATAAGGACAAGTTTTGATTTAATTTCAATATAATATTAAAGATACCGAATGCTTGGTGATGCGTGTTTAAAATAACAGTGAAATAATCGTTCAAGTGTGTGATGGTACATACGGGTTCCGCAGCTTTTTTCTTTTTTTTTAGTCAGAATTTAAGTAAAGTTTCGAATGAATTTTTACATTACACTAGCTAACACGGCGAACTTCGTACCGCCCAATTTTGAAATCCCAGAAATTGATCGCAGCGCCACCTACCGGGTCTAATTGCGAATATGAACCGTTGTTGAACCCACTTGAACACAAACAAAAGCCTTTTAGAAGGAGTACAATTACAAACACACAGACAGAAGATTTATGTATATATATCCTTACAAGTAATTAAAAAAATTACGCAAAAAATGCGCGTGAATCACCGCCAACTTCCAAACTCCGGGCTTCTATTAGGAATTTCGTAAGAAAAACGCAAAAACACTTTTTGCTCCGACCCAGGATTTGAACCCGAGACCTATTGATTATTAATCACATTAGCTATCCACTAACTATAAGGGTTCAGTGGTGGGTGAGTCAGGACAGACTGACTAAAAAAGACTAATTTGTTTTAATTTTTTTTTTCTTTATAGTTTTTTATTCAAATTAGTGTATTGTCACCGGTCCTCGATAAATCTACAAGGTTTTAACGAAATCTGGCCGTTTAAAGTAGGTCAAAATCGCACATAAAGAAGTTGGTTACAAACATACAAACATACAAGTGAAGCCAATAAAAAGCGTGTAAAAATGCTTTGTCTTTAATAGTCAAAGAATATCCATAAGATTTCTAAGCAAAACCGTAGAAATACAAAGGTATATCTCTAAGGATTCCTCATTCGTATTATGGAACCCCAAATCACCAGAAATAATTATCTTTTATTCGATTATAAGCATTATTGCAACGGTATAGAGTATATTTTCGTTTGTTTCAGAAACCACCTGTAACTACGATGGTTGTACCAACTGGGCCTCTGTCAATACCCTCCGTGCCATTACAAGGTTAGTATTTTATTATCTGAAAAAATACAGTTATGACTGAAGGTTGCTTTTTGGGTAGTAGAGCCACGCTGATTTCAGCACGAATGGGCCGGCTCGACCCGGCCAGTACTACCCTCACACAGAAGATCATCCTAATAATGACAGCATTCTTGCTGTTGTATTTCGTTGGTGAGTGTGAGACCGGAGGCCCAATCATTCTGCATCATTCTCCCGCCCCTCGGAGGCCGGGAGAATGATGCAGAATAATCTAACCAGGCCGCCATGGTAGGGGTCACCATGCTAAATGTAGCATAGTGACCCCTACCAATAGTAGGCAATGGCCTACCCTCACAATAGGCATGGTGACCCCTACTCCTGGATTCTACTCCTGCTTTCCATCAGGCAGAGTAGAGTCACTTTGGCAGGCTTAAATATAAAAAAAAAAAAAAAAAAAAAAAACTGGGGCACGGCAGCGCTCCCGCCAAGTTACAGCCCTTTCAGCCCCTTGTAACTTCGTTGTGAATATAACTTGAAGATTGAATTTTCAGTAACCAAGCAAGCTATATATTAAAACATTGTAAATAAGCCATTATTTCTCGTAAAAAGAAAGAAATAAAAAAAATAGTTATTCTGGGTTATCCCTAAGAGATAGACATATACCAATGCTGATTTTTTGAAGACCTTTTTAAGGTGTACAATACTGTAGTACATTATTTTGATCTATCTCGTAGGGTATAGCCAGCGTTTGCAATGTAAGCGTAATAAAATGGGTTTATTTACGACATCACATTAGACACCTCTAAAATTATCAATGTTTCTCTACTATATTGTGCATGTATTATACATATAAACCTTTCTCTTGAATCACTCTATCTATTAATGAAAACGTCATCAAAATCCATTGTGTAGTTTTAAAGATCTGAGCATTTATAGGGACAGGCAGAGAGCGGAAGCGACTTTATTTTGTACTATGACTAGCTGCGGTGTTACCCGCGTATATCATTATGGTTGCTATGCAAGTGTGTTATGCCTAGCAACCTGTGAAGTTTTGACAGGAGATAAACAGTGATACATTTTGACATCTACGATTTAATATATTTTTATAATAACCTAGCTTTCGCCCGTTTATCTCGATTATTGCAGTAAAAAGTAGCCTATGTGTTATTCTGATATATAAGCTATATTACTGTAAAGTTTCATCCAAATCCGTTCAGTAGTTTTTGCGTGAAAGAGCAACAAACATACACACATTCTTACAAACTTTCACGTTTATAATATTAGTAGGATTCGTATAATTTGATCTGTCGTTGTATAAAACTTTGTAACTTGTTATTCCTACAAGAAACTCTTAATAGCATCCCGGAGTAGGTAAGGCTTTTGTATGAGCCTGCCAGAGAAACCTTCTTATGGAAAGGAAGAATAAGTTCACTATACTCATTGTGACTGCAAAATAAAACTAAATAAATAAATATTTCAGACAACGCCATCTAGATCCAAACTAAGCAGAGCTTGTACTATAAAGATTGACTCATAGAATACTTGTCTACTGTCTTTTCTTTGACTGCCTGGTTGTTCTAGTGGTTAGCGTATGCGGCTGCTGATCAAGAGGTCTCGGGTTCGATTCCCGGGTCGGACCAAATATTTGTGTGATTCACAAATATTTATTTCAGAGTCTGGGTGTTTTCTATGTATAATATGTATTTACAAAAATAAAAAGTATGTTTATGTATTTATATCAGTTGTTTAGTACCCATAATACAAGCTCTGCTTAGTTTGCGACTAGATGAAGTTGTGTGTAAGGTGTCTGAAATATTTATTTATTATATATTACTGGCTCACCCCGCGAACCTCGTACCGCCTAACAGTGGATTCAACGTCACTTGTACGAGACTACATCACAACACAATTGTAATGTAGTCTCGGAATAAAACTTATCAGATATTTTTTTTATTTTTTTTTTCTTAAGAACCATCCTCGTACTTCAAGGTATATTATAAAAAAAGAATTAGCGAAATCGGTATAGCCGTTCACGCGTGATGGCGTGACCAAGGGAAATAGGGATTCATTTTTACACGCTTTATATTAGCTTCACCTGTATGTTTGTTTGTATGTTTGTAACCGACTCCTTTGGGCGCGATTTTGACCCACTTTAAACGGACAGATTTCAATCAACTTTTGTAGATTTATCGAGGACCGATGACAATACATTAATTCAAAAAAAACTTTTCTAGTCTAAAAAAAAATGTGAGCCGTCACGGGACTCCTGGCAGATGTGAAACATCGCCATTATTTTGTAAAAGTAATATGCAGAAAAGAACATATTGTAATAGGAACTAAATATGTCATAATGATAAAATAAAATATTACTAATTATTAAAATAGTAGTCTATATGCAGTAGTGTGTACACCGTACACACTACTGCATATAGACTGTATATATATACCATCGTATAGCGTGCCGTGACGAAGCGTCGCCAGTCGCCAGGCCGGAAATCTATTTTACGTGCGCCTATAGATGTTTCACATCAAAAATATAGTTTTTAAAAAACTAAACAAACACGCTTTTAAACTAAAAAGTAGAAAATAATTTTAATGTAACAAAGCGTGGGGTGCTTTCTGAAAATATTTCAATAACGTTGCGTCGCCCCACGCTTTGTTACATTAAAATTATTTTCTACTTTTTAGTTTAAAAGCGTGTTTGTTTAGTTTTTTAAAACTATATTTTTTTATAAAGAATTATTTCTGGTACAAATACCATCTACTAACGGACAACTAACTCAAGTTATTTCTAAGTAATTTCAGCTTAAACCATGCTTCGGACGGATGTACTCGCACAGTCACTGAATATTTAATCTAGCAATTAACTTAGTTAAGCTATGCGAGTAGTTGGTGAGAGAATACAAACAGAATATCTAAGTAATGTTACTTAGTGAATCATCGTATTTCTAGCCTTTATTATCTCAAATAATATTATTTGAAGTCGGCTAGTAGTTCAACCGGTTTTATCTGAATATCAGTTTATCACTTCTGCAAAATTATTTACCACTTTTTAGTTTAAGAGTGCATTTGTTTAGCTTTTGAAAACTATATTTTTTTCTAGACCAAAAAGGATTAATTTTTTTAAACATTTTTGATTTTTTTGCATTAGTGTATTTTCGTCGGTCCTCGATAAATCTACAAAGTTTAAACGAAATCTGGCCTTTTAAAGTGGGTCAAAATCGCACCCAAAGGGGTCGGTTACAAACATACAAACAAGCTAACATAAAGCGTGTAAAAATTGGCCTACATATGTGATTATACAGAACTCATTTTTGAATAAGACATAAAACATAGCAACCTTTGAAGTTTTGTCAAGAGATAATAAATACAACAGTAATATGATGACTCGGAACCCTTATAGATTTGCCAGAAACGGTTGGAGCTAGAAAGATGAAACTTTGCGTAAATATGTGTTGTAATCACGTCGACTATGTATTACAATAAAATTGTGAAAAATGTTTTTATTTGGGGTACCTCCCTTACACGTAAGGTGGTAATATTTTTTTCTCGCATCTACCCCATCGTGTGGGGTATCATTAGATAGGCCTTTTAAAAACAGTGTAAGGTTGCTAAAACCATTTTTCGATTTAGGTATCCGTTTCCGAGTTATGCAAATTTTCATCTTTTTTGCACCAACGTTTGGGCAGTAGGTTAAGGACTGACGGACATGACGAATCTTTATGGCATACGACTCATGAACTACGGAACCCTAAAATTGTTTGAAATGTAATGAAACAATTTTGATGAGAGCACAGTAATTGCGGTGTACGATTGTACGTACATTTATGCTTTCCATCAAGCAGAGCCACTTTGGCAGGTTCTTAATTAAATAATACTGAAAAATTATCAATTCACTACATAGTATCAAAGTCGTTTTCTCTGTCCCTATGTATGCTTAAATCTTTAAAACTATGCAACGGATTTTGATGTCATTTCCTTTAATAGATAGAGTGATTCAAGATGAAGGTTTTTATGTATAATACATGCATAATATAGTAGAGAAACATTGATAATTTTAGAGGTTTCTAATGTTATGTCGTAAATAAACCTATTTTATTACGCTTACATTGCAAACGGAGGCTGTACCCTACGAGATAGATCAAAATAATGTACTACAGTATTGTACATATTAGAAAGTTCTACAAAAAAGTCCACGGTGGTATAATAAATGTCTATCTCTTAGGAATAACCCCCAAAAACCATTTTTTTTTACGAGAAATAATGGCTTATTTACGAAGCGATTCTAAGTAATACAGTATTAATCCTTATCCAATTATAGTACCTTAAATAGATTGATTTAATATAGATTAATATGGCTCTTTACAGTATGTAATTTAAATTAATACTTTTGAAGATATTACAGATTTAAAATGCAGGAACAAAGCGATTGTGGCGGTACCGGCCGGGGCCCGTTAGTTGACGCTGCTGTCGATTTGTCACTATCAGCTAATAACTAAACACAATACTTTATTATGAATTAATATTCTAAGGCGGTACGAAGTTCGCCGGATCAGCTAGTATTAACTAAACAACAATTTATAATAGTGTTGCAAGACTCGTTGCAGGTTGCGGCTATGGGTTACCGTGTAACATTCCCGTATATATTAATTTGTATTAACTGCCTTATGTTGAAGAGAACCAAGTAATTAACAAGGATATGGTGTATAAAACAATACAGTAACATTACAAATAACACAATACAATACGGTTTTATAAGTAGGTAGGTAGTTGGTCTAGTGGTTAGCGTATGCGGTTGCTGATCAAGAGGTCTCGGGTTCGATTCCCGGGTCGGACCAAATATTATTTGTGTGATTCACAAATATATTTTTTGGAGACTGGGTGTTTTCTATGTATAATATGTATGTATTTACAATAAAAGTATGTTAATGTATTTATATCAGTTGTCTAGTACCCATAATACAAGCATTGCTTAGCTTGGGACTAGATGATGTTGAGTGTCGGATGTCCGAAATATTTATTTAAAAGAGGTGATGTATGCATGAATGGGCCAGCTCTACCGGGGCAGTACAACCCTTAAAGAAGACCATCTTAAAATTACAGCATTTGTATTGTCGTTGTTCGTTGGTGAGTGTGAGACTGGATGCCGATTCATTCTGCATCATTCTCCCGATCTCCAAAGGCTGGGCGGATGAAACATCTCTCTAATCCGCCATGTTGGATATCTAATCCACACTCAGCCAGCATGGGGATGTGTGATCCTCTCCTGAGGGGACCTGAACCCAGCAGTGGTAGGTTATGCGTTGCTGATATTGCTATCACGGCTTTTTAGGGTTCCGTAGCTAAATGGCAAGGAAAGGAACGCTTATAAATTCGTAATGTTTGTCTGTCTGTCCGGCTGTATGTCACAGCCACTTTTTTTCGAAACTATAAAAACTATACTGTTGAAACTTGGTAAGTAGATGTATTCTGTAAACTGTATTAATATCTTCACATAAAAATAGAAAAAAAAAACAATAAATTTCCCATACTTAGAACTGAAACTCAAAAATTAGTTTTTCATCATACCCATACTTGTCCATCTATTAATAAAACATCGATCAAAGTTACAACGAACTACCAGAATTTTTATATGATGTTATTTGCTGCTACGGAACTTTTCATGGGCGAGTCCGACTCGCACTTGACTCGATTTTTAAGTTATTTTATATTTTAAAAGATGACATGACAACTGACTGCTTATACAACTATCATTTCACGTCGTCATTGAATACAATTTCTAAAAAAGTCCGCTTAGTAGTTTATGGGTGTTCCAAAGAAAACTACAAGGTCAAAGATTTACTTAAAAAAATAATTGTAATCCTTTATCATCATCTCCAAAACCCGCACTCGGCCAGTGTGGGGATATATGGCCTTAACCCTCTTCTGATAGGACACCCGAGCTCTGCAGTGAAACATTATAGGTTGTAGATGATTAATCATCAAAAACAGCAATTTACGTGGTGACGGATTAATAATACAGAGTGTCACCACCCCTATTTATCCCGCAGGTGTCGTAAAAGGCGACTAAGGGATAAACTACGCAAGACAACATCAATGCAAAGAGAAGGAAAACTTGAAACCAACCCTATACCAACCCGTCTGGCCAGCGTGGCATAGTAGGCCAAAACCTCCTTTCTAAGGAGAGGCCTATGTCCAGCAGTGGACTGTTAAAGGATGATGATGATGATGACCGTGTATCTGTCTATCTGTCAGTTTGTACCGGCTAATCTCTGGAACGGCTTCACAGATTTTGATGTGATTTTCACTGGCAGATAGCTGAAGAAATAAGGAGTAACCTAGATTGTATTTTGTTCAGACTAGCTTCGCTCCACGTGGTTAGGTTATACGCAATAAACGCGAGTAAAACCGCAGGACTTAACTATTACAAACACTACCCTCCTAGCCATTATTCCCAAGTTTATTGGTGGTCGGCTACTAGTTCAACAGGTTTTACCTGAATATCAGTTTTTCCACGGAGCGACTGGCATCGGACCTCCGCAACTCTAGGGGAGAACTGAAATTCCAAGTTTTTTTTTTTTTTTTTTTTTTATACATAAGCCATCCAAAGTGACTCTACCCTGCCTGATGGAAAGCATGAGCAGAATCCAAGAGTGGGGGCCACCACACTTGCTGCGAATGCACACAATAATGTATGGCGGCCCACACTATGGCGGCTTAGTGAGATGCTTTTTCACGCCCCGCTTAAAGGACCCGGGATCATAGTGGGAAGGAAACACGTGATGAATGTATGTATGATTGAACTAGTTTGTCAGTATATTTCGGGGCACTGACTTCCCAATAACGATTGCCATAGATGTTCATGACAACCGAGACCGACGGCTTTACGTGCTCTCCGAGGCACGGGCGTGAATCACCGCCAAACTTCCAAACTCCGGGCAGCTATTAGGAATTTCTTTCTAAGAAAATCCCAAAAACACTTTTTGGCCCGACCCGGGATTTGAACACGAGACCTCTTGATTAGCAGTGGCATACGCTAACCACTAGACCAACGAGGCAGTTATTACAAACACAATCTATATATTTCAATATTTAACTAAAACATTCAATTCAAACCCACATAAACAAATATTATAAAATAAAATTTACTCAAGCTAAACCAAATCAAACATCTGATATTGAAGCACTAGATTATTATAAATATAAGTTAATAATGTATGATATTGAAATATAACAATTAATAATCAAATAAGGTTGGTTCTCTCTCGCATATTGCGCCGCGGGCGATACATTTGGGAAATCAAAAGGTACATACTGAGGTCTAGCGTCGGTTCTGTGAATTTTGTTCAAGTTAGAATCGTAAGCGAATTCCAGAATTCTAAAAAAAATACCTTAGTTACGAGTGATCCTGAATCTCGCAATGAAAGTTTTCAAGAAAATCTTAAGAAGCACTCATAGCAAGTACTACTGACTACTTGACTGCACGGTTTGCCTAGTGGCTTAAGCGGTCGCCACGCCGCTTCCTACTACGCCAAGTGTCGTGGGTTCAAATCCCACGTAGGACAACACTTTGTGTGATTGACAATTTGTTGTTCTGAGTCTGGGTGTTCTTTGTGTCCGTTTCATGTATGTTTGTAAAGTCCCCCGCGACACATTTATATTCCTAATGCGGGAGTTGTCTTTAAAAAAAAAAAGTAAGTCAAGTAAGCAACCACGACGCGGTCAGTACCTAGATGGGTGCCCTTGGCATGATATGTAATGAGCGTTTTGGAGGTCACGTTAAGCAGCCTTTCCCGATTGTTATCATTACATAAAGCTTGATAAGTCTTGAAGCACAGTTGAAGGCCTTCAGACGGTTTAAAAACAACCAATGGCAAGATTACGTAGCAACAACGTGTCTTGCCAGTCCCCAACCCGCACTTGGCCAGCGTGGGGACGTATGGCCTTAACCCTCTCTTGAGAGGAGACCAGTACGTCGTTTGTGATCCTTACTGTATATCTCTATACTGACTATTATTCGCTAAGTGGTCAAAACTCGAATATAATTAATTAGAATTATAAGTGACAACATTATTAAGGTTCTATCGTCAAATACTATAACTTCTTCTTCTTGAGTCGAGAGCTTTGAGGACAGTCGCTGCGCTGAGTTGGATGCTCGACGCGATGAGCTGAAAGCACGCCCGCCTAGTGCTTTCTTTTATAACTACGACAATGGTGTGCTCACCTGCCCGCACTGTGCGCGAACATTATCAAATAAGATCGGTTATAATAGCCATATACGAGCACACCAAAGACAGTGTGATCGGAGTTGAAGAGGTCGCCGTGGCCGAAACCGGTCGAGGAAGTTATTATTATTATTACTATAACTTCTATAATCACGGATTTCGCCAAGTCTACGCTGCAACATTAATTTGTCAAAAGAGTTTCTATACGTGTGTGTTAAATAAATGGTAGTGTGTGTGACTTATTTATTTTATTTATTGATATAAAGTATTTTTATGCATATATAAAAATAGCTTCGTGGACTCTTCCTTCACACATAAACTATAAGTGTGCGAAATTTCATACTCCTACCAAGCAATTTTCGAAAATATTTCGGACATCTTACACACAACGCCGTCTAGTCCCAAACTAAACAGAGCTTGTATTATGGGTACTAGAAAACTGATATAAATACATAAACATACTTACTTTTTTTGATACATATAAACATAGAAAACACCTAAACTCTAAAACAAATATTTGTCGATCATACAAACATTTGGTCCGACTCGGGAATCAAACCCAAGACCTCAAGTACTGCAGTCGCATTCTCCTCTGCACGTATTGCGGCTTTGTGTAGAGCCACTTTGTTGCGGCTTACATATAATAATATATTATTATAAAAAAACATGATAAACACATACTAATAATTTTAACAAAAAGGAACCGACTTCAAAGAAAAACTATTCCGAGTACCCAAATCGCGACAATTGTGCCTATGATATTTGAGGAGTTCCCTCGATTTCCCTGGGATCCCATAATAAGATCCCGATATCTTGACGATGGGACCACCTGTAAGCTACGCCCATTCCAATGCAAAAATAATTTTTGAAATCGGTTCATAAACGATGAAATCATCGCTGAACATACACTAAAAAAAAAGATTCCGATGAATTGAGAACCTCCTCCTTTTTTTGAAGTCGGTCACAAAAACATTAAAAGAACACATAAATCAGTTTGCATTCAAACCACTTGGACCACTCAACAATTTCATTTCTAACGCTTCAGCTTATGATTTGAAACATGCTACAAACTCACACAAGGGCGCCAGTAGTATAAAATTCATGAACATTCGAGTTACTGGGCTTTAAGTTGTGGGGTTGGGCAACGTGGGCAAAGGTATAAACGTGGCCATCTTAATTATCACTAGTATATTTCTCAGTGTTTTGTCATGCTTTTGGTTTCTATTTGGTCGTGATTTTAAAGGTTTGATTTTCAACTCTTGTAAAAAATCGGTCAAGTGCGTGTCAGGCCACGCACAGGAAACGGTTCCTCAGTCACCCATAATCGTACGTGGATTGGAATCGTATCCAATAGATAATTGTTATGTTTACGTATTAATGCGTTAATTTTGTATGACGTTTTCTAAGTAAGCGCATTGTAAAAGTTAAGCCTCTATAACTCCTGAACTAACAAAGTCGTCTAAATCTTGACAGTTTTTTCAGATTTTTTGAGCAAGCCGATTAGCTTTTAGAGGGGGGGGGGGTTGTTTTTCTCGCAAACGGATACCTAAATAAAAAAATCGTCTTAGAAACCCTTTATTGTTTTTAAAAGACCTATCTAATGATACCCCACATAATGGGGTAGCCGCGAGAAAAAAAAACATCCCCACTTTACGTGTAGGGGAGGTACCCCAAATATAAATATTTTTCATAATTTTATTGTAGCACTTTGTCGATGTAATTACAACACATATTCATGCAAAGTTTTATCTTTCTAGCACTTACCATTTGGACGGTAAGTCGAGGACGGACGGAGATGACGAATCTATAAGGGTTCGAATTCATAAACTTCGGAACCCTACAAATCGGTCAAATGCGTGTCAGACCACGTATAGAATAGGGTTCCGTAGTCACCCATAATAATAGGTATTTAGATTTAAAATCGGGTCCTATAGATATTCGTTATCTTTGCTTATTATTTCGTTAATTTTGTACGAAGTTCTCCAAGTAAGCATATTTTATAAGTTAGGCACTGGTAGCATAAGTTTGTTGACTGGCGGTTGTGAGTATATCATGCTCGCTCAAAAGTCCTGCTGGCGGTGGCGTGTGTAGCGGGTCGTTCGGCTCCCTACAATATGGTTGAACTGGACGATGGCTGGTGCATAGGTCATGCTCGTGATACGGGCGCCGCCAGTCGGGGCTGGTCATCTCACAACTTCTATTTATTGTTTAATTGTTTTTGGACACTACATGTGTAAATATCAGAATCGTTACATTGTCCTCACATTTAATAAAATGCCTTAAACAATGTAACCAAAAATTGTAAAAACAATGTTGGAAAAGAGTGTCCATGGAGTTTCTTGTCTGTTCTTCTCCATAGGATCTACGAATTGGAACAGACGATTAGCTTCACGACTGACTACTGACTGACTACTTGACGTTTCAAAAGTGCCGTTGTATGGTTTATTTGAAATAAAATGGTTTGATTTGATTTGATTTGAGGCCTTTATAACTCCTGAACTAACAAAGTTATCTGTACATATATATGACTAGCTTTCACCCGCGGCTACACCCGCGTATATTAGTAATTTTTGCGTGAAAGAGCAACAAACATATACTGATCTTTAAAGAAAAACTATAACGGATTAGATGACATAGTTCAGGAGTCATAGAGACTTAACAAAAAATGCGCTCACTTGGAAAACGTCATACAAAATTAACGCATTAATACGTAAACATAATAATTATCTATTGGATACGATTTTAAATCCACGTACCATTATGGGTGACCGAGAAAACCTTTCCTGTGCGTGGCCTACGATTTTTTTATACTGATTCCTTGTTCTGATATTTTTTTTTAAAATATATAGTGATGACTACAACCTGCGTTGTTACATTAGGTGGTTAAAGGTACAGCAACAACCACAGGCAACTCCGCAGGGCTCAGTAAGTATGTACATATAATTCTTAACTGCGAAACTTTCGACTTTCAAATTATACGAGTGTTATTTGAAAGTTAAATAACTTTGAGAACACATTTCTTAAGTCAATAGAAATTAATAACAATAAGAATATAATGAGAAAGTTTTAGGAATAATATTAGTATAATGTTATTTTAAACCACATTTTAGTAATGTTAGAATTGTGTGTGGAGGTATAAGGGTGTGGTAGTAGTTAGAAGAGCCACACTAATTTCATTTCACGATTAAGAATACAGAGTGTCACCACCCCTATTCATCCCTCGGGTGTCGTAAAAGGCGACTAAGGGATAAACTACGCAAGACAACATCAATGCAAAGAGAAGGAAAACTTGAAACCAACTCTATACCAACCCGTCTGGCCAGTGTGGTATAGTAGGCCAAAACCTCCTTTCTTTCTTCCTCCTTTCTAGGAGAGGCCTATGTCCAGCTATGTCCTGTTGAAGGCTGTTAATGATGAAAATGAAAATTTCAACATGAATGTGTCAGCTCGACCGGCGCAGTACTACCCTCACACAGAAGACCATCCTAATAATGACAGTACTCTTGGTGTCGTATTACGTTGGTGCGTGTGAGACCGGAGGCGAAGGCTAGTTATAATATATGTAAATCTTTTGTTTGTTTGTTTTGTAATTAATAAATAATAATAATAAATACTTTGGACATCTTACACACAACGTTATCTAGTCCCAAACTAAGCAGAGCTTGTATTATGGGTACTAGACAACTTATATAAAAACATAAACATACTTTTTTTGTAAAACCATACATATCCATACATAGAAAACACCCAAACTCCGTAACAAATATTTATCGTTATTGGGAAGTCAGTGCCCTCAAATATACTGACAACTAGTACAATCTTCGAATTTCAGTTCTTCCTTAGGATTGCGGAGGATCGATGCCAGTTGCTACGTGGAAAAACTGAAATTCATGTAACACTGGTTGAACTAGTAGCCGACCCCAAATAAACTTGGGAATAATGGCTAGGAAGATGAACACAAATATTTGGTCCGACCGGGGAATCGAACCCGAGACCTCTTGATCAGCAGCCGCATACGCTAACCACTAGACCAACAAGGCAGTTGAATTGAACTCTTTTTATATGGCTGGATCGATATTAATGTATTTTTTGTGAGTGTGGTTTGAGAATAGCTTAGATTCGCAATCGGACCCGGCGGGTGGCGCTGCGATCAGGTTCTGGGATTTTTAAAACAAGGCGGTACGAAGTTCACCGGGTCAACTGTTTATAAATAAAAAAAGCCAATAACTTTTTTTTATATTTACCCAAGTGCCTCTCCATACCATGGCGACCTATTCAGATGTTCAACTGGGAGAATGATGCAGAATAATTGTGCCTCCGTTCTCACACTCATTAAAAATTACAACAGCATTCATCATCATCATGAACAGCCTTTAACAGTCCACTGCTGGACATAGGCCTCTCCTTGAAAAGGAGGTGTTGGCCTACTATACCACGCTGGCCAGACTGGGTTGGTATAGGGTTGGTTTCAAGTTTTCCTTCTCTTTGCATTGATGTTGTCTTGCGTAGTTTATCTCTTAGTCGCCTTTTACGACACCCGCGGGATGAATAGGGGTGGTGACACTCTGTATTCTTAATCCGTCACCACACGGACTACGACATCATGAATGCTGTCATTATTAGGATGGTCTTCTGTGTGAGGGTAGTACCACCCCGGACGAGTCGGCCCACTCGTGCTGAAATCAGCGTGGATCTAATACCTATATTTATTACATTAAACATTCTCATAATTTATCTTCTATTATTTTTATTTTGTTAACATATTTTCGTGTCTGCAACTGACTAGCAAACGAGATGAAAGTAAGATAAACCATTTATGTGAACTAGCTTGAGGGCAACAAATTTTTTTGAAACAAAAATCAGATGGTTTTTCTAGGAAAAAAATTCCTTTGATATTGGACATTTAAAATTAATGGTTATTTCAAATACAATTTATTTGCTTTTGTTACAAGATACGTAGATATAATCGCGACTGTTTAACCGAAGAGGTAAGCAGAGGTTTTAAAACGCCCACTTTTCTCTAGTTTTTAGCCGACTACGGCAAATGTATGTATGTATGGATGTCTGTTCATATGTTCCCTGATAGCTCCTTATAGCGAACTTATATATTCATGCTTGTTCCGTTGTCGGGGTCAACAATTATGGCGAACTTATAGGTGGATAGCGAATAACAATTACAGTGTACTTTTTACGAAAGTCTTCAACCAGTGCGTCCTACCCGTCATGACATACGGAGCCGAAACGTGGACACTCACGGCACGGCTGGTCCACAAATTCAAAGTCACGCAGCGTGCTATGGAGAGGGCTGTGCTCGGAGTTTCTCTAAGATATCGTGTTAGAAACGAGGTAATCCGGCAGAGAAGTAAAGTTATCGACATAGCCCACAGGATTAGCAAGCTGAAGTGGCAATGGGCTGGCCATATTAGCCGCAGGACCGACAACCGTTGGGGTAAACGTGTTCTTGAGTGGAGACCGCGTCTGGGCAAACGTAGTGTAGGACGTCCACAGGCCAGGTGGAGTGATGACTTGCGCAAGACGGCTGGCAGGAGCTGGATGCGAGTAGCTGAGGATCGAACTAAGAGGCTGCAATTGAAGAGGCCTATGTCCAGCAGTGGACTGCGATAGGCTGATGATGATGTGCACTCTTTTGCAGCCATGTTTATTGTAAAAGTACTGGTTTACTATTCTAACATTACTCACTAAGGTATATATTAGGTATGGATATGTTTTGCTCTTACAGCTACATTATATATTCTAAAACCTATCACTACACTGCATCTAATCACGTCTTTTACTTAACGAGGAAATGACTGTCCCAATTCTACGTGCTCGATAATAGATACATGTCTGAAATATATTGACCAAGTATATCTCTGCATAAATTCCATCAATTACTTTAAACAATATATGACGTAGGAATACTCCTCATCAGAACTGGAGACAAGTAAAATTAAATATCAAAATAACACCCCACTTAGTGGACCGATTTCCATCAAACATAGCTAAGAACACTTCTGATTAAATATGCGGCAGCAGATCAAGAGGTCTCGGGTTCGATTCCCGGGTCGGATCAAATATTTGTGTTATCCACTTAGATTTGTGTGTTTTCTGGGTGTTTTCTATGTATAATATTTATTGTAAAATATGTAAAAAGTATGTTTATGTATTTATACCAGTTGTCTAGTACCCATAATACAAGCTCTACTTAGTTTGGGACTAGATGACGTTGTGTGTAAGATGTCCGAAATATTTATTTATTTATATACGCAGGGAAAACCGCTCGTAAAAGCTAGCAATACTTACATATATTAGGGTCTGAATAACTCTAAAAGAACACCTTCGGACTTCGTCACCTGTTCCTGTAAAGAAAAAGTTTTACTGAAAAGTTTTTCATGCTTAAAAAATAGCTTCTCAGTCGTATAGCAAAAGTTGCTAAAGTAAGTATATGTAGCACTAGTCTTTGCACGCGTCTTAGCCCGGGTATATAAGAGTCCATGTCCTTCCTGAAATACTAAAGTATTTTTATGTAATCCCTATCCCTACTAATATTATAAATGCGGAAAGTAACTCTGTCTGTCTGTTACGTTTTCACGCCTAAGCTGCTAAACAAATTTTGATGAATTTTGGTATAGAGATATATGGAACCTGGGGAAAGGGCATAGGCTACTTTTTATCTTGATAACTGACATACATGCGGGCGGAGCCGCGGGCAAAAGTTAGTATTTCATAAAACTTAAGCAACGCTTTAGCCGTGAAAATCTAACAGATAGGCATACAGGGATACTGTCGAATCTATATAAATACAATAAAATAAAATTGGAGTGTCCGTTTGTAACTTGAAATTAACAAAATTTTATTATATTGATATGATCGAGCTGGATGCGAGTAGCCGAGGATCGAACTAAGTGGCGTCCAATTGGAGAGGCCTATGTCCAGCAGTGGACTGCGATAGGCTGATGATGATGATGATGATGAAATTATTTACGGTATTTACATAAAAAAAAAAACAATAAGAAAACTGTATGTTTGTTTCGTCTAATCTATCGTCTTTACCAACCCGTCTGGCCAGCGTGGTATAGTAGGCCAAAACCTCCTTTCTAAGGAGAGGCCTATATCCAGCAGTGGACTGTTAAAGGCTGTTGATGAATCTATAGAAGAGCTGGACCGATATTAACGGGACTTACACTATAAGGAAGCTGATGATTAGCTTAGGCTAAGTTTGAAGTGAAGAAATGGACATCCATACACACAGAAGACCATCCTAATAATGACAGTATTCTTGCCGTCGTATTTCGTTGGTGTGTGAGACCGGAGGGCCAATAATTCTGCATCATTCAACCGGCCTTATGAGGCCGGGGGAATGATGCAGAATTTTCTGACCAGGCCGCCATGGTATGGGTCACCATACTGCGTTGCCTACACTCACAATGAGGATGGTGACCCCTACTCCTGGATTCTACTCATGCTTTCCATCAGGCAGAGTAGAGTCACTTTGGTAGGCTTACATAAAAAAATAAAAATACATACCCTCATAGCAAAACTATTATTAAAATTATCACCAACCTTCATACGTATAGTATATTTTGCCACATATATGGTATAATCCATACTTCCATACTAATATTATAAATGCGAAAGTAACTCTGTCTGTCTGTCTGTCTGTTACGCTTTCACGCCTAAACCACTGAACCGATTTTGATGAAATTTGGTATGAAGATAGAACTGAACTTTGGAAAGGACATAGGCTACTTTTTACTGCAATAATCGAGATAAAAAGGCCAAAGCTAGGTGATTATAAAAATACATAAATCGTAGGTATCAAAATCTATCACTGTTTATCTTCTGTCAAAACTTCACAGGTTGCTAGGCATAACACAATTGCATGGCAACCATAATAATAGTTTGACAATGACATATAGACCAGTAGTCCAGGGTAGATAATTTTTGAAAACAAATAAAATTATAGTAGGATGAAACCTATTGGTAAAGGAGGAGAATATTATAAAAATGAAAGGAAAAATAATTTACGGGGGATCTGAGGTCGGGAAGGGGTAGGGGGGGAGGTTTTCGGGTCCTTTAAGCGGTCCTTGAAAAAGCATCTCACTAAGCCGCCATACATTATTGTCTGCATTCGCAGCAAGTGTAGTAGCCCCGACTCTTGGATTCTGCTAATGCTTTCCATCAGGCAGGGTAGAGTCACTTTGGATGGCTAAATATATAAAACAAAGGGTAAAGAACGGTTTATCTCGATTTCCACCAAAACTACAAGTCCTATGGATAAAAGTTAAATGGTAAGTTGTAGGTAATCAAAAGATCTACAATTTCCCCCCCCCCCCTCTAAAAGCTAAACGGCCGGCTCAAAAAATTCCATCCATATAATAACTTTAAATGAAAACTATAATGAATTAGATGATTTTGTTAGTTCAGGAGTTATAGAGGCTTAACTTCTACAATGTGCTTACTTGGAAAAGTCATACAAAATTAACGCATTAATACGTAAACATAACAATTATCCATTGGATACAATTTCTAATCCACGTACCATTATGGGTGACTGAGGAACCCTTTCCCGTGCGTGGCCTGACTCGCACTTGGCCGATTTTTATTTACACTTTTTTTCACATAATTTCAAATTATATGTGAAAAATTCAAAAAACTAAGTTTTTGGTTTTTTATTTTTATCTTTTACAAATAAAATTATTTTTAAACGAAATTTAGTGAAAACTTACCTTTTATGTCTCGAATACACTGTAATTTATTTGATTTGAAATATTTATTTTTTACCCGATTTTGACTTAATACCGAAAATTCACCCGTCAAAATATCTACTTTTTTCAAAAAATTAGGGTGTTTTCTGTTTGATGAAATCTCTAATTTCCGATGGTGTAATCCCTACTTATATTATAAGTAACTAAACTACTGAACCGATTGAAAATAAAGGTAGAAAGAAGGGTTTGAAACAGGGGACGAAAGTTTGTGTCTAAGTTCCTTATTATCAAACATAAAATCATGTAAGATTGTTTAATCTACCCTTACCGTGTTGCGCGATATATACGAATTCCACGCGGGCGAAGCCGCGGGTGGAAAGCTAGTAAATTATATATACGCGACTCTTGAACTCGCAATACTCATAATAAAAGATATAATAAGGATCCCTAATACATAAGTACCGTCAGTAAAAAAATTACATGATTAATTTAAAAAAAATTGCTTAGGCCCTGTTGGTTTAGTAGCTATTGGCTCTGATTGCTAAGCAAAAGATTTTGTGTTCGATTGTAGCAAACAATTTTTTTTTTCTTTAAATTGAAGCCTACCAAAGTTATTCTACTCTGCCTGATGGAACGCATGAGTAGAATCTAGGAGTAGGGGCCACCATCCTCATTGTGAGGATAGGCAATGCAGCATGGCTACCCATACCATGGCGGCGTGGTTATATCTTTCTGTAACATTCTCACAGAATGAGTCAGAATGATTGGGCCTCCGGTTTCACACTCACCAACGAAATACGACAGCAAGAATACTGTTATTACTAGGATGGTCTTCTCTGAGAGCGTTGTACCACCCCGGCCAAGCCAGCGCATTCGTGATGCAATCAGCGTAGCCCTACTATTTTGAAATAAAAATTTTTTGACTTTCTGCAAATCTTATCTATTTGAACAGAGTTACTTGTTACGAAATTTGAATATAGAAAAAGTTTTACTCCAATTAAAACGATTTTTTTGCTAACGGTACTCAACTTCGCAATATTTAATACATTGCAATCTACGCAGTTTTCCTAAGTTATTGTCAATGTACTCGAGAAGTGATATGTGAGAGTGAGATAAAAACTAGAAACCAAACTATTGTTGAAAAGAGATAGAATATACCTTACTATTTTGCTACATTTAGAGTTGAAGTCAATTGACTGATATATTAGTGCCATCATCATCATCATCATCAACAGCCTTTAACAGTCCACTGCTGGACATAAGCCTCTCCTTGAAAAGGAGGTATTGGCCTACTATACCACGCTGGCCAGACGGGTTGATATAGGGTTGGTTTCAAGTTTTCCTTCTCTTTGCATTGATGTGATCTTGCGTAGTTTATCCCTTAGTCGCCTTTTACGACACCCGCGGGATGAATAGGGGTGGTGACACTCTGTATTCTTACTCCGTCACCACACGGACATATAGTGTAGTGGTTTGCTATCTTTATTGCTAAGGTAGTAGGTTCGATTCATACGTCAAATAATTGTGTGATGGCTTGGATTCTACTCATGCTTTCCATCAGGCCGAGTAAAGTCACTTTGGCAGGCTCTAAAATTGTGCAAGTGCGTGTCAGGCCACTCATAGAATAGGATTCCTTATTCGTCTTCTTGCGGTGCCTCTCCACTACTAGAGGTTGACCGTCAGCTCCGCATAACTCTTCTTGTCCCTCGCCAGACGAAACAGTTGACCGAAGAGCCCGTAGGTTAATTAACAACGACAAGCTCTCAAATAGCAGACTACACACCCTTGAGCATCGTCGTCGAGTTGCCAGATTATCGGTTTTATATAGGATACACTTTGGAGAGTGCTCGAAAGCTCTTTTCGAACTGATCGAGCCATCTCCATTCCTTTATCGGACTACTAGGCGCAGGCAAAAGTTTCATCCATACGTTGTTGACATACCCAAAAGTCGAACCAAACGGTTTGACAGCTCTTTTTTGGTGAGAGTCGCCAAAATTTGGAACGACCTGCCTGGGTCTATTTTTCCTGATAGGTTAAACTCCGGAGCCTTTAAGAGTAGAGTGAACAGGTTTCTTTTGGATGGGCGTGTCCCACCTTCGTCTTCATCTACACTTTCCATCAGGTGAGATGGAAGACAAACGCCTATTCCATTTCAACTATAAAAAAAAAGTTCCTCTACGTTGGCGTTGTCCATTGTCTAACATTACGAAGCCAAGACATTTACTTCTTCCGACGCGTCTTTTCCCCTCAATCTTTCCCATCATTTTAGTCAGGAGAAGATGGTAACGCATGTCTTAATACATGTCCCAGATAGGCTTCTTATCTTCTCTTGATGTTTTTCAGTTCTTGGGATTTCTTGAAACGCCGAAGATTCCTTAGTCACATGTAATGCCAAGCGGTGTCCAATTGATAATTGTTATGTTTACTTTTTATTACATTATTTTTGTACGAAGTTTTCCAAAGAGGCGTATTTGACAAGTTTTGGCCTCTATATCTCCTGAACTAACAAAGCTATCTAAGCTGTTATAGTTTTCCTTTAAAGTTCAATATATATGGACTACTATTATGACTTTCTTTAAAGTTTTTGAGCAAGCCGTTTAGCTTTTAGAGGAGTGGACGTCCTGTTTTTACACAAAAGTGTCCTTTACAGTGAAATTTCTCGCAAAAGAATACCTAAATCAAAAAATCGTCTTAAAAACCCTTTATTGTTTTTAAAAGACCTATCTAATGATACCCCACACGATGGGGTAGCCATGAGAAAAAAAAACATCCCCACTTTACGTGTAGTGTACCCCAAATAAAAATATTTTTTATAATTTTATTGTAGCACTTTGTCGACGTAATTACAACACATATTCATGCAAAGTTTCATCTTATAGCACCAATCGTTTGGGCGGTAGATCGAGGATGGAGGAACAGACGGACATAACGAATCTATGTATATGGGTTCCGAATCATGACTACGGAAACCTAAAAAGTAGCTTAAGTTACTCCTTATAGCAACAGCTATCTGCTAGTCCCATCAAAATCGATCCAAAATCGTTTCAGAGATTAATAAGAATAAATAAACAGATAGTAAGACAGATAAAAAATACAAAAAAAGGACCGTCATCCTCGATCATCATCAACAGCCTTTAACAGTCCACAGCTGGACATAGGCCTCTCCTTTGAAAGGAGGTTTTGGCCTACTATACCACGCTAGCCAGACGGATTGATATAGGGTTGGTTTCAAGTTTTTCCTTCTCTTGCCAGTGGTGTTAGCTGCTTACTTTGTTCCTTTAGTCGCCTCTTACGACACCCATGGAATGAATAGGGGTGGTGACACTTTGTATTCTTAATCCGTCACCACGCGGACAGTTTATGGACCGTAATTTACTTTATTGGCAAAAAACGGAACCCTTATAGATTCGTCATGTCTTTCTGTCCGTCCGTATGTCACAGCCACTTTTTTCCGAAACTATAAGAATTATACTGTTGAAACTTAGTCAGTAGATGTTTTCTGTGAACCGCATTAAGATTTTCACACAAAAATAGAAAAAAAAAACAATAACTTAAGAAGTTTTCTATACTTAGAACTGAAACTCAAAAAGATTTTTTTCATCAAACCCATACGTGTGGTCTGTAATAGGTCTTCAAAACTGATATTGAGGTTTCTAACATATTTTTTTCTAAACTGAATAGTTTGCGTGAGAGGCACTTCCAAAGTGGTAAAATGTGACCCTCCCCCCCCCCCCGTTACTTTTAAAATAATAAAAATAAAAAATATATGATAAACATTACCGTGCATTTTTTTTTAAACGTCATAAATCGTAAACCGCAATTTCCCTTTCATTCAATCAATACACTATTAATATTAAAGTTACAACGAACTACAATAACTTTTTTTAAATATTATTTGCTGCTACGGAACCTTTCACGGGCGAGTCCAACTCGCCCTTGGCCGCTTTTTGAATTTATTGCGAACAGACAGACAGATGTGTTGGAGGTGTTTATTTTATAGGTAATACTAACTTTTGCCTGCGGCTCCACCCGCGTGAATGTCGGTTATCGCGGTAATAAGTATGTGCTTTCCCAAGGTTCCATCTATCTCTATACCAAAATCCATATAATCGGCTCAGCGTATTAGGCGTGAAATCGCTATAGACAGACAGACAAAGTACCTTTCGTGTTTATAATATTAGTTGGTATGTAGTGATATAGATTATATCTAGGAAGATGATAGTTGATTCAAACTGTCCAAATCCAGACAATGGTTAGTAAATAATTCTCTTTTAAGTCATCTTTTAATTAATCTATAGGTTAAACGAAAGATTATCACAAATGTATCAGTCGAGTATAACATTATAACATTCAGGCTTACTTTGCCGTTAAGCTCTCAGCGGAAAACGCACACGGCAATGGTTCTCAAACTTGTAATGAAAATAATAATTTTGACCCCAATTTTATCACTGGTATAAATAAAAAAATATTTCACACGAATGACACAACATCATCTAGTCCATAACAAAGCAGAACTTACATACATTTTTTTTGTAATTAATAATATTATATATGGAAAAACACCCAAAACTTCTAAACAAATATTTATATATCATACAAAACTGGCAATTGAACTCAAGACCTCTTGATTGGCAAACGCATACGCTAACCACTAGACCAATAAGGCAGTCAACAGTATTTTAAGAGGTTAACAAACAACTTCTCCCCCTATTAAGCAGGAAGGAGACTTGAAGGGCTGTAAAACATTTGAGTTACAAGTTTTTATGGGTACAACTTACTATCAGGTGTCCCTTTTAGTCTTTTACCCCCTTCCCCCCTTTTTGCTTCCTCTGTCTATTCTATTCTAATACAAGGAAATAATAATGAATAATAATAATACCAATAAACATTTCGGACATCTTACACACAACGCCATCTAATCCCAAACTAAGCAGAGTTTGTATTATGGCTACTAGACAACTGATATAAATACATAAACATACTTTTTTTGTAAATACATACACATTATACATAGAAAAACATCCAAGCTCCGAAACAAATATTTGTGGATCGCCCAAACATATGGTCCGACCCGGGAATTGAACCCGAGACCTATTGATCAGCAGCCGCATACGCTGACCACTAGACCAACAAGGCAGTAATACTTGGTAAAGAATATTATAAAATAAAGAGGGCGTCTCAGGAGTTAAATTAGCCTCTTACAGAAGACCAAACTAATATTTAAGTCACATCTAAAAAAATATTTACTCAACCAACAAATGACTTAATGTCGCCATGTGTATGTTATATATTTAGTTACCTCATCGTCAGCATTACTCCGTTTAATATCTTATTCATAGTAACCTAATATTCGTGTACGTCATTTATTTTGTTAAATTTCTGAAACACCAATTTCAAACTTAACATTAATATACGCACTTATTACCTTCAGGTGTTGCTGAAAACCAGCGCTGTACCGTAAGTGGTGCAGCATTATGCTGATCAACATCTATTTTTAATGTACACTGCGACGCAATAGCACAGCAAATGTTCGTATTGTGTTTTTATTATGTGTGTATTGTAAAATTGTAAAATTGTGTTAATATATACCTGCTTACATGATGTACACCATTATCATTACTAATAACGCAATGCCATGTAATACCAAATATTATTTGACTGTTTGCAGTGACATTAAAATAAACGTATTTTCTTTCTTCTTCTTTCTTTCTTTCAAACGAAAATCACAGCATTCGTCCTGTTGTACATCGTTGGTAATTTCGAGGAGTTCGAGATCCGAGTTTTAATGATGCAGAGGTATCTAAATAGACTGCCGTAGTGTAAGTCGCCACGCTACATTATATGCATTAATAATAATTATAGTGACTACTTAATCCTCCTAGCCATTATTCCCAAGTTTATTTGGGGTCGGCTACTAGTTTAACCGGTTTTACCTGAATTTCAGTGTTTCCACGGAGCGACTGGCATCGGACCTCCGCAACCCTAAGGGAGAACTGAAATTCGAAGATTGAACTAGTTGTCAGTATATTTGAGGCATAGATGTTCATGACAACCGGGACCGACGGCTCTACGTGTTCTCCGAGGCGCAGGCGTGTATCACCGCTAAACCTTCAAACTCCGGGCAGCTATTAGGAATTTCCTAAGAAAATCCCAAAAACACTTTTTGGCCGGACCCGGGATTTGAACCCGAGACCTCTTGATTAGCAGTCGCATACGCTAACCAATAGACCAATTATAGTGACCACTTATTTTTAGATATTTTGGACTCAGGTCTTCTCTCCGGAGAGGGTTAAGGCCATACGTCCCGAAGTGGACCGAGTGCGGATTAAGGACTGGCTAGACACGTAATCTTGTTGTTGGAAGTTTTAAGCCGCCCGAAGGCCTCCGACTAAGCTTTATAATCTTATGATAACAACCGAGACTGTTTCCTTAACGAGACCTCCAAATCATGATGACATGATGTATTATCGCTTATGAAATATCATGTCATAAACGGTCACCCGTCCAGGTACTAACCACGCCGTCGTTGCTTACCATACCCTAGGGCAACTTGGCTATGAACGCTAATATTATATCTGATCTTAATTTTAATTTTTTTTTAAATAAAATTTAGAAGTAATTCAGTTATGTAGCTTTTAAATAGTTTGACAAACACAGCATTAGTGTATAACGTACACTAAAAAAAAATACATTTAATTTGTTTAACATGTTGAGAAACACGGCGTGTCGAAGCCAAATTTCGCTTTAGCACGAGCAACCTTCAAGTGCGAGTGAAGCGGAAGATACATTAGTTGAAAAGAGAGAACGGTATAGTAGAGAGCTACGCCCAATCAATGCATATAGGCTTTCGCTCTGCACCCCAGTGTTTCGCGAGTAGTCCTAACAGACGGTACTGTGTTGGCTTTCAATTAAAAAATACTAAAAAATACAACTATAATACTCAAATTAATTTAATATAAAACAATAATCCGTAAATAATCATTAAAAAATGATTAAATACATATATTTTTGACGTATGACCTCGAAATAAAGAAATTAAAATACCGCGGTAACAAAAGAGCGCGATAGAATTGTGGCTTTTTTTTTTAAATTGCGTGTAAAAAGGCAATGGTAACACGTTTATAGAGGCTAGTGTTTTTTTTAAATCATTTGTAGTGTAGGCAATGGAAATTCGCTTGGACTTTTGAGGCTCGCGGAGATTCCTTTGTTCTATATGCACCGGGCGCAATAAGGTAACAAGTACTATCAATTTCAGCAAAGCAAACGCCATCTTGGTTTTGCGCTTTTGTTTTTTTTTTTAAAGGATATCCAGAATTCGAGTTTAGAATTTTGTTTTTGTTTTATTTATTTTTGTGTTTAATAAATGAATGCGATTATTGTATTGTGATTTTTTTGTTTTATTTTTTGTGTATAATATATGAATGCGATAATTGTTTTGTGATTTTATTTGTTTTATTTTTTGTATTTTTATGAATGCTTTTTTGTTTTTGCTTGATGCTTTTGTATTGTTCAACATAATGTTTGTAAATTGTTATACTGTCAAAATATTTTATTACTTAAGAAATGTGCTAAGTAATAGTGTGAATAAAAAAATGTATTAAAATTTTATTGTAACTTGCGCGATTTTTTAGTATACGCTGTCCGTGTTCAAATGTAATACAGACAGACAAAATGAATTGCATATTTTATTACAATCTAAGACTTATGATATTGCATTTAACCCTTTCGATATTAACAATTACTTATATATATATAAATAAATTGCTGGGTCTGTTTGTAATATATATATATATAAGAAAGTATGTACGGTACTTACATCCAAAAAGCATTTTTTAAATATTTGTCTCTCTGTTTGTTTGTTCCGTCCAATCTCAGAAACAGCTTATAGCTGATGACATGAGTACTATTTTTAATACTAGCGTTACCCATGATTTTCAACAATAAACGCAGGCAACACCGCGGGACTTCGCTAGTTAATAATAACTTTAAGTAAATGTTCCCGTTTCTGTTGATCATTTATCGGTATTGTGTAGTAAATTCGATTCCTGTTCAGAGCAACGTTGCAGATATTTTGCTTAAACTGTCTTTAATTTCCGACTACTATTTTATTATTATTAATCCGTGTGGTAACGGATTAATAATACAGAGTGTCACCACCCCTATTCATCCCGCGGATGTAATAAAACTAAGGGGTAAACTACGCAAGACAACATCAATGCAAAGCAAAGGAAAACTTGGAACCAACCCTATACCAACCCGTCTGGCCAGCTTGGTATAGTAGGTCAAATCATCATCATCATCAACAGCCTCTAACAGTCCACAGCTGGACATAGGCCTCTCGTTTGAAAGGAGGTTTTGGCCTACTATACCACGCTGGACGAGTTGGTAAAGGGTTTGTTTCAAGTTTTCCTTCTCTTGGCAGTGATGTTAGCTGCTTATTTCGTTCCTTTAGTCGCCTCTTGCGACACCCATGGAATGAATAGGGTTGGTGACACTTTGTATTCTTTCAATACTAATAGTAGGCCAAAACCTCCTTTCAAAGGAGAGGCCTATGTCCAGCAGTGGACTGTTAAAGGCTGTTGATGATGATGATGAATATATTTTTTTTTATTTCTTATACGTTTACGAGGACAAAGGAAGGGACTGACAGATCTGTCAGTGTATGCATATTTCTATGTGTCTCCATAACGCCTAAACTACTAAATCGATTTTAATGAATAAGATGACAATTAATTCATCATTAGGTAGCATTGACTGCCTTGTTGGTCTAGTGGTCAGCGTATGCGGCTGCTGATCTAGAGGTCTCGGGTTCGATTCCCGGGTCAGACCAAATATTTGTGTGATCCACAAATATTCGTTTCGGAGTCTGGGTGTTTTTATGTATTTATATCAGTTGTTTAGTACCCATAATAACACAAGCTCTGCTTACTTTGGGACTAGACGATGTAAAAAAAAAAAAAAAAAAAAAAAAAAAAAAAAAAAAAAAAAAAAAAAAAAAAAAAAAAAAAAAAAAAACCTTAAAAAACCTTACTAGCTGAGTGCCCCGGTGTTACTCGCGGTAATTGTTGTAAATTGCGAGTAACGACGCGGAAAGAGCTAGTCAAAAAAATTTCTTTTTTTCTGTCTCTTTGCTTGTTCCGGGTAATATCTGGAACGGCTTTTTCTTTTTTTTTTTTTAAAAAGACATCTCCCGTTAGGAATATAAATTCCTGTGTCGCGGGGGGCTTTACAAACATACATGAAACGGACACAAATAACACCCAGACTCAGAACAACAAATTGTGAATCACACAAAGTGTTATCCTACGTGGGATTTGAACCCACGACACATGGCGCAGTAGGAAGCGGTGTGGCGACCGCTTAAGCCACTAGGCCAACCGTGCTGTCTAAACTGCTGAACCGATTTTTATATTTCCACTGTCAGAAAGCACATGACATAGGAAGTAAGTTAGGCTAACTTTCAGACTAGTTTTATTCGCGGCTTTACTCGCGATTTTCGGTTGGTCTTCTCTAAGAGGCTAATATCACCCTGATTGAGACGCCCTGGTCGAGGTGAAATCATCGTAGGTCCTACTACCTTGAATAAAACTTTATCTTATTTCTTTGATTTAGTAGTCAGCGTATGCGGCTGCTGATCAAGAGGTCTCGGGTTCGATTTTCAGGTCGGACCAAATGTTTGTGTGATCCACAAATATTTGTTTCGGAGTCTGGGTACAAAAAAATGTATAAAAAAAGTATGTTTATGTATTTATATCAGTTGTCTAGTGCCTTTAATACAAGCTCTGCTTAGTTTGGGACTAGATGGCGTTGTGTGTAAGATGTCCGAAATATTTATTATTTATTTACAACAATAACCACAAGTAACACCGAGTCAGCTAGTATAATGTAAACTATATCAAATTTTGTTAAGTAAAGTTACAGTTTTTTTATCTAGACTTTATTTAGATTCACTTGTCCCTTTGTCTATCATGAAAGCTTGCAAGTTAAATTTGACCCACTTCACGTTTTTAGCAAGCCTACCAATGTGACTCTGCCTGATGTAAAGCATAAGTAGAATCCAGGAGTAGGGGTCACCATCCTCATTGTGAGAGCATACAGTGGAACACCTTGACCCGACCACAGCAGCCCAGTGCGATGTTTCTGCATCATTCGTAATGAATGTGGCGACCCCCACTTTGGATTCTACTCATGCTTTCCATCAGACAAGGTAGAGTTACCTTGGCAGGCGTTAAACAAAAAACACTTCCGGAGGCCAGCAGAATGTTGCAAATGATCGGGCCTCCAGTTTCACACTCACCAACGAAATACGACAGCAAGAATGATGTCATTATTAGGATGGTCTTCTGTGTGAGGGTAGTACTGCCCCGGTAGAGCCGACCCATTCGTGCTGCAATCAGCTCAGTAGAGCACCGCTAATTTAGGTAGGTAGGAGATAGGTAACCTACATGCATATTTCGTGACAATACAATATTATGATAATATGGAGCTGATCTGCTGCTGTGGAACTCCTGAATAAATCGATACAACCCCATCGAGTTTGGGCTCATTTGAATTGTCTTGACGAGTACTTTGATCTTATAAGCTAGTTTAGTGCGTTTCAGAAAAGCTTGTTCTTTAAGAAGTTTTTTCTTTTTTACTAATTCAGAAAAGAAGGAGGTTCTCAATTTGACAGTCTTTTTTATGTTTGTTACGTCAGAACTTTCGTTTGGGTGAACCGATTATGATGATTGTTTTAGAAAGCTGGTCCCATGATAAGAAAACCAGGATCTGATGATAGTATTCTGTAGAAAACGAGGGAACTTCTCAAATATTATAAGCATACCTCTCGCAATTCGGGTACTCGAAATAGTTTTTCTTTGACGTCGGTTTTCTTTTTGTTTATATATATTTTTTTTAACTTAAAAGCTAAATGTGAGAAATAATTTGCGTTTAATTTCAACTAAGATTCTTGGTTAAGTCAAAAGTTAATTTTAAATATGAATAGGTAATAAATTTTATGTGAATACTGGCTTTTCCCGCAGCTCCGACATATCGTAAAACCTGGTTTACATCCTTTCTCAAGAATCCAAGTGTCAACGAGTTAAAATTCAATATAAATTGATGCAGCTCTGAAAACGTGCACCAGTAGAAGCGTAATAAAGAGATAGGGGGACCTTCCAATTTATAATATAACTAGCTTTTGCCCGTGGCTCCGCCCGCGAGTGTGTCAATTTTCGCTGTAAAAAGTAGCCTATGTCCTTTCCCGAGGTTCCATATATCTCTATACCAAAATTCATCAAAATCGGTTTAGCGGTTTAGGCGTGAAAACGTAACAGACAGACAGAGTTACTTTCGCATTTATAATATTAGCAGGGATTAGTATGGATTAAACTTTATTTCCACACTAAATTTTACTCGCTGTTGTGCCTGCGTGTGTGTCTATTTTACAGTATAAACTAGCCTTTATAAAATACAAGCTTTTGCCCGCTGCTCCGCCCGCGTTTCGGTACCTTATGGCGGTAAATACTAGTATATAATGATGATGTGTAAGCTATATTAGTGTAAAGTTTCATCAAAATCAATGAATTAGTTTTTGCCTGAAAGAGCAACAAACATACATACATACTTACAAACTTTTGCGTTTATAATATTAGTAGGATTTGGAATATCTTATATGAAAAGCCATCTAGTTCAAAACTAAGCAGAGCTTGTATTATGGGTAGTTAAGAATTAATATAAATACATAAACATACTTTTTTTGTAAATACATGCAGAGAAAACACCTAAACTCCGAAACAAATATTTGTAGATCATACAAATATTTGTTCCGAACTTGGAATCAAACCCGAGACCTCAAGCAGAACAGTCACATATGCACTTCGTCAGTCATACATGTGTTACACTCACGTCTTCTTCCTAGCCTTATTCCCAAACTACTACTAGTTCAACCAGTTTTACCTGAATATCATTTTTTCCACGGAGCGACTGGCATCGGACCTTCGCAACCCTAAGAAAGAACTGAAATTCGAAGATTGAACTAGTTGTCAGTATATTTTAGGGCACTGACTTCCCAATAACGATTGCCATAGATGTTCATGACAACCGGGACCGACGGCTTTACGTGCTCTCCGAGGCAAACTCTCGTCCAACTACAAAAATAATAGTTACCGTCCTATTCTCAGACCTACTGAACAAACACACAACATTTCCTAAAATTCGATCGGACCGTTTCAGTGGAGTATGCCAACTAAGGGCCACAGCATACTAGCTACTTTTAGCATCGGCGATCGGCAACTAGTCGCTTTTTAGAAGCTAAATAACGCGACCAAACGCTCAACACCGCACACTTAAAAACGCCAAACGCGGAGATTGAGTCGCTTTTTAGAAGCGCGACACAGCAGCTGAACGCTACTCTCCTCACACATTCGGATGCCGGTAGCATCGGTTTGGCATCTGAGCAGTCGCTAAAACGCGCGTTTCCGATACCGCGATCGAACGCAGGAGGTCGCTAAAACGCGATTCAGCATCGATGCAGTCGCCAAATCGCCGATCGCCGATGCTAAAAGTAGCTAGTGTGCGGTGGCCCTAACATTGTGACACGAAAATTTTATATATATACTAGCTTTTCCCCGCGGCTCCACCCGCGTGTAGATTATGGTGGTAAATACAAGCCTAAGTGTTATTCTGATATGTAAGCTCTATTATTGTGTAGTTACATCAAAATCCATTCATTAGTTTTTGCGTGAAAGAGCAACAAACAAACATAAACTAACAAACTTTTGCTGTTGTAATATTACTAACATTTGCCCGCGGCTCCGCCTACGTGTATCTCGATTTTACAGTAAAAGTAGCCTATGTGTTATTTTGATGTATAAGCTATATTATTGTAAAGTTTCATCCGAATCCGTTTAGTAGTTTTTGCGTGAACGAGCAACAATTATACATACATACTCACAAAGTTTCACGTTTATAATATTAGTAGGATGTTTTACCTTAAAATATATAGGTATACTAACATCAAAAGCCTTTTAGAATCCCTCGATGGATATAGGTCTATCTTTAGAAAATAGGTTTCGTTTTATAATACCAGACTGGTTGATATACATTTTTTTTCTAGTTTTCCATCTCATTGCAATGCTGTTGTCCTGGTTGTTTGTTCCCTTAGTCGACCACGGAATGAACAGGGGTGGTGACACTCTGTATTCCTAATTCGTCACTACATTTATTATACGTGAAAAAAAAACTTTGTACCCCTTTTAACGAAAATTGTGTGTACGAAGAAGTATGAAATATCGCACACTTTTAGTTTCTGTGAAGAAAGAGTGCAGGAAGCTATTGTTAGAAAAAATATACATAATATATGAATCAAATCAATAAATAAAGCTTTACAGACACTACTATGTATTATGCTGGTACCACAATGCGTTATTCGCTATTCGTTACGCGGGTTATTCACGCACATACGGAGAGTGCGGAGAGTATATTCGCCAATATCATCCATCTTCTAAATCTTCTAAGCCATCTTCTAAACTGCGGGTACAAAACAACTAGCTCCGTAACAAATTCGTTTTTCTTTTGCATAAGTTTACCTCAAGTCATTAAATTCAGTGATAAATACAAAAAGACATTCGGGAAGTACAGTGGCAAAGTTATTTTTGTGAAAGTGAACTCAATTAATAAGTTATACTTAATTTTGTTATCACCCGTAACAAACCATCAGTGACAATTTCGTTTTCAAAACAGTGTTGACTAAAACGCGTAAGCGACAGCTATTTCACGGCGCTTACGACCTCTCGGCCGCGACGTTTAACTTGGCTGCGCTCACATCGCCGGTCAACACTATAAGTATACTAGTGCTGCATTATTTTATGTAACGTTAACAACTGCACGCTTTTTAAATCGCTGTAAGCGCTAAATTGACGCAAGTGACATACCTATTGAAGTTTATTGAAGTTTACTGAATAACAAAAATGTCAACAAAAAGTTGCGGGGGTTGTTTGAATTCCTTTAATAGTAAAGATTGTTTGCAATGCTGTGTTTGCCACGTATGGTATGAGTTGCTATGCGCTAATGTTCGTGAAACGGTTTTTAAAAGTATGAGCACCAAACATAAATCATCCTGGAAGTGTCCTAGTTGTCAAAGTAAACAGCCTAAGAGGGATAATACAAATACACCTGTCAGGCCTTCAAAGCTCGATAGCCCTACGGCAGAACATTCATCACAGTCGTCTCCTGTAAACATCAACGACACCTTTCGATCTAAACTATCGCAAACTAGTAAGTCTCGCGAATTAAATGAGAACACTACAGTCGAGTTTTCGAGAGACACTCTAAGAGAAATTATAAAGCAGGAAATACAGGGTGCACTTAATGATTTGGTGGCCGTACAGTTTCGTCAAATCAACGATTTAATAACGGATTTTAAAAATTCACTGTCCTTTTTTAATGATAAATACGAAGAAATTAAAATAGCGCTGGATGACGGAACTGATAAGATACAGAAGCTCGAGAAGGATAATTCCTTAATGAAAAATATTATTTAACAACTTAGTCAACGTCTAAACTTAGTGGAACAAAATTCCAGGTCCGCTAATATTGAGTTGCAATGCGTGCCAGAAAACAGGGCGGAAAATTTAATTACCACCGTTTTGCAACTGGGTAAAGTCATCAACTGCAGTATTGGGGATAACGATATTTTACATTGTTCAAGGGTAGCAAAGAGGGACGCACAGAGCACGCGACCCCGTTCTATTGTCACAAAGTTTAGTAGTCCACGACTGCGCGATTCCTTTCTTGCTGCAGCTATAAAATACAATAAAAGCAATAACAAGGAGAAGTTGAATACCAAACACCTGGGTATTGCGACAGAAAGCCCCCAACCCATTTATGTAACCGAACACCTTTCGCCGGAAAATAAAGCTATACACGCAGCAGCTCGTCAACGCGGGAAGCAACTTGGATATAAATTTGTCTGGGTTCGAAACGGCAAAATCTTCATGAAAAAGGATGAGACCGCACAGAACACAGTCATCAATAGTCTGGACAGGTTAAGAATGTTAGAGTAATCATAGTTAAGAAGTAGCATGTTCTTATCATCAGTTATTATACTCATTCAATTTTTCACTTTATGTATACTACCAAAACGTAAGAGGCCTAAAAACGAAAACTACTGAATTTTCTCATAATATTGCCGTTCATAACTTTGACATTGTAGTGCTTACAGAGACTTGGCTGCGCAGTGACATACACGACGCTGAATTGTTTGACCATCGGTACGATGTCTACCGTCGCGATCGCGAAACAAGTACTTATAAGAGTCGTAAAGATGGTGGTGGAGTGTTGATAGCTGTTTTGAAACGGTATAGATCGTGTCGAAGATCTCACCTCGAAAGTGAAATCGAGGATTTATGGATTAGCCTGGACCTTGTTGGGTCGGGATGTTTAAAAAATACAGTTAACCTTTGTGGGGTCTACTTTCCACCTCCAGTACATCGCGACACGCTAAAGCGATGGACAAATAATGTTCAGAATTCCTTAGTCAAAGAAACACAAACTTTAATAATAGGCGACTTTAATCTTAGTACTATATCATGGGTTTTAAAGGAAAATCTATTGCTCCCTGTTTGCGGTGATTCGGGGTCTAGTGCTATTGTTGCAGAATTCATGGCGTACAATGAACTTTATCAATTTAATTCCATCCCAAATAATAAATCAAGAATCTTAGACCTAATATTTGGTAATTTATCTTTGGAGAATGTAACACGTTGCGATTTTGCGCTGTCAAGAGAGGACCCATTGCACCCTCCACTACAATTTTACCTTCCATTGCGAGTAGAACATAACTTGGAACCAAAAAACATAACAAAGCCAGACTTTTATAAGGCTGACTACGAGAAAGTTCGCTCGCGATTAAAAACTATAAATTGGCTAAATGAATTTAATAATTGCCCCACTATAAATGAAGTTGTCGGCGTATTCTATACAATCTTGCATAACATTATCGCGGAGATAATCCCTATGAAAAAGATGGGTATAAAAAAATATCCACCGTGGTATACCCCTCATCTTGTATGTTTACTTAAAGAAAAATATAAGTACCATGTCAGATACAAAAAATATAAAAATTAACTAGACTTGTTAACGTTTGAGAGGTTGAGAGTGGACTGCACAAAACTGACAACGATCTCCTACAAAACATATATTTCTTGATTGGAAAGTGGAATATCAAAAAATCCAAAAATATTCTGGTCCTTTATTAAAAATAAAAGAAAGGGTACTGGTACTTATCCGTCTGAAATGTATTATGAAAATAACGTTTCTGTCAGTGGCGACGATATTTGCAATATGTTTAGAGAAAACTTCGCGAAAGCCTTTAATATTCCATCACTTGCTCCCATAGATTTGAATGCGCGTAGCTCTGAACCATGTTCGGCATTGTGTTCAATAAGACTGGACTATTTAGATATATATAGGACTTTAAAAAAGTTGGATGACAAAAAGGGAGCCGGTAGTGATTGTATCCCACCAATTTTTATTAAACGTTGTGCTGGAGACTTGGCCCAGCCACTTCATATCATCTTCAACAGATCCTTAAATGAGGGGGTTTTTCCACAAAAATGGAAAGAGGCTATTGTTGTACCTATTCTTAAATCTGGGGAAAAACACTTAGTGTCTAACTACAGACCTATCTCGATACTGGTAAGTTTTGGGAAAGTATTTGAGAAACTTATTAGTAAGCATTTATCATGGTTCCTTAAGTCACAACTCACTGAATTCCAACATGGTTTTGTAAAGTCTAGATCCACAACCACAAACCTGATGTGTTTTACATCTGCATTGTCGGATTTCCTTGATAAACGTGTCCCAGTAGATACAATTTATACGGATTTTAGTAAGGCTTTCGACAAAGTCGACCATAAGATACTCGTACAGAAACTAGCTCAATTTGGTGTGGATGGTACTTTGCTGGATTGGTTGAACTCGTATTTAGACAATAGACCTTCCAGAGTAGTTATTAATGGGCATGCGTCTAATGAGTACATAGCTACCTCTGGAATTCCCCAGGGATCGCATTTAGGACCGATTCTGTTTAATGTTTTTATCAACGATGTTGTGCTTTGCTTCAAGCACTCAAGCTACTACTTATTCGCTGATGATTTAAAAATAATGAAACCTATTCGATGTAGCACAGATTCTAAATTATTGCAAGAAGATATTGACAGACTTGCGAACTGGTGCAGAGATAATAACATGTTCCTAAATATAAAAAAATGTAGCCACGTGCATTTCACTCGGAATAAAAATTCATCGCAATATAGATATTACATAGATGATATTGAAATAGGCAGAGTTGGTGTTGTGCGGGATCTGGGTGTTCAACTTGATAGTGTGCTTAAATTTGATGTACACATATCGAATATTGTGTCTAGGAGTCTCAAGGTTCTCGGTTTTATAATACGAAACTCTAAGGATTTCAAAAAATCTTCTACAAAAATCAAATTGTTTGACACATTAGTTCGCCCAATTTTGGAATACAACTCGATTATATGGAATCCGCACTATGAGGTGCATACAAAGCGCTTGGAGAGTGTTCAAAGACGATTTCTTTACCACCTTTCGTATGGAGATGGTCTAGCAAAGCGATGTCGGAGCTATAAGGACAGGCTTAAATATTACCACATTGCAAGTCTGGCTAATCGTAGAGATACGCTCGATCTAACATTCCTTCACAAACTCATTAACGGAGTCATAGATTGCAACGAACTCTTGAACTTATTGAGAATAAATGTTCCTACGCGCATTCCTAGGAAGCAGGTTTTTAATTTTTTTGTAGTGCTACACTCGAAAACCAATTTGGGTCACTTTGCTGCTATGCCCAGAATCTGTAGGCGATACAATGCATTGTCCAAGGCTCATGGAGTAGATATTTGTGAGCCCTTACATAGATTTAAAAAATCCTTGTTCGAATGCTGTTAGTTATCCTTAAAAATGAATATCCTAATGTGAATCGTGTTGTTTTTGTTATAATTTTTTTTTTTATCATTTGTTTTATCATATTTTTGTTCTTATTTCATTTTGATACATTTATTGTCTTTTGCAATGTCTTTTTTATATAGATATAAATTTTACTTATAAGCTAAATGTTAGTACCTAATATCTTTGAGAATGCTGTGGTCTCCTATAATTGAAGGAGTGCACTAGCAAAAAACTTATGTATTATAAAGTGACTTTATTGTGTACATCTTTCGTTGGAGGTCCTTAATACTAAATAAATAAAATAAATAAATAAATAAATAAATATTCTTTATTCATACGCATAACACATAAGCACGTATAGCAAATACGCGTATCCGTCGACTTGTCGGTTTTTTGACACACTTCAAAGGACACGAATACGGCGAATATGCGCATCTAATGCCCACACTTCAGTGAGTCATTCGCTCGCTTGCGGCGGTCGTGTATCGATGAGTACGGTGTATGCTATAATGGAGTGGATGTTTACAAGTCATAGAAAAGATTTCTATGACTTGTAAACATCCACCAGCATTTTCTTTTCGGTCTTAGATTCTAGCAACTATGTATTGGTAAGAAGCATTTAGGAAATAATAAATTGCGACAACTCTCAACACGTCCATCACTCCACGCAAACATCACACATATTTGCCTTATTTGGCATAATTCAGTGTACCAGTTCGAAGTGTAGATGGCATGTTCGTTGTTTGCGCGCATAACTACACAGTATAAAACAAAGTTGGTTTCTTTATCCCAATGTATGCTTAAATCCTAAAAACTACGCAGCGTATTTTGATGCCATTTTCTTTAATAGATAGAGTGATTCAAGAGGAAGGTTTTTATGTATAATACACGCATAATATAACTATACATATATAACTGCCTCGTTGGTCTAGTGGTTAGCCTATGCGACTGCTAATCAAGAGGTCTCGGGTTCAAATCCCGGGTCGGGCCAAAAAGTGTTTTTGGGATTTTCTTAGGAAATTCCTAATAGCAGCCCGGAGTTTGGAAGTTTGGCGGTGATTCACGCCCGTGCCTCGGAGAGCACGTAAAGCCGTCGGTCCCGGTTGTCATGAACATCTATGGCAATCGTTACTGGGAAGTCAGTGCCCTCAAATATACTGACAACTAGTTCAATCTTCGAATTTCAGTTCTCCCTTAGGGTTGCGGAGGTCCGATGCCAGTCGCTCCGTGGAAAAACTGAAATTCAGGTAAATCTGGTTGAACTAGTAGCCGACCCCAAATAAACTTGGGAATAAAGGCTCGGAAGATATAACACGCATAATATAGTAGATAATAATTTTAAAGGTTTTTAAACCCATTTTTTTACGCTTACATTGCAAACGCTGGCTGTAGCCTACGAGATAGATCAAAATAATGTACTACAGTATTGCACATCTTAAAAAGGTCTACAAAAAAGTCCGCGATGGTATATGTCTATCTCTTAGGTATAACCCACAATAACCATTTTTTTATTTTTTCTTTTTACGAGAAATAATAGCTTATTTACGAAGCGATTTTAAGCAATACAGTGTTAATCCTTATCCAATTAAGTACCTTAAATACATTCTGTATTTAACATAGATTAATATAGCCCTTACAGTATGCACTTTAAATTAATACTTTTGAAGATATTAAAGATTTAAAATGCAGGAACAAAGCGATTGTGGCGGTACCGGCCGGGGCCCGTTAGTTGACGCTGCAGTCGATTTGTCACTATCAGTTAATAACTAAACACAATAATTTATTATGAATAATAATAATATTCTAAGGCGGTACGAAGTTTGCCGGGTCAGCTAGTAACGAATATTTTGGTGAATACGGCATAGTCACATAACGAATAGCGCATAACGCAGTGTGGTTCCGGCATTAGACACATACACGCATAGATACTCTTTTATCAAATTCACATTGTAGCGTAGCCTTGGCGATCTCCGTGATTATAGAAGTTATAATCTTTGACAATAGAATCTCAATAATTTGCCATTTATAATTCAAATTAATTAAGGTCAAATTTCAATCACTTGGCGATAAGTAATAGGCATAAATAGACGTGAAAACACAACCATTTTTAAGAAGCAATCTGGTGAAAACACTCACACCAATGTAAAAAGATATTCATGCATACAAAAATTGTCTTGTGAACGAGCACTGCATACTAATAGTGAGCTTTGTATTCAATTTTACTTGTCAAAGCAAGAATATGAGATTGCTGCCATTTCATTTTTTGTTTGGAAGGAATATTGAAGTAAAATATTATATGGTATGGTAAGAAAAAAATCAGCCATGCTTAGAATTATAGGTAGTAGATCCACACACATTGTCAGTTTTTAGGATTCCGTAGTTTATGACTCGGAATCCTTATAGATTCGTCATGTCCGTCCGTCCTCGATTTACCATTCAAACGGTAAGTGCTAGAAAGATGAAACTTTGCGTGAACATATGTTGTAATTACGACGACAAAGTGCTAAAATAAAGTATTTAAAATATTTTTATTTGAGGTACCACCCTTTACACGTAAAGTGGGGATGTTTTTTTTTTCTCGCGGCTACCCCATCTGGTGAGGTATCATTAGATAGGTCTTTAAAAAAAATTAAGGGTTTTTATGACGATTTTTTGAGTAAGGTTACGGTACGATCCGTTTGCAATTCCACTTTAAAGGGCACTTTTCTGTAAAAACAGGGCGTCCCGCTCCCCCTCTAAAAGTCAAACGGCTGTCTCAAAAAATCTGGGAAAAATCGTGGTGGTTGTCCACATAATGAACTTAAAAGGAAAACTATAACGGATTAGATGACTTTGTTAGTTCAGGAGTTATAGAGGCTTAACTTGTAAAATGCACTTCATTTCAAAACGTTATACAAAATTAACGCATTAATACGTAAACATAACAATTATCTATTGAATACGATTTTAAATCCACGTACCATTATGGTCGACTGAGAAACTCTTTCCTGTGCATGGCCTGACACGCACTTGGGCGATTTTCTAAGAAGAAATCCTTGATACCATAATCTTCAGTGTATGGAAGTGATTCACGCCCGTGCCTTGGAGAACACGTTTAGCCATCTTGCTATATGTACATCAATGGCAATTGTTATTAGGAGGTCAGTGCCTTCAAATATATTGACAACTAGTCTTCTCTTCGAATTCCAAATCGCCCTCATGGTTGCGGAGGTCCGATGCCAATCGCTCCTTGGAAAAACTGATATTCAGGTAAAACTGGTTGAGCTAGTATCCGACCCCAAATAATCTTGTTAATAAAGGCCTGGAAGATAATGATGAAGACCAGTATAATTTGAACTGTCCTTGTATGAATATTTCTTGCTGTGAGAGGTCAACATGTCTGGTCCGTTCTTTTGCCGAATTTTCGTTTATGTAGTAGTACTCTTCTCACAACTTATGTAAACTGTCAAGACTTTACATCACTACTTACTAAATTTAATTGGTCTGAGAACATTACTAATGGTGACTGACACTGATTCGCCTGTGAGGAACAAAATAGATTGTGTTTAATTATCGTATAAATCATAAACCAATTCAATCTTGAATATAATGTTTGAATCAAGCTTCAACTTATATCAGAAGTGGGATTAGAACCCATGCCCTCATAGAGTCTGCTGATGTAGGTTTAAAAAATCCTCAATAAATATATCATCCCTACTAATATTATAAATGCGAAAGTAACTCTGTCTGTTACGCTTTCACGCCTAAACCACAGAACCGATTTTGATGAAATTAGGTATGAAGATAGAACTGAACTTTGGAAAGGACATAGGCTACTTTTTACCGCGATAACCGACATACACGCGGGTGGAGCCGCGGGCGAAAGCTAGTATTCTATAGTTTCATTAAAATCGAATATTGTGTTCAAAATTCAGTCGATTCACATTTATCAAATCAAAATAATCGATTGTAAATTAAAATGAAACACCATTTTTCCCAATTTCTGCAATATGTAACGGTACACAATGTTATGGCTGATTTCTTTTATGGCTGCTTGCCAGATCACTACAATCTTTGATGATGTAATGGACCGGATAAAGGAAGAAGATAAATTAGGGAAAGAAAAGAGGAAACGATAGGTTATTCCTTTGGTCTATCAGATATCTTCAGTCTGAGGGGTGGAGGGTAACACCTCATGGCAAATATCAAAGCGAGTATCATATAACTGAGTGTCCGTTGGCCTAGTGGTTAGCGTATGCGACTGCTGATCAAGAGGTCTCGGGTTCGATTTCCGGGTCGGATGAAATGTTTGTGTGATCGGCAAATATTTGTTTCGAAGTTTGGGTATTTTCTATGTATAATATGTATGTATTAACAAAAAAAAAGTAATTTTATGTATTTATAACAGTTGTCTAGTACCCTTAATACAAGCTCTGTTTAGTTTGGGGACTAGATGGCGTTGTGTGTAAAATGTCCGAAATATTTATTATTTATTATACATACAGAGGTGACAACAGTCATTTACTGGATCCACCCGATTGTTGCTGTGCAGGTACAACAACAACGGAGTTCCGGAGATTTTTGAGTCACACAAATTTCAACACAAAATGGCCGACTCGACCGGGTCAGTACTACCCTTACACGGTTTTTTAAGCTCACCTAAGTGACACTACTATGCCTGATGAAAGGCACGAATCTAGAACTCCTTGAGGCCAGGAGAATGATACAGAATTCTTAGGCCTCAGGTTTCACATTCACCATCGAAATACGACAAGAATGCTGTCATTATTAGGTTGGTCTTCTGTGTGAGGGTAGTACTGCTCCGGTTGAGCCGGACCATTCATGCTGAAATCAGCGTAGCTTTACTACTTATCATGAGAGCATTTATGCTGTTGTTTTACTAGAGGTCCAATGATACAGACACAACTCACTAGGCTTCCATAGTGTGGGTTATCAGGCTATATTGTCTGCACTGTACTCATAATATGGATAGTAATGATGGTAGTCTACTCTTGAACTTTCATCATCAACAGCCTTTAACAGTCCACTGCTGGACATAGGCCTCTCCTTTGAAATAAAGTTTTGGCCTACTATACCACGCTGGCCAGACGGGTTGGTAAAGGGTTTGTTTCAAGTTTTCCTTCTCTTGGCAGTGATGTTAGCTGCTTATTTTGTTCCTTTAGTCGCCTCTTACGCCATCCATGAAATGAATAGGGGTGGTGACACTTTGTATTTTTAATCCGTCACCACACGGACAGACTTGAACTTTACGTATGCCTTATATAGCGAACGTATTGGGTCAACATCGAATAACAATTACAGAGTACTCTTTTGCAGCCATGTTTATTAATTAAGTACTGGTTTATTATTCTAACATTATTTACTAAGGTGTTACGCAGGCATAGTCAGGCGTTACTTCTAGTATAGGCATTGGCTTCGGTTACACTTGGTCACACGGTCGCTTTACTCAAAACGCTGACATCGCGCAACGCACCGATGACGACACCTGGGTGCAGCATACATGGGAACGGAAGAGCATTGTCACTTTTTAGGTCGATCGCCGACTTAGATAGTCTCTTAGTAATAAGTTAGAATAAGTAATTGTAATTTTCATTTTAATTAAAGTTAATTTAAGTAAAAAGGTTTTTTTTGCAACCTCTGCTGCCACCTAACGTAACTGGCGCAGTCGGTAGGATCGTAGGCATTAGCTAGGGCTCAAAATCAACCCTCTGCGACGATCCAGAACCTACACGTGGTGCCTGCAGCGAGGTGAATCCAGACATCGATTCGGCAATAAAAATCTGCAATGCTGTAAGTACTTTGAATCTTTCAAGTCCTTACTATCCATATTCCTAAGTATTTAATTACCTGTTTTATCCTTGAAAAGATATCTTATACAATTTTAGTATAATATAGTTTCAGTGTTATAGTTAACTGTAAATTCTTGTACGCATATTTTTACGTAGTATATTATATATTAGATTTTCAAAATTTTTCATCCAATAACTTCACGAGACCGCGATAGGTCTCCTAGGTTATCTAGTAGGAACCGTCTAACAGATAGTAATAGGCAATTGGAACAAACCATGGCCCCAGCAATGGACCTAGATACCATTTACAAGTCACTTAGAATTTGTACAAGAAGAGCTCAACACACTTTACATGCAACAGATTCATAACCCTCCATAGAATATATGATAGAGATAAGGTTTTAGATTTAGATATACGTGAATATTATGACATATTTCAGTTAGGCTCTTACTATGTCAAAAATAATATAGTTTTAGTTTTTAAATTTCCCGTCTTCTTACCTCAATCTTTTGATTTGTATAAGATATCAGTTGTTCCTAACAAATACCATGAAATCCTTACCCCATACACCCAATTCCTCGCAATCCATTTGAAAGACTTCAAGTACATAGAGGCTGAATGCCCGAAGTCCACCAAAGGGTATCTATGCGAAGAGATACACAACATGTATAGCCGAAAATCTCAGGATTGCATCCAAGCCCTCATCACCCATCAAGAGAAAATTCCCGAATGCAACTCAACCACTGTCTCATTGCGGAAACCAGCATATGAAAAACTTGATGACCGGCACTACAATATCAGCTTTCCCGACCCAGTAAGGACAAGGTTATCTTGCAGCCAGGTTCTCTACAAAATTATTAAAGGCAGTTATCTTGTCGTAATACCACATAACGAAGCCGCAGCAGCCGCCCGCACAGTTGGCAACCACCAGCGACAGTAGTCTATATCATACCACTATACCGATATACGTATTACTATTAGGTGCATCCGCACTCATTAGTGGTTTGGCGTATCGAAAATACTATTTAAAACGACAGGAGTCTAAGGCAAGGAAACTGAATGATAGCCAAATCAATCTACAAGCAGTGTACGCGATTCCAGTCACGAGAAGAATTGATCCTAATAATCTCCCAGCTCAGTTCACGACACCTGCCGTGAATAGTCGCTGTTCTACGGGGGGAGGTGTTACGCAGGCATAGTCAGGCGTTACTTCTAGTATAGGCATTGGCTTCGGTTACACTTGGTCACACGGTCGCTTTACTCAAAACGCTGACATCGCGCAACGCACCGATGACGACACCTGGGTGCAGCATACATGGGAACGGAAGAGCATTGTCACTTTTTAGGTCGATCGCCGACTTAGATAGTCTCTTAGTAATAAGTTAGAATAAGTAATTGTAATTTTCATTTTAATTAAAGTTAATTTAAGTAAAAAGGTTTTTTTTGCAACCTCTGCTGCCACCTAACGTAACTAAGGTATGAATATGTGATGGATATGTTTTGCTCTTCCAGCTATATTCAAAACCTATCGGTACAATGCTTGTATTCGCGACTTCATGTCGACAAGGTAGAGAGTGTCTGAGTACTACGTGATCGATATCTGAAATCTGCTGAGGTAGCTGGACATGCTTATCTATTGTATAAATTCTATTAATTACTTTAAATATTATATGACGCAGGAATACTTTACATCAGGCAAAGTTGAGCCACTTTGGTTTGCCTAATTTTCTTTTTATATTACACACAACATAATCTAGTCCCAAACTAAGCAGAGCTTGTATTATGGGTAGTAATTTATGAATCACACAAATATTTGGTCCGACCCGGGAATCGAACCTGAAAACTCTTAATCAGCAGCCGCATACGCCAACCACTAGACAAACAAGGCAGTTGCTATTATTGAAGAAGTTACGCAAGTATTAAAATACTCAAGCTGGTATCAAGCCCCATAGTGAAATCTATATAGATGATATTATTTACATGAAAATATTATAAGCCTATATGCTAAAACAAATTCGGACTAAGAAGACTGAAAGGCTTTTTAGCTACTTCGTAGCTTCGTAGCACTGCTACGAAAATGCTACGCGAAGCTACAAATTCGTTTAGATCTCATTATTATAAATTAGTATAAAGTTTAGCGAAGTACTTCCCCTACCCGTAAGGCTTCGTTAAATAATTCTTTACCATAAGAGAGCCATGTTTGGGTACATTATAAATGAACTGAAATGCGAAGACCTCTTAAAACTTTTTTTTTGGGTAGGTGCGAAAAAGAATACACTAGGTTAGGACACGAAACGAATGAAATGACAGATTACCCCTTTATTTTATTAGTTTTATTCATTCTGAAGGTTGGTGGGGAGACCTGATAAGGAATGTATAAATCCATCAAAAAAGTCCAACAAGGGTGAAAAAGCTTATTATCTAATACTAGCTGATGCCCGCGTTCCGCTCACCTCATAAGGTATGAAAAATAAATGTTGACCGATTCTCAGACCTACCCGATATGAGCACAAAATTTCATACAAATTGATCCAGCCGTCTCAAAGGAGTAAAGTAACTAACATTGTGAAACGAGAATTTTATATATAAGACTAGCTGTGCCCGTGACTCCGCTCGCGTCGTAGGACACACGATACTAGGGTCATGAAAAATAAATGTTGTCCGATTCTCAGGCCTATCCAATATGCACACAAAATTTCATGAGAATCGGTCAAGCAGTTTCGGAGGAGTTTAACTACGAACACCGCGACACGAGAATATTATATATAAGAAGATATAGCACCGTAGCACAGCTACGTGAATCTACGATAATGCTACGTAGTGCTACGCCTCCTCTTAAATCTCATTAATATAAATTTGTATAAAGTTTAACCTAATGTGTAGAGGAAGTACCTTACTTCCCCTACACATAAGGTTTCGTTATATAAATCTTTACTGTAAGAGGGCAAGGGTCCATTTTAGATGAACTCCACTGGAGTAAAGCCAAGATGTTTATCAATTAACAATTTTTACATAAAAAAAGCAACTATTAAAATTATTGTCTATCTGTCTGTCAGTTGGTTCTGGATAATCTCTTTTTCATCATCATCATCATCATCCTAGTGTTGTTCCCGGTTGCTTCCAGAGCTTGCGCTTTGGAGCCTGGGGTACGCTTTTACTTTCCTCTTCCACTTTGCCCGGTCTTTGGCATCCCTGATAGTAAGACCAGTAGCCAACATCTCTTGGGTCCACCCCTTCTATCGGGGGTCCGGCGGGGGCGGCATAGCCAGACATTTGTTACCCACATAACCAGGCGGTTGCCGCTAAACGTGGCCGTACCAACGCAGTCGACTCTCCTGCATTTTGTGTGCGATGTCACGAACATGAAGGCTGCCGCGAATGCGGGAGTTTCTCACTCGGTCATTTCGCGTGACTCCGCACATCTACCGCAGCATATTCATTTTTTAATCGGATTAAGACGGGACTGATGAGATGAGGAAGCTAGTTTTTACACGCTTTATATTAGCTTCACTTGTTTGTTTGTATGTTTGTAACCGACTCCTTTGGGTGCGATTTTGACCCACTTTAAACGGCCAGATTTCGTTCAAACTTTGTAGATATATCGAGGACCGATGACAATACACTAATTTGAAAAAAATCTTAGAAAAAATAGTCTTTTTTAGTCTTTCTAAAAAAATAGTTTAAAAAAACTAAACAAACACACCGTTATTGAAATATTTTTAGAAAGCACCCCACGCTTTGTAACAATAAAATTATTTTCTACTTTTTAGTTTAAAAGCGTGTTCGTTAAGTTTTGTAAAACTATATTTTTTTATACAATTCACTCCGCGGTGTGCGTAACCAAATTTGACGAGACTGTCACTGGCAAATAACTAATGAAATAAAGAGTACATAAGGCTATTTTTGTAGATAATTTGATATTTATATACAGCAATAACCACGGGATTCAACTAGTATATATATAAAAGAAGCCTTACACACACATTGGGTCGGTTATCTAACAAAATAGTTCTAAATCAATTTCTCGCCTCCAAACTCTGTAAACCTCCTGTCCTCAGAGTAAATATATCGGACACCCTCTATATTATCTACACAGAGCTGACCACACCGTTTTAGTTCCAATATTTGCTATCTACCCTCATACTATACAACAAACTGTGAGAGTTATAGCTCGAAAAGGTCTTATGTGACACACAATTAAATTGTTTAAAATTAGGTGCGATTTTGACCAACTTTAAACGTTCAGATTTCGTTCAAACTTATTTGGAAAAAATCTAAATAATTTTTTTTAAGTTATTAGTCTTTTAGTCTTTCTCGACCGATGACAATACACAAATTTGAAAAAAAAATAAAACCAACAAAAATGTTTAAACAAATTAGTCTTTTTTCTAAAAAAAAATAGTTTTAAAAAACTAAACACACGCTTTATAACCGACTTCAAAAAAAAGGAGGAGGTTATCAATTCGTCGGAATCTTTTTTTTTTTATGTATGTTCAGCGATAATTTCGTCGTTTATGAACCGATTTCAAAAATTCTTTTTGCATTGGAATGGGCGTAGCTTACAGGTGGTTCCATCGTCACCATATCGGGATCTGATCATGGGATCCCAAGGAAATCGAGGGAACTCCTCAAATATCATAGGCACAATGTCGCGATTTGGGTACTCGGAATAGTTTTTCATTGAAGTCGGTTCCTTTTTGTTAAAATTATAGACTAAAAAGTTGAAAATAATTTTAATGTAACAAAGCGTGGGGTGCTTTCTGAAAATATTTCAATAACGTCGCCCCACGCTTTGTTACTACTGCCAAAAACGGTCACCCATCTAGTCCTGACCGCGACGCCGCTGCTTACCCTCAGTGATTGTTTCCAATTACCTAAGGTCACTCTTCTATCAGCGCTTCTCTACCTCATTCACTAGAGTTAGTTGCCAGTATGTATTTAATCCAGCTCTGCCTACACAATTTTTGATAAAGGATTTAGTACAATGAGATTGTCTACTAACACAACACATAAAGCCTTTGATAACAAAAGCCTCATTGCATACAATCGAGAACAAAATGGAATGTAAACACCAACGAACAAACACACATACAAAGCGAATCGATCGCTTTGGGCATAATTAACAATGTGGCCGTTTAAATACTGTAAAACTACATTTGCATATAGTAAAAATTTATAACAGCGCCATCTAGTTATGGCTAGACAAAAACTCACCCAATACGCCCGCCCAATTATAATAATACCATCTTTCGCCCGCGGCTCTGCCCACGTCTATTTCAGTTATTGCTGTATTTTTCTTTTCATAAAAAGTATCCTATGTTACTTCTAATACCTCCAAGAATGTGTGTACAAAGTTTCATGATGCTCGGTTGAGTAGTTTTCGCATGCAAGCGTAACAAACAAACTTACATTCACATTTACAATATTACTAGCTTTCGCCCGCGGCTCCGCCCGCGTGTATGTCGGTTATCGCGGTAAAAAATAGCCTATGTCCTTTCTCAAGTTCAGTTCTATCTTCATACCAAATTTCATCAAAATCGGTTCAGTGGTTTAGGCGTGAAAGCGTAACAGACAGACAGACAGACAGAGTTACTTTCGCACTTATAATATTATTATATATTATATATATTATATATTATATTAGTTTATTAGTTTATAATATTATTAGTAGGGATTATAAACGCGTAAGTTTGTGAGTATGTATGTATGTTCCTCTTTTACGCAAAAACTACTGAACGGATTTGGATGAAACTTTACAGTAATATAGCTTACATATCTGAATAACACTTAGGCTACTAGTTACCGCAATAATAGACCAACACGCGGGCGGAGCCGCAAGCAAAAGCTGGTAAATAATATTAATCAACATGCTCTCCAAGTAAATGCCTTTCGTCACCACTCTATGAGTTACTCTCCTCTTCTTCCTTCAGTTGATTAGGATTTCAGTTCTCCCTTAGGGTTGCGGAGGTCCGATGTCAGTCGTTCCGTGGAAAAACTGATATTCAGGTAAAACCGGTTGAACTAATAGCCGACCCCAAATAATATTGGGAATAAGGCTACGAGGAAGAAGAAGAATACTCTTCTTTCCGTCGCCTTCAATTCAGATGAGGTTAATCTTTAAGAGGTTATCGAAGTCTTATTTCCCCCTTAAAACTTCGGGAAACTCACTTACTCAGTGAAAACTAAAAGTGACTTCTCTATCATCCCGCTAGTCCAGGAGAAAAGTCTCTAAGAGATTATTGAAGTCGCATGTCCCCCTTAAAACTTCGAGAAACTCACATACTCAATAGCTACTGCTAAACCAATATATTATTATACCTATATTTATGTCTGTGTGGTGACGGATTAAGAATACAGAGTGTCACCACTCCTATTCATCCCGCGGGTGTCGTAAAAGGTGACTAAGGGATAAACTACGTAAGACAACATAGATGCAAAGAGAAGGGAAACTTGAAACCAACCCTATACCACCCCGTCTGGCCAGCGTGGTATACTAGGCCAAAACCTCCTTTCTAAGGAGAGGCCTATGTCCAGCAGTGGACTGATAGAGGCTGTTAATGATGATAATGACCTATATGTTAATTTATATATACTACGTATGCTACTTAATTTACCCTCCTGATATTCTTTGTAATAAATAAATAAAATAAAATTATCAATGTCCATTAATCACGTAAGTTTTGTTTTTGGCATTATTTAATTGGTGATACATGGTGAGGTTTAAGACACCCCCTCCCCCCTATATCACGTATATTTTTAAGTACCTACATTAAATTAAAAAAATACAGGTAGTATCAACTGATTTTGTTACGGAAAATTAAAGACTACATTATAGAAAGGTTGCAGGTTGTTTTTGACTGACATAAACATAATGAAAGAAATGCGACAATTTGCAGAAAAATAAATACACATGATATATTGCTACACCCTCCTCCCCCTTGTGATATTTCGTGATAGATTGCCCTGTTGGTCTAGTGGTTAGCGTATGCGGCTGTGATCAAGAGGTCTCGGGTTCCATTCCTGGGTCGGACCGTTTGTGTGATCTTCAAATATTTATTTCATAGTCCGTGTGTTTTCTATGTATAATATGTTTGTATTTACAAAAAATAAATGCATGTTTATGTATTTATATCAGTTGTTTAGTACCTATAATACAAGCTTTGCTTAGTTTGGGACTAGATGATGTTGTGTAAGATGACCGAAATCTTTATTTGTTTAATTAAATCTAGGACTAATCTATGTACAATAAAAATACTATTATTATTACTCAGTGAAAACTTTAAGTAACTTTTGCAGCCCGTATCTAGGTCACGAGAAGGGGGGATTCTAAGAGATTATCGAAGTCTTATATCCCCCTTGAGACTTCGATAAACTCACCTTCGAATCCCCCTTTCAGTGACGAAGGATACCTCTCCCAGAATCAAAGGCCATTATTTTTCTTGTTTATTTATCTTGTGTTCTCAGTTATAAAATACAGGTAGTTTATTTACAAATATTGGGTAAGGAGAGATTTGTGTTTTGTAAATAGCGAAACCAGTTTTGTGAGACAATCGTTGAAATTTATTTACTTTAACTGCTTTTTTAATAATAAATAATAAATATTTGGACATCTTACACACAACATCATCTAGTCCCAAAGTAAGCAGAGCTTGTGTTATGGGTAACTAAACAACTGATATAAATACATAAACATACTTTTTTTTTTTGTAAATACATACATATTATACATAGAAAAACACCCAGACTCCGAAACGAATATTTGTGGATCACACAAATATTTGGTCTGACCCGGGAATCGAACCCGAGACCTCTTGATCAGCAGCCGCATAAGCTAACCACTAGACCAACAAGGCAGTTGTTTGTTGGTCTAGTGGTTAGCGTATGCGGCTGCTGAACAAGAGGTCTCGGGTTCGATGCCCGGGTCGGAGCATAAAATATTTGTGTGATCCACAAATATTTGTTTCGGAGTTTAGGTGTTTTCTATGTATAATATGTATGCATTTACAAAAAGAAAAGTATGTTTTTTTTTATATCAGTTGTCTAGTACCCATAATACAAGCTCTGCTCCTATCCGAAACATTTATTTATTTGTATTAATTCTCTTTTTACTATAACTAAATTTAAATACTACCTACTACTACCTATCTTCTTTATATATATGACGAAACGGTGTGTCAGGTGATGTTTTATATACAGTGACGTCATTACTATTATTATTATTGGAGTATTTCATTTTCAGAAATAACTTAAAATAAACCTTATTTCAATCAGAATTCACTTTTAATTAGTATTGATTACACAGCTTCGAATATTTCACAATAAGTTAGGTGTTTGCTGTCCGAACGCAGACAAACGAATCCTCGCTCCGCTGCAGCGGGCGGCTTTTTATAGGCATTGTAGTGGGGCGGTCAACCGTTGCATGTTGTTTACGTCAGTTAGAACACGTGCAGCGATGACGTAGTTCGTTGAATGTTGTGTTGCGCCGATATATATAATTCTTGTGTGAGTGTGTATGTCACTGAACTTCTCTCAAACGACTGGACCGATTTTGATGAAATTTTTTGTGTGTGTTCAAGGGGATCTGGGAATGGTTTAGATTCGCAATTGGACCCGGTAGGTGGCGCTGCGATCAAGTTCTGGAATTTTAAAGTTGGGAGGTACGAAGTTCGCTGTGTCAACTAGTTTCATATAATTGTGATTTTGATTGATAAATCAACAGATATTAAAGAATTTCGAATTAACGACTTTAGTTTTAGTGAAATAAGCCTAGTTTCACATTACACGCTTCACTTGGCTGCACGTTTTAAAAGGAATGGCTTGGATCTGATTTTCGAAAAATGTACTGTAAACCAATGAAGTTAAAGTATTTTTTTTTTTTTTGTGTTTTTTTTTTTTTTGTAAAAAGACAACTCCCGCATTAGGAATATAAATTCCTGTGTCGCGGGGTACTTTACAAACATACATGAAACGGACACAAAGAACACCCAGACTCAGAACAACAAATTGTGAATCACACAAAGTGTTGTCCTACGTGGGATTTGAACCCACGACACTTGGCGTAGTAGGAAGCGGCGTGGCGACCACTTAAGCCACTAGGCCAACCGTGCAGTCAATTAAATTAATTTTTTTTAGTTTAGGTTAGTTTAGTGATGATAAAAACAGAATTACGGCCAATGTCTTTGTACAATAACACCTGCTCATTCACTCTTCATTCATTCTTCTCTAACACTTTGAAGTATCATACCCAATCCATTCATTTCTTTATTCAGTCATTATATCCGTCTTCTTCCATCCATAAAACTTTCTTTACTAAGCTTTCTCATCTTCATATACCACACGTTCATTCTGAGATAACCTGTTGCTCTTCAACATGTCACTGGCATCACATTCTGGTTCTGGTCACGGTCATGGTTCAAGGTTCTGTCACTTTCACTTTCATCACAGACAAAAATTAAAAACAAAATGAAAATATTTTATTTTTCATATTTTGTAACTTTAGAATTGAAAGCTTATTTTTATTTCACAAAAGTTGTCTCTAGCTTTACTCAAAATCAAAAGGAATCGAACATAAATAGTGAAAAAATGCAATAGTGAAAAAAAACCAAATCCATTTATCAAATTATGTGTGTCTTTCTGTTCGTTATGTTTTACGTTTAAACTGCTACAACTATTTCATTGTTTGATAGGAAATAGAAGATACTCGAGAAAGAACATAGGATGCTCCTTACTACGATAACTGATATACGCTAGAGCTAGTCTTTATCATATCAGAACTAAACTATTTAGTTTAGTTCTGAGGCAAAAAAACAAAAACATACAACTAAAATATCCTTTTTCAGGGTTTCAAAGTTTAAGACTCGGAACCCTTATAAATTCGATATGTCGGTCGATCCTCGACTTACCGTCCAGGCGGTATGTGCTAGAAAAATGAAACTTTGCATGAATATGTGTTGTCATTACGTCGAAAAAGTGCTACAATAAAAATAAGAAAAATATTTTTATTTGGGGTACCTCCCCTACTCTTAAAGTGGGAATGTTTTTTTTTCTCTTAGACTCTTAGATTAGATAGGTCTTTTAAAAACAATAAAGGGTTTCTAAGACGATTTTTTTATTTAGGTATCGGTTGCGAGATATTTCACTTTAAAGGGCACTTTTTTGTAAAAACAGGGCGTCCCTCCTCTAAAAGCTAAACCGCTGGCTCAAAAAATCTGAAAAAAATCTTGATAATAGTTCAAATATTGAACTTTCAAAGAAAACTGTAGTAATTCTCATAACTTTTTTATTTCAGGAGTTATAGGGACCTAACTTGTAAAATGCACTCTCTTGGAAAACCTCGTACTAAAATAAAGAAATAATAAGTAAACATAACAATTATAACACGATTTCAAATCTACCCACAAGTATGGGTGATTGCGGAACCCTATTCTATGCGTGGCCTGATACGCACTTAGCAAATTTTTTAAATTAGTAATTGTCCTCCTTTTTTATATTACTTAAAAACTCGTCGTCGTTATCTAAACGTTGCTTTATTAAATTCAAAACTTTTTATAACCACATAAAAGTCACAAAAAATTAAATACTATTCAGCAAATGTTCCGAATTGAATATTTCAATGAGGAACATTAAAAATGTAACCAGGAACAAAGATTTATCACAATTGCTCTTATTACACAAAATGGGACGGTGTAAAGTTTTGTCTATTTTGATTTCCTCCACCTCCCTTCCAAAATAATGAATTCGAAAACGCTTCCGTGCTTTTTGAACTAAAGTTTTCTGAAGTTTACATTTGAATAAACCAACTCGGGGAAAATTTTGACGAAGTTTGAAATACTGTTTGGTGAATTTTATAAGTCTCGATGGAGTTACGTTATCTTCGAGAGTTTTAAGATAAACCTGGATTTCGTCTTCTCAATGTGTGATAAGGGACCTCTCGCTTGCTGTGTTGTATTTTAAATGATCACTCCATGATGAGCCAGCATTTTTTTTTTGTTATTCTAATTTTTATATAACAAAGCGTGGGGTGCTTTCTGAAAACATTTTAATAACGTGGCCCCACACTTGTTACAGTAAAATTATTTTCTTAAAAGCGTGTTTGTTTAGTTTTTAAAACTATTTTTTAGGGTTCCGTAGCCAAATGGCAGAAAACGGAACCCTTATAGATTCGTCATGTCTGTCTGTCTGTCTGTCCGTCCGTGTGTCACAGTCACTTTTTTCCAAAACCATAAGAGCTATACTTTTGAAACTTGGTAAGTAGATGTATTCTATAAACCGTATTAAGATTTTAGCATAAAAATAAAAAAAAAAACATACATTTTGGGGGTCCCCATACTTGGAACTGAAACTCAAAAAAATTTTTTCATCAAACCCATACGTGTAGGGTATCTAAGGATAGGTGTTCAAAAATGATGTTGAGGTTTCTAAAATCATTTTTTTCTAAACCGAATAGTTTGCGCAAGAGACACTTCCAAAGTGGAAAAATGTTGGTGAAAACTTCTAAAATAAGAGAGTGATAAAACTAAAAAAAATATATGTTGTACATTACCATGAAAACTACCAAAGAAAATTGGTTTGAACGAGATCTAATTAGTAGTTTTTTTTTTACGTCATAAATCGTAAACCGCAATTTACCTTTCATTCAATCAATACACTATTATAAAATCATCGATCAAAGTTACAACGAACTACAAGAACTTTTATATGATGTTACTTGGTGATACGGAACCCTTTATGGGCGAGTCCGACTCGCACTTGGCCGCTTTTTTTTATTTATGACTAGCTTTGCTCCCCAGCGTCACTCGCGATTGACAAAAATGATCGTGGGTTACACCGCTGGACTCAGCTGTTCACACAATAAAATTGTTTGATCTATATGGTCATCAGATTTATTAACACTATGACATCACATACATAATTACCCATTAAACTTAGTATCATCATCATCAACAGCCTTTAACAGTCCACTGCTGGACATAGGCCTCTCCTTAGAAAGGATTTTTTGGCCTACTATACCACGCTGGCCAGACGGGTTGGTAAAGGGTTTGTTTCAAGTTTTCCTTCTCTTGGCAGTGATGTTAGCTGCTTATTTTGTTCCTTTAGTCGCCTCTTACGACACCCATGGAATGAATAGGGGTGGTGACACTTTGTATTCTTAATCCGTCACCACACGGATACTTAGTATGTTTAGTAGAAATGATAAACGCCTATTACTAGAAATACACACAGATATGAAAGCCGTAATGCAGTTGACCTAATTTCTTTAATGGTGTGTGTGCCTTGAAACCATTTGTGATCGGGAACTGTTCCAGCAATGAATTTAAGTGAAATATGGTACACAAGCGAAATGTTGACAGACTGACATGAAGCAACGTCAGGGTTAAACTAAGACCTCATGACCTCGTTTTTACCCACGATAGCGGAGTCGCAGCTCTTGTAGAATGCATATCATCTTCCTAGCTTTGTTCCCAATATTATTTGGGGTCGGCTGCTAGTTCAACAGGTTTTAGGTGGATATCAGTTTTTCCACGAAACGACTGGCATCGGACCATAGTAGACATGTGTGAGTTGTCGTCGTCCTCGGCCGTAGCTCTTAGAATCTACATAAAATATTCCTAATTAGATATTACATTTAGATTAACTAGTTTAGAAGTCACATAACTTATGACTAAAATTTATTATATCATTAAATTTGTTATCTTTATATAATTATAATTTATATAATTATAAGACAACTGCTTATGTTCATAAGCGGGCATTAGGAACATAAACCCTATATCGTTAGGGGCTTAACAAACATACATGAAACGGACACAAATAACATCCAGGATTTGAAGCCACGACACTTGGCACAGTAGGAAGCGGCGTGGCGACCGTTTAAACAACTGAACCAACCGTGCAGTCAAATATATATATAAAACATAGTTTGGCACAACTCGTTTTATTGAATACACTCAGTTTGACGGCTGCAGACAAAATGGCGTCCTGCCAAAATTCAAAATGGCGGCTATTGGCGCCAAAACTCGTTGTTATTACTTGTTGGCTGGCGTTGATTTATTTTTCATGGAAACGTTCGTCGGAATAGTTTTTCAGGAATTTTATTGGCCTTAGACTGGCCAGTTTAATTATTTTCTGAAAACTCGGCCGTTAAAACTTTTTTTGACTTGAAAACCTAACTAAGCTTCACCAACTTTAACAGTTTACGTGACCACTGAATCACGGAGACGCTCATGGTATTTTGCCACTAATGGTCACCCATCCAAGTAGTGACCACGCCTGCGTTGCTTTACCCTCGTTGATTGTTTTTAATCACCTAAGGCCTCGTTAGGGCTGTTAGCTTCCGAGCACTGTTGACTCAATAGAAATGAAACAACTGTTTGATGCGAGTACAAAAAATTATATATTTATTCGGAAGGTCATACACTAACGGAGACTCTTAACACCGCCACACACCCGAAAGGCACACCGCCATCTATCGAGCGTGTCCTCAACAGAATACACAAGATTCGATTGAACAGGCCTTGAGCGACTCAATAACACTATATACCTAGTAAGTTTTAATTATAAATTCAAAATATTTAAATTGACTGCATGGTTGGCCTAATGATTTAAGCTGTTCGCCAAGTGTCGTGGGTTCAAATCCAACGTGAAAAATACTTAGTCTGATTGACTAATTGTTGTTTTGAGTCTGTGTGCTATTTACATTCGTTTCATGTATGTTTGTAAAGTCCCCCGTGATACAGGTTTTAGTTACTAATGCGGGAGTTGTCTTTTTTTAAAAATAAAAAAAATAAATAAATAAATAAATGTAAAAAAAAGTTACAATCATATTCTCTATCCTTTTAACTTTTTTTTATTAGGTTTTTTTGTTACATAACTTCTTGATTCGATCGCCGTGCTCAAAGCCCGTAATATTAATAATATAATATTATAGTTATAACCTAAGCAACTCGGTTATCCACACCTCAATAGCAGTATACAGTAATATTTAATTATAAATTCACAATATACAAATTGGCTAGCTATGAAGTAGGGAGCGTCCTTGAGAACTCAGTTTCAATATTAATGCCGAACAACGCTTTGAACAGAGAATCGTCTGGACTAGAATACAAAGAAACTTTCATTTAAATGTAACTTTACCTGAACTGATAGGGTTGTCAAAAACTTTTTAACTTTACAAATCTATTACCTTGAAATTGAAGCGATCAGGCATATATATATATATAACGATTGCTTTTTTGATCTAGTGGTTAGCGTATGCGGCTGCTGATCAAGAGGTCTCAGGTTCGATCCCCGGGTCGGACCAAATGTTTGTGTGATTCACAAATGGATATTTTCTACGTATAATATGTATGTATTTATTAAAAAAGTATGTTTATGTATTTATATCAGTTGTTTAGTACCCATTATACAAGTTCTGCTTAGTTTGGGACCAGATGACGTTGTGTATAAGATGTCCAAAATATTTATTTATTTTATTTATAACTAGCTTTCGCCCGCGGCTCCGCCCGCGTGTATGTTGGTAATCACGGTAAAAAGTAGCTTATTTTCTTTCCCAAGTTCAGTTCTATCTTCATACCAAGTTTCAACAAAATCGGTTCAGTGGTTTAGCCGTGAAAGCGTAACAGACAGACAGACAGAGTTACTTTCGCATTTATAATATTAGTAGGGATAAGACCTTTTTTTGCAACTTTTAAAAGAGACAAAAAATTCAGACATTGTTTTTGTGAAAATTTAACCGTTTACACAGTGCTCGCAACGGAATATCTCAAACGAAATAATTTTTGTAGATCATACAAACATTTGATCCAATCCGGGAATCTAACCCGAGACCTCAAGTACAACAGTCGCATACGCTGCCGCTACGCCACCAAGGCAGGCAAATAATTGTATCCTTGGCTAGCTGTGTCCCGCACAGATATCTGCGGTAGTCGGGTTCCAACGAGTAACGCCGTGGGGTGCAGCTAGTCAAATCAAATCATACCATTTTTATTTCAAAATAAACCAATACAACGGCACTTTTGAAACGTCAAGTAGTCAGTCAGTAGTCAGTCGTGAAGCTAATTGTCTGTTCCAGTTCGTAGATCCTATGGAGAAGAACAGACAAGAAACTCCATAGACACTCTTTTCCAACTTAAAAAAAAAGTTACTTTAGTTATTCCTTATATTATCAACAATCTACTAGTGAAAATTCCGACAAAATTGGTGCAGCCGTTCCAAAGAGGTACGGTATAATAAATAAATATTTCGGACATCTTACTCACAACATCATCTAGCCCCAAACTAAGCTGAGCTTGTGTTATGGGTACTAGACAAATTATATAAATACATAAACATACTTTCTTTTTGTAAATATATACATATTATACATAGAAAACACTTAGACTCCGAAACAAATATTTGTGGATCACACAAACATTTGGTCCGACCCGGAAATCGAACCCGAGACCTCTTGATCAGCAGCCGTATACGCTAACCACTAGACCAACAAGACAGTCATTTTTTCGTTTTGCATTTAGTAAAAAGTTGTTCATTTGGTATTACCTATAGACATACTAATTTTATTTATTTTTATATATGTAAATCTTACAAAACGGATATGTACTTACAATATAATTTTTCTTTTTCTAAGAGTGACAACCCTAGCAAAGAGTGACCTAAATATCTGCAGGTATCCGAACAATGGTTGATCCATACTATGCTTTCGTGTGGCTTTTGTTCGGTTTTATTATTAATATCCGCATATCCGCTATTTACGAACGGTAGATTCCGCGAATGGGCATTGGTCTTTAGAAATTGGTAGTAGATATAAATGTAGCTACTAGAGAACAATGTTGGAAAAGAGTGTCCATGGAGTTTCTTGTCTGTTCTTCTCCATAGGATCTACGAATTGGAACAGAAAATTAGCTTCACGACTGACTACTGACTGACTACTTGACGTTTCAAAAGTGCCGTTGTATTGGTTTATTTGAAATATAAATGTAGCTACTAGTGATGTGATGGTTCGTATAAATATCCGCAGACTCGGATATTACTGCAGATTATTAAAGCATTTTTCTTATCGGTAAATTTTGTTAACGAGATCTTTGATGTAAGGTAGTAGAGTCACGGAGATTTCAGCATGAACTGGCTGAATTATCCGAGGCGGTACTACCCTCGATAGAAGACCATCTAAAAGTGATAGCTAATTCATGCTGTCGTATTTCGTTGGTGAGTGTGAGACCGTAAGCCTAATAATGCAGGAGCATCTCACTAAGTCGCTATAAATAAATAAATATTTCGGACATCTTACACACAACGTCATCCAGCCCCAAACTAAGCAGAGAACTTTTTTTTTGTAAATACATACATATTATACATAGAAAACACCCAGACTCCGAAACAAATATTTGAGGATCACACAAGTATTTATTCGGACCTGGGAATCGAACCCGAGACCTCTTGATCGGCAGCTTCATACGTTTACCACTAGACCAATAAGGCTGTCACTATGGGTCACCATGCTGCATTGTCTAAATTCGCAATGGGTGTGATGACGTGACCAAACTCTTGGATTACTCATGCTTCCCATCAGACATCAAATCAGTAGTCACTTGGTAAGGCTTTAAATTAAAAAAGAAAAATATAATATGTACTCTAAAACACAATCTCAGATATCTCAAAATCTTCCTTAGGCATACAATTTGTGACAAACTATGATGTTCTACTAGCCGATTACGGCCAGCCAACTGCGTCTGAGATATTATAGTGCATAAGTATGTGCGCATACAGGTTTCAAGGGCCAGGTCAGGCCTAAAGATAGTCAAGTATTTGCGTCTGGTAATCATTATATGATGATGATGAGCTGATGATGAGCTGATGATTGAAGGAACAACTCCTTAACTTTTAGGAGTTGGAAGAATATTATTTCAATATGATATATTTGTGTACCCTAGGTCGTTTGTGTAACTTCTGAGCTGAGCTAATGACATCCTCCTTTTTTGAAGTCGGTTAGTTAAAAGTTTGTATGTGTGTGTCTGTCAAATACATGGTACAAGTTTTTTATTCATATTTTCAAAAATAATACATTTTTGCACTCCTCCTCCACATAAACTATATATGTGCGAAATTTCATACTCCTCCGTAAACTCAACTTTCGTAAAATGGGGTAAAAAATATTTGCTTAACGTATTAATATATAGATTTTCAGAAAAACTCCATAACACTTTTTGACCTGAACCTGAATAGGTAGTCGCACAATCTAACCACTTGACCAACAAGGCATCAAAATGAAAATCTCCTACAAAAACTGAAACCTACAATTCGTGGCAAACTATACGCCTTATACGAACATACCCTAATAAAACCAATTACATAGAACAGAGCCTATTCCTTAGAAACAACTGATCTTAAAAATACAATCCACTTTGACTTTACCTTAAATACAAAATTATCTTGAGGCGGTCTCCTTTGTAATATTGAACTTTGATCTTGCCGACAACTTGAAATTAACGTTCTGTTTGATACAAAATGTTTCGGAGATATTGGAATATCTTCTTTTACTATGTAATGTTAGCAAAGGTTTGTTTTTGGATGGGTGAACAACAATTATGCTTTGTGTTCTTTGTTTTAATATATTTTTTGCGATACTTTACATACTAGCTAAGTCCCTTGGCGTTACTCGCAGTTGTTGTTTTAAGTCGCGAAAAACGCCGCGAAGTGAGGCTTGTCTATAAAAAAACGCGGCCAAGTGTTCACAGAATACATCTACTTCATCAACAGCCTTTAACAGTCCACAGCTGGACATAGGCCTCTCGTTAGAAAGGAGGTTTTGGCCTACTATACCACGCTGGCCAGACGGGTTGGTAAAGGGTTGGTTTCAAGTTTTCCTTCTCTTGGCAGTGATGTTAGCTGCTTATTTTGTTCCTTTAGTCGCCTCTTACGACACCCATGGAATGAATAGGGGTGGTGACACTTTGTATTCTAAATCCGTCATCACACGGACATCTACTTACCAAGTTTTAATATGTAGTTCTTATAGATTCGGAAAAAAGTGGCTGTGACATACGGACAGATAGACAGACAGACAGACATGACGAATCTTTAAGGGTTCTGTAATTTGCTATTTGGCTACGGAACCCTAAAAATAGTCTGAGTTACACCTCAGGTCATTAGCTTTCTCCTAGAGAAAGTCCCGTTAAAATAGGACAAACACACAGACGGACAGAAATTTTAAAAATTGCCTTTTTGATGTTAATGCCGTATATACTTTGATATCCATTTAGTAATAATTTTAAGAAAAAGAAATCGACTTCAAAGAAAAACTATTCCGAGTACCCAAATCGCGACATTGTGCCTATGATATTTGAGGAGTTCCCTCGATTTCCTTGGGATCCCATCATCAGATCCCGATATGGTGACGATGGGACCTGTAAGCTACGCCCATTCCAATGCGAAAAGAATTTTTGAAATCGGTTCATAAACGACGAAATTATCTTTGAACATACATAAAAATAAAAGATTCTGACAAATTGAAAACCTCCTCCTTTTTTTGAAGTCAGTTAAAAAACTGTTAATTTGATAATACACACGGACATTCTAATTTTATTTATTTGTATCATATTATGTAAAAAAAATGTGAGCCGTCACGGGACGCCTGGCAGATGTGAAACATCGCCATTATTTCGTAAAAGTAATATGCAGAAAAGAACATATTGTAATAGGAACTAAATATGTCATAATGATAAAATAAAATATTACTAATTATTAAAATAGTACACACTACTGCATATAGACTGTATATATATACCATCGTATAGCGTGCCGTGGCGACGCGTCGCCAGGCGTCGCCAGGTCAGAAATCTGTTTTACGTGCGGCTATAGATGTTTCACATCAAAAACAACAATTCTGACTTCTGAGATCAGTGACCAATCGCAAGAGGGACATTCTTGGAGGAACACGGTCGGAAGTACCCATATGCAGGCATTCCCCTCTGACAAAGTATAAGCTCAAACTGGCATATGTATTACACTGTCCATGTGGTGACGGATTAAGAGATACAGAGTGTCACCACCCCTATTCATCCCGCGGGTATCGTAAAAGGCGACTAAGGGATTAACTACGCAAGACAACATCAATGCAAAGAGAAGGAAAACTTGAAACCAACCCTATACCAACCCGTCTGGCCAGCGTGGTATAGCAGGCCAAAACCTCCTTTTTAAGGAGAGGTCTATGTCCAACAGTGGACTGTTAAAGGCTGTTGGTGATGATTAACCTGTTATGACATATAAAAGGTTAGGTTTAACTATTAATGCATTAATTTTGTATAAAGTTATCCAAGTAACTCAACAAGTTTACAAGTTAAGCCTCTATAACTCCTGAACTAACAAAGTTATCAAAGTTTCACCTTTCTAGCGCTAACCGTTTCGACGGTAAGTCGAGGATGGACGGACGGACTTACATGATGAAACTATAAGGGTACCGAGTCATGAACTACGGAACCCTAAAAATTGGCCTAAGTGACTCTTTGTATATTCATTTACTTGCGATGCAGTGTATATATTTAATATGCAAATAAGTAAAAAGCCGTTAGTAAACTGCCTTGTTGGTCTAGTGGTTAGCGTATGTGACTGCTGATCAAGAGGTCTCGGGTTCAATCAAATGTTTGTGTGATTTGCAAATATGGGTGTTTTAAATGTATAATATATATGTATTTTCAAAAAAGTATGTTTATGTATTTACATCAGTTGTCTAGTACCCACAATACAAGCTCTGCTTGATTTGGGATTAGATGACAGTGTGTATACGAAATCTGAAATCCGAAATATTATATATATATATATATATCATACATAGAATACACTAAAGACTTCGAAACAAATATATGCGGATCACACAAACTCTTTTAGACCTACCCAGGAATCGAACCCAAGACCTCTTGATCAGCAGCCACTAGACCAACCGCTAACCAGGAACCTTAGAAAAGAACATAGGGTACTTTTTACCACTTTAACCGACATACACGCGGGTAGAGCTGCAGGTAGAAACTAGTATCCAATAACAAGAAATTACAGCCGTAAATATACAGTTCTCGTATTATTTGCAAGTCCACAGGTGAGCTGGCACGACTCCAAGAACTGATATTACTATATTTGACTTGCAGATCTTGCACTGGAGTTTCTTCTATACACAATTGTGAATATGAGCTTATATAAATACTTATTATAGACTACTATAGCCTTTGACCGCGACTTTACTCACCTGTAATCATATTGCTATAAATAGTAGCATATTTCCTTCTTTAGGAATCAAAGTATCGTCTAATTACTTTCGAATCTACATCAACACGTATATCAATTGTAATATCAAAAACTTAAATATAAAAGTTAGACAGATGCTGTCGTTGACTTTTTTGTAGGCATTTTCAAGCTCCACATCTTTTCTCTAGAACTCAAAAATATATCTTTCATAGTTAAGGCAGCGTTCGTAAGAAATGCTTTCATTCGACCGTTTTTTCTCCGATGCACTTTGCAAAACGGACTACCACGTAAAAGCCTTTTTATTTTTCGGTTTTTTATTTATTCTATGACACTCAGCAATTGGCAAAATCAGTTCAGTAGATCCCGAGATTACCCCTTACAATTTAACAAACACACAAACTTTACTTCTTTATAATAATGATATAGATATATAATATCGAATAAACAGTTTTTTTATGAAGGCTAGTGTTGCGACTTCCACATACAGAGAGACGAAAACATACAACAGCGCCATCTAGCGAAGAAATACTGAACTACGAAGAAAATCCACGGAAAAAACTATACGTAACTACTAATCCTGAATCGCGAAAGAGACATTCTCGTGCCGATTAGCATATATACAACATTCCCATATCAACTGTTGGGCAGTAGCCCGCAATGCCTCGCCTGTTCGGAGGATCCTCCCTTTGTGTTGGAGGAACACGAAACCCGTTCCTCCACACTTAGTATACCTATTGATATATAGCCTTCTCTATATATGTCCGTGTGGTGACGGATTAAGAATACAGAGTGTCACCACCCCTATTCATCCCGCGGGTGTCGTAAAAGGCGACTAAGGGATAAACTATGCAAGACAACATCAATGCAAAGAGAAGGAAAACTTGAAACCAACCCTATACCAACCCGTCTGGCCAGCGTGGTATAGTAGGCCCAAACCTCCTTTCTAAGGAGAGGCCTATGTCCAGCAGTGGACTGTTGAAGGCTGTTGATGATGATGATGAGTATACCTATGAGTATAGCCTTCTCTATATAAAACAATTCAAACAATATAACTCCGTAATATTAGCCGTTAGCCTATAATTTTTAACTTTCAAGTAGAACAGAACACTACTTGTCAAGTTGAGATAACTAAACTTAACGTCAAGTTAGACTTCAAAGCGTGCCGCACCGCCCGAGATCAAAGAGATAAGCCGACAGGGGGTGGGAAGGGGTGAACTCGGTTTTTGTTTAAAATAACTTATGAGAAACCTTTGGGAGTATAGTTGATCGTCAAGTAGGTATTAGATTATAGATAAATTACTTTAACCAAGTTTAAGGTGATAATGAGGAGTTATTTTTTACTGTCACGGTAGTTTAGTGGCTTAGCTTTTAGGGGGGGGGGGGCTCACCCCGTTTTTACAAAAAAGTACCCTTTAAAGTGGAATTTCTCGCAAACGGATACCTAAATCAAAAATCGTCTTAGAAACCCTTTATTGGTTTTAAACTACCTATTTAATGATACCCCACACGATGGAGTAGCCGCTAGAAATTAAAATTATCCCTACTTTACGTGTAGGGCAGGTACCCCAAATAAAAATATTTTTCATAATTTTATTGTAGCACTTTGTCGACGTAATTACAATACATATTCATGGAAAGTTTCATCTTTCTAGCACTTACCGTTTGGACGGTAAGTCGAGGACGGAGGACTTACCGTCGGACATGACGAATCTTTAAGGGTTCCGAGTCATAAACTTCGGAAACCCTAAAAAACCGTTCCAGAGATTAGCAGGACAATTAGACAAAAAGAAATGTTACATTTGCTTTTTCTATGTAAGTACTGTGTCTATATATTTTGATATGCATTTCGTGAAAACTTTGTAACCGACTTCAAAAAAGGAGTAGGTTCTCAATTCGTCGGAATCAGTTTTTTTTTTATGTATGTTCAGCGATAATTTCGTCGTTTATGAACCGATTTCAAAAATTATTTTTGCATTGGAATGGGCGTAGCTTACAGGTGGTCCCATCGTCAACATATCGGGGTCTCATGAAATCTCACAAGGAAATCGAGGGAACTCCTCAAATATCATTGGCACAATTGTCGCGATTTTTGTACTTGGAACAGTTTTTCTTTGAAGTCGGTTTCTTTTTGTTATAATTATGATATTACAAATGAACAATTCAATTTTATTCATTCATATAGATCTGAAAGTCAGTAAGGATGTATGTTTAGCTGTTAATATTTCACAGGAAAACTACTGAAACACACCTACAGAACTTTTAACCGTAATACTCAACATATCCACACACAAAGCCACGCCAAAAGCGAGTAAACTAAAAAAATATATTTCATAGAACACAGTGTGCACACAACTAACAATTTCAACCTAACTAATTAACAGAGTTCAAAAAAGCATGTCTCGTTATCGATCGATGGCCCTCCCAACCCTCTTAACTGCCTCCCGACCTCCCTGCCCACCCAGCGTCCGTCATGCGCTAACAGTCCAACGATTCAAGCGTTTTTTATTCATTCACACAACAGGACAAAGAGAGTTACGCTGACTGGGAATGTACGTATTGTACCGGTACCGGTAATTTTTGTATTTATTTTGTTACTAGTTGGTCGTTGTTCTAGTGGTTAGCGTATGCGACTACTAATCAAGAGGTCTCGTTTTCAAATCCCGAGTCGGGCAAAAAGTGTTTTTGGGTTTTTCAGCCGGAGTTTGGAAGTTTGGCGGTGATTCACGCCCGTGCCTCGGAGAGCACGTAAAGCCGTCGGTCCCGGTTGTCATGAAGATCTATGGCAATCGTTATTGGGAAGTCAGTGCCCTTAAATATACTGACAACTAGTTCAATCTTCGAATTTCAGTTCTCCCTTAGGGTTGCGGAGGTCCGATGGCCGTCGCTCCGTGTATAAACTGATATTCAGGTAAAACCGGTTGAACTAGTAGCCGACCCCAAATAATATTGGGAATAAGGCTAGGAATAAGATTTTTTTATTGCATGTCGTTTATCGCGATAAATAGTAGCCTATGTACTTTCTGAACTTCTAGATTATCTATGTACTAAATTTAATTCATAATTCTGTTCGTGTGGTGACATATTGAGAATACAGAGTGTCACTACCCCTATACCCCGGGTGTCGTAAAAGGCGACTAAGGGATAAACTACGCAAGGCAACATCAATACAAAGAGAAGGAAAACTTGAAACCAATCCTATACAAACCCATCTGGCCAGCGTGGTATAGTAGGCCAAAACCTCCTTTCTAAGGAGAGGCCTATGTCCAGCAGTGGACTGTTATAGGCTGTTGATGATATTTAATTCAAATCGTTTCAGTAGGTTTGGCGTGAAAACGCGACCGACAAACATTATTACTTCCATATTTATGTAAGGATTTTTAGGAACTTTAGCGCCTGGACTCTGTTTATAATATTTGTAGTATTATATAAAGAGTCTCTGTATTTCCTTGAGAATTAAAGTATATTCATGCAAAATCTTACTAAAATCGTTGCATCGGCTGTGAAAGTGTAGCAAACAGAGCTAAGCAAAAACTTCATCAACAGCCTTTAACAGTCCACTGCTGGACATAGGCCTCTCCTTTGAAAGGAAGTTTTGGCCTACTATACCACGCTGGCCAGACGGGTTGGTAAAGGGTTTGTTTCAAGTTTTCCTTCTCTTGGCAGTGATGTTAGCTGCTTATTTTGTTCCTTTAGTCGCCTCTTACGACACCCATGGAATGAATAGGGGTGGTCACACTTTGTATTCTTAATCCGTCACCACACGGACAAGCAAAAACTTAGTACCCCTTTTTATGAAAATTGCGTGGATGCAGGAGTATGAAATTTCGCACACTTATATTTTAAGTGGAAGAGGAGTACAGAATTCTATTTTTTTATTAATTTTTTTATAAAATGCTGCCAAAATGACTCTGCTTAGCCTGATGGAAAACATGAGCAGAATCCACGAGTGATGGCCACCGTCCTCACTACCAATGTGGACGATGCAACACGGTGACCAACACTATGGCGGCCTAGACAGATGCTTCTTCTATTTTATTAAATTATGCATAAAAAAGCGGCCAAGTGCGAGTCGGACTCGCCCATGAAGGGTTCCGTATCAGCAAGTATGATCATATAAAAGTTCTTGTAGTTCGTTGTAACTTTCATCGATGTTTTTATACTAGTGTATTGATTGGATGAAAGGTAAATTGCGTGTTACGATTTATGATATATTAAAAAAAAACTACTCACTAGATCTCGTTCAAACCAATTTTCGTTGGTAGTTTTCATGGTAATGTACAACATATATGTTTGTTAGTTTTATCACTCTCTTATTTTAGAAGTTAGAGGGGGAGGGGACACACATTTTTCCACTTTGGAAGTGTCTCTCGCGCAAACTATTCAGTTTAGAAAAAAATGATATTAGAAACCTCAACCTCATTTTCGAACACCTATCCATAGATACCCCACACATATAGGTTTGATGAAAAATAATAATTTGAGTTTTAGTAAAGTATGGGGACCCCAAAATGTATTGGTTTTTTTTCTATTTTTATGTAGAAATCTTAATGCGGTTCACAGAATACATCGACTGCCCAAATTTCAACAGTATAGCTCTTATAGTTTCGGAAATAATTGGCTGTGACATACGGACGGACAGACAGACAGACAGACAGACAGACTTGACGAATCTATAAGGGTTCCGTTTTTTGCCATTTGGCTACGGAACCCTAAAAACACACTAAGTCCAGTCGTTTCAGAGATTACCCGGAACAAAAAGACAAACAAAAATTAAAAAAAATTTTTTTTATGCATTTTGTAAAAAAACTTTTAATTTAATATTACATACAGACAATCTAATTAATTTATTTATATAGATAAACCTGTCGAAACATTCAAAACAGTAGAAATTTGTCCACCAGTCAACGCCTATTTAAAACAACCTAGCAACAGTATTTTCAATTAACTTAAAACAAATTTAACCCGTCAATGCTAATGAAAGGAGTGAAAAAAACCCGCGGTTCGTTTAGACCCGTCCGTCAAACGATATTAAAGGGTTGAAATGTTCGTGATATGCCACAAAACGTTCACAAGTTTAGGTTTGTCATTTTGTTGATTTAAGTGTGTGTGTGGGGTAGTTATTAGGGGTTGAAATGTTGTAGGTCGGAAGGGTTAAACTTAGTTATAAATATTTCCACGCTTTTTATTAGCTTCACCTGTATGTTTGTATGTTTGTTTGTATGTTTGTAACCGACTCCTTTGGGTGCAATTTCGACCCACTTTAAACGGCCAGATTTCTTTCAAAGTTTGTAGATTTATCGAGGACCGATGACAATACACTAATTTAAAAAAAAAATAAAAAAAAAATTAAACAAATTAGTCTTTTATTGTTGTTCTGTCTTTTACTGTCTTTTATTTTGTCTTTAGTTTTAGTCTTTCTAAAAAAATAGTTTTAAAAAACTAAATAAACACGCTTTTAAACTGAAACGTAGATAATTTTAACAAAAAGGAACCGACTTCAATGAAAAACTATTCCGAGTACCCAAATCGCGACATTTTGCCTATGATATTTGAGGAGTTCCCTTGATTTCCCTGGGATCCCATCATCAGACTCAAACAAACAAAATAAGTCTTAGCTACTCCTTATGTCATCAACTATTACAAGTGATAGTTCTGTCAAAATCGGTCCAGAGATTAAATGTATAAACTATAAACAGACAGACAAAAATTAAAAAATCGCTTTTTGCTGTTAGGGCCACAGCACACTAGCTACTTTTAGCATTTTAGCGACTGCTCAGATGCCTGGATCGCGTCGGCTGTCGTGTTGTCTATAATTTTCCGACGCCAAGTCGATGCTAGTTTCATCCGAATGTGTGCGAAGAGTAGCGTTCAGCTGCTGTGTCGCGCTTCTAAAAAGCGACTCAATCTCCGCGTTTAGCGTTTTCAAGTGTGCGGAGTGGAGCGTGTGGTCGCCGTATTTAGCTTCTAAAAAGCGACTAGTTGCCGATCGTCAATGCTAAAAGTAACCAGTGTGCTGTGGCCCTAAGTACCGCATACTTATATGTCCGTTTTTTAAAACAATTTTTTAAAAAGACTCCTTTGGGTGCAATTTTGACCCACTTTAAAAAAAAAAAATAAGAAATATTCTTATTTATTATAGTCATCGGTCCTCGATAAATCTACAAAGTTTGAACCAAATCTGGCCGTTTAAAGTGGGTCAAAATTGCACCCAAAGGAGTCGGTTACAAACAAACATACAGGTGAAGCTAATAAAAAGCGTGTCCATAGGAAAAAAGTACTTTTTTTGTTGCTTTTTGTAACTAAAAAAGGACTTTTTTTGATCCTTTTTGTAACTAAAAAAAAGCGGCCAAGTGCGAGTCGGACTCGCCCATGAAGGGTTCCATATCAACAAGTAGCATCATATAAAAGTTCTTGTCGTTGGTTGTAACTTTGATCCATGTTTTAATAATAGTGTATTGATTAAATGAAAGGTAAATTGCAGTTTACGATTTATGACGTATTAAAAAAAACTACTTACTAGATCTCGTTCAAACCAATTTTCGTTGGTAGTTTGCATAGTAATGTATAACATATTTTTTTTTCAGTTTTATAACTCTTTTATTCTAGAAGTTACAGGGGGGGGACACATTTTTCCACTTTGGAAGTATCTCTCGCGCAAACTATTCAGTTTAGAAAAAAATTATATTAGAAACCCATACATCATTTTTGAATACCTATCCATAGATACCCCACACGTATGGGTTTTTTTGATTTTCAGTTTCAAATATGGGGACCCCCAAAATGTATTGTTTTTTTTTTCTATTTTTATGAAAAAATCTTAATGCGGTTCACAGATTACATCTACTTACCAAGTTTCAAATGTAAAGCTCTTATGGTTTCCGAAAAAAGTGGCTGTGACATACGGACGGACAGACAGACAGACAGACATGACGAATCTATAAGGGTTCCGTTTTTTGCCATTTGACTACGGAACCCTAAAAAGGACTTCTTTTGTTCCTTCTTGTAACTAAAAAAGGACTTTTTCCTATGGACATAAATAATAAGTAACTCATATCCTTTATTAGGCTCTAGGACTATCTGTGTAACAAATTTTATTTCAATCGGTTCATTATTTTTCGCTACTTTTGCATTGGATAATCAGAGACAGTTAATTGCCTAATTATAATATTAGTAAACAGACCGTGTGGTGACGGAGAATACAGAGTGTCACCACCCCTATTCATCCCGCGGGTGTCGTAAAAGGCGACTAAGGCGACAACATCAATGCAAAGAGAAGGAAAACTTGAAACCAACCCTTTTTTTTTTTTTTTTTTTATTCTTTTTTATTTTTATTTTATTATCTAATTGGGCAACGTCCGGTCACACGCGGACGCCGCCCCCTCGCGGTTGGCCTCAACTGCGGACGGACGGGAAACCCGTCCCGCCCATCCGCGGCCACTCTCAACTTGAAACCAACCCTTTTTTTTTTTTTTTTTTTTTTTTTTTAACGTGTGGAAATCCCCACGGACCGTCACCCCACCGGGGCTCTCGGCGGGGCGGTGTGTCGGACTCGAACCGACTAAAACCACACGGTGTGACCTCTCTGCGCCTGTGTTTGGAAGGGATCCAGGTAACTGTTTTCTCCTTCTGGATCCCTCCCGGCGCCTGCCCGCACTGTTGCGGGCGCCATCTCCTCGTACTCTCTATTTGGGCGACGTCCGGTCACACGCGGACGCCACCCCCTCGCGGCTGGCCACTACAGTGGATGGACGGGGAAACCCGTCCCGTCCACCCGCGGCCACACTCAGGGCGGCATGAGGCGCAGATAGGCGCGCCTCCGCCGCCCGGGGCGCCGGCGGCGGATCGGGTCCGAGTGGAGGTCATCCTCCCGGGCCTTCTCCGCCGCCTCCTTCTGCGAGATTACGTCCTCGCAGAAGGTTGCGACCGCGGTAAAACAACTGTCGCTACCGGCCATGGAGCGGACTACGACCGGCAGCGAGAGTTCCTCTCCGATGACTGCAGTGAGGGCCCGGCGCTGCGCCGCCCATGCGGGGCAGACTGCCAGCGTGTGCTGGGCCGTGTCCTCACTGCAGTCGCAGTGGTGGCAGGCGGGACTCAATTCCCTCCTCGCGACCGAGTGCAGATACTTTCCGAAGCAACCGTGCCCGGAAAGCACCTGCGTCAGCCGGAAGGAAAGGGTCCCGTGCTGCCGCCCTGCCCACTCGGCGATGACCGGCTGGAGAGCCTCCACGGTGGCGAAGCCAGCGCGTGGAGTCTCCAGCCGTAAAGACCATCTAGCCAAGGTGGCTCGACGAGCGGCTTCGCGCCACTCGCGCACGTCCTCGGGCGGAGGGCGGATGCCCCTCTCCGCCCGGAATTCAGCCACTCGTCGATAAATTTCGGCGAGCACTTCCGCCTCCAAATCCCACGGGGGTGTTCCGGCCAAGGCGCAGGCCGCTTCGGTCGACACCGTGCGGTATCCGCGTATGGCTCTGACCGCCAATATCCTCTGGGGGCGCCAGAGGCGCGCCCTATTCTGGGCGGACAGAGCCGCCGCCCACACCGGTGCACCGTACAGTGCCATCGACCGGACCACCCCCGTGTACAGCCGCCTAGTGGGAACACTGGCCCCGCCCAAATTGGGCAAAAGTCGCCCGAGGGCGGAGGCAGTGTCCACCAACTTTGGGGCTAGCTGTTTGAAGTGCTCGTCGAAGAGCCACCTTCCGTCTAGGACCAGACCCAGGTACCTCATCTGGGCCCGGACCGGTACGAGAACCGAGTTGACCTCAATCGAGGCGCCGGAGGGTGGACCACGACGGGGCCCGTGAAAGAGTAGGGCCTCCGTCTTATCCAGGGCCACCCGCAGACCCAGCGCCTCGATGCGCCCGACCACCATGGACACTCCAGTGGTGGCCAGGCGCGCCGCCTCCTGGAAGTTAGCCCCCCGGGCCGTGACTAAGGTGTCATCCGCGTAGCAGATTACACCCAGCCCGGGGGGGAGACGCCCTCTTAGGGCCCAGTCGTATCCCATGTTCCACAGGAGTGGTCCTAAGACAGACCCCTGTGGAACACCGCACGACATGGCCCTGCGTCTCAAGACGCCATCTCGGTCCTCGTACATGACGGTTCGCTCCTCAAGATAGTCTGCCACCAGCCGCCTCAGGTACTCTGGCACCCCGTGGTAGCGGAGTGCTTCCCCGATGCAGCCGAATGGCAGACTATTGAAGGCGTTGGCGATGTCTAAGGACACCGCCAACACCACTCCGCCGCCTCTCACGGCCTCCTCGGTCACGGCCCTAAGGCGCATTACGGCATCGATCGTCGAACGCCCCTCTCGGAAACCGAATTGGGCGTCCGACAGATCGGGGCCAACCTCGCAGAGGTGCCGGACGATGCGGGCAGAGAGTATCCTCTCAAAGAGTTTACCCGCCTCGTCCAGCAACACGATAGGCCTATAGGCCGTGACCGAATCGGCAGGCCGTCCCGGCTTCCTCAGCAGGACCGGCTTCCTCAGCAGGACCAGCTTCCCGCATTTCCAGCGCTCAGGGAAGCGTCCGGACGCCAGGCTAGCGTCCAACACTTCCCTGAGGCGGTCCGACATGTGATCGAGGGCTCGGGCCATCACTCGGGCTGGAACCCCGTCCGGCCCGGGGGCGGTGTTCTTGGATCGAATCCGTAGAACAGCCGCCCCTACCTCCGAATCCCTGACGGGCGGAACTTCAACCTCGCTACCCCCGTCGTCTTCGGCTGATGCAGCCATCGACGGGGGTGTGTGTTCCGCCCGCTGCGGGAATAGGCCCTCGACCACTTCCTGCAGGAAGCTGGGCTGGAGAGTCTCCGTAAGGGGGGGGCCCGACGTGCGGAGCTTGTTACGCACCGCACGATAAGGGCGACCCCAGGGGTCACGCTCGAGACTCTCCAGCATCTCCTCTCTACTGACATCCTTGGCGCGGCAGATGGCCAGCCTCAGAGTTTTCCGAGCTTCTCGGTACTCCTCGTGAAGCCGGTCCACCTCCTCACCGACCCCGCGGTGACGTCTCCTGCTACTAGTTAGGGACCTCCGGGCACGAACGCACGCCGCACGGAGGTCCGCTAACTCCTGGGACCACCAGTAGACCTCCTTCCTCGGAGGCCGACACCCACGAACGCGGGGCATGGCCGCATCGCAGACCCGCGTTAGCGCGTCAGCGAAGCGGCCAGCTCCCACGTCGACCCCCTCGGTCGGGGCCCGCGGAGACAGCCAAGCGTTAAGAATGGCCGCCTCCTCCAGTAGGTCCCTATCGAGCCTGGCGACAGCCCACCGCGGGAAGCGGGAAGGGCGCCGCGCCGCGTGACCCCTACTGGGGTCCTGGGACCGGGAGAGCTAAAATCGGATATAGAGGTGATCCGAGAGCGTCTCAACCTCTTCCAGGACACACCAGTTCCTTACTCGTGCGGCGACTGCAGGGGTAGCGAACGAAAGGTCCACTATCGACCCCCCCTGCTGTCGCACGCACGTGTTGGTGGAGCCCCTGTTCAGCAAACAGAGGCCCACCGAAGCCGCCCACTCCATTACGGCTTCGCCCCTGGCGTCCGTCGCCGGGGAACCCCACGCAATGGACTTTGCGTTGAAGTCCCCCAGCACGAGGACGTGCCCAGACGCCAGTCGCCGCATCGAGGTCTCCAAGTTGTTAAGGAAGACCTCGAAGTCGCTCAGACTCCGGTTGGGGGAGAAATATACACCATAAATGGTGACTCCCCCCCACTCAGCGGCAACATATCCCGTACCCTTGTCTCTTAGCGACAAGGGCGGGGAATGGGCCGCCGTGGAGCCGACGACTGCCACGGAGCCGTCCCAGTCACCCATCCAGTTTGGACGGGGAGGAACGTAGTAAGGCTCCGCGACTACGGCGAGACCTACCGACCACTGTGCCATGGTTTGCAGGAGGAGGTCCTGCGCCGCGGCACAGTGGTTGAGGTTCGTCTGGACCAGGAGGCTGGAGACTCGATCCATTACCGGACCGTGTCTCCAACCCCCTCCATGGGCGTCGGCGTCGACGCACGATTAACGTCGGAGGCAGCCCGGGTCGTTAGGCTGGCCTCCGGCGCTTGCGGAGAAGCACGGGGAGGCCTGCAGCCCCTCTGCCCCATCTGGTGATTGGCGGGTTTATAGCCCGCCGCACATACGGGGCAGTGAGGGGCGGCAGAGCATTCCGCCGCCTTGTGCCCCGGTTGACCGCAGCGGAAACATAATCCGCTGCAGTCAAAACACCTATCGCACCTGGCGCGTGTGTGCCCCGATACTAGGCATTTGTAACACCTCATCGGTCTCGCCGCCAGGACCGTAATCCTAGCGTTGACAAAACCGATGAGGATCTTGCCAGCATCACCCAATACTTTGGCCGACACTACGGGGCAGCTGACCCACACAGCGCCAAGTCCTCCTGGTCCGGGGCGGATGGTGCCCACCCTGACGTTGTCCGCGCTGCAGCCCGTCTTCTCCACGACTGCAACGCGGACATCCTCCACCGTCACTGAGTCGTCCAGGCCCGAAATGCGCAACTCAGCACACTTCGTAGGCCTGGCGACTCTGACACCATCCTCAGCTGCAAACATAACTCGCAGCTTCTCCGCAAAGGCGTCCGCCGACTTTGCGCCTTCAGCCCCCGGGAACTCGAGCACTCGAGCTCCCGTCTGGGATTTGCGCAGGCTCATGCCTGCCGTCCCGAACTCAGTGGCGAGACTGCGGGCGTACGTCAGTCCGCCACTGACCGCCTCCGGCGACACGGTCACCACCACAGCCGCTGTTTTGGGCGGCTGCAGTTTCCGCGCCTTCTTCTTGGTGGCCGTTGCCACCGGTGGCGAGGGCGGGCCTTGGGCTGCCTTCTGGGCTGCCTTTTTCGCCCGCCTTCGGGACGACTTCGACCCTTCCACTACCTGCCAACGGTCATCGGAGGCAGATGTGGAGGGGCCCGGCTGAGTTGGTGGAGTGGGGAGCGGAGGGAACTCCGCTCCGGACTTCGCCGCCGTTTCAGGCACCGCCTTGGCCGGCGCCTTGGCCGGTGCCTGGGCCGGCGCCTTAGCCGGGGCCTTCGCCGGCGCCTTGGCCCCCTTCCCCACTCTTTTGGGAGCCGCAGGGGCTGGAGCCGTAGCCGCCGCCGCCGCCGCATACGATACAGCGGGTGCGGTCGGCGCTGTTGTAGCCTTCGGTCGCTGCGACGACGCAAGCGGGGGGCGCACGACCGGCGCAGGGGGCAGTCTCGCCTCCAGACCGGCCAGACGCCCGTTCAGCATACGCTCCACTGCGAGGAGAACCTGGCGCAGCTGGGCGTCAGGTACCTCGACGCTGGCAGGAGCCAGAGCCGGCTGCGACGGGCCAGGCAAGGCCTCTCTTTGAGGCAGCTCAGCCCGAAATTGGGCGAACTGAGCGCTAAGCTCAGTCACCTGGCCCGACAAGCGGTCGTTGACAGCCTGGAGACGTGAGACGTCACCGCAGAGGCTCTCTACGACCTCCGCAATAGCGGAGGAGGAGTCCTTCAGGGCTCTTACAAAAGAGCCCTTCAGGTTCACCGACTTGGTGGCCACTTTGTGGATTATATCCACGGCCACCTTCGCCCTTTCCTGCAAGGACAAGGTATCCTGTGGGACATCTCCCTCCACCGGCTCCCTCATCCTCAACAGGAGACCTGAAATCTCCTCCTCCGCTTGGTTCTCGCAGTCCGCCCTGGCGCGTCTATAGGACTCCCTCCTGGTGAAGGCGGAGCCTGACGGCAACTTGAAACCAACCCTATACCAACCCGTCTGGCCAGCGTGGTATAGTAGGCCAAAACCTCCTTTCTTAGGAAAGGCCTATGCCCAGCAGTGGACTGTTAAAGGCTGTTGATGATGATGAAGAGTAAACAGACACTATAATTTTATTTATTTGTATAGACTTCGCGTCGACTAATAAAATTATAAAAGTAATAAAAATATATGTTTGTGTATATGTGTATTGTGTTCGTGACAAAACCACGTCGCATGACAAATTTATATTAAAGGTGTTTGTATACTGATGCGAAGATATTTTAAATATTATTGTTTGCGTTTCTTACGTAGAACAATAGAGAGCCTCTTTAAATAAATAGTTAAACATTTCGGACATCTTACACACAACGCCATTTAGTCCCAAACTAAGTAGAGCTTGTATTATGGGTACTAAACAACTGATATAAATACATACATAGAAAACACCCAGACTTGCGAATCACACTAACATTTGGTCCGACCTGGGAATCGAACCCGCTACCTCAAACACAACAGTCGCATACGCTACCACTGCACCACCGCAGCAGGCAACTTTTTTGGTTAGCGTAGTAGAGTAGGAGAAAGCCTAATCTATATATATAATAATTTTAACAAAAAGGAACCGACTTCAAAGAAAAACTATTCCGAGTACCCAAATCGCGACAATTGTGGCTATGATATTTGAGGAGTTCCCTCGATTTCCCTGGGATCCCATCATCAGATCCCGATATGGTGACGATGGGACCATCTGTAAGCCGCAAACAACCGCGCACACCGCGGGCATAAAACGCGTCGTGAGTAGTGCTTTAATTTTTTAAATGTAAATCTGCATTCTACGGAAGCTGCGGGCCCGCAACCGCAGCGGTCATGGGAGAAAAACGCTTCGTGAGTACTTAGCCTTAGAACCATCCTCGTACTTCAAGGAATATTTAAAAAAAAGAAAAAGCAAAATCGGTCCAGCCGTTCACGCGTGATGGCGTGACCAAGGGAAAATTTTTACGGATTAATTATTATTACGGATTATTTTAATTTTTACGGAGAGAAAAAATTTAAAAAATTTCTGAAAAAGTATAAAAACAAAACTTTTCTATATTCCCAAGTCAATTTGTACTTTAATACCATAACACAAAGTTTGAGTTTCATTCTCCAATGAAACTCAAACTTTGTGTTATGGTATTAATGTTTTCCGAGAGGGGTTCCGAGGGTTCCGAGAAAAAAAAAATTGAGTGACGCTGAATCGACTGTTAAGCGGTACGAAGTTCACGGGGTCAGCTAGTTTTTTATAAAAGACTGCTAAAGAGACTACTCTGCCTGATAGAAAGCATAAGTAGAACCCAAGAGTATTGGTCACCATACTGGACTGGGTCTGGGACGGAGTCTGGGTGTTTTCTATGTATAATATGTATGTATTTACAAAAAAAAAGTATGTTTATGTATTTATATCAGTTGTCTAGTATCCATAACACAAGCTCAGGGAGAACTGAAATTTGAAGATTGATTCGTTGATACGTAAATATAATTTAAATAGTTATGACACTGGTATGTTTGCCAACATTTTAGCAGACCCGGTTGGGTCAAATACTGCACTTATTTGAAATATTTACATATCACAAGCTTTGACCTAGTAATATAATATGTAGTCTAACATACGATAACTTAAGATGAGACTAACATATTACTGTGTAATAAAAGTCTCAATAAAAAAATATTAAATAAAACTAATGTCTTTAAATATGTGAGGCAACCGAGCTCTGCTCGGTTGTCATATTTATTGCTCAACAACGCCATATATGCTTTAAAGTAACTGTAGTGTTGCTGTGTGTGTAAATATGTTTGTGATCTCGGAAACGGCTCTAACGATTTCGCTGAAATTTGGTATTTGGGAGTTTTTGGGAGTGAAAAATCGATCTAGATTAAGGTTATATTTGAGAAAACGAGAGTTTTTGAGTTTTTATGCGTTTTTCTTTCGCGTTACTCTTAGCAAATAAATATTTGTGGATCACACAAATATTTGGTCTGACCCGGGAATCGAACCCGAGACCTCTTCATCAGCAGCTGCGTACGCCAACCACTAGACCAACAAGGCTGTCGAAAATAATGTTCATTTGATATTACAGACAGACTCTCCAATTATATTTATTGGTATGTATAGATATTATTGCTATATTTTATAGCTTTAACTGTGTACGTACCTACGCATAATAGGGTTGCGTGAAAACTTTATCACGATATTGTAAGGGAGTTTCATTACAAAATGGGGTCGTTTAGAGGCGGATACGTCTTATTTAAACGATCAGCGACTTTTTCTTTTGGGGTCACGGTCACCCATCATTTTTTAGCCTTGGCATTTTGAGCTTGACATGAAAAGAAACTACACAAAAAGTATTTTTTGATGTTTATGTAAAGTAAAGTTTATGTCCGTGTGGTGACGGATTAAGAATACAGAGTGTCACCACGCCTATTCAGCCCGCGGGTGTCGTAAAAGGCGACAAAGGGATAAACTACGCAAGACAACATCAATGCAAAGAGAAGGAAAACTTGAAACTATACCAACTATACCAACCCGTCTAGCCAGCGTGGTATAGTAGGCCAATACCTCCTTTCTAAGGAGAGGCTTATGTCCAGCAGTGACTGTTGAAGGCTGTTGATGATGATGAAAGTTTATGTAAAGTAAGATAAATGCGGGGATCAATTTGGTCCCAGATGCAGCTCTGCTTTAACCTTATTTCATGGGTAGCGGTAACCACTAACCATCAATTGATACATTTGTTCTTGGTCACTAGAACTTATTTAAAAAAATCGGCCAAGTGCGTGTTAGGACACGCACAGGAAAGGGTTCCTCAGTCACCTATAATGGTAAGTGGATTTAAAATCGTATCCAATAGATAATTGTCATGTTTACGTATTTATGTCCTAATTTTGTATGAAGTTTTCCAAGTGAGCGCATTGTACTAGTTATGCCTCTATAACTCCTGAACTTACAAAGTCATCTAATCCGTTATAGTTTCCCTTTAAAGTCCATTATATTCCTAATGCGGGAGTTTGTTTTTTTAAAGAAAAAAGAAAAGAAATAAATTGACCACTATCACGAATTTTACCAGATTTTTTAAGCCGTCTGGCTTTTAGAGGGGGTGGGGCCGCCCCTTTTTGTATAAAAAAGTGCCCTTTAAAGTGGAATTTCTTGCAAACGGATACCTAGATCAAAAAATCGTCTTTAAAACCGTTTATTGGTTTTTTAAAGACCTATCTAATGATACCCCTCACAATGGGATAACCGCGAAAAAAGAATCAACCCCACTTTACGTGTAGGGGAGGTACCCTAAATAAAAAGATTTCTCATAATTTTATTGTGGCACTTTGTAGATGTAATTACAACACATATTCACACAAACTTTCATATTTTGTAGCACCAACCGTTTTGGAGGCAAGTCGAGACTTAACGAATCAATAAGGGTTCCGAGTCATGAACTAAGGAACCCTAAAAAGTATTCAATTATTTGTAAAAATACATTCTATATAAGATATGTAAATCTAAAAGGCATTCAATTCGATATTCGCACTGTCCTTTGACCTTTGACCCTAAACCTTTGACCTTTTAGGCTAGGTCACATGTTGCTTTCCGAGAATTTAGGCTCGCTCGCACGATTTCACTATAATATGTTCAACAAATTGTCGACTTAGATACAATTTTAGCTAGTTTTGTGTGTATATGTACGAGTATACTACCTTTAACTCGCGGCTCTGCTTACATGTTTTGTTTTGGAGAACAATAAGACAACTCCCGCATTAGGTATATAAATTCTGTGGCGGGGGACTTTACAAACATATAAGACTCGGACACAAAGTACACCCAGACTCAGAACAACAATTTATGAAATATACAAAGTGTTTGTCCACGTGGGATTTGAACCCATGACACGGAGTAGAAAGCGACCAAACGTGCAGTCAAACTGTGTATGTTGGAAATAATAAATAAATATTTCCGACATCTTACACACAACATCATCTAGTCCCAAACTAAACAGAGCTTGTATTATGGGTATTAGACAACTGATATAAATACATAAACACACTTTTTTTGTAAATTTCTCAGACATCAAAATACCTCTACGACAAACATCATTGAAATTGGTACAGCGATTTATACGTGAAATCATAACATACAGATAGAGTTAGACTGCCTTGTTGGTCTAGTGGTAAGCGTATGCGGCTGCTGATCAAGTGGTCTCGGGTTCGATTCCCGGGTCGGACCAAATATATTTGTTTTAGAGTCTGGGTGTTTTCTATGTATAATATGTATGTATTTACGAAAAAAAAAAGTATGTTTATATATTTATATAAGTTTTCTAGTACCCATAATACAAGCTCTGCTTAGCTTGGGACTAGATGGCGTTGTGTGTAAGACGTCCGAAATTGTAACAGTAAAGGGTGAATTGCTTGATATAAATTATTAAAGAGTTACTTTCGAATATATAATGCGGAAACCAACGAAATACGACAACACATAATAATATGTTGTCTTTGTAGGTTGATCTTTTGCAGTAGGGTACGCCCCGGTTAAGCTTTCCCGTTTATAATGAAAATCAGCATTGCATTACGTTAGGTATAAACATCATCATATTCCTAGCCTTATTCCCAATATCATTTGGGGTCGGCTACTAGTTCAACCGGTTTTACCTGAATATCAGTTTTTACACGGAGCGACTGGCATCGGACCTCCGCAACCCTAAGGGATAACTGAAATTCAAAGATTGAACTAGGTGTCAGTATATTTGAGGGCACTGACTTCCCAATAACGATTGCCATAGATGTTCATGACAACCGGGACCGTGTTTTACGTGCTCTCCGAGGCACGGGCGTGAACTTCCAAACTCCGGGCTGCTATTAGGAATTAAATAAGAAAAACCATAATACACTTTTTGCCCCGACCCGAAATTTGAACGCGAGACCTCTTGATTAGCAGTCGCATACGCTGACCCAAATATTTGTGTGATCCACAAATATTTGTTTCGGAGTCTGGGTGTTTTTCTATGTATTATATGTATGTATTTACAAAAAAAAAGTATGTTTATGTATTTATATCAGTTGTTTAGTACCCATAATACAAGCTCTGCTTAGTTTGGGACTAGATAACGTTTTGTGTAAGATGTCCGTTATATTTATGTTCCTTTGATATTAAATACAGACAGTCGCATTTTATTTATTATATTATTTGTTTATACCTCGTTGGTCTAGTGGATAGCGTATGCGACTGCTAATCAAGAGGTCTCGCGTTCAAATTTCGGGTCAGGCCAAAAAGTGTATTATGGTTTTTCTTATTAAATTCCTAATAGCAGCCCGGAGTTTGGAAGTTCACGCCCGTGCTTCGGAGAGCACGTAAAACACGGTCCCGGTTGTCATGCACATCTAGGGCAATCGTTATTGGGAAGTCAGTACCCTCAAATATACTGACGACTAGTTCAATCTTTGAATTTCAGTTATCCCTTAGGGTTGCGGAGGTCCGATGCCAGTCGCTCCGTGTAAAAACTGATATTCAGGTTAAACCGGTTGAACTAGTAGCCGACCCCAAATAAACTTGGGAATAAAGGATAGGAAAAATACTTTCATATGTAAAAGATTGTTCATTTAACATTACAAACTTCATTTTTATTTAATTGTACCCAAATATTTGCAAACATTTTATAATTCCTAATTATTTCCCACGACTCAGATACCGGCAAATGTAATACAACCTTAAAATTTATGAGTAATACCATCTCTTTCTCACGTACACTGTTATATAGGATTCGACCGTCGTTCCTTCTCTGTCTTCCCACGCATGCGCAGAACGATTTTCTTTGTTCCTACCGACTATACAGTAATATAAAGTAGGTATGTTGGTATACACAACTCGGTACAAAGTATACAGATTCCCGCATCCAAATAATACATAGTTTGAGATAAAATAATGCAGATATTTGATATTTTAACCTAGGTAGGCAATGTTTTATGATGTCCTAGCGGGAAGCTTTGTAAGGGTAGATCTGGGTGTTTATTAAACATTTTTAACTTAATAAATTATATACTAAAATAAGCTGACGCTCGCGTACTACGGTTTTGCAGAATATTTGAAAGTTTCGGATATCTGACACACAACGTCATCTAGTCCCAAACTAAGCAGAGCTTGTATTATGGGTACTAAACAACTGATATAATACATAAACATACATTTTTTTGTAAATACATACATACATAAAAAACACCCAGACTTCAAAACAAATATTTGTGGATCACACAAACATTTGGACAGGCCTGACCGATGTTTTGACGAATACACTATCAAAGTTTAAGTTTTAAATAGTATTTTATTAACTTGTTGCCCTTTTTGTTGCAGATTATTGCCCGCCGGTGTCAAAAGGAAGCGACCAAGGTCTCTATTGTTCAAAATACTTAGTAGAATACCTAGCCTAATATTTTCAATACCTAATACTAATATTAATTTAGTTAAAATTGGTATAAACGATATATGAAGTTAATTAGCTGTGGAGAATTATTTTCTTGCGATTCAGTTTGATAGTGTTATGTTAAGGCGCTCAAAAGGCAAGTTGCCTTAAGTGATTGTGAACAATCACCGAGGGCAAGCAATGACAACACGGCGAGTACCGGAAGTAGGTAGGATGGGTGACCATTAAGGGCATGATACCATTAGCAATCATCATCAACAGCCTTTAACAGTCCACTGCTGGACATAGGCCTCTCCTTTGAAAGGAGCTTTTGGCCATTATACCACGCTGGCCAGACGGGTTGGTAAAGGGTTTGTTACAAGTTTTCCCTCTCTTGGAAGTAATGTTAGCTGCTTTTTTTGTTCCTTTAGTCGCCTTTTACGACACCCGCGGGATGAATAGGTGACACTCTGTATTCTTAATCCGTCACCACATGGATTTTAGTTTTTAGTATAAATGAATTTTAGTTTTTAGTATAAATCAATTTTAGTTTTTAGTTTAAATCAATTAATTTAAAAATAATAAAAGGGCGTAATAGTGAGCAAATAGGATAAAGATAAATTACCCAATTAAAGATATTCAAATACCATAATATATTACAAAATTGAATAGTTCTAATTAATATTAGTTCAGTGAAATTATACCTTTCGATTATAATAGGTCTATTGTTTCTTGAACAAATATATATTACAGGGGTGGATATGTATCTATTGTATTACAAAAGGGTGTTTGTATAGACGGGAAACGGTGAATCTAATGTCGAGTGTGGTGATGGATTAAGAGACTCCACCCCTTTTTTTCGTGCTAAAACCGCACTCGACTGCCTCGAATCTATATAAAAACTAGCTGACCCGGCAGACTTCGTACTGCCTCAATCGATTAATAGAAGACCTAAACTTATGTATAAAATAAACTTAAAACAAACAAAAGGAATCCATAATTAATAAAAAAATGCAATTTATCATTATATATTCACCTTCTCTGAACTTCCACAAATAATCCAAGACCAAAATTAGCCAAATCGGTCCAGCCGATCTCGAGTTTTAGCGAGACTAACGAGCAGCAATTAATTTTTATATTATAAAATAGATAGATTGGGGTCGTACCCCAAACAAAAATATATTTTGTAATTTTCATGAAAATTTTCATCTTTCTAGCACCAACCGTTTGGACGGTAGGTCGAGGACGGACGGACGGACATGACGAATCTTTAAAGTTCCGAGTAAAAGGATATCCATGTTTCGGCACACCTAAATCAGGTTCAACCGGAGTAAAATCCAGTCCTACAGAAAATAAGAGTTTTAGAATAATTTCGTTGGTTTTCACTGAGGGAGGCTAGGAGGGCGGGAAGTAATAATGACTTCACGCATAGTACTCTTTCTCGCCAGTCTCCAATGCATCATCAACAACCTTTAACAGTCCACTGCTGGACATAGGCCTCTCCTTAGAAAGGAGGATTTGGCCTACTATACCACGCTGGCCAGACGGGTTGGTATAGGGTTGGTTTCAATTTTTTCTTCTCTTTGCATTGATGTTGTCTTGCGTAGTTTATCCCTTAGTCGCCTTTTACGACACCCGCGGGATGAATAGGGGTGGTGACACTCTGTATTCTAAATCCGTCACCACACGGTGTCTCCAATGCGCTGAGTGTAAACTGAGAGTGTCAGCTTAAAGTTCAAAGTAAACATTTGACAACATTGGATTATACTGTAACATTAGGAATGTAATCCTGTTTTGCGCAGTACTTTACAAACATACCTGAAACTTACACAAAAAACACCCAGACACAGAACAACAATTTATCAATGAATCACATAAAACGTTGTCCCACGAAGGGTTTGAACACCCGACACTTGTTGCAGTATAAAGCGGTGTGGTGACCACTTAAACCGCTTGGCCCACCGTGCAGTTTTATATATTTAATTAAATATGGTACTTACATTAAAAAAACTTAATTTTTTGTCAATCTTTTTGTCTGTTTCTTTGGAACTGTGGAGGAACGGGTGTCGTGTCCCTCCAACACAAAGGGAGGATCCTCCGACCAGGCGAGGTGATCATGCCTGGCGGGCCACAGCCTAACAGTTGATGTTGGGATGTTGTATATATGCTAATCGGCGCGAGAATGTCACTTTCGCGATTCAGGATTAGTAGTTACTCCGTATAGATCGTTACTTGTTTTCTTCGTAGTTCAATGTTTCTTCGGTAGATGGAGCGTTGGATGTTTTCGCTTGCGCTGTATGTGGAAGTCACCACAGAACGTCTGAACCTATTTGGACGGAACTCTCACTGAATGATAGCTGATAATATAAAGAGTGTAACTCGTGGTCTTGTTGGTCTAGATTAGCGTATGCGGAGTCCAGAAGGAAATCCCCTCCCTGGACTCCTTCCAATACAAAGGCGCAGAGAGGGTCACACCGTGTGGTTTTAGTCGGTTCGAGTCCGACACACCACCCCGCCGTAACCCCCGACGGGGTGACGGTCCGCGGGGATTTCCACACGTAAAAAAAAAAAAAAAAGAAAAGATTAGCGTATGCGACTGCTGTTCTTTAGGTCTCGGGGTCGATTCCCGTATCGGAACTAATGTTTCTGTGATCCACAAATGTTTGTTTCGGAGTTTGGGTATTTTCTATGTTATGTATGTATTTACAAAAAAAAAAGTATGTTAATGTATTTATATCAGTTGTTTAGTACCCATAATACAAGCTCTGCTTAGTTTGGAACTAGATGGCGTTGTGTAAGATGTCTGAAATATTTATTTATTTACCAAGCCACCTTCTCTTACTAGTTTCGTAACTTACTTGCTATTCAAGGGTACAGTAATACCTATTTTGCCCAAAACAAAAATCCCCAAAGCACTACTGTACAAGTTATTATCTAAGTTGATTATAATAATAATAAATAATAATAACGACCCAGTTCTCGAGGATGGTCGTGCTACATTATATTGGGATCGATCTGTTATCACAGACAGGACTATTGTTGCCAATAAGCCTGATATTGTGATGATAGATCGATCACAGCGCCGCGCAAATGATTATCGATATCGCTGTTCCTCATGACGAGAATCTCGTGAAAGTTGAAAACGAGAAACAAATCAAATATTTGGATTTATCTCACGAGATTGTCGATATGTGGAATGTGTATTCGGCGATCATTGTTCCGATAGTTGTTTCTGCTCATGGTTTGATAGCCAAGAGCCTCGACAAACACCTTAAGAGGTTCATGTTAGATGTCGGGATCAAGGGTCTGATGCAGAAGACAGTCCTCCTTAACACGGCATGTATAGTGAGGAGGTTCCTGTCTTAGGAGCCCTAACCACTGGTTTCTTGGTCCCTGTACCTGAAATCGGTGGTCTACTATTTTTTATTTATTTACATGTATTTTTTTACATTTACATTTAAAAGATATATTTATAAATAAATAAAGAGAATATTAATATAACATGTTACACACAACGCCATCTAGTCCCAAACTAAGCAGAGCTTGTATTATAGGTACTAGACAACTGATATAAATACATAACCATGATTTTTTTGTTATATTAAACACTAACTGCGCCCCGCGGTGTTACCCGTGTATTTTCGGGAAACTATAATTATGGTTGCTATGCAAATGTGTTATGCATAGCAACCTGTGAAGTTTTGACAGGAGATAAACAGTGATACATTTTGACATCTACGATTTATGTATTTTTATAATCTATATATAAAATATATCTCGATTATTGCAGTAAAAAGTAGCCTATGTGTTATTCTGATATATAAGCTATATTACTGTAAAGTTTCATCCAAATCCGTTCAGTAGTTTTTACGTGAAAGAGCAACAAACATACATACACACATACATACTCGCAAACTTTCGCGTTTATAATATTAGTAGGATAGAAACACCGAAACCAATATTTACGGATCACACAAACGTTTGTACCGACCCGGGAATCGAACCCGAGACCTCAAACACAACAGTCGCATACGCTCCAATCGAGGCAGTCATAATAATCCCTAATTAACAAACAAAGCCGTAGATACAAGCTTGTGTTGTGTTGTGTAACAGTATATCGAACCTACTGTTATATCTATAAGACGTATAGTATACCAGTGGTAGATATTTTATGAGCAAACTCCTAGTATGCCGGGTCCCTTGGGCTGTTTGTGTTCAAAATTTCATTACACAAAGCCGTCAAGTCAGTAATTAGAGACACTAGTGTTGGGACACTGAGGGTTCGGATATCGATAGTTATTTATTCGAATTTAAATTGAATTATTGTTGCCATTTGTTTATTTTAATCAAATAACTTTTCTGTTAATTCAATTGTTATTTTTATATCAACCAATGTTGTTTTTGGACAATTATTTTAAGTCAATTTTGTTTTTTTTTTAAGATAACTCCTGCATTAGGAATAAAAAATAAAAATGCTTTTTCGACGTTAGTACAGTTTTTTTTTACTAAATTTCAATATAATAAATAAACAAATAAATATTTTGGACATCTGACACACAACATCATCTAGTCCCAAGCTAAGCAGAACTTATGTTATGGATACTAGACAACTGATATAAATACATAAACATACTTTTTTTTTGTAAATACATACATATTATACATAGAAAACACCCAGACTCCGAAACAAATATTTGTGAATCACACAAATAATATTTGGTCCGACCCGGGAATCGAACCCGAGACCTCTTGATCAGCAGCCGCATACGCTAACCACTACACCAACGAGGCAATGTATATATACGGTACTAGCATCAAAAAGGCAATTTACTAATTTTTTGTCTGTCTGTCTAACTGTGTGTACGTCTGTCTGTCTGTCTTTTTGTGCCGGATACGGCTGTTTCGACTTTAAAAGGACTTTCACTGGTAGAATTTAAAATGACTTAAATACTAAATTAGACTAGCTACACCCCGCGGCGTTACTCGCGCTTTTCAACAATAACCACAGGTCACAGCTAATTATAATAAACATTACAAATTTATTTTTACATTAACTACTATATATGGAAACAGTAATATACATTTACGTAAGCTTAAAATACTATTTAATTAAATAATAACAATGAACACTTGAAAATTACTGAAACAATTTTTTTATCGATATTAATTTGCATAACGTGTCCCATCCCTACCGTTGAAATTTAGTAATGAATATTTTGCTGTTAAGAGGTCGAACTAAGCCTTCTATATATACATTTAACAATAAATGTATAATAGCAAACCGCTTCTTGGGTATTTGTTACATTATACTAGCTCATTCCCGCGGTGTTACCCGCGATCGCGAGTAACGCCACGGAGTGAAGTTAGTTAAGAAAAAATAATAGTTTTAAAAAACTGAACAAACACGCTTTAAAACTAAAAATAAGAAAAAAAAATTTATGTAACAAAGCGTGGACTGCTTTCTGAAAATATTTCAATAACGTCACCCCACGCTTTGTTACATAAAAGTATTTTTTTTTAGTTTTTTTTTTAATTAGTGTATTGACCTCGATAAATCTACAAAGTTTGAACAAAATCTACCTGTTTAAAGTGATTTAAAATGTATGTATGTATGTTTTTTCTCTTTCACGCAAAAACTACTGAACGGATTAATATATAAAGATGTACATAACTTTAACTTTATATATATAATTCTTGTGTGAGTGTGTATGTCACTGAACTTCTCTCAAACGACTGGACCGATTTTGATGTAATTTTTTGTGTGTCTTCAAGGGGATCTGGGAATGGTTTAGATTTGCAATTGGACCCGGTAGGTGGCGATCAAGTTCTGGAATTTTAAAGTTGGGCGGTACGAAGTTCGCTGGGTCAACTAGTATACATATATATGTGGCGTGAAAATGGACAGGCCTATGTCCAGCAGTGGGCTGCGATAGGCAGATGATGATGAAAGATGTACCCTATCTCCAGTTTGAACGAGAAATTGAAATTAAAATGGCCTTACAACTGTAGTCAAATGATTAAATAGATATTGAACCTAATATCGACCTTAGAAGAACCAACAGCACTATTTAATTTAAACCTACAAACAAGGGATTAAAACTGCTAATCCTATAAACTCTACACAGGTATAAATTCTTTTTCCTTTGATTTTGAAGATGTACCCTATCTCCAGTTTGAACGAGAAATAGAAATTAAAATGGCCTTACAACTGTAGTCAAATGATTATATAGATATTGACCCTAATATCGACCTTAGAAGTACCAACAGCACTATTTAATTTGAACCTACAAACAAGGGATTAAAGCCGCTAATCTTGTAAACTCTACACAGGTATAAAGGCTAATTTCCTTTGACTTTAAACAGATCAAAGTTGAATGAAGCTGTCAAGTAATACTGACAGTTAAACTTGAATGCTACGAACCTTAACAGACAAGTTAATCCCTTAAACAAAGGGATGTTTTGATAAATAAATAATTTACAAATATAATTATTAATAACTTGATTTACGCCAGTGCCTCGGAGAGCACGTTAAGCTGTCGGTCCTGGTTGTCATGAACATCTATAGCAGTCGTTATTGGGAAGTTAAGAAAGAAGAGAGTTAAGGCCATACGTTCCCAGCCTGGCCGAGTGAGGATTTGGGCCTGGCAAGACAACGTCTGAAGTGCAGTGGTAGCGTTTACGATTCCTATGCTTGAGGTCCCGGGTTCGATACCCACCCCGTTCTTAACGTGACCTTGGAATCGGTCACCCATCCAGATACTAACCGCGTCGTTATTGCTGACTAACAAATAGTTCTACCTTCGAATTTCAGTTTTTCCTCAGGGTTGCGGAGGTCCGATGCCAGTCGCTTCGTGGAAAAGCTGATGTAAAAAATTTGAACCTGGGTCTTTTAAACGGGAGTGAGAAAGCATCTCACTACACCACCATAAGTGTCGGTCGCCATACTTTATTGTCTTCATTCACATTAATTACAACCAGATGCAAAGCAACTGATCATGTTCATCAAATATTTTTTTATATTTGATGAAAATTAAAGCGATGATAGCCGAGTGGCCTTAGGTGATTGGAAACAATCACTGAGGGTAAGCAACGACGGCAAGGTCAGACCTAGATGGGTGACCGTCTGTAGCATGATATGTTATGAGCGTTTCCTCGATTTGGAGGTCACGTTAAGCAGTCGGTCCTGGTTGTTGTCATAAGGGAGGCCTTCGGGTGGCTTAAAAACATTCAACGGTAAGATTACGTAGCCACAACGTGTCTTGCCAGTTCCCAACCCGCACTCGGCCAGCGTGGGGACGTATGGCCTTAACCCTCTTTGAGAGGAGACCCAAGCCCAGCAGTGGGACGTTATGGGTTGTTGATGATGATGATGATGAAAATTGAACCCAAGATCTACGGCTGAACAGTCAGATTTACTAACTACTATACTCAGTATGTTGGGAAAACATCTCAAAACCCTCACTAACGTAATCTTATCCCTCTATATCCGTATATTTTTGATATCAGATCATATCGTACCCTCAATAGGCACTCCCGTCCTCCAAAATATAACATTTACCTACATTCAGTAAATTGAAGGGCGAACAAATTATCGTAGCCACTACGAAATATCACATCTACGTCGTAGCTTATGCTACGCTGTAGACATTTCTACGACGTAGCTGCCATTTAAATTGTTTTGAATTTAATTGTTACATTCGAATTTTTAGGACGCTTGTGTTGAAGTTAGGGTCATAGGGGTTATTGTGGGTCAATGTGTGGAAAGTTATATAGGGTCGAAAATGTTTTGTAAGTTATTTTGCTTAATAAAACATATATGAGTGAAATGTATGTATGTAGTTTTAAATCAGCTTTTCACTAAAGTATGTACGGTTCTTACTTAAAAATGTTTATTTTTAAATTTCATATCTGTATGTCTGTTCCGACTGATCTCTGGAACGGCTAGTCCAATTTCGATTAAAAGATAGCTAACGATATAAGAAATACGCTCACGCATGATAGAGACACTCAAGGTATCAAATCATATTTTTTTTTTTTACATCTTACACACAACATCATCTAGTCCCAAACTAAGCAGAGCTTGTGTTAAGGGTACTAAACAACTGATATAAATACTTAAACATACTTCTTTTTTTGACTCCGAAACAAATATTTGTGAATCACATAAATAATATTTGGTCCGACCCGGGAATCGAACCGGAGACCTCTTGATCAGCAGCCGCATACGCTAACCACTAGACCAACGAGGCAGTAAATGGTCACCCATCCAGGTAGTAACCGCGGCTTCGTTGCTTACCCTCGGTTTTTGTTGGTAATCAATTTGGCTATGAGTATAAAAAAGATAATATAAAAAATACTGTACCGTTATCTATGAGACGCAGTCTGTTTAATAATCTCACTTTCCGCAAAATGGGATGTTGTACTGTTTATCTGCAGGAGGGGAGTTGATCTAATTTGAATCGATCGGATGCTGCGGAACAAGATCAGTGTGTACCAAACGAGATGAGCTCAGCAAATGATACTGCTTTAGGGAAATATTTTTTGGATTAACTAATTTTTTACCTTCAAAATACGTCGTTACAAGGAATTTATAGTAGCGTTATAAAAATGTGGTATTGGTATGGTTGGAACTTCTTCTTCCTAGACTTATTCCCAGTATTATTTGTGGTCGGCTACTAGTTCAACCGGTTTTACGTGAATATCAGTTTTTCCACGGAGCGACTGGCATCGGACCTCCGCAACTCTAAGGGAGAACTGAAATTTGAATATTGAACTAGTTGTCAGTAAATTTGAGCACACTGACTCTCTAATACGATTGCCATAGATGTTCATGATAACCTGGACCGACAGCTTAACCTGCTCTCCGAGGCACGGGCGTGAAATACTATCAAACTTTCATAGCAGCATATAGGAGTACAGCATTAATATTAATTGACTACCTCAAAGGGACATTTGTAGTGTATGCAAGTGTTGTGCTTGAAGTCTCGAGTTCGATTCCCGGGTAGGAACAAATGTGATCCGCAAATAATTGATACCGAGTTCGGTGTTTGTTACCGCAGTCAAAAGTATGCATATGTTTTTTTTTTTTTTTAGAAAAGACTACTCCCGCATTAGAAATTCCTGTGTCGCGGGGGACTTTACAAACATACATGAAACGGACACAAAGAACACCCAGACTCAGAACAACAAATTGTGAATCACACAAAGTGTTGTCCTACGTGGGATTTGAACCCACGATACTTGGCGTAGTGGGAAGCGGCGTGGTCTAATGAATTTTGGTAAAGAAACAAATGGAACCTTGGCAAAGGACATAGTCATACCTTTAGCGGTAGCGTAAAACGGTTTAGGCGTGAAAACATAACCGATAGACAGACCGACACAGTTTCTTCCGCATTTATAAGACTGCCTTATTGGTCTAGTGGTTTGCGTATGCGGCTGCTGATCAAGAGGGTTCGATTCCAGGGTCGGACCAAATATTTGTGTGATCCACAAATATTTGTTTCGGAGTCTGGGTGTTTTATATTTATGTATTTACAAAAAAAAGTATGTTTATGTATTTATATATCGGTTGTTTAGTACCCATAATACAAGCTCTGCTTAATTTGGGACTAGGCGATGTTGTGTGTAAGATGTGCGAAATATTTATTTATTTATTTATCTTTATACCAAAATTCATCGGAATCCAGACAGACAGACCAGGTTACTTTTGCATTTATAATATTAATTGGGATAGGATTTGTTTGGCGTAAAAATTGAATCACTATTTCTAATTAAGTCATCGGTACTACATACCTGTATACCATCAGATTACACAAACATAAAGGAAAAATAAAAAAAAAGCAGCCAAGTGCGAGTCGGACTCGCCCATGAAGGGTTCCGTATTACCAATTAACATCATACATATCTCTCTGATAGATGTTTTCATAATAGTGTATTGATTATTACGTATTAAAAAAAAACTACTTACTAGATCTCATTCAAACCAAATTACGTTGGTAGTTTTCATGGTAATGTACAACATATATTTTTTTAGTTTTATCAATCTCTTATTTTAGAAGTTACAGGGGGACACACATTTTACCACTTTGGAAGTGTCTCTCGCGCAAACTATTCAGTTTAGAAAAAAAAGATATTAGAAACCTCAACATCATTTTTGAACACCTATCCATAAATACCCCACACGTATGGGTTTGATGTAAAAAATTTTTTTGAGTTTCAGTTCCAAGTATGGGGACCCCCAAATAGTATTGTTTTTTTTTCTGTTATTATGTAAAAATCTTAATGCGGTTTACAGATTACATCTACTTACTAAGTTTCAAAAGTATAGCTCTTATGGTTTCGCAAAGAAGTGGCTGTGACATATGGACGGACAGACAGACAGACAGACATGACGAATCAATGAGGGTTTCGTTTTTTGCCATTTGGCTACGGAACCCTAAAAATGCAAAAAATACATTTCATTTTGTTGATTTTTCGTTATTGAGTTCTTTGATAGCAAAAAAATATTTCAATAAAAATGTAAACAACCCTATCACGTATATAAAAACATCCCATATAACAAAAAAAGGTTCAACCCTCCGCAACCCTCGTATAACGTATATGTTTGCTTTCAATTAAGAAATATTAATAATATTGAATCTTTTTTAGGGATCAACAATTACTAAATAAAAACGGGCCTAAATTAGGTTTGTGTTTTTTTTCACGGCTGATACGGCTTGGGGAATAAATAATTATTATTTTTGGACATCTGTGATATAACATAATCTACTCCAAACTAAGCAGAGCTTGTACAATGGATACTATACAACTTTTTTTTGGAAATACATACATATGTCATCATCAACAGCCTTTAACAGTCCACTGCTAGACATAGGCCTCTCCTTAGAAAGGAGGTTTTGGGCTACTATACCACGCTGGCCAGACGGGTTGGTAAAGGTTTCAAGTTTTCCTTCTCTTGGCAGTGATGTTAGCTACTTAGTTTATTGCTTTAATCGCCTCTTACGACACCCATGGAATGAATAGGGGTGGTGACACTTTGTGTTCTTAACGGTACATTTAATATATACATAGAAAACATGCAAACTCCGTAACAAATATTTTCAGATCATACAAACATTTGGTTCGATCTGGGAATTGAAACCGAGACCTCTTGATCAGCAGCCGCATACGCTAACCACTAGACTAACAACACTAGATTAGGTCTTAGGTCATAATTGAATACCTCAGGCTAAGATAAGGTAGCAGAGTCACGTTGACTTCAGCTCGAATGGTCCAGATCGACCGGGGCAGTACTACCCTCACACAGAAGACCATTCTAATAATGACAGCATTATTGCTGTCGTATTTCATTGGTGAGTGTGAGACCGGAGACCCAATCATTCTACATCATTCTTCCGGCCTCCAGCAGCCGGGAAACTCATGCAGAAACATCTCCCTAAGCCATGGGTCACCATGCTGCATGGATTTTGATCACCACTCCTGACTTCTACTCTTGTTTTCCAGCAGAGAGTAGTAGAGTCACTTTGGTAGGCTTAAATATGATACATCAGATAGAATAGGTCGATGATATAGAGAAGGTGTTAGAAATGTGTGCAACAAGAAAACCAGAACAATAAATGGACACACAAAGTGCATTCCTATGTAGGATTTGAACTCACAACACTTGATGCATAGAGAGCGGCGTGGCGGTTGCTTAAACCACTAGGTCTACCGTTTAGTCAAATTTTACAATTCATTTCTTTACCTAGGGGTATAAAAAATAGTTTACGTCTTATTCTCCAACCTACCGAATAAACACACAAAATTTCATGAAAATCGGTCCAGCCGTTTTGGAGGAGTTCAATTCAATTCAATTGAAATTAGTTTATTTGCATTTACAAATGTTCAAAAAACGTATAATTATTGTTGGACCCGCCTTTTAAGCAAAAAATGCCTGTATTAGGAGGGACCGCTCTCTCAAATACAATTGTGTTTACATTTTCATTAAAAACGCGTTTACATGTAAAAAAAAAGAAAAAATAATAATTTCAAAAGTATAATAAAAATTATATAAACAAAACATACCATACCAAAAAATACTAAAAAAAACAAAATGAAGATTTTTTTATTTGACATGAATAATAATTAAAAATTTAAATGACATAAGTATAACTCGTGCGACCTAAGATGGCACCTGACTCAAATGTCAGTCGTTTAAAGTACTGAGTGCAAGAAAAATATAATTTATTCTAGTTTTTATATATTTCAATATTTATTTAACTTCAAATAGTTTCTCATAACATACTACTTTATCTTAAGTGGTACTTTACTACCTGAGTTAAAAAAATACATATGCATACCAATAGGAAGCAGGCCTCTTTCATTATTTACTCGAATGTATTCTTGGTGCAGTGATTTAAATAATATTAGGTAATACCTAATATCATTTAAAATGAAATTGGGAACTGAAATATGATTGATGAAATATAAAATACAATTTGAAATTGTCATGATAAGCCTTTTAATCGTAGTCTAAATATTATATGTATATGAATATTCTTTATTTTAAAATATTGCGTCTCATAGTCGTCATCCTGTTTTTTTTTCGTGTGACCTTTCTTAAAACAATTGGGTTATCCAGACGAATCTAATTATATACAGTAATACCCTGGAATTTCGCGATTGGTGGGACCAATCGATAGCCGTGCAAGTCGAATTCGCGTAAGTCGGGGTTCAATTTTCCATATAAATACGTATATAGTTTGTGAAATCGAATCAGATTTCTCCAGAATTTGTAACCCCTTTTCAATTGTACTGAGTCCTTCTGTCAGTTTGATATCACCATTTGATTTTCTGATCCAACCGGGTCTAACAAATCAGGATGTTCAATGTCTTCACATTGCTCACGTATTTCCATAAGCTCGTCAATGTTAGCTCTTGATTGTGTGAATCCAGAAAATTTAATTGTTTGGCAATATCGACTTCTTCTTCAATACCATCAATTTGTTCAGGATTTGAGGCTGATTCTTCTTGGGTTTCTATGGTAAAAAAATGGACACGGAATTTTCCAGACGCCATTCAAAGTTTTTTATGAAATCTCATTCTCTCTCAATATCTCCGAATTCGCGTAAAACGGGGTAGTGTAAGTCGAGGTATTACTGTATTAATAAAATAAATTCGTGGAGTGATTTATATGACATTAGGTAATACCTAATAAACTAAAATTATTATAGAAAGATTCGTGCAACGGTAATAGTCATGCTAACGCTACTCGCAAGATGACAGAGGGGTATCACGCGGGGGAACGGTACCATGTTTCGTTTTGAGCCAGGTGCCATCTTAGCTCGCACGAGTTATACACAATTTTAGGAGTATGGCAACTAACATTGTTACACGAGAATTTTATATACAAGATGTGGATTGTTAGCTTTCGCCCGCGGCTTCGCCCTTGTTTATGTTCGTTATTCCAGTAAGAAGTGTAGTATCCTTTCTCTAAACTATCTGCTATATTTTACTCTTATATTAATGTTTAATAATTTTTGGACACTACCAGTGTGAATAGCAGCATCGTTACATTGTCCTCACACCTGATAATAAAATGCCTATAACAAATTCTATGTTGGACAAGAGTGTCCATGGAGTTTCTTGCCTGTTCTGCTCCATAGGATCTACGAATTTAAACAGCCAATTAGCTTCACGACTGACTACTGACTGACTACTTGACGTTTCAAAAGTGCCGTTGTATTGGTGTATTTGAAATAAAAATGGTTTGATTTGATTTGATTTCAATCGGTTCAGTAATTTTCGGTTGAAAGCGCGACGGACAGACAAGCAGATTTTCCTTCGCGTGTATAATATTATTTAGATAGTGTAGTATTTATATCCTTCTATATTGTCGGCTCATAGTCGCACGCGTCCACTCGCTATCGTTGCTAACAATCGACTGAACTGTGCTATCCGCACGTACTCTCGAGATGACACAATGCTTCCTTCTCATTCATTCATAGTGAACGAGTGAATGAATAACTTAGTAACACCTCACTTATTCACAGTGAACGAATGTACTAATAACTCAATGACACCTCTTTCATTCTCACTGAACGAGTGAATGAATAACTCACTGACACATACACTACAGATAGTAAGGATATTTTTTTAAGAACAACGAAGCTGATGTCATTTCTCAGGGTCTAGACTATATGTGTATCAAATTTCTTTTCAGTCGGTGTAGTGGTTTTTGAGTTTATTTCGAACAGACAGATAGACAGACGCGGCCGAGGACTTAATTTTTAACCGACTTCAAAAAAAAGGAGGAGGTTCTCAATAACTTTATGTATGTTCAGCGATAATTTCGTCGTTTATGAACCGATTTCAAAAATTATTTTTAAATTTGAACGGGCGTAGCTTACAGGTGATCCCATCGTCACAATATCGGGATCTGATGATGGGATCCCAAGGAAATCGAGGGAACTCCTCAAATATCATAGGCACAATGTCGCGATTTGGGTACTCTGAATAGTTTTTCATTGAAGTCGGTTCCTTTTTGTTAAAATTATTTAATATGTAGTGAAATGAGTCTTAACAAATAATATAATTTTAACAAAAAGGAACCGACTTCAAGGAAAAACTATTCCTAGTACCCAAATCGCGACAATTGTGCCTATGATATTTGAGGAGTTCTCTCGATTTCCTTGGAATCCCATCATAAGGTCCCGATATGGTGACGATGGGACCACCTGTAAGCAATGCCCATTCCAATGCAAAAAGAATTTTTGAAATCGGTTCATAAGCGACGAAATTATCGCTGAACATACGTAAAAAAAAGATTCCGACGAATTGAGAACCTCCTCCTTTTTTTGAAGTCGGTTAATAAAGTGTGATATAAACTTAAAATAACCGCAAACAAAACCGCGTGTGGAAGGTAGTTTCATAAGCGATAACCCTTCAAAGGTGACCTAATTCCCGCTCTATACTCAGAGCTTGTATTAACCCACTCATCGCTACACGTTAACCCCCCACTGCTAAGCTTTAAGAGCTTTGATTTAAAAGCATTAGCTTGAGGTGGTCTTGCTTATTTATGTAAAGCTAGATTTCGCACGCGGCTCTGCCCGCCTCTATTTCAGTTCTTCTTCTTCCGAGCCTTTATTCCCAAGTTTATTTGGGGTCGGCTACTAGTTCAACCGGTTTTACCTGAATTTCAGTTTTTGTTTTTTCAGTGTGTGAATCGCCTTAAGCTAAAACGTAGAAAATAATTTTAATGTAACAAAGCGTGGGATGTAAGGGGACAAACCAAGAACTTTCGCCCCAAGTCAGCCTCACCTGCACGCGGTACATCCTGCTGAACAACAAACGAGGCTCTGGCGACCGACCGATGGCGGTATATCCATCCCAAAAGGCGTACCTAAATGCAATAGGCTGGTGACGGGCAGCAGCGTCACCAGTGCAAAAAGCTATGCTCTGCGATCACCAACCCGCCTGCCCAGCGTGGTGATTATGGGTAAACCCTCCATGAGCAAGCAACAAAAGCCACGGCCCCCAGTTCCTGGTAGTCCCGCTATTCCTGGTCATGGTGGCGACCAAGGTAACGGCGGGACAGGGGGTGCTAAGAATCCCCGGGTTACGGAAGGCCACCACAACCGACTGACCCTGGCAACGTATAACGGCCGCACGTTACGGCTAGACTCGCATCTGGCACAACTCGAGGTGGAACTTGGGAAGATTAGGTGGCACATATTAGGGCTATGTGAAGTCCAAAGAGAGGGGGAGGACACCATAACCCTCGACTCAGGCCACCTTATGTACTTCCGCGAGGGAGACCAACAATCTCAAGGTGGCGTTGGGTTTCTGGTTCACAAGACATTATCTGACAACGTTGTGGAAATATCCAGTGTGTCGAACAGGGTAGCGTACCTCATTGTTAAGCTCACCAAGAGGTATAGCCTCAAGGTTGTGCAAGTGTACGCACCGACCTCGTCGAACTCGGATGATGAGATGGAGGAGACATTCGATGATATATCGAAGGCCCTCCACTCCACTGCCAAAACCCACTACAGCGTTGTTATGGGAGATTTCAACGCCAAAGTGGGAGTACAAAATTGCAGCGAATCGGTAATAGGATCCCATGGATTTGGAAGCAGGAATCATAGGGGGCAAATGCTCGTCAACTTCCTCGAACGAGAGGGGTTGTTCTTGATGAACTCTTTCTTTCAAAAACGGCCCCAAAGGAAGTGGACGTGGCGGAGCCCCGACGCTATGACCAAAAATGAGATCGATTTCATCATGACGGACAAAAAGCATATATTCAGAGACGTCTCAGTGCTCAACAGGTTTAATACCGGCAGTGATCACCGACTTGTCCGAGGCTCTCTGAATATCGACTTCAAGGCTGAACGTGTCCGCTTGATGAGATCTAGGCTCCGACCAACTCTGCTCCAAGCCACGATTGGATCTGAAATATTCCAGTCAAATCATCAAAACCGATTCGCTGCCATGGAAACCACAAGAGACGTTGACCAGAAACTCCAAAATGTGGTTCGGATCATCAGGGAAGAAGGTTCGAGATTCTGTAAAATGCAGCGTTAGAGCGGGAAGTCAAAGCTTTCAGAGGGGACTCTTAGGTTAATGAAGGAACGACGTGAGAACCCACCTGTCACTTCGTTGGGAAAACGGACTCTGAACCGAGAGATCAGCAAGCGTGTAAGACATGACCTCCGATGCTCCAATACTCTTTTTATTGAAAGAGCGATCGAGCTGAATCGGGGGTCAAAAGTGTTCGTGCAATCTCTCGGAAGAAGCCACCTGACGAAGTTGACCACAGCAAGTGGAGTAGTCGTTACTTCCAAGCCGGCCATCCTCTCGGAAGTGGAAGGCTTCTATAGCGGTTTGTACGCTTCGCATGCATCTCGACCTGATCCAGAAAATGAGGATCCTAGAGCCAAATTAACACGCCACTACACCGAAGATCTGCCAGAAGTCAGCATTGACGAAATCGAGATGGCTCTTGGACAGCTGAAAAATGGAAAAGCCCCGGGAGAGGACGGCATTACAACAGAGTTGTTGAAAGCTGGAAATAAGCCCGTACTGAGGGAGCTCCAAAAACTTTTCAACGCTGTCCTGTTCGAAGGGAGAACTCCAGAGGCGTGGAGTAGAAGTGTGGTCATTTTGTTTTTCAAAAAGGGTGACAAGACCAGGTTGAAGAACTATCGACCCATTTCCCTCTTAAGCCACGTCTATAAGCTGTTTTCAAGAGTCATCACGAACCGTCTTGCGCGAAGACTCGACGAATTCCAACCACCGGAGCAGGCTGGGTTTAGGAGCGGATATGGCACCATAGACCACATCCACACAGTGCGGCGGATTATTCAAAAGACCGAAGAATATAATCAGCCCCTGTGTCTAGCATTTGTGGACTATGAGAAGGCCTTTGACTCGATCGAGATCTGGTCTGTTCTGGAGTCCCTGCAACGTTGCCAAGTAGACTGGCGATACATCCAAGTGTTGAGATGTCTCTACGAGGCCGCCACCATGTCCGTCCAAGTACAGAATCAGCAAACTAGGCCCGTACCATTGCATCGAGGAGTGAGACAAGGGGATGTTATTTCCCCGAAATTGTTCACAAATGCAATGGAGGACTTGTTCAAGACGCTGCACTGGAAAGGACGTGGCATAAACATCAATGGTGAACACATCTCTCACTTGCGATTTGCAGACGACATCGTCATCATGGCGGAGACGCTGCAGGACCTACAACAGATGCTAAATGACCTAGCTGACTCTTCTGTACGCATCGGCCTACGGATGAACTTGGACAAAACCAAGGTCATGTTCAACAAACATGTACTACCGGAACCGGTTGCGATACACGGTGCCGTTCTCGAAGTTGTTCAAAAATATGTGTACCTCGGGCAGACTTTGCAGTTGGGTGGAAACAACTTCGAGGACGAGGCGAACAGGAGAATTCAGCTGGGTTTGTCGGCGTTTGGGAAGCTTCGTCGGGTCTTCTCATCATCGATCCCACAGTGCCTAAAGACGAAAGTCTTCAACCAGTGCGTCCTACCCGTCATGACATACGGAGCCGAAACGTGGACACTCACGGCACGGCTGGTCCACAAATTCAAAGTCACGCAGCGTGCTATGGAGAGGGCTATGCTCGGAGTTTCTCTAAGAGATCGTTTTAGAAACGAGGTAATCCGGCAGAGAACTAAAGTTATCGACATAGCCCACAGGATTAGCAAGCTGAAGTGGCAATGGGCTGGCCATATTAGCCGCAGAACCGACAACCGTTGGGGTAAACGTGTTCTTGAGTGGAGACCGCGTCTCGGCAAACGTAGTGTAGGACGTCCACAGGCCAGGTGGAGTGATGATTTGCGCAAGACGGCTGGCAGGAGCTGGATGCGAGTAGCCGAGGATCGAACTAAGTGGCGTGCAATTGGAGAGGCCTATGTCCAGCAGTGGACTGCGATAGGCTGATGATGATGATGATGAAAGCGTGGGGTGCTTTCTGAAAATATTTCAATAAATTCGCCCCACGCTTTGTTACATGAAAATTATTTTCTACGTTTTAAGTTTAAAAGCGTGTTTGTTTAGTTTTTTAAAACAATTTTTTTATATATATATTTAGGGCAGTTAAAATGCCTACTCTGCTTGATGGGCATCGTAAGCGTATGGACACATAATATGTGTTTTATCAAAATAAAATCATTATAAACTTGTTTTTGTGATACTTTTCCTTCACTTTTTTTTAAATATTTAAGTCTATCAAAGTGACTCTACTAAATTTAATAGAAAGCATAAGTAAGATCCAGGAATAGGGGCCACCCTTATTGTGAGGGTAACCAATGCAGCATGTTGACCCACACCACTGCGACTTATTAAGATGTTTTTGCATCATTCTCCTAGCTTCCGGAGGTCGGGAGAATGATGCAGAATGATTTTGCATCCAGCCTCACACTCACCAACGAAAGATAAGCCAGCCGTGTGTACATAGTTACAAAGGTTTTCTTACATATATTGAAGACAACCAAGTGACTCTACTACTACTCTATGGAAAGCATGAGTAGGAGTCACCATTCTCATTGTGAGGGTACGCAATGCAGCAAAGTGACCCCTACCAAGGCGGCTTGTTCAGATAATTCCGCATCATTCCTTTGACCTCCGCAGGCCGCGAGAATGACGCAGAATGATTTGGCCTCTGGTCTCACACTCACCAACGAAATACGACAGCAAGTATGCTGTCATTATTAGGATGGTCTTCGGTGTGAGAGTAGTACTGCCTCGGTCGAGTGGCTCTACTACTTACTTTTATAGGTATAATAGATAAGTTTAGTTCTCCCATGACCAACTAGATTAAGAGTTACCAGGTGATCTTTTTTAACGAGTCTATATTCATATCCGATTCTTCCCAGAAGTGGGATTAATGCTAAGAAGTGGGATCAGTTTCAACGTTTTTGAGGGATTACCTTTATCTAAATACTAGCACACAACGTATCATATATTTTTTTTATTATAATACAAATCGAATACATAATATATACGTGCGAAAAACATAATCCTTCCTTGACAGTCGGCTAGGAAAAAGCCACAATTTCTAATTGCGTTCGTCAAATAAAAAATTAAAATAATAAACTTTTAACAATATTTACGCAAATAATCTTTCCAAATTTCAATATTAACTAATATTTAGTTGGAGCATATTCTTACAAAGAGATTGTATGCTTGTCATGTAAACTACCCATGAGTTTACATGACAAGCATTTTTTTTAATCAAGTCTCGACACAAAACTGTAAACTTTACAAATATTTAAAAAGTGTTTTATTATAATTATTATTTTTGAAAATAAATTAGTTCGCAATAACGTTACATAATAGACCAAAAGGAATAAAATAAATTAAATAGAAAAATTTTATAATTAAACAAATTTTTCCACAACATTTAAAAAGTATATATAAATTTAACTCATTAATTAAAAACTAAATAAACAAACCAAGTACCCTGTAAAACAAACATAAAAAGATATAACATAATGCATTTAATTTAAAATAAAAATGAAACAAATGAATGAAAAAAGGAAAAAAAATAACAATAATTTATCTTTCCACAGATTAAATATAGTATAGATATAAAATATAAATTAATTATGTCAGTGGAGAAAACTATGTGATTTAGATTTTAAAAAAAGACTATCTAGTAGTTCATAAAAAAAACTCGGAAAAAAAAGTGTATTTTAAAAAAGGAGTCTCGGAAAAAAATGGATTTTTGAAGACTGCAACTCGGAAAAAAAAATACCATATTTTTTTTAAGTGCCGTCAAAAATGTTAGCCATGTCGACTCTCATGATGCCCGCAGCGACAATGACGACGATGACGAACGCGGGTCCTATACCCGTCGCAGCTGCAACGAAACTGGAACCAAAGTTATTGCAACTGCCGCATCCAGCGCTGGTACAACAATTGCCGCAGCAACAACCGCAGCCGCATCACCATCAACATCAACACAATAACAACAAAGTTGGTGAGTAGATAGATGTGTAATTTCATTGTTTTTTAGTTTTTACGAAAAAAATGCATGAAAACTAAGAACGAAAAAACCGACTTCAAAAAAATACTAAACCGAGTACCTAAATCGCGACAAATATGCCTATGATATTTAAGGAGTAGCTTCAGTATGTCCAGGATTCTGATCCTGATGACTGTCTTGTTGGTCTAGTGGTTAGCGTATGCAGCTGCTGATCAAGAGGTCTCGGGTTCGATTCCCGGGTCAGACCAAATATTTGTGTGATCCACAAATATTCGTTTCGGAGTTTGGTTGTTTTCTATGTATAATATGTATGTTTTTACAAAAAAATGTATGTTTATGTATTTATATCAGTTGTCTAGTACTCATAGTACAAGCTCTGCTTAGTTTGGGACTAGATGGCGTTGTGTGTAAGATGTCCTAATTATTTATTTATCCTATCATCAGATTCTGGTTACTTTATCATGGGACCACATGGAAGGCACCAGCTTTCAATTAAAAAAAAGGGTTTATCAAAATCGTTACACCCAATCGAAATTTCTGAGGTAACGAAAAAAAAAAACACAGTTGAATTAAGAACCTCTTCCCTTTTGAAGTCGGTTAAAAAGAAATAGTAGTTATATAAGAATGTTCAAATACATTAAATTTTGAGATGTCTTTGTGTACTAGCTGCGCGCGTACCAGTGAGTGTATGTATATTTTTATAAAAGACAACTCTTGCATTTGTATTAAACATCTTGAGTCTCGGGGGACTTCAGAAACATATATGAAACAAACACAAAAAACACCCAGACTCAGAACAATATTTAATAGATAACACAAAGTGTTGTACCATGTTTGATTCGAACTAACAACACTTGATGCATCGACGGCAGAAAGAGAAAATGTCGTATCTCGAAATATTCAATTTCACAGCAGAGCCAAAAAAAAATTATAAAATGCATTCAATGAAAATTTGAACGATATTTCTTTCTACTTAAACCTCGAGAATGAAACACAGATTATTCAACACGGTTTTTTTTTATTCGTTCGTCGTGATCGTCGACACGATTCGTCATCGACATCGTGGAATCCAGTCATCAGCGGGTGTAGCCACCATCAGAAAGAGGAAATAAGGCGTGCAGATGTCATAAGTGTGGTGTGTAGGGGTACCGACACTACAAGAAATCAACGCGATCTAGTGCGGGTAGACACAACCTGCACATCACAAAGGCGACGCTAAGCTCACATCAGTCTACCCGTGACCACGAGCGGTATAACCCGTTCGAAACGTCGGAAAATAGAAGGTATCGTAACTTTTAATATTATCGCGAATAAGTCCCGTTTACAGTAAAAACATGAGTAAATACATACATATTATATAATATATATATAACCTAAAATATATAACCTAACTCCGAAACAAATATTTGTGGATTACACAAATATCTAGTCCGACCCGGAAATAGAACTTTAGACCTCTAGATCAGCAGCCGCATACGCTAACCACTAGACCAACAAGGCAGTCATAGTTATAGTCTAGTGTGTGTAATATATGTATTATAATAATCAAAAACTTTATTGCCCTTTTTAGAAAAATCGCTTGGACCGAGGAGTATGAAATTTCGCACACTTATAGTTTATACAGAGAAGTATTTATTTTACTAAGTTAATTATAAAATATTACACACAACAATTTAAAATATCGATGGTGAACTAGGTACACTTATTTACTACCCGTTAAAACCTGCCTCTGTGGGACAATTCACTTCAAAAAAAAATTTTTTTTTAATAAATAATTAGTATTTTGGACATCTGACACACAGCGCAATCTAGTCCCAAACTAAGCAGAGCTTGTTGTAATCAAATGATACAAATCCCTACTTCCCTACAAATATTATAAATGCGAAAGTAACTCTGTCTGTCTGTCTGTTACGCTTTCACGCCTAAACCACTGAACCGATTTTTATGAAATTTGGTATGAAGATAAAACTGAAACTGGGAAAGGACATAGGCTACTTTTTACCGCGCTCACCGACATACACGCGGGCGGAGCCGCGGGTGGAAACTAGTATTATATATAGAAAACAAATATTTGTAGATCATTCAAACATTTGATTCGACCCGGGACTCGTATCCGAGGCACATCAGTCGCATACCCTCCCACTGAATCACAGAAGCAGTCAGCAAATTCCTTATAAGATACGCAGCCAAAGTCGTCCTCACAGAGAATCGGAGTTAGCGGAGTTAAACATCCCATTTGACCCCATTCTCGCCTAATTCAAAAAACAAGAACGTACGCCCCGTAAAAATGAGAACTACATAAATAAGACGGAATGTCTTCTAATAAGGGTGCAAATGTACCCCAATATTACTTACATTTGAGAGGAGAGTGGGGTTAATGGGTGCGACGGTTGATGATGAAAATTGTGTTTATACATCAATACAAGTAAATAAAATTGGAATGTCTGTTTGTAATATTAAATCAACAGTGTTTTACTAAATACATATTTTACTAATATTATAAACGCTAAAGTTTGTGAGTATGTAGACTTGTTGCTCTTTCACGCAAAAACTACTGAACGGATTTGGATGAAACTTTACAGTAATATAGCATAAAAATCAGAATAACACATAGGCTACTTTTTACTGCAATAATCGAGATACGCGTAAACGGAGCCGCGGGCGAAAACTAGTAATACATATTTCCGACATCTGATACACAACATCATTTAGTCCCAAACTAAGCAGAGCTTGTATTATGGGTACTAGACAACTGATATAAATACATACATGTTATACATAGAAAACACCTAAATTTCGAAACAAAAATTTGCAGATCTACAAATATTTGATCTGACCCGGGAATCGAACCCGAGACCACTTGATCAGTGGCCACATACGTTAACCACTAGACCAACTAGAAATAAATATAAATTATATTATTCACTAGTTAATTCCCGCGGTGTTAGCCGTGATTACATACATACATACATACATAAATACATATATTCATACATACAGACATACATACATATGTACATACATACATACATACATACATACATACATACATACATACATACATACGCCACGGCGCGAAGCAAGTCTAAAGAAGTCAGAATCAGTTAAAAAGCCGTCGAAATCGGTCCAGCCATTCCAGAGATTACCCGGAACAAACAGACGGACAGACAAAAATATAAAAAAAAAAAATTGGCATATGTACCGTGTATACATACATATGCATTTAGTAAAAAGCGGTTATTTTAATATTACAAACAGATTTAAACCACAAGAAAATTCCTAATTACTGCAAAATTACAATTATTGACTTATATTCATATCACATTCGGGTTAATATAAGGTATCGTATGCAAATGTAATCTTTTAGAACATAATTACCCATAATAACGAAAGAATATAACTTAATTATAAGCAATTTTGTGAATCAGTACATAATTATGTAGAACATATTAAATACTTCAGAATTAGAATGTATAATTACTAGCTTTTGCCCGCGGCTCCACTAACGTATTTGTTGGTTACGGAGTAATACTAAAAATACTATACTAGTATTATAGAGCTGAAGATTTTGTTTGTTTGTTCGGTTGAACGCACTCAAATCAAATCAAATCAAATCATTAATTCTGCAATTAGGTTACATGAACACTTTTGCAAGTAAAATTTTTTTTTTTTGAGCAGATGAGTTCAGCCTTTCCTAACTGGACTAGCCCTGAGAAGAACGGACGAAACAAACTCAGGGATCACAGTCTCTTTTAAAGTCGACAATATTCTTAAATGCGATAATTACTATTGTCACAATTTTAATAATTAAAGATAATAATTTAAAAGATGTCAAAGACATCATCTTCCGAGCCTTTTTTCCCAAGTTTATTTGTGGTCGGCTACTAGTTCAACCGGTTTTACCTGAATTTCAGTTTTTCCACGGAGCGACTGGCATCGGACCTCCGCAACCCTAAGGGAGAACTGAAATTCGTAGATTGAACTAGTTGTCAGTATACTTGAGGGCACTGACTTCCCAATAACTCCGCGGTGATTCACGCCCGTGCTCTCCGAGGCACGGGCGTGAATCACCGCCAAACTTCCAAACTCTGGGCTGCTATTAGGAATTTCCTAAGAAAAACCCAAAATCACTTTTTGGCCCGACCCGGGATTTGAACCTCTTGGTTAGCAGTCGCATACGCTAACCACTAGACCAATGAGGCGGTAAAAAAAGAGGTTGTCTTTTATTTAAAAGATGTCAACAATGGCAATAATTTTAGATAAATTTGCTAAAGAAATAATTTTGCCCCGTTTTTCAAATTTTTTTGATCCATACTCCTCTCTTATTGGCCTTAGCATAATAATATATAGCCTAGGGCCTTCCTCAATAAATGGACTATCTAACACTGAAAGAATTTTTCAAATCGGTCTAGTAGTTCTTGAGATTATGTGACGATAATTTGTAGGTTAAATTTAAATTTTACATTTAGAGAGATTTCATATCTATTCAACTAAATAAAATTGGAGTGTCTGTATGTAATGTTAAATGAACAGTTTTTTTACTTAATGCATATCAAAGTATATACGGTACTAATATCAAAAAAATTATTTTAATTTTTTTTCTATGTCTGTCCGTCTGTTTGTTTCGGTTTGTTCCGACTTCCACATACAGCGCTACGAAAACATACAACAGCGCCATCTAGCGAACAAACGCGGAACTACAAAGAAAAACACGTAACGATCTATACGGAGTAATTACTAATCCTGAATCGCGAAAGAGATATTCTCGCGCCGATTAGCATATATACAACTCCCAATATCAACTGTTGGGCAGTGACCCGCCAGGCATGATCACCTCGCCTGGTCGGAGGATCCTCCCTTTGTGATAAAGGAACACGATACCCGTTCCTCCACAGGTTTATCTCTCTAACGGCTGGGCCGATTTTGATGGGATTTTGACTGACTGAAATCTGATGACACAAAGAGTAATTTAGCATAATTTTATTTAAGACTTGTTTTGTTCCGCGGCGTTTATCACAATAATCGCAGGTAATGCCGCGGTATTCAACTAGTTCTATTATATAACGAGTTTTTTTAATCAGCCATTATACATTTCACGTTTTATTCCTCATTAATTAAAAAGGTAAGGTTTAAAAATATGTCAGGAGGTAGTGTGTCCCTCGCCCTCCCTGTCGTGAGGGCGCGGCGTGTCATAAATTTAACTAATTGTAAGTGTGACCTATTTCTGAGGCCAGTCTCCGCATTATATGTGAGTAAAGTACTTTAATAGCGCCATTTTAAAAACAAGGGGTTAAATTAACCCTTTTTAGGGTTCCGTCGTTTATGACTCGGAACCGTTATAGATTTGTTATATCCGTCATTCTCAACTTACCGCCTGAACAATTGGTGCTAGAGAGATAAAATTTTGTATGGATATACGTTTTTTATACGTAGACAAAATGCTACAATAAAATCTTGAAAAATATTTTTATTTAGGGATACCTACGTTTACTTTAGTGGTGATTATTTTTTTTCTCGCGTCTACCCCATCGTATGGGGTATCATTGTATAGGTCTTTTAAAAACGTGGAAAGGTCGCTCACACAATATTTCGATTAGCATATCCGTTTGCGAGTTATTCAACTTCAAAGAACATTTTTTTGTTGTTTGAGAAATCTAAAAAACTGGAGTCCGTATGCTGAACTTTGAAGAAAAAGTAAAGCGCCTTAGATAACTTTATTAGTCCACGAATTATGGAGGCCTAACTTCTAAGTTGCACTTACTTCGGAAACTTCGTACAAAAATAACGAATTATTAAGTAAACATAACAATTATCTAGTGGATACGAATTTTAATCCACGTGCTATTATGAATGACTACCGAACCCTTTCTATACGTGACCTGATACGCACTTAGCCGATTTTTTCTTTTAAATTATGTATTCTTAGACTTATAATTGATTAAAATCTGATATAATTTTCGTTTCTCCATACTTTATAATGTGTTATATTTTAAAACTCAAGAGCTTGTTTGGTTGTACGTGCCAATCTCAGTAAATACTTATCCGATTTGAAAGATGTATTCAGTTTTAGATAGTGAAGTTATCTAGGAAGGCTATAGGCTAAATATAAACATGCTACAATCAATGTCGTGGGACTGCATGTGAGGTGGGGTGACGGATTAAGAATACCGAGTGTCACCACCCCTATTGATCCCGCGGGTGTCGTAAAAGATGACTAAGGGATAAACTAAACAAGACAACATCAATGCAAAGAGAAGGAAAACTTGAAACCAACCCTATACCAACCCGTCTGGCCAGCGTGGTATAGTAAGCCAAAACCTCCTTTCTAAGGAAAGGCCTATGTCAAGCAGTGTCGAATAAAAAAAGAACATGGAAAAGACGAAATCAAAGGGGTTCCGAGTCATTAACTACAGAACCTTAAAAAATTACAAACGGACATCGGAGCCGTAGTAATAGGGTTCCGTTTTTAGCCTCTGGGTACGGAACACTAAAAACCTGTAACGTTTTAAATTCAAGTCACATAATGTGGGTGTGTCTTCGTGTTGTGACCTAATTATGCTTTAGTTGACTGTATTTATGTTTAACTACCTCGTTGGTCTAGTGGTTAGCGTATGTGACTGCTAATCAAGAGGTCTCGGGCTCAAATCCCGGGTCGAGACAAAAGTTTTGGAGGGTTTTTCTTAGGAAATTCCTAACAGTTGGAAGTTTGGCGGTGTTCACGCCCGTGCCTCGGAGAGCACATAAAGCCGTTGGTCCCGGTTGTCATAAACATCTATGGTAATCTTTATTGGCAAGTCAGTGCCCTCAAATTTACTGACACTAATTCAACCTTCGAATTTCAGTTCTCCCTTAAGGTTGCGGAGGTCCGATGTAAGTCGCTCCGTCGAAAAAATTGTTTTCAGGTAAAACCGGTTGAACTAGTAGCCGACCCCAAATACTATTGGGAATAAGGGTAGGAAGAAGAGGTATTTGTATAGCAGGTTTGGTTCCCAGGTCAGGACAAAAGTATTATTGGGTTTATCTAATATAGCGAATATATGGGTTGAAGCGAATAACAACTACGGTATACACAATAGGCTATGCGGTCGGTACCGACTTACAGCTACATTATATATCCCAAAACCTATCGCTAAGCTGCATGCCATCACGTTGTAGAGGAACGGGTGTCGTCTTCCTCCATCACAAAGGGAGGATCCTTCGACCACGCGAGGTGATCATGCCTGGTTGGCCACTGCCCAACAATTGATGTTGGGATGTTGTATATATGCTAATCGGCGCGAGAATTTCTCTTTCGCGATTCAGGATTAGTAGTTTAGTAGAAATAGAATAACATTTGCAACTTGGCTAGGGGTGCCGTGTTGCTCAATATCCATCACATTACCAGCGCACACATAGCAGATTTCTTTTGAATTATTTGTACAAATATTTGTAACAAACAACCCGAATAAGATCAAAGCGTGTTCAAATATATATTCTGTGTACTTAGGTTTGTTGTACTTGGACCAAATAACACAAATATTTGTTCAAATACTTGATGTGGAAATACATACATATATTTAACATTGACAATTTGAGGTAGGTTAAAAAAACAACCGCCGCAATTTTATTTCTTAACTAGCTGCGCCCCATGGTGTTACCCGCGTATATCATTATGGTTGCTATGCAAGTGTGTTATGCATAGCAACCTGTGAAGTTTTGACAGGAGATAAACAGTGATACATTTTGACATCTACGATTTAGGGATTTTATTAATCACCTAATTTTCTCCCGTGTATCTCGATTATTGCAGTAAAAAGTAGCCTATGTGTTATTCTGATATGTAAGCTATATTACTGTAAAGTTTCATCCAAATCCGTTCAGTAGTTTTTGCGTGAAAGAGCAACAAACATGCATACTCACAAACTTTCGCGTTTATAATATTAGTAGGATAGCTTATTCCCTCGGTTATTGTTGTAAGCCTCGAGTGACGCCGCGGAGCTAAACTAGTCTTAAAAATAGCCTAAGTTACTCCTTATATCATCAGCTATCTACCAGGGAAAGTCCTGCTTAAAATGGTTCAGCCGTTCCAAAGATTAGAAGTAACAAACAGAGAGACAAAAATTTTTAACATTTGCTTTTTTGATGTAGTTTTATTTATTTCAATAGATATTCTTCATTGTTTATTGGTCTAGTGATTAGCGTATGCTGCTGCTGATCAAGAGGTCTCAGGTTCGATTGTCGGGTCGGATCAAATATTATTTTTGTGATATACAAATATTTGTTTCGGATTCTGGGTGTTTTCTATGTATAATATGTATGTATTTACAAAAAAAAGTATGTTTATGTATTTATATCAGTTGTTTAGTACCCATAATACAAGCTTGATTAATACCCATTAATTTGGGACTGGATGACGTTGTGTGTAAGATGTCCGAAATGTATATATTACCAGCTGATGCTGAGGATCCGCTCGCGTTTTGGAGGTATCAAAAATAGATGTTGGCCGATTCTCAGACCGACTGAATATGCATATAAAGTTTCATAAAGATCGGTCAAGCCGTTTCGGAGGAGTATGGCAACGAAAACTGTGACACGAGAATTTTATATATTAGACTAGCTGATGCCCGCGGGTGCGCTCGCGTTTTAGAGATAACAAAAATATATGTTGGCCGATTCTCAGACCTACTGAATATGCATATAAAGTTTCATAAAGATCGGTCGAGCCGTTTCGGAGGAGTATGGCAACGAAAACTGTGACACGAGAATTTTATATATTAGACTAGCTGATGCCCGCGGCTCCGCTCGCGTTTTAGAGGTGTAAAAAATAGATGTTGGCCGATTCTCAGACCTACTGAATATGCATATAAAGTTTCATAAAGATCGGTCAAGCCGTTCCGGAGGAGTATGGCAACGAAAACTGTGCACGAGAATTTTATATATTAGAGATTGTGCTCCACTCCTTTTGATCTTAGCGTGGTGATCATAGCCTATAGTTTGTGGGTTCGTCATTAGTGGGTGTAGCCTAAGTTACTAGGCTACACCCGACGTCGGTACACATGGCTACACGTACGACGGATGTCCTAGTAGGACGGGGAGACAAGTGATCAACAATAGATTCTAATTCCAATTCATTTTATTAACAATATGTATTGTCTTAAATATTACAACTTCGTGTAACGTGTCTGTGCTTGTGTGCATTGGTCAATGAACTTTATACAATGCAATAGTTTATCGCATATGCTCTATAGCCTCGACAAATGGGCTATTTAATACTGAACGAATTTATCAAATCGGACCAGAACTTCCTGAGATTAGCAAACACTTTAGTTTTATAATATTAGTGTAATATTCCTTCAATTTGCAATGTCTTAAGGAAATCACAAATATCTAAAAAAATACTGCGATCGTTCCCGACTGACATCAGTCGAATGGTTCAGTCAATTGACATGACTGATGAAACCAATAGCAGAACCTATCATGTGTGGAGGCTTTACGCGTGTGACAGAGACAACAATATACTAGGATGAGATAAAATCAATACAGTTTTAGTAGTATATCTATTATAACTATATAATGTCGCGTTGTGTGTTTGTAGCAAAACTTTGTTAAGAGATGCAGATTTCTGCTTAAATATAAGCGACTTTGTTAGCTTAGAGATTATTGATGTTACTAAAAGTATCAAGAGGTCTCGGGTTCAAATCCCGGGTCGGGCCAAAAAGTGTTATTGGAATTTTCTTATGAAATTCCTAATAGCTGCCAGGAGTTTAGAAGTTTGGCGGTGAATTCACGCCCGTGCCTCGGAGAGCACGTAAAGCCGTCGCACCCGGTTGTCATGAACATCTATGGCAATCGTTATTGCGAAGTCAGCGGCCGGGCTCAAATATACTGACAACTAGTTCAATCTTCGAATTTCAGTTCTCCCTTAGGGTTGCGGAGGTCCGATGCCAGTCGCTCCGTGGAAAAACTGATATTCAGGTAAAACTGGTTGAACTAGTAGCCGACCACAAATAAACTTGGGAATAAATGGCTAGGAGGACGATGCCTAAAAGCCTTAAGTAATTACTAGCTAAGCCCCTTGGCTGTTGTGCAATAAAAATCTCTTTATATCACCAACTATCTATTAATGATAGTCCTATTAAAATCGATTCAGCTTTTTTCAATAAACAGACATATTTTTTTGATATTAGTATCGTAAATCCTTTCATATGCATTTAGTCTGGCCAGCATAGTAGAGGTTTCACTGCCTCTGTGGCGCAATGGTAGTCTTGTGGTCTCGGGTTCGATTCCACGGCTCGGACTAAATTTTTTTATAATCTGCAAATTTTTATTTCGGAGTTTGGGTGTTTTCTATGTATAATATGTTTGTATTTACAAACAAAAAATATGTTTATGTATTTATATCAGTTGTTTAGTACCCATAATACAAGCTCTGCTTAGTTTAGGACTAGATGGCGTTGTGTGTGTGTCCGAAATGCTTAACGTGACCTTCACCTTCACCTTTGATCAGTTTAAAAACATCCAACAGCAAGATTAAGTAGCCACAACGTGTCTTGCCAGTCCCCAACCCGCACTCGGCTATCATGGGGACGTATGGTCTTAACCACTTTATTGCTTTTAAAAGACTTATCTAATAAAAAAAACATCCCCACTTACGTGTAGGGGAGGTACCCCAGATAAAAGTATTTTTCATAATTTTATTGCAGAACTTTGACGACTTAATTACAACACATATTCATGCAAAGTATAATCTTTCTAGCACTTACCGTTTGGGCGGTAAGTCAAGGACGGACGGACGGACATTACGAATCTATAAGAGTTCCGAGTCATAAACTTCGGAACCCTAAAAAAACTCCTAGTTACCTTACCAGGTATGATGTTGCTCCTAACCAAAGTACTAAACTGGAATAGAATTTAAAATCGCTTCCTTCTCATAACTTATACATGGTGCTCGTAAAAGGTTCGCCTAACGAACCGAGCGCGCTTGATGCTATAATTTACATATATACAGGCTGTTCACTTTTTGTCAGAATATATTTTTTCAGGTCGAGTGTTACGACATCGTTACGTCATGTCTGCAATAATTATTCCATAATTATGTGATTATTTTATGTTATGAGTCTTTTCGCGAGCATTTTGTTGTCATATTTCACTATTTATTAAGTATATAAAACCAGGAAGTTCCCGTGGCTCCGACCGCGTTTATGTCATTGTGACAAAAAGTAGCCTATATCTTTGTCCGAGGTTCATAATATCCCGAAATGAAAATTCATCAAAATTGGTTTAGTGATTTAGCAGTTGAAATATTTCGAACATCTTAAACATAATGCCCTATAGTCCTAAACTAAGCAGAATTTGTATTATGGATACTAGACAACTGATATTAATACATGATCATACTTTTTTTAGGGTTCCGTAATTCATGACTTGGAACCCTTATAAATTCGCCATGTCCGTCCGTCCGTCGTTCCTAAACGGTTGGTGCTAGAAAGACGAAACTTTGCAAGAATATGTGTTGTAATTACGTGGACAAAATGATATAATAAAATTATGAAAAATATTTTCATTTGGGTTACTCCCCTACGTGTAAAGTGGGGATGATTTTTTTTCTCGCGTCTACCCCATTGTATGGGATATCATTAGATAGGTCTTTTAAAAACATTGTAAGGTTTCTAAAACTATTTTTCAATTAAGGTATCCGTTTATGAGTTATTCAACTTGGAAGTGCATTTTTATCTCCCTCCCCCCCCTCTAAAAGCTAAACAGCTGGCTCAAAAACTCTTCGAAAATTCATGATGGTAGCCCATATATTTACCTTTCAAGGAAAACTATAACGGTTTTGATAACTTTTTTATTTTAGGAGGTATAGGTGCAGGTTAACTGCCTCGGTGGTCTAGTCGTTAGCGTATGCGACTGCTAATCAAGAGGTCTCGGGTTCGAATCCCGGGTCGGTCCAAAGTGTTTTTGGGATTTTCTTAGGAAATTCCTAATAGCAGCCCGGAGTTTGGAAGTTTGGCGGTGATTCACGCCCGTGCCTGGAAGAGCACATAAAGCCGTCGGTCGCGGTTGTCACGAACATCTATGGCAATCGTTATTGGGAAGTCAGTGCCGTCAAATATACTGACAACTGGTTCAATCTTCGAATTTCAGTTCTCCCCTAGAGTTGCGGAGGTCCGATGCCAGTCGCTCAGTGGAAAAACTGGAATTCAGGTAAAACCGGTTGAACTAGTAGCCGACCCCAAATAAACTTGGAAATAAAGGCTCGGAATAGGAGGAGAAGGTATAGGTGCCTAAATTGTAAAATGCACTCACTTGGAAAACTTCGTACAAAATAAAGAAGTGATAAGTTAACAGTACAATTGTCTATTTGAAACGATTTTAACCTTTAACTACCGACGTGGATTTTTTGTCACGCTAGTACCGACGTAGGGCCTGAGAGGCCGCAAGTATAACATTGAATAGTGTGGAAAATATGTAAACTAAGTATCAAATTATAGTTTGTATTGTTAATTTGGGATGTTATAGCTAAAAAAAAGATAAAAATAATCTTCAACTTTACTTAACTTAGTAATTGTATACCTTAACTCCTTTGGCTATGTTTTTTAACTAAAATATGACTACCAGCCAAAATTTTGATTTCAAAAAAAAAACACAACTTAGTTACTACAAAAAAGTACTTTTCCTTATAATTTAGGTCTAAATCTACTAGAAAAATAATAAACAGCATTTAGAAAGCTTCAAATAAAAAAAATGTCCAAGAACAAAGTTACACACAATCAGGGCATGTTTGCTTAGCGCACTGTGATATATGGATTTTCTATATAGCTATAGGTGAACAAGATGCACATATTTTTCTTGTTTTTTCTTCATTGGCTTAACCTTGAACTGTATCTGGCATATCAGAACCGAGTATTCTTGCCAAGCTCACACGAAACTATCGAGACAAATGTAGGTTGACTACCCCTCTCTGCGTAATCGTATGCTCCAATAATAATCGTTATAAATACACTATCAGTCTTTTGTTTCATATGCACATCATGACCGAACTTATGACAAAAATTCTATAATATAACTGCTGTTATTGAGAATTTGCTGTTAGAAAAACTCAACAAGAATCTTGGGCCCGCCCGGTATCTAAAAGATCTTTAAAGAATAAAACCCTTCAATTCTCTGTATCTGTTTGAATGTATTTACAAAAAGTACGTGTCAGGCTACGCATAGAATAGGATTCCGTAGTCACCCATAATGGTAGGTAGATTTAACCTTTAACTACCGACGTTGGGCCTATGAGGCCGCGGTGATTGATGAGGCCTATGATGATTTCACTATCAGATATCTGATGACATAAGGGCTACTTTTTTTGAATAGCTTTGCCTTTGCCTAGCTACCTGCTTCACAGTGCGAGGTGAGATAACATTTTAGTTGCCTACCTAACAAAAAGTACACCCTATCGATATATAAATACAGACGGTGTAATATTATAGTATATAGAATATAATAGAGGAGTTGGGTTTCTATTAAACTATATCTTACCCAAATAATAATACGTAACACACCAAGACCCCTAACAATATAAAAATTTCATCAACCTGTATATTAATTCGAAATATTCACATCCATTCAAATTTGAACCTTACTCCTGTAGGATCAACATTCAAAATCGTTTGCATGTTATCCACAGATGGGATTCTGAAGTCGTTTTGCAAGGAGAATTAAACTTTAACGTGTGAGTGTTTAGGTCGAATTTTGAATGGATACTTTTCAGTTAGTACTTTATTGAATTTTCGTACACATTGAATTACATTTTGAGGCACAAGCGATGTAGATATTTTCGTGAATGTATTTTGAATGAAATATTCTAGTTTTGCGTTATGTAGGAAATAAGTTAGGACCAGCATCAATTTCATCTGATTTCATCTCAGTATGTACTAGCAGAGCCCCGTGGGGTTACCTGTAGCTGCGTTTTTTAATATTATTTTACAACGAAAACTGCAGGTAACTAGTCTAGAATAAAACTAACCTAAATTATTCTTTATATTATAAGCTATCTACCCGTGAAAATCCTTACAAAATCTGTCCAGCCGTCCCAGAGATTAGTTGAAACGAACAGAGAGACAGACAGACCGACAGACATACAAAAAACTGTTAATTTAATTGTTTAAGGTTGTTGATGTGTGATGTGTCCATTTCATAGCCTAATTAGAAACAATTAGCGAGGGTAAGCAACGACGCCGCGGTCAGTAACTGGATGGGTAACCGTTAGTGGCATAATACCATGTGCATCTCCGTGGTCACTATAAGTGACCACGGAGATGCACATTTGACTGCACGGTTGGCCTAGTGGTTTAAGCGGTCGCCACGCCGCTCTCTACTGCGCCAAGTGTCGTGGGTTCGAATCCCACGTGGGATAACACTTTGTGTGATTCACAAATTGTTGTTCTGAGTCTGGGTGGTCTTTGTGTCCGTTTCATGTATGTTTGTAAAGTCCCCCGCGACACAGGAATTCATATTCCTAATGCGGGAGTTGTCTTTTTAAGAAGTAGTCAGTCGTGAAGCCTTCGGGCGGCTTAGTAATATCCAACGGCAAGATTACTTTTTGTATTTGACTGCCTCGTTGGTCTAGGACCAAATCTTTGTGTGATCCACAAATATTTGTTTCGGAATCTGAGTGTTTTTCTATAATGTGTATGTATAATATGTATGTATTTATAAAAAAAAAAGTATGTTTATGTATTTATATCAGTTGTTTAGTACCCATAAAACAAGCTCTGCTTAGTTTGGGACTAGATGACGTTGTGTGTAAGATGTCCCAAATATTTATTTATTTTAATGTTTCCAATCATCCACTATTACGTAGCCACAACGTGTCTTGCCAGTATCCAACCCGCACTCGGCCAGCGTGGGGACGTATGGCCTTAACCCTCTCTTGAGAGGAGACATTAGCCATTGGGACATTATGGGTTGTTAATAATGTTGTGTCAATCGAAGGCTACAGTCACACTACATTACATATACTTTTTTGCCTCTTTTCCAATAAAACAAATTACTTTTCTCCAATCACTTAAAATTTTTATTGCACACGCGGCACCGAACCCCCTACATCGTTACATAACGCTAGCTTATACTCTCAAGATTATTACCACGCTTCAGGAGATTTGAAACGATCGTTTTCCAGAATCCCCCTGCAATTTAAGGGTAGAAGCCACCCTTTTTCCATTGATTGAATTTTGTCATTTTATATATGAACTTCAATTAAGGGTAAAGACTGAATCCTGTTCGAATCCATAATTTGAAATAGACTGGAGTAGTGTGGAGAAGGAAAACTTGAAACCAACCCTATAGCAACCCGTCTGGCTGGCGTGGTATAGTAGGCCAAAACCTCCTTTCTAAGGAGAGGCCTATGTCCAGCAGTGGACTGTTGAAGGCTGTTGATGATGATTGATGATGCTGAGTGTGGGTGACCATGATTTATTGTCTGCATTTTGACTGCCCCCGTGGCGCAGTAGGAGCTAATACGAATGTTGTGCTTCAGGTCTTGAGTTCGATTCAGTCAGACCAAATGTTTGTGTGTTTCGCAAATATTTGTTTCTGAGTTTGGGTGAATTCTTCATATAATATGTATGTTTATGCAAAATTAGTATGTTTATGTATTTCTATCGGTTGTCTAGTACCCACTGTGGCGACTTCCACATACAGCGAAAACATACAACAGCGCCATCTACCGAAGAAAACACTGAACCACAAAGAAAACACGGAATGACCTATACTAGCTACTAATCCTGAATCGCGATAGTAACATTTTCGCGCCGATTAGTATATATACAACATCCCAACATCAACTGTTGGGCAGTGGCCCGCCAGGCGTGATCACCTCTCCTGGTCGGAGGACCCTCCCTTTGTGTTTGAGGAACACGATTCCCTTTCCTCCACACCCACAATACAAGCTTAAATATGCATCCACGTGGTAACAGATCAAGAACACCCAGGAGGCGTTCAAAGGTATGTGTGGGTTAGTGGCAAGATACGCATACGTTAGGCAATCGTTCCCGGTTGTTATAATCCGATAAAAGTCGTTAAGTTCCCCTCTTTTATCATCATCAACAGCCTTTAACAGTCCACTGCTGGACATAGGCCTCTCCTTAGAAAGGAGGTTTTGGCCTACTATACCACGCTGGTCAGACGGGTTGGTATAGGGTTAATTTCAAGTTTTCCTTCTCTTTGCATTGATGTTGTCTTGCGTAGTTTATCCATTAGGGCCACCACAGACTAGCTACTTTTAGTATCGGCGATCGGCAACTAGTCGCTTTTTAGGGTTCCGTAGCCAAATGGCAAAAAACGGAACCCTTATAGATTCGTCAAGTCTGTCTGTCTGTCTGTCTGTCTGTCTGTCTGTCTGTCTGTCTGTCCGTCCGTATGTCACAGCCAATTATTTCCGAAACTATAGGAGCTATACTGTTGAAATTTGGTAAGTCGATGTATTCTGTGAACCGCATTAAGATTTTTACATAAAAATAGAAAAAAAACAATAGATTTTGGGGGTCCCCATACTTGGAACTGAAACTCAAAAATTTTTTTTTCATCAAACCTATACGTGTGGCATATCTATGGATAGGTATTCAAAAATGATGTTGAGGTTTCTAATATCATTTTTTTCTAAACTGAATAGTTTGCGCGAGAGACACTTCCAAAGTGGAAAAATGTGTGTCCCCCCCCCTCTAACTTCTAAAGTAAGAGAGTGATAAAACTAAAAAAAATATATGTTGTACATTACCATGCAAACTACCAACGAAAATTGGTTTGAACGAGATCTAGTGAGTAGTTTTTTTTTAATACGTCATAAATCGTAATACGCATTTTACCTTACATCCAATCAATACACTAGTATAAAAACATCGATGAAAGTTACAACGAACTACAAGAACTTTTATATGATGTTACTTGCTGATACGGAACCCTTCATGGGCGAGTCCGACTCGCACTTGGCCGCTTTTTTAGAAGCTAAATACGGCGACCGAACGCTCTACACCGCACACTTAAAAACGCCAAACGCGGAGATTGAGTCGCTTTTTAGAAGCGCGACACAGCAGCTGAACGCTACTCTCCGCACACATTCGGATGCCGGTAGCATCGATTTGGCATCTGAGCAGTCGCTAAAACGCGCGTTTCCGATACCGCGATCGAACGCAGGAAGTCGCTAAAACGCGATGCAGCATCGATGCAGTCGCCAAATCGCCGATCGCTGATGCTAAAAGTAGCTAGTCTGGTCGCCTTTTACGACACCCGCGGGATGAATAGGGGTGGTGACACTCTGTATTCTTAATCCATCACCACACGGACAAAACTGGACAATCCGTCACCACACGGACCTTATATAGTACCTTCATATGCCTTCAGTAACAAACTGTTCGTTAGATATTACATACACAATATTTATTTATTTATATAGATGTACAGATAATAAATCTTCTTCCTACCTTTTATTCCCAAGTTTATAATATATACGCGTTATATTAAAATATCCAACAATAGATTCAGTCAGTGCTACATTTGGCGCAATGATGCGCAAAATGTCGACTTCAGAGAGGTACTGTTGTCATTCTGTGCATATATATCATGCTGTCTCTTTTGCACTTACAATATCATTGTATTATGTCGTCTTACTCAGTTTTATGTAATTTTTCACCTATACCTTGTCCATTCGTTTATTATCTTTTTGACAGGTCACGCCTATAAATTACCGGTATTTTTTTTCGTAATAATGTACTACAGTAATGTCGTACTTTATAGACGGGTAGGGAAGTGGGCAGTGTGCATAGCTAAAAACAACATATAAAACAGTTCTTGAAATACGATAAATCGATTAAACGATTAAAATAATCTATCATATTATTCTGATCTAAATACTTAATTGGACTTCATGTAAGCATTGTTTCTGTAAATTTAATAAAATAAAAAGGAAATTAAAATAGTATAACTTCAAGATTGATTATTTGCAAGGAATTAAGTCGAAATTTTGGAATTTAAGTTCGAACTTAGAATAAAAAACAATAACTCTGTGCATTACCTAATTAATTTATTTTTTGACCACTGACTTAAAATGTAACTATGCACGTGTTAGTAAAATGTAACTTTGAAAAGCGTGGTTAATAACGTTTAAATCCAGAGTTATGAGAAAATACATTTGAAAAATCACTTATTACTTACTAAACCGACCTTTAAGTGACTGTGTTAGGAAGTTTTCTTTGTTCTGGGCCAATTATATATCACAATAGTGCACATTTTATTTATTTACAATACTGATTTAAAGAATATTATATCAAATGATTTTGATTTCAAATCGAATCGGTGACGTGTGAGGGAGTCACTAATTTCGAAATTTGTTGAACTGTCAAAAAGATAATAAAGGAATGGACAGAGTATAATAACAATAATCTTGACTGCCTCGTTGGTCTACTGCGACTGCTGATTAAGAGGTCTCGGGTTCGATTTCCGGGTCGGACCAAATGTTTGTGTGATCCACAAATATTTGTTTCGGAGTTTGGGTGTTTTCTATGTATAATATGTATGTATTTACAAAAAAAAGTATTTTTATGTATTTATATCAGTTGTCTAGTTACCCATAATACAAGCTCTGCTTAGTTTGGGGACTACATGGCATTGTGTGTAAATGTCCGAAATTTTTATTTATTTAATCTATTCTTATATTAAAAATCTGAAGAGTTTGTTTGGTTGAACGCACTTTTCTCAAGAACTACAAGTGCGATTTGAAGAATTATTTCAGTGTTAGACAGCCCATTTATTGAGAAAGCCTATAGGCTATATATCATCACGCTAAGACTAATAGGAGTGGAGCACCAATGAAGAATGTTTCAAAATCGGGTAATTTTATTTGTCCTCTTGAGAGCTTCGAGCGAGCGTAAACGGTTAAAGTTTCGCAAAAATCATGTTAAACAGAATTGTTCGCCTTTAAAAGTTCTAAAACAAAGTCCACGGCAGCATATGTCTATCTTTTAAAGTTGGCTCACTATAACCTTTTTTACAAAACAATTTTGATAAATGATAAATGATATTTATTTCTGTAAGTAAATCTTTTCAGACATTTTTACAAGTCGGACTTTATAACTAGAAGGCATTTCCTACGACTCACTCTGGGAAGAAACGCCGAAACAAACCGCAGAGGTGTCTTTTTTTTTTAAGTCCGTGTACAAGTTTGTTTAAGCGGTATAACATCACGCTACGGGCAATAGAAGACGAGGCTGCGTGGGTAAACTGGTTTATACATATATATTATATATAAGGACATGCAGGCCACTTTTAACTGTAATTTGAAGATAACTGTCTGTCTGTCTGTCTACTACTGAACCGACTTAAATGGTACACAAATAGTCAAGACCAGGGGTCGCCAAATGGCGGACCGCGGTCCGTATCCGGACCGCCGACCCATTTTGTGCGGACCGCGAGAACACAGTAACGTACATTAAACTTGTGTGTGGTAATAAATATACAGAATTACAAAAATTAGCTTTGAAACTTCTTACTTTGTTTGGATCGACATATATTTGTGAAGCAGCATTTTCGAAGATGAAGTTCATTATGAATAAATTTCGATCTCGGCTTTCTACTGAACATATCCAGGATTTAATGTCAATAGCTTGCACCAATTTTACTCCAAACTTCAGACAGATAATTCGCAACAAAAATAGTACATTGTTCACCGAGGGAGGAAAGGAACCGATTACTAGCGAGGGAGCAGTTTGTGGCCCGAAGGCGCAGCCTAGGGCCACAATACTCCCGAGGTAGGAATGGGACTTTCACCCGAGTGCTACACAGTGCTTTATACTACACCTGTGAGGAACATTTAAAGTATTTATAAAATAAAATCAAAACGTAAGACACCATATAAGACACAATTTAGCTTAGAATTTGACTTATATTTATAAATATTTCGCGCTCCTTTTGTTTTTTTTTATTCTTCACAAAAGGATGTCAGTGGCACGGAGATTCCATATTTAAATTATATGAAAACTCTTTGGGCAGGCGCGCGCCATAGATCAGATAACACATGAGAAATGAAAATTCATACAACTTTCTCTCCCGCTAAAACACGTTAGAAATGGATTTTCATACATTTTTTCCTCCCGCTTATTTAGGTCTAGGAAAAGACTAACTTTTTCTTTTTATTTTCAGGGAATAATGAATACTGTTCCGATCAGGTTTTGAAATGACATTTTTCGCATTGATACCTATGTAACAAAATACCCTTATTATTTCCCATAATTACATTTGTTTAATAAATATTTTTTCTTATAAATAAAGTGTGCCGACCACTATGGTCATTTCATTTCTTAAAACGGACCCCGAGAGAAACTGAGCGAGACCCCTGGTCTAGACCCTGAGAAAGAACATTGGCTATAACCTAAATACACAAGTGCGAAGCCGCGATATAAAGCCAAGAATCCACATCTTAGGGCCACCGCAGACTAGCTACTTTTAGCATCGGCGATCGGCAACTAGTCGCTTTTTAGAAGCTAAATACGGCGACCGAACGCTCCACACCGCACACTTAAAAACGCCAAACGCGGCGATCGAGTCGCTTTTTAGAAGCGCGACACAGCAGCTGAACGCTACTCTCCGCACTATTTCGGATGCCGGTAGCAGCGACTTGGCATCTGAGCAGTCGCTAAAACGCGCGTTTCCGATACCGCGATCGAACGAAGTCGCTAAAACGCGATGCAGCATCGATGCAGTCGCCAAATCGCCGATCGCCGATGCTAAAAGTAGCTAGTGTGCTGTGGCCCTTATATAAAAACATCTCGTGTCATACGATAACCGATGTAGACGCGGGGAAAGCTAGTGACACATAAACCTCACCAATAACCCCAATACAACACTCGCGAGTTCCAACAGTGACTGCGGGTAACCCCGCGGGGCTTAACTAGTGCAATATAATTTACAAACAAAGATAATACAATCCTGTACATATCTACTTACAGTTGTGATATAAATAATTCTCAAACGTATCTCTTGAAGCTTGAAACTGAAAACATACGGGAGATTTTGGAGATTAAACTTGGAACGGGCACGTTTAGTTTGACATTATAAAGCGTTGTTAAAGTGTAATGGTACGTTTCTATGTAACGTATGCCCAGGGGGGTGTCACTCCGTACTTTAGGTATAGTCGGCCGCTTGCCTGCCCGCGCAGGCCATTCCGGTGGGTTGTCGCTTACGCACGATACGCGTCACGTTCGTCACCGCGTCGCTCTCGCGCATTATTTAATTTTTTTATACTTTTCGATACCCACAATGGCTTCTAATGACAAACTTCGATCTTCTAATTCATGTAAAATATATATTTCTGTTTACGGATGTCTGAATAAAAGATTTTAGATGTTAGGTAGGAACTAAACTGTTCGTGTCGTACGTAAATACATACGACGCGAACAGATATTTCGATGTGATATTATATAAAACGTCATTTGTTGACAAAAGTACCTATAATTATTTCTTCACTAAAGTAAATTGCTACAGAAAAAGTAGTGATTGTACCTATATTAAAATTATTTTTAAAGAAGACATACCTGATTACGTCAGAGCAGAAAGGAGTTACACGATAGAAAGAGATGCAATTGTAGGTAAATATAATCGTAGGTTCTTCGGCGCTATGCAATCTGAATTGAACTTAATGTCATAGTTAATGTTGTTGTTAAAGCGTGTGTGTGTCAAATTTATGGTACTGTGTGTAATGTTCTATTATAAAATTAATGTTTTTATGCATAATAAAAAAAAACATTCTTAGTATGCGAAATTTCATACTCCCCCTCTTCTAAAATCAATAAATTAACTAAATTAACTTGCCTGTTCTTCTAAATAGGATCTACGAATTGAAACAGTCAATTAGCTTCACGACTGACCACTGACTGACTACTTGACGTTTCAAAAGTGCCGTTGTATTGGTTTATTTGAAATAAAAATGGTTTGATTTGATTTGATTGATTTGATTTGAATATTTCGGATATCTTACACACAACGTCATCTAGTCCCAAACTAAGCAGAGCTTGTATTATGGGTACTAAACAACTGATATAAATACATAAACATACTTTTTTTGTAAATACATACATATTATACATAGAAAACACCCAAACTCCGAAACAAATATTTGCGGATCTCACAAACATTTGATCCAACCTGGGAACCAAATATTCTGTATGTCGTGTCCGCCTCAATTGTTCTCCCGTATATCTCCCAATAAGCCACCGTCTCTTTGTACAAGAAAAGATTCGCAAGGAAACATTAAAAAAACAAAAGCTTTTTAAAAAAGAAACAAAACGAGGGCCCTGGCACGCTTGAGCGAGCGCGAATGGTCTAAGCGATGAGCGGAGAGCGATTAACTTCACAAAATTGACTTTTTAGTACTACTTCGGTTTCTACTATAGTTGGATTATAATTGTCCGTGTGGTGACGGATTAAGAATACAGAGTGTCACCACACCTATTCATCCCACGGGTGTCGTAAAAGGCGACTAAGCTATAAACTACGCAAGACACATCAATGAAAAGAGAAGGAAAACTTGAAACCAACCCTATACCAACCCGTCTGGCCAGCGTGGTATGGTAGGGCTAAAACCTCCTTCTAAGGAGATGTCTATGTCCAGCAGTGGACTGTTAAAGGGTGTTGATGATGAGGATTATAATAAAGGGAAAAGTGGTGGGTATTCCCTAACGTTTCATGGAATATAGTCCTCATCTTCCGAGTCTTTATTTCCAAGTTTATTTGGGGTTGGCTACTAGTTCAACCAGTTTTACCTGAATTTCAGTTTTTCCACGGAGTGACTAGCATCGGACCCCCGCAACCCTAAAGGAGATCTGAAATTCGAAGATTGAACTAGTTGTCAGTATATTTGAGGGCACTGACTTCCCAAAAACGATTGCCATAGATGTTTATGACAACCGGGACCGACGACTTTACGTGCTCTCCGAGGCACGGGCGTGAATTACCGCCAAACTTCCAAACTCCGGGTTGCTATTAGGAATTTCCTAAGAAAACCCCGAAAACACTTTTTGGCCCGACCCGGGATTTGAACCCGAGACCTCTTGATTAGCAGTCAGATACGCTAACCACTAGACCAACGAGGCAGTCATGGAATATAGCCCTACCATTAAAAAATCTATTAGATCTAAATATTTATACTTAATACTTATCTATTAGTGGCAGTGAGAACGGTGACCTCCACTTCTGACACTTTTAGAGGGGCGTACTGTTCTTACAAAAAAAAGTGCTTTAAAATTGAATAACTAGCAAACAGATACCTAAATTGAAAAATGGTTTTAGCAACCTCGAAATATTTTTAAAAGATCTATCTAATGATACCCCATCATCCCCACTTTACGTGTAGGGGACGTAATTACAATACATATTCATGCAAAGTTTTATCTATCTAGCACCAACCGTTTGGGCGGTAGGCCGAGAACGGACGGACGAATGACGAATCTATTAGGGTTCCAAGATTTAGTTGCAAATTTATAATATTATTGGCTGAGTCCTGCGGTGTTATCGCTAGAGCCGTTCCAGAGATTAACCGGAATCAATAGGCTCTTGAGATCGTCGGAGAATTTGAAACTGAAAATGACCAACCATGCAACACAATTTAGTGACAAGTCGCTCACGGTACAAGCAGTTAGACGATGGAATAACTTACCGGACACTATTGGACAATCTAAATATCTGCAAGGTTTAGGAAGGTAGTATAGCCACGCTGATTTCAGCACGAATGGGAAGCCTCAACCGGAGCAGTACTACCCTCACACAGAAGAGCATCTTAATAATGACAGCATCCGTGCTGTCGTATTTCGTTGGTGAATGTAAGACTGGAGGCCCAATCGTTCTGCATCATTCTCCCGGCTTCCGAAGGCCAGGAGAATGATGTAGAAATGTACATGATCTCAACATATACATACATGCTAACATACAACATATCTCTCGCACATTAAACATATTCGCTAACACACCCACTCATAATCACAAACACACACGCTCACACACACATACACACACACACACACACACACACACACACACACACACACACACACACACACACACACACACACACACACACACACACACACACACACACTACTATGTACTATGTACTAAATGCAACATAAGACATTCCTATTTACTAGTCCCATCCGAGGTGGAAGAGAGCCTGGTGATCTATAAAACAGATTTTGTACGAAACCTAGCAGAGACACCAGCTCTCACAAAGGTTATTCGGAGATATAATATATACAAAATATGAATTGTCTAAATAAGAAAAATTGAGATCTGTAATAGCTTTTGTGGAGAAATAAATCATTATTATTATTATTATCTGACCAAGCCGCCATGCTATGGATCTCCATGCAGCATTGCTACCCTCACAGTGAGGATGATGACCTCTACTCCTGGATTCTGTTCATGCTTTCTATCGGGCTGAGTAGAGTCACTTTGGTAGGCAAAAAGAAAGTCACAGACTACTACTTGCCAATTTAAAGCTTTTGGGGAATGTTGATCGTTGCTGGTGTGTGTTAAGCTATATATATACTTGTGACACTTACTTACGAGTATGATATGTGTATGTTTTCATATGTTTTAGTGCTAATACTGTAGATACATATAGTATGTTTATATATTACTAGCTACGCCCCTCGGTGATACCCGCTTATTTTCGCAATAAAAAGTATATGATTATCAAGAACTCATTTTTAAATTAGCCATTTACAAATTATCATTATGGTTGATAAGTAAGTGTGTAATGCATAGCAACCTGTGAAATTTTGACAGGAGATAAACAGTGATACATTTTGACATCTACGATCTCTGTATTATTATAATCACCTAGTTTTCGCCCGTGTATCTCGATTATTGCAGTAAAAAGTAGCCTATGTATTATTCTGATATATAAGCATTATTAGTGTAAAGTTTTATCCAAATCCGTTCAGTAGTTTTTGCGAGAAAGAGGAACAAACATACATACACACATACTCACAAACTTTCGCGTTTATATTATTAGTAGCATTAATTACATAGATCATATTAAACTTGGGTACACCCCAAACTACCCAAAATCAAATTTTACAATATCCGTGCAAAGGTCTAGAAGAGATCGCCGTGAACGATAAGCACACTTATTGTAATATCAAATGTAAATTTCTATTTGTATCTGTACAAAATATTATACTTTATTTTTGTGCACTGAAGTTGGATTAATAAAGAAACGGACTGACAAAACTTCTAAAAATATTTTTTTTTTGTACTCGTTAGTATTGTCTAAGGCTTATTATTTATTTATTTAGTATTCAAAACCACCAACAAAGGATATACGCAATAAAATCACTTTAAAATACAAAAGTTTTTGTTAGTGCACTCCTTCAGTTACTCCTTTAACTGAACACAGCATTTTCAAAGATTATATAAAAAAGAAATTGCAAAAGACACCCAAAACATACAAAGAACAAAGTAAAATATATATGTATCAAACTAAAACAAGAAAAAAAAATATAACAGCACATATACGATTGACATACATAGATACAAGGAACATAGTTTGATGGTTGACTGTAAGAGATTGCCATAGTGCGATAAGGCCGCCACTTGTACTGACCTAGCATTAAGTTCCATGATAAGTTATCTGGTGTACAATAAAGTGATTTATTATTATTATATTATTGTGCATTTAGTAAAAAAAGTATTCATTTGATATGATTACATACAGTAATTCCAATTGTACTTATTTGAGTAAATTCCACACATTTCAAAACCGACAATTTAACACACCAATGATCTGAATAAGTAATTCAGCATCATACAAAGCGACTTTTGTTTAAACAGTCGTCAGAAGTCAAGTTCTAATCTGCGGATAATCCGAACACAAAACGTGGGACAGGAGTTATTGTCTATGGCTTATTTAACGCGTTCAACTTTGGGAATGTAATGTATTGTGTGGTCCTTTTATGTGTTAACTTATTCATTTATTTATAACAAGCATTCGCCCGCGGTTTCGATCGCGTTTATCTCGATTATTGCAGTAAAAAGTAGCCTAAGCGTTATCTTATTAATATCATAAACGAGAAAATTTATGGGTATGTGTGTATGTATGCTTGTTGCTCTTTCACGCAAAAACTACTGAACGGATTTGGATGAAACTTTACAGTAATATAAGATATAATGTGTAGTTGATGATGATTTGGCAATAATCATAATACATACTTAATATTATAAATTAAAAGTAAAGTTGTCTGTTACGCTTTTATTGCCAAACCACTGTTTCAATTTCAATGACATTTGTAATGAAGATACTCTGATACTTCAGGAAGAACACAGACTATACTCGTATTTTTAATCATTTCTTATCAACTTATGACTGCCTTGTTGGTCTAGTGGTTAGCGTATGCGGCTTCTGATCAACTGGTCTCGGATTCGATTTCCGAGTCGGACCATATGTTTGTGATATCTGCAAACATTTGTTTAGGAGTCTGGTGTTGTAAATGTTTATGCATTTATCAGTTGTTTAGTACCCATAATACAAACTTTGCTTAGTTTGTGACTAGATGGCGTTGTATGTAAGTCGTTTAAAATAATTTAAAAAAAAAATTAAGCAATTATAATTATTTATTTATTTTTACTTATGCAGTATCATATTTTCTATCCTTTTTTAACACGGGCTGTTAAGTTTTATTATCGTTACGGAATTTCTTGATTCATTCGCCGCGCTCAAAGCCCACGATAAAAGCTATGCAATAGCTTATAATTTTCACAAAAGAAACAGACTTCAAAGAAAAACTATTCCGAGTACCTAAATCGCGACATTTGAGTTGGTTAAAAATACACTCGAATGGAGAACGTCCTCATTTTTTAAAGTCGATTGAAAATACAAATTAATCGCAGTAAATATAGATGATTATATAAAATCGCCTCCGCTCATACTTTACACCACAAGTACATCAAATAAAACACTGGAGGGCAAAGCAAAAAGACATTATAATTGAAATTATCTTTTTGAAGATTTGGTTTCTTTTTTTTATACATATACTAGCTGATGCCCGCGGCTCCACTCGCGTCATAGGGGTATGAAAAATATATGTTGGCCGATTCTCAGACCTACCCGATATGTTCAAAAAATTTCATAAGAATCGGTCAAGCCGTTTTGGAGGGGTATGGAAATGAACATTGTGACACGAGAATTTTATATATAAGATAATATATGTCGGAGCGTCAGGGGAGGCCTCACTGCGGTCTTAGTTGAGACTATACATCGTGGGCGTTGCAACGGCAGGAATTTCAAAATAAGTGTACACTTGTGTTGTTCAATGTCGTATTATTTAAACATCTTACATATTAACACAAAATCATAAACGATTAACAAGATTGAAACGAGTTAAGAGCCAATAGGTTAGCAGATGTGCACCGTGCGGTAGCCATCAGTAGAATGACCGACCGCCATTACTAGTGGCGCGACAAAAGACTACTCTATTCGGAAATGATCCGCTCTTATTTAAATACATTCAATATCACTCAATATCGATTACAGAATCGACTAAATTCAACAAAACTAATACATTGAGCTATGATTACAATAAATCATTCTTATCAGTAATGTAATTTATGGTACATAATCTCGCGCCGTCATATTATATATATTGAAAAACAACATTCTTACTAATTTGTATTGTTATATTTGTATTGATGACTGCCTTATTGATCTAGTCTGGGTGTTTTTCTAACGTTGAAGAGCAGGCCTGTCGGTTCCCAGGCCCGCTACGGTTCTACAATAACATCTAAAATATTAAAACAATAAAACGAAGTTTCTACAGTTATTTCAATTTCTCTTTGCTATTTAAAATAACAAGCTCCATTTTATTGTTTTTACTTCTCTTTTGCGGAGAAAAATGGGGTTTTTATTATAAACGTGTACTTTGTAATAAGAAATACTGTTATTTTTGCCATATATAAACACGACTGTTCTTTTTAAACTCAAAGAAACCAGCTACTTCGGCCTATGTGACTATGGCGACTTCAATATACCGCAACAACGCCATCTATTAAAAATAAACTGAACTACGGAGAAACTTTATAATCTTAAAACGCGATATAGAAGTTCTCACGTGGATCAGCCATTTTACAATTGTGGTCTCGACATTGGGGGTAACTAGCGTGTAGGCTGCAGTTCTGTCGCTATTCGTTCGGAGCTGGGTCTCATCTGGGCCGGCTTGACCGCCCCTATGAATACACACAAAATATCGAGAAGAAATCTCCACCTCTTCAGGTCTCACAGCTGGTAGGGGGGACAACTGCCCCGAAATAGCTGTCCCCTGCTGGATTCGGTTCTTAACCGTGTGTTCGTGACTCGCTAGTCATGGTCACCTCGCCTGATCGAAGGATACTTGCATTGCGTTAAAACGACATAATACTTCTCCACAAGCCTATATTCTAAACTAGCTTTGAAGTCAGCCTCTGTAACCACTAGATTGGCCGGGTACTCTGTTTATTTTGTTAATAATAGTACATTGTTCACCGAGGGAGGAAAGGGACCGATTACTAGCGAGGGAGCAGTTTGTGGCCCGAAGGCGTAGCCTAGGGCCACAATACTCCCGAGGTAGGAATGGGACTTTCACCCGAGTGCTACACAGTGCTTTATACTACACCTGTAAGGAACATTTAAAGTATTTTTAAAATAAAATCAAAACGTAAGACACCGTGTAAGACACAATTAAGCTTAGAATTTGACCAATATTTCGCGCTTCTTTTGTTTTTTTTATTCTTCACAAAAGGATGTCAGTGGCACGTAGATTCCATATTTAAATTATATGAAAACTCTTTGGGCAGGCGCGCGCCATAGATAAGATAACACATGAGAAATGAAAATTCATACAACTTTCTCTCCCGCTAAAACACGTCAGAAATGGATTTTCATACATTTTTTCCTCCCTCTTATTCAGGTCAAGGAAAAGACTAACTTTCTCTTTTCATTTTCAGGGAATATTGACTACTGTTCCGATCAGGTGTAGTATAAATGAATATTTCGGACATCTTCCACAAAACGCCATCTAGTCCTCAAATTAAGAAAAGCTTGTATTATGCGTACTAGACAACTGATATAAATACATAAACATACTTTTTTTTGCAAATACATACACATTCTACATAGAAACTACCTCAGCAAATATTTGAGGATCACACAAATATTTGATCTGTCCCATGAATCGAAACCGAGACCTTTTGATCAGCAGTCGCATACGCCAACCACTAGACCAACAAGGCAATAAGTATATTTGAAAATTTCTCCACGCAAGCAATGTCAGAATGTTTTTATATCAAGTAAAGGCACTAGGGTTGGGTCTTTGCTCAGCCTCTGTTGCTCTATGGTCTTAACAAACTTTACCGATTATGATATTAGTAAGACTCGCAACGAACAGTTCTATCGTTTACACGTATTCCGACATAATTGAACCCGCAATAACCCGAAGATTTAGGAGGAAATTCGTCAATTTATTTGCAAATCACGTCCTCATATAATCAACCATTCAAATAATTCGGCTTCATAAGTGTAATAAAACAGTTTTTTCGGTATAATTTTAAATTATACGTGAGCTATGTTTTATGTAAAAATGGCGGCAAGCTTGTGCCGGCCATTTTGTTGATTGTTTTGTCAGTATGGAGGTTTTTAAAAAAAAAGTAGTTGTTTGCGCCTGACCTTGGCCCAGCAGTACCACACTGTCGGTACTTCGAAAAATCTATTTATAATATTAATCTACCTTACTTATACCTTTATGTACACTTGCAATTAGCCATTATACGATTAGCATACAAAACTTTGTAAATTATCTTAAGAACCACATTAAATGGTATTATAACTTCAAAACAAGTTTTCATTGAGCTACTAAGCTCCAGTGTATCCCTATAAGATACAGTAGTTTATATAGAGAAAGCCATGTTTTTTTTATTATGCATAAAAACACATTAAGTAAGTCAATAATAAAACATTACACACACTAACATGTATTTGACACACACGCGTATAGATATTCTTTTGTCAAATTAACATCGTAGCGTGACCTTGGCGAAATCCGTGATTATAGAAGCTACAGTATTTGACAATAGAACTATAATAATGTAGCCACTTGTAATTCAAAAAAATAATGGTCGAATTTCTACCCCTTGGCGACCACTGAATTTATAACTTGTGCTTGGTGAAGTATCTATACAATGTAATATCAGATGAAAGTTTTTACTAAATGCATAATATCAAAGTATATACGGTACTAACATTAAAATAGTACATTGTTCACCGAGGGAGGAAAGGGACCGATTACTAGCGAGGGAGCAGTTTGTGGCCCGAAGGCGCAGCCTAGGGCCACAATACTCCCGAGGAAGAAATGGGACTTTCACCCGAGTGCTACACAGTGCTTTATACTACACCTGTGAGGAACATTTAAAGTATTTATAAAATAAAATCAAAACGTAAGACACCATGTAAGACACAATTTAGCTTAGAATTTGACATAATATTTATAAATATTTCGCGCTTCTTTTGTTTTTTTTTATACTTCACAAAAGGATGTCAGTCGCACGGAGATTCCATATTTAAATTATATGAAAACTCTTTGGGCAGGCGCGCGCCATAGATAAGATAACACATGAGAAATGAAAATTCATACAACTTTCTCTCCCGCTAAAACACGTTAGAAATGGATTTTCATACATTTTTTCCTCCCGCTTATTTAGGTAAAAGAAAAGACTAACTTTCTCTTTTCATTTTCAGGGAATATTGACTACTGTTCCGATCAGGTGTAGTATAAAAGGTATTTTTTTAAATTTTGTCTCTGTTTATTCCTTGTAATCTCGGGAATGGCTGGACCGATTAGAACGGGACTTTCTCTGGCAGAAAGTTGATATTCTAAGGAGTAATTTAGTTTTTTTTAGATTAGCTTTGCTTCGCCACTTAGCTAGTTAGGTAACAAAAAACAAATATTCCTTACAAAAAAACCTAATTTCACCTTTTCTAACTGTGAAATAAAATTCTATGAAAGTATCCAACGAAATCACTGTATATATTTTTTTTATCTCCGCTTCTAATGCGACAGGCAAAGGCATCAAGGTATTAAGACGAACGGCCTAAGAGTCACCGGATTAAATCTTTACATTTTAATGCTAAGACCTCTTTTAAGAAATCCTTTTTTTTTCTAAGTGGAACTTTTTAAAATTCATGGCCCTGTGTTGACAGCGACTTAAATTTTATTCCAAAATGGAGGTCTTTATTTCTGGATTTTGGTACTCTTAAAAATGCAGAGAGAATTATTTAGATACGAAATATACAAATACATAAAACTGTGGTGTCTGTTTGTAATATTAAATGAACAGTTTTTACTGAAAGGCATCTGAAGGTATAGAGGTACTATCATTATAACAGACGTTGCATCGCCTGGGACGCGTTGAAGGGTTGCCCAGGACCTACCCCACCCTCTCGACCTCAATGGCTGATTCCGCAGGAAAGGCAAGCCCATACGTGCAGAGCCAAATTGGTTGCAGGTGACTGCCGCATATTTCAGGTCGGATCTTACTTGCGCCTAACGGAGACACCGATTCCGGGTTTCATTTTGTAGTTTTCCTTCTCCTAGACGGTTGCACGCCGATGCTGGGAGGCCGTCTCCCCCCTTCTTGGTTGGGGACTGCTTATTTGTTCACAGCTGACCACTATATCTAGAGGCCGTTCACTATCCACCACCTGTGACCCCGTCAGTAGCCTGCAGCACAGCCCTAACTATATATCATTAGAAACACAGTTAAAAAAAGTCTGTCTGACTGTCTATTTGTGCCGGTTGATCTCTGAAACGGCGTGACAAATTTTGACGAAACTTTCACTGACATAAGAAGTAACTAAAGCTTAGTTTTTTAGACAGCTTCGCTTAACTGCGTTACTCGTGATTTCTACAATTATATATTTCGAAGTTTCGGTGTTTTCTATGTATAATATGTATGTATTTACAAAAAGAGTATGTTTATGTATTTATATCAGTTGTCTCGTACCCATAATACAAGCTATGCTTAGTTTTTGACTAGATGATATTGTGTGTTAGATGTCCAAAATATTTATGTATTTATTTTATTTACAACAATAACAACATATAACTTTCCGTGTGGTGACGGATTAAGAATACAAAGTGTCACCACCCCTATTCATTAACTGGGTGACGTAAGAGGCGACTAAAGGAACAAAATAAGCAGCTAACATCACTGCCAAGAGAAGGAAAACTTGAAACAAACCCTTTACCAACCCGTCTGGCCAGCGTGGTATAGTAGGCCAAAACCTCCTTTCAAAGGAGAGGCCTATGTCCAGCAGTGGACTGTTAAAGGCTGTTGATGATGATGATAATAATAACAGCGGGTAACACAGCGGAACTCAGCCAGTATATTAACATAAGTCATTAGTTATTATATTTTCTACAATCGTTACCAAATAAATTGAAATCATTTCAGTTTTTTTTTATCGTATCAAACGGAAATTGACATTTGACCGGCAATTTCCGGATAATCCGTCAATGTCCTTGATATTTGTAATATCTAGTTTCGTTTATATTAATGTCAGTTATAAAAGCACTTGTGAGCAATGAATGTGGGTCACGGAAAAGTCTCGCAAAGTAAAATAAAGAAATAAACATGTCGGACCTCTTAAACACAACGGCATCTAGTCCCAAACTAAGCAGAGCTTGTATTATGGGTAGAGATTGAATACCGGGATCCCGGGATCCCGAAAACCGGGATCCCGGACCGATTTTTCTTCGGGATTGCAATCCCGGGATTGACCCACAATCCCAAAATTTCCCGGGATTGAAAAAGGAAAATCTAGGCTAATAAAAACCTTTTTTGTTCCACTCAAATCTTAACCGAAAGTTTTTTAAACTCGACAAAGATAGTCTCATTGTTCTAAAAATAAATTCAGGCTTAATTAGGCATTGAAATTTTTGACAATAGTAGCAAACATAACAAAAGAGACATATACGGCTTTATAACTCGAACGTGATCCGACGCTTTTTCTTTGGCTTTAAGTTATGATTTGGGAATATTTAACCCCTAAATTTGTAATTAAGTTATTTTTAAAACAATGAGTTTAACTTTGTCGAGATTTGACAAAAATAATAAAGTAAAGTCTTTATTTACGACTCAAATGAAAGAAATAGATTTCATGTGACACTTCGGCAATTGTTAAATTTGACAAACAAACATCATCTGCCAAACGATAATTGTATTTTTTTAATGATAATTTGTAAATTTACTTAATTAAAAACTGTCAACTTGTAAATTTTGCATGTAATTTGTAAAGATTGTAATTAAAATACTAACTATCATTAAAAACAACTAGTTCCAAAACTATATCATTACTTTTATATATTTACTTTTATTAACTATATTGTTCATTTTGTTATAATTCATATTTGTTTCTTTGTTTTTCCTTTTGTTATTTATTAAAAGTTAGTTTTCTTTATTAAATTGTGTTTATTATCAATTTGAAATTTTCATATAATCCCGGTACCAGTACCGGGATCCCGGGATCGCTCCGATACGATCCCGAAATCCCGGGATTGAAAAATCGTTCGGGATTTGCAATCTCTAATTATGGGCACTAGACAACTGATATAAATACATAAACATAAATTTGTTGTGAACTAAACGCCCAAACTCCGAAACAAATATTTGCGGATCATACCAACATTTGGTTCAACCAGGGTATCGAACTCGAGATCTCAATCACAGCATACGTTACCACTGCACCACTGAGGCAGCCAGTCAGGCAGAGTAGTCACTTTGGCGACTGAAATATAAATAAATAAACAATTTCATAGTAGCCTTAGGTGATTAAGATGTACATATAAGATCTCTGTAAGCCTACATTTCTGCAAATAAAATAAATAAATAAATAAACATAAATATAGATAGGGGATCGTTGTGGCATGATATGCTATAACCGTTTCCATGATTATACATAAACTTGAATCGGTAGCTGCGACAAGCACCGACTGCAGGGTGGGGCCTCAATTTGCAAACGAAACGTTAGAGAGGTTCACCAGCTTTAGCAACATTTTTCTCTCAGACACACTTCCATCTAAGTATGCATGTGAATAGGCAAATTTGCAGGTATAGGAGTGACATTAATCCTAAATTGAAGCGTAAAAGACCTCTGCATTCACTCAAGGTTACTGTATGAGCAGTTTCGTCACCAAGAGATATTATTGGTCCATACTTTTGGATATCGCCGAGGAAATACTGCAAGAGTGAATACAGAGCAGTACATTGCCTTGCTATGGAACTATTTTTCACTAGTGGTACAGGATTTCGATGGTTTTAATCAACGATTGTAGTTTCAGCAAGATGCCACACTTCCTAAGACTCATTAAGTGCTGTTCGCGAATTTTTTGAACAAAAAGTGATATCCAACAGAGGTGCCATAAACTGGCCACCTCGTAGCCCGGAATAATTCTTAGTGGACTTCTTTCTTTACGGATATCTTAAAAGCAAAGTTTTCAACAGTAAACCAGAGTCCCTAGAGGAATTAAAGGAAAATATTCAAAAGGATATGCAAAACATTTCACGAAACACTTGTGAGGCCATCATTGAATATTTTCGGGCGGCTTTAAAACATCCAACTGCAAGATTACGTAGCCACATCATATCTTGCCAGTCCCCAACCCACAGTCGGGCAGGGTGAAACGAATGGCCTTACCCCTCTCCTGAGTGGAGAATCGAGCAAAGGAGTGGGACATTATGGGTTATTGGTAAAATGCTACTTTGTGTACATTCGTTTCTTTATTTCAATTTCTACATATCTTTTAAACGTCTGCATCATTTCTCATCAAACATCAGGGGCCACGAAGCCACAGTCAGATACACACACACGCACACACACGCACGCACACACACACACACACACACACACACACACACACACACACACATACACACACACACACACACACACACACACAAATCAGTCCGGACCGCAATGTCGTTCCTTAATATTTGTATAGATTTAAATGAACATAATAATATAATTCTACATTGTTATGTTACATTTCGTGCAAATCAACAGTTTGAACTTTTGCGTGTTTAATGTACATACATTTTAATTATGTGCGCTAGTAACACAAACTATGTATTTAGGTGACGCCCAAATCAATATTAACGGCACAGTTTCTCAAAGTTTTACACCCGATGACCCCGTGTTGACTAAACTGTTTTTATATCATATAAATATTAATAGCACCTTTCGGCTCCAGCGTCCATCACTACGTCTGGAGACATGTCCGGCCCACTTCCACTTCAGCGTGCTGATTTTCCATGCGATGTCGGTAACTCTAGTTCTCTGTCGAATAACATCGTTACGTATTTTATCGAACAGAGAGACAACCAACATTACACGCTCCATCGCACGCTGAGCTACTTTAAATTTATGGAGTGCTAGAGTGGAGACCGCGATTAGGCAAACGTAGTGTAGGACGCCCTGCGGCACGATGGACCGATGATTTGAGGAGGGTGGCTGGCGGCGGATGGATGCGGACTGCCCAAGACCGGGATGGTTGGCGTTCCTTGGGGGAGACCTTCGTCCAGTAGTGGACGGCGATAGGTTGACACTACTACTACGAAATAATAATAAATACACATTTCGGACATCTTATACACAACGCCAACTAGTCCCAAACTAAGCAGAGCTTGTATTATGGGTACTAGACAACTGATATAAATACATTAACATACTTTTTTTGAATAAGATACATAGAAAACAGCCAAACTCTGAAAAAAAATTGCAGATCCGAGTACCCGAGACCTCAAGCACAGTAATCGCATATGCTACTAGACTGCACGGTTGGCCTAGTGGCTTAAGCGGTTGCCACGCCGCTTCCTACTACGCCAAGTGTCGTGGGTTCAAATCCCACGTAGGACAACATTTTGTGTGATTCACAATTTGTTGTTCTGAGTCTGGGTGTTCTTTGTGTCCGTTTCATGTATGTTTGTAAAGTCCCCCGCGACACAGGAATTTATATTCCTAATGCGGGAGTTGTTTTTTAAAAAAAATGCACCACTGAGGCAATCAGATATAATTAATACAGCCAAAGTATATCCAGCCTACCTGATGGAAAGTATGATTAGAATCCAAAAGAATGGTCAGCATACTCATCAATAAAAAATTATCTAATTTGAGTGTGACGGATTAAGAATACAGAGTGTCACCACCCTTATTCATCCCGCGGGTATCGTAAAAGGCGACTAAGAGATAAACTACGCAAGACAACATCAATGCAAAGAGAAGGAAAACTTGAAATCAACCCTATACCAACCTGTCTGGCCAGCGTGGTATAGTAGGCCAATACCTCCTTTCTAAGGAGAGGCCTATGTCCAGCAGTGGACTGTTAAAGGCTGTTGATGATGATATCAAAGTATAAACGATACCTACATCAAAAAAGCAATCGATTAATTTTTAATTTGTCTATTCCTCTGTTTGTTCCGGCCAATCTCTCTAACGGCTTGACCGATTTCGATGGAACTTTCACTGGCAGAAAGCTGATGACGTAAGGAGTAATTCAAGCTATTTTAGAATAGTTTCGCTCTGCGTTACCAGCTATTTGCCGCGGGTAGTACCCGGGATAGTACGGGGTAGCATGTATATCATGATGTCTGATTACCACGGCACAGACTCCTAGTTATACATCATCATCATCATCAACAGCCTTTATCAGTCCACTGCTGGACATAGGCCTCTCCTTAGAAAGGAGGTTTTGGCCTACTATACCACGCTGGCCAGACGGGTTGGTATAGGGTTGGTTTCAAGTTTTCCTTCTCTTTGCATCGATGTTGTCTTGCGTAGTTTATCCCTTAGTCGCCTTCTACGACACCCGCGGGATGAATAGGGGTGGTGACACTCTGTATTCTTAATCCGTCACCACACAGAATAGTTATACATCAGATCTACAATACGTGAAATGTGTAAACCTTATATTATTATTAACATGTACATATTATTACGAGCATGTCCACACTAATTAGGTTGACATGTTAAATTATTTATTCCCATATCAAGTATTTGTGCAAATGTTTGTGCTATTTGATCCAAGTACAACAAACCTAAGTACACAGAATACATATTAGAATATACTTTGATCTCAATTTGGATGTCTAATACAAACATTTGTAGAAATAAACATTGTGAAACAGAAGAATTTTCGTTCTAAGAAAAATATCACTGTAGTAAGAAATAAATAATTTTAACGAAAAGAAACCGACTTCAAAGAAAAATAATTCCGAGTAACCAAATCGCGACAATTGTGCCTATGATATTTGAGGAGTTCCCTCGATTTCCTTGGGATCCCATCATCAGGTCCCGATATGGTGACGATGGGACCACCTGTAAGCTACACCCATTCCAATGCAAAAAGAATTTTTGAAATCGGTTCATAAACGACGAAATTATCGCTGAACATACATAAAATAAAATAAAAAAAGATTCCGACGAATTGAGAACCTCCTCCTTTTTTTTGAAGTCGGTTAAAAAGGTTGAATTCGTAATTACTTTACTAAAAAAATAATTAAAAACTAAAAGCTGCAAACATAATAAAATTCTCTTTGAGTTCCAAGTTCAAACGTTTAAAAAAATACCTCGTGTTTTGCTAAAAGCACAAATCTTCTAGTACTTTATATAAAAAACACAAAGGAAACTAGTTTGTTAAAATATCATTCTAAAAATTAAGTCAAACAATTTGAAACATATTCTTAAACCAAATATTTTTTAACTGAAATCAAAAAGCAACGATATTTAAACAAAAGGCTCGCTGACAGCCGAAAAAAAAAACAAAACTTTGAATTGAACCAATCATAGCATTCCATTCACGAGGGAAATTTTATAGTAGAATTGACAATTTCTTCAAATTTTTTCCGTCTCTTTCTAACATACGGTATTGAGGGTACGTTTGCGCTCTTTCTAACTTGAGAATTTGAGACCGAAGGGAAAACGGTCGTATTTGTTTAGGAGAAATTAAAAAGTTTACTTTTTATTTCATTTTGTGATTTCACTTTTGTTTGTTTTTGAACCACAAGGGTATTAAGTAGGGTTCTGTAAACTTTTATAAATCACATTTAGGCCCGTACGACCGGACTTATACTTAACATCGCAAAAAGTCGATTATCTCTTTGCTTGTTACCGATTCGTTTTTCTTATTATATAAATTTTCTAACTAACTTCCGCATTAGGAATATTAATCCTATGTCGCGGGGTCTTTACGAACATACATTAAACGGACACAAAGAACACCCAGATTCAGAACAACAATAAGTGTGATGATGATGACCATTATTCTTAGATTCTATTCATGAATTCTATCAGGCACATGATATAAACAAAATCGTAGCACCACGTAGCAATTTCGTAGAGTCACGTAGCATTGTGCTACAAATTATCTAAAAAGCATTTCCGCCGACTTTGTCAGGCTCTGTTGGTGGCTTTATATTGTCTTTAATATCTTCTTTAATATGTTATTATTATCTTTATTTCCATATGTTCTATACAAATAAATAAAATTGAATTATCCCTTAGTAATATCAAATGAACAGTTTTTTTACTAAATAGTAGGCCAAAACCCCCGTTTTAAGGAGAGGCCTATGTCCAGCAGTGGACTGTTTAAGGCTGTTGATGATTGATGATCCCTTAGTAATATCAAATGAACAGTTTTTTTACTAAGTGCATATCAAAGTGGGGGGGGGGGAACAGGTATCGTGTTCCTCCAACACAAAGGAAGGATCCTCTGCCTGGCGGGGCACTGCCCAACAGTTGGTGTTGGGATGTAGTATATATGCTAATAGGCGCGAGAATTTCTCTATCGCGATTCAGGATTAGTAGTTACTCCGTATTAATCGGTCCGTGTTTCTTCGGAAGGTGACGCTGTATGTGGATTAGGGATGTTATGGATATGATATTTCGGATCTGGATACAGATATGGATATAGGAATAAAATTATATCGGTTTTGGATACGATTACGGATATGTCATTATTTCGGATTATCCGTTAGTTTCGGTTACGGATATTAGATTGAAGTAAAATATAAATACAATTAGTATGTAATAATTTGGTTTTATTTATATGTTATGATATGCCTACAAATAACAAACAAACTGCAAGATTTACGAAATATATTGTTTTATTTAGATTCCGCCCTTATCCGAAATTATTTAAAATTTGTGAAACGGATACGGTTACGGATATATTTTTATTTTGGATATCCCATAGTTTCGGTTACGGTTACGGAGCTCCATAACATCCCTGATGTGGATGTCGCCACATATATATACGGTAGTAATATCAAAAAAGGTTTTTTTTTTAAATTTTGTCTGTACTGTACTGTACGGCTCTACAGATTTTGACGGTACTTTCACAGGTAGAAAGATAATAACACAAGGAGTAACTTAATAGTAGTCTTTAGTAGGAACCGCAAACAAACTGACAAAAAAAATGCAATTTGATGTAGTTAAGTACACTTTTATATGCGTTTAGCAAAAAACTGTTCATTTAACGTAACAAACCGACACTCGAATTTATATATATATATTTGCGGTAAGGGAAACCTTCAATATAAGGCATTTATCACATAAAAAGGTCACCCGACCCCATCAGTTACCGAAATGTATATTTATTTCGAATTCAATTCGATTCGAAGACGAGATCGACTCGTATTTATCGAGTACGTTGACAGCTGAGGGTGGGTATATATTATTTTGTATCATGACACACGGTAGCGACTGCTGATCTTGAGGTCTAGGGTTCAATTCCTGGGTCAAAAGAAATTTTTGTGTGATCCGCAAATATTTGTATCGGAGTTTGGGTGTTTATTTGTATGACGGCGTTTACGTAGAACGTCAGGTTGACAGCACTGTCAATGTCAACCTAGCGAAGCGTCATTGTCGATGGTAGTGCGGGCGGCCATCTTGAAGTCACTTTTGAACGAGACAGCGCCCGCGCACCACGCTTGTGACGAATCGCTCAAAATTGTCACCATCGCGCTATTACAAGTTTTAATTAAGTTGATGTCGTATAGTAGTAATCGTTAACTACCTAATTACATCGTGATTACAGTGAATACAGGCTAAAATACGTCGACTGTGTTCTGAAGTCATTTATTTCTATTTCTGAGCCCACCTACCCACATAGTTATAATAAGAAATGTTCTTGTGAAAATACTCTTCATGTATAATATGTGTTTATTTACAAATAAAAAGTATGTTTATGTATTTATATCAGTTGTTTAGTACCTATAACACAAGCTCTGCTTAGTTTGGGACTAGATGATGTTGTTTGTTAGATGCTACGTCACTAAAGTAACCTTCCAACCACTTGCAGTTTCCCACAGTTAATAATTAATTATAAATGAGCTTACCTTATAAGCATTAGACAGCTCCATTGAGTTAAATCGATAATAATTATAGGCTAAGTATTTTATAATTGACTAGTTGACTCACGCACCTCTGTCTGCGTTCTCAATTGCCCGTAGCGTGATGTCATGTCATATATTATAATATACTGCCTTATTGGTCTAGTGGTTGGAGTATGCGGCTGCTGATCAAAAGGTCTCGGGTTCAAATCCCTAGTCAGACCAAATATTTGTGTGATTCACTAATATTTGTTTCGGAGTTTGGGTGTTTTCTATTTATAATTTGTATGTATCTACAAATAGAAAAGTATGTTTATGTATTTATATCAGTTATCTAGTACCAAATCAAATCAAATCAAATCAAATCAAATCAAACCATTTTTATTTCAAATAAACCAATACAACGGCACTTTTGAAACGTCAAGTAGTCAGTCAGTAGTCAGTCGTGAAGCTAATTGTCTGTTCCAATTTGTAGATCCTATGGAAAAGAACAGAAACTCCATGGACACTCCTTTCCAACGTTGTTTTTACAATTTTTGGTTATATTGTTTAAGGCATTTTATTACCCATAATACAAACTCTGCTTAATTTGATACTAGATGACGTTGTGTGTAATATATGCAAAATATTTATTTATTTATAGTAAACCTATCGCTACAATACTTGTAATTGCGACTTCATCTCAACATTCTCAACAAGATAAAGAGTGTCTGAGTACTACGTGATCGATTTCTAAAATCTGCTGAGATGACTGGACATGCTTATCTATTGTATAATAATAGATTAGTAGCCAAGGGCTGTAAGACATCAATTGCAGCCTGAGATATTTAGCCGCCTTTAGTTCGAGGGTGCAATTGGTGCTTACCCCCGAACTAACTATTCTGCTTTACATCTCGATTGTGAGGTAAGAAGAAAAAAACCGGCATTGATTGATGGCTGGACATGGTTATCTTTTGTATAAATTCTATTAATTACTTTAAACAATATATGACGCATGAATATCAAACCTCCTAAAAATTTTTTTTCCTGTAGCATAATGTATTTATTTATTACTAGCTGAGTACCGCGGTGTTTTTGTTGTAAATAGCGAGTAACAGCGGGGAGCAAAATTAGTCCAAAAAATGTTTTTTTTACACGCTTTACATTAGCTTCACCTGTATGTTTGTTTGTATGTTTGTAACCGACTCCTTTGGGTGTGATTTTGACCCACTTTAAACGGCCAGATTTCGTTCAAACTTTGTAGATTTATCGAGGGTCACCATCCTCACTGCGAGCGCATATAATGCAGCATGGTGACCCACACCCCCAATAATGCAGAAGGACTGGGCCTCCGGTCTCACACTCACCAACGAAATACGACAGCAAGAATACTGTCATTATTAGGATGGTCTTCTGTGTGAGGGTAGTACTGCCCCGGTCTAGCCGACACATTCGTGCTAAAATCATGACTACTGCTACTACTTACTTCTTCTTCGGAGCCTTTATTCCCAAGTTTATTTGGGGTCGGCTACTAGTTCAACTGGTTTTACCTGAATTTCAGTTTTCCGAGGAGCGACTGGCATCGGACCTCCGCAACCCTAAGGGAGAACTTCGAAGATTGAACTAGTTGTCAGTATATTTGAGGGCACTGACTTTCCAATAACGTTTGCCATACGCTACGGGGGCTACTACTATTGACTAATTAAAAACTGTTGTCATGTCCGAATTTCGAAGTCTAAAATCCGGGGAATTTATACCTTTTGTATTGGTTTTCAAATTTTAAAGATGGCAGCCCTACTTATAGTGATACACTATGCTCAAAGGTGATTCATACGTGTGTATTCATAATTCATTGCTCATTACCATCTCAGTGACAGGGCGAGCGAGAAACGTCCACTACTCTGAATTATCAACCGCTTGTGATTATAAAGAGCTGTTACAGCGTAAATTTACCTGGATAATGTGGGGCTTTGAACGACTATCATGGCTACCAATTGTACGTGTACTTTACGAAATAAATAATAATATAAAATATAAAATTCTCGTGTCACAATGTTCGTTCCCATACTCCTCCGAAACGGCTTAACCGATTCTTATGAAATTTTTTATGCATATTCAGTAGGTCTGAGAATCGAATACTATCTATTTTTCAAACCTCTAAGTAATAAGAGGTGGTTAACCAATTTTTTTTTTTTTTTATTATTTTTTTAATTATGTGGCATTAAAAAATACATACAACCCTAAATTTTCAACCCTCTACAATAAACCCCTATTTTTTTAGAGCGGTACGAAGTTCGCCGGGTCATCTAGTAATATATAAATATTTCGGACATCTTACACACAACGCCATTTAGTCCCAAACTAAACAGCGCTTGTATTATCGGTAATAGAAAACTGATATAAATACATAATCATACTTCTTTTGTAAACACATAAACTCAAATTTTACAATAATGTAGCACTTTGTCGACGTAATTACATCACATATTCGTGCAAAGTTTCATCTTTCTAGCACTTACCGCTTGGGCGGTAAGTCGAGGACTTGTGCTACCTAAATGAATCTATAAGGGTTCCGAGTCATGAGCTACGGAAACCTAAAAAAGGGTAACTTGGATATAAACGCTTCGGGACATGAACTCTGTCAGCAAATTTCAATTATATTATGAATCAATCATTCAAATCTATATCCATTATTTAACCATGTATGACTCAAATGAAACACGTAATGCTAATGTAATTGGTAATGATATAATTGTATGCCTAAGTAATGATATTTTGCAATTCATTTAATGGTAAGTTAGATATTGTTAGCGAAATGGGGTCATAGGGGTAGCGAATTGTATGTATGTAATAACAAATGAAAGGTTTTTTACTAAATGCATATGAAAGATATAAATATCATCATCATCAACAGCCTTTAACAGTCCACTGCTGGACATAGGCTTCACCTTGAAAAGGAGGTATTGGCCTACTATACCACGCTGGCCAGCAGGTTGGTATAGAGTTGTTTTCAAGATTTCCTTCTCTTTGCATTGATGTTGTCTTGCGTAGTTTATCCCTTAGTCGCCTTTTACGACACCCGCGGGATGAATAGGGGTGGTGAAGCTCTGTATTCTTAATCTGTTACCACACGGATAAGCATAAATATAAATATATAAGCATTTTTTATTATTTTTTCTATTTGTTTGCTCTAGTTAATCTCTGAAACTGGGCTGACCTGATTTTGACTTGACTCTCATTAGTAGATAGCTGATAATATAAGGAATACCTTAAGTTATTTTTTCGTAAGAGGCTTCACTTAACGACGCTACTTGCTATTTACAACAATATATACATTTGAGTAATTACATTTTGTAAATAATTTAATGGTAAGTTAGATATCGTAAGCGAAATGGGGTCATGGGTTTAGGGATGGAACAATAATTTTTAGATCATAAAGTGTTGTCCCATGTGGGATTCGAACCCACGACACTTGGGGATGTAGAAAGCGGCGTGGCGACCGCTTAAACCACTAAGCCAACCGTGCAGTTGAATTGCGTGATCCAGTGCTGGTCAGAAAAAAATATTGTCTGTTCCGTATAAAACACCGTGGAATCCAGCAATATAATAAATTTGTAAATCTAACAATCTTTTCTCTTTGTTTCAGAGCACTATCACATCTTTGTGGGAGATCTGAGTCCAGAGATCGAGACACAGAGTTTAAGGGATGCCTTTGCACCCTTCGGAGAAATATCGTAAGTACCTATATCATCCAATTCCTAGCCTTTTTTTTACGTGCGGAACCCCTCGGTCCGTCATTCCGCTGGGGTTTTTCTTTGCAACGGGGTGGTGTGTCGGATTAGAACCAACTTAAACCACACGGTGTGCTCCCTCTGCGCCTGATTTTTGGGAGGAGTCCAGGGAACTAAGTTCTCCTTCTGGTTTCGTCCCAACGAGGGTTGGCTACCAGTTCAAGCTTTTGTTTTATCTGTGCGGCAATCAGAGTTGGGGAATCAGGTGTGCCCTAGAAGGAACTCCCTGGAACTCCAACGTACCTCCGGCCATAATAATGGGAACCACGATTTTCTCTTTCTGACATTCAGTAGTGCATCGCGCATCAACCCTGGTCTGCTTCTGCTAGGGTGACACCTGTCACCTGGCTAGCGCTTATGGAGGACGGAGATCGTTCTACGACCTCCGGCGCCTGAGTCGTCTGCGGTACCAGACCCGTTCCCGGGCCTGGCGGACCAGGAGGATTCGAAACCTCTCCCGGTCCCGCTAGGCCATTTCCTTCGCAAACATAACTTGCTCGCAGAAGAAATGGCGGAGTTCCATGAGGTCTCGCTCCACAACTCACTAGTTCAACCTGGTAGAACCTACGAAAGTGACTCTACTCTGCCTGATGGAAAGCATAAGTAGAATCCAAAAGTGGGGAGCATCACACTCTCTATGTAATGGTCACTACGGCGGCTTATTGAGATGCTTTTTCAACCTCCCGTTTAAAGGATCCAGGATCATAGTGGGAAGGAAATACGTGAGCTGGTAGTGAGTACCAGTTTTTGACTGTTCAATCTTTTTTGTCTGAATGCTACAATAATAACCGAGCCGTTCCTTGTGGTATACTCGCAGTGCACAACTAGTTAGGGTAATAAAAGGAGCTTAAGTTACTCCTTATATCATCAGACATCTGCCAATGAAAGACCCTTTAAAAGAGATTAGTCGGAACATAGAGACAGACAAAAAAATTACATTGATTTTTCACGTAAGTAAAAAGCTGATAAAGCACTGCTAATTAATGTATTTGTATATAAATGGTGTTTGCTAGTTAACTGCCTCGTTGGTCTAGTGGTTAGCGTATGCGACTGCTAATCAAGAGGTCTCGGGTTCAAATCCCGGGTCGGGCCAAAATGTGTTTTTGGGTTTTTCTTAGGAAATTCCTAATAGCAGCCCGGAGTTTGGAAGTTTGACGGTGATTCACGCCCGTGCCTCGGAGAGCACGTAAAGACGTCGGTCGCGGTTGTCAAGAACATCTATGGCAATCGTTATTGGGAAGTCAGTGCCCTCAAATATACTGATAACTAGTTCAATCTTCGAATTTCAGTTCTCCCTTAGGGTTGCGGAGGTCCGATGCCAGTCGCTCCGTGGAAAAACTGATATTCAGGTAAAACCGGTTGAACTAGTAGCCGACCCCAAATAAACTTGGGAATAGAAAGACAAATGGTATTTGCTAGTTGTTCCTAAGTTGGATAAACACCACGCTAAGACCAATAGGAACCGAGCATGGGAAAAAAGAGACGCAGACAAAGTCACGTAAATCAGTTAGTATGTTTATATGTTTGATGACTAATCCACATATTACCATAAGTTATGAGAAATATCACTGAAAAGATTGCGACCCACTGTGGAAAGTCTTCTTTTGGATGACAGCCAACTGGGCGCGGTTCGAGTGTAAGCGGGCGAGTGATTATCGCTACCGCTTGTGTCAAAATAGGCTTAGTTCAACTATAACACTCACGGGTAAATAGCACCTTCTTCCGATACAAATAGTGTTATTTTTTACGGGAGAAAATCGTTATAAACACATTTTAAACTCACTTAAAAATGCAATTGACTGTCACAATTAACTTACACATAAAACAAAACAAAATTTAACATACACATAAATACATTCTGTGTTATACCAGTGTAATGCATATTTGGGCTTATGTTCTTACAGAGGGGCACGCCTCTCTATCGTGTTCCTAGTAGCTAGTATACAATAAATTTTTAATGCTGAGGTTTATGACATACTTGGAAAAAAAATTAAAAAGCGCGGGGCGATGTTATTGAAATATTTTCAAAAAACATCCCACCCTTTATTACATTAAAATTATTTTCTACTTTTTAGTTTAAATGCGTGTTTGTGTATTTTTTTTAAACTATTATATTTTAGTAAGACTAAAAGACTAATTTGTTAAAAAAAGTTTTTTTAGATTTCTTTCCAAATTATTTAAAACGAAATCTGGCCTTTTAAAGTGGGTCAAAATCGCATCCAAAGGAGTCGGTTCCAAACATACAAGTAAAGCTAATAAAAAACATGTAAAAATACTTCTTCCTAGTCTTTATTCCCCAGATTATATGGGGTCGCAGCAGCCGCATACGCTAACCACTAGACCAACAAGGCAGTTGATAGCTTCGCGTTCAATTTCTCAATAAAACTCTCATCTTCATCCCTTGGATGATTGGCTCTCCACCACTATAAGCTTCTTACGGAAGTTTTTGTCACGTACGTATTGTCTGTGGAACCTTTTGTAAACGGACGAATGCTTAAAAAAACTTATATGTACTCCCACCTGTAAGGTTAAACCCCTCTTTGGAATCTTAAAGTTGCTGTTGTCTATGGATAGCGGTACTCACTTAATATCTATAGACTGATCAACACGTATTCCTTCTTTTTTTTCATCTGAAAAGTTTGGGTGTTTTCTATGTATGATATTAATGTATTTACAAATAAAGTATATTTATGTATTTATATCAGTTGTTTAGTACCCATAATACAAGCTCTGCTTAGTTTGGGACTAGATGGCTTTGTGTGTATGATGTCTGATCTATTTATTTATTTATTATTTTATTAACATAGATAAATGCCCCGCCCGCGTGTATCTTGATTATTGCAGTAAAAAGTAGCCTGTTAGTTATTCTGATATATAAGCTATATTACTATAAAGTTTTATCTAAATCCGTTCAGTAGTTTTTGCGTGAAAGAGCAACAATCATACATACTCACAAACTTTCGCGTTGATTATATTAGTAGGATAGTCTACATAATAACTACAGTAAAAAAAAAAAAATGTGAGCCGTCACGGGACGCCTGGCAGATGTGAAACATCGCCATTATTTTGTAAAAGTAATATGCAGAAAAGAACATATTGTAAAAGTAAAACGACGAAAATATATATATACAGTCTATATGCAGTAGTGTGTACGGTGTGGCGCCGCGAAGCGTGTGTGTGTGAAGTACACACTACTGCATATAGACTGTATATATATACCATCGTATAGCGTGCCGCGGCGACGCGTCGCCAGTCGCCAGGCCAGAAATCTATTTTACGTGCGCCTATAGATGTTTCACATCAATATTCTGACATAATATTACATGTTTTAGTAGCATCCATTTGAACAAGCTACATCTATCCATTAATGTTATAAAGTGCGAGTAACACTGCGGAATATTCTAAAAAAAATAGCTTTCTGCCAGTAAAAGTCCTGTCGAAATCGGTCCAGCCATTCTAGACTACCCGAAACAAACAGACAGACACACAAAAAAATTAAAAAATTGTAATAGATTTTAGTACTGTAAATACTTTGATAATAATATGCATTTAGTAATAGGTAGTAGAGCCCAGCTGATTTCAGCACGAATAGTCCAGCTCGAGCGGGACAGTACTACCCTCACACAGAAGACCATCCGACATAATGACAGCATTCTTGCTGTCGTATTTCGTTGGTGTGTGTGAGACCGGAGGCCCAATAATTCTGCACCATTCAATCGACCTTAGGAGGCCGGGAGAATGATGCAGTATTTTCTGACCAGGCTGCCGTGGTATGGGTCACCATGCTGCATTGCCTACACTCGCAGTGAGGATGATGGCCCCTGCTCCTGGATTCTACCACACCCATCAGTTAGAGTAGAGTCACTTTGGTAGGTTTTACATATAAAAAAAAATCTGTTAAATTGATATTACATATGGATACTTCAATATCATTTATTTGTACATATTAAAAAGTAATAGTGTATGTCTTTCTGTAACGCTGCCTCGTCTGTGCCGCTGCACCGATTTCATTAAAATTAGATTTATTATGCAGATATATCAAATTTTACTCTTTACCATAATGTTCTAAATATATGCGGACGGAACTACGGGCAAAAGCTAGTTTTCTCTCATCATCTTCATCTTACTAGCCTAATTCCCAATATTATTTGTGGTCGGCTACTAGTTCAACCAGTTTTACCTGAATATCAGTTTTTCTACGGAGCGACTGGCATCGGACCTCCGCAACCCTAAGAGATAACTGAAATGCGAAGATTGAACTAGTTGTCAGTAAGTTTGAGGGCACTGACTTCTCAATAACGGTTGCCATAGATAATCATGACAATCGGGACCGACGACTTCACGTGCTCTCCAAAGCGAATCACCGCCAAACTTACAATTCCGGGCTGCTAATAAGAACTTCTTGTAAGAAAAACCCAATAACACTTTTTGACCCGACCCGAGAGTTGAACCCGAGACTTCTGGATTACCATCAACCACCAGACCAATGAGGCAGTTATAGAGATTAATTTGAACAAACAGACAGATGGACAGACAGAAGAATCCTCTGGGTAAGCTAGATATCGTATAATAATCTATGTAACCTAAACACATAGAAAAATACGTACTCAAAAATATCTTACTTGAAAGAAAGTCTATTAATTAGAATAACTAATTATCAGCATTATTTGTACAAAAAACTCATAAAAATGGTTCAATAAACCGCTCCGCTTATAAAACCGCTGTCATTGCACCCCACCTTTATCTATGTGACATACTTCAAACTTGTCTATAAGCCAAAAACATTCACTTGGCGTTGTATTCTGGAATACATATATACTTACACTAGCTCACCCATACCATAGAATAGAATAGAATAAACTTTATTGTACACCAGTTAATACAGTTTACATACAAGAATACATCATTATACTGACCATGTACAATTGGCGACCTTATCGCTAAAAAGGAATTTCTTCCAGGCAACCTTAGAATTGAAAAAGTATTATGGAAAACCATCAACTCGCCCATTTACTTGCCCATATTCTTGTCTACATACTTGCCTACATATACTTGCCCTTTTACTTGCCCATTTACTTGCCTATTTACTTGATTATTTACTTGCCCATTTACTTGCCTTTTTACTTATTTATTAACTTACCTATTTACTTACCCATTTACTTGTCCATTTACTTGATTATTTACTTGCCTATTTACTTGCCTACATACTTGCCCTTGTCGCACTGCAATTACAATTATATTCTCTATCTATCATCAAAAAATGAATGATAGGCGGCCTACCTCGGCAGTTGGGAGGTAAACCAGGAACGCACGAACGGCTTCTGGAGTCTTCCTTGCCGTACCCCGTAACGTAATATATCTAATATATAAAATTCTCGTGTCACAGTTTTCGTTGCCATACTCCTCCGAAACGGCTTGACCGATCTTTATGAAACTTTATATGCATACTCAGTAGGTCTGAGAATCGGCCAACATCTATTTTTCATACCCCTAGGACGCGAGCGGAGCCGCGGGCATCAGCTAGTCTAATATATAAAATTCTCGTGTCACAGTTTTCGTTGCCATACTCCTCCGAAACGGCTTGACCGATCTTTATGAAACTTTATATGCATATTCAGTAGGTCTGAGAATCGGCCAACATCTATTTTTTATACCTCTAAAACGCGAGCGGAGCCGCGGGCATTAGCTAGTATTATTTAAAATTGGCCAAGTGCGTATCAAGCCACGCATAGAATAGGGTTCCGTAGCCACTCATAACGGTAGGTGGATTTAAAATTGTGTCAAATACATAATTGTTATGTTTAGCTAAAAAATAAAGAGGGGAAAGGGTTTTAGCTACTTCGCAATGTTTTTAAAAGATCTATCTAATAATACCCCACACGATGGGGTAGACGCAAGAAAAAAAACATCCCCACTTTACTTGCAGGGGAGCTACCTAGTAAAAAAAATCCGAATTGTATTCTAGTACTTTGTCGAAATGATAAAAACACATATCCATGCAAAGTTTCATCTTTCTAGCACTAACCGTATGAGCTGTAAGTCGACGACGGACGGCCGGACGGACGGACATGACGAATCTATTAGGGTTCCAAGTCATGAACTACGGAACCCTAAAAAACAATTCTACTGATACTAGTAATAAAACTAATATTTATTATCTTGAAACTAATATCTACTTCACATAAAGTATCCGGATGCTGTACGTTTAACCGTGTACCATTGAGTCGATATAATTTATCGATTTAATAAAACGACTCCGATTCGATTCAAGAACGAATACAGTGTGTTATTTCTAATCGATTTTTATTTTGGTCTTTGAAATAAGTGGTGTAGGTTTTGGGTAGAATTTTGGTAGAAATTTGTTTTCTAAAGCTTCTTCCTAGCCTTATTCCCAATAATATTTGTGGTCGGCTACTAGTTCAACCGGTTTTACCTGAATATCAGTTTTTCCACGGAGCGACTGGCATCTGACCTCCGCAACCCTGAGGGAGAACTGAAATTCGAAGGTTGAACTTGTTTTCAGTAAATTTGAGGGCACTGACATCCCAATAACGATTGTTCATGACAACCGGGACCGACGGTATATACGTGCTCTCCGAGGCACGGGCGTGAATCTCCTCCAAACTTCCAAACTCCAGGCTGCTATTAGGAGTTTCCTAAGAAAAACCCAAAAACTTTTTGACACAGGATTTGAACCCGAGACCTCTTGATAAGCAGTCTAATAGACCAACGAGGTAGTTTTCTAAAGCATCTATAATAATATTAAATAGCTGATGAGTTTTGTGTGTTGGAACGAGGTAATATATTTATTTTATTTTAAATTAGGCTCAGACTAGTGATGTAATTAACATAAATGTATAAATCAAATAAATTGCTTATAACAAGCCTTCACACGTACACAAATATTAAACTCATACATATCCTTATTAAATGATAAATAATATTTATTTCTGTAAGTAAATCTTTTCAAACATTTTTATAAGTCGGACTTTATAACTAGAAGGCGCTGGTATTTCCTACGACTCACTCTGGGAAGAAACGCCGAAACAAACCACAGAGGTGTCTTTTTAGGGTTCCGAAGTTTATGACTTCGAACCCTTATAGATTCGTCATGTCCGTCTGTCCGTCCGTCCGTCCTCAACTTACCGTCCAAACGGTAAGTGCTAGATAGATGAAACTTTGCATGAATGTGTATTGTAATTACGTCGACAAAGTGCTACAATAATATTATGAAAAATATTTTTATTTAGGGTACCTCCCCTACACGTAAAGTGGGGATGTTTTTTTTTCTCGAGGCTATCCCATCGTGTGGGGTATCATTAGATAGGTCTTTTAAAAACAATAAAGGGTTTCTTAGACAATTTTTTGATTTAGGTATCCGTTTGCGAGAAATTCCACTTTATAGGCCACTTTTTTCTGGATCTGGAATCTGGAAAAATTCGTGATAGTGGTCCATATAATGAACTTTAAAGGAAAACTATAACGGATTCGATGACTTTGTTAGTTCAAGAGTTATAGAGGCTTAACTTTTACAATGCGCTTACTTGGGAAACGTCATACAAAATCAAGGCATTAATACGTAAACATAACAATTATCCATTGGATACGATTTCTATTCCACATACCGTTAAGGGTGACTGAGGAACCCTTTCCTGTGCGTGGCCTGACACGAACTTGGCCGATTTTTATTTTTTTTAAGTTAGTGTACAATATTAAATTATTAATATTAAAGAGAACTATGTGAGTGCAGTATAGGGTCTTGGTTGGCCTTTTGAAGAAAGGACCATAGTTTTGAGTCGACCTGTCCATACAGACGGCATACGGGCCCCAGCCTACACGATGTAGCCTAACCGATGTAGTCAGGATCCACAACCCGGAACACGACACTGCCGCCAGCAGGACGCTTGAGTAGGCCGTGGAATCACTCAAAACCACCAGAAAATTACTAAAATATAAACTAACATTACAAGCCTACGCTATACTCACATTTACAAACTTACACATAAAAAAAAAAACTACTAATATTACAAATGCGAAAGCAGCTCTGTCTGTCTGTCTGTCAGTCCCGTCTTCATGACAAAACCACGAATATGGAGATCACTACTTTCGTATTATACTTGTGCTTTACATCAGGCAGAGTAGAATCGTCTTATACTTAAAAACGCGGCCAAGTGCGAGTCGGACTCGCCCATGAAGGGTTCCGTATCAGCAAGTAACATCATATAAAAGTTCTTGTAGTTCGTTGTAACTTTCATCGATGTTTTTATACTAGTGTATTGATTGGATGAAAGGTAAATTGCGGTTTACTATTTATGACGTATTAAAAAAAACTACTTACTAGATCTCGTTCAAACCAATTTTCGTTGGTAGTTTGCATGGTAATGTACAACATACATATATTTTTTTAGTTTTATCACTCTGTTATTTTAGACGTTACTATTATTTTTATGTGAAAATCTTAATGCGGTTTACAGATTACATCTACCTACCAAGTTTCAAAAGTATAGTTCTTATGGTTTCGGAAAAAGTGGCTGGGGCATACAGACAGACAGACAGACATGACGAATCTATAAGGGTTCCGTTTCAACGGCAAGATTACGTAGCCACAACGTGTCTTGCCAATCCCCAACCCGCCCTCGGCCAGCGTGGGGACGTGTAGCCTTAACCCTTAGGAGATAAGAGGAGACACGCGCCCAGCAGTGGGACATTATGGGGTGGCGATGATGATACTTAAAAATAAGGAGGAGTAGAGCCACGCTGATTTCAGCACGAATGAGCTGACTCAACCGGACTTATTCTGCATCACTTTGGGTCACCATGCTGCATTGGATAGGTAAACCCTCACAATGAGGACGGTGAGCCCTAGTCCTGGATTCTACGCATGCTTTCCATCAGGTGGAGTGGAGTCGCTTTGTTAGGCGTTAATCTTTATATATATATCTTTATATATATAATTCTTGTGTGAGTGTGTATGTCACTGAACTTCTCTCAAACGAATGGACCGATTTTGATGAAATTTTTTGTGTGTGTTCAAGGGGATCTGGAAATGGTTTAGATTCGCAATTGGACCCGGTAGGTGGCGCTGCGATCAAGTTCTGGAATTTTAAAGTTAGGCGGTACGAAGTTCGCTGGGTCAACTAGTCTTTATATATATAATTCTTGTGTGAGTGTGTATGTCACTGAACTTCTCTCAAACGACTGGACCGATTTTGATGAATTTTTTTTTGTGTATTCAAGGGGATCTGGGAATGGTTTAGATTCGCAATTGGACCCGGCAGGTGGCGCTGCGATCAAGTTCTGGAATTTTAAAGTTGGGCGGTACGAAGTTCGCTGGGTCAACTAGTATATATATAAAAAAACAAAGAGCCACATTAATTTATTGTATATTTTGTCCACAGTGATTGCCGAGTGGTACGCGACCCTCAGACCCTCAAGTCGAAAGGATACGGCTTCGTTTCATTTTTGAAGAAATCGGTAAGTGATACCTGGTAATTACACCATAATTTATTGCAGTGCTGAAGACAGCATGGATGGCATAATAGTTTAAACATCCATCATCATCATCAGCATATCGCAGTCCACTGCTGGACATAGGCCTCTCCAATTGCACGCCACTTGGTAAGATCCTCGTCCCGCGCAAATGTGCCGTTCCGGTCTCGGTTGTCATGAACATCTATGGCAATCGTTATTGAGAAGTCAGAATTACCATCAAATATTCTTACAACTAGTTCGACCTTCGAATTTTAGTTCTCCCTTAAATAGTTTTGGGAATAATACAGGCTAGAAAAATTTATACCTAATGTTTTATTTTTTGACGCTAGCAATACTAGAACATTGTCAATAAATAATTCTTATTTTAAAATCAAAATCATCAACAGGGTTGGTGACACTCTGTATTCTTATTCGTCACCAGTAAATACTAAAGTAAAATTGTGTCAATTATAGTATATTAAAAAGAAATTACCAACAATAAAAATACGAGACATGAATGTCAATTGAACTTGAATATTGCCAGCCTAAGTGTGTCATTATACCTGTTTAAAAATTAAAGTAAATAATGTGCCAAGTAATTTTATCGAATTTCTACCAAAGGTCACTGTGATATTTTTAGATTATAGTTTCACTCGCGTCCGTTTCATCCTTTATTACCTAGAGGCATTAAAAAATAGTTTACCTCCTATTCTCAGACCACATAAATTTTCATAAGAATCCATCAAGCCGTTTTGGAGTAGTACGGCAACTTAAATAGTGACACAAGATTATATAAATATTTCGGCCATCTTATACACAACGTCAATCTATTGCCAAACAATTCCATTTAACGGAGTAGAGTCACATTGGCAGGCTTACCAATATTGAAAGAAAAACAAGAATGGTCAAGCGAATATAAATCGAATAATCGCTGTAGGCCTTAAAAGAATCGATGCTCACTTCATTAAATAATAATCTTGCCGCCATTTTGAAACTTTGCCATCAAAAATAATATCAGACATTCGAATTTAAAAAAATAACTCAAACCTCCTTTTGTAGGCGAAAAAGAAACTTCAAAGAATAAAAAAAAAACAAAGTTTTTAAATTCCGAACGAATTCTCGTTTCGACGTTGATAGTCAATCAGCGAGAACAAAGCTCTTTATTGTTATGATATCCTGGTACCAAGAGTTTGTTAAACTTTAGCAAAAACGTTTTTTTGAACTGTTATTACACCGAAAAATAACCTATTTACTCTGTGGCTCGTGAAAAAAACATCAGTCTTATCTATGAGTAAAGTTCATTGACTGTGTAAAGGTTGAAACTTCTCTATACAAACAAAAAAAATGTGTCATTTTTACTAAGTCTTTACGGTGATTCATCGGAAAATCAATTTTTAAAACTTATTGTCAGTCAATTTATTTCTACTAATCTCCAGAACGGCTCGACCGATTTTGACGGGCCTTTCACTGGCAGATAAGTGATGACGTAAGTAGTAACTTAGGGTTTTGTTAGTTTAGGTAGTAGGTCGGTAGGTTTAGGTAATCATCACGCCGCTGCGTCAAGTGTTGTAGGTTCAAATCCCACATATACATGAGACAACGATTTCTCTAATCCAAAAATTGTTGTTCTGAGTCTGGATGTTCTATGTATCCGTATGTTTGTAAAGTCCCCCACGACACAGGTTGTATATTCCAAATGAGAGATTTGTATTTAAAAATATACGAGGATGGCAGCTAAAATGTAGGATATTATAAATATTACTAGCTTTCGACCGCGGCTCCGCCCGCGTGTATTTCGATTATTGCTGTAAAAAGTAGCCTATGTGTTATTCTAATATATAAGCTATATTACTGTAAAGTTTCATCCAAATCCGTTCAGTAGTTTTTGCGTGAAAGAGTAACAAACATACATACTCACAAACTTTCGCGTTTACAATATTAGTAGGATATACATACATAGTCAATAAGCAAAGTCATTTTCAAGAAACAACACACAAATACATAATAAAATAAAATTTTGTGACAATAATAATAATATTAAAAATAGACTACCAACGATACGAACACAAAACACGTTCGGAAACGACAATATAATTTGCGGGGTTGCCAGTCTTAAATGTGTCATAACACCTCCTTTAATATTCTACATAAAAATAAAAACACCTATGTTTTTGTAGTTGGCAACTTTATCTGACAAGTACTGACAATAGAAATTGTCTGAGCTTTTTAGGGTTCGGTAGTTAATGACTCAGAACCCTTATAGTTTTGTCATATCCGTCTGTCCTGGACTTATATTCCACACGGCTAGTGCTAGAAAGATGAAACTTTGCATGGATATGTGTTTTTTTTACCTCGACAAAGTGCAAAAATATAAAAACATGAAAAATGAAAAGGGAGGATTTTTTTTCTCGCGTGCACCCCTTCATGTGGGGTATCATTAGATAGGTATTTTAAAAACTTTGAGAAGTTATAACATGGAGTTCATTTGATGCTGAAGCTGTAAGGTGGCCGTAAAAGCTTTCGAGTTTGGCTCATGTATGTTCGTTTTACTAACAAATTATATAAAAGATCGTTAAATTGATTGTAAATAATTGAAATAAAAAGCATGTTCCTAAAGAAAACCGTGTTTCTTTTAATTTTACACGCAAATAAACTTTTGAAGAACAGGAATAAAATTTTAATTAAAATGCTAAAATTTACATTTGCTCATATATTAAAACAATTATTATTAAAATCTTTTTAGGGTTCCAAAGTTCATGACTTGGAACCCTTATAGTTTCGTCATGTCCGTCCGTCCGTCCTTGGCTTACCGTCGAAACGGTTAGTACTAGAAAGATGAAAGTTTGCATGGATATGTGTTTTTATTACGTAGACAAATTACTACAATAAAATCATGAAAAATATTTTTATTTAGGGTACCTCCCCTACACGTAAAGTGGGGATGTTTTTTTTTTCTTGCAGCTACCTCATCCTGTGGGATATCATTAAAAAGGTCTTTTAAAAAAATTTAGAAGTTTCTATCACAAGTTTTTGATTTAGGTATTCTTTTGCGAGTTATTCAACTTTAAAGGTAATTTTTGTATAATATTTTTATTTTATTTTATTTTTTTTCTGGAAAAAATCGTGATGGTAGTCCATATAATGAACTTTAAAGGGAAACTATAAGGGTTTAGATGACTTGGCTAGGTCAGGACTTATAAAGGTCTAAAAAGAATGCGCTTGCTTGGAAAACCTCATACAAAAATGTTGCTTTAATAAGTAAACATTATATATTGGAGACGATTTCAAGTCTACATACCATACGTACCAGTGACTGTGGAACCCTATTTTATGCGTGTCCTGAACCGCACTTGGCACATTTTTTTATATTAACTGTCCCTAGTAAATCATTACAGAAAAAGTGATGGGATACAAAGGTTATATAAATAAATATAAAAAAAGAAACACTCGCCATAAATTCTCCAAGGTACCAGGGTGCCATAAATAACAAAATTACAAATAAATTATGTATTTGAAATTCTAAAGTAATAAACAATGACAAATATCATATCAGATACCAGGACAACATAAATAAAAGGAGATCGATTTTATATTTTCGTACTTATCATTGACCAACACGTTATGGGTAGCCATACGTAGGTGTTGCCCTCTGTCAAAATGTGTTTGTGTGTGTGAAATTGAGTATTTTTTTTTTCAATTGTCATAATATAAATAAATATTTCGTACAAATGAGACACAATGCCATCTAGTCCCAAACGAAGCACAGCTTGTATTAATGGTATTGATATAAATACATAAAAATACTTTTTTTGTACATACATACATATTATCCCACGATAGTAGCCCACATATTAAACTTTCAAGGAAAACTATAACGGTTTTAATAACTTTTTTATTTTAGGAGTTATAGGGTCCTAACTTGTAAAATGCACTCACTTGGAAAACTTCGTACAAAAATAAAGAAATAATAAGTTAACATAACAATTGTCTATTGGACACGTTTTAAATCTACCTACCATTATGGATGACTACGGAACTCTATTCTATACGTGGCCTGACACGCACTTAGCCAATTTATTTTTTGTTTCAATTGCTATGTGTGAGTTTTTTTTTTTTTTTTTTTTTTTTTTTTTTTTTTTTTTTTTTTATTGTTGTAATGGAATAGGCGTTTGTCTTCCATCTCACCTGATGGAAAGTGTAGATGAAGACGAAGATGGTACACGCCCATCCAAAAGAAACCTGTTCACTCTACTCTTAAAGGCTCCAGAGTTCAACTCATCAGGAAAAATAGACCCAGGCAGGTCGTTCCAAATTTTGGCGACTCTCACCAAAAACGAGCTGTCAAACCGTTTAGTTCGTCTTTTGGGTATGCCAACAACGTATAGTTTATAGTGACAGGCTACATGCAGACAGGCATATTGTTTCTGTATGTGAATATAAAATGTGTGTTTGTCGTTACGGAATTTCTTGATTCGGTCGCTGCGCTCAAAGCCCGCGATAAAAGCTATGCAATAGCTTAAAAAAAATATTTTAAACAAATTTGGCTTTTTTAGCCTTTCTAAAAAGAAATAGTTTTAAAAAAACTCGATCTCAATACGTCGCCCCACGCTTTGTTACACTAAAATTATTTTCTACTTTTTAGTTTAAAAGCGTGTTTGTTTAGTTTTTTAAAACTATATTTTTAAACATTTAAGCATATAAAAGTGACTCTAGTATGCTTGATTGAAAGCATGAATATGTTATATATTAAATAATCTAAGAGAAGAGGAATCTTAAACGTGTAAAAACAATGTTGGAAAAGAGTGTCCATGGAGTTTCTTGTCTGTTCTTCTCCATAGGATCTACGAATTGGAACAGACGATTAGCTTCACGACTGACTACTGACTGACTACTTGACGTTTCAAAAGTGCCGTAGTATTGGTGTATCTTTATATATATAATTCTTGTGTGAGTGTGTATGTCACTGAACTTCTCTCAAACGACTGGAACGATTTTGATGAAATTTTTTGTGTGTGTTCAAGGGGATCTGGGAATGGTTTAGATTCGCAATTGGACCCGGTAGGTGGCGCTGCGATCAAGTTCTGGAATTTTAAAGTTGGGCGGTACGAAGTTCGCTGGGTCAACTAGTCTATATATATAAAAATGAATTATTTTTTCTAAGGAGAGGCCTATGTCCAGCAGTGGACTGTTCAAGGCTGTTGATGATGATGATGATAAAAATGAATTGCTGTTCGTTAGTCTCGCTAAAACTCGAGATAGGCTGGATAGATTTGGCTAATTTTGGTCTTGAGTTATTTGTGGAAGTCCAGAGAAGGTTCAAAAGGCGAATATATAAAAATGAATTCAATTGTTTTTATTATGTATGGATTCTTTTTGTTTGTTTTAAGTTTATTATACATTATTTATTATACAAAAGTTTAGGTCTTCTATTTATCGATTGAGGCAATACGAAGTCTGCTGGGTCAGTTAGTTTGAAATAAAAATGGTTTGATTTGATTTGATTTGTATGTGTGAAGATATTCCCCGGCAAAAAATGACAAACTGTACTATGTCGGAAAAACTAGGTCAAGTGCGTGTCAGGCCACGCAAAAAATAGGGTGCCGTAGTCAACCATATTGGTACGTGGCTTTAAAATCGTGTTCAATAAATAAAATTGTTGTTTTATTTTTATACGAAGTTTTCCATGTGACTGAATTTTACAAGATAACTCCCTATAACTCCTGAAATACAAAATGTATCTAAGCCGCTATAGTTTTCCTTTAAAGTTCAATATATGGACTACTATCATGAATTTTTTCAGATTTTTTAATCTAGCCGTTTAGCTTTTAGAGGGGGGGACGCTCTGTTTTTTCAAAAAAATGCGCTTTAAATTTGAATAACTCGCAAACGGATACCTAAATCGAAGTATGTTGTTAGCAACCTCATAAAGTTTTTAAAAGACCTATCTAATGATACCCCATAAAAAAACATCCCCATTTTACGTATAGGGGAGCTACCCCAAATAAAATTATTTTTCGTAATTTTATTCTAGCAATTTGTCGGCATAATCACAACACATATTCATGCAAAGTTTCATCTTTCTTACACCACCGGTTTGGGCGGTAGGTTGAGGACGGACATGGCGAATCTATAACGGTTCCGAGTCATGAACTACGGAACCCTAAAAACTAGGTCAAATGCGTGTCAGGTCACGCAAAAAATAGGGTTCTGTAGTCACCCATAATGGTACGTGGCTTTAAAATCGTGTTCAATAAATAAAATTGTTATGTATACTTATTATTTCGGTATTTTTGTAGAAAGATTGTAGATAATCACTTATATGTAAAATTCTCGTGTCACGGTGTTTGCTACCAAGCTCCTCCGAAACGGCTGGACCGATTTGTATGAAATTTTGTGTGTATATCGGGTAGGTCTGAGAATCGGCTAACATCTACTTTTGATACCTCTAGGACGCAATCAGAGCCGCAGGCATCATATTGTTAGACATATAAAATTATTGTCACAATATCTTGTCACAATAACTCCTTCGAAACGGCTTGATCAATTCTCATGAATGGTTATTCAGTAGATCTGAGAATAGGGCAATGGAATAGGGAACACTATTTTTCTTTGCAGTCATAAAGTATGTAATGGACGTGAGCGGAGCCGCGGGCATTAACTATCTAATATAATATTACTAATTTATTATTGTTATTTGTAAATTGTTGAAGTACCAGGCTAGCATGAATGACAAAGGATAAATATGTTTTGAATAAAGCAACAACTTGTAAATTTGAATTTCGAACAACGTCCTCATTCGATGCAACAACACCGGTCATTGATCGTAAAACACAGATATTCGTTTTCCAACAATCTAATTTGGTAAGCAAACTAATGAACATTGTTTCTATATATAACACAGTGTGTGACACAGTGTTGATATATTATGTATGTGTGGAAGGGTGCAGTTGAATAAATTATTTATCAGTATCGATTCGTACATATGTTGCGGTTTCATGTGCGGGTTGTATAAAGCTTTGTACTAGGCGACAATAAAGCATAGGATATTGGAATTTATGCTTTTGAGTTAAAACCTTCATTTTTCTGCAATCCGTGTAAGTAATTTCGTGTAAAAGGGCGGAATCTTAAAAAAATTCTGGCTTTCTTACACATAGCGTCCTTCTTAGTCATCATAAACATGAAACCAAATATAATTGTGAATCACGCAAACATTTGGTCCGACCTGGGAATCGAACCCGAGACCTCAAACAAACCGAGGCATCAGATTTACGAATATCTTTTTAAATTGCATAAACTTTGAAATAAAGAGGCTTAATGGCTGATTTTTTTTTGTTACAGGAGGCAGAATCAGCTATAACATCCATGAACGGACAATGGCTTGGCTCCAGGTCGATTCGCACCAACTGGGCTACGAGGAAACCTCCAGCACCGAAGAATGAGCGTAAGTATACTTAAATAATTATAGTCGGGTATTTTAAATGTTCTAATTTTAACAAAAAGGAACCGACTTCACAGAAAAACTATTCCGAGTACCCAAATCGCGACAATTGTGCCTATGATATTTGAGGATTTCCTTGATTTCCTTGGGATCCCATCATCAGATCCCGATATGGTGACGATGGGACCACCTGTAAGCTACGCCCATTCCAATGCAAAAATAATTTTTGAAATCGATTCATAAACGACGAAATTATCGATGAACATACACTAAAAAAAAACTGACGAATTGAGAAACTTACTCCTTTTTTTTGAAGTCGATTAAAAAGCTAACTAGCAAACCTGCTGCATGGTCAAGATGCCTCTGTTTCACATTGAATCTCTTTCAACAATCTATAGATAAACATAGAAGTATGGAGGAGTTGCTGTCCCTCCGACATAAAGGGAGGTTCTTCCGACCAGGTAATCATGCCTGGCGGGCCACGGCCCAACGGTTAATCTTAGGCATTTGTGTATATACAGGCACGAGAATTTCTATATCGCGATTTAGGATTGGTAGTTACACCGTATAGTTCGTTACTACGTGTTACTTCGGTTGGTTCACTTTGGCAGGCTTAAATTTAAATACGTCTTCTTATATAAATTCTCGTGTCACAATTTTAATTAACTACTAATCCGAAACGGCTTGACCGATTTGTATGAAATTTGGTGTGCATATCGGGTAGGTCTGAGAATCGGTCAACATCTCTTTTTTGCACTATCAAGGATTTTAAATGATATCTATGCCAGAAAATTATCGGCTGCTACTAGCTCAGTACAAAAGCGAGTGTACTTATGTCTGTATTCGATAAAACGGCGTTAACTTTGAGTAATTTATTTCGTAGATCATCTAAATTTAAGTTATGTTTGTCTGTGTCTAAAATGCATATTAAAATTATTTATTTCCTTACAAATGTATGAGAATAGTTTTTTGCGATTTTTGACATTTCTAGTACTCAAACCTCAGTCGGTCCAGTAGAGACTTTTGATCCTTATAAGAAACAGGATAGATTGGCATCAAAAAAAGTTTTTGTTTAAAATAACCATTTTCTTGCTGGCTGTACATTTTTTCCAAAATCTGTAAATGCAGTTCAGAATGTCTTAAAAAAATATGGATAGTCTTCTAAAAACGTTTTCCTGTAACTATAACGGTTAAGGTACCTGCCCTTACTGTCCCGTCTCAAAAATTCACCCTGTATAGTGAACACACATATTCCCACGGTTCGGCAACTTATAAAAAGTTTGAGCAATCTTATAAAAGCCTCTTTATAAAATTATGTAAAAATATAGTTTTAAAAAATCGGCCAAGTGCGTGTCAGGCCACGCACAGGAAAGGGTTCCTCAGTCACCTATAATGGTATGTGGATTTAAAATCGTATCCAATAGATAATTGTTATGTTTACGTATTAATACGTTAATTTTGTATGACGTTTTCCAAGTGAGCGCATTTTACCATATAAGCCTTTATAACTCCTGAACTAAGAAAGTCATCTAATCGGTTATAGTTTTCCTTCAAAGTTCATTAAATGGACCAGCATCACGATTTTTTTCAAAATTTTTGAGCCAGCCGTTTAGCTTTTAGAGGGGGGGGGACGCCCTGTTTTTACAAAAAAGTGCCCTTTAAAGTGAAATATCTCGCAAACGGATACCTAAATCAAAAAATCGTCTAGGAAACCCTTTATTGTTTTTAAAAGACCTATCTAATGATACCCCACACGATGGGGTAGCCTCGAGAAAAAAAAATCATCCCCACTTTACGTGTAGGGGAGGTACCCCAAATAAAATTATATTTCATAATTTTATTGTAGCACTTTGTCGACGTAATTACAACACGTATTCATGCAAACTTTCATCTTTCTAGCACTTACCGTTTGGACGGTAAGTCGAGGACGGACGGACGGACGGACGGACGGACGGACGGACGGACGGACGGACGGACGGACGGACAGACGGACATGACGAATCTATAAGGGTTCCGAGTTATGAACTTCGGAACCCTAAAAACTAAACAAACACGCTTTTAAACTAAAAAGAAGAAAATAATTTTAATGTAACAAAGCGTGGGGCGACGTTATTGAAATATTTTCAGAAAGCAACCCACGCTTTGTTACATTTAAATTATTTTCTACTTTTTAGGGTTCCGTTGCCAAATGGCAAAAAACGGAACCCTTATAGATTCGTCATGTCTGTCTGTCTGTCTGTCCGTCCGTATGTCACAGCCACTTTTTTCCGAAACTACAAGAGCTATACTGTTGAAACTTGGTTAGTAGATGTAATCTGTGAACCGCATTAAGATTTTCACATCAACATGGACAAAAAGCGATACATTTTGGGGGTCCCCATACTTGGAACTAAAACTCAAAAAAAATTTTTTCATCAAACTCATACGTCTGTGGTATCTATGGATAGGTGTTCAAAAATGATGTTGAGGTTTCTAATATCATTTTTTTCCAAACTTAATAGTTTGCACGAGAGACACTTCCAAAGTGGAAAAATGTGTGTCGCCCCCCCTGTAACTTCTACAATAAGGGAGTGATAAAACTAAAAAAAATATATGTTGTACATTTCTATGTAAACTACCAACGAAAATTGGTTTGAACGAGATCTAGTAAGTAGTTTTTTTTTAATACGTCATAAACCGTAAACCGCAATTTACCTTTAATTCAATCAACGAACTACAAGAACTTTTATATAATGTTACTTGCTGATACGGAACCCTTCATTGGCGAGTCCGACTCGCACTTGGCCGCTTTTTAGTTTGAATGCTCATATTCCCAAGGTTGGGCAACTTAACTTTGAGCTGATTTATCAAAGCCTTTTGAATTTCAAATCGATTGAACATAATACCGGGAATTTATCAAAAATTTACGAACTAGAAACACGGGTACATCCCGCCAATCGATATTCGGCTTGGCTGAATTGTGTTCGGTCGACTTTCACGCCATTTAACACTTTAGGGGACGGGCAGAGTTAGCATCGTTTTATTCATGAAATAGTATCACACAGAAAAACTAGCTCACCCCCGCCACTTCACTTTTTTCAAAAGGAACATTTAAATCCCTTTTGCTACAATTTTAGGGTTCCTTAGTTCATAACTCGGAGCCCTTATAGTTTCTCAGGTCCGTCCGTGTGTTTTGTCACGTCGATAAAGTGCTACTATAAAACATAAAAAAAAAAATTTGGGATAGCTACCCTACACGTAAGGATGGTAGTGGAAGGTAGTAGGGGTTTTTTTTATCGCGTCTACCTCATCGCGTGGGGTATCATTAGGTAGGTCTTTCAAACATTAAATCAAATCAAATCAAACCATTTTTATTTAAAATACACCAATACAACGGCACTTTTGAAACGTCAAGTAGTCAGTCAGTAGTCAGTCGTGAAGCTAATTCTGTGTTCCAATTCGTAGATCCTATGGAGAAGAACAGACAAGAAACTCCATGGAGACTTTTCCAACATAATTTCTACAGTTTTTGGTTATGCCACTAGTGACTATTAAGAGGTTTCTAAGACGATTTTTTGATTTAGGTATCCGTTTGCGAGTTATTCAACTTTAAAGTGCATGTTTTTGTAAAAACTGAGCGTCCCCTCCAAAATCTATTCGGCAGGCTCAAAATATCTGAATAAATTCGTGATGGTAGTCCGTGTAATGAACTTTAAAGGAAAATAACTGGTAAGCTTACTTCCTTAGTTCAAGAGTTAAAGAAGCCTAACTTTTAAAATACGCTTATCAAATCAAATCAAACCATTTTTATTTCAAATACACCAATACAACGGTACTTTTGAAACGTCAAGTAGTCAGTCAGTAGTCAGTCGTGAAGGAGAAGAACAGACAAGAAACATAGCACTTTAACTTTACTTAACTTTAAATAAGCACACAATGAGTTATGTTTATAACAATCATCTATTGGACATGATTTTTAATCCACGTTCCATTATCGAAAACTACGGAACCCTATTCCATACGTGGCCTGACATGTACTTGGCCGCTTCTTTCGGAATAAACTAATAAAATTGACCGTAACACCTACATACATTCAACAAATTTCGCGGCAAATTCGTATTTTTAATCTGGTAACACTATTAAACAGCTTGTATATATACGTGGCAAGTCGTAATATCCGGTTGAGTAATGCCTTCCGAAGCGACGTTTGACGTATATCCGGATTTAATATATATTTCTATAACAACATGATTACAGAATTAAAGAATAATTTTAACAAAAAGGAACTGACTTCAAAGAAAAAAATTCCGAGTCACCAAACCGCGACAATAAAATTGTGCCTATGATATTTGAGGAGTTCCCTTGTTTTCCTTGGGATCCCATCATCAGATCTCGATATGGTGACGATGGGACCACCTGTAAGCTACGCCCATTCCAATGCAAAAATATTTTTTGGAATTGAGAACCTCCTCCTTTTTTTTGAAGTCCGTTAAAAATACTGAGCAACTGAACCTCGTTTGCATCCCTTTTCGATATTTATATTATTGATTTAATAGTAACGCCGTTTGTCACGAATTCCCGGCTATACAAATTGGTTTCAATGAAATTTGGCATGGAGATCATTTGATTCTTCAGGAAGGACGTAGGCTACTTGTTACTACGATAGCCAAGTTATATGCGGTCGAAGCCACGGGCAAAAGCTAGGATATATTATAAAATCGAAAGTTACTTTGTCTGTCTGTCTATTACGCTTTTACAGCTAAACCGATTTTAATAAAATTTGATAAACAAATACTTTGATTTTTAAGGAAGAATTACTCATTACCGCGATAACCAACGTACACGCGAGTGAAGCCGCTGGCTAAAGCTAGTTGGAAATAATTTTACACAATGCTTGTCACGATTTTTTTTTTAACTGCCTTGTTGGTCTAGTGGTTAGCGTATGCGGCTGCTGATCAAGACGTCTTGGGTTCGATTCCCGGGTCTGACCAAATATTATTTGTGTGATTCATAAATATTTGTTTCGGAGTCTGGGTGTTTTCTATGTATAATATGTGTGTATTTACAAAAAAAAAGTATGTTTATGTATTTATACCAGTTGTCTAGTACCCATAATACAAGCTCTGCTTAGTTTGGGACTAGATGATGTTGTGTGTAAGATGTCCAAAAATATTTATTTAAAAAAAAATTTTTTATAAATAAGCCTACCAAAGTGACTCTACTTTGCCTGATGGAAAGCATGAGTAGGAGCCATCATCCTCATTGAGAGCTACACCATGGCGGCCTTTTCAGATGTTTCTTCATAATTCTCCCGGCCTCCGGAGACAGAAATAATGATGCCGAATCATTGGCCCTCCGGTCTCACACTCATCAACGAAATACGACATCAAGAATGCTGTCATTATTAGGATGGTCTTCTGTGTGAGGGTAGTACTGCCCCATCATGGCTCTACTACCTCTGAATTACTTAATTTTTTACTTCAAATTTTCATTTCCAGTGAACTCCAAGCCCCTGACATTTGATGAGGTATACAACCAGAGCTCCCCAACCAACTGCACGGTCTACTGCGGGGGTCTCACCACTGGACTTACTGAAGAGCTGATGCAGAAGACATTCCAGCCATTCGGCACCATCCAAGAGATCCGGGTCTTCAAAGACAAAGGATATGCTTTCATCAGGTAAGACTTGGAGCTGGAAGAATTTTAAAATGAACAAATTTGAAATCGCTCATCCCAATGTTTTTTTTTAAATACAACTCCCGTATTAAGGATAAATGACTCGTGTCGCGGAGGACTTTACAAATATACATGAAACGGATATAAAGAACACCCAGACTCAGAACAACAATTTCTGTATGACACACAAGTTATATGAATTGGTTGGCCTAGTGCTTTCAGCAGTCAGGCCAGACGACGTAATAGAGTTGTCTCAGGACCCCTTCTACTTCAGGCGTAGTGGGCACACCGTGTGATTTTAGTCGGTTCCATTCCGACCCATTGCCCCGTCATAAACCCCCGCAGGGTTACGGCAAGAGGGGGTTTCCACACGTAAAAAAAACTTTCAGCGGATGACATGCCACTTTCTACTGCGTCAAGTGTAGTAGTTTCAAATCCTACACAGGATAAAACTTTGTGTGGTCCACAAATTGTTATTCTGAGTCTGGAATGGATGTTTTTTTGTGTCTGTTTCTTGTATGTTTCTAAAGTATCCCGCGAAACATGACTAAAACGGGAGTTTTCTTTTAAAAAAAGAAGTGAAATGCATAGTTCTAACTCTTCTCCAGGTTCTCCACTAAGGAAAGCGCAACCCACGCCATCGTTGCAGTCCACAACACCGACGTCAACGGCCAGCCAGTCAAGTGCTCCTGGGGTAAAGAGTCTGGTGACCCCAACAATGCTCAAGCACAAGGACAGGTAAGAATCCCAATCTACTAACTTCTTACAGAAGACCATCCTAAGATGAGAAGATTTGTGCTGTCGGGTTTCCTTGGTGAGTAAGAGACCAGAGACCCTATGACAAAGAATTTCATTAGGCTGCCGTATTGTGGGCCACCATGCTGCATAGTGTGTCCCATATTCCTGGATTCTACTCATGCTTTCCATCAGGCAGAGTAGAATCACTTTGGTAGGCTTAAAGAAAGCAAGTGCTAGTCGGACTCCCCCTCCAAAGGTTTCCGTCCCTGGAATCATGGAGACAATGTTGATATTTATTTCTATATCTGTGGTCTATAACGACATTATTTGCCAAATTTTATAGTTACTAATGTACATGGGCGTACCCAGGGGGGGGCAGGGAGGGGCAGCTGCCCCCCCCTGGAAATGTCGCAAAGCATGTATGAACTCGCCTAATTACTAATAAAAGTGTAAACGGGGCCTTATGCTCTAACGGCGCTTATGCGCTAACTGGCGGACGAAGAATACCGAACTTCGCCGACCGTTAGAACGCTCTTAAACGGCAGTTCCATCATCCGAACCAAACCACCGGGGAAGATTCTAGACGTAATATGGCTCCGCCACTACCGCTAAGGCAACCGACTGCTCAGCGATCGTCTGCATAAGCAGGTCTCGTGCTGCGCGGCAGTGGTTCATATTGCCCTGTAAGAATTTATGGATGGAGGGGATTTTTTAATTTTTCATTGCCTCCTGTACCGGACTGATTTCAGGCTGTATCCCTCCTGTAGCCGATGAGTTTTGACTGGTGTCAGCACGGGCTGATCGGCATCGGATAGGGAGCACTTCTAGCTTCCTATCCGATGATTGGACGGCCAAGGTCCGATCAGACCGAGCATTTCAGCGTTTTCGCGGTGCATGTTTGTGTCACGTGACCTGTGTCACCGCACACGTAACATCTCGCGCCCCGGTCTGTCTCGTTGGGACACTTAGCTCTCACGTGTCCCATTTCAATACACCGGTAGCACTGTAACGGGCGTGCTAGCAGTGCCTCTGTCCTGGACAAAACCCAGCCCACCTGTAACCATTTAGCGTTCACTATTTTGCGAGCAGAGAGAAGTGGACAGCGAACTCAGGCCGTGCCCAGTCGTGACGGGGAGGCACGTATGTCTCCGGCTTTGACATCGGAGATTGCACATTCCCCCGCCGCTGCTACAGTCCTGGTGACTTGGGTGATTGACTCCTCCAGGTCTATCACCCGTATGTCTCCTGCCATACACGGACACGCAATACTAGCATCCGTGTCAGACAGAACATCTTGCAGGCGTGCTACCAGTTTGTCTGCTGAAGCGGCGCTTTCCTTCCCGGGGATCAGGGCGCCGGTCATAGCTCGCTTGGTGCGGAGACCACCTGTGATGCCAAGATCACCCACCCAATCTGATGTTGGCCCTCGCGTTCTCCATTAGCTTGGCTATTGTCGTCTCCGAGCCAGGAGGTACGGAGACTGTGACAGCCACTGTTGTTGGAAGGCATAACTCTTTTAATAGTCGATGGCGGTGAGCAGCAGCTCGTCGCCCATGACTGGGCCGTCTCTACTATTAACCTGGCCTTGGCCTTTCGACCAAGGGACCCACGTCTAGCTCGATAATGGGGCCGCTGTCGGGTGTTGCCTCTCCTGCACAGGAAATAGCGATACTGGTGCTTGAGACATCTGTGTAGCCCACTGACCCTTCTTCCTCCTACTCTTCTTTTTGGCTTTGGGCGACTCCACGCCAGTGGCCACTTCCGTCTTCTTTTTTCGATCATCTTTATTCGGACCTCAGCAAGAACACGGTCCAGCATGGCCGCAAATTGGTCTCGGTCCGGTAAGCTGCTCTTTTTTGAGAACGCTGCTTTGCTGGTCTTACCTCGGGCAGTATTGGAGCTCGCCTGGGTATTTTGAAGGGGTTTTGGGTCTCCGCGGCGTAGCTTTTCCACCTCTCGGAGGGAGGCCATTTCAGAGCGTAGCGCCTTGTTCTCTTTCCGTAGCCTCCCCCTGCGTCTGTCAGTGCCGACTCATCGGCTCTTTTATAGAGTTCCGACACTCCGGCCCTGATGGTAGTAAAAGCTGTGACGGCAGTCCTATTGCCGCATTTGACTCCCTTCGTCCCTTGGAAGGCCCTCTCGATCGCCGAAAGGGACTCCTGGATACTAGAGTCGATATCGGCGACGGGTTGACTCCTCAGCTCCACCGCAACTAAGATGGACCCAGTGTGTCATCACGCTTCGTCTCGGTCCCTGTTCCACTTTCACCGCTCTTTCCACCCCTTGTTGTGCCCTTTTGCAGTGCAAGTTTCTTGGGTTGTTTTTTTTTTGTTATCTGACGTGCCCTTCGGTTTTGGCTTACGGGTTTGTGGTGACCACGAGGAAACAAAGCAGAGATCCAAGCATCGCTCTCTTCTGAATCTCCTTCCTGCAACCCTGGACCTTGATTAAGGGATTCCATAGGCCGACGCCTGCACTACCTCTTCCTCCTAAGGCTCGGCGTCCTGGGACGCACAAAACTTGGCTTGTGCGCCCTAGTTGATGTGCCCGGACTCGGACACCCTTGTGTTCGTAACTGTGCCCCCCAGAATACGGTGGGCAGAACACTCCAGTGTCAGCCACTGAGGCTGACGCTGGAGTGCCGAGGGGTTCTACGTCTGCGGCGCAGCCGGTACCCTTCTAGGGTAATATGAGTCACGCCCATAATGGTTTTGCTCTTTTACATGAGCTAACGTTGTGTTGCCCTAGCGGCTGGCATAGCCCTGCGAAGAGGTTAACGGCTGGGGGTTAACCTCTTTGCAGGGCTCCCTCAGCTTGGGTTAGGAGTAATTATTTTAAAGAGCTTTTCTTCCACGCGGTGTTCTCCACCCTCCTCCCCGTTCGAGAAGACTCCCGCTCTCGATTGCTCAGCGTATACGGGTTGGGCCGATCGGTTGCCGGAATCTGGCAGTGATCACCGTCAGTGGCTCCATATGGAATCTTCGACGGCAACCGTCGCCCCCATAAAGTGTCGTCTTCCGACGCAACACTCGCACCTGCCCTCTGCGTAACAGAAGGCCACGTGGAGAAGTAGCTCTTTGTATGTGGCCTAAGCCACCTTTGTTCCTATGATTTTTATGGAGGTTTCTTCTCTTGGCCACTTTCCAAACTAGGAGAAGGCCCCCGCTCCCTAACATCGGCGTCTGCGGGTCGGGCCGATTGGTTGCCGGTGTTCGGCGTTGACCTCTACCAAGTAGTTTAGGAACAGCCGACAGCAGTCCCGTCGCCCCTCTTGTAGCCCTTAGGCTGCAATCCTTTTGCCAGGGACCACATTGGCCGCGCCAGTAATATAATGTAGCGTGTACCACCTTCCGCGTGCAACTTTTGGTCGTCGCATTGGACGCCGTGGTACGGTCTTTTGGAAGGCACACTACATACCCCTAATGTTTCATGTAGGTGTGTTTGAGTAGTGTGTATGACAAAACAGCCGCGGACGATCTGACCTAAAAAAATTGACTTGCCCCCCCCTACACCAGATGCTGGGTACGCCCATGCTAATGTATCCTTAGATTTTCGATTCCCCTGCGAGTGTTGAAATATGCGTTTTTTGCTGAATAATCGGCCCTATCATTTATTTACGTAAACTTAGAGGGTTTTCCATAAATTTACATTTGGATTTGTCCTGGATGAACATGGAACTCCCGTCCTCTGACTACCGGTCAATTTCACTAACCGCTAAACCAACAAGCCCGTCAAATACACTCTCTCTGAAGTCGGTTCCTCATGTCTGAGGATCGTGGTCAGCTTCAGGGTTGAATCTGGAGCGGATGATCTTCCTCCACCGGTTCCTGTCCAGCGCGTCTCCCACAACCGAGTAGAATTTAGAGGTCGACGAGTCCTTTACTTGATCGGTCCATCTTGTTGGTGAACGACCGCGCGATCTTTTGCCTTCGGTGTTCCCCACCACGATCAGTGTTTCCAGATTTCCGTCGCCTCTCAGAAGAGGGTTAAGACCATACGTCCCCACGCTGGCCGAGTGCTAGTTTGGAACTGGCAACACACCTAATTTTGCCGGTGGATATTTTTAAGCTGCCCGAAGGCCTCTAACTATGCTTCACGATTGTTAACAACCAGGACCGACTGCCACAAACGGTCACCCATCCATGTCCTGACCGCACCGTCGTTGCTTACCCTCAGTGATTGTTTCTAACCACCTAGGGCAACTTGCCTTTAATTCATACCGCCCTTAATTATATACCAATGAATAATTTATCTAAATATATCAACACAGAGCAATATAATTTAAATATCCAATCTGTGAATTAGTAATTCTCGTTGTAATTTATGTGAAATAATTATTTCACTCATTTTAACTTGAAAGAAAGTAATTAATATTAAATATTCATGATTTCTCCGCTATTGAAGTTGTAAATTAATTGAAACAATACATTTGGGGTCAAAAAGGTGGGGTCAAGGGGTCTATTAGTTAATTAGTACTTATAGACTGTGTCTCGTTAAAAGGGGGCTAGGTAGCAAAATGGGGAAGTAAAATGAGAGAAACACACACACAGGTTATTTACTACTTTGAGGACAAGTTACAATCAACAAAACAATTTAGTTTGCGAGCACAGGAGACACAGATTAGAGTCAGAGCGCGGTTCTAGGGAGTTCCTCCAGCGATGATGCCTCCGAAGTGAAGGAGGTACTCAACTGGCTGCTGCTGACCGCGCGCGAAGCCCGCGCGGGAAAAGAGGTTCGCTCTTCGTGCGATCGCTCTTTTAAGCGAGCCACACACACAAAATAATATTGACAATAAAGTGCGTATTGTCAATAATATTAAGTGTGTGCGGCCTGTATTGCGGCAGTGTTCAATATTATTGTGCATTATCCAGAAATTCTGATTTTTTTACGTCAATATCGGGGGGAGGCAGGGATATTGTCAATAATAATGACGTGTGCGGGCGCGCGGCAATATTTTAGTTGAGGAAAAGATTACAATGCGAGCGGACGTTCGTACGTACGTGTTATTCGTTCAAAATAGAAGACGAAAACAGTATCAAAATCGAAAATATTGTTGATACTGTTAATGATAGCACTGCCAAGGACAAGCACTATTTGTCAGTGTTTATTAAAACATGGGAAACTTGCCCAGAATTATGGAATGCATCCTGCAAAGCATAACGCAATACAGTTAGGAAAAATAATGCGCTTGATAAGTTGCTCGATATTTATAAAAAAATCAAACGAAATAGCAGAAGAGTAGACGTAAAGAAAAAAAAATTTCCCTACGAACTTTTTTTTTATTAGATTAAAGTGATTTAACTCATTTTTTTTCCTCATCTAGTCTTTAATCTATCAGTTAGTAAAGTTAATGCAATAATCAATGCAATGACTTTTATTTGTATCCACTTCGTCAAACGTGCGCTCGTGAATCTAGTTGCAGAGCGACTGAGTCAGATTACTGTCAATAATATTGCGTAGTGTGCGGGGACCATTATATTGATGAAGATATTGACAATCTTACATTGACAATATTATTTCGTTTGTGTGGCTAGCTTTATAATGCGCCGGGGCGAGAAGTGGTGTGGCGCGGGGGTAAGACACGTAGCAGAGCGGGCAGCGCTCAACGCTGTCCCGTATCAACTGCCTCGTTACTCTAACGGATAGCATATAGGACTGCCAATCAAGAAGTCTTAGATTCGATTCTCGGGTCAGTCCCAATTTCAGGAGCATTAGGTATAAACATCTTGTGTCTCGCTATACTTTACAAATATACGTGAAATGAACACAAAGAATACCCAGATTCAGAACAACAATTTATGAACAAAGTGTAGTACCATGTGGGCTTTGAACCCACTATCGGCTAGGAATACATCAATAGGGTTCACATTTCTTGAAAAGAAACTATACCATCGTTTCACGGAAAATGTATTCGTGAATCATATAATCCATAACGGGTTAAGAATACAGAGTGTCACCACCCCTAATTCATCATGGGGATGGGAAATAAAGAGGGTAGGCAGATATTTATGCATCATTCTCACGGCCTCCGGAGGTTAAGAGAATGAAGCAAAATGATTGGGACTACGGTCTCACACTCACTAACGAAATACGACAGCAAGAATGCTGTCATTATTAGAATGGTCTTCTGTGTGAGGGTAGTACTGCCCCGGTCGAGCCGGCCCATGCTGAAATCGGCGTGGCTTTACTACCTACTGGATAATAACAGTAAACTTGCCCCTATTTCATAAGTGACTGGATTAAAATAAATACTTTAATCTTTTGCAGCTTCCAACAGCTTACAGCCCGTTCGGGGCAGCTTACACTGCGGGCGGAGTGCCCCCTACCTCTTACTGGTACAACACCTACCCTCAACAGCTGGGAGGTTTCCTGCAAGGAGTTCAAGGCGTCCAGGGTTACACATATGCTGGACAGTTCGCTGGTTACCAGCAGCAATATATGGGGTGAGTTTGTCTATAAATCTGTGAAGAGCAATGTAGATATGAAGTAAGGTATGAATTGTGAGTATAAGTGACTGTTTTTGTGTGTACTATTAAGAGAGATTTTTGTGTGTGTAATGGCGGCTCTACATTAGTGCCGTGAATTCACGAGCGAATTCTCGCCGTGAATTCGCGGCGCAAGTTGTGACCTCCACATTCACGGGATGTTCAAAATCATTCGTGAAACGGAAATGGATGTAAAAGCTGCTGCTGCAATAACTTTGTTTGCTGTGACAACATATCACTATGTAGACGTCCAAAACAAGAACACGAAATACTATTATCATATATACAAATTAACAAACCCTAAACGATATCTGGACAGCAAAGAGTCTTTTTCTTCTTTAATTCTTTGATTTCATTATTTATTGTGGATGGGGCCGTGAATGTGGATATATACGCGTGAACGCTGCGCGAACGGGCGCGAACTCTTTGTCGCGGGACAAAATACCGACTCTGATCGGGGAACAGGCGTGAACGCGCGTGAACCACGCGAAAACCGTCCACATTCACGTTTACGCCTATTCACGGAGCTTCACGGCACTAATGTGGAGCCGCCGTAAGAAGGAGAGAGTGTATGCGTCTGTAAATATTTTAAAAGTGTCGCAACTATAAGGTGAGGTACGTATTGTGAGTATGAGTGACCATTTTGTGTGTGAGTAAAAGAAAAGTTGTGCCTGTGAATAATTATAACTATTCACTTCACACGAGAAAAAAATATATAAGAATATTGTATGATTAAAAACGGTTATCTCGCCACTTTCTACTGCGCTTAAGCAATCTCCTGATGTCACAATACTTTGTATGATTCACAAATTGTTGTTTTGAGTCCAAACTCTTTGGGGCCATGACTGTTTGTAAAATTGTCTATGAGTATAAATTTCAAGTGCATAAGAAAAAGGATTGATGAATAAATTGATGAGTGTGTGTGTGTGTGTGTGTGTGTGTGTGTGTGTGTGTGTGTGTGTGTGTTTGTAAAGTTTCTAAAGTAACTAAAGTCATCACAAAATAAGAAGCCCGTTTGACATTTGTCATCGTGTTTTTCAGTGTATTTTTTCCATATAAAGTTAAGCTTGATGCTTAATTATGATACGCGTTGTGATAGTGTATGGGTAACATAGTAATTAAATAGGGTTATAAATTTGATTTTTCAATGTCAAAAAATACACTTAAAAACACGAATTAATCGTTTATTAAAAAACACGATGACAAATGTCAAAACGGGCTTCATATTTTGTGACGACTATAGCTCAGAAGAAGGATTAATGTATGAGTTGATGAGTGTGTGTGTTTGCTTAGAAGTGTGTATTAGAAAAGTAAAAGGTATATGTGTACCCAAATCTTACCTCTTTTCATCGTTTAGGGTAACTATACGTCAAGTGTGTTCCGTTTTAATTCACAGTAAGGACTATGGATGGAATAACACTGGTTCCTGTTCCAGTATGGGCGGCGTTCAGCTCCCGTGGGCTCTGGGGGGCGCGGTAGGGGGCGTGGGCTCTGTGGGGGGGGTAGCTGCTATGTCTCAGCCACCCCAGGTCTTGCATTACCCAGCTGTGCAGCATTTTCAAGTGCAGCCCGTAAGTTAAATATTTTTTAAGCGATCTTACATGTAGCGCCATCTAGCTTCAAACCTAACAGAGCTTTAGATAGATTGGCTAATAAAGCACACACTTAAATACGTTGTTTATTTTGAGGAAACACTCAAACTCCGAAACAAATATTTGCAAATCATACAAACCTTTGGCCCGACTTAGGAATCGAACCTGACACTTCACAACAGTTGTTTTGCCAGTCCCCAACGCCAGCGTGGGGGCGTGTGGTCTTAACCCTCTCCTGAGTAACGACCCCAAGCACAGCAGTGATTTGTTATGGGTTGCTGATGATGATGATGATAATGTTTGTAAAAAAACTTACTTTAATAACATTTTTATAATTACAGATCGGTGAAGATGAATGGCTAGCTCCAAGCCTCCTGGTGTGAGGTCAGAGGGCACCCCCAGCGGAGCCTCCATGCTGCTGCGTGCACAAAGACTGGATCTAAATTCGATTAGCCACGATTTTTTTTTAGTGATCAAACTTTTTGACAAAATTGAGTTCGATGCATTCGGTGATTTTAAAATTGAGTTGGTGTACGTGAGTCGGTTTTTAAATTTTGCAATTTGAGTTTGTTCGAAATAATTAAGTAACTGAAGTTATAAAATTTCAGTTATGAAATCAATATTTAGTTGTAAAATGATTTTTAAAACATATTGTTTATTGATTTAGTGTTAAAGGTTAGATGTTGTCTTGTGTCTAAGTTAAAAACATTTAAATTAATAAAAACGAAATGTTTTGGATTATAAGTCCATGATAGATATTATATTTAAAATAGCTTGTACTAGTTATTAAAAAACTTTCTTATCTGTTTTTTGTTTAACGACTTACAAGTTAAAAAATTGCAATTTTTTTGTAAGACTGTTACCGACTTTTTAAATACGTTGTATCTATTATTTATTTATAAGTCTTTTGGTGTTATCAAATAATTTCTTCAAGAAATATGGGTATTAATGTTTTCATGAAATCTAAAGATTTACGTTGAAATTTCTGTTGATTTTAATCGTTATACTTATCTAAACACATGTTTAACGTTAATGCTATTCTACTTGCGTAAGTTGAAGTTTTATTTCGTATTTCTTTTAAGAAAGTTTTCGCTAAAGTAATATTAATAATAAGTACATATAATTAAGTAACTTCAAACAATTAAGTCTTATTGTGAAGGTGGCTCTTATTTTAAAACTTCAAACGAACTCCAAAAAAAAATGTAGTCAATTATTGACATTTTACTTTTAAAATATTTTTATTTTACTGATGTTATTAACTATTTTTTGGATATAAACCTGCATGTTGCAATACGCGGTTACGAAATGGCTTGATGCACCCTTATGGGGTTGAAAACGCAAATATTATGATAAAATGTGAGTCAAAAAATATAAAAAATTTACTCTACTGCTGCTTATGAATCCGTGGTATGCGTATGATAAAATACATACTTTTAGAAAATATATAGAAAATTAAACATAAGATTACGTAAGTTAGCATTAAGGAGATATCACCACGCGGGCCAAAAACGGGGTTGCGAATAAAAAAAATTGTTTTTTTTTACGGTCGAACCATCTGCACAAGAAGTAAAATAAGAAAAAATATTGAGTAAAAAATTAGATTTTTGGAGATATGTTTAGTATAAATAGTATGAACATCGGAGTGAGAACATTTTATAAAAAATAATAAACTTTTATATACGCCGAAACGCTAGGAGAGGTAGTAGTATGAATAAGGCAAACTTTATTGAGATGGTTAGAGGCGAGTCGGATTTTTGACTAAGTCCGATTGAAAGTCGGTGACAAAATTAAATAAAAATGGATGTGGGTTTTTCTGACGAGTCTCGTAAAATGGCTCGAATCAGTCGCAACGACTTTAATTAACGAGTTGAGCTTGTACGAGTTGAAAGTCAATTGACTTCAACCGAGAAGGAAAGTCGACTTTCATGAAAGTCGTACGTTTGGACAGTCGTATTGACGGTGAAAAAAACGTCTTTAGACGAGATTTGTGAGTCGGTAATTTATTATATTCATGACATCGACAAATCAGTTTTTTTCTCTTATGCGCACACTACCGACATTTCGAATAGTTAATTAAGGTTCAAAGTCGAAACATTCGACTTTTACGTAGAATCGAAGTCGGCTTTCAAAGTCGCTCATTTCACAAACTTTTTTTTCTGGGAAGCCATTGCCAAATTCAGAGATCCGTAAAATTAAAATAATACTGTTTAATAAAAAAAAGGTTGTGTCTAGATAAAGATACACTGATCCGAAAAAAGTAGCGAAGAAGTTAGATTTATTTATTAATATTAATTAATAAGTGAAAAAAAAAATATTTATTGATTAGAGAGTAAGTGTAATACCCGTTTACTGTAGTTAGAGGAAATTGTAACGAGAAAAAGAACTCTATTCCCTCATGATAAGGTTTGGAAACGCGTGCGTAGCGCGATTTTGGCAACATTTTTTTTAAACTTTTAATTTTTCGTTATACTAAGAGAGTTTTTTCTCTTTTTTCTTTTAATATTTCCCTCTGAGGAGGCTAGTGTTTATATAAAAATGCTGTAGTTATGTCTAAAAGTCTTTTTTGAAGCATTTTGGTCGGCGGTACGCTTGTATCGTCTGAACTTTGTATAAAAATCATATTTTATACAATAAATAATATATTAACTATATCGTACGTATTTGAGAGCTTTTTGTTACTTCTTTACAGAAAAATAATGTGTAGGTTCCGACTCAGGTCTGGAGTATACGTCATAATTATTTATGTACGTTGAGCTCTTATGCAGGCACCACACTTCGTTATGCGCTATTCGTTATGTGTCGGCGCTGTATTCGCCTAAATATTAGTTATGCGCGCAAACAACAAACATGCCATCCACACTTCGAACTGTTATGTCAAATAAGCATCAAATAAGGCAAATATGTGTGTTGTAGAGATGTGTCATTGTCATTTTTATGGTGAACGAAACGAATATACTATCTACACTTCGCCGTAAGCGCGCGAATAACCCGCATAACGAATAGCGCATAGCGAAGTGTGGTGCCTGCTTTATACCATATTGAGCGAATCGCGTAAGCGCCACGAAATTCAAGGCGCTTTACTCACTTTTGTCGCGAGAAAACAATTCAAAATGAAAAGCGTTCCAGCGGTGTTTGTTTAAATAGTTTGTTAGACGACGTAACTAATGACATAGCGCTGCAGCTTAACGCTTTACTTTTAATCAAAGCTCAAACCAGCAGAAATAACAATAACAATTGATCTCAGAGACATAATTTTACGTTAAAAACGTACTTATTAGCTGACCTAACCAAGTTTTCTTTAACCAATGAATAACAAACATAAAGCTTTATAGGTTTGATTAACCAAAGTCATTTTTTCGAAGTCATCTTAAATGTAATCGAAGTCGCTAATGTAAAGTGAGTCGCTAATGTAAAGTGAGTCGCTAATGTAAAGTGAGTCGCTAATGTAAAGTGAGTCGCTAATGTAAAGTGAGTCGCTAATGTAAAGTGAGTCGCTAATGTAAAGTGAGTCGCTAATGTTATACAAAGACGAAATCTTATGCATATAAAGATAGTCTGGGTCTGGTAATACAATGTAAAAGAAAAGGAAATAGGTCTATTAGAAACAACACACAAAAATAACACTAGATTGATAGTAAAAGGAAAGAGACAACACTATAAAGTGCGAACGAGATAAAGAAATAACAAAAACTCTGCAAATACATAGTTTTCACTGTTAGGCGTTATTATTTTAAAAACTTAGCTGTTTTTGTGTTGTTTTTGAGCGTGTAGAAAAATATTTGGCAGACATATCGCTAGAAACTTATAAATTAAGACGATAATATATTAATATATACTAAAAAAACTATTCTACATAATATATATGTATACACATAGTTTATTTCATACTTTTAAAGACTTTTCACACTTATTCTAAAGCTGTTATACTATTTTTCTATCATATACTATGTAGGTATACATCTTGTTCTAACTTTTCCGTCAAAAATTGTGACGTAAGAAATTCTATATTGTTTATGTATGAGTCGCACCTAACACCATCTGTTGTCAGGTACACGAAACTTATTTCTTTTTTCATTTGCATCTACGGTTTATGTATCTTTAATTCTTCGAGTTTTACGAAAAAAAAAACGAAACTTATTATAAGTGTAGGATTATAATAAAGTTACAGAATTTACCGTCGTAGTAGTAACTAACCCATATTTAATCATTCCCAAAATATATGTTTAAGTACTAATAGTGCTAAGTCTTCATAAATATAATGAAGTTAAGTCATATTAACTCTGGTAGTAAGTAACGAAAATAAAATGGCCGGCAATCTGTTCAGTATAAAAAAAATATTTTAAGATTTGTGCATGTTAATTAAATATTTGTTTTGCAATAAAGAGTCGTAAGTATAAAAAATAAGTGTGAAAATTCTTTACATGAAAATTGTTATGTCAATTTCGGGCATTCAGTCAATGGTGGACTTGGAATAATTTGGGTGTACAAAAAAATTGCTGCATTATTATTATTTCTATTAGAACACATTTGCATTCAAAAAATTAAATTTTTAATATAATAGTAAGGAACTTTTTTTTTAAATAAAAAAAACATATAATGATATTTTTCTTTCGATTTGTAAAATATAAAAAAAAAATCTTATACAATTTTTTTGTATAACCAAACCAACCAACAGAGGTACGACCTCTGATATCACAAATATAAATTAGCTAGTCAAATTTAGGAAATAGATACACATAATGCTAGTAAATCATTTATGCCTAAGTGCTTATATTATATAAAGTATTTAACCGTATATATAATGAATGCCGATCGCGAGATCGTTGCCTTTTCTAAAACTACTTCCTTCGAACATATAATCATGATATGATATAAACGTATTTAAGGCTTTGCTCGAATAAGTAACTAGATAGGTGAAATGCAAAATATATGATGAAGCAAAAAAAAAATTAACTTAGATAGGATATTAAAATTTATTTATATTATGAATATTTTTTGTATTTTCGTTCCGTTATTCCTTGTATATGTAAGTTCCAAAACACCAAATATTATATAATCCTTATATATAATGTAGATTGGCTATATGTATTTAATATAGTATCTCAATACTTTGTCTGACTAGGATGCCTTACTGATTATTTTATTTTTTATCACAATTAATTAATAATGGTGAATATATTTAATCTCCGAAAAAATTCAAAAAAAATCATTTACTTTTCGGCTATAAAATTAAGCCTTATTAAAGACTGTACATATCAATAATTTTTCGAGCAATTAAAATAAAAAAAATTTTTTTCTTCACTTAATTATTAAAACTGGAAATAAACAGAAAAGTGTCTCAATTAATATATTCACTATTTTTAATAAGGCGAGTGCCAAAAAATATTATTTTTTAAATTTTTTAATTTATTTTTTTCTCTCTTCGCGTCCGTCTATTCCAAATAAATTATAACACCAAGTTTTCAGACTAAATTTTAATCCTATAAGGAGATTTCTAAAAGATTAGATTTTTTACAGTTTTCTTGAATGTTTTTTCTATTTTGTATTTCAAATATAATGGGGCGCATAATGCAAAATATAAATAATTGCATATCAACAAAATAATAATATATTTTTTTATTTTTAAATTAAAAAATAAACTGTAAGAATTAAAGATGATTTTTTTTTCTTCCATTGTATTTTGAAAAATTAATTTTACTATTTTTTGCAAAATGTATAACTATTTGCATTACGGTTGCCCCAATTTTTGAAAATATTTGTACATACAAAATGTGAATATAACCAAAACTGTAAAAAATATGTAGTATAGACGTGAATAAGTATAACTCAGTGTATTCTGTTCTCTTGTCCTGTGCCATGCGTTTAAATTATTGCAAAAAATGAAAAAAAAAAAACAATAAAAATACCATCTAAAATTTATAAAGCATTTTACATATCTGTGAATTTCAGTTCTCTCTTAGCATCAGTCGCTCCGTGGAAAAACTGAAATTCAGGTAAAACCGATTGAACTAGTAGCCGGCCCCAAATAAAACTAGGAAATAAAAGCTAGGAAGATGATCTAAATTTATAAAGCCAGCGTCAATGTATAAAATTTAAATTTTTGCAATATTTAAACGTATGGAAGTAGTGAATTCTGTTTTAATTTATTAGGAAGAGCTAGATTTTTGATGTGTTTAAGTCTAATGTCCCAAAGAGATGGCTCGTAAATTGTGTTCGTACACAAGATGGCTACGGAAGTGATGAAATATACATATTTTTTGAAATGTATAAAAGGAAATCTCTATCAACTATCATTTTCTTTTACTTTGTTTCGAACCAGCAAAAGATAGAGAAAGATTAGATTTAATAATAATTTTAACAAAAAAGAACCGACTTCAAAGAAAAACTATTCCGAGTACCCAAATCGCGACAATTGTGCCTATGATGTTTGAGGAGTTCCCTCAATTTCCTTTGGATCCCATCATCAGATCCCGATATGGTGACGATGGGACCTGTAAGCTATGCCGAATCGAACTCAGAAAAAAAAATTGAAATCGGTTCATAAACAACGAAATTATCGCTAAACATACATAAAAAAAAAAGATTTCGACGAATTGAGAAACTCCTCTTTTTTTTGTAGTCGGTTATAAAGAAATAATATAATCTTTTATTGGACCAAATCTGTTCGAATAAAGTCAGAAGTATAAAGGAAAAGTATTGTGAACAGTGTTGGAAGTCGCTCAGATATAGCCACTATGAAATAATCGTGAGCGCATTACGCTGTAAGCAATTAAAATACACCTCAGTCCCACGTTGGGCGTCAACATACTACGTGTGAGTTATGCACAAAAAAGCAATAAATATGTATTTACATATATGTACGGTAAGGTATGGTAAATATTATTGAAATAAAAGATATTGTAACTCAAGGAAAAGCAAAGACAAATCCAGAAAGCAAAAAATTATTCTAAATTTCTTTATTATAGACTTATTATGGAAGTGATTTCTTTTCAATATGGCGCCTTTAAAATTGGCTCGAACACCGTCAGTGATTCTTAGTCGACCGTAATTTCTTATAATTCATATTTATTTGGCACCTATCATATATTTGGAACATTTTAACCACTACACTATCCGACAATTTTTTATATCCATGCAGATATGTGGATTGTAACATTTACGTAAACGAATATGGATCTTAGGAGCAATGTTTTAAGATCAATTTTGCTGGTTCGAAACAATTTTATTTAGAATTTGGTGTACCTGTTCTCGTGGTTGATGTGTAGTGATTTATTTTTAAATCCTGTTAGCAGTATCTTATAATACTAAACGCATTTTATGGTAAAAATCGGAAGTTATAGGATTAGTTCGTGGTTACAGATGTGTAAAAAAAGTTTTGTTTCAATGTGGGTTTTAATTTTACTATTTAAACAAATCTGAAGACAAATGGCAATTTAAGGGCTTGTTTTTTATGATTAACTTGTAAAAGGCAATAGTATAGTAAGCCTAAGGCTTTGCTTGTCAGACTTGTATTTGAATTCATTGTATGAACTCGTTTAAAATTTACTTATGAAACGTTTTAAATGTTTTTCTCAGGCCCTTGGTTGTACCTACGCATATGTCTGTAAAAAAACTATAAGGTTTTAAATGCAACAAAAAGAAAATAATACACAAGCAATAGCAGTGACTGTTTATGGAAATCTTTAACTTACAGATTAGACGAGAAACGTAATTCTGTAAAAACTTAGTAACAACATCCCAGCGCCATCTATTAAAGATAGACCGAACTACTATAAAACTAACAATCCTGCATCGCGTAACTACAATTTTGTGGTAGATTAAACCGTATTCTCTCTATTATCAGTCGCATAATATCAAAATTAATAGCCATAGAAGTACTTTAACATCAATTATAGTACAAAAAGCCATATTTAAACCATAAACAAGCAAACCACCAACCTTTCTATTGTGTTAACAAACCTTTTATTTCTAAAACTAAATGGTTAGTGATCGGCGTCATAAAATGGCGACGTTATATTAATGAGACTACGATTTTTACCAGCAAATAAATTAAAAAAAACTAAATAAATCACAGCAATAAAACACTGTAGGTGTTGAAAGTAGATTTTTCGTTTGATGTACCGCTAGTAACGACTTCTTAACTATCATTTCTATTCTGACTTCGGTTCTAAAAAAAGGAAATAAATAGGAACAAATAAAAAAAAATGTAAAAAGCACACTTTTTTTTCAATTTCCCCCCTTTTTTCTACCGTCCATGGATGTTGTAGTAGAAATAGTCTTTTTTTCCCTGCTCAACATTTTTTTTGTTTTGTTCGAGATTAAAATTCCAGACGCACATTTTTTAACTCGGATAGTGAAGAAAAAACCATTGAGCTTTTTAGTTTTTCTTTTCTAAAAAGATGTGATGTTTCGAACTTAAAACGACCAGAACGAGTTAGTGATTTTAATCTTCCTTACTTCACCTTTACCATATTTATACCAATTGTGATAAGGTCTTACTATATATACCCACACTGTAAAAGACACATATTAAAACTTTTTGGTCAAAAGCCTTTACGAAAGCCGCAGAAAAAAAAGACATGTAAAAACAAAAACAAAAAAAGACAAGCAACTGATTCAAATATGGAACATTAAAAGATACTTAGGTATTCTATTCAGACGTGAGGTTTGCAACCCTAAAACGCTTTTGGTCCAAAAAAATGTGTCTTTTAAGTTAGTTATTTTTTATACCCCCCGATATTGTTTATAATTATTTGGCGTAAATATAGAATTAGATGAGAAAACTTAGAATAACTTAGAACATAAGTAAACTTAGATAAATGCTTGTTACGTTTCAAAACTTAAAAAAAAAATAAGTTTCCTATCTTTTTGTTAATCTATTGATGTTATTTTTGTAATCTGTGGAAATGATTTTACGTTTGACGTTAGTTTAAAAAGATGGCGGTAAAAAAAAATGTCATAAACAATATAACTGATGTTCTCCTCGCCGATTTCGGGTACGGCGGTCATTTTGAATAGAGACCAACCAACTATGCAGGTGATATTACAGTGCACAATTGTGTGCGCAAACATGGTCACTCTATGATCCCTCACTCTCATAATCTTAAAGAACGACTATACAACACGACCTAGGAGAATTCGGACGCAGGACCGACGACTTTAAATGCTCTACGCGGCACAGGGGTACACCCTATACTTCCAAACTTAGAGCTGTTATTAAGTATTTCCCATTATAATAAAAAAAACTCAATAGCAGTTTTGTCGGGATTCGAAACCGAGACCTCTTGATTGATATATGCTAACCACTAAACCGAGAAGGCCATATGACTATGGACATGACAGTAAAAATATAGGTATATTATCAATAAATCAATGAACAACCCTAAATTTCCCACTGCTGGGATCGGGTGTCCTCTTAAAAGAGGGTTAAGGCCATACGTCCCCACATATTCCCAAGTATAATATAACTAGCTGACCCGGCGAACTTCGTACCGCCCAATTTTGAGCTTATGTTCTCATCATCATCAACAACCCACAACCTACCGGTGGGAGTCCAATTTCGTATCTGAACCATTCTCGAAGCCACTTGAACATACATAAAAAAACATCAAAATCGATCCAGCCGTTTAGAAGGAGTTAAATTACTTTTTTTTTTTCATTTATTTATTCAAAACATTTCTTTTACATTTGCATCTTCTCAGTCCTAATCACAAAAACCCGTCAGGGGTTTATCGGTGACTAGTAAGTCGCCGCTCATTAGTTATATATCGGCTAAGTATTACTACTTGTATCTACCCTCCCCAACAAGAACTACATTAACTACACTAACACACCGATCGTTCCTACCAATCGATACCACTCTCTGCTTAGCAGAATTCATAAATCCCGTCAATCCCGTTTGCTACACGACTATCTCCGGCCATCGTTACGAAAAGTCCGTCAACAGTTTAAGTAGACAACTTCGATATCACCTAGTACTTGGGATGTAAAAATCTGAAGACAGGCACTCCTCCTAACATATTGAAGCACAGCCATTTCGTAAAAGACTGAAGCCGACAAAAACCTAGTTTGGGACAAGGCTCGGAGGATGATGCAAGCAGATAGCCTGTATTTGTAATCAAATAATTATTATACTACACCTGATCGGAACAGTAGTCAATATTCCCTGAAAATGAAAAGAGAAAGTTAGTCTTTTCCTTGACCTGAATAAGCGGGAGGAAAAAATGTATGAAAATCCATTCTAACGTGATTTAGCGGGAGAGAAAATTGTATGAATTTTCATTTCTCATGTGTTATCTTATCTATGGCGCGCGCCTGCCCAAGGAGTTTTCATATAATTTAAATATGGAATCTCCGTGCCACTGACATCCTTTTGTGAAGAATAAAAAAAAAACAAAAGAAGCGCGAAATATTGGTCAAATTCTAAGCTAAATTGTGTCTTACATGGTATCTTACGTTTTGATTTTATTTTAAAAATACTTTAAATGTTCCTCACAGGTGTAGTATAAAGCCCTGTGTAGCACTCGGGTGAAAGTCCCATTCCTGCCTCGGGAGTATTGTGGTCCTAGGCTGCGCCTTCGGGCCACAAACTGCTCCCTCGCTAGTAATCGGTCCCTTTCCTCCCTCGGTGAACAATGTATTATAGTCTCGCACTTTACTACCGATAAACAAAAGAAAAACAAATTTTACACAAACTTATACACATAATACAAAACAAAACATAATAATGATGTACTCTGCTCTCAAATCAACCCAGCCGAAGTAAAGCCTTTTAACAATAGCAACCTGCCAATATTCATCATTAACTTATGCTTTTTAATAATGAGATTTTGGTCTTCAGTTATTTATATACAGTTGGACGAGTTAATCTCAAGTATTACTAGATCGAATAAAAAAAAACTGATATCCACTGTCTAGGCCAAAACCTCCTTTCTAAGGAGAGGCCTATGTCCAGCAGTGGACTGTTAAAGGCTGTTGATGATCCACTATCTGATCACTGAAATAAACGATAAATGTTTTTATAACTTCTGCCATAAACTAGAATGCCATACACAGAATTCATTAAACAAGACGTTCGGTTTCCGTTCCCTAATAACATTTACATACGTCAAAAGTAAGAAAGCTCAATGTGACAGATGTCAAATTTGACAGCTGTCAGAGTGACATAAGTCAAAAAGTCATTTCCACAGAGTGCAAAAAAGAGATCTGTTGGTTTTTCGTTGTGTATGTAATATACCGAGTTGAGATATTATAAAATTAATAATAAGAGGAATATACTGTGTACCTATCTGTAGATTAACATGACCTACATATGACTTAGACTAACTATTATATGATGCGGGATATATTAAATAACAGTAACATATGTGTTTTATTTAAACTCCTAAACTATACCTATCACCATCATTTCTATCATAAGCTACCAATAATCCACTGCAGGTTATAGAAATTTCCTGAGGAAATGTGACCGGTGCAAACGGACTCGAGATAGGCGACACAGCCGGTACGATCATGGGTGTCGTCTAAGGCGGGTTGATGTTCCGCCTCTTACTGTACAGAGTGGTGAGAGGCGCAACAACGGCCTGCTCCCGGGTTGAGTCCTATCAGGGCAGTCCCCCAAGGCAGGGGGGACACCAGAAGCCGCTGACGCGATCCTGTTGTACCTCCCGACTGCCGATGTAGGCCGCCGCGGGGTTTAGTGGGTAGACTGGTTGCCCGGGAGTCCCACACACGCCCTTCGATTACCCCACGAAGTCTTGGTCTATTAACTTCATGGCGAACATAGACGAACTCTTCACAGTCCTGTTATCCTGGTAGTTTGGTCTCTTAGTAGGTTCTTACGACAGCCATGGGATGAGAAGTGTGTCCCTCGATATTCTTATTCAGTTACCCACACAAGAGGCGAAAATTTTTACCTACCGGCGCATTTAACAGATAGTAGAGTCACGTTAATTTCAGCACTCGTGGTCCGGCTCGACCGGGGCAGTACTACCCTCACACAGAAGACCTTCCTAATAATGACAGCATTCTTGCTGTCGTATTTCGTTGATGAGTGTGAGACCGGAGGCCCAAAAATTCTGCTTCATTCAATCGGCCTTAGGAGGCCGGGAGAATGATGCAGAATTTTCTGACCAGGCCGCCATGGTATGGGTCACCATGCTGCATTGCCTACACTCACAATGAGTATGGTAGCCCCTACTGCTGGAGTCTACTTATGCTTTCCATTAGGCAGAGTCACTTTGGTAGGCTTACATAAAAGAAAAAAAAATTGGGTAGTAAAAAAACCCGGGTTAAACCAAAAGATATTCTTGTATACAAGTATCTTCTTGTGAACGAGAACCGTATACTAATATCAAGCTTTGAATTTATCATCATCATCAACAAGCCATAACGTCCCACTGCTGGGCTCGAGTCTCATCCCAGGAGAGGGTTTAAGCCATACATCCCCACTTAGTGGTCACCCCGCCGCTCTCTACTGCGCTATGTGTTGTGGGTTCAAATCCTACACGGGAATACATTTTGTATGATCCACAAATTGTATGTTTGTAAAGTCCCCCTCTTCACAGAAATATATTTATAATGCGGGAGTTAACTTTTTGAAAACTAAAACGAACTTGCCGAGTGCAGGTTGGAGAATAGCAATACACGTAGTCTTGCCGTTGGATGTATTTAAGCCGCCCAAAGGCCTCTAACTAAGCTTCACGACTGTTATGATAACAACCGGGACCGACTGCTAAACGTGAGCTCCGAATTACGGAAACTCTCATAACATATCATACTACACACGGTCACCCATCTACTCTCGATTATTGATTCCCATCAGCTAAGGCCAGTTGATTATAAACATTTCGAATTAAATTTTACAAATAAAAGCAAGAATAGTTGGTAAGTTTGAGATCGGAGGCCGTAGCTTCCCGTAGCAGTCCATTGCTAGACATAGGCCTCTCCAAGGCACACCACAGAAATTCATAGTACCTGGTCGACCGAGTTTTGCTCGGTTGCTACTATTTATTGTTTAACAACGCCATCTATGCTCTCATGTAGCTGGTAGTGTTGCTGTGTTGGAGTACCAACCCACTATAGTGGAGTCATTTTAATAGTTAACATTCGACAATTTATCAAAATTCAACAACGTAACCTTTTTCGTTTTGTTAGAACTGCACAATTGCTTACCTTTTTAGGGTTCCGTTGCCTAATGGCAAAAAACGCAACCCTTATAGATTCGTCATGTCTGTCTGTCTGTCCGTCCGCATGTCCCAGCCACTTTTTTCCGAAACTATAAGAGATATATTGTTGAAACTTGGTAAGTAGATGTAATCTGTGAACCGCATTAAGATTTTCAGATAAAAATAGAAAAAAAACAATACATTTTAGGGGTCCCCATACTTGGAACTGAAACTCAAAATTTTTTTTTTCATCAAAACCAACCATCATACTATCTATGGATAGGTCTTCAAAAATGATATTGAGGTTTCTAATATCATTTTTTTTTAAACTGAATTGTTTGCGCGAGAGACACTTCCAAAGTGGTAAAATGTCCCCCCCCCCCGTAACTTCTAAAATAAGAGAATGATAAAACTAAAAAAAATACACGATGTATTACCATGCAAACTTTCAACGGTTGGTTTGAACGATTTTTTTAATACGTCATAAATCGTAAACCGCAGTTTCCCTTTCATTCAATCAATACACTATTATTAAAACATCGAACAAACTACGGAACACTTGGCCGCTTTTTTCAATTACCATTACATATTTATTGTAATAATGACTGATACGAGTTATTTTACGATTTTCACTAATAAACCATCCTTAGCATAATAAACAATTTCTGATCTAAAGAACTGAACGTCGTTACAATGTTGCGTCAGTTAACCCTTTTTCTTTTTAAGCAATAAGGATGTTATTCTAGAAATCGAAAGCAGATAAGTAAAATCGAATGCAATGATCACTTTTTAAGAAATATCAACATAAATTAATAACCACGTTGTGATTATAATAAAACATAATTATATTTATTAATACACGTTAAGCAGTCGGTCCCGGTTGTTATCATAAGATACCAGTCGTGAAGCTTAGTTGGAGGCCTTCGGGCGGCTTAAGAACATCCAACAGCAAGATTACGTAGCCACAACGTGTCTTTGCTAGTCCCCAACTCGCACTCGGCCAGCGTGGGGACGTATGGCCTTAACCCTCTCTTGAGAGGAGACCTGTGCCCAGCAGTGGGACGTAATGGGTTGTTGATGATATTTATTATTTGGAATGGAATGGGACAGGGATTCGCCGTTCCGTGTGGTGACGGATTGAGAATACAGAGTGTCACCACTCCTATTCATCCCGCGGATGTCGTAAAAGACAACTAAGGGATAAACTACGTAACACAACATCAATGCAAAGAGAAGGAAAACTTGAAACCAACCCTATACCAACCCGTCTGGCCAGCGTGGTATAGTAGGCCAAAACCTCCTTTCTAAGGAGAGGCCTATGTACAGCAGTGGACTGTTCAAGGCTGTTGATGATGACGAAGGCGTTCGCCTGATGATTTTTAAAATTCACATAATGTTTCAAGTCCGTATCGTTTACTTTAATCGATGTTTTTAAGCAGGTCACCTCACTACGGAGACAAAACTGACAGACGTCAAATGTTACCTATTAAATTGACTCCACTATAGGATCGTTTTTGTTTTTTCGGAAGACGGTCCCCATTTCATCTCATCCACATTTTTTTATCATTAAATTCATCACGAAGACTTGAAGACTAGAAGACTTTATAATTGAAGACTAACTACTTGACATTGGCAGGAATAGCTGATATTCGGCTGGTTGCCATTTCACCAAGAGAAGAAGACTCCACTATAGTTTAACTGAAAGTGTAGTACAGATGTCGCTAGTTATGCGAAAGAAAATGCATTATAACTCGCGTTTCCAAAACAGACTAATCTAGATGGATTTTTCAGCCCCGAAACTCCCCAAACACCAAATTTCCGTGTACGTTCTGGCCTTACCCCTCCCTGCTAAGAGGAGACCGGAACCGAGCAGTGGGTTGTTGATGATGATGTATACGTTCTGTATCGATTGAGCTTAAATTTTGACCCGACATACAGACTTTATACCTTGGTTTGGTCTATATTTCACGTCCGCATAGTTCCTCATCAGCGAGACAGGGTAGGGACGTATGGCCTTAACCAGCAGTGGGACGTTGTCTGTTGTAATAAGACAGGGATAAAATAAAATACATAAACTAAATAAAACTCTATATTAATATAATATAATAATAATTGTGTGTATCGGTATATTAAAATCCTTGCACACTCCCGTTGTATTTCATTCTCTTGTCTTCTCTTTCTGCTACTCCTGCCTATGGCTTCAGACGCTTGTAGTTGGCGAGGTGGCTGTTGAGATGCTGTGCCAATTGATCTGCTCGAGCGAAGGACGCCTGGAGTTTAACGAGAAGGAATTAGATATATGATATCAAACTCTAGAACAGGGCTGCCATTCGTATGAGATTTCCCTGATGGTTCTAACTTAGAGACCGTCCAGGGAACGTTCGGGCAGAATTTTATTTGTAATCTGGGTCAAACCCGGAGAGCAGTCCCCCAAAGTGTACAATTTATGTTTTAAGAAATATTCAACATAAGGCTTAAGCGAGAAAATTGACTAAAGAAAAAACCATTGATGTGTCCGGGTATTGAATTCCGAAATCCAGGGATTTAGCACTTTTTGTCGTGGTTTTAAAATTTTAGAGATGGCAACCTTGGTCTAGATGAATACGGTTACACTACAGTTAGTTAGCGTTAAGAAAATAGTGACAAATAGCGATGTGACTTCATAATGTGCCTCACGCAACGATTTCTAAGAAACTTTATCCCTAGCCAAGTTGCATTCTACAAACGTAAACGTTAATAGAAAAATAACAAATGTATGGGAATAACGTCATCTTAATGCTAAGTCAAGTCCATCGGTCAGATGACTTGGCTTGATTCAAATATGCTTTTATGAACCCATAACTAGAGGTTCACAAATTAGCGCACAGAGCTAGAAGGAAATTTTTGCGCAGTGCAGTGGTAGTACTATGGTAATTGATATTTTAATGTTCCATTTATGTGATCCACAAATATTTGTTTCGGAGTCTGGGTGTTTTTCTATGTATAATATGTATGTATTTACAAAAAAAAAAGTATGTTTATGTATTTATATCAGTTGTTTAGTACCCATAACACAAGCTCTGCTTACTTTGGGACTAGATGATGTTGTGTGTAAGTTGTCCAAAAATATTGTCCAAAAATTTCTTTAATTAGTGATATAAAAAGAGAATTTAGACCCTAGAAATTTGGCTAAGGGGGCTGGCAATGAATGATTAAGAGAGAGGGTAGGTATGTATATAATAACAATAATAAATAATTTTTCGGACATCTTATATACAACATCATCTAGTCCCATACTAAGCAGAGCTTGTATTATAGGTACTAGACAACTGATATAAATACATAAACATACTTTTTTTTTGTAAATACATACATACTGTACATAGAAAACACCCAAACTCCGAAACAAATATTTGCAGATAATACAAACATTTGGTGCTCACCAGGTATCGAACCCAGTGAATACATAAGAAGAGAGAGGTAAGGAGTGTACAAAGATCGACTCCGAGAGGGTTGGGATCTCAAAGACTGATTCTATATGTATATTATTCACGTTAAATAAACACAGTCAGTACAATGACGCTTGGTGTTCTCAAAAACAAAACCAAAAAAAAACCTATTTATAAACGGTAAGGTAAAGAAACCATAGCGCGATCTAATTTTGGTCTGACGCCATCTATCGAGGGCCAATGTAAAATTCTTTTATTATTATGATCGCGAAACGATATCGTGGGCCTATAAATAAACACAGTCAGTACAATGACGCTTGGTGTTCTCAAAAACAAAACCAAAAAAAAAAACTATTTATAAACGGTAAGGTAACGAAACCATAGCGCGATCTAACTGGTCTGACGCCATCTATCGAGGGCCTATGAAATGAAATGAAATAATTTATTCTGCAATTAGGTTACATAAACACTTTTGCAAGTTAAACTTTTTTTTTTTTGAGCAGATGAGTTCGGCCTTGCCTAACTGGACTAGCCCTGAGAAGAAAGGACGAAATAAACTCAGGGATCACAGTCTCTTTTGAAGTCCAGACAATATTCTTAAATGCGATAATTACAATTGTCACAATTATAATAATTTAAAAGTTGTCACCAATGGCAATAATTTAAGATAAATTTGTTAAATGTATAATGTAAATTTAAACTTTAAATTATCGTCACATCAAAATAAATTTAAATTTGAACTTCGTCAATGTAAACTTCTTTTTAACCGACTTCAAAAAAAAGGAGGAGGTTCTCAATTCGTCGGAATCTTTTTTTTATGTATGTTCAGCGATATTCTTTGAAGTCGGTTCCTTTTTGTTAGAATTATATTATTATGATCGCGATACGGTTTGGTGGGCCTATATTATAATATCCGTGAACAAGGAGGTTATTTACCTTGCAGACGACGCAGCGGTAGAGCTGCTTGGCGTGGTTGTGCATGTGGCGCGTGAGCGAGTGCGCGTGTCCGAAGCGCTTGCCGCACTGCGCGCACGCGTAGGGCAGGCGGGGCCCCACCCCCGGCGCAGGGGCCCCGCCGTGCGCGCACGACACGTGCCGCCGGAGCTGCTCCCAGCGCGGGAACACGCAGCCGCACACTCTACACCGACCTGCACAGTACGACACATCGATACACTTACGAATACACGTACACGGTATTTTTAAACTATTGTATAGCTTCCGTAACGAAAAAACCTAACACCCTAAAAAAGGATAGAGAATATGATTGTAACTGCAGTGCGACAAGGATGTGGCGGCTTCGTGCTCTATAGGCAGATCAGCGCATGCGTGCTGCCGCCACCGGCCGTTATCCGTTACCTTGACAACACAATTATTCTAGATTTTTCGTTTTTTTTCCATATATATGCTCATATTACTATTATAAATTAAATACCACAACTTTATCAGGTCTTATTAAGAAACAGACACTTATTAAACATGAAAATTTATCGAATGAGTTACATCTTTATGTTTGAAACATACAGGGGTGTCACAGGGCAGTGCATTGGGACCTACTTTTTAATTCAATATATTTCACATCTGCCAAACTCGGAAGCAGACATTTTTGCCGACAATTTCACACTCCTATATTTTGATATAAAACGATCAATCTTCCGAAAACTCCAAATAGACTAACACGCCTTCTTGATATCGCCGTGGTTGCCCAAATGTTTAATGAAAAAGTTATTTGCGGCTACAGAATTTTTAAGCCATTGTATAGATTTATTGCGGGCTTTGAGCGCGGCGACCCAATCAAGAAATTCCGTAACGAAAAAACCTAACACCCTAAAAAAGGATAGAGAATATGACTGTAACTGTAGTGCGACAAGGATGTGGCGGCTCCGTGCTCTATAGGCAGAATAGCGCATTCGTAATAAAGATATTAGTCATTACTACTTAGGAACTTACCAGCTCTCTCGTCGGGCGTGTGTGTGGTATCGTGGGCAGCCAGTTCGGCGTCGTCCTCGAAACATTTGCGACAAACCTCACACCGCACAGTCATTGCGCCGCGATGGGCAGTTGCCCTGCGACAAGAATATCAATGTTACATACATCTAATAGTAAGCTACTACCAACACTCAAGGATAGCTGTAAAAGACACGAATATGTTGCTAGATCCCATTCATCTCCTGCCAATAAGAAAGAAGGTTTGAAGGTCTAGTAAGAATATTATTTTTTTAGTACACCAGGTAATTACAAAGTACATTTTTTTCTTTTTTTATACATATTTAGCCTACCAAAGTGACTCTAACCTGCCTGATGGAAAGCATGAGTAGTCTCCAAGAGTGGGAGAAACCACACGTCATTGCTGCGAATGCAAACAGTTAAGTATGGCGGCCCACACTATGGCGACTAAGTGAGATGCTTTATCACGCCCCGCTTAAAGGACCCGGGATCATAGTGGGAAGGAAACACGTGAGCTGGTAGCGAGTTCCAGCTTTTGACTGCTCGGCATAAGAAGGAAGAACCTACATAAAACTAGGCATGTAAGTACAATTGTCGGCTTTATCGCCCGGAGGCAATCTCTTACAGGCAACCATAGGATGGAGAGGACATGATTGGGAGAAAGTTTAGGGTAGTGTCTGGTGTATAAAAAGTAGAGAAGAAGGGAAACTTAAAGTACCTAGTTTAATGTAACACTTAGTGTGATAGTAATACATTCTCTTGATTAGAAACCATAATAATGACAGCATTCTTGGTGTCGTATTTCGTTGGTGAGTATAAGATCGGAGACCCAATCATTGGCCTCAGCCTCTGGAGGCCGAGAGAATTATCTGACCAGTTCGCCATGGTATGGGTCACCATGCTGCATTGCCTACCCTCACAATGAGGATGGTGATGTAACTCAGCGGTAGAGAATTTCTCTATCGCGATTCAGGATTAGTAGTTACTCTGTGTAGTTCATTCCGTGTTTTCTTCGTAGTTGAGTGTTTCTTCGCTAGATGGCGCTGTTGTATGTTTTACGTCGCGCTATATGTGGAAGTCGCCACACCCCTACTCCTGGATTCTGCTCATGCTTTCTATCAGGCATCACACACAACATCACTTTCAAATCGATTTTGAAACGAATATCACGATTACATATTATTTTTCCTAGAGAAGTAACTAAATTGGTTGAACTGATGCTGTTGATGTTGAGAACGTATACTAACTTGTGTTCCCGTAGTTTCTCGCGACGGTTGAACGTCTCGCTACAACAATCGCACTCATATCTGTCCGAGGAGCGGGCCCTTGACCGAGAAGTACCCGCTCCACGATTTTGGTGAATTCGACGGTGGATCCTGGGAAAAGAAAACATTAATACATAAGGGTGTTTCTAATCCGTATGGTAACAAATTAAGAATACAGAGTGTCACCACCCCTATTCATCCCGCGGGTGTCGTAAAAGGCGACTATGGGGTAAACTACGCAAAACAACATCGATGCAAAGAGAAGGAAAACTTGAAACCAACCCTGTACCAACCTATGTATAGTAGGCCAATACCTCTTATTAAGGAGAGGCCTATGTCCAGCAGTGGACTGTTAAATGCTGTTGATGATGATGATGTGTTTTTAAGATCTTTTAACCCAACATATGCGCTAGACGGCTGGCAGGAGCTGGATGCGAGTAGCCGAGGATCGAACTAAGTAGCGTGCAATTGGAGAGGCCTTTGTCAAGCAGTGGACTGCGAAAGACTGATGATGAAGATGAACCCAAGGCGTCGCCTGCGAATATGTCCTATCGCGGTAAAGGTAACATATATATATGCTTTTCCTCAAGAGTCAAATTATCTGCGTGATGAATTTTATTGACTTCGGTTCATCCGTGTAGCCCCTACATTCGAATCTATGTAGGTAAAATGGAAGTGTCTGTAATATGAAATCTAGAGTTTTTTTATTAAATGCATAGATAGTATCCACGGTTCCTCCCTTGCGTCGTTCTCCTCAGTTCTGAGTGTCGTGACCCCCACTTATTAAAGGTTCGCCATTTGTGTCGGTTCCGGGCAGCATGCAGAGCAGCATGGATCGTACTTCCGAGAAAGGAGCCAACTTGGTCTGTCCAGCGCAACGGGCAACGGCCTCTGGGTCTCCTCCCTTCGATCTTGGTATCCACGGTCCTTACATCTAAAAAGCAATTTATATTTGTTTTTGTCTGTCTGTCTGTCAGTATGCCGGTCTGTTTGACTGTCAGTATGCCGGTCTGTCTGACTGTCAGTATGCCGGTCTGTCTGTCTGTCAGTATGCCGGTCTGTCTGTCTGTCAGTATGCCGGTCTGTCTGTCTGTCAGTATGCCGGTCTGTCTGTCTGTCAGTATGCCGGTCTGTCTGTCTTTCAGTATGCCGGTCTGTCTGTCTGTCAGTATGCCGGTGTGTCTGTCTGTCAGTATGCCGGTCTGTCTGACTGTCAGTATGCCGGTCTGTCTGTCTGTCAGTATGCCGGTCTGTCTGTTTGCTCCAACTAATCTCTGGAACGGCTGAAGCGATTTGACGGACCTTTCACTTATAGATTGCTGATGACATATGGAGTAACTTAGGCTATTTATTTAACTAGTTTTGTTTAGCGGCGTTACTTGCGATTTTAACAGCAACCGAGGGTAGCGCAGTTTCGTGGTGTTCTGTCGCAGCTATGTTTCAAGGACTGCATGTGAATTTGGTATTCAAATGGGTCACCAGATGGTATGTTAGGTGATTGCCTACGGCCCGCAGACCCGTGCAACTTAAGAGAAATCGAAGCGAATTTCAATATCGCGATACAGGACTAGCAATCACTCCGTAGCACGGTAGATGGCGCAATAAGTTTTTGTTACGCTGTGTGTGGATGTCGCCACAAGGCCAAGAGCTAAATCTCAGCTCCAACAGTTCAAACATAAACCTTACGACGAATAAAGAGACTTTATTATTTAAAGTGCCTTGTTGGTCTAGTGGTTAGGGTTCAATTCCCGGGTCAGACCAAACATTATTTGTGTGATTCACAAATATTTGTTTCGGAGTTGGTCTAGTGGTTAGCGTACGCGACTGCTAATCAAGAGGTCTCGGGTTCAAATCCCGGGTCGGGCCAAAAAGTGTTTTTGGGATTTTTCTAGGAAATTCCTAATAACTGCCCGGAGTTTGGAAGTTTGGTGGTGATTCACGCCCGTGCCTCGGAGAGCACGTAAAGCCGTCGGTCCCGGTTGTCATGAACATCTATGGCAATCGTTATTGGGAAGTCAGTGCCCTAAAAAATACTGACAACTAGATCAATCTTAGAATTTCAGTTCTCCCTTAGGGTTGCGGAGGTCCGATGTCAGTCGCTCAAAAAAGTGTTTATGTATTTATATCAGTTGTTTAGTACCCATAACACAAGCTCTGCTTAGCTTCGGACTAAATGATGCTGTGTGTCAGATGTCCAAAAAATATTTAATTAATTTAAATAAATTTTCTAGACGTTTCGTTACAATAACCAAGGTTAACAAATACTTACTTGAGCGTTACTCTTGTGGAATACCATTTCCTGCAGATGTGACACTGAAAGCTCTTGTCAGCGGACTCGTTCTCCGATTCGCTGATCTCATCGTGAGAGTTGGGGGCTCCAGGTTCCGCCAGACGCTCAGGGTCCGAGTCGGAATCTGATGCTGCACCGGAATATGACCAGGCACCAAACGATCTGAAAAAGATTTTATTATTTTAATTTAAGCCTACCAAAGAGAGTCTACTCTGCCTGATGGAAAGCATGAGTAGAATCCAGGAGTAGAGGTCACCATCCGCATTGTGAGGGTAAGCAATGCAGCAGGCGACTTGTTTGGATGTTTCAGATGCAGATCATGATTGGGCCTTCGGTCTTACACTCACCAAATAAATACGACAGCGCTAATGCTGTCATTATTAGGATGGTCTTTTGTGTGAGGCTAGTACTGCCTCGGTCAAGCAGGCCCATTCATGCTGAAATACCAGGGGAAGGAAGATGGTGCTAATTTATGCGATCTTTAGGCCAGGTAGTCTACAAGCGATCATAGGCGATTGGAAACAATCACCGAGGGAAAGCAACGACGATGCGGTCAGTACCTCGATGGGTGACCGTTTGAGTCATGATATGTTATGAGCGTTTCCGTTATTCGAAGGTCACATTAATCAGTCGGTCCAGTCGTGAAGGTCAGTTGGAGGCCTTCGGGCGACTTAAAACATCTTGTCTCAGTCCCCAACTAACCCTCGGCCAGCGTAAGGACGTATGACCTCAACACTCCTGCGAGGAGAGCCGAGCCCAGGAGTGGGAAGTTAAGGGTTGTTGAGGTCTAGTGGTTGGTGAATGGTCTCTTGAGCTGGGCATCTTGGTCTCAACTAGGCAGCTTCTAATGGTTCGTATCTGGACTTCGATTTCTTTATTTGATGACGTGTGACTGTGTGGTGACGGATTAAGAATACAAAGTGTCACCACCCCTATTCATTCCATGGGTGTCGTAAGAGGCGACTAAAGGAACAAAATAAGCAGCTAACATCACTGCCAAGAGAAGGAAACCTTGAAACAAACCCTTTACCAACCCGTCTGGCCAGCGTGGTTATAGTAGGCCAAAACCTCCTTTCTAAGGAGAGGCCTATGTCCAGCAGTGGACTGTTGAAGGCTGTTGGCCAGATTTGTGTTTCTTTTTCCACTCACCTGTCACCATCGTCATGATTAGCAATATTTTCGAGGGGCGTCTTCTCTTCTTGTTCAGTCTTTTGTTTTGGTGTGTCGTCTCCTGATTCTGATTCGCTGTCAGAACTGTCTGACGATGAAGAGCTGCCTGACGAGGAACTCCCTGAAGATGAGGATGAGCTCCCTGTGGATAAAGAGAGGATATTTTGGTTAGAATATCGTCTAGTGGTCAGTGCAGCCCCGGATCTAAGGGCAAACCGGGGCACTTGCCCCGGGCGGCAGTTTCGGGCGCCAAATCCTTTAGACAAGAAATCGAAATATCGAACAAATGAAGCCTCTTTTCCTACAATCTCATAAGTTTGTATAAAGTAATGGAATCTTAATAGAATATGTTTGAAAAGCAACCTATTCTATTTCCATATGTGATTTTTAAACGCTAAACGTAGTAGTATCACAAATCAAATCAAACCATTTTTATTTCAAATAAACCAATACAACGGCACCTTTGAAACGTCAAGTAGTCAGTCAGTAGTCAGTCGTGAAGCTAATTGTCTGTTCCAATTCGTAGATCCTATGGAGAAGAACAGACAAGAAACTCCATGGACACTCTCAAAAGTGCTACTCATTGGCAGTTTTTTTCCAAACACTGAAAGGAGAGGGCGCCACTTTCAAAGTTTTGCCCCGGTTCGAAAAAATCATAGATCCGGGGCTGGGTCAGAGAACCTGATCATGTTCGGAGATCATGGATTCGGTTCGGTTGCACATACACCACGATATACAACAGCGCCATCTATCAAAAATACACCGAACTACGCAGAAACAACTACATAGAGATACAACTAATCCTGAATCGCGATATAGAGAATGTGTATACAACATCCCAACAAGAACCGTTGGGATATGACTTGCCAGGCAAGATTACCTCTCCTGATCGGAGGATCCTCCCTTTCTGTTGGAGAAACTCGACACCCCATCCTCCACACGAGGGTCAGATCAGATGACCCATTTACCCTCCTGTATAAATTTGAGGGTAACACCTGTAAATATTTTTTGAAGTGAAACTTCTTTAGAATCGTTGTGATTTCAAACCGGATGCAACGGAAAAACGACAGGTAAGAGACCCAAATACAAAATTAGTGAGCCAGAGCGAGAGAGCAAATGTCGGTGTGTATGTATATTACACACTGTTTCATCTCATTCTTTTGTCGATTTACAGAAGTTTCACTTCTATCGCGTGTGAATCGCACACACACCCTTTTTTTATATATATAGGCCTGCCAAAGTGAGTACTCCACCTGATGGAAAGCATAAGTAGAAGTCACCATCCTTATTGTGAATGGGACAATGCAGCAAGCTTTGGGCCTCCGAAGAAATGCTGTCATTATTAGGATGGTCTTCTGTGTGAGGGTAGTACTGCCCCCGTCCGAGCCGGACCATTCGTGTTGAAGTCAGCATGGCTCTACTACTTTATAAGAAGATAAAAAGAATGACTTACCAGACCCGGAGCTACTGCTATCAGAATCAGAATTAGAACTATCTTCTAACTTCTCCACTCTAGTTTCAACGTCTTTCACTGAGGTTCCACCTATAAAAGACAGCAAATGTTTGAACAAACATTTGTACCAATGATTACAAACAATAATATCAATTATATTCTGGTTAGGAATTTGATTAGAGCTACAATTTTTTAGGGTTCCGAAGTTTATGATTCGGAACCTTTATAGATTCGTCATGTCCGTCTGTCCATCCGTCGACTTACCGTCCAAACCGTAAGTACTAGAAAGATGAAACTTTGCACGAATATGTGTTGTAATTACGTCGGCAAAGTGCTACCATAAAATTATGAAAAATAATTTTATTTGGGGTATCTCCCCTACACGTAAAGTGGGGATAATTTTTTTTCTCGCGGCTACCCCCTCGTGTAGGGTATCATTGGATAGGTCTTTTAAAAATAATAAGGGGTTTCCAAGACGATTTTTTGTTTTATGTATCCGTTTGCGAGATCGAAAGCATGAGTAGAATACTTGAGTAGGGGTCACCATCCTTATTGTGAGGGTAGGCAATGCAGCATGGTGACCAATACAGATGTTTCTGCATTATTCCCCCGATCTTCTGAGGCCGGGAGGAATGATTGGGCCTCCGGTCTCACAGTCACCAACGAAGTACTACAGCAAGAATGCTGTCATTATTAGGATGGTCTTCTGTGTGAGGGTAGTACTGCCCCGATCGAGTCGACACATTCGTGCTGAAGTCAGCGTGGCCCTACTACTTGTGAAGCTTGTAAATTAAAAGCTGATGCTAATTAATGATGGTGAAGCCAGCTATCCTGGATACCATTCATCCATCAGAACATTCATTCAAACAGTCGTACATTTGAAAATACAGTGGAGACTCAACTATCCGGAATTTTTACGGATTCACAACTATCCGGATATCCGGAAATACAGATAAAAAAGCACACACTCACGCTCTTTTTTCACTTTATTTCATTTTATTTTATTTTTGAATTTTACTGTCAAATTATTAAATTATTGTACCTAGTTTATTACATAATGCTACTTAAGTTTTAATTCCGATGAGGAATGGCGCCGTAAGCCGAAATACAGGTTTTACCTAGTTTGGCAACGGAGGCTAACTCATGTTCGATTTATAACATAACCTAGTGTTTAAGTTGAACAAATTGTATCTGTTTTTGTGCAATAAATATTATTATTATTATTATTACTGAGGGAGTCAGGCTACTGACGCCATAACTCTTCCCTATCTTGATTGTGTGAGGTCTTAAGAGTGACAACGCATTTGAGACTGTCGTATTCCTAGGTCTATTTGCGACAGTAGTTTCCTACCGATGGTAGGTAATTCTCTTTCATTCTTTATTTTAAAAAAGGAACAGCTTTCGCATTAGGAATATATCCTGTATCGCTGCGGAGTGCGGACTCAACAAACATACAAGAAACGGACACAAAGAACATCCAGACTCATAGCAACGATTTGTGGATCACACACAAAGTGTTATCACGTGTGGGCTTTGAACCCACAACAATGCCTCGTTGATCTAGCGATTAGTGTATGCTGCTACCGATCGAGAGGTCTTGGGTTCGATTCCCGGGTCGGACTAAATGTTTGCATGATCTGGAAATATATGTTTCGGAGTTTTTGTGTTTTCTATGTATGTTTTTAGAAAAAAAAAAGGATTTTATTACTTTTATCAGTTGTTTAGTACCCATAGTACAAACTCTGCTTAGCTTAGAACTAGATGGCGTTGTGTGTGAGATATGCATTTCTTTTTTAAATTTGTTCGCACGTTTCTCTATCTGTAGACAGACGCATCTGGATATTCGGATATCCGGATAGCCATATATCCGAACATCCGGATGCTTCACGACATGCATGGGTCCGTTTAATCGAGTCTCCGCAGTAATAGTGTTAGTAAAAAAAATATATTTATAAGTGGGTTAGTGACTTACATAATTTATTATCTTATTTACCTTCCGAGCTCCTGACGGACATTACATCGTCTTCCCGACGCTGGGAGTCATGCGTGGGCTTCTTGAAGTTAGCCGCTAATAAGTGGGCTTCGTATAGATCGTCCTGTGGGCAATTTAATGTATTAGTTGTAAAATACTAGCTCCGCCCGCGTGTATGTCTCTTATCGTGGTTTAGAGTATGGCTAAGTACACACAAAGCGTTTTTCTCCCGTGCCCGCTGCGGTGGTGGAACTGCGGTTTTTTTTCTATACTCACGAAACCGGTTATTTGCGCGGTTACGCGGCCGTCGCGGTTGCGATCTTCGCCCGCCACGTTTGCGGGCAATGATCGCAAGACAGGCGGTTGCAAGATGCGGTAATGTTCAGACCGCCATGGACACACACCAGAAACGAGCTGTTGCATTATATTTACTTCACAGAAGAATTAAAAGCCTCTCCAAGATACGTCGGCCGAGGTATACAAACATGTCACGATGCGGTCGCCCGCCAAGCGAACGAAGAGCGCGCGGGCGCAACCCGCCGAGGGCGCGGGCGACCGCAACCCGCGCGGTTCTACAGGTTGCCCGCCGGTGCAGCGGGAGCCGCAAACAACCGCGCACGCCGCGGGCGTAAAGCGCGTCGTGAGTTGTGCTTTATTTTTTTAATATAAATCTGCATTCTACGAAAGCTGCGGACTCGCAACCGCAGCGGGCACGGGAGAAAAACGCTTCGTGTGTACTTAGCCTATGTGATCATCATCATCAACGACCGGGTCTCCTCTCTGGAGTGAGTTAAGGCCCGGGTTGGGGACTGGCAAGACACGACTAGGCTATGTAATCTTGCCGTTGGGTGATTTAAGCCGCCTGAAGGCCTCCAACCAAGCCTCATGACTGCTATCTAATGACAAAAACTGGGACCGACTGCTTAACGTGAGCTCCGAATCACGGAAATGCTCATAACATATCATGCCACATACGGTCACCCATCTAGGTACTGACCGCGCTGCCGTTGCTTACCCTCGGTGATTGTTTTTACCTAAGGCCACTTGGCTATGAATTGTAATGTAATTCCTCAAAAATCTAAGTATCTTTATGCCAAATTTAATGGCGTCTGGCCAGCGTGGTATAGTAGGCCAATACCTCCTTTTCAAGGAGAGGCCTATGTCCAGCAGTGGACTGTTAAAGGCTGTTGATGATGATGATGAAATTTAATTGGAATTAACGTAGTGGTTTAGCTGGGAAAACATAACCGTCACAGAGATTTACTTTCAGTATTTTAATACTACTAGCAGAGTACTACACAAGTATTCGAATCGAATACAAGAATTGGTCTAGTCGTTCTAGAGATTACTCGGAATAAACAAACGCACAGACAGACAGACAGAAATGTAAAAATATGCATTTTTGATGTAAGTAACATATTATTATCTAATATATAAAATTCTCGTGTCACAGTTTTCGTTGCCATACTCCTTCGAAACGGCTTGACCGATCTTTATGAAACTTTATATGCACATTCAGTAGGTCTGAGAATCGGCCAACATCTATTTTTTATTCCTCTAAAACGCGAGCGGAGCCGCGGGCATCAACTAGTATACATATATATGAAAATATGCATTTAATATAAAACTTAATTTCATGTTACATACAGACAACTCAATTTTTTTTTATATTTGCATAGATTAAGGATGACTTTTAAATCGAACAAGACCTTTGATAGGCGGGCCAATGAGGAAGTCGGTTGCTAAGCTTTTTTTTTAAAAAAAACAAACAACTCCTAATATTTTATAACTACTTTACAAACATACATGAAACGGACACAAAGAACACCCAGACTCAGAACAACAAATTGTGATCACACAAAGTGTTATCCTACGTGGGATTTGAACCCACGACACTTGGCAGTGGGAATCATTTACCGTGGTCAAGTGTCTGCTGTCATATCTGAGATGTGTCAAAATACTCTTTGAGAAATTAGTTGGATATAGTTAAGAAGTTGGGAAACCGATGTCCAGCAGTGGGCAAGATGGGAAACCTTAATCTAGCCGTGTACAAAGTGGGGAACCGATGTCCGACAGTGGACAAAGTGAGAAATTTTGTCCAACAATGGGCAAAGTGGGCAAAACTGGAAACTTATGGAATGCTTCTAAATAAAATATATTGGTCATACCTTGTCAATATTCGCATATTTCTCGTGAATATGTCGTAGAGCGCGGAGGTTCTCGTCGAAACTGAGTGAATCTGACGCTTGGCTGGGAGACCCTGTAGACAAATCCAAAAAGATTTTATTAAAATATATTTTACATATATAATTGCAAATTTTCGCATTTCTTTCTTTATTTTTATGTCAGTCAGTAACCTGCAACCTTTTTACTCTACCTCTGAACGTAATTATTGTAGTCTTAAATTTTGTATAATGAAATTAGTTGATACTTATATCTGTATTTTATTAATATTGATGTCACGTCTTATAATTCGATGGAGCCGGCTGCACACACGAAAAAGCATGACTCATGCGGCGTTATCTCGCTCTGAGGCGTTCCATTTAAGGCTTAAAAAGCGAGAGCGCGGAACGAGCGACAAAGATTCACAATCTTATGACGTTGTCACGTTCAACTATCGTCAGTAAACCGACTTGACAGACAACCGATTTTTTAAAAAAAACTGATTCTGTGTAGGTACTAAAAAATACATTTGATATAGGAGGGGGTCTTAAAGCTCACCATGTATCACCAATGGGAAGGAGGGGGTTATTTTATTGGACGGCCTCTAAGGAGGTTAATAGATAAATAATGAAAAATACCACCACTTAACATCATAGATTATATATTTACTCACCCAAGTCTGGTTCATCATCGCTATCCACGGTGATGGGTTCCGTATTGATGGGCATTAAATTATTTCGCACGCGGATTTCTGTAAAAAAAAGTTGCTTTTATGTAAAGTCGGTTTACAAAAACAGCGTTAGCCTTGCACCTAGGCATCTCCTTCAAAAGAAGAGAGAATGATAGAGGAGCCTCGTTCAAGCCACCACGTCCAAGCCCCTTATCTCACCCCTAAGGGGAAAAATTAAAAAAAAAAAAGCCGTATGGCACTCGGGGACTGCCGCGGTAAAGCTATTGCATAGCATTTTTTTATCAACTTATGCAATTATAATTATTTATTTATTTTTTATATATGCAGTATATTTTTTTCTTTGATATCAATTCAAGTTTAGAAAACAATATACACTGTCTTTTTACCAACATACATTCTAACACTATTATTGCCAAACAATATAATCATCCTATTAACCGAAAGACAATGACAACTAAACAGGGAACATAATAGTATCATCCTATTAACCGAAAGACAATGACAACTAAACAGGGAACATAATAGTAAAATGAGCATATCTATGGAATAAAAAAACTAAATAAAAAAAAGAAGAAGAATCTAAAATTACTGTGTTGTCAAAGCAACGGATAACGGCCGGTGGCGGCAGCACGCATGCGCTAATCTGCCTATAGAGCACGGAGACGCCACATCCTTGTCGCACTGCAGTTACAATCATAATTATTCTCTATCCTTTTTTAGGGTGTTGGGTTTTTTCGTTACGGAATTTCTTGATTCGGTAGCCGCACTCAAAGCCCGCGATACTCCAACATAAACATAAGTAGTACATATAAGATAGTCTGTCTGTACATAAACATTACATGATATACTCACTAGGCTGCTGTGCCTGTTGTTTGTTGGCGGCGAGTTGGTCCACCTTCCTCGGTCTACCACGTTTGCCCTTGACGCGATCTCCTGTAGGAACCTACAGACCAAAATAATTATGATTTATTAAAAAAAAAAAATCCTACCCTCCCCTTCCGAAATTCTGTGAAGAACGAAAAGTGTGTTGCCCATGCCTTATTTTTTTATATTTAAGCCTACTAAAGTGACTCTACTCTGCCTGATGGAAAGCATGACTAGAATCCAGGAGTAGGAACCACCATCCTCATTGTTGCGAGGGTGGGAAATGCAGCATGGTGACTCATGCCATGGCGGCCTGGTCTGATGTTTCTGTATCATTCTTCCTCCCTCCGGAGACCGGGAGAATGATTGAGCTTCCGGTGTCACACTCACCAACGAAATACGACAGCAAGAGTGCTGTCATTATAAGGATGGTCTTCTGTGTGAGGGTAGTACTGCCCCGGTCGAGTCGAACCATTCGTGCTGAAATGCGTGACATGGACAAAGACCTCTTTCAAATAGACGCGAGTTTTAGCTTTGAATATGAATACAGAGTGTCACCACCCCTATTCATCCCGTGGGTGTCTTAAGAGGGGACTTCAGAAATCAAACTACCAGGACAAAAGCACTGTAAAGAGACAGAAAACTTGAAGGAAACCATAAACAAACCCATCTGGCCAGCATAGCATAGTAGGAAAAAACCACCTTTCTTAATAAAGGCCTTTATCCAGCAATGGACTGTTTAAGGCTGTTATTGATGATCAGCAATGATAGTCGCTTACCATCAGATTCTCCGTCTATTACACCATAACAAAATAAACTTTAAAACTAAATTCCATTACAGTAAAGATATACTACTCACAGCGTCTTTCTTAGTGCTGGGCGTCCTCTTAGTGTATTTCCTCTTGACCCTGGGTGTGGTCTCCCCAGCTGATGATGAAGCAGCAGAATCTGAAATCATAAATAACATCATGACACCCGTATCCAAATACAAAAAATAAATTAAAAATAACATGAATATATTTTTTTGCAATCTTTGCGGGTAGCCAGAAATTTAGTAACAAAGAAGCAAGCATATATACATACGTAATATTAAAAGCTGAAAAGTGTATGTGCAAATCTTGGAAACTACTGGTTCTAATTAAAGCATAGTTTAGGATAAGCAATTTATCGAGGAAGGTATAGGGTCTAGTCATCTAGTGGTTAGCGTAAGCGACTCAAGAGGTCTCAGGTTCAAATCCCGGGTCGGGCCAAAAGTGTTGTTGGGTTTTTCTTAATAACAGCCTGGAGTATTGAAGTTTGGGGGTGATTCAGCCCGTGCCTCATAAAGTTTGTTAAGCCGTCGGTCCCGGTTGTCATTAACATCTATGGCAATCGTTATTGGGAAGTCAATGCCCACAAATATACTGACAACTAGTTTAACCTTCGATTTCAGCTGTCCCTCAGTGTTGCGGAGGTCCGACACAGACTCTCCGTGTAAAAGCTGAAATTCAGGTAAAACCGGTTGAACTAGTAGCCGACCCCAAAAAGTCTTAGGAATAATATAACCAGGAAGAAGGAAGGAAGGTACAGGGCATAAAATATTGCACTTCGGCCAATAGGAGGGGAGCTGCAATGATGTTACAAAAAACTATTCGATAGGTACATAGTAAAACATATATTTTGTTGTAATGCCATTCCCTCTAAATACCGCACAAGAAATCTACCACCACCGTACACGGGACCTAGTGTGAGCTTTTCCTTTTTGTTTTTTAGGCCTACCAAAGTAACTCTACTCTGCCTAATGGAAATCAAGATTAGAATTTTGGTTCATTTCGGACATCTTACACACAAGTCATATAATACCAAACTAACCAGAGCTTGTACACTAGACAAGTTTTTTATAAACACATACATATCATACAAAGTAAACACCCAAACTCCGAATCAAATATTTGCACATCAAAAAACATTTGCTCCGACTGCGCTACCGAAGCAATCAAGTATGACTATGATGTTATCAATACTAGATAATAGCGGCGTTAGCGATAGTAGAAAGAGATTCGACGCGAAACATTTGCATACTCTGCCAGCTGGAAAGCATGAGTAGAATTCAGGAGTAGGGGTTGCCAGTTTTATTGTGAGGGTAGGTAATGCAGGTAGGTAATGCACAATGCCTAAAAACGAAAGTTTTCAATCAGTGCGTCCTACCTGTCATGACATACGGAGCCGAGACCTGGACACTTACGGTACGGTTGGTCCATAAGCTTAAAGCTGCTCAGCGTGCTATGGAAAGGGCTATGCTCGGCGTTTCTCTGAGAGATCGTATTAGGAATGAGGTGATCCGTCAGAGAACGAAGGTCATCGACAGCCCACCGGATTAGCAATCTGAAGTGGCAGTGGGCTGGCCATATTAGCTGCAGAACTGACGGCCGTTGGGGCAGAAAAGTTCTGGAGTGGAGACCGCGTCTCGGTAAACGTAGTGTAGGACGCCCACAGGCGAGGTGGAGTGACGACCTGCGTAAGATGGCTGGCAGGAGCTGGATGCGAGAAGCCCAAAATCGATCAGAGTGGTGTGCAATGGGAGAGGCCTATGTCCAGCAGTGGACTGCGATAGGCTGATGATGATGAGGTAATGCAGCATAGTGACCCATACCATGGCGGCTTCCGGTGACGCACTCAATAACGAAATACGACAGCAAGAATGCTGTCATTATTAGGTTGGTCTTCTGTGTGAGGGTAGTACTGCCCCGGCCGAGCTGGACCACTCGTGCTGAAATGAGCGTGGGTCTACTACCTATAGATCGTTACGTCACTATTTTCTTAATGCGAATAACTTTTTAGTAGTTGAAAATACTTTTGATGGATTCCATAATCCATTACAAACGTAACATAACGCATAATTTAACTAATAATTTTATTACCAACCTTCAAAAAGAGAAATCTTAAAAAAACATCTAAAACAACATACAAAACACATGCACACAATAACCAACTCCTTTTATAAATAAAAGCTTTTAAATCCAAGAATAAATAAGTAATATGAAAAAAAAATGTAAACCAATTACGTACTACCTACATCAAAGATATATAAATACTATAAAAAGATCGTACGCTACTAAACTAAGGACTCCCCAAGGAGCACAATCTTAGGCAGTACACATCCATCCGCTGCCAACCACTCTCTCCAAATGAAGCGGAAACTAGTAAATAGCATATTCAGAAAACAAGATACGCCAGAAAAAAAAAGTTCTCAGCATGACTTCTTAGCACCGACTCTTTGTGAAGAACTCGGAGGAGAAATTGCCAAAGTGATTCTACTCTATCTGATGGAAAGCATCAGTAAAATCCAGGAGGTTTACAGGTAAGTTTTTAAATAAATAAAAAAAGGAATGGGGGCAACCACACAGTCTGCGAATGCAGGCAGTGTAGCGATGCCGACCCACACTACGGCGGCTTAGTGAGATGCTATTTCACGCCCCTCTTAAAGGAGCCGAGATCATAATGGGAAGGAAATATGTGACCTGATTTGATACTGTCGGGGTTATTTTGCACGAGTTGGGTTACTAATGACAGACACCCTGATTTTTAACCCCTGGCTCTCATAGGAAACGGAGATGGATTTTAATACATCTCATAAAAAAATCAACGGCCTTCATTCTGTTGTGAACATCACTAAATTTAAATTCACTAAGATTTGTTGTTGGATCTTAAACTTTAATCTCATTGGCTTACAGTCCATTGTTCAATGTCGCAAACATTGACGTTTAGTTCTAAACTAAATAAAAGTTTACTTTTACACTTGTTTATTACTTAAATCCTTTAACAAATATCTCTATCGAAGATTGCAACAAATTAACAAAAGAATTGTCGCTATAGGTATATATAATTTTGACTTTGTTTGTATGAATTGAATGTAGTAAGAATAATTTTAGTGCTTATATATCTAGTTTTTATATTATATATCTAGTTCTAGGTTCCGTTGCCAAATGGCAAAAGACGGAACCCTTATAGATTCGTCATTTCTGTCTGTCTGTCCGTCCGTATGTCACAGCCACTTTTTTCCGAAACTATAAGAGCTATACTGTTGAAACTTGGTCAGTAGATGTATTCTGTGAACCGCTTTAATATTTTTACACAAAAATAGAAAAGAAGCAATTAATTTTGGGGGTCCCCATACTTAGAATTGAAACTCAAAAAATTTTTTTTCATCAAAACCATATGTGTGGGGATCTATGGATAGGTCATCAAAAATGATATTGAGGTTTCTAACATCATTTTTTTCTAAACTGAATAGTTTGCGCGAGAGACTTCCAAAGTTGTAAAATGTTGGTCCCAGCCCCTGTAACTTCTAAAATAAAACTAAAAAAAATATATGATGTACATTACCATGCAAACTTTCAACGAAAATTGGTTTGAACGAGATCTAGTAAGTAGTTTTTTTTTAATACTTCATAAATCATAAACCGCAATTTACATTTCTTTCAATCAAAACACTATTATTAAAACATTGATTAAAGTTACAACGAAATACAAAAACTTTTATATGATGCTACGGAACCCTTCATGGGCGAGTCCGATTCGCACTTGGCCGCTATTTTACACCCTACACTCGTCTACACGTTCAAAAAAAGAATAGCTAAAATTTGTAATATCGAAAAATGGTCTGTAAACCAATGAAATTATAGTATATAATCTAACAACAATTTTTTAGCGTAGGTTAGTTTAGTGATGTAAAAACAGAATCACGACCAATGCGTAAAATGTTAAAACGAACGTTGTCTGTCTGTCTGGTCCAAAACCATACCATCAAAAAATATGCAGATATTATTAAAAACATTTTCAAATTACCCACAACAAACTAAAAAAACAATAGTAAGATCTAATAAATGTTGCAAGACTTAATAAATAAACTAACAAAATTTTCTTGCCAACATTAAAAACTACTCCATTCTTCTTACAAAACACATCTACATTCATGCAAAGTTTTCCTGTATCGTTTACCTTTCCTTTTAATAAATTTCCCAGTTCTTCTTACAAGACCTCTCTTATCATCTTTACGCGTCGAGTTGCCAACCTTTCTCATTTTAACTAATCTAATTTTAGTTTGCGTTGGCAACTTTTTTCCGGCGATCAATTTGCGCTTCGATACCGTTTTCAAGATCGGTTTTGCTATATATAATGTGGATGTTAGTAAAGCATTTGCGAGAAATAAGATTGCAAGACTTTTTAAAGCAAGAATTGGAATTGTTTTTTTATTAATGTTGCATGATATATTTTTAAGTTAATATGTAGTCTTGCAATCTCATTGTGATATTTAGCATATTTACACAATGCAAGAATAAGGCAAGAAATATCAAAGATATATAAGATGTTTTAAATTGTTTTATCTATATTTCGATTTTTATCTCATATTCCTCATAACCCCGTCACTGAATATAACGATTTGGACGATAATTTTTGAAGTAAAACTTCTTTGCGCACGCTTGACATGGAAAGATGGTGAATGCGCTACGAAAAGTGTGATCGGGCGAGGCGAACGGTCGCTGAGAGGGAAATATAGGTTAGTGAAGATAGAAAGACTTAAGTTTCGTATGTTACTGTAGGAGGAAGGGAGAGCAGTGAACACATTTTCTTTCTCTCTCCCTTTGATAGTTATATTTCGTATATCTAAAACACGGTGAAGTTCTATTGTCTATTCTGTACTTAAGTTACCTACTTAAGTTTTACTTTAGTCGTGTGGTCTGAAACACAATCGGATTTGTTTCATTCGGGAAGTTAAATTGACTGTGATATCACAATTTTCTACTTTGAAAACAAATATTACTAAGGGTGAAAAAATAATAAGGGTAAAAAACATGTTGAATAGAATCATTTTACTCGTAATCACTACTCTTTGCTTTACGTATTTTTGTAATTTTACGTAAAAACTATCGAGATTCCGTCCCACCCCTCTATAAGAAAAATAGGACACGGTGGACGTTCTAAAATCTTCCGTAATAAATTAATGGAGTCTTTTTTAAAAATGTTTATTTAAATTACTTTTCGATAATACAGGTTTTAATAAGAACACCCACTTAAAAATTGTTTTTTCCATCAGTAGCCTATTAAGTTGAATCGGAATTTTCTTTTTTTTTGCCTCAGTCTTGCATGATTTTTAGTGTTAGATACTTTGAACACGTGAATTATGAGTGTTATGAAATTCAGTGCTATATATGGTGTATGCTTGTATATCACTCAATAAAAATTTGAAAAAAAATCCAAATTTTTATTATGTGATATTAAAGTTACCTCTAAATAAAGGTGTATATCCATTAGCTACATTTTTTACTGCAAAAATCTTTTACAATGGTCATTCTATATTGTAGTGTATGTGTCACTAAGTCATTCATTCATTCGCTCACTGTGAATGAATGAAAAGAAAGTCATCTCCAGCTCACGTGCGGTCGTGACACCAGTGTTTCCACTTTTAGGGAATTCTCCCTATTTTAGGGACAAATAGCTGATATTTTGAATGGTTAAAGACAATTTTAAAAATTCAAGGATTTAGGGAATTTCGGGGAAAAATTAAAGCCTATACTGGTAACCCTGCTTTTTTCTTGGGGATTCCCCAGAATCCTAATAAATGTAATCCGTCTAATTTTTATTTACCTATTTTAGTTGATGTCACCAGAACTTAGTCGTATTGTGATGTTTTGATTTTATATGTTTGATGTTATTTCTGTAATTCGGAGCAGTAATGGCACTAGTGGCATCAATTATTCAAGTTGTTACGACATTAAATGGAAGAAAATGATTATCAAGCATCATCTTCGACTCAAGATTGTTCAAGTAAAAAAATAAAAATTTGTGCAGAAGTTTAAAACTTCTTGGTTGGAGCATCCCGATTTTAAGCATTGGCTAAAAAGATCTGACAAAGGTGAGACTAAAGCTTATTGTAAAATCTGTGATTGCGATCTTGCATGTGGAATGTCCGAGTTATTGAAACACCAAAAAAGTATCAAACACTCCAAAAAATGGGTGTTATATCACAATGTGCAAGCATGTCAACTTTCATAAACAAATATCTGAATCATACAATTAAGGTAATGCAAATGGAATTTAAAAATTGCTTAATTTTAGAACCGAACAGTGTTATGTTGCGTGCAGCAAATGATTATAAAAGCAATGCGTCAACTACCAAAAATTTAAATCCTGTTGATCTATGATCTGTGGGCGTTTTGATATTAAATATACCTACATTAAATAATATGCTGTGGTTTATTTTCTGTATTTTATTTATGCTCCCTAGAAAAAGGAATTATGAAAGTAGTTTAGGGAATTTTAGGGATAAATTCAAAAAAACTAGGGAAAAATTGAAAACTAAAGTGGAAACACTGCGTGACACAGTTCAGTCGACTGTTAACGACGATAGCGAGTGGACGCGTGCGTCTGTGAGCCGTACGTGAGTACATACGTAATTTTACTACTTTCTGATCCCATACATTACGTAATAATATACCTTGAATAAGTTCTCGATGTTTCTACAGCGGTAGCAGTAGCTGTACACCGTTCGTGAAATTTCAAATGGCAACACACATGCAAGGCAGTGGTGTATTTTCTTAGTTCTGAAAATGTCTACTTTTATGCCAAATATAGTGTATTTGCGGGGAAATTTATTGCACTACTTTATTCAAAAGAAATCTGCAGATGAAGCACAAAGAATTCTTGTAGAGACTTATGGTGTGGTGACAATGCTTTGTCGGATACGACATGAAGAGGCTGGTTTCGACGCTTCAAAAATATTTTTCTTGAAATGAAATGAATGAAAAAAAACGGACACAAAGAACACCCCAACTCAAAATAACAAAGTGCTGGAAAGCGGTGAAGTGAACTGCCTCCCTAGCTAAGTTGCAAGCGTTTTCCGTTTTCTGTTCCATTATGGACATTTATGTGTGCGAGTCATGAGTGATGGGATTTCAAGGTGCGAGTGTGCTCCCTTCTTGAAGGTTTTAATATTATTTTTAATAGATTTTTGTTTATGCTAATGAATATACACCAGTCATGGAAAGTTCCACTAAAACATAAGTACTCAGCCCCCCTAGCCAAGTTGCAAACGCTTATCGCTTTCTATTTCTCTATTCTCATGTTTCATTGGCTAATGTCAATCAGTCACATGATCAAAGCAAAATATTAGCCAATCAAGCAAGAGAATAAATAGAGCAATAGAAAACTAGGGCAGGGGGGCTGAAACGATAGCAGAGTAACGCCATCTATACGTCGATCCACTGTACTAAATATCTCACTAAGCCGCCATGGTGTGGGTCACTATGCTGTATTATGTGCACTTACAACGAGACTGGACACACAGACTTATAATAAATCATTTATTTATAATAACGTTGAAAAATGACTTTTGTGTAGAACATACTGAAAAATATTTGTAACCGGCAACTTTTTGTTATTTTTATTGTTATATTGGCAGTCATGCCTGTTTTTTCTTACTCCTTTTTGCCGGTAAAAACACAAGGCCACAAAAATGTGTGCTCTGTATAAGTTTATTAAACTATAATAGAAAATAGTCCAAGAAAATTTTCATTGCATTTCATTTTGAACAACTTTGAAACCCAAAGAACTTGTTGAAATACAATATTTAAGCAAATCTCACTTCTATTTAATTCAAGTGCCATAAACAAAGTAGGTTAGGTTAAATTAAATTAAATGGTGGAATAAGTATACAAAAAAATAATTGAAGTATCTGTATGTAATATCAAAAGAACAATATTTTACTTAATGCAAATGAAAGTACATCGGTAATTACATCAAGAAAGCAATTTTTAAATTTTTGTCTGTGTGTCTGTTTGTTTCGGCTAATCTCTAGAACGGCTGTACCTATTTTGAGTTGATTTTTACTGGCAGTTATGCTGATGACATTAGTAGTAACTTAACTTTTTTTTTTAAACTAACTTCCCTCCGTGGTGTTACTCGCAATTCTTTTTTTTTCTTATTTTTTTTTTTTTTCTTTTTCTTAAAAAAGACAACTCCCGCATTAGGAATATAAATTCCTGTGTCGCGGGGGACTTTACAAACATACATGAAACGGACACAAAGGACACCCAGACTCAAAACAACAAATTGTGAATCACACAAAGTGTTGTCCTACGTGGGATTTGAACCCACGACACTTGGCGTAGTAGGCAGCGGCATGGCGACCGCTTAAGCCACTAGGCCAACCGTGCAATTCACATCAATAACCTCGGGCAACACCACGGGACTCAGCTAGTAAGTGATAAATAATTAATAATTTAAAAAAATAAAAAAAAACTTTTAATTTGAGTTTTTCAGAATCACCAATGGCGCTAGTGTCGCTTAGTACAGTACTTTAAAATATAGATGGCATTACTGTGCCTTTAATATACAAGTAGTGCTGATATTATATTGGAACGTTGTGCCAATCAAAAATCAACCTTATTTAAACAAAAATATGATTGCTTACCTCCAGTAGCACGTCGTTTATATTCCCTTTTAGCTTTGCGTTCCAACGCTTCTGTAGGGCAAAAGAAATTTTGTGCTATAATCAAATGATACAAAATAAAATAAATAAATAAATATTTCGGACATCTTACATACAACATCATCTAGTCCCAAACTAAGCAGAGCTTGTATTATGGGTACTAGACAACTGATATAAATACATAAACATACTTTTTTTTGTAAATACATACATATTATACATAGAAAACACCCAAACTCCGAAACAAATATTTGTGGATCACACAAACATGGGAATCGAACTCGAGACCTCTTGATCAGCAACCGCATACGCTGACCACTAGACCAACAAAGCAGTCAAATAATAAAAACAGCCATCTAGTAATTACATTATACATAACGGGGTGGGGGTGACAAAAGTGGTAACATTTGATCACACACAAAATATTTACATGTTATTTAGAACTTGCGCCCCCCCCCAACCCCCCGCCAAGTTGCAAAAAGATTTTCGTTTTCTATTCTATTTCTCTATTCTCTTGTTTCATGTGTGGTGACGGATTAATACAAAGTGTCACCACCCCTATTCATTCCATGGGTGTCGTAAGAGGCGACTAAAGGAACAAAATAAGCAGCTAACATCACTGCCAAGAGAAGGAAAACTTGAAACAAACCCTTTACCAACCCGTCTGGCCAGCGTGGTATAGTAGGCCAAAACCTCCTTTCAAAGGAGAGGCCTATGTCCAGCAGTGGAATGTTAAAGGCTGTTGATGATGATGATGATGATGATTCTCTTGTTTCATTAGCTAATGTCACTCAGTCACGTGATCAAACCAAAATATTCGCCAATGACACAAGAGAATATAATAAAATAATAAAAACTTTTTGCAACTTGACTAGGGCTGTTGTCGGTTGCAGTTATTATCATATGATAACAGTCGTGAAGCTTATAGGCTGACCGTTTAAGTGAGTCCTCGCCTGTGGTAACAGGGGCGCGGGGGTATGACGACAAAGAGGACTGAGACAAGTGCGGGTGGACATTTCGTGTTATCTCACTAAGCGCCCCCGCCGCCCGCACCTGTCTCAGTCCCCTTTGTCGTCATACCCCCGCGCCCCTATTACCGCGCAGGCGAGGACTCAGATAAACGGTCGGCCTATAGTTGGAGGCGTTAGGGCGACTTTAAAACATCCAACGGCAAGATTACGTAGCCACAACGTGTTTTACCAGTACCCAACCCGCACTCGGCCATCGTGGGGACGTATGGCCTTAACCCTCTCTTGAGAGGAGACCGGAGACCATGAGTGGGACGTTATGGGTTGTTGATATATAACCATCATACTGGGAAGAGAGGGGGAAATTGTGAAATATGATCAAGGAGGGGATTTGTACAACAAAAGTACAAATTATGGATGAAGTCAACATACAGTATTTGATATAAACCTGTTACCAGTATTACCCAGAATCGGTGAAAGAGTTCCAATAAATTAATTATAGTTTAGTAAAATTAAAAACAAACAACAAACAACCAAACCAAAAAAAAACAAATAAAAAAAATAACCACTCTTTTGGACTCGTAAAAAGGACCCACCTTGTAGGGGGTTTCACAGAGCAACACTGTAGGGAGGAGCCATACGCAGGCGTTACAACGTCAAAGCATAAGCCCAAATGTGCATATGTATGTACATTGTTATGATACAGAATGTGTTTATGTGTGTGTGAGATTGTGTTTTTAATTGTTATGCCAAAACCTCCTTTCAAAGGAGAGGCCTATGTCCAGCAGTGGACTGTTAAAGGCTGTTGATAATGATGATGATGAATTGTTATGTGTGAGTTTGAAGTGACAAGTGATTATTTGTCAAAGCATAAGCCCAAATGTGCATATGTATGTACATTTTTATGATACAGAATGTGTTTATGTGTGTTTAATTGTTATGTGTGAGTTTGAAGTGAGAGGCGATTGTGTTTGTATGTGAGTCTGAAATGTGTATATGTGGAGATACCTCCCCCTCCCCCCCACTCCACAAAAAATAATAGAAGGTTTTGTCGGAAAAAGACGCTATGGCTACTACCCTCCGGCCTGCCTGTGATCCTCTTTGAGGGTGTTCCACTCCAAAACTTTTAGCTTTGTTCTTTCTCAAGAATCAAAGTATCATCATCATCATCAGCCTATCGCAGTCCACTGCTGGACATACGCCTCTCCCATTGCACACCACTCTGATTGATTATGGGCTTCTCGCATGCTGGATGCGAGAGTCAAAATATCTCAATGGCAAATTACCTTATAATCGGTTCTGTGGTATAGGCGTGAAAGCATAATAGGCAGACAGAGTTAATATACAATTTATAATGTTAGTATAAAAGCATGAATGATTAAATGACAAATTATCTTAATAAAAGTTATTATTATATTAGTTTTTTTTTGGTTAGTCAATTATATTAAATGTTACTAAAAGAAGAGCGGGTAACCCCAAAGAGAGTATTAGCAAATGTCGCAGTGCTACCAACCCTTCGGTTTTAAAAGTAGATTAACTGTATTATTAAATGACAAATTATCTTAATAATAACTTGATTATTATTAGATTTTGGTTAGTCAATTATATTAAATGTTACTAAAATAAGAGCGGGTAACCCCAAAGAGAGTATTAGCAAATGTCGCAGTGTTAAAAACCCTACGGTTTTAAAGGTAGATAGGTAGATGTTTACGTTGATTTCCTTGTTTTCTGCTTCAAATCGTGTGTGTTGTGCAAATATTTTTAGGTAGTCAATTGCAATACATTTGAAAACACAGAAAGGCACTTATGGAAATTAACCAAAAACACATATATTATTTAAAAAAAAGTGCAAAATTAATTTCACATTGATTTTTCTGTGAAATTATTATTTTAGTAAAACAATATACGTCCTACTACCTAATAATATTAGGTAATTATTTTATTCATATGAAGAAAGTATTAAATCTGCCTCTTATCGCATTACCTACTGTATTCTTCTGTTTTTTAATTTGTAAGTTGCTGTTTTTAGATTTTTCGAGGTTGGTAACACTCAGATGTCACTACGAGTTATGGCGGCTGTCTATGATTCAATTGACAGCTGTCATACGAGGTGTACATGTGGTGCTCGCAATAGGTTAGCTTTTAATTTAATTTTGTGTTATATTGTAAAACGATTATATTAAACGATGGATTGGAAGTGTGAATTTATTTTAAAAATTAGTTTCGCCCCGCGGCGTTGCCCTCATTTGTTGTTGTAATTACAACAACCATACCACGGGGCTTGGCTGTTTTTTTTTAATTAGCTATGGTATACGAATATTTATCAAAAAAAATATCGATGTTTGGTAAATTTTAAGTAGATAATTCTCTTAACATTTTCACGTGATCATATTTTTTTTTACTTTTAATTTTACATGTCCGATTATTTTCATCGTTTCATACACTACGCTACATAATCATTATCTTTCTACTCAATCATGATTTCCTTGGCCTCTATTATTCTCTATATATATTGATATCGGCTACTAGTTCAACCGGTTTTACCTGAATATCAGTTTTAACACGGAGCGACTGGCTCGGATAAGCAAGCAAGCAAGTCTGAATTGAATTCAAAGATTGAACTAGTTGTCAGTATATTTGAGGGCACTGACTACCCAATAACGATTGCCATAGATGTTCATGACAACCGGGACTGACCTTTTTTTTCTGTCACAAAAACATCAAGCTTTATATATACAAGCAAAATTATTGTTAGGTGTACCCAAAACCATAGTGCAAAAACCACTCGAAAACTTTTTTAATTCTTAACTCACCGAGTTCCCTAGCCTTCTTTCTAGCTAGATACTCTGGGCTAGTTTTGTCCACGCGTGGACGACCCCGCTTGCGTTTCTCTCCAGGCTCTGGAGTTCTGTTATTCATCATAGCGGCTGTAAGAAAATCAAAATAAAAAAAATAACAAAATAAAAATTAAAAAAAAACTAAAATATAATTATTTGTGTGTAAAAAAAATTATAAACAAATATTGAACGAGAATGTTAAAATTCAGTTGACCCTTGATTTTTTTTCTTGGTAAAATACTAAAATAAATCCAAGAGAGTGTTTAACAATCACGGAGGACCACAGCCGTTGAGGGGAGAAGCCAAAGCGTCTTTTCCCTATACAAAACAGTCGGTCATTGTTTGCGGGAAGGAAATCTACACACACACACACACACACACACACACACACACACACAAACACACACACACACACACACACACACACACATTTTACACTCAAATACAAAAAGAATTGCCTGTTACTACGATCTCACACATAAATATTAAATATCTCACACACACACATAAACACATTCTGTATAAACCCACAGGACAGGCTTGCCTAGTGTGGGACCACTGGACACAACAAATATGTACTTGCTTTTACTTGTTAATAAATTATTCTTATTTGAAAAAAAAAACATAGGTACATTTCGGCTTATACTCCGAAAAACAATAGCCTGTCACTACAAACTCAAGCATTTTTTTTTCTATTTAAGCCTAACAAAGTGACTTTACTCTGTCTGATGGAAAGCATAAGTAGAATCCAGGAGTAGGGGGTCACCATGATCATTGTGAGCGTAAGCAATGTGACCCATACCATGGCGGCCTGGTTAGATAATTCTACATCATTCTCCCGGCCTTAGGAGATGGAGAGAATGATGCAGAATGTTTGGGTCTTGAGTCTCACACTCACCAACGAAATACGACAGCAAGAATGCTGTCATTATTAGGATGGTCTTCTGTGTGAGGGTAGTACTGCCGCGGTCAAGCCGACACATTCGTGCTGAGATCAGCGTGGCTCTACTATCTACTAAGAGCCACATAACAATTATAATTCACAATTTCACACACACATAAACACATTCTGTATTATAACAGTGTCATACATAGGCACATTTGGGCTTATGCTTTGACAAACAATCACTACTCACACATAACAATTAAACACACAATTTCACACACACATAAACACATTCTGTATCATAACAGTGTACATACATATGCACATTTGGGCTTATACTCCGACAAATAATCACCAGTCACTTCAAACTCACACATAACAATTAAAAACACAATTTCACACCCACAAACACATTCTGTATCATAACAGTGTAACACATATGCACATTTGGGCTTATACTCAGACAAACAATCACTTGTCACTTCACACTCACACATAACAATTAAACACACAATTTCACACCCACAAACACATTCTGTATCATAACAGTGTAACACATATGCACATTTGGGCTTATACTCAGACAAACAATCACTTGTCACTTCACACTCACACATAACAATTAAACACACAATTTCACACACACATAAACATATTATGTATCATAACAGTGTACATACATAGGCACATTTGGGCTTATACTCCGACAAACAATCACTTGTCACTTCACACTCACACATAACAATTAAACACACATATAAACACATTCTTTATCATAACAGTGTAATACATATGCACATTTGGGTTTATGCTTTGACGTTGTAACGCCTGCGTATAACTCCTCCCTACAGTGTTGCTCTATGCTGTGAATATATTAACCAACATAAACTACTGCATAAAATAAGTAAAAAATATTTACACTTTTCGTTTTGCAATAAAAACGTAATATAACCTCAAAAAAGTCAATGTATACAACTTCAAACGCGTACGCGTCATTACCTGTGTTGCCAATTCTGTTTTCTCAAAATCGATTATTTTAATATACACACTCGATTTTCAAATTAAACTGTTAATCTTTAATTAGTAAGATTTGGATTTTAATTAAACCGAAGTCAAAGTCGAAGATCAAAATCGGTTCAGTCGTTATCCGGCACAAACAGACCGACAGATAAGACAAAAATTTTAAAAATTGCCTTTTCGATGTCAGTACCGTTTAAACTTTGATATACATTTAGTAAAAAATCTTTAAATTTCATATTACACCAGCGGACTCGGTGAACTTCGTACCGCCCAATTTTGATATCCCAGAACTTGATCGCAGCGCCACCTACAGGTTCAAATTGTGAATTTAAACCATTCTCGAACCCACTTGAACACACACAAAAAAAATCATCAAATCGGTCCAGAGGTTTGGAATGAGTTCAATCGTGTCTTCAATCTGATTACATTATCTCGAGACCTCGCTGGAATGCGAACCTCCCGCCCCGTTCGCCTTTCACCTCCCCGCGCTCGCCACCGCGCGTCAGTACGGTTAGCACTTTCGTTGCAGATACGCGTCGACTTGCTTTCGTGGTATATTTTTAAACATTTCATTGTTACGTTTGGACTTTTATTGTTATTTTATTATTGCTGTTACGTTAAAATATTGTTTTTGTTGCAACGTTAGACATTTTTGTTAAGTTTGGACATTTACAATAAACACTTTTTGACCCATTTAACCAAGATTTTTTCATTTATTTTTTATCATTTTAATCATATCATTATAATAATATTACCTGCATTAAATTAATTATCACAATCTTTGTTTTGTTGGAAATCTTATTGTTTATAATAATATCCTACTAGAGGATACTTGTTCTGCGCACCTTAACAGAGCGCCGACACGACGTGACGTCATCGACGCCAGGTCTCGAGATAATGTAACCGGGTAATATGTACACGAACAGAAGATTTGTATTTGTACTAACTGATGCCCGAGGTTCGACTCGCGTTCTAGGGGTATGAAAAGAGTGTCCATGGAGTTCCTTGTCTGTTCTTCTCCATAGGATCTACGAATTGGAACAGACAATTAGCTTCACGACTGACTACTGACTGACTACTTGACGTTTCTAAAGTGCCGTTGTATTGGTGTATTTGAAATAAAATGGTTTGATTTGATTTGAAAATAGATGTTGACCGATTCGCAGATCTAACCGATATGCACACAAAATTTCATGAGAATCGGTCGAGCCATTTCGGAGGAGTTTAGTTACGAACACCGTGACAAGATAATTTTATTTATAAGATATTTAATATTTACGTCCTAACAGATAAAGGATAAATTTTAAACCAACCAATCAAACAAAGAAATCTTCTTCCTAGCCTTATTCCCAATATTACTTGAGGTCGGCTACTAGTTCAACCGGTTTTACCTGAATATCAGTTTTAACACGGAGCGACTGGCATCGGACCTCCGCAACCCTAAGGGAGAACTGAAATTCGAAGATTGAACTAGTTGTCAGTAAATTTGAGGGCACTGACTTCCCAATAACGATTGCCATAGATGTTCATGACAATCGGGACCGACGGCTTTACGTGCTCTCTGTGAATCACCGTCAAACTTCCAAACTCCGGGTTGCTATTAGGAATTTCCTAAGTTAAACACTTTTTGGCCCGACCCGGGATTTGAACCCGAGACCTCTTAATTAGCTGTCGCATAAACTACCCACTAGACTAACGAGGAAGTAATAAAAAAAAAAAGTTACAAACATTTTTTGAGGCTTGTAACATTTGAAAATAAACGTCAATTATTGTCAAATGACGTGAAATGGATGACGTGTTATTATTAGATGCACGTTTCTTTTGAAGAACTATAAATAATAATATATACTTCGGACATCTGACACACAACGTCATCTAGTCCCAAACTAAGCAGAGCTTGTGTTATGGGTACTAAACAACTGATATAAATACATAAACATTTTTTTGTTTTTTTTTGTAAATACATTTCATAGAAAACACCCAAACTCCGAAACAAATATTTGTGGATTACACAAATATTTAGTCCGACCCGGGAATCGAACCCGAGACCTCTTGATCAGCAGTCGCATACGCTAACAACTAGACCAACAACACAGTCAATGAAAAGCAAGTCTATAAAAATTTGTCTAAGTTACTTCTTGGGTCATCAGCTTTCCACCTGGGAAAGTCCCATTAAGATCCCATCAGAGGTTAGTCGATGTCAGAACCGTATATACTGTGATATGCATTTTTATTTTAAGAATACAGAGTGTCACCACCCCTATTCATCCCGCGGGTGTCGTAAAAGGCGACTAAGGGATAAACTACGCAAGACAACATCGATGCAAAGAGAAGGAAAACTTGAAACCAACCCTATACCAACCCGTCTGGCCAGCGTGGTATAGTAGGCCAATACCTCCTTTCTAAGGAGAGGCCTATGCCCAGCAGTGGACTGTTGAAGGCTGTTGATGATGATTCAAGTAAACATTTTTACGCAAGCTAGACATAGTGAGTAAGCTAGTGAATGTGTAACGCGAGCGTTACGTTACGAAAAGTGTGATCGGGCGAGGCGAACGGACGATGAGATGGAAATATAGGTTGGTCAAGATAGAAAGAGAGAGTTAAAATTCCGAAGCGATTGGTAGAGCAATTTAGGAGCGTAAAATATAAACTTACATATTTACACTTACCCATTTCTTTGGCCTGTTTTCTGGCGGCCAGATTGGCCAGATACTCTGGACTAGTTTTGTCCACCCGTGGTCGTCCACGTTTCCGCTTTATTGGTGTCGGCGGACTGCTCGACCCGGCTGTAACAAAAACTATCTAATATATAAAATTCTCGTGTCACAGTTTTCGTTGCCATACTCCTCCGAAACGGCTTGACCGATCTTTATGAAACTTTATATGCATATTCAGTAGGTCTGAGAATCGGCCAACATCTATTTTTTATACCCCTAGGACGCGAGCGGATCCGCGGGCATCAGCTAGTAGTAATTATATTTTGTACCAGCTGCGCCCGCGGTGTCTTTCTAGCTTTTAAGTCATATATTGTTTACTATTTCATTGGTTTTAATTATTTTGTTTTCGCATACTGCACAAACAATGTTGGAAAAGAGTGTCCATGGAGTTTCTTGTCTGTTCTTCTCCATAGGATCTACGAATTGGAACAGACAATTAGCTTCACGACTGACTACTGACTGGCTACTTGACGTTTCAAAAGTGCCGTTGTATTGGTGTATTTGAAATAAAAATGGTTTGATTTGATTTGATTTACTATTTTTAAAGTTATTTATACAAGTAAATAAAATTGGAGTGTATGTTTGTAATAATAAATAACCAGTTTTTTACTAAATACATAACAAAGTATTTACGGGCTGACATCATGACATACAAAATTTAATTTTTAAATTTTTTGTCTGTCTGTCAGTTTGTTCCGGATAATCTCTGGAAGGGTTGGACGATTTTAAAGGGACTTTTACTGGCTGATGAGCCATCTGCCAGTAAAAGTCCCGTTACATTATACATACATAAATAGAAAACACCCAAACTCCAAAACAAATATTTGCGGACCACATAAACATTTGGTCCGATTCGTGAATCGAACCCGAGACCTCATACACAACAGTCGCATATACTACTACTGTGCCACTTAGGCAATCCATGTATAAATAACCAGCTTTCGCATTATATATTATTGCAGTAAAAAGTAGAATAGAATATACTTTATTGCACACCAAATACAATTTTTACAGTTGAAAGTTTTTTACTAGATATGTACAATCATCATCATCATCATCAACAGCCTTTAACAGTCCACTGCTGGACATAGGCCTCTCCTTTGAAAGGAGGTTTTGGCCTACTATACCACGCTGGCCAGACGGGTTGGTAAAGGGTTTGTTTCAAGTTTTCCTTCTCTTGGCAGTGATGTTAGCTGCTTATTTTGTTCCTTTAGTTTTTAGATATGTACAATGGGCGGCCTTATTGCTAAAAGCAATCGCGTCCAGGTAACCTTTGGATGGACATTTCGACTGAAGAGAAAGAATGAATAAGGGTAGTTATGGTTATTAAAGCTATAGTTAGTGATTCCAAGTAGAAATATGGATACACATGAGCCTATATGTTATTCTGATATATAAGCTATATTACTGTAAAGCAGTGTTTCCACTAATTTTTAGGGAATTCCCCCTTTTTTAGGGAATTCCCCCTTTTTTAGGGACAAATAGCTGATATTTCGAATGGTTAAAGAGAATTTGAAAAATACAGGTATTTAGGGAATTTCGGGGTAAAATCAAAGCCTATACTGGTAGCCCTGTAGTAAAGTAAATGATAGACTATACCACAGCTTTTTTCTTGGGGATTCCCCAGAATCCTAATAAATGCTATTCGTCAAAAAAAATTTTTTTACCTATTTTCGTCACCAGAACTTGGTCGTATTGTAATGTGTAGGTTCTTGATTTGATATGTTTGACGTTATTTCTGTATTGCGGAGTAGTAGTGGCACTAGTGGCATCAATTTTTCAATATTATATGGAAGGAAATAATAATCAAGCATCATCTTCGACGAAAAGAATATAATAAGCAATCCGTCAACTTCCAAAAATTCTAATCCTGTAGATGTATGATTTTCTGTGGGCATTTTGTTATTATATATACCTATATTAAATAATATGCTGACGTTTATTTTCTGTATTATATTTATGTTCCCTAAATAAAGGATTTATGAAAGTAGTTTAAGGAATTTTAGGGATAAATTCAAAAGAAACTATGGTAAAATGGAAAACGAAAGTAGAAACACTGCTGTAAAGTTTCATCCAAATCCGTTCAAAAGTGGAAGAGCAACAAGCATACATACTCACAAACTTTCGCGTTTATAATATTAGTAAGGATAATACGTACCAGTGCTGTTCTGTTCTTGTTTGTGTCTTGCAGCATACAACTCTACCGCTGGAGGTACGAAGTGTGACACGGGAGATCGGTAGTCTACACTCAACGGTAGACCACCAGGCACTGAAGGGCACAAACAAAAAACAACTTAATAAAATACTAGTTTAGAAGCTATTTTTCTAGGGCAGACTTATTTTCGGACAACGTTATCTAGTCCCAAACTAAGCCAGAGCTTGTATTATGGGCAATGAATACAGTTTTCATAGAAGGGTAGATCTTAAGGAATTCTTGTGCCGATTCTAATTCGGGTCCGCCCCCAGTACACTGGGGGAACGTGCGTCTCTTTCATTCTCTCTACTTCGTTTTGCAATGCGTAAGAGAGAGACAACTTCTACAGCGCGACTTTTACGCCGCCAAGCGGCAATTTCAGTTGCAAAAAGTTTGTCTTCAGACCACTTATAAGAACTGCTTCTATGTACTATGCTATGGGTACTAGACAACTGATATAAATACATATTTACATTTTTTGTTAATACATACATATTATACATAGAAAACAACCAAACTCCGAAACAAATATTTGCAGAGCATACAAACATTTGGTACGACCCGAGAATCGAACCCGAGACCTCAGGCACAGTAGTCGCATCGCTACCACTGAGGCAGTCAAACAATGAGAAGTCAATAGACAAATAATATTACTAGTCTTTTACCGCGGCTCCACCTAGCCTAAGTCCTTCCTCAAGAATCAAACTATCTCCAAGCTAAATTACATTGAAATCGGTACAGCGGTGAAAGCGATACAGACAGACAGAGTTTTCGAATTAAAATATTAGTATGGATAGTCAATATAGTCCTAGCTGCTTGCAGAAATTTCTTTTTTTTTGTTTATTCTTTTTTTATTGATTTACTAGATTTGCCCTTGGCTTTACCTACGTGTTATTCTGATGTATAACTTTGATTGCCCTTTACACCCCCTTAGGGATGGAATGGAAACAGTGGCCTTAGGTGATTGGAAACAATCACTAAGGGTAAGCAACGACGGCGCGGTCGGACCTAGATGGGTGACCGTTTGTGGCATTATATGTAATGAGCGTTTCCGTGATTCGGAGGTCACGTTAAGCAGTCGGTCCCGGTTGTTATCATAAGATAGCAGTCGTGAAGCTTAGTTGGAGGCCTTCGGGCGGCTTAAAAACATCCAACAGCAAGATTACGTAGCCACAACGTGTCTTGCCTGTCCCCAACCCGCACTCGGCCAGCGTGGGGACGTATGGCCTTAACCCTCTCCTGAGAGGAGACCTGAGCCCAGCAGTGGGACGTTATGGGTTGTTGATATAGATAGTAGGGATGGAATTTTCCAAAATCCCTCTTAGTGCCTCTTAGTGCTCGTTTACGCTTCTCAAGGTACACCACATGTCAAATTTCAGTTTCCTGCGCGCGAGTATCAGTAACATCATCATCATCAGCCTTTAACAGTCCACTGCTGGACATAGGCCTCTCCTTAGAAAGGAGGTTTTAGCCTACTATACCACGCTGGCCAGACGGGTTGGTATAGGGTTGATTTCTAGTTTTCCTTCTCTTTGCATTGATGTTGTCTTGCGTAGTTTATCCCTCAGTCGCCTTTTACGACACCCTCGGGATGAATAGGGGTGGTGACACTCTGTATTCTTAATCCGTCATCACACGGAATCAATTTTCCAATCAGTAACGAAACAGTTTAATATACCCTGCTTGATGGAAAGCATGAATAAAATCCGAGAGCTACCCATAATCAATGCAAAAACACAAAATGCAGAATGGTGACCCATAAATAGGGTCGTTAACAGTCCGTATTCTTAATCCGTCAACATATACGATAACATCTTTTGAATAAGGTTTTGCCTAACAATAATTTACTGGCCAGGTTTGGTATAGGGTTTCTGTCCATCGTCACCAAACGATAACATCTTTTGAATAAGGTTTTGTCTAACTGTACCATATTGATCAGGTTTGGTATAGGGTGTGTCAAGTTCTCCTTCTCTTTACAGTGCTGTGGTCCTGGTATTTTGCACACTGAGTCAGCTCTTACGACACCCACGGGAGGAACAGAGGCGTTGACAGTCTTAATTTGCCACCACATGATAACATCCATTGAACAAGGTTTTGTGTAACTACTACGCTGGACAGGTTTAGTATAGGATTTGTGTCAAGTTTTCTTGCAGTGCTGTGATCCTGGTAGTGTGCTCCCTCAGTCGGCTCTTACGACACTCTTGGACTGAATTCAGATGGTATTATTCATTCGAATTCTTAATTCTGATTCTTAGTCCACTGCCGGAGATATGGAGAGGCCTAACAAGACTGTATAACAACAACAATTCTGGTATAAGGTTTGTGTCAGTTTTTTTTCTCCTTGCAGCGCTGTTGTCCTGGTAGTTTGGTCCTTTAGTCACCTCTTACGTCACCAACGCAACAGGCTTAGCAAGAGGTTTGTCCTACTAGCTTTGGTATAGGGTTTGTGTGTTTTTCTTCTCTTTGGAGCGCTGTCGTCCTGGGAGTGTGATCCTTTAGTCACCTCTTACGTCACCAACGGGAGAACCTTAGCAAGAGGTTTGTCCTACTAGCTTTGGTATAGGGTTTGTGTGTTTTTCTTCTCTTTGGAGCGCTGTCGTCCTGGGAGTGTGATCCTTTAGTCACCTCTTACGTTACCCACGCTAGAGGCTTAGCAAGAGGTTTGTCCTACAGCTTTGGTTTAGGGTTTGTGTTTTTCTTCTCCTTGTAGCGCTGTTGTCCTGGTAGTTTGATCCTTTAGTCACCTCTTACGTCACCCACGGGAGAGGCTTAGCAAGAGGTTTGTAGCAGCTTTGGTATAGGGTTTGTGTGTTTTTCTTCTCCTTGTAGCGCTGTTGTCCTGGTAGTTTGATCCTTTAGTCACCTCTTACGTCACCCACGGGAGAGGCTTAGCAAGAGGTTTGTCCTACTATACCCCGCTGGCCAGGTTTGGTATAGGATTTGTGTCAAGTTTCTTTTTCCTTGCAGCGCTGTTGTCGAGGTAGTCTGATCCTTTAGCCACCTCTTACGTCACCCACGGGAAAGGTTTAGCAAGAGGTTTGTCCTACTATACCACGCTGGCCAGGTTTAATATAGGATTTGTGTCAAGGTTTTTTCTCTTTGCAGCGCTGTTGTCCTGCGAGTTTGCTCCTTTAGTCAACTCTTACGTCACCGACGGGAGAGGCTTAGCAAGAGGTTTGTCCTACTATACCACGCTGGCCAGGTTTGGTATAGGATGTGTCAAGTTTTTTTTCTCTTTGCAGCGCTGTTGTCCTGCGAATTTGCTCCTTTAGTCAACTCTTACGTCACCCACGGGAGAGGCTTAGCAAGAGGTTTGTCCTACTATACCACGCTGGCCAGGTTTGGTATAGGATTTGTGTCAAGTTTTTTTCTCTTTTTACAGCGCTGTTGTCCTGCGAGTTTGCTCCTTTAGTCAACTCTTACGTCACCCACGGGAGAGGCTTAGCAAGAGGTTTGTAGCTAGCTTTGGTATAGGGTTTGTGTGTTTTTCTTCTCCTTGTAGCGCTGTTGTCCTGGTAGTTTGATCCTTTAGTCACCTCTTACATCACCCACGGGATAGGCTTAGCAAGAGGTTTGTCCTACAGCTTTGGTTTAGGGTTTGTGTTAGTATTTTTTTCTCTTTGCAGCGCTGTTGTCCTTCGAGTTTGCTCCTTTAGTCAACTCTTACGTCACCCACGGGAGAGGCTTAGCAAGAGGTTTGTCCTACTATACCACGCTGGCCAGGTTTGGTATAGGATTTGTGTCAAGTTTTTTTTCTCCTTGCAGCGCTGCTGTCCTGGTAATTTGCTCCCTCAGTCGGTCCCTTCTACGACACCCACAGGATGAATAGGAACGGTGACACTGCTCCGCCACATCTGATCACACCACACCTCACCACTATCGTAATTGAAATTTACTGCACGATGAGCTTAGTGGTTTAAGCGGTTGCCACGCCTCTTTCATTAATTCCACGTCCAATTTTGTTAGTTCAAACCCCACATGGCACAACAGTTTGTGTAATCAACAAATTGTTGTTCCTAGTCGGGCTATTATTTGCGTGTTAGTTTGTTAGTGCGTTAGTTGAAAGTTATAACACAAACCTTGATTAAGCCCATATATATCGCCATTGGTCTCCAATTTAGGCTTCTTCTCTGGGCTCTCTTTCTGACCCTCCTCGCTGCTACACTCTTCGCGTTTCAGTTGAGGTAGAGCGCAATCCAATTGTCCCTCGCATAACGCCATTGTCAGATATTGATTATATACTGGAAATGTAAAAAAAATATTGTTGATTATTATATAATTATTGTGTCCGTGTGGTGACGGATTAAGAATACAGAGTGTCACCACCCCTATTCGTCCCGCGGGTGTCGTAAAAGGCGACTAAGGGTTAAACTACGCAAGACAACATCAATGCAAAGAGAAGGAAAACTTGAAACCAAGTGGAAAATCATCATGGACCGTCACCCCACCGGGGGTTACGGCGGGGTGGTGTGTCGGACTTGAACCGACTAAAAACCACACAGTGTGCCCTCTCCGCGCTTCTCCGTTTAGGAGGAGGAGAAGTCCAGGGTGAGATCTCCTTCTGAACTTCTCCAGCGCCTGCCCGCTCCTGATGCGGGCACCGTCTCGGTTTGACGACCCTCTCTTAGGCAGCGTCCGGCACACACCGACGCCGCCTCGTCGCGGCTGGCCACATAGGGCGGGTGGAGGGAAAACCCATCCCGTCCACCCGCGGCCACACTCAAGGCGGCATGAGGCGCAGATGTTCGCGCCTCCGCCGCCCGAGTCGCCGGCGGCGAATCTGGTCCAATTGGATGTCGTCCTCCCGGGCCTTCTCCGCCGCCTCCTTCTGCGTGATTACGTCCTCGCAGAAGGTTGCGACCGCGGTAAATGAGCTCTCGCTGCCGGCCATGGAACGAACGACGGCCGGAAGCGAGACTTGAAACCAACCCTATACCAACCCGTCTGGCCAGCGTGGTATAGTAGGCCAATACCTCCTTTTCAAGGAGAGGCCTATGTCCAGCAGTGGACTGTTAAAGGCTGTTGATGATGATGATGATGATATAATTATTGCGCCTGTCGTCACTGCCTGATGGAAAGCGTGAGGAGAATTCAAGAGTGACGGTCACCATCCTCTGTCCGTGTGGTGACGGATTAAGAATACAAAGTGTCACCACCCCTATTCATTCCATGGGTGTCGTAAGAGGCGACTAAAGGAACAAATAAGCAGCTTACATCACTGTGAAGAGAAGGAAAACTTGAAACAAACCCTTTACCAACCCGTCTGGCCAGCGTGGTATAGTAGGCCAAAACGTCTTTTCAAAGGAGAGGCCTATGTCCAGGAGTGGACTGTTAAAGGCTGTTGATATGATGAGGTCACCATCCTCATTGTGAGTGCACACGATGCAGCATGGTGACCCACACTATGGCGGCCTAGTGAGATGTTTTTTAATCATTTGGCCACCGGTCTCACACTTACCAACGAAATACGACACCACGAATGCTGTCATTATTAGGTTGGTCTTTTAGACGAGGGTGAGCCGGCCAATTCGTGCTGAAATCAGCGTGACTTTTCTACCTTTAAACACGTTTTTATTCCGGCTAATATCTGAAATGGCTAAATTGATATTGACGGGACTTTCAATGATAGATAGCTGAAGATATGATGCTATTTTTTAGTCTATGTTCACCCCGCGGCGTTACTAATATAAAGGTACAGGTTTTTTTAAAAAAAAAACAACTCCCGCATTAGGAATATGAATTCCTGTCGCGGGGGACTTTACTAACATACATGAAACGGACACAAAGAACACCCAGACTCAGAACAACAATTTGTGAATCACACAAACTGTTATCCCACGTGGGATTCGAACCCACGACACTTGGCGCAGTAGAGAGCGGCGTGGCGACCGCTTAAACCACTAGGCCAACCGTGCAGTCAAATGTTGTAATGGAATAGGCGTTTGTCTTCCATCTCACCTGATGGAAAGTGTAGATGAAGACGAAGATGGTACACGCCCATCCAAAATAAACCTGGTTATTAATATAAAGGTACAACAACCGCGAGTAACACCGCGTGACTAAGCTAGTCATCATCATCAACAGCCTTTAACAGTCCACTGCTGGACATAGGCCTCTTCTTGAAAAGGAGGTGTTGGCCTACTATACCACGCTGGCCAGACGGGTTGGTATAGGGTTGGTTTCAAGTTTTCCTTCTCTTTGCATTGATGTTGTCTTGCGTAGTTTATCCCTTAGTCGCCTTTTACGACACCCGCGGGATGAATAGGGGTGGTGACACTCTGTATTCTTAATCCGTCACCACACGGACTAAGCTAGTATTCGATAAAACTCCTGTCTGTTTGTTCCAGCATATCTCTGGGATGGCTGGACCGATTTTGATGAGAATTTAGCTGAAAATATAAATAACTTGAACTATTTTTCGAACTATCATCGCCTTGCCGCGTTCTTAGCTTTTGTTTTCTTCCGTTTAATAAACGGATGGACACTTTTAGACGGGACTCTCACGAACAGATAGTGGATTATATTAAAAGTAACTTCACCCTTCGCATACTCGAGCTTATTAATGATATAATAAATATTTCGGACATCTACCACACAACGCCATCTAGTCCCCAAACTAAGCAGAGCTTGTATTATGGGTACTAGACAACTGATATAAATACATAAACATTTTGATGTGAAACATCTATAGGCGCACGTATGTGAAACACGCACGTAAAATAGATTTCTGGCCTGGCGACTGGCGACGCCTGGCGACGCGTCGCCACGGCACGCTATACGATGGTATATATATACAGTCAGTCAGTCTGCATATAGACTACTATTTTAATAATAATAATTAGTAATATTTTATTTTATCATTATGACATATTTAGTTCCTATTACAATATGTTCTTTTCTGCATATTACTTTTACAAAATAATGGCGATGTTTCACATCTGCCAGGCGTCCCGTGACGGCTCACATTTTTTTTTTGTAAATATATACATATTATACATACAAAACACCCAAACTCCGAAACAAATGTTTGCGCATCACACAAACATTTGGTCCGATCGGAGAATCTAACCTGAGACCTCTTGATACGCTAACCACTAAACCAACAAGGCAGTCAACAATATTAAGGTACAATATCGTCAAGTAACACCGGGTGGAGCAACTATTCTTCAAATCTCTACTCAAATCAGGTCAAGTTTACACATAATGTAAAAGAGATACCGTTTGAAGTGAATAATTCAGAAACATAATAATCACCATGCATTATGGAATAAATTTACATGAACTCTTCAAAGAAGGCCATTTCTTTGAACGTAAGTAGATTTTGACCTGCTTCTTGTTATGTAATAGGGGGGACTTATTTACTGACTAGCCATGCCCCGTGGTTTTACCCGCGTTTTTCTCGTTTCCGTGAAAAAAAAAGGTTTTCGATTTTACACCTTTTGTTACAAAATAACATTTTTATTACGGATTAGGGATCCGTAATAAAATTTTAAAAAAAAATTGCCTATAGCCTTCCTCGATAAATGGACTACCCAACACTGAAAGAATCATTCAAATCGGACCAGTAGTTCCAGAGATTAGCGCGTTCAAACAAACAAACAAACTCTGCAGCTTTTTAATATTAGTATAGATAGGTCTTGTTGGTCTAGTGGTTAGCGTATGCGACTGTTGATCAAGAGGTCTCGGGTTTGATTCCCGGGTGTCGGACCAAATTCTCTTTCTTGTGGTTCTTCCCGCAGACCCCAGCTAGGGTCTAGAGGTAACTTATCCAGGCATTAGGCCTGTTAAAGTGATATTCCGCACCACCAGCAACTGCAGACAGGCCGTGATGGTGGTCCGGTGGGGGGCGTTGTCAACGAGATTGTGCCTTAGTGGGTAGACCACATGAAGTGGCTGACCAGCTAGTAACGCCCGGGTCTTGTCCACTGTGGTGTCCTGTGCTTAGCGAGGTCGAGCTCCGAGGGATGGGGACCCTGCGGAGCGCCTGTCAGCCAGCACCAGGTCGGGTCGGACCAAATGTTTGTGTGATCCGTAAATATTTGTTTCGGAGTTTGGGTGTTTTCTATGTTGTCAGTATGTCTATGTAGGTATTTACAAAAAAAAAGTATCTTTATGTATTTATATCAGTTGTCTAGTTACCCATAATACAAGTCCTGCTTAGACCCCAAATAATATTGGTAATAAAGGATAGGGAAGAAGAAGTCTGAGCAGATACGTTTTTGGTTTCCGTAGTTCACGACTCTGAATCTTTATAGTTTCGTCGTGTCCGTCCGTCCGTTCGTTCCTTCCAAATAGTTAGTGCTAGGATGATGAAACATTTCACTAAGTAATATATGTTTTTATCACGTTGACAAAGTGATAAAATAAAATCACGCAAAATATTATTTTGAAGTTTCTCTTTGTCTTTTAAAAACGTTGAGAGGTTGCTAAAACGATTTTTTGATTTAGGTATACGTTTGCGAGTTATTCAACTTTAAAGCGGATATTTTAATCAAAACAAGACGTCCCCCTTTAAAACTAAATGTCTAGCTCGAAGAACCTGAAAATTTTCATGGTTGTCCATATGATTAATTTTAAAGGAAAACCATCGGCTTAGGTAACTTTATTAGTTGAAGAGTTATAAAGGCTTAACTTTAAAAACGCGATTACTTGGAAAATTATTTATTGGACACTATTTTACATTCATATGTCATTATAGGTGACTACGGAACCCTTTTTAGGGTTCCGAAGTTCATAACTCGGAACCCTTATAGATTCGTCATGTCCGTCTGTCCGTCCGTCCGTCCGTCCGTCCGTCCTCGACTTACCGTCCAAACGGTAAGTGCTAGAAAGATGAAAGTTTGCATGAATACGTGTTGTAATTAACGTCGACAAAGTGCTACAATAAAATTATGAAATATAATTTTATTTGGGGTACCTCCCCTACACGTAAAGTGGGGATGATTTTTTTTTCTCGAGGCTACCCCATCGTGTGGGGTATCATTAGATAGGTCTTTTAAAAACAATAAAGGGTTTTCTAGACGATTTTTTGATTTAGGTATCCGTTTGCGAGATATTTCACTTTAAAGGGCACTTTTTTGTAAAAACAGGGCGTCCCCCCCCCCTCTAAAAGCTAAACGGCTGGCTCAAAAATTTTGAAAAATTCGTGATGCTGGTCCATTTAATGAACTTTGAAGGAAAACTATAACCGATTAGATGACTTTCTTAGTTCAGGAGTTATAAAGGCTTATATGGTAAAATGCGCTCACTTGGAAAACGTCATACAAAATTAACGTATTAATACGTAAACATAACAATTATCTATTGGATACGATTTTAAATCCACATACCATTATAGGTGACTGAGGAACCCTTTCCTGTGCGTGGCCTGACACGCACTTGGTTATTTATGTGTGGCCTGACTAGCACTTGGCACTATGTTTTATACATGCGTATTACAGAAAAGGGAATCCGAGATTTTCAAAGTTGTGTGCGAAGCCGAGCCGGGTTTGAATAATTAAAATCCTTTATTTATAGGACAATGTTTTTTTATCAAACTCATATGTGTGGGTATCTATGGATAGGTCTTCAAAAATGATGTTGAGGTTTCTAATATCATTTTTTTCTAAACTACTTAAATAGTTTGCGCGAGAGACACTTCCAAAGTGGAAAAATGTGTCCCCCCCCCCTGTAACTTCTAAAATAAGAGAGTGATAAAACTAAAAAAAATATATGTTGTGCATTACCGTGTAAACTACCAACGAAAATTGGTTTAAACAAGATTTAGTAAGTAAGTAGTTTTTTTTTTAATAGGTCATAAATCTTAAACCGCAATTTACATTTCTTTCAATCAAAACACTATTATTAAAACATTGATGAAAGTTACAACGAACTACAAAAACTTTTATATGATGTTACTTGCTGATACGGAACCCTTCATGGGCGAGTCCGACTCGCACTTGGCCGCTTTTTTTATATTTCAGCCTACCAAAGTGTACTCTGCCTGATGGAAAGCAAGAATAGAATCCAGCAGTATCCCACCATCCTCATTGTGAGGGTAAGCAACGTAATGTAACTTCTTTGCTCATTAATTTTGTAATTTAATTAAATTATTAATGGCAATGACGAAACCAGTTTGAGTGTCGGTTTTGTAATATAAAACATCGTTTCATAACGAATGTTCGAGCCGTCCAGCGTTCACATGCGATGAGTACATTTGACTTCTAACCTTGATTGGTACACATCGGTTTGACAGCTAGTAAGTTTGTTTGTTTGAAGAAGAACTTGACTGTACGGTTGGCCGGTCGCCACGCTGCTTAGTACGTCAAGTGTCGAGGCTGCAAACCCCACCACAGTCTGGGTGTTCCTTGTTCCCCCGCGACATAGGAATTTTTATTACTAATGCGGGAGTTGTTTAAAAAAACAGGTCCGATTTGAATAATTCTATCACTATTAGATAGTCTTATATCGAGGAAGGGTATATATTTATTTTGGCAACCCAGTCGCGTAGTTTTTTTTTTTAAAGATAACTCCCGCATTAGAAATATACATAGTAAATAGATTATCCATGTTTTCCTGGTTATTCATAACAAATTTGTATCCGCGCTATAAATGAAATGAAGATGTTTTCATTTCAGTTCATGTCAAATTTAAGAATTATTCATCATCATCAGCAGCCTTTAACAGTCCACTGCTTTACATAGACCTCTCCTTAGAAGGGGGTTTTAGCCTACTATACCACGCTGGCCAGACGGGTTTGTATAGGGTTGGTTTCAAGTTTTCCTTCTCTTTGCATTGATGTTGTCTTGCGTAGTATATCCCTTATTCGCCTTTTACGACACCCGCGGGATGAATAGGGGTGGTGACACTCTGTATTCTTAATCCGTCACCACACGGATAAGAAGAATTATTATTAACAAAATAAAATTGTGAAGCAGCTACGAACACTGTTTGTCCGTAGTAACAAACAGATTAAGAACATGAAAAGCCGACTTAGGGAGCAAACTATTAGGACAACAGCGCTGCAAAGGGATCTTGAATACCACGATGGGTCAAAGCCAAACAACAGCGCCATCTACCGAAGGAACACTGAACCACGAAGAAACGCGGATAAACTGAATCGCGATAGAGAAATTCTCGCGCAGATTAGCATCCCATCATCAACCGTTGGGCAGTTGCCCATGATCACCTCGCCTGGTTGGATGGTCCTCTCCTTGTTGGAGGAACCCGACACCCGTTCCTCCACAGATATTATGCCAAACCCTCCTTTCTAAGTAGAGGCATATGTCCAGCAGTGTTGATGTGATGTACACCTAATTTTTTCTACCACGATGGCAAAGTCTCAACAAAGACGTGCTCTCAAACTGACTCGAGACTGTTAATAAGCATTTCTATAATCAAATGAAACTCAATACCACTTTTTGTCTCGGAAACGAACCTGAGACCTCACGATTGACAGTCACAAACGCTAACCGCTAGACCAATGATTCGATCAACGAGCTTTTTGGTATAGAATTTCTACGAACACCAGTAAACCAACAGTCATAAGGTTCATTCTTTAAGTATCAGGGTTGTGAGTCCTGGGTTCAGAAGCAGACTTTTACAATTAGGAAGTGAATTGACGACATCTATCTACAGGGCAACAAAAACCTACTACAGCGCCATCTATCAAAGATACACCGAACTATGGAGTAGCTACTAATTCTGTATCGCGATATAGAAGTTCTCGTGCCGACTATCTAATATCATCAACAACCTTATCGGTTGTGTCCCACCCCTGGGCTTGGACCTCCTCTCGTTAGAATATTAAAAGGCCATACGGCCCGTTTACGACCTTACCGCTTTAGCTATGAGCGGCGACTCGTGGAGTGCCTCGTACATTTTTATACTTTTGATATTACCGCTCGGCGTTTCGCTCTTAGCTACCGCTCACAGCGGTAAGGTCGTAAACGGGCCGATACTTTCTTACGATGGCTGAGTGAAGGTTGGAGACTTGCAAGACAATGTTGTGGCTATATATCTCACCCTTGGATATTTTTAAGCCGTCCGAAGGCCTCTAAATAAGCTTCGCGACTGTTATCCTATGATAACAACCGGGACCGACTGCTTAACATGACTTCCATATCACTGACACGCTCATATTATGCCACCAACGGCCACCCATCCAGGTATTGACGGCGCCTAATTTGCTTACCCTCAATGATTGCAACCTAGGGCAACTTGGCTATGGTGCTACCTAATATACTACTGCCCAACATCAATAATTGGACCTCGGCCTGCATGACCATCTTCGTGATGGATGAACACGACACCTGTTCCTGCAAACGGTGTCGCATGTACTCAGGTGTCACCGAAACACAGAAAAACACCCTTGGATCTCCCAAAATCTGTTTCAGAATGTCTGGACAGACTCGGAGACCTTATCCGCTTCTAGAGGGAGGTGGGCTGGCTGGAGTGATGGCCGCCCTCACGTACAATGGTCCACTTAAATGACTAAGTGCGTAAACCAACCTAACATGGAACTACTGTTCCTGCACAGAAGACACCAATGGGCCCTATATTCGAAGAAGGTCATCTCATCAGCCATATGTTCAGCAACGGACTGCAATGGGTTGATGATGAAGATCTCATAAATCTCTTGGTTCATTTAGGAGTACCTTGGAAATGAGAAGTATCTTGAAGGTACAGTATATAATTATTAGATGAGCGAATTTAACAGGAGATCAACGATAGTGGCTATTCAAGAGACAGGTACTTTAGATTGCATTAAATCGCATCTTTGTGCAAAGTCACTTCTGCTGTCTGTACGCTTAGATCTTTTAAACCACTAAACGGATTTCAATGCAGTTTTCAGCAACAGATATAATGGTTCAAGAGGATATTATTGTCTAAGAGATTATCACCAAGAGAAAAAAAGATAAAATACTACCACGAAAACTTACCCAAAATCACTCCTATAGGTTGCATGAAAGAGAGAGAAATCATTAATTTTGAAAATTGCATTTTATTAGTTACGTGGTGGGATGATGAAGCTAAACAAAACAGTCATTAAGTTCCTTCCTATGTTAAAACCTTTTTTCATGTAAGTACTATGTAAACTTTCAATTGAATTTAGTAAAAAAATTGGACAAGTGCGTGTCAGGCCAAGCATAGTCAACCATAATGATAGGTAGATTTAAAATCATGTTCAAGAGATAATTGTTATATTTACTTATTATTTCTGTATTTTTTATGAAGTTTTCAGTTTTTATGAAGTCAGTGCATTTCACAAGTTATAGCTATAGCTCCTGAAATAAAAAAGTTATTAAAACCGCTATAGTTTTCCTTGAAAGTTCAATATATGGACTACTATCACGAACTAGCTCTTAGAGGTGGGGGAATGACCTATTATTACAACAAAAATGTACTTTTAACATAAATAACTCGCAAAGGGATATCTAAATCAAAAAAACATTTTAGCAAACTCTCCATGTTTTTAAAAAATCTATCTAATGATACCCCACTCCATGTTCTTATAAGTCTGTCGACGTAATAGAAATGAAATTCATGAATAGTTGTATCTTTCTAGCGCTAACCCTTTGTATGGTAAGTCTAGAACGGATGGATGGATGGACATCCCGAGTCATAAGCTACGGGACCCTAAAAATTGGTACGAATTGGACAACATAACCAACCAAATGATGCTGTGATACACTTGACCATTGATTCTCTTGTTTCATTGGCTAATTATGTTTTGATCATGTGACTGAGCGACATTAGCCAAATAAAAAAAAGAATAGGGAATAAAAGGGAAAAGGAGAATAATAATAAATAAATATTTCGGACATTTTTCACACAACTCCATCAGTCCCCAAATTAAGCAGAGCTTGTAATATGGGTACTAAACAACTGATATAAATACATAAACATACTTTTTTTTTGTAAATACTTACATCTTATACATAGAAAACACCCAAACTCTGAAACAAATATTTGCAGATCACACAAACATTTGGTTCGACCCGGGAATCGATGCTACGTAAAATGCTACAGCGAAAAACTTGTTTAAAGAAATAACCTAAGTTCCTCCTTAGGTCATCAGCAATCTGCCCGTTAGTTTAATCAAAATCAGTGGAGCAGTTCAAGACATTACTCGGAAGTAACAAACAGACAAATTCATATTTTGATGTTAATACCATATATACCTATTATATGCATTTAGTCGAAATTTGTTATTTTGATGTAACAAACGGACACTAATTTTATTTATTTGTATGTATATAATTTTTTTTCTTGAAGTCTGTACTTAGTTTAGTTTAATTTTCCTGGGCGGTTTTCGCACTTAGGCCTAGCTATTGGACCATTGTGCGTGAAGAAAAAAGTCTGTACTTATTGAATTCCAAATTTAAATGTAGTAACAAGTCTAGTTTTGACAGTAGCAGTTAGTTTGTGATAAAATGAAAAATTTACTTATTAATGTTTCTCAAGGTTTAATAGTCGTTATAAACGTTTTTCAACATAAATATTCTGTTCTGTCAAGGTTTCACAACAATTCAACTACCAATTAATGAAATTTCCTCATAATTATATGAATCTTCAATATTTACAACTGATATAAGACGATTTGTTGGAAATACACCACGAATTAAGTGTTTAATATGAATAGAAATTGTTTTAAAGTACATCCATCTAGTTGGATACAACATAACGTTAATAAAACCTTATCAAATACTCACAAAACTTAACTGTGTACTGTTCTTACCTTTATGCTATAACACCATTATAAAACCACTATACACTATGATAAACCACTTTTTTATACTTAAAACTTACAATAAAACAATATTAATTATATTTCCACACAATACAAACATAATATAACAACAGAAAAACGTATCTCGTAAAATAAAGTTCTGTAATAACACGATCAATTCTACGAACGAACACTGTAAAATTGAGAACGGAAATATACTCAAAACAAACGTTTTCCACTATATATATATCGTGATACTACATTGTTATTGTATCAAAACGCTTTTAAAAGTGATTACAAAAGTTTTTAGCGTAGATTATCGGAAATATAAACAAAATTCACAAGGTACTAAAATATATCTAGACGTCCATTTCACTAACGCTAACATCGCTACTGCCTCAAGGTACAAATTATAAAGCAAATCGTTTTTACTATGGCAACATTACGTATTACTTAACTAAGTACCGTTATCATTTGGTGACGTCAGTCGTTTGTTCCGGATCGCTATATGAGGGTCATTACGAATTTATTAAAATCACTTCTGTAGGATTAAATCCATTATATAGGGATAATATAATAATCAATACATCACTTTTTCTTCTTTAATTTTACTATTCTTATATTTTACTAGGTAATAAAAGAGATTCTTACGATTTACTCAGCATTTATTGTGAATTAAAAAGCCTCAAATTAAAGATAAACATTAAAAATAGAGTAAAAATAATAAAAATACTTTAGGCACATGTCGTAGTTAGTTTAACTTTAGTGCCAGATTAAGATAAGCTCATAATAAAATGACGATACCAATACTTAAAGATTTAAATGTCAGCTCATTACTGACGTGGTTAATTAGTAAGATCGGTTCTAATTTCTCAATCATTCTTGCGCTTCTCCTCATGCTTTCCATCAGGCAGACTAGAATCACTTAATTTGGCTAATTATATAAAAAAAACAACAATTACCACATGTTTAAAAATAATTTTTATTTATTCTTTCCTTACGTCAATGATAAAATTGACAGATGAAATAATAGAATTCACATCTTATGCAAAATGAGCAAGACATCGGAACATTTGACAAGTTAACGCCAGTTAACTGTCCAGATTACTGTTCTCTTAAATTTATTCGGCTTATACAAAATATACTTTAAATCGAAAATATTGCTTTAAAAATTACAACTCACACACTTTAATTATCAGAGATTTTTTAATTGTCAGTAACCTATTTTCTAAAAATTTTGGTGCATGAAGTGGTTACTCATACTGAGTCCTAACTGAGCAACATTCTTTGGGTGTGGGGCGAGGAGGGAGACAGTATGAAATAGCAATAGATATAGGTAGGTCGAGCGTCGAGTTGGCATTGTAATAAACTACTTGACGTGTTTATCGCTGGCCGCGTTATCGCTCGCTTTGTGCGGTTTCACCTTGTTACGAACTCGCTTGCCTTTCAACTACTGCGTCGTATTTTTGTCGTTTATTTACTTATTTTTGTGAATATTCCTAAGATAACTCCTAGTTTCTTAATTTGTATACAAAAAATCGGGAGTTTTTTTTCGTGATTTGCACATATATTTTTTTTTCATTAAAAAATTATTATGTTACTGTGTAAATTAAAAAAATCGATTTCTTCGGATTGAATGTGTAATTTAGAATTTTTTTTTGAACCAGGCAGTTACAGGGTTGCTTTTTTATGTACGAATCGGGTCGTTAGAGGCGAGAAAAAATTATTGAAGTTTATTTAATTTAGTCACACAGTTTATAAACAGTGGGTTTTAAAACTATCTAAGACTTAAATAATATTTTAAAGAACGATACAATTTATTTCCATGACAACGGTAACAGCAACATAGTGTATTTATATTTTTATTGAAATCTTATAAATTATAACAGAAGCTTAATATTGGATACGTCCATGCAGCTCCATCTATTGGCAGGGAGGGAGTAATTTAAAAAAACAGTTACCCTAATAATTTATAAACGTGAAAGTTTGTGAGTATGTATGTTTCTCTTTCACGCAAAACTACTGAACGAATTTGGATGATACTTTACAGTAATATAAGCTATATTAACAGAATAACACAGGCTACTTTTCACTGCACTAATAGAGACAAACGCGGGCGAAGCCACGCGCGAATTCTAGTAGGTACATAAACCAAATTGTAGTAGGTGTAGGTACCTAAAATATCAGAGAGATAAAAAAGTTATCCACAACCAAATACTAATTGAACTGTCCTCATGTGTAAGCAAGAATTTTATTGATTAAATAACTTTCACTTGCTATAATTTAACACAATGTACAATAACCAAAGGTAATTAATTAATAACCGTGTTGTCCGTGTGGTGACGGATTAAGAATACAAAGTGTCACCACCTCTATTCATTCCATGAGTGTCGTAAGAGGCGACTAAAGGAACAAAATAAGCAGCTAACATCACTGCCAAGAGAAGGAAAACTTGAAACAAACCCTTTGCCAACCCGTCTGTCCAGGGGGGTATAGTAGGCCAAAACCTCATTTCAAAGAAGAGGCCTATGTCCAGCTGTGGACTGTTAAAGGCTGTTGATGATGATGAATAACTTGCTAAGTATTTTGTAGCATATCGTGAAAACTTCAAAAATCATTTTCTGACCTATGCGTCTGCTTTACATATCTATAACTCTTTAATAAGTTAACAACATTCGCTAATGGAAGGTAAGATAGGTACCTAAGTCATGTTATCGATCTAATCGTGTGACCTAAACAGTGAAAATCAATAGTTTTGCGAACAAGGGGTGGGGTGTACAGACAATATTGGAAAGAGACAAGGACAGCGGATCGAAAACAATGCATTCGCTTATTCAAATAAAAAAAAAGAACATGACAACTACCTATTGTTTGTGGATTCTAATAATAAAACTTTTTTTTTAAATCTACCATTAAACACGTGGTCTTTTTAAATTAGGACTAATGACGAAGTTTGTAGGTATTAAAAATGTTGATCGTGGTCGTCAGAGGGTTTGTTTCAAGTTTTTTTGTATTTGTAGAGCTGCTGTCTTGCAGGGCTTGTTCCTTACGAAATCCTCGGCATGAATAGGGTTGGTGAAATGATGACATTCAGTATTCTTCGTCATCACAGACAAGCTGTGTTCGTAGACGCTTCGTCATTTTATTTTTTTAATAATCCTTATCCTTAGATATTCAATCACTAGTTGAACGACAAGTTGGCGTCGGCTTTTCGAATATCAATATGAACAAAAGAGTTTTAAATTAAATGTCATTTATCATTAACAAAGTACCTAATTAGTTAATTATTTTACTAAGAACTAGTTACTAAATGAGTTTCTAAAAGATGAGTCATAAATTACTCAATTTATTGATTTGCCTTTGTGTACCTTTTGGTATTCGTTCCCAAGTTCATTGGTCTTACAATGACATAAGTTCAAACAAAGTGTCAAAAGTTTCTTGAATGTCTACGCCGCCATAGTTTACGGTCTAAATATAAATAAAGAGACTCCCACGTGGCCGTATTAATTAACAGAAGGACATTGTTATAGGAATAGATTTTTACATAAGTGTTTTTTTAATATTACTGATATGTTATGCAATCAATTAATTAATATTAAAATAAAATAACATTATTTTCTCTATCGATAAAAGATGGTTAATTTAAATTTAAGCGCTCTTGAACGGTGGATGTGGCTAAATCATTATTTGGTTATTAGAAGGATACTTTCAAGAAATAATAAAACTTTGATGAATAGAATCCATATTTCAGAATTTTAATACAGTATTAGAATTTACAGATACATGTTTTTGCTTCTAGAAAAATCAACGGAATAATCTATTTCACTACACAATTTTCTAATTTAAAATACATATCGTTCTTAAAGAATAATTCAAACTTTATAAAAAACCTGCCAGTAACAAAATACAAAGAGGTTGCTTAACGTGAGATTACTTATTCAACACACCCCCTTAATCTCAGTTAAGCAACAAAAAAAAAAAAAAAAAAAAAAAAAAAAAAAAGATTTCAAACATTCTTACACATTCTTACTTCCACAACTACAAACACCTATATCCTGACAACAACAATTTAGAAATTATAACAACAAACTCTTACAAGCTCCAATAACCACAACAACAAACTCAAACACCAACAACTCCAATAAATACTTCGACAACTCCAACAAAACTACAACACCAACTCCAACAAAACTACAACACCAACTCCAACAAAACTACAACACCAACTCCAACAAAACTACAACACCAACTCCAACAAAACTACAACACCAACTCCAACAAAACTACAACACCAACTCCAACAAAACTACAACACCAACTCCAACAAAACTACAACACCAACTCCAACAAAACTACAACACCAACTCCAATAACTCCTTCAACAATAACTCCAATAACTCCTACAACAATAACTCCAATAACTCCTACAACAATAACTCCAATAACTCCTACAACAATAACTCCAATAACTCCTACAACAATAACTCCAATAACTCCTACAACAATAACTCCAATAACTCCTACAACAATAACTCCAATAACTCCAATAACACCAATAACTCCTACAACTCCAATACCAACAAACAGCTCCAACTCCAACAAACAGCTCCAACTCCAACAAACAGCTCCAACTCCAACAAACAGCTCCAACTCCAACAAACAGCTCCAACTCCAACAAACAGCTCCAACTCAACAGCTCCACTAAACAGCTCCACTAAACAGCTCCACTAAACAGCTCCACTAAACAGCTCCACTAAACAGCTCCACTAAACAGCTCCACTAGACAGCTCCACTAGACAGCTCCACTAAACAGCTCCACTAAACAGCTCCACTAAACAGCTCCACTAAACAGCTCCACTAAACAGCTCCACTAAACAGCTCCACTAAACAGCTCCAACATCAGCTCTAACACGAACAGCTCCAACATCAGCTCTAACACGAACAGCTCTAACACAAACAGCTAATCAAATCAATCATTCATAACATTAACATTCATCATATCATCTCAAACCCTTTCAACAAAAACCAAAACTTTTTATAATAACCAACCACAATTAAAATTATTAAACACCAAACAGTACTATACTCTTTCAACAGATTTACCTTTTTAATATAACAAACCTTAAAATACAAAAATACACTATAAAGGAAAAAATTAAATGTCAAAAATTCTGTCAAAAAATTCTGTGAAAAATGTATCTAAAATATTCCGTTTTTTTAAAATTAATTGAATAACAAAATTAAATTATTTTTCCCTTTACACCAATTTCACACACACGCTTCCACTGCGCGACTCTGCTATTATCTCACACCCCCTTAAACTAGCATACTTACACAAATATTTAGAATATAAATACCTAAAAAGACCTAATGACATACATATATATTATGACGAGAGAATAACACCAACTAACTTAATCTTCATCACCTCCATCAACACCATCGTGACCTCCATCATCACTTATCTTCATCTCCATCGTGACAACAATATATCCATCTCATCTTCGTTTTCAACTCCATCACCTCCACCATCGCTATCGTGACATCCATCATCACTTTCTACATCTTCATGATCACCTCCATCATGATCATTAAAAAACACCAGCTTTACCAAAAGCATCAACAAACTCCGTCTCCTCCTCATTTATCTCATGAGCTTCACCAAAAAAACAACAACCTCCGTCTCCTTCTCATTTCTCATCAGCTTCACGAAGAACATCAACCTCCGTCTCCTCCTCTTGGTCTCATTTTTCAATTGTTTTTATTTTTTTTTAAAATAATTCGTCCTTTCTTTTCTATATCTTCAATAAAAATTCTCATTACTCACATTAGTTTCTTCACTTTGTTCATTTTTCAATTTCGTAATTTCATTTTACAATTTTCTTTCACTTTTCTACATCCTCAATAAAAATTCTTTTTCCTGGTACCGTGCTGGGCCCATAACCTCTTGGAAACGGTCGATGTGGCTAAATCATTATTTGGTTACTAGAAGGATACTTTCAAGGAATAATAAAACTTTGATGAATAGAATCCATATTTCAGAATTTTAATACAGTATTAGAATTTACAGATACATGTTTTTGCTTCTAGAAAAATCAACGGAATAATATATTTCACTACACAATTTTCTAATTTAAAATACATATCGTTCTTAAAGAATAATTCAAACTTTATAAAAAACCTGCCAGTAACAAAATACAAAGAGGTTGCTTAACGTGAGATTACCTATTCAACAAGCGCCACATCGTGTGTTTTCGTTCAGAAATGTTTAAATATAATTTATATTTTTTTACAATATGTCGGTTGTTTTCCATACAGCCTTAGCACATAGCAGATCACCTGTATGCACCGATGAGGTGTGGTATCAGAATACGAAGTATCACCACTTCATTATCTTCTGAGAATGTCTTCTCCTTCTTCTCTTGGTGAAATGGCAACCAGCCGAATATCAGCTATTTCTGCCAATGTCAAGTAGTTGTCTTCATTTATAAAGTTTTCGTCGTAATAAATTTATTGATAAAAAAATGTGGATGAGATGAAATGGGGACCGTCTTCCGAAAAAAACGATCTCCCCCTGTGAATGTCGTAAGAGACGATTAATAGAGCAAACTACCAGAGCAACAGCAATGCAAAAAGTACTTGACAAAACCTGACTAGTGAGGTGACGCAAAACGTGTATTCTAAGTTGAGGCCTATGCCCAGCTTTGGAATTTTTAAAACTGGAAACATTTTAAAGATAAGGGAAGAACTTTATCAATGATACTACCAAATAAGCCCTTTTTTCTTATTCGTTAAATAAATTGCATTGTTATTTTCTAGGAACTTTATGTTTAGGTTATTTTAGAAAAATGATCATTAGGAAGGCAATTTTATTTTCTGTACTAGCTGAGTACCGCATTTTTTTTTTTTTAACGTGTGGAAATCCCCGCGGACCGTCACCCCGGCGGGGGTTACGGCGGGGTGGTGTGTCGGACTCGAACCGACTAAAACCACACGGTGTGACCCTCTCTGCGCCTGTGTATTGGAAGGAGATTTCCTTCTGGACTCCTCCCAGCGCCTGCCCGCACTGTTGCGGGCACCATCTCAAACTCTCGACTCTCTAATTGGGCAACGTCCGGTCACAAGCGGACGCCGCCCCCTCGCAGTTGGCCACTACTGCGGACGGAAGGGAAACCCGTCCCGCCCATCCGCGACCACTCTCAGGGCGGCATGAGACGCAGGTATGCGCGCCTCCGCTGCCCGAGGCGCCGGCGGAGGCGCGCATACCTGGTTAGTGTTGTAAAAAACGATTAACAGCGTGTGGCGAAGCTAGTCGAAAAATTAACTTGAGTTACTCTTTACCAGCAAGCAAATACGGCGCGGTCAAACCTAGATGGGTGACGGTTTGTGGCATGATGTGATAAGAGCATTTCCGTGATTCGGACGTCACGTTATGTAGTCAGTCCCGGTGGTTATCTTATGATACCAATCGTGAAGTTTAGTTTTTTTTTTTTTTTTTTTTTTATTTATTTAAAATAACAGATTTACAAAGTACAATAAATTAACACACTCGCCAAGCTGTTAAGCTTGTTGGCGAGACGCGCTCTTACATACTCTTATACATAAATATCTTAACATGTGTTATTAAGTTATACAGTGCCTGTTTATGTTTTGTATTCACATATCACTAGCCTCGATCCTTTCCAACAAAAGAGCTTTAAATTGAGTCTTAAGTTGACGTGAACTCAACTTAGGTAATCGTCGAAACAAATCAAAATCATTAAAAATACGCGGGATTAAGTATGCTGACATTCTTTCGCCATAGTAGTTTGTAACTTTTGGTTTGCTAAGTTTATTTTCTAATGCACTTCTAGTATTATAATTACTTTCCACAAGTTGTTTAAATTTATCGCAATGGTAGTGTTCTATGCCTAACATATACTCTTTCTTCTTATCTTTATCTGTTGGAATTGGAAGCGTTTGATTACGTAGCCAAAACGTGTCTTGCCAGTTCCCAATCCATATTCGGCCAGCGAGCGTGAGGACGTATGGCCTTAGGCCTCTTCTGAGAGGAGGCCAGAGTTCAGCGGCCAGCAGTGGGATATTATGGGTTAATGATGATGATGATGAGACCCTTTATGTTCCGAGATTAGACTTTAGATTTAATTGGAGAAGAAGCTGAAGAAGAAGAAAGTGACAGGCAGAGATTCATAAGTACATTATCTACTTTGGTAGTATTTAGCTAAAAAACTGTTTATTTGATAGTACAAACAAAGATTACGATTTTATTATTTGTATAGATAAGTGTGAATAATTTATATGTTGTTAAAAGAATGTATCCATTAGAAGCATCTTAAGTCATTATGTGATGTGAGTGACTAATATAGTATTTTTAGAGACTTTCACAGTTAATCATAATAAAGTAATTTGTCAGTTTAAAAAAAAAATTAGGGAATCATGAGAGGAATCCAGGAGTAGCGATCACCATTCTCCTTGTTAGGGTAGGAAATGCAGCATTGTGACCATGGCTGCCTGGTCAGTTTGTGGTTTAAGCTGCTGCCACGCCGCTCACTACTGCGCCAAGTGTTGTGGGTTCAAATCCCACATGGGACAGCACGACCAGTCAACTACGCAGTAGATATCATAATACACAAGTTTGAGCTCAAACTCCGGTGCACTCTTTCTATCTCAACGTTCCCTCAATCTCACAATCCGATGGGACGGCTAATCGACACGATTGTGGGTAGATGTACAGGTGTGATGCAGGATATCGGACCTGATCGCTCCTCGATCATGTTTTTAAAACCTTCCAAAGTGACCCAACTTTGCGTGATAAAATTATGAGTAGAATCCAGGAGTAGGAGCCACCATCCTCATTCTTACTCCTCACAGTGATTTTAGATTAGTCTTCTCTCCTTTCCTTCAGATTTCTGAGATATGTGGGTAAAGAATCTCAGTTTCAAACTCAGGGATGAATCAATTATGCATTTCCATAATCAAAAAAACTCACTCGTTTTATTGGCCAATGCCTAACCCGGCAACTGACATGCTCCACACCAGATCAGAGACAGCCGACTCATCAATACATCGACCTCCGCTCTTAGAACATGTGGTGAATTTCCCTTATAGCGCAAAAAAAATACGAGTATATAACAGCGTTGTTTATAGTAACTCATTATAATCATCGTCAGCCTATCGCAGTCCACGGCTGGACATAGGCCTCTCCCTCCTATTGCATACTGCACAGCCATCAGTCAGGCAGTCACTATACCTGGCATGTGGGCGTTCTAAAGTAACTACTAATCCTAAAAAGTGATATTGAAATTCTCATTATACCTATATGACATCAACCGTTGGGTGGTGGCCAGCCAGGATAGTGTCCGGGTATGGATAGAATCCATCGGTGAAGACTGCGACTGGTCAGGGCAAGTCTTTTTGAACTGAAGTAGGACAGATATCTTACTCTTCACTCCATCTGCCGTCATGTCTGTCGGGTCCGATGTCAGAAAGTACTTTTCTACGTTACCTTCATTTTTATATTTCGATAATAATTATTTATCGAGGAGAGTTTGTTGAGATGGAAAAACATGAAAATACATAGTTTTAAATTTTTTAAGTACTAACCGAAAATGTTTTACTTATATTCGCTTAGTCCACATGTTGGAACTGATTAGTGAACGATTAATTATGCGTCAAAACTGTCAACAGTGGAACGTCAATAATATTTACCATTGTCATGACCACTGAAGTATGGTCATGACACATGTTTCGCTTTAAAAAAAATTAAATAATGCGAAGCATTGTTTGCTTTGTTTGGAAGCTTCATTTTTATCTATCTGCGTTAGATAAATTCATGATTACAGACAATAACACACGTTGAACAGTGTAATAATCAGTTTTGATGTGAATATTGTTCAAATATATTCCAGATCAAAGCTTAGGCGAAAAAAACAAATCTTTTTTTAATTTTTGATACTAAAATGAGTCGCTGTGATATTAAAATAGTATTATTAGGCAGTGAACATGTAGGGAAGACTAGTTTAGTTTTAAGATATGTGAATTGTAGATTTAATGCAGAAATTCCTTATCAAAATGTAAGTACTTTGTTTTTTTTTTTTTGCCCTTTGTTGGCGAGTCTAACATAGACACAATCCTATGGTCGAACCTTTAAAATAATGCACTTCTTTGTTAAAAAATTTAAACTGTCTTGGAAAATAAAATACTTACTTAGATGTTTAAAAAAATTATATTGTGTAAATTCAGAATAATAATAAATTTAAAAAAAGAAATCAGACACTGATTTCTTTGTTTGAGTTTAGCTATTGTTTTTTATTTATATCAATTCTCTACTGTTGAAAAAAGTAGTATTGTATTATGTACAAGATTGTAATAAAAATAAAAAGATTATAGCAAGTCAATTTTACAAGATCTACATGATGTCTTAATCTTCAGTGTTAAACTTTTACTGGGAACAATTCATTCTTACTTTGAATTACTTTAAAGAGAAATAATTCTTCTCCACTTCTCTAACTCTGCTGCTTTTGGTTGAAGCTTGATGATATATAGCCTTCCTAGATAACTTATGATTGGATATGGAAATATTTTTTTAAATCGGATCAAGTTTCTGAAATTCAACCTATCATCTTCATCATCATCAGCCTATCGCAGTCAACTTCTGAACATAGGCCTCTTCAGATTTATTTATTTATAGCACAGAATACATAATAGTACCAGTACAGAAGACTCACTCCGAAAAGTAAATTAAAGTTATAGATACCCTCGGTGTCGAAAGATTAAGTTCAATTCAGATCGTACAGCGCCGAATCACTACGATTATATTTACCTACAATTGCGTCTCTTCTATCGTGTAACTCTTAACTGTTCTGACGATGTCTGTTCGACCGGCGTGTCTGACCCGGCAGGCAGCCGGCCGACTATACCTAAACTGCGGAGTGACACCCCCCTGTTTATAGCCTTGAGCCTATACATATGATAGATATAAACTTATTATGATATTTGTTAGTTTTATTAGTGATTAGTCTTAAAAAATATGTCAGTTATGTTAGTTTATTTCTATTTTGTATAGTCCCTTTTCGGGTATAGGTCTCCTCCAAATCTTTCCACTTATTCTTTATCTTTGCAGTTTGAAGCCACTTTTCTCCTGCTATTTCTATAATATCTTCTCATCTCATTTTAGGCCGACCCACTTTTCGTTTTCCTTTGTGGCCTTTCCATATCGTAGTTCCTATTGTCCATCTATTAACCTTGTATCTTGCCAAATGTCCTGCCCATCTCCATTTTAGTTTTAGTGCTCATCAGATTGCTAATCCTAAATTCAATACAAAAAACATAAACAAATTCTTCAACCTAATAATATTAGCATAGAGCATTGTGTATTCTTTTTTATTTTATCAATGACTACACATTTTGATACATATGATTTTAATCCCATTTAAATAGTGAGGGGTAAATTATAACATCAGAACTAATACAATATTAACAATTCAGCTATCAACATCATCAGCCCATTGCAGTCCACTGCTGGACATAGGCCTCTCCCATTGCATACCACTTGATCATCACACCACACATCCCATTGATGTTGGGCTTCTCACAGCCAGCTAATCTAAACTAATATGTAAAGAAGTAAGGTTTGTTAGTTTGTGACATTGTAAGGGTACGGTAACTGTAAGGGGTCGGTACGGTAACTGTAAGGGGTAATCTTTGGATCTAGTGAACTGATTTTGAAAATTGTTTTACCAATAGAAGGCTATGTTATTTGTTTTGAGAATAATCAAACCGGGGTGTACCCCGCGGATTGGCGCTGGGAGTAGTCCAGAAGGAGATCACCCTGGACTCCTCCTAAAACAGAAGCGCAAAGAGGGCACACTGGGTGGATTTTAGCCGGTTCGAGTCAGACACACCGCCCCGCCGCATCGAAAACCCCGGCGGGGTGACGATCCGTGGGGATTTCCACAAATAAAATAAAAGGGGGACTCCAGAAGCCGCCGATGAGTTCCTGGTGTTCGCCCCAACTGCCGAGGTAGGCCGCCGCGGGGTTTAGTAGGTAGATATTAACCAAAAAAACCAATACCATATGTCCCTGTCCCTGCGGAGCCGGTTAGTTAGATATGAATTTAGCAGGCGTTAAATTCTAGAAGCCCAAAATTGTGAGGATGACCTGCAATGGATGGAGCTTATGCCTAGCAGTTGAAGGCAATAAATTGATGGTGATTGTTTTATATTTTCAGACGGTGGGTGCCGCTTTCTGTGCCAAGAAAGTGCGTGCCGGAGACCAGGACTTCAATATTGGCATCTGGGACACAGCGGGGAGTGAGAGGTATAAATCTTCCATCAGATTTAAGCTATCATCATGTGTGACCCGTTGGTATAGGATTGTACACCAGGGCCTAAAAACCATTTCAAGAATTCATAATAAGGATGGATTGGTCATCAGTAGGTAGTTAAGCCACGGTGATTTCAGCACGAATCAGTCAGCTCGACCAGGGCAGTACAGTAATACCTCGGACTTACGCGATAGGTGGGACCAAATAGCCGCGTAAGTCGAATTCGCGTAAGTCGGGGTTCAATTCTGCATATAAATACGTATAAAGTTTTTTGTCAAATCTCATTCGAAGATTGTCCAATAATTTTTAAAGCATCTAAAACATTGAATTGCTTCCAAAACTTTTTAACAGAAAGCTCGTTATTTAGTTTTATAGCTTTATTTAGATGTGCAAATAATCGCCTTGTGTAGTAAGTTTTAAATGTTTTAATGACTCCCTGGTTGAAGGAAGCTGGCAAATAAGTTTGTTGACTGGCGGTTGTGAGTATGTCATGCTCGCTCAAAAGTCCTGCTGGCGGTGGCGTGTGTAGCGGGTCGTTCGGCTCCCTACGATATGGTTGAACTGGACGATGGCTGGTGCATGGGTCATGCTCGTGATACGGGCGCCGCCAGTCGGGGCTGGTCATCTCACAACTTCTATTTATTGTTTAATTGTTTTTGGACACTACATGTGTAAATATCAGCATCGTTAAATTGTAAAAACGTAACCAAAAATTGTAAAAACAATGTTGGAAAAGAGTGTCCATGGAGTTTCTTGTCTGTTCTTCTCCATAGGATCTACGAATTGGAACAGACGATTAGCTTCACGACTACTGACTGACTACTTGACGTTTCAAAAGTGCCGTTGTATGGTTTATTTGAAATAAAATGGTTTGATTTCATTGATTTCATTTGTTTGGTGGCAAAAATACAACTGCCACCCGTGGATCGAAATTATTTATAGTAACGACAGAGCGAAGTGGGCTAATGAAAAACCGCGTAATTCCGAATTCGCGTAAAACGGGGTAACGTTAGTCGAGTTATGACTGTACTACCCTCACTCAGAAGACCATCCCAAATTGTCAGTGTTGTCGTCTTTCGTTGCTGAGTTTTGCATGCTTCATCGTTGGCACTCAGAATGAGTACAGAGACCACCACTCTTGGATTCTACTCATGCTTTCCATCAGAGTTAAACATGATGATGATGACTCCCAAGGGGATTTCGGCTACGGTGACTGATTATCTTTGAGCATTTAAGTTTCGGGCGTGTGCTCTCGTATTGTTTACGTATCCTATTTTGGCACTGAATGAGCGTGCACAGTGGGGACAAGTAAGCACACCATTCAGGTAATTGTAGTTTATGTTGAGAGTGGGTTTGTTAGGGTTCCGTAGCCAAATGGCAAAAAACGGAACCCTTATAGATTTGTCAAGTCTGTCTGTCTGTCTGTCCGTCCGTATGTCACAGCCAATTATTTCCGAAACTATACGAGCTATACTGTTGAAATTTGGTCAGTCGATGTATTCTGCGAACCGCATTAAGATTTTTACAAAAATTTAGAAAAAAAACAATACATTTTGGGGGTCCCCATACTTGGAACTGAAACTCAAAAAGTTTTTTTTCATCAAACCTATACGTGTGGGGTATCTATGGATAGGTGTTCAAAAATGATGTTGAGGTTTCTAATATCATTTTTTTCTAAACTGAATAGTTTGCGCGAGAGACACTTCCAAAGTGGAAAAATGTGTCCACCCCCCCTCTAACTTCTAAAATAAGAGAGTGATAAAACTAGAAAAAAGATATGTTATACATTACCATGTAAACTACCAACGAAAATTGGTTTGAACAAGATCTAGTGAGTAGTTTTTTTTTAATACGTCATAAATCGTTACACGCAATTTACCTTTCATCCAGTCAATACACTAGTATAAAAACATCGATTAAAGTTACAACGAACTACAAGAACTTTTATATGATGTTACTTGCTGATACGGAACCCTTCATGGGCGAGTCCGACTCGCACTTGGCTGCTTTTTTTTTATAAGATTGTCTCGTTTGAAATCGAGATCACATCTTCTTTGTTCTTCAAAGTTGTTGACACTGGTGGACCATCCGCCTCCACTTAGGTCTGTCCCCAGCCAAATCCTCCCAATGAGAGATGTTCATTTTGCATCTCTTCATATGCCTCTTCTGTACATCCTTATATCTGAAGAACTGACAGAGTTGAACATAAAAAGTAACCAGTCACATCAAGTACCAGTTTCCACTTCCAGGTATGAAGCCATGACGAAGATATACTACAGAGGAGCACATGCTGCGATCATCTGCTATGAGCCATCTTCTCTGACATCCTGGAATAGATTGAGGCATTGGCTCCAGGAGTTGAGAACAGTGGAGGAGGTAAGAAAGCTGATGAAGTATAAAGATAATAAATATATGTGCTATGGATGGGTAGTAAAGCCACGCTGACTTCAGCACGAATGGTCCGGCTGTACCGGGGCAGTACTACCCTCACACAGAAGACCAAATATATGATATGGAAAAAAAACTGGCTCAGGTCTCCTCGCAAGAGAGGGTTAAGGTTATACGTCCCCACGCTGGTCGAGTGCTTGTTGGGGTCTTGCATGTAGTGTAGGACGTCCACAGCCCAAGTGGAGTGACGATTTGCGCAAGATGGCAGGCAGGAGCTGGATGCGAGAAGCCCAACATCGATGAAAGTGGTGTGCAATGGGAGAGGCCTATGTCCAGCAGTGGACTGAGATAACCTGATGATGATGACATAAAACGGACACAAAGACACCCAGACTCAGAACAACAGTTTGTGGATCACAGTGTTGTCCCACGTGGGATTTGAACCCACGACCCTTAATCGAGAGCGGCATGGCGACCCCTTAAACCACTAGGCCAAACGTCCAGTCACGGTCACCCATCCAGTTAATGACCGCGCCGTCGTTGATTACCCTCTCTTTTATTTTCCAGGATTGCAAGGTATACCTTTGTGGGACTAAGAAGGACTTACTGGACTCTGGCTATGTCTCCAGGGAAGTATCGAAGGACATTGTTGCGACTTACTCCCAGGGTTTATGTGGGCACTTCCTCACATCCAGCAAGACTGGAGAAAATGTTGGTAAGTAAAAACTTCATGGGTTCCGTACCCAATTGGCTAAACGAGATTATCTCTTCTCCCTAGCCTTATTCCCAATATTATTTGGGGTCTTCTACTAGTTCAACCGGTTTTACCTGAATATCAGTTTTTCCACGGAGCGACTAGCATCGGACATCCGCAACCCTAAGGGAGAACTGAAATTCGAAGGTTGAACTAGTTGTCAGTAAATTTGAGGGCACTGACTTTGCAATAACAATTGCCATAGATGTTCATGACAATCGGGACCGGGTTATAAGGAATTTCCTAAGAAAAACACTTTTTGGTCCGACCCGGGATTTGAACCCGAGACCTCTTGATTAGCAGTCGCATACTGCCTACTATGATGCCATCGATTTTTTTTATTCTTCTTTACAGACGAACTCTTTCAGAAGATTGTAGATGATTGTGCAGCTGATGTGAGACTAATGAAGGATGTGGAAGAGTTGAGAGTGCAGCTGGCAAAAGACGAAGCAGCCTATAGAGTTAAGAATAATAATTATTGTATATGCTGATAGAAGAATAGGAAAACGAAGAAGAATGCAAGCCGAACTGAATATTGCCATGTAGCTTTAAAAAAAGTATTTTATCAAGACATATTTATAAAAAAAAATATAATTAGAAAAAGTGCCTGAAAAAGTGGAGAGCATGAGAAGAATCCAGGAGTTGGGGTCACCATCCTCATTGTGAGGGTAGGCAATGCTGCATGGTGACCCATACCATGACTATGGTCAGCATGAGTGCTATCATTATAAGGTTGGTCTTCTGTGTGAGGGTAGTACTCCCCCATTCCTGAAATCAGGTGGCTCTACTACCTACTATCATTAACGTTAATTAGTGCACTGCTAGACATAGGCTGGACCTCAGAAAGGTATATTTTTTTATATGAATTCTGCCTGATGGAAAGCATGAGTAGAATTCAGAGTGGTTACCGTACTGATTGTGAATGTAAACAATGCAGTATGGTGACCCATACGATGACGTCGGATAGGTCATCAACTTTCCACCAGTGAAAGTCCCGTTACAAGTGAACCAGCCGTTCAAGAGATTAGCCGGAACAAACAGGCAGATAGACGGACAGACATACAAAAATTAAAAAAAATTGCCTTTTTATATGTATACTTTGCTATGCAATAAGTAAAAAACTGTTCATTTCATGTTACATACAGACACTCAAATTTTATTTATTAGTATTTATAGATAATAGATATTAAAAACGAAGATGATGTGATATTCTAAATTATATCTCCTTTCTACTGTGCTTTCCTCCCTAAATTTATGGGAAATTTCCCAATTTGGCAACTCTGATCTGTCATGTGTAGCGTTTTAACAAATATGTGCCATGTACCATGGTGTTAAAGTTTATATTTATGTGTGTGCTTGTTATATATTTAAAATGGTAGCCTTTTATAGTATAATAAATAATTATTTTGTATTAACTGAAATAAAAGCTTTATATTTCAAATAATTATTTGTTTTTTTTTTCACTGGCAACTCACTTCCTCCGTTTTTTGACCGTTAAAGATAACAGTATGTCCCCATTACCTCCCCTATCCCCCTAATTCCTTCAATATCCAATTCAATATACCTTCCACATCTTTCTTCTTCCTAGCCTTATTCCTAATATTATTTGTGGTCGGCTACTAGTTCAACCAGATTACTGAATATCACTTTTCCCACGGAGCGACTGGCATCGGACCTCCGTAACCCTAAGGGAGATCTGAAATTCGAAGGTTGAACTAGTTGTCAGTAAATTTGAGGGCACTGATTTCCCAATAACAATTGACATAGATGTTCATGACAACCGGGACCTACTGCTTTACGTGCTCTCTTAAGCACGGGCGTGAATCACCGCCAAATTTCCAAACTCCGGGCTGCTATTAGGAATTTCCTAAGAAAAACCCAAAAACACATTTTGGCCCGACCCGGGATTTGAACCCGAGACCTCTTGATTAGCAGTCGCATACGCTAACCACTAGACCAATGAGGCAGTTAATTTACCTTCCACATCATGAAATAAAAACATATATCAACGCCATCTATCAAAAATGTATCGACCTATAAAGTTTCTACTGATCCTGTATCGCGCAATGAGAGATCTACGATTGATTTGTTTAAATACGAGTTCCCAACAACCGAGGGGGGCCACGCAAGTCGTAGGGGACCCGAGGTACGTCGGGTTCCAGGAACTTCCTTCCGGGGGTACACCTGGTTCCTCGGCTAATAGTACCCTAGACGCGGCGTGCGGTTTTAGTCGGTTCGAATCCGACATAGCCATCAACTGGTTGTATCCAGGGGGATTACCGCACGGGAACAAAGGGAGGGGACATACAAAAGCTGCCACGCCTGGGATCTCATCTGGCTTGAGTTGACCGCTTGGGAGGCATGAAGATCCCCCTTGCACACACAAGATGGCCAACCTCACTTCAGGACCTGCATCTCTTTAGAGGCATTGGAATGGATAACGCTGGCAGCGTAGAGAGTTCAGAATGAGCCTGTAGGTATTACCTGCGAGACTATGAAAAGATTGTGTAGATAGTTGATTAGAGGCACTCATAGCCAAATTGCCCTAGGCTATTAGGAACAATCACTGATGGTAAGCAACAACGGCGCGGTTAGTACCTGGATGGGTGGTCGTTTGTGACCACGTTACGTAAAGCAGTCGGTCCCGTCTGTTTTCGGAAGCCTTCGGGCGGCTTAAAAACATCCAACGGCAAGATTCTGTTTTTACAAAAAGTCTTTAAAAGTCTTATAAGCCTTTAAAGTTGAATAACTCGTCGACCTAATTCAAAAAGTTGTTTTAGCAACCTCTCAATGTTTTTAAAAGACCTATCTAACGATACCACACACGATGGGGTGGACGAAAAAAAAAAATCTTCCCTACTTGGCGTGTAGGGGAGGTACCCCAATAAAAATACTCAACAGATTTGATTGAAATGAAAGAAGGACATAGGCTTTTTACTGCTATATTCGACATGCAAACGAAATCCCGTTATTCGTTCGTAACGTTTCGAACAGGTTATACCGCTCGTAGTCATGGGTAGGCTTTCGGAAAGTAGAAGGAAGAAATCATAAACTTTTTATTTTTATCGCAAATAAGTGCCGTTAACATTAAGAAATATGAGTACATCATAAGCGTCAAAGTAGCTAAATTCTAAAAACAGTTATGCACACGACAGCTAGTATTTAACACCAATGCTGTACTGCTATTAAATCGGTATTTTTAACACGCTTTTTATTAGCATCACCTGTATGTATGGTTGTAACCGACTCCTTTGGGTGCGATTTTGACCCACTTTAAACAGCCAGATTTCGTTCAAACTTTGCAGATTTATCGAGGACCGATGACAATACACTAATTTGAAAAAATGTAAACTTTTTTGGTCTAGGAAAAAAAATAGTTTTAAAAAAACTAAACAAACACGCTTTTAAACTAAAAAGTAGAAAATAATTTTAATGTAACAAAGCGTGGGGTGCTTTCTGAAAATATTTCAATAACGTCGCCCCACGCTTTGTTACATTAAAATTATTTTTTACTTTTTAGTTTAAAAGCGTGTTTGTTTAGTTTTTTCAAACTATTTTTGTATTTATATCCCGAATACCTAAGTCCCGTTAACATTAAAAAACATGAGCATGTATAAAAGTCGCGAAATTCAAAAAACAGGCACACGAAAACTAATAATAGGTCTTTACCTATGAAATTGCCGTTTTGTATGCAATAAGTGAAAGTACTTATTTTTTCAAACTTTTTTATTTCTGTGATTCGAAGTAATCACCCATGCAATCGACGCATCTTTGCCAACGCATTGGCAGTTTATTGATGCCCTTCTTGTAAAAATCAGCTGGACGGAAGGCAACAAACTCTTAAAAGGCATTTTGTACTGCCTCTCCAAAATGGAATTTTTTGCCCACTAAAAAGTTGTCTAAAACTAAAAATTGTTACGTGTGACGAAAAATGGATTCTATTCAACAATCGAAAGCGCTCAGCAAGTTGGTTAGACCCTGGTTCAGCACCAAAGCAATGCCCTAAACCAAAAATGACCCCTAAAAAGGTGATGGTCACTGTTTGGTGGTCTAGTGCGGGTGTGATTCACCACAGCTTTTAACAAAACGGCATGAGCATTAATGCAGATGTGTACTGTGAAGAACCAGAGAGAATGATGGAGAAGCTTCTTCCAGCATCTGCAACCAGCTTTGGTCTATCGGTCGTCCCCACTGCTCCTTCACGACAACGCGCGACCCCATACTGCGCAACAGACAGTCTCCAAGCTGCAAGAGCTGGGGTTTGAAGCTCTCCCTCATCCGCCATACTCACCAGACCTTGCACCTACCGACTATTACTTTTTCCAAAATTTAGACAACTTTTTAGTAGGTAAAAAATTCAATTCCCGAGAGGCAGTACAAAATGCTTTTTAAGAGTTTGTTGCCTCCCGTCCAGCTGATTTTTACAGGAAGGGCATCAATAAACTGCCAATGCGTTGGCAAAGATGCGTCGATTGCATGGGTGATTACTTCGAATAACAGAAAAAGTTTGAAAAAATAAGTACTTTCACTTATTGCATACAAAACGGCGATTTCATAGGTAAAGACCTATTATTTAATACCAATGCTGTACTGCTATTAAATCGGTATTTTTACACGCTTTATATTGACTTCACCTATATGTTTGTTTGTTTGTAACCGACTCTTTGGGTGCGATTTTGACCCACTTTAAACGGCCAGATTTCGTTTAAACTTTGTAGATTTATCGAGGACCGATGACAATACACTAATTTGAAAAAAAAAAAAAACTAAAAATAAAAAAAAAGTTTAAAGAAATTAGTCTAGTAAACTAAAAAGTAGAAAATAATTTTTATGTAACAAAGCGTGGGGAGCTTTCTGAAAATATTTCAATAACGTCGCCCCACGCTTTGTTACATTAAAAATATTTTCTACTTTTTAGTTTAAAAGCGTGTTTGTTTAGTTTTTTAAATCAATTTTTTTAATTATATCCCGAATAAGTCCCGTAAACAGTTATACACACGAAAGCTAGTATTTAATACCAATGCTGTACTGCTATTAAATCGGTATTTTGATGCGGTTACATTGTCTTGGGATGCATTCTACGCATTATAAAATGATAGTCGGTGGTCCAAGAATCTGCATAAACTCGCTCTAACTTCGCTTCGCTCTGTTATATTGACGACCGACGCGACGTGTAAAAATATCTTTAAAAGATTAACTTTCAAAAATAGATATCATTTATCATTTTATCGACATCTTTTTTTTAAATTTAAATATATCCCGACTATTCCTACTAATCATCACTACATAGTATGAAATAAAAAGTCGCTTTCTCTGTCCCTTTGTATGCTTAAATCTTTAAAACTACGCAACGGATTTTTATGAAATTTTCTTTAATAGGTTGAGTGATTCAAGAGGAAGGTTTTAATGTATAATACATACATAATATAGTAGATAATAATTTTAGAGGTTTCTAATGTGATATTTTTTACGCTTATATTGCAAACGCTGGCCCTACGAGATAGATCAAAATAATGTACTACAGTAGATATTGTACATCTTAAAAAGGTCTACAAAAAAGTCTGCGATGGTATATGTCTATCTCTTAAGGATAACCCACTTTAACCATTTTTTTATTTTTTATTTTTACGAGAATTAATGGTTGATGTAATGTGGTGTGGTAATGAGATTATAGCAACACAGTATTAATCCTTATCCAATTAAGTACCTTAAATAAATTGTGTATTTAATATAGATTAATATGGCCCTTTACGGTATGTAATTTAAATTAATACTTTTGAAGATATTACAGATTTAAAACGCAGGAACAAAGCGATTTTGGCGGTACCGGCCGGGGCCCGTTAGTTGACGCTGCTGTCGATTTGTCAGTATCAGTTAATAACTAAACACAATACATACTTTATTATGAATTAATATTCTAAGGCGGTACGAAGTTCGCCGGGTCAGCTAGTATTATAAATGCGAAAGTATTTTTATCTGTCTATTACGTTTTCATGCCTAAACAGCTGAACCGATTTTGATGAATTTTGATATAGAGATAAATGGAACATTGGGAAAGGACATGGGCTACCTTTTACTGACATACACGGGAGCGGAGCCGTGTGTCAAAAGCTGGAATGAGTATGTGTATTTAAGCTAGTTCCATTGAGTAGAATCCAGGAGTAGGGGCCACCATCCTCATTGTAATTGCAGACGACGCACCGTGGTGACCCACACAATGGCGGCCTAGTGAGTTGTTTCTGCATCATTCATTTACGGGGAATGATCCAGAATGATTGGGCCTCCGGTCTCACACTCACCAACTAAATACAACAGCATTGCTATCTTCTTATTATAAGGCGCTCCATAATATTATTATCTTTAATATTTTAGTCCATGAAAAATATTTATTGACATAGCTATATGGTCTATATTACATACATAGTTCATGGGGCCTCTTTTAAGTTAAAAAATACTTGTTTCACAAGACCCCGCCCTTATACATATAATTTGTACATTATACACACAACATAATTAAATACTGTCCATGTGGTGACAGATTAAGAATACAAAGTGTCACCACCCCTATTCATTCCATGTGTGTCGTAAGAGGCGACTAAAGAAACAAAATAAGCAGCTAACATCACTGCCAAGAGAAGGAAAACTTGAAACAAACCCTTTACCAACCCGTCTGGCCAGCGTGGTATAGTAGGCCAAAACATACTTTCTAAGGAGAGGTCTATGTCCAGCAGTGGACTGTTGAAGGCTGTTGATGATGATGATAAACACACGTTCGCGTAACAAGTAGGTAAATATTAATAATATGTGTATTTTCCTTGTTTTCAAATTAGTTTCAATTTCATTTTTTGTTTCTTTATATTTTTTTCAATTCCATTTAAATGAATCAGAGTTAATTACGCGTTGAATCGCACTGTTATTTAAGTAGCTAGCTTTTGGCCCGTGGCTTCGCCTTCGCTTCTGTCCGTCCGTCCGTATGTCACAGCCACTTTTTTCCGAAACTATAAGAGCTATACTGTTGAAACTTGGTCAGTAGATGTATTCTGTGAACCGCATTAATGTTTTTACACGAAAATATAAAAAAAACAATAAATTTTGGGGGTTCCCATACGTGTGTGGTATCTATGGATAGGTCTTCAAAAATTATATTGAAGTTTCTAATATCATTTTTTTCTAAACTGAATAGTTTCCGCGAGAGACACTTCCAAAGTGGTAAAATGTGTGTCCCTCCCCCCCCCCCCCCTGTAACTTCTAAAATAAGAGAATGATAAAACTTAAAAAAAATATTTGATGTACATTACCATGCATACTTCCAACGAAAATTGGTTTGAAGTAGTTTTTTTTAATACGTCATAAATCATAAACCGCAATTTACACTTCTTTCAATCAAAGCACTATTTTTAAAACATCGTTGAAAGTTACAACGAACTACAAAAACTTTTATATGATGTTACTTGCTGCTACGGAACCCTTCATGGGCGAGTCCGACTCGCACTTGGCCCCTTTTTTTTTTTGTAAATACATACAAATTATACATAGAAAACACCCAGCCTCCGAAACAAATATTTGTGGACCACACAAACACTTGGTACGACCAAGGAATCGAACCCGAGACTTCTTGATCAGCAGCATCAAAACCATACGTGTTAGATATCTATGGATAGGTCTTAAAAATGATATTGAGGTTTCCAATAAAAAAAAATCTAAACTAAATTGTTTGCGGGAGAGATACTTCCAAATTAGCAAAATGTGTGTTTCCCCTGTAACTTCTAAAATAAGAGAATGATAAAGCTAAAAAATATATGTTGTACATTATCATGCAAACTTCCAACGAAAATTGGTTTGAACGAGATCTAGTTAGTAGTTTTTTTTTAATACGTCATAATTCGTCCGCAATTTCCCTTTCATTCAATCAATACACTGTTATTAAAACATCGATCAAACTTACAACGAACTACAAGAACTTTTATATGATGTTACTTGCTGCTACGGAACCATTCATGGGCGAGTCCGACTCGCACTTGGCCGCTTTTTTTATATATTTAAGCTTACAAAAGTGACTCTATCTACCTGATGGAAAGCATGAGCAAAATCCAGGAACCATTGTGATGGTAGTCAATGCAGCATGGTGACCCATACCATGGCGGCCTGGTCAGGTGTCGTTGTGTCAGGCCTCTGATCAAAAGGTCTCGGGTTCGATTCCCGGGTCAGACCAGATATTTGTGTGTTCCACAAATGTTTGTATCGGAGTCTGGGTGTTTTCTATGTATATATATGTATGTATTTACAAAAAAAGTATGTTTATGTATTTATATCAGTTATTAAAGTACCCATAATATAAGCTCTGCTTAGTTTGGGACTAGATGACGCTGTGTGTAAGATGTCCGAGATATATTTATTATTATTGTGAAATTTCATCAAAATCCATTCAGTGGCTTTTGTGTAAAACAGCAACAAACATACATACTCACAAACTTTCACATTTATAATATTAGTAGGATTTAATTAATCGCTCTCGCTTCAGCCTATAACATACAAACAAACAAGACGGCAATTTGTGACGTACAACACACACCAACCGCAAAACCTGTCTTTAATGACATCGAGTTGTGTAGGGTTGCCACTATTTTTTGTTTTTTAATTACGTTGGAATGTGTGGCCTCTTTGGTCTAATCTTTCTAATAAACCAGTTAAGTCTCGCTATGTTACTCTTAGTTATACCGATATCTACATCAAATAAATCGGCCAAGTGCGTGTCAGGCCACGCATAGAATAGGGTTCCGTAGTCACTCACAATGTCATGTGGATTTCAAATCATGCCCAATAGCCCGAAGTTTTCTAAGTGAGTGCATTTCACGAGTTAGGCCCCCTATAACTCCTGAAGTAAAAAATTAACAAAACATAGTTTTCCTTGAAAGTTCAATATATAGACTACTATCATGATTTGTTTCTGATTTTTCATGAAAGCCGTTTGGCTTTTAGAGAGGGGGGGGGGGGGCTGTTATTGCAAAAAAATGCGCTTTAAAGTTGAATAACTCGCAAACAAACACACAACTTCATCTGGCCCCAAACTAAGCAGAGCTTGTATCATAGGTACTAGACAACTGATATAAATACATAAACATACTTTTTTTTTGTAAATACATACATATTATACATAGAAAACACCCAAACTCCGAACCAAATATTTGAAGATCATACAAACATATGGTCCGACACAAATAAACAAGCCTCTATCTTTTTTAATCTTCTTAAAAATCTACTGCCAACCGTACAAACTAGAACAGTGCTACCAACTTCTTAATATTATTTTGACTTGGTGGCTGCCTTGATGGTCTATAGTAGTTAGCGTATGTGGCTGCTGATTAAGAGGTCTCGTATCTCGGGGACCAAATGTTTGTGTGATCCGCAAATATTTGTATCGAAGTCTGAGTGTTTTCTATGTATAATATGTATGTATTTACAAAAAAAAGTATTATATCTATTGCCTAGTAACCCATAAAACAAGCTCTGCTTAGTTCGGGACTAGATGGCGTTGTGTGTAAGATGTCCGAAATATTTATTTATTTTAAGCAGACACCACACTTCGCTATGCGCTATTCGTTATGCGGGTTATTCGCGCGCATACGGCGAAGTGTGGCGGGTATATTCGTTTCGTTCACCATAAAAATGACAATGCCAATTTCTACAACACACATATTTGCCTTATTTGATGCTTATTTGACATACCAGTTCGAAGTATGGATGGCATGTTTGTTGTTTGCGCGCATAACTAATATTTGGGCGAATACGGCGTAGACACATAACGAATAGCGCATAACGAAGTGTGGTGCCTGCATTAGATTTCAAGTGAACATGCGCCTTCGCCACAAATTAATGTTTGTGTCTTACTATTTTTAACAATTAATTATTACTTTTAACAGAATTCACTCCACTTTGTGGTGTATACTATCGTCAGACGGGCGCCATTCAACACCGTACTAGGAAATAAATAAATAATAATTATAATAAGTTTACACTAAAGTTAAATTAAAATTCAAGGAAATAAACAAGTAATTAAAATTATTTACGAATACATACACGCGTTAAACAATTAAGTATTCATTATTGTTTGAAGATAAAGAGTTCTTTAGGGTTCCTTAGTTCATGACTCGGAACCCTTATAGATTCAAGTCCGTCCGTCTGTTCGTCCGACTTACCGCCGAAACGGTTAGTGCTAGAAAGATGAAACTTTGCATATATATGTGATACTATTACGTCGATAAAGTCGTTTTTATTTGGGGTACCTCCCATTATAAGGAAAGTGGGGATGTTTTCGAGTCTACCCTATCGTGTGGGGTATCGTTAGATAAGTCTTTTAAAAACATTGAGAGGTTGTTAATACGATTTTTTTATTTAGGTTCCACTTGCGAGTTATTCAAATTTAAAGGGATTTTTTTAAAACAGCTCCCCCCCCCCTCTAGAAGCCAAACGGCGGGCTCAAAAAATCTGAAAAAATTCATAATAGTAGTTCATATATTGAACTTTAAAGGAAAACTAAAGCGGTTTAGTTAACTTTGTTAGTTCAGAACAGAACAGAGTTATAGAGGTCTGACTTGTGATATATGCTTACTTGGAAAACTTCGTACAAAAATAATTGAATGCCTTGTTGATCTAGAGGTTAGCGTATGCGGCTGCTGATCAAGAGGTCTCGGGTTCGGTTCCCGGGTTAGCACAAATATTTGTGTCTGGGTGTTTTCTATGTATAAAATGTATATATGTATTTACAAAAAAAAGTATGTTTATGTTCAGTTATGTATCAGTTGCTTAGTACCCATAATACAAGCTCTGCTTAGTTTGGGACTAGACGGTGTTGTGTGTAAGATGTCTGAAAAATGTTTATATATAACTAATTAATAAGGAAACAGCAATGATCAATTGGACACAATTTTATTTCCACTTGCCATTGTATATGACTACGGAACCCAATTCAATGCATAGACTGACACGCATTTCCCCGATTTTTTTGAATAATTACTCCACGCGGCTTTACTCGCAACAATAACCGCGAGTAACACCGTGGCACTCAGATAGTCTAGAATTTAACGTACGAATCATTTGTTACACTTCGGGAAAACCTTGATAATTCGTCATGTGTATGACATCCAGACCACAGAATGTTCTGAGTCATTGACCTATCAGTAATTTTTTTTTAATTAAACGTCATGCGTTAGATGTAACTTGAAGTTAAATGTTATTTATTTACTAACTGACCGGTTATTGTTGTAAATTTCTAGTAACGCCGCGACAAAGCTAGTCTAAACAAGCGGAAGCAATTTTCGTTGGTAGTTTGCATGGTAATGTACAACATATATTTTTTTTAGTTTTATCACTTTCTTATTTTAGAAGTTACCGCGGGGGGTGGGGGGGGGGGGGTGTGGACACACATTTTTCCACTTTGGAAGTGTCTCTCGCGCAAACTATTCAGTTTAGAAAAAAATTATAAGAGAAACCTCAACATCATTTTTGAGCACCTATCCATAGATACCTCACACGTATAGGTTTGATGAAAAAAAATTTTTGAGTTTCACTTCTAAGTATGGAGACCCCTAAAATGTATTGTTTTTTTCTATTTTTATATGAAAATCATAATGCGGTTCGCAGATTACATCTACTTACCAAATTTCAACAGTATAGCTCTTATGGTTTCGGAAAAAAGTAACTGTTACATACGGACGGACAGACAGACAGACATGACGAATCTATAAGGGTTCCGTTTTTTGCCATTTGGCTAAGGAACTCTAAAAATGTAGCCTCGTGCCATCAGTTTTCTGCCAGTGAAAATTCTGTCAAAAATAGATCTAGCCGTTCCAAAGATTGTTACTCGATTTGCTTTTTTGATGTTAGTACCGTATATACTTTGATATAATAAAATGCCTTAAACAATGTAACCACAAATTGTAAAAACTATGTTGGAAAAGAGTGTCCATGGTGTTTCATGTCTATTCTTCTCCATAGGATCTACGAATTGGAACAGACGATTAGCTTCACGACTGACTTCAAAAGTGCCGTTGTATGGTTTATTTGAAATAAAATGGTTTGATTTGATTTGATTTGATATGCATTTAGTAAAAAAAACGGCCAAGTGCGAGTCGGACTCGCCCATGAAGGGTTCCGTATCAGCAAGTAACATCATATAAAAGTTCTTGTAGTTCGTTGTAACTTTCATCGATGTTTTAATAATAGTGTTTTGATTGGATGAAAGGTAAATTGCGTGTTACGACTTATGACGTATTAAAAAAAAACCACTCACTAGATCTCGTTCAAACCAATTTTCGTTGGTAGTTTACATAGTAATATACAACATATATTTTTTTTAGATTTATCACTCCCTTATTTTAGAAGTTAGAGGGGGGGGGGGGGACACACACATTTTTCCACTTTGGAAGTGTCTCTCGCTCAAACTATTCAGTTTAGAAAAAAATGATATTAGAAACCTCAACATCATTTTTGAACACCTATCCATAGATAACCCCACATGTATAGGTTTGATGAAAAAAAAATTTTTGAGTTTCAGTTCCAAGTATGGGGACCCCCAAAATGTATTGTTTTTTTCTATTTTTATGTAAAAATCTTAATGCGGTTCACAGAATACATCGACTGACCAAATTTCAACAGTATAGCTTTTATAGTTTCGGAAATAATTGGCTGTGACATACGGACGGACAGACAGATAGACAGACAGACAGACTTGACGAATCTATAAGGGTTCCGTTTTTTGCCATTTGGCTACGGAACCCTAAAAACTGTTCATTTGATGTTACAAGACACTTGGCAACTATTTGTTTATTAATTTTTACTTCTGTCAGCAGTCCTCATGCTCACTTTGTGGTTTTCAATAGTATTTTTATATTTATATCACAGGCGATCTGGAGTGACGACCTGCGTAAGATGGCTGGCAGGAGCTGGATGCGAGAATCCCAAAATCGATTAGAGTGGTGTGCAATTGGAGAGGCCTATGTCCAGCAGTGGACTGAGATAGGCTGATGATGATGATATTAAACAATAAAGGTAAGTAAACAAATACTTTGCCAGGTTTTCAATCCCTCCACTCCTCTCTGAGAGGAAATTTGGGCCACAGTAAGATCCAGTTGAAAAATCCTTAACATCTGCCCCTAGTTTCTATTCTATTCTCTGTTCTATTTCTCTATTCTCTTGTTACATTGACTAATGTCAGTCAGTCATGTGATCAAAACAAAATATGAGCCAATTAAAAAAAGACGTGTGGTGATTGATTAAGAATACAAAGTATCACCACCCCTACTCATTCCATGGGTGTCGTAAGAGGCGACTAAAGGAACAAAATAAGCAGTTAACATCACCGCCAAGAGAAGGAAAACTTGAAACAAACCCTTTACCAACCCGTCGGCCAGCGTGGTATAGTAAGCCAAAACCTCCTTTCAAAGGAGAGGCCTATGTCCATCAGTGGACTGTTAAAGGCTGTTGATGATGATGATAATGAAAAAAGAAAATCGAGAAATAAAATAGACAATAAAAAAGATAATGAAAAAGGTTTGCAACTTTGCTAGGGAGTCTGCTTTCTATGAGGAGCCGGTAATCACTTACCACCTGCCCCGGGATGACCCCTCACCCACATAAAAACAAATTAAGGATGACTCAACGCCTATTAATTGGTTTAACTTAACTAATTAAAGTATTTACAAGTTGTATAAAACATGTTATTCCGTATAAATTTATTAATAGAAAATGACGATTTGGACAACCCTAGGCGCGGCTACTCCGTTTATAGTGTCTACCGCGTTCAGACGCAAATCGACTTTCGTCGAGTCACAGCGTACAGTACAATAAATATTATAAAATAACAATACAAATTAAAAAACCGAAAAAAAATATACAAATTTAATAATTAAAATGTGTTCTAAATAAAAACTGCCGACAAAATCTCGTTCGGGAATTCGAATTTTTAAATTTAAACTTGTGTTCTTTTTACGAAATTAATTGCAGTGTTGTTTACGTGTTTTTTTTAAGTTAAATAATTGTGTTTTAAATACATAGTTTGTGTTATTTTAATTTGTATTTGTACTTTAAAGTTTTTTTTGTGGTTTCGTGTTGTTGTGATGTACTAACAGACATTTAATTGTGCATCATTATAGCTGTTTACCCACCGGATTGTAAGGTAAGATACCGTGGGAAGATATTTAACAGTTGATTGTTTCTCATTTACGATACAGCTTTAGAAATCCATACTTATATTATGAACTAGTGGTTGCTCGCGGCTCTGTCCGCGTGTATGTCGAGTGTAGCCTATATCCTTCCTCATCATCAACAGCCTTCAACAGACTGCTGCCAACTGACCACTGCTGGACATAGGCCTCTTTGAAAGGAGGTTTTGGCCTACTATACCACGCTGGCCAGACGGGTTGGTAAAAGGTTTGTTTTAAGTTTTCTTCTCTTGGCAGTGATGTTAACTGCTTATTTTGTTCCTTTAGTCGCCTCTTACGACACCCATGGAATGAATAAGGGTGGTGACACTTTGTATTCTTGATCCGTCACCACACGGACTTCGGAATCAAAGTATTATTTTTATACTTTGATTCTCGAGTAATAGAAAGTGTAATAGACATAAACAGAGGGATTCTTTGGAATTAATAATATTACAGAACGGATTCGAGAGCAACGTCTGAAAGTGTAATACGATTTCACGGTTATACCGCTTAACCGATTTGGATGAAATATACAATCATCATTATCATCAACAACCTTTAATATCCCACTGCTGAGCTCAGATCTCCTCACAAGAGAGGGTTAAGGCATTACGTCCTCACGCTGGCCGTGTACGGATTGGGGACTGGCAAGACAACAAGACAACTGTCCGTGTGGTGACGGATTAAGAATACAAAGTGTCACCACCCCTATTCATTCCATGGGTGTCGTAAGAGGCGACTAAAGGAACAAAATAAGCAGCTAACATCACTGCCAAGAGAAGGAAAACTTGAAACAAACCCTATACCAACCCGTCTGGCCAGTGTGGTATAGTAGGACAGAACCCCCTTTCTAAGGAGAGGCCTATGTCCAGCAGTGGACTGTTAAAGGCTCTTGATGAAGACAACCTTGTATCTACGTAATCTTACCGTTAGATGTTATTAAGCCGCCCGAAGGCCTCCAACTAAACTTCACAACTGTTTTTTCATTTGATAACAACCGGGACCGACTGCTTAACGTGACTTCCGAATCACGGAAACGCTCATAACATACCATGCCTCAAACGGTCACCCATCACTCCCCTGTTTATTTGAAATTACAAACCGACATAAATTATATAAGCGGTTAACTTATAAGATTTATTGTTATTTGCTACATGCATTATTGCAAAAACTTTATGTGAAATTATTTAGTACATATTTTAAAATCTTTAGTAAAACTTAATTAGTTCAATGACCTTATAAATTAACGTTCTTATCATCTTCATCATCATCAACAATCTTGAACAGTCTACTGCTGGACATAGGCCGGGAGGAATAGTATGGGAATTTGAAAGGAGGTTTTGCCTACTTTACCACGCTGATCAGACGGGTTGGTATAGGGTTTGTGTCAAGTCAGTCAAGAAGGAGAACTGACCCTGGACTTCTCCAGGAGGAGAAGTCCAGGGTCAGTGTGCCCTCTCTGCACTTCTCTTTTTAGGAGGACCTAAAAAGAGAAGTGCAGAGAGGGCACACTGTGTTGTTTTCAGTCGGTTCGAGTCCGACACACCACCCCGCCGAAGAAAACCCCGGCAGGGGGACGGTCCATGATGATTTTCCACACGAAAAAAAAAAAGGCTTTGTGTCATGTTTCGGTCGTTGCCTAATTAAAGAGTTATAACCGAGACAGAAGTCGAAACAGGAGTCCAGGCGACGTAATATTATGGTTCTTGGACCCCTTCTACTTCAGGCACACCGTGTGTTTTGAGTCGTTGGTCTAGTGGTTAGCGTATGCGACTGCTAATCAAGAGGTCTCGGGTTCAAATCCCGGCTCGGGCCAAAAAGTGTTTTTTGGATTTTCTTAGGAAATTCCTAATGGCTGCCCGGAGTTTGTCGTCGGTCCCGGTTGTCATGAACATCTATGGCAATCGTTATTGGGAAGTCAGTGCCCTCAAATATACTGACAACTAGTTCAATCTTCGAATTTCAGTTCTCCCTTAGGGTTGCGGAGGTCCGATGCCAGTCGCTCCGTGGAAAAACTGAAATTCAGGTAAAACCGGTTGAACTAGCAGCCGACCCCAAATAAACTTTTGAATAAGGCTAGGAAGAAGATGTAGAGATGATATTTTCTCATAAGGCCCCCATACAATAAGCGAGACTCAGCTTGTTCAACATAGAATATCTCCTCCTTTGTTCTAAAAAGAAACCTATGTCCAACTGTGGACAACTGCTGGTCTACGGTCTACTTACTTAACAGTCTTCGCTAGTTTGATGACAGCCACATCGTAATAGGATCGGATCGATAGTCACAAATCCTTTATTTTCCACACGGAAAATAAAGGATTTGTGTCAAGTTTGGGTACGGATATCTTAACAACAACAACAGTTCTCGGACTGCTTTGTTGGTCTAGTCGTTAGCGTATGCGGCTGCTGATCAAGAGGTCTCGGGTTCGATTCCCGGGTCGTTCTAAATATTTGTGTGATCCACAATATTTATTTCGGAGTCTGGGTGTTTTCTATGTATAATGTGTATGTATTTACAAAAAAAAGTATGTTTATGTATTTATATCAGTTGTTTAGTACCCATTATACAAGCTCTGCTTAGTTTGGGACTAGATGGCGTTGTGTGTAAAATGTCCGAAATATTATAATATTTTAGTCAATCTATAAAATTGGGGTGACTGTTTGTACTTTCAATTTACCAGATTTTCGCGAAATTCATATGAAAGTCTATAGAATAGAACTGAAATCAAAACATTTATTTTTCATTTAGCTTTCACTAATCAATTGATTACGATCAAAGGAGTAACTTAGGTATTGGTTGGTTGGTTTTTAGGGTTCCGAAGTTTATAACTTGGAACTAGGGTTTAATCCTTGGGCTTTGTTCCCGGGAAATCAAGCTCGAGAAAAGTCGAGAACTCGAGAAATCATGAGTGTTTCACAGATTACGTGATAAATTGAAATCAAACAGGCAAGTGTTTTCACTTTTATTGACACATCATGTCTTTATTATTCATATTATTTTTATCAGTAATATAATCTAAATATTATCTTAAATTTTACTAGGTACAAGTACCTATCTGTTCTTTTCTATTATTTTTTTGTCAAACTTTAATAATATACCAGACGTATACTTACAAGATGTAAGTTTTATTATGCAAGTAATTTGTAAATGGGTCATTTTAAATTTGTGAGACGAATATTGCCAATTGTGTTGTGTGTGTGTAACTTCAAGGGCTTATTATAAATTTGAATTGCGTTTGTTATAGATTTTACCGAAACGTCACTGTAACAGTAAAGATGGAAGCATCAAAAGTATTAAAATATTAAAAAAAAAGGAATCGGCAAATGCGCAATGCCTAAAGTGCCTAAAAACCATTGCTTGCAAAGGTTCAAATACCAGCAGGTTGGTGAGAATTGGCATGGCAGTAAAATCAATATTACTAAATGCGGGACCCAAGAAGAAAAGAATCCGAATCTGAAGTATCTACAAGTTCAGGTGTGAGTGCACCGAAAAAAACAGGCCTAGGTATGAAAGTATGCAGCAACAGAAACTAAACTTCACCGATAATATCATTGGGTGAAATATTGGCGAGGCAGGCTGCAAAAGACGGCTTCACAATAAATAGAATCACAAAAAGTGAATTCATTTTGTGATTCACTTTCTGTTGACATGTTGCTGTGATTGTAATTTAATTATAAGTTAAGATTTAACGTTTTCTTTCATATTGATTTTTGTTTAATTTAATAGAAGCTACTTTAAAAGTTCTAAATAACCAGTCAAAAATGGTGCTATCATTATAATTATGAGTCCGAATAATATTATTTGTTTTTTTTAAATAGCCTATTTATAAGATTGTTAATTTGAATATAATCAATAAAAGTTTTTTAATTAATTTGATAATTTTATTAGAGAGCAAAACCACTAAATTTGTTGAGGTTATTTGCAACCAAATAATATGAGAAAACCTACGTAAATGTAAATTTCTCGACAACCCGAGAATCTCGAGAAATTAGTCTCGAGAATTCTCGAGAACCGAGATATTGAAAAGCTCGAGAAATCATGAACCCTACTTGGAACCCTTATAGATTCGTCATGTCCGTCCGTCCGTCCGCCCTCGACTTACCGTCCAAACGGTAAGTGCTAGAAAAATGAAACTTTGCATGAATATGTATTGTAATTATGTCGACAAACTGCTACAATAAAATTATAAAAAATATTTTTATTTGGGGTACCTCCCCTACAAGTAAAGTGGGGATGTTTTTTTTTCTCGCGGCTACCCCTACGTGTGGGGTATTATTAGGTAGGTCTTTTAAAAACTATAAAAGGTTTTTCAAGAAGATTTAGATTTTGATTCAGGTATCCGTTTGCGAGAAATTCCACTTTAAAGGGCACTTTTTGTAAAAACAGGGCGTCCCCCCCCCCCCCAAAAGCTAAACGGCTGGCACAAAAAATCTGGAACGATTCGAAATGGTGGTCCATATAATGAACTTTTAAGGAAAACTATAACGAATTTGATGACTTTTTTAGTTCAGGAGTTATAGAGGCTTAATTTGTAAAATGCGATCACTTGGAAAACGTCATACAAAAGTAACGCATTAATACGTAAACATAACAATTATCTATTGGATACGATTTTAAATCCACGTACCATTATGGGTGACTGAGGAACCCTTTCATGTGCGTGGCCTGACACGCACTTGGCTAGTTTTTTTTCTTATAAACATCTCAGCTATACAATATAACACATAATATAACAAACTTAGTTGTTTTTGTGTTTATTATTTTTTAATTTATTCTAAAGACATTTGCCGCAGCTTTTTTTTTCGGACATTTTACACACAACGTCACCTAGTCCCAAACTAAGCAGAGCTTGTATTATGGATACTAAACAACTGATATAAATACATAAACATATTTTTTCTTTTAAAAATACATATATATCACATAGAAAACACCCAGACGCCGAAACAAATATTAGTGGATAACACCAATATTTGGTCCGACCCGGGAATCGAATCCAAGACTGTTTGATCAGCAGCCGCATACGCTAACCACTTGACCAACAAGGCAGTCAAATAAACATCTTGTATTGGTTGGACTTTACAAACATACATAAAACGGACACCCAGACTCAGAACAACAATTTGTAGGTCACACAAAGTGTTATTCCATGGGAGATTTTAAACCACAACGCTTGGCGCAGTTGAACCACTCAACCACTTCAACCACTAGGCCAAACGTGCAGTTAAAGTTACCTATCATCATCATCAACAGCTACTAACAGTCCACTGCTAGACATAGGCCTCTCCTTAGAAAGGAGGTTTTGGCCTACTATACCACGCTGGCCAGACGGGTTGGTTTCAAGTTTTCCTTCTCTTTGCACCGAAGTTGTATTGCGTAGTTTATCCCTTAGTCTAGTCGCCTTTTACGACACCCGCGGGATGAATAGGAGCGGTGACACTGTATTCTTAATCCGTCACCACTCGGACCTCCCAGAAGTTACCTATAATAAACCTTTAGTATAGCGGTCAGAATTAAAACTACTAACCGCTAGAATAACAGACGAGACACATAACTGGGGCGACGACCTACAAATAACTGTTCTGTGGTTTAATAATTATACAATACAGTTAAATTATAAAAAAAATAACCGTTGATTTATAAAATAATTTCTCTGAATATCGTAAAATTGAAAGTAAATGCGGTACTTTCAATAAAACATCTTCTTCTTCCTAGCCTTATTCCCAATATTATTTGTGGTCGGCTACTAGTTCAACCGGTTTTACCTGAATTTCAGTTATTCCACGGAGCGACTGGCATCGGACCTCCGCAACCCTAAGGGAGAACTGAAATTCGATGTTAGAACTACTTGCCAATATATTTGCACAATAAAACATGCATGCCTTGTTGGTCTAGTGGTTATCGTATGCAGCTGCTTATCAAGAGGTCTCGGGTTCGTTTTACCTGTCGGACCAAATGTTTGTTGCAAATATTTGTTTCGGTGTTTGGGCGTTATCTATGTATAATATGTATGTAGTTACAAAAAAGACAAGTAAATATGTATGTATATCAGTTGTCTAGTACCCATAATACAAGCTCTGCTTAGTTTGGCACTAGATGACGTTGTGTCAGATGTCTAAAGTATCCATTTATATAAGAATCTCTTTTTTTGTGTGTCTGTTAAACAGACAGACATCTCTTTAACAGCTAGACCGGGTTTGACGAGACTATCACTAACATATAGTCGATGATATAAGAAATAACTTGGCTACTCTTTTAGACAAGCTTCGCTCCGTAGTTCATTATAAAAAATCGGTTGTCTGTAAAGTCGGTTTATTGACTTTTTGTCGCTCGTACCGCGCTCTCGCTTGCACTTCAAGCCTTAATGGAACGCCTCAGAGCGAGGTAACGCCGCACGAGTCATGTTTTTTCGGGCGTGCAGCCGGCTCCATCGAATTATAAGACGTTGTTACGTCAAAAACTATTATAACGATTCAGCTAGCATTAAATAAGTAAAAATTGACGACCTTGTTGGACTCTTGAGGTCTCGGGTTCGATTCCCGAGTCTGACTAAATGTTTGTATGATCTGCAAATATTTCTTTCGGGGTTTTCTATCTATAATATGTATGTATTTGAAAAAAAGTATATTTCAGTTGTCTAGTACCCATAGTACAAGCTCTGCTAGTTTGGAACTAGATGTTATGTGGCAAAAGTCCAAACAAATAAAAAAAAATCACCATCTAAAATAACAAAATATATCACTTCTATTTATAGATTCAAATTATCAAAAATAAATCTATAAAAAATGTTTTTAATATGTTAATTTAATATATATTTTAAAATATTTACAACTTTAATTTGAATAATAATCCAATTTATATTTAACACAAAATTGATAAGATTAGTTTTTTTTTTTTTTCTTTATTTTAGATATCAATAGCTAACCCACGCATCATCATCTTCCGAGCCTTTATTCCCAAGTTTATTTGGGGTCGGCTACTAGTTCAACCGGTTTTACCTGAATTTCAGTTTTTCCACGGAGCGACTGGCATTGGACCTCCGCAACCCTAAGGGAAAACTGAAATTCGAAGGTTGAACTAGTTGTCAGTAAATGGCATTGACTTCTCAATAACGATTGCCATAGATGTTCATTATAACCGGGACCGACGGCTTTACGTGCTAAACTTCCAAACTCCGGGCTGCTATTAGGAATTTTCTAAGAAAAACCCAAAAACACTTTTTGGCCCGACCCGGAATTTGAACCCGAGACCTCTTGATAGATTTACATAACTAACTTAACATATTTTTTGTTGCTTATTTCGTTGTTTATTTAGTTTAGTCGATGTAGAATATATTACATGTTTCTTCGAGTACCTTAGTATTTTTCCATTCATATATCTACTTATGTGTTTGTGGGAATACCTTATTAAAACAAATAAATAAAATATTTTTTTTGTTTATTATACTGTTTGTTCATGTGACAGTTTTTAGGGTTCCGTAGCTGAATGGCAAAAAACGGAACCCTTATAGATTCGTCATGTCTGTCTGTCTGTATGTCTGTCTGTCCGTCCGTATGTCACAGCCACTTCTTTCCGGAACCATAAGAACTATACTTTTGAAACTTGGTAGGTAGATGTAATCTGTGAACCGCATTAAGATTTTCATATAAAAATAGAAAAAAAACTATGCATTTTGGGGGTCCCCATACATGGAACTGAAACTAAAAAAATTTTTTTTCATCAAACCCATACGTGTGGGGTTTCTATAGATAGGTGTTCAAAAATGATATTGAGGTTTCTTATATCATTTTTTTCTAAACTGAATAGATTGCGCGAGAGACACTTCCAAAGTGGAAAAAAGTGTGTGTGTCCCCTGTAATTTCTAAAATAAAAGAGCGAAGAAACTAAAAAAAATATATGTTGTACATTATCATGCAAACTACCAACAAAAATTGGTTTCAACGAAATCTAGTAAGCAGTTTTTTTTTAATACGTCATAAATAGTAAACCGCAATTTACCTTTCATTCAATCAATTCACTATTATAAAAACATCGTTCAAAGTTGCAACGAACTACAAAAATTTATATGATGTTACTTGCTGATACGGAACCCTTCATGGGCGAGTCCGATTCGCACTTGGCCGCTTTTTTTTTATTTATAGAATGCATATGAAAATGTGTTTTTGGTCTAGTGGTTGGCGTATGCGATTGCTGATCAAGAGGTCTCGGGTTCAAATCCCGGGTCAGACCAAATATTTGGGTGATCCACAAATATTTGTTTCCAAGTCTGGGTGTTTTCTATGTTATTTAGAAAAAAAAAGGATGTTTATGTATTTATATCAGTTGTTTAGTCCCCGTTAAACAAGCTCTGCTTAGTTTCTTCTGTTTTTTTGTAAATACATACATATTATACATAAAAAACACCTAAACTCCGAAACAAATATTTGGTCCTACCTGGGAATCGAGCCCGAGACTTTAAGCACAACATCATACATATAAATTGAAATAAAGATAAAACCAAACGATATTAAATTAAATATACTATGTACATTGTTACATATAATTACAGGAAGCAAGATAAAATATGCATGTTGATAAAATAAATATTATATTACAATATATACACACACAAATTAGCTTACATAAATTAGTTCCTGAAATATTAATTACGATTTTTTAAAACAAAGCAATCAAAGTCAAAACAATCAAGGTAATATAGCCAATGACCGGAGACCGGAGATCCAATATAACAGAAACATCCATTTCAAAGATTAACCAGAACAAAAAGAGAGACAGACAAAATCTTTATATATATAATTCTTGTGTGAGTGTGTATGTCACTGAACTTCTCTCAAACGACTGGACCGATTTTGATGAAATTTTTTGTGTGTGTTCAAGGGGATCTGGGAATGGTTTAGATTCGCAATTGGACCCGGTAGGTGGCGCTGCGATCAAGTCTGGAATTTTAAAGTTGGGCGGTACGAAGTTCGCTGGGTCAACTAGTATAATTATAATATTACTTTTTTAATAAAAGTGATATAAACATTTTCTTATATTTTTTTTGTAAATACATCCATATTATGCATAGAAAACACCCAAACTCTGAAACGAACTTTTACAGATTCATACAAATATTTGGTCTGACCCGGGAATCAAACCCGAGAACTCTTGGATCAGCAGCCGTATACACAAACTACTAGACCAACGAGGCAGTCGATATAGTTTAGTACTAGCTTTTGCCCGCGGCTCCGCCCGCGTGTATGTCGGTTATTGCGGTAAAAAGTAGCTTATGTTCTTTCCTAAGTTCAGTTCTATCTTCATACCAAATTTTATAAAAATCGGTTCAGTGGTTTAGGCGTGAAAGCGTAACAGGCAGACAGACGGTTACTTTCGCATTTATAATATTAGTAGGGATTGTTTGGATTATTTCGGTCGATTTTACCCGTTTGTTTTAAAAAAATATTATCTTAGTATCGAAAACAAGATGCAAACAGTATTTTACGAAAAATAATCGTCTTAAAACCAGAAAAAAACTCGTTCGTATGTCAATAAACAACTCGAAAACAAAAGTAACAAATAAAATATTTTTTAGGGCTATATAAACGTAGATGTAGGAACTAATTTATTGCTGTTGAAGGTCTGAGTTTGGTATCGGATAAATTCTTTGTTTAAATTGACTGCCTTAGTGGTAGCGTATACAACTTTGAGGTCTTGGGTTCAATTCGCGGGTCGGACCATATTTTTGTGTAATCCGCAAATATTTGTCTAAGTGTTTTCTGTGTATAATATGTATGTAATTACAAACAAAAGTATGTTTATGTCAAATCAAATCAAACCATTTTTATTTCAAATAAACCAATATAACAGCACTTTTGAAACGTCAAGTAGTCGTGAAGCTAATTGTCTGTTCCAATTCGTAGATCCTATGGAGAAGAACAGACAAGAAACTCCATGGACACTCTTTTCCAACATTGTTTTTACAATTTTTGCTTACATTGTTTAAGGCATTTTATTAAATATGAGGACAATATAACGATGCTGATATTTACACAGTATGCAATATACGACATGTATTTATATCAGTTATCTAGTACCCATAATACAAGCTCTACTTAGTTTGGGACTAGATGTCCTTGAGTGTAAGATGTCCGGATTATTATTATTTCTTGTAAAAAAAAAACACAGAAAGGAAAATGTTGCTCTTGTGAATCAGGGCTACATCCGTCTACTTTCTACAAGTAAAACGGGTTGAGTGCCCTTTGGGAGGCCTTCACATTTAAGCAGACATGAACTTGTGGCGACTTCCACATACAGCGTGACGTAAACATAAAACAGCGCCATCTAGTGAAGAAACACTGAACTACGAAGTAAACACGGAATGAACTATACGGAGATACTACTGATCCTGAATCGCGAAAGAGACATTCTCGCGCCGATTATCATATAAACAATATCCCAACCTCAACTGTTGGGTAGTAGCCCGCCAGGCATGATCACCTCGCCTGGTTGGAGGATCCTCCCTTTGTGATGGAGGAACACGACACCCGTTCCTCCCCAAACTTATTATTATAAAATTACTAGCTGACCCGTAGCTTCTATTAGCATGATATTATAAGGCGGAAACAAATTTATTTCCCATAAAAAGGTTATTGACTGCCTTGTTGGTCTAGTGGTTAGCGTATGCAAATGCTGATCAAGAGGTTTCCGGTTCAAATACCGGGTCGGGTCAAAAGTGTTGTTCGAAGGATTTATATTCTTATATATAAAAAAAACAAGCAAAAAACGGAACCCTTATAGATTCGTCATGTCTGTCTGTCTGTCTGTCTGTCCGTCCGTATGTCACAGCCACTTTTCTCCGAAACTATAAGAGCTACACTGTTGAAACTTTGTCAGTAGATGTATTCTGTGATGAAAGTTACAACGAACTACAAGAAATTTTATATGATGTTACTTGCTGATACGGAACCCTTCATGGGCGAGCCCGACTCGCACTTGGCCCCTTTTTTTTCTTGTTTGGTTATGTTTTGTTATATAGATTGACGTACTTTTTAATGATTTTCTCGTATAGATAATTATATTAGTAATAAAATAATAGTAATCACACTTACTGATAAGTGACATATAACCTCAAGATAATATTCCCAGACATTCAATGAACTGTATTTTCCGGAAATAATGAGTAAATCCGGAAATTTATTAATTATATTTGAATACATAGAATTTTATAAACAAACAAAGCTATTAGGGAAATTTGTGATTTGTCCTTTGTGTGTGTGTCCTCGTAAGCAAGTGACCGTTGCTGATTTAAAACGATCAACGAAGGTAAGCAACGGCGGCACGATCAGTTCCTAGATGGGTGACCGTTGGCATGATAGGTCACTTTAAGCAGGCGGTCCCGGTAACAGTCGTAAAGCTTACTTGGTGGCCTTAGGGCGGTTTAAAAAACCACACACCACACGTAGCCACAACGTGTCTTGCCAGTCCGCAACCCGTGAGGACTTATGGCCTTAACCCTCTCCTGAGAGGATCCGAATCACACTGCATCATTCTCCGGCGAAAGATGCAGAATGCTGTCATTATTAGGTTGGTCTTCTGTTTGAGGGTAGTACTGTCTTGGACCATTCGTGCTGAAGTCAGCGAGGCTCTACCACCTACCTACTTGAAAATAAATTATTGACTGCCTCGTTGGCGCAGTATAGCGTATGTGATTGCTGCGCTTGAGGTCTCGGGTTCGATTCCCGGGTCGGACTAAATGTTTGTGTATTCCGCAAATATTTGTTTCGGAGTTTGTGCGTTTTCTAAGAATAATATATGCATATGTATTTACATGAAAAAAGTATGTTTATATATTTATATCAGTTGTCTAGTACCCATAATCCAAGCTCTGCTTAGTTTGGGACTAGATGATGTTGTGTGTAAGATGTCCGAAATATTTATTATTATTATATAATTGGTACGAGCTGACCCCGCGAACTTCGTACCGCCAACAGTCGATTCAACGTCATTCAATTGTTTTGCCTTCTCGGAATCTCTCCAATAAAACTTAAACATTATGATATGTTATTAAAGTTTAAATTGACTTTTAAGTATTATTACGAATCTGTTGTATGGAAATATAGACTTCGAACTTCAAGGAATATTATAATTTTTTTTTAGCGAAATCGGTCCAGCCTTTCACGCGTGATGGCGTGATCAAGGGAAATAGGGATTCATTTTTAGGGTTCCGTAGCCAACTGGCAAAAAACGGAACCCTTATAGATTCGTCAAGTCTGTCTGTCTGTCCGTCCGTATGTCACAGCCAATTATTTCCGAAACTATAAGAGCTATACTGTTGAAATTTGGTCAGTCGATGTATTCTGTGAACCGCATTAAGATTTTTACATAAAAATAGAAAAAAAACCAATACATTTTGGGGGTCCCCATACTTGGAACTGAAACTCATTTATTTTTTTCATCAAACCTATACGTGTGGGGTATCTATGGATAGGTCTTCAAAAATAATATTGAGGTTTCTAATATCATTTTTTTCTAAACTAAATAGTTTGCGAGAGAGACACTTCCAAAGTCGAAAAATGTGTGTCCCCCCCCTCTAACTTCTAAAATAAGAGAGTGATAAAACTAATAAAAATATATGTTGTACATTACCATGTAAACTACCAACGAAAATTGGTTTGAACGAGATCTAGTGAGTAGTTTTTTTTAATACGTCATAAATCGTAACACGCAATTTACCTTTCATCCAATCAACACTAGTATAAAAACATCGATGAAAGTTACAACGAAATACAAGAACTTTTATATGATATTACTTGCTGATACGGAACCCTTCATGGGCGAGTCCGACTCGCACTTGGCCGCTTTTTATATATATAGATAAATTACAAACATACGCTTCAAATTTTTTATTATTTGTATATAGATAACTGCACGTTCTTATAGAATATGGCAATTAAATAAGTTGAAACAAACGAGATTTTTTGTCTCTGTCTTTGCGTCGGTATGTTTTTTTTTTAAATATTTAATGACTTTTATAATCAAAGAAGTATAATTATTTTTACATCAAGAGATTGTGCCGACTGTGGTTTGTTTGAATGATAATATTCACTTCTTTTAAAGACTTGTGTGGTGACGGATTGAGAATACGGAATGTCACCACCCCTATTCATCCCGTGGGTGTCGTAAAAGGCGACTAAGGGACAAACTACGCAAGACAACATCAATGCAAAGAGAAGGAAAATTTGAAACCAACCCTATACCAACCCGTCTGGCCAGCGTGGTATAGTAGGTCAAAACCTCCTATCTAAGGAGAGGCCTATGTCCAGCAGTGGACTGTCAAAGGCTGTTGATGATGATGATGATGAGCAGTTTTGAAGCTTAGTTGGAACTACCAGGATAACAGCACTGCAATACAAAACAAAATATTAGCCAAAATATAATATACCATGTTGTTACTCAGGCTATGTCAATACTTAAACTAAGATAGGCGCCTTACTTAACACTGCACAGGACATTTTAACTGCTTAAATATCCGTTCCCTTGAATCTGTGTAACCATGTGTAATTCCGTGTTTCCATACACATCATCATCATCATCATCATCATCAGTCTATCGCAGTCTACTCCTGGACATAGGCCTCTCCCATTGCACACCACTCTGATCGATTTTGGGCTTCTCGCTCCTGCCAGTCATCTTACGCAGGTCGTCACTCAACCTCGCCTGTGGGCGTCCTAAACTACGTTTACCGAGACGCGGTCTCTACTCCAGAACTCTTCTGCCCCAACGGTCATCAGTTCTGCCAGGGGGGTGTCACTCCGCAGTTTAGGTATAGTCGGCCGGCTGCCTGCCGGGTCAGACACGCCGGTCGAACAGACATCGTCAGAACAGTTCAGAGTTACACGATAGAAAGAGACGCAATTGTAGGTAATCGTAGTGATTCGGCGCTGTGCGATCTGAATTGAACTTAATCTTTTGACACCGAGGGTATCTATAACTTTAATTTACTTTTCGGAGTGAGTCTTCTGTGCTGGTACTATTATGTATTCTGTGGTTCTGCGGCTAATATGGCCTGCCCACTGCCACTTCAGCTTGCTAATCCGGTGGGCTATGTCGATGACCTTAGTTCTCTGACGGATCACCTCATTTCTGATACGATCTCTCAGAAAAACGCCGAGCATAGCCCTTTCCATAGCACGCTGAGCAACTTTAAGCTTTTGGACCAACCGTACCGTAACTTAAGTAAAGAAAATTGTATTGTCTGTATGTGATATCAAATGAACAGTTTTTAGGGTTCCGTTGCCAAATGGCAAAAACGGAACCCTTATAGATTCGTCATGTCTGTCTGTCTGTCTGTCCGTCCGTATGTCACAACCATAAGAGCTATACTGTTGAAACTCGGTCAGTAGATGTATTCTGTGAACCGCATTAATATTTTTACACAAAAATAGAAAAAAAGCGGCCAAGTGCGAGTTGGACTCGCCTATAAAGGGTTCCGTACCAGCAAGTAACATCATATAAAAGTTCTTGTAGTTCGTTGTAACTTTCATCGATGTTTTTATACTAGTATATTGATTGGATGAAAGGTATATTGCGTGTTACGATTTATGACGTATTAAAAAAAAACTACTCACTAGATCTCGTTCAAACCAATTTTCATTATTAGTTTACATGGTAATGTACAACATATATTTTTTTTAGTTTTATCACTCTCTTATTTTAGAAGTTAGAGGGGGGGGGGGGACACACATTTTTCCACTTTGGAAGTGTCTCTCGCGCAAACTATTCAGTTTAGAAAAAAATGATGTTAGGAACCTCAATTTCATTTTTGAAGACCTATCCATAGATACCCCACAGGTATAGGTTTGATGAAAAAAAAAATTTTGAGTTTCAGTTCCAAGTATGGGGACCCCCAAAATGTATTGTTTTTTTTCTGTTTTTATGTAAAAATCTTAATGCGGTTCACAGAATACATCGACTGACCAAATTTCAACAGTATCGTTCTTATAGTTTCGGAAACAATTGGCTGTGACATACGGACGGACAGACAGACAGACAGACAGACTTGACGAATCTATAAGGGTTCCGTTTTTTGCCATTTGGCTACGGAACCCTAAAAAGCAATAAATTTTGTGGTCCCCATACTTAGAACTGAAACTCATGATTTTCATCAAAACCATACGTCTATGGATAGGTCTTCAAAAATGAAATTGAGGTTCCTAACATCATTTTTTTCTAAACTGAATAGTTAGCGCGAAAGACACTTCCAAAGTGATAAAATGTGTCCCCCCCCTGTAGCTTCTAAATTAAGAGAATGATAAAACTAAAAAAAATATATGATGTATATTACCATGTAAACTTCCAAAGAAAATTGGTTTGAACGAGATCTAGTAAGTAGTTTTTTTTTAATACGTCATTAATCATAAACCGCAATTTACATTTCTTTTAATGAAAACAGTATTATTAAAACATCGATGAAAGTTACAACGAACTACAAAATTTTTTATATGATGTTACTTGCTGCTACGGAACCCTTCATGTGCGAGTCCGACTCGCATTTGGCCGCTTTTTTACTAAATGCATATCAAAGTATATACGGTTCATCATCAACAGCCTTTAACAGTCCACTGCTGGACATAGGCCTCTCCTTAGAAAGGAGGTTTTGGCCTACTATAACACGCTGGCCAGACGGGTTGGTATAGGGTTGGTTTCAAGTTTTCCTTCTCTTTGCATTGATGTTGTCTTGCGTAGTTTATCCCTTAGTCGCCTTTTACGACACCCGCGGGATGAATAGGGGTGGTGACACTTTGTATTCTTAAAACTGTGTATCGATGTATAATCCCGTGTATATCAAATGAACATTTTTTTACTAAATGCATATCAAAGTATATACGGTTATGTACATCCAAAAGCAGTAATTAAAATTTTTGTCTGACTTTCTGTTTATTTTGGCTAATCTCTGGAACTGCTGAATAGATTTTGACTGGATTTTTACTAGCATAGCTGATTACATAAATAAATAAATAAATATTTCGGACATCTTACACACAACGTTATCTAGTCCCAAAGTTTATTTCTCTTTACAAAAAATGGTTCTTACAATAGGTATATTTAGGGTCCAATACATTCCATTCAAATACCACATTTGTGAGAGGCTGGTGCCTGTGATAGGTAGAAACCTGTGTTACAGGTCACCAGATCCCCACGCCACTTATTTTATTACAGGTTAGATTAACATATTGGATCGCGATATACATACTAGGGAAGGAGAAATATATATATATAAAAAAAGAAAAACGTTAATTAAGCTTGTATTATGGGTACTAAACAACTGATATAAATACATAAACATACTTTTCTTTTGTAAATACATACATATTATACATAGAAAAACACCCAGACTCCGAAACAAATATTTGTGTATCACACAAATATTTGGTCTGACCCGGGAATCGAACCCGAGACCTCTTGATCAGCAGCCGCATACGCTAACCACTAGACCAACAAGGCAGTCATAAGAGGCAAGCATAAGAATTAATTTAAGCTATTTTTTAAAACTGTGTTCTTCGCACTTTACAACAATAACTGCTGAACTCAAATTAAAAAATACCTTACGGTTGTTTCTTGAAGCGAACCTTAACCGCTTACAATAAGGCCTCTGACCTTAATATGAACATGAAAAAAAAAATGTTTTCGACCTTTTTTGCGAACCTTACGGCGTAAAAATTCCTCTGCTAATCACTTATGACTAGTTATGACGTTTAAAACGAGAAACTTGAAGATTATAAACATCTTTAATTGAATGCTATAAAATTGTGGGCGTTAGAAACTTTATAATACCAGTATGCTTGTTTGTGCTAAAAAGGTTCTAGAATAAAAATAAAGTTAAATTAATACCAGTTCTTTAGGGTTCCGCAGTTCATGACTCGGAGCCCTTATTGATTCATCATGTCTGTCCGTCCGTCCGTCCTAGACTTACCGTCCAAACGGTTAGTCCTGGAAAGATGTAATTTTGCATAGATATGTGTTGTAATTACGTCGATAAAGTGCTACAATAAAATCATAAAAAATATTTTCATTTAGGGTACCGCCCCTACTCGTAAAGTGGGGATGATGTTTACTTCATCGTGTGGGGTATCATTAAGGTAGGTCTTTTAAAAATATTGAGAGGTTGTTAAGACGATTTTTTGATTTAGGAATCCGTTTGCGAGTTAGTCAATTTAAAAGGGATTTTTTTTCTTAAAACAGGGCGTCCTCCCCTCTAAAAATTGAACAGCTGGCTCAAAAAATTTGGAAAATTTATGATGGTAGTCCATGTGATGAACTTTAAAGGAAAACTATATAAACGCTTACGGAACTTTTTTAGTTAATATGAGTTATGCGGCCCTAACTTGTGAAATACGCTTACTTGGAAATCTTCGAAAAAAAAATTTTTTTCTTATTGTTTTAAGCCACCCGAAGGCCTCTAACTAAACTTCACGACTGTTGTCTTATGATAACAACCGGGACCGACTGCTTAGCGTGACCTCCGAATCACGGAAACGCTCATAACATATCATTCCTCAAACGGTCACCCATCTAAACCGTCTTTGCTTACCCTTGGTGATTGTTTCCTATCACCTAAGGCCAATTAGCTATAAGCGCTTGCACGTGTCACTAATACACATATTAATATGAATGACTATAAATCAAAATTATTTAAATCTGTTATTTCCTTAAGGTTATGATAATAATTGTTCTGATTCATATAATCTAAGGTGCGTACTTGACATTTTGTATTTACATACACAGCATAATGTATGTAATACAAGCCGCCCGCCGCGACTCCGCACGGGTAGTTTTAGGTATTTAACAAAAAATCTAAATTTATAAATTATACCTGTAGAGGAATGGGTGTCCAACACAAAGGGAGGATCCTCCGACCAGGCGAGGTGATCATACCTGGCGGGCCACTGCCCAACAGTTGGTGTCGGGATGTTGTATATATGCTAATCGGCGCGAGAATGTCACTTTCGCGATTTAGGGTTAGTAGTTACTCCGTATAGATCGTCATGTGTTTTCTTCGTAGTTCAATGTTTCTTCGGTAGATGGCGCTGTTGTATGTTTTACGTCGCGCTGTATGTGGAAGTCGCCACATACCTAACACACTTTTCTTTTCGTAGCGTACGCAAAATAGTTATTTTATTGGGTATTTTCTAACGCCTTGGGTTACATTATTTAATTTCATACGGATCCCTAACTTTAGGGTTACTTAAAGATTAGTCATGTCCGTCCGTCTGTCCTCGACTTACCGTCGAAACGGTAAATGCTACAAAGATGAAACTTTGCATGAATATGTGTTGTAATTACGTCGACAACTTTGGGGTACCTCCCCTACACGTAAAGTGGGGATGTTTTTTTCCTCACGGTTACCCCATCGTGTGGAGTATCATTAGACAGGTCTTTTAAAAACAATAAAGAGTTTCTTAGACGATTTTTTGATTTAGGTATTCGTTAGCGAGATTTCCAACTTTAAAGGGCACTTTTTTATAAAAACAGGGTGTCCCCCCCTCTAAAAGGTAAATGGCTGGCTCAAAAAATCTGGGAAAATTCGTGATGGTGGTCCATTTAATGAACTTTAAAAGATAACTATAACGGATTAGATGACTTTGTTAGTTCATGAGTTATAGAGGCTTAACTTGTAAAATGCGCTTCCTTGGAAAAGTCATACAAAATTAACGCATTCATACGTAAACATAACAATTATCTATTGGATACAATTTTAAATCCACGTACCATTATGGGTGACTGACAAACATGAAACAGAGAGGTGACATGCACTTGGTCGATTTTTTTTTATTATTAATAAACGAAAATCGAACCTGTGTCGTTAAATCAAATGCTATATCGGTTCTCATTGTACTCAACACATGTTTACAAGTACGTTAATAGTTTCTTTTTAGCTTTTAAACTGGTTTGATACCCGTCTGGTGCAAACCTGTCGTCGGGGAATTACGAGTCAAAAATAAAATAGCAATTAGAATCAAGTTTTTAATAGTTATGGGCTTGTTTTGTCAATGTTATTGGTTTCGGTTTGTATTGGTATGTGCGCTGTGTGTAAATATAAATAAATATTTCGGCCATGTTACTCACAATGTCATCTAGTCTCAAATTAAGCAGAGCTTGTATAATGGGTACTAGAAAATTGATATAAATATATAAACATATTTTTTTTTTTGTAAATGCATACATACTTTACAAAGGAAACACTCGAACTCCGAAACAAATATGTTCGTAATAGTTATACTCCTAAACGAATTAACCCGTTTTGGTTCTATATATTTTTTCTATTAGATAGAAAATATTATAGAAAGTCTTCTTTGCGAAAAATTGTAGGAAAATTTATAAATTTAATGACCCGTTCCGAGCCTAACATTGTATCTTATTAATTATGTATGCAATATAAAATCAACAGTTTTTTTTACTAAATGCATATATACGGTACTTACTAACACCAAAAAAGCAATAATTAAAAATTTTGTCTGTCTGTTTGTTCCGGTTAATCTCTGGAACAGTTAGACCAATTTTGACGGGACTTTTACTGGCAGTCCGTGTGGTGACGGATTAAAGTCCGCGTGGTGACGGATTAAAGTCCGCGTGGTGACAGATTAAAGTCCGCGTGGTGACGGATTAAAGTTCGCGTGGTGACGAATTAAAGTCCGCGTGGTGACGAATTAAAGATCGCGTGGTGACAGATTAAAGTCCGCGTGGTGACAGATTAAAGTCCGCGTGGTGACGGATTAAAGTCCGCGTGGTGACGGATTAAAGTTCGCGTGGTGACGAATTAAAGTCCGCGTGGTGACAGATTAAAGTCCGCGTGGTGACGGATTAAAGTTCGCGTGGTGACAGATTAAAGTCCGCGTGGTGACGGATTAAAGTTCGCGTGGTGACGAATTAAAGTCCACGTGGTGACAGATTAAAGTCCGCGTGGTGACGGATTAAAGTCCGCGTGGTGACAGATTAAAGTCCGCGTGGTGACGGATTAAAGGCCGCGTGGTGACGGATTAAAGTCCGCGTGGTGACAGATTAAAGTCCGCGTGGTGACGCATTAAAGTCCGTGTGGTGACGAATTAAGAATACAGAGTATCACCACCCCTATTCATCCCGCGGGTGTCGTAAAAGGCGACTACGGGATAAACTACGCAAGACAACATCAATGCAAAGAGAAGGAAAACTTGAAACCCACCCTATACCAGTCTGGCCAGCGTGGTATAGTAGGCCAAAACCTCCTTTCTAAGGAGAGGCCTATGTCCAGCAGTGGACTGTTGAAGGCTGTTGATGATTTACTGGCAGAAAGCTGATCACCTACGTAGTCATTTGAGCTACATTTTAGACTTATGTTATTCTGTGTCGTTACTCGCGATCGTCAACAATAAACGCGGGCAACACTGCGGGACTCAGCTAGTATGGATTTGACCTCCTTTTACATCTAGGTCTGAATCACTAACCGCTACAACAAAAAATCGGCCAAGTGCGTGTCAGGCCACGCACAGGAAAGGGTTCCTCAGTCACCTATAATGGTATGTGGATTTAAAATCGTATCCAATAGATAATTGTTAATGTTTACGTATTATTACGTTAATTTTTTATGACGTTTTCCAAGTTTTACCATATAAGCCTTTATAACTCCTGAACTAAGAAAGTCATCTAATCGGTTATAGTTTTCCTTCAAAGTTCATTATATGGACCATCATCACGATTTTTTTCAGATTTTTTGAGCCAGCCGTTTAGCTTTTAGAGGGGGGGGGACGCCCTGTTTTTACAAAAAAGTGCCCTTTAAAGTGAAATATCTCGCAAACGGATACCTAAATCAAAAAGTCGTCTAGGAAACCCTTTATTGTTTTTAAAAGACCTATCTAATGATACCCCACACGATGGGGTAGCCTCGAGAAAAAAAAATCATCCCCACTTTACGTGTAGGGGAGGTACCCCAAATAAAATTATTTTTCATAATTTTATTGTAGCACTTTGTCGACGTAATTACAACACGTATTCATGCAAAATTTCATCTTTCTAGCACTTACCGTTTGGACGGTAAGTCGAGGACGGACGGACGGACGGACGGACGGACGGACAGACGGACATGACGAATCTATAAGGGTTCCGAGTTATGAACTTCGGAACCCTAAAAACCAGACATATAAATTATATCTAAATTACGGACCAAATATTATTGAAATAGAATCACGTACAATGACAATGATATGGTATATTATAAGATCAATAAAGAAATCATTACAAGCAAATACAGTTAAAAGTGCAAAACAATCTCCCAAGTACGACTTACTCTCGCGCAGGAATGGTTCCGTATCATTTTACTAAATACATAAAATGAAAGTGTTTTTGGGTTTTTCTAAGGAAATTCCTAACAGCAGCCCGGCGTTTGGAAGTTGCCTCGGAGAGCACGTAAAGTCGTCAGTCCTGGTTGTCATGAACATTATGGCAATCGTTGTTGGGAAGTTAGTGCCTTCAAATAAACTAACAACTAGTTCAATCTTCGAATTTCAGTTCTCCCTTAGGGTTGCGGAGGTCCGATGCCAGTCGCTCCGTGGAAAAACTGATATTCAGGTAAAACCGGTTGAACTAGTAGCCGACCTCAAATAAAACTTGGGAAAAGGCTAGGAAGAAGATGAAAGTGTTTCGTGTAATATCAAATTTTTTTTCGGCAGTTTCTTGCAGCTAATTTTTTTTTTTAAAACGAGAACTCTCGCATTACGAATACATTCTTGTGTCACGGGGGACATACAAACATACAATAAACGGACGCAAAGTATACCCAGACTTATAATAATAATTAGTGGATCAGACAAAGTGTTATTCCGTGTAGGATTTGAACCCAACACTTGGCACAGTATAAAACGGCGTGGCGACCGCTTAAACCATTAGGCCAACCGTGCAGTCAAACATCTCATCATCTCTGTAACAGCTGGACCTATTTTAAATGGGACTTTCACTGACAGATAGGTAGGTTTGACAGGACTGCATCGGTGGCGTTGGTCTCGGGTTCGATTCCCGGAGTCGGACCGAGTGTTTGTGTGATCCGCAAATATTTGTTTCGGAGTTTGGGTGTTTTCTATGTATAATATGTATGTATTTAAAAAAAAAAGTATGTTTATGTATTTATATCAGTTGTCTAGTACCCATAACACAAGCTCTGCTTAGTTTGTGATTTGATGACGTTGTGTATAATATGTATGGTTTTTTTTTTATTTATTTAGTTATGTGAAGAATTACTTCGGTTGACTTTTTAGAATATCTTTGCCCCGCGGCGTCACTTTAATATAGAGCAAATAACGGCATTAAAATTACGTTTTTCCTGTAAAAGTCCCTTTTAAATATTTATTTTTATAAAATAATTTCGGCGTCATATTTCAACTAGTTAGCTATTAAGGTTCATGAAATACAACCCGAGTATAGTCAGACGGAGTCTTAGTAATAGGGACCCGTGATCCAGTTTTACCCATTGAGTACGGAACCCTAAAAAGAACAATTGTCCTAATAACCCGGTTTTCTGAAAACCGCTAGGTGTTCATCATTTTACTAGGTTAGACATGACTTGTATAGTCTCTGTTTTTATAGAGGTAGGTCTTGATATTGTATATATATATATATATATATACTAGCTGACCCGTGCCCACTTCGTTGGGCATAACTTAAATATAAAAGTTAGACATATGCTGTCGTTGACTTTTTACAAAAAAGTCAACGACAGCATTTTCAAGCTCCACATCTTTTCTCTAGAACTCAAAAATATATCTTTCATAGTTAAGGCAGCGTTCGTAAGAACCGCTTTCATTCGACCGTTTTTTCTCCGATTTACTTTGCGAAACGGACTACCACGTAAAAGCCTTTTTATTTTTCGGTTTTTTATATAACCTATGACACTCAGCAATAATGTGGCTTTCTATTGTTGAAAGAATTTTTAAAATCGGTTCAGTAGATCCCGAGATTACCCCTTACAATTTAACAAACACACAAATTTTACTTCTTTATAATATTAGTATAGATATATAGTGGACTAGCTGAACAAACAGACAGACAGACGGAGAGACACGCAGAAAAACATTCGCTTTTGTTACTAGTTTTTTGGACGAACTCTGTATAAAGTATTTTCTGTATGCATGTAGTGTTGACCTACATAAGTTGTACACTTAGATTAAGAGTTGTTCTGTGTTCTATTTTGTCTTTTATTTACGAATTTTTAGTGTTATAACTAAAAAAATAATTAAATAAAAAAAACTAATTTAAAAAAAATCTCTTTTTGATGTAAGTACTGTATATACTTTGATCATCATCATCAACAGCCTTTTACAGTCCACTGCTGGACATAGGCCTCTCCTTTGAAAAGAGGTTTTGGCCTACTATACCACGCTGGCCAGACGGGTTGGTAAAGGGTTTGTTTCAAGTTTTCCTTCTCTTGGCAGTGATGTTAGCTGCTTATTTTGTTCCTTTAGTCGCCTCTTACGACACCCATGGAATGAATAGGGGTGGTGACACTTTATATTCTTAATCAGACAACACACGGACTGTATATAATATACTTTGATACCTAGTTAATATTAATATTTAACGAAATTTGTTTCATTTTCAGATAATAATGCAATTATGGAATACACCGTGTTGTATACACCACTATTGCTGCTATGGTTGTCGTGCTTAACCGTGATTCATGGACAGTATTACGGTAAGACATTTTTATATAAATAAAATAATAATATTTCGGACATCTTACACACAACATCGTCTAGTCCCAAACTAAGCAGAACTTGTACTATGGGTACTATACATAAACAAACTTCGTTTTGTAAATTTGAAAAATATTATATATAGAATACACCAAGACTCCAAAACAAATATTTGTGGATCACATAAAAATTTGGTCCAACCTGGGAATCGAACCCGAGACCTCTTGATCAGCAGCCGCATACGCCAACCACTAGACAAACAAGGCAGTAAAAAATATATTTACCATAATTTCCAATTAAATCCATTATTATATTATACTACATGTATATTTATAGTAGCTAGTATATAGGTCAAGGATTCGATTACCGAGTCGGACCAAATGCGTGATCTGCAAAAATTTGTTTTGGAGTTTGGGTGTTTTCTATGTATAATATGTATGTATTACAATCCTCCTAGCCTTATTCCCAAGTTTATTTGGGGTCGGCTACTAGTTCAACCGGTTTTACCTGAATTTCAGTTTTTCCACGGAGCGACTGGCATCGGACCTCCGCAACCCTAAGGGAGAACTGAAATTCGAAGATTGAACTATAGCCGGTTCCAAAAATAACGGGTCAGTCACATAAACCAATAACGGGTCAGTCACATAAACCAATAACGGGTCAGTCACATAAACCCGAATATCTCCCGAACTACGTATGCCATCCTAATGAAACGAAGACTGTTCAATTGAGAATTTAATTATACAGATAAAAAATAAAATAAAACTTAGTTACACCCACAATATTAATCTTAAATTAAAAAAAAACTAAAGTAGTCATATTTTTCTTAAGATTACATTTTTTTTATGATTGTTTTTTTGCTGTTTTTCATCACTTTCTTCATTTAATACTTTGTATTGCCTCCACGTGATGAAGCCTCCAGTGATGAAAAACAGCAAAAAAACAATCATAAAAAAAATGTAATCTTAAGAAAAATATGACTACTTTAGTTTTTTTTTAATTTAAGATTAATATTGTGGGTGTAACTAAGTTTTATTTTATTTTTTATCTGTATAATTAAATTCTCAATTGAACAGTCTTCGTTTCATTAGGATGGCATACGTAGTTCGGGAGATATTCGGGTTTATGTGACTGACCCGTTATTTTTGGAACCGAGTGTAGTAGTCAGTAAATTTGAGGTCACTGACTTCCCAATAACGATTGCCATAGATGTTCATGACAACCGGGACCGACGGCTTTACGTGCTTTCCGAGGCACTGGCGTGAATCACCATCACCGCCAAACTTCCAAACTCCGGGCAGCTATTAGGAATTTCCTAAGAAAATCCCAAAAACACTTTTTGGCCCGACCCGGGATTTGAACCCGAGACCTCTTGATTAGCAGTCGCATACGCTAACCACTAGACCAACGAGGCAGTTACAATAAATAAGTAATACATTAATAGTTAATAATTATATCAGTTGCCTAGTATGGGTACCATACCCATTGATGTTTATATATCAATGACCATACCATTACTACGGGTAGTACAAGCTCTGCTTAGTTTGGGACTAGATGTCATTGTGTGTGTTATGCCAGAAATATTTAAATACATGTTTTTAAAGTATAAACCATCAATTAAATTTCTACTACCAATAAGAATATTTAACTCATTTTCGCTTTTTGTGATCCCCATTTTATCGAGGATGCAAGTACCCTTGACTCGACCTCTCCCGATCCTGTTCAGCGGTCAATATCTGAAGCATGTAATTAACTTACTATCTCTAATTTCCAGATGCCTACGAAGGTCTCCAACAATTCTACCAGCCATACCAACGACCAGTTGACATATTCGCTCCATACAATGACCTCAACAGGTACATAGGGACAAACAGACAAGACAACAGAAGAAGAGATGAAGATTACAATATTTATACAAGAAAACCACCGCTAGACGATTACGATGATGATTTCCCGACAACAACGCCTAAACCTAGTAGAAAAACTACTAAATATTATTCTAGTCATTCTAATAAGAATTCTAATATTAGGAATTATAATACTGATAGTATTTTCACACCAGCATATGAAGCAACAACTAAAAGAAATAGAATTAATCTTAACAAAAGAACAAAAGCTACAACAACAGCTCCCATCAACAATAATTACGATAACAGAAGAGGAACAACGGAAAATGCATTTGAAAGTAATATTTATAACAACAGAGGGTCTGATAATTATAATAGACCAGTTACAGAAAATGTTTTTGAAAACCAGAGGCCAAGAGAAACATACAATCAAAATAATTTTGATTCTCGTGGTAATCCTCAAAACAACAGGAGAACTGATAGTAATGTAGATTATGATAACAATTTCAATCAGGGACCACCTAATAACAGGAATCCTAATACTCAGAATATAAATAATAATAACAATCAAAACAATAGATATATTAATAATGAATATAATAGTAATAATAATAGAGGTCAGAATACGAACTTTGAACAACCAACAAATCACAGAAATCCTGATGTTTATGCTATAAGCACGCAAAATAGACCAACACAGAACAACAAAAACAACAACTTTGGATCACCCAGTTCAGGTTTCATCAACACAGATCAGAACAACAACCGAGGGAATAGTAATCTTAATAGGGGTACCACAAACAACAGAGGTACCTTCGACAATAGGGGTACTACAAACAATAGAGGTAGCTTAGATAATAGGGGTACCACAAACAATAGAGGTACCTTAGATAATAGGGGTACCACAAACAATAGAGGTACCTTAGATAATAGGGGTACCACAAACAATAGAGGTACTGTAGATAATAGGGGTACCACAAACAATAGAGGTAACTTAGGTAATAGGGGTACCACAAACAATAGAGGTAACTTAGATAATAGGGGTTCTACTAATAATAGAGATAATACCAATAACAGGGGTACCACAAATAATAGGGGTACCTCCGACAATAGCGGTACTACCAACAACAGAGGGGTTTTAAACACAGATTACGATGGAGAAACTTCGCAAGATAATGATTATAATGATAACTCTTTTCCCAATCGTCCAGGGGTTAAACCTATACCTGTAGATTTTAATCAACCCCCTATAACCAATAAACCAGTCACCAATAACCCCTATGATTCAGGGTTTGGAGGTTTAAGTGTAGGGTCTGATGATTCTCCTGAAATTTTGATAGGGCCTAATGAAGAAGATATGTCGGAAGGACAGAAGAGGCAGTTTATCAACATGGCTGAAAAAAGTAAGTTTTAAATAAAAAAATAAGTATTTTTTTGATCTTTCCGTGGCAACCTGTAAATAAGGTGAAACCAATACTGGTATACACTGCCTTAATGTATTTTAGCTTTTGGTCTAAGTGTATGTTTTTGACATTCCACTCAAGGGTCTTAATAGTAGATTAGTAGCCAAGGGCAGCAAGGCATCAATTGCAGCCCGAGATATTTAGGCGCCCGCCTATAGTTCGAGGGTGCAATTGGTGCTTACCCACGAACTAACTATTCTGCTTTACATCTCGATTGTGAGGTAAGTAGAAAAAAACCGGCATTATAAGAATAAAACATTTTATTTGTTGAAATTTATAGTGAAATGAGAACAAAGGACAGGTGATTTTTGGGTATGATAATAGTTTGAAATTGTGATATTTGTTGGTCATGGACTGACGTTTTATTGAATTAGCACGTAATTATAAAAAAAATCGAAAAACAAACAATATTTAAAGTAAAAGTTTTCTATTCCCGCCTTTTTCATTAAAAATAATCAAGTAAAGAACTTTATAATTATTTTTTTAAAGAACGAAATTGAGCTTCGCCGTTCGATATTTAAAATTGATGACTATTATACTCGTACTCACACGAAGACAAGGCTGACTAGCAAAGCGACCTCTTTGGTCATTGGGCTGAATGCATGATGTCTATTGCCAGTACGATGGTTAGATGTACGCGAACTTTTTGAAAGAAAGTAGTGTTTTTTTAATTACTTACCGCCGTAGGGCTTTTCTAGCTACATTATTACCCTAGAGCGCTAGTTAGTCACCTACAAGCCCCATTTGGAGGTAATAAGAACCTACTTACCGAACATGAGAGATGTAAAAAACATTTACTATCAGACTGCATTATCAACAGCTCCATTATCCACTATTTCATATAAATCTCTCACTTTTCAGTGTGCGATAGCTATAAGAGTATGCACCTAAAGAAGATCGTGGCTCTTCCATTACTCCCTTCACCAGATCCCGTTCAAGTGAACGTATCTTCGTGCGTCCCGATAACATCTCCCCTCGTTATAGGGGGGAAGGTAGTCAGCATCAATGAGTTTCCACATATGGCGCTGGTGGGCTGGAAGAAGACTAGAGTAAGTGTTAAGAAACAGTATCCATTTGGAGATTAATTTAGAATACGGATAGTCGTTTTCAATAATCATCCTGTAAAATTAAGGGGCACCTTAAAGAGACTTTTAAAGAGAACCAAATCCATCAGTAATTTTTAGATATCCCCAACATAAAGGCTAGGAAGATGATAATTATAAAAACCATTTCTGATTCCAGGGTTCCGGTTATTCTTGGAAGTGTGGAGGTTCTTTGATCAGCAACCAATATGTCCTGACTGCAGGACACTGTACGTATCAAGACAAGGATTACGAAGTTGACAGGTAGATATTTGTGTTGCAATTGGAAGATAGGGAGACAGTATGTATATATGTATGTAAAGTCGCTTGTAAACGGGCTAAAGCAAGCGGGATAAATCATTTGCAATATAACCGGCTAGACATTAAACACTTGTAACTATAATGAAATATATTATATTACAGCAATATTGCAGCAACTGTTGCAACTGTGTTTAGATATATATATATCAGCAACTTGACGGCTATAATATTGCAGCAAGAAATTGTCAAAAAATAGCCCGTTTACGAGCACCTTTAGTGTTTAGAAAATGTCCCTGAAAATGAGAAAAATATGGTGAGGAAAGCGTTAGATGTGCGAGATGAAGGGTACAGGAGAATAAAAGACCGAAAAAGAAAGTGAATGAACTGTGTAAAAGAGGATAGGAAAAGGAGCTAGTAAAGTCATGCTGATTTCCGCACGAATAAGCTAGCTCGAGCTAGATACTACCTAAAATGACAGCGTTCATGCTGTTGTATTTTATTGTTGGGTGAGACTAGAGGCCCTATAATTTAGAAGCATCTAACTAGGTTGCAATAATGTGAATTGCCATGCTGCATTGCCAACATTCACAATGAGGATAGTGACAACTACTTTAGGTTTCCACTCATGTTTTCCATCCAGGAGAGTAGTCACTTTGGACGTCTTAAATATAAAAAAAAAATGGTTGTCTATAAATTTGGCTTAAGGACAATAACTTCATAAGCATTTGACAAAACAGTTCACGTGTAGCTTGTGTGCTGCCGCTGTCTCTCTCTACTCAGACACATCGGTTGATGGAGTGGAAGAGAGATAGATGCATTACACTGCCCAAGTTCAATCCTGCATGGAGTACTGCAGTCAGCTCTTGGAAGGTGCAGCCAAATATCATCTGGAAGCTTTGGACTCAGTTGACCGAAGAGCCCGAAGGTTAATTAACAACGAAAAGCTCTCAAATAGCAGACTACACACCCTTGAGCATCGTCGTTAAGTTGCCAGCTTATCGGTTTTTGATCTGAACTCTTTTCGAACTGATCGAGCCATCTCCATTCCTTTATCGGACTACTAGGCACAGGCCAAAGTTTCATCCATACGTTGTTGAGATACCCAAAAATCGAACTAAACGGTTTTCTCGTTTTTGGTGAGAGTCGCCAGAATTTGGAACGACCTGCCTGGGTCTATTTTTCCCGATAAGTTGAGCCTCTGGAGCCTTTAAGAGTAGAGTGAACAGGTTTCTTTTGGATGGGCGTGTACCATCTTCGTCTTCATCTACACTTTCCATCAGGTGAGATGGAAGACAAACGCCTATTCCATTACAACAATAAAAAAAAAGCTGCGTCACAAGCCGAACGCTTAGGCTGAACGCTTTGTGCCTCTCTATTGGTATTTCCGCACTCTCGCTTGCACGTTCGTGACAACGAGTCATGCTTTTTCGTGAAGCCGACGTTAATCGATTTAGAAGACGCTATCACGTCAAACACATTGAAATGACGGGAGATAAAGTAAAATGGAAGAATATAACATAATACTACAGCCAGTAAACCTTTAACTTTCAAATTTGATTTCAGTGGACCACCTCAAGCCGTGCAGCTCGGCTCTTCTTACCTAAACGACCCTGGAGCTGTGGTGGTGCAAATATCAGCGGTTATTCGCCACCCCAAGTACAAACAGAGACGATCCTATTACGATGTGGCTGTCATCAAACTAGCGAAGACTGTTAAGTAAGTAGACCGTAGACCAGCAATTGATAGTCCACAGTTGGACATAAGTTTCTTTTTAGAACAGAGGAGGAGATAGTCTATGTTGAACTGGCTGAGTCTCGCAGTGTTACCCGCGCTTATTGTATGGTGGCCTTATAAGAAAATATTACGCCTATAGAATTGAATAGAACAGAACAGAACAGAACATAGCATAGCATAGCATTGCATAGCATAGCATAGCATAGCATAGCATAGCATAGCATAGCATAGCATAGCATAGCATAGCATAGCATAGCATAGCATAGCATAGCATAGCATAGCATAGCATAGCATAGCATAGCATAGCATAGCATAGCATAGCATAGCATAGCATAGCATAGCATAGATGGACATGGTGGATGCATCACTGGACAGATTTTAAAAAAACTTTGTATCCATATAGTCTAAAGCCCTGAGGAAGGAAATAGGCTACGTTTTACCACGATAATCGACATAGCCTACCGAATCGCGGGTGAAAGCCATTATATTCTGGTACAACCTTTTACTGCCTTGTTGGTCTAGTGGTTAGCGTATGCGGCTGCTGATCAAGAGGTCTCTGGTTCGATCCCGGGTCGGACCAAATATTTGTGTGATCCACAAAATATTTGTTTCGGAGTTTGGGTGTTTTCGACGTTTAATATGTATGTATTAAAAAAAATAAGTTTATCATCTAGTCCAAAACTCTGCATAGTTTGGGACTAGATAATGTTGTGTGTAATTCGACCGAAATATTATAAAAAAAAACCGATTGAACTAGTCGCCGTCTCATAATAATCTTGGGAATAATGAATGTTGATAAGACTTGCATGGTACAAATATTATAATAGGCAAAACGTGGGAGCTTACATATGCCTCTATCTACTCCCTTTCGGGGATAAAGGTGTTAATGTACTCGTATTTATCCTATCCTACTAATATTATAAACGCGAAAGTTTGTGAGTATGTGTGTATGTTTGTTGCTCTTTCACGCAAAAACTACTGAACGGCTTTGGATGAAACTTTACAGTAATATAGCTTTAAATCAGAATAACACATAGGCTACTTTTTACTGCAATAATAGAGATAAACGGGCGAAAGCTAGGTGATTATAAAAATACATTAAATCGTAGATGTCAAAATATATCACTGTTTATCTCCTGTCAAAACTTCACAGGTTGCCTAACAACCATAATGATACACGGGTAACACCGCGGGGCGCAGCTAGTCTATACATATTTATACAAATAAGTTTTTGTTTGTTATACCGAACTGTAATAATTTATGTTTTTTCTATGTATAATATGTATGTATGTATTTACTAAAAAAATATATGTTTAAGTATATATATCAGTTGTCCATAATACAGGCTCTGCTTAGTTAAAGACTAGATGGCGTTGTGTGTAAGACGTTCGAAATATTTATTTATTATTATTCATTAGGGGCTGTCAATTAATCACGCCAAGCTCGAAAGGGGGAGGGGTTCACAAAATATCACAAGGGGGGAGGAGGGGTTGTAGTAATATATCACGTGTTATTATTTTTCTGCAAATTGTCGCATTTCTTTCATTATTTTTGTGTCAGTCAACCTTTCTATAATAAAATTAGCTGATACCTATACTTGTATTTTAGTATTTTTTAAAATTTAAAAAAATAAGATTCTTTGTATTGTCTGGGTACTCTTTAGCCTCACCATGTATCAGCAAAGGGGAGGGGAAAAGAAATCACGTGATCAATGGACGACCCCTTATCATCATTCATTTATGCGTTATTATCAATTTATCACACATACATGACTGACCCCTTAATCTTAAAGTGATATTCTCATTCAGGTTCTCAGAGACGGTTCGTCCAGCTTGTTTGGGAGTACCACCACCAGTTGGAAAGAGGATTATAGCCACTGGATGGGGCAGAACTGAATTTGGTAAGCTCTTTTCTTTGTGGTTAAAATGTAAAGTATTTTATTAACCGACTTCAAAAAAAAGGAGGAGGAATTTGTCGGTTTTTCTTGATGTATGTTCAGCGATAATTTCGTCGTTTATGAACCGATTTCAAAAAGTCTTTATGCATTGGAATGGGCGTATCTTACAGTTGGTTCCATCAGCACCATATCGGAATCTGATGATGGGATCCCAAGGAAATCGAGGGAACTCCTCAAATATCATAGGCACAATTGTCGCGATTTGGGTACTCGGAATAGTTTTTCTTTGAAGTCGGTTAATTTTTGTTGAAATTATTTAAATATTGTTCCTAGTTAAGGGTTCGAACGATGTTAAAAATACCTCTTGTAATAACGTGGATGATACGGTTTTTATATTATACTCGATGAGTACTCGTATGTTGCAATGTTCGACGACGACGATGTAACAGCCATAATACTTACTTCTTAAACATAAGGCTTCCGAGAAACAAGCCAATCGCGCTACAATTAACCCAATCTTACGTTTATTGTAGTAAAATTAATTATGTGGCAGACGATATTATTATTAAAAGATAATATTAAAAGTTACTAGAGATTCGTAAAACGAATTGACTCTCCGTTTATTCTCGAATATTCGTTTGTGTTCGAAGATTAGAGTGTTCTTTTTGTAAAAAAACAATAAAGCAACTAGACCATAATTAATTAGAATTGTAAGTCCCAACATTATTTAGATTCTATTGTCAAATACTATAACTTCTATAATCACGAATTTCGCCAAGGCTACGCTACAATGTTAATTTGACATAATTTTAACAAAAAGAAACCGACTTCAAAGAAAAACTATTCCGAGTACCCAAATCGCGACAATTGTGCCTATGATATTTGAGGAGTTCTCTCGATTTCCTTGGGATCCCACCATCAGATCCCGATATGGTGACGATGGGACCACCTGTAAGCTACCCCCATTCCAATGCAAAAAGAATTTTTGAAATCGCTTTATAAACGACGAAATTATCGCTGAACATTCATAAAAAAAAATAGATTCCGATGAATTGAGAACCTCCTCCTTTTTTTTGAAGTCGGTTAAAAACCGACCTCAACCTAATTTGAAGAAAAGCTAGGCTGAGGAACAGTTTAAATTAAGTATTGCACCTTTTCAGGAGGGGATCACTCAGAAGAACTCCGCAGCGTTTCCCTCCCATTGTGGAACATAGACGAGTGTAGGGAAATCTGGGGTACCTCGCTGAAGCTCCCCAATGGTCCCTCACCAGACAGTCATATGTGTGCTGGAGAAAAAGCCGGTGGGAGGGACACCTGTCAGGTAAGGGATTGATCATTTTAACTACAAATATATTTGTTTTGTGGTTACCTCGGTGGACTGCCTCGTTGGTCTAGTAGTTAGCGTATGCGACTGCTAATCAAGAGGTCTCGGGTTCAAATCCCGGGTCGGGCCAAAAAGTGTTTTTGGGTTTTTCTTAGGAAATTCCTAATAGCAGCCCGGAGTTTGGAAGTTTGGCGGTGATTCACGCCCGTGCCTCGGAGGGCACGTAAGGCCCGGTTGTCATGAACATCTATGGCAATCATTATTGGGAAGTCAGTGCCCTCAAATATACTGACAACTAGTTCAATCTTCGAATTACAAGATTCAGTTGGAAAAACTGAAATTCAGGTAAAACCGGTTGAACTAGTAGCCGACCCCAAATAAACTTAGGAATAAAGGCTAGGAAGAAGATTGCCTCCGTGGCGCAATGGTAGCATATGCGACTGCTTTGCTTGAAGTTTTGAGTTCAAATCCTGGGTCAGACCAAATGTTTGTGTGATCCGTAAATATTTGTTTCGGAGTTTCGGTGTTTTGACATCTTACACCCAACATTATCTAGTCCCAAAGTAAGCAGAGCTTGTGTTATGGGTACTAAACAACTGATATAAATACATAAACATACTTTTTTTTTGTAAATACATACACATTATACATAGAAAACATCCAGACTCCAAAACAAATATACATGGATCACACAAATATTTGGTCCCACCCGGGAATCGAATCCGAGTCCTCTTGATCAGCAGCCGCATACGCTAACCACTAGACCAACAAGGCAGTCTTAGTTCTATATAGTCTTAGTTCAGTCGTAGTTTCTATGTATAATATGTATGTATTTACAAAAAAAAAGTGTTTATGTATTTATATCAGTTGTCTAGAACCCATAATACAAACTCTGCTTAGTTTGGGACTAGATGGCGTTGTGTGTCAGTTGTCCGAAATATTAATTTATCTACTGCAGGTCACCTTCTCGTGATTTTGCAGATCGACTTGTGAATATAGTTTCCTCTTTCAGGGTGACTCCGGAGGTCCAGCCCAAATCCAAGATGGCTGCGTCTGGCGCATTGTAGCAGTTACTTCCTACGGTAGATCTTGTGGTGCACCAAATACCCCAGCCTTATACGCCATCACACAAAGAGCTTTCGTCGCAGCCGTCATTTTTGGATATGATGAGGACCAGGCCCTCAATCAAAGACCTTCATATGAGGACCAAAGGGAAACGAGTTTTAATAACAGACGATCAGGGTTCAGTAACTCCAGGCCGGCTTCTTATCCTGCAAACGATTATAGAATATAATAAATTTTTGGTTAAGAACTTTTTGTTTAATTTTTTAGGGTTCCGTGCATCACACTGTATATGTCTTTAACTTTTAAAGACCATTAATTTAAATCAATAAACGTGACTAAGGAACCTAATTCTATGCGTGGCCTGTTAAGCACTTGGCCGATTTCATAATATGTTCCATATGGGACGATATCTATATACATACATAATAGTACATTGTTCACCGAGGGAGGAACTGATTACTAGTGAGGGAGCAGTTTGTACACAATACTCCCGAGGTAGGAATGGGACTCACCCGAGTGCTACACAGTGCTTTATACTACACCTGTGAGGAACATTTAAAGTATTTTTAAAATAAAATCAAAACGTAAGACACCATGTAAGACACAATTTAGCTTAGAATTTCACATAATATTTATAAATATTTCTCGCTTCTTTTGTTTTTTTTTATTCTTCACAAAAGGATGTCAGTGGCACGGAGATTCCATATTTAAATTATAGACTAACTTTCTCTTTTTAACCGACTTCAAAAAAAAGGAGGAGGTTCTCAATTCGTCGGAATCTTTTTTTTTTTTTTTATGTATGTTCAGCGATAATTTCGTCGTTTATGAACCGATTTCAAAAATTTTTTTTGCATTGTAATGGGCGTAGCTCACAGGTGGTCCCATCGTCACCATATCGGGATCTGACGATGGAATCCCAAGGAAATCGACGGAACTCCTCAAATATCATAGGCACAATGTGGCGACTTGGGTACTGGGAATAGTTTTTCATTGAAGTCGGTTCCTTTTTGTTAAAATTATAATTTTCAGGGAATATTGACTACTGTTCCGATCAGGTGTAGAATAAATAAAATTTGATAAATAAGGTCTGTTGGTAATTAAAAAAGAAGTATATACAGTACTTACATCAAAAACACATTTTTGTCTGTCTGTCCGATAGTTCTGACTGATATTTGAAACGGCTGGACCGATTTTAAGAGGACTTTCACTGTGAGATAACTCATCATCATCATCATTATCAACAACCTTTAACAGTCCACAGCTGGACATAGGCTTCTCCTTAGAAAGGAGGTTTTGGCCTACTATACCACGCTGGCCAGACGGGTTGGTATAGGGTTGGTTTCAAGTCGGGGTGCTGCTGGCTAGAAAACCTCCACGTGGTGCACCCTGGGCGCTGGCGATAGCACTGTTCCTCCTCATTTCCTCCGGTCATCTGGAGGAGAGGATTATCGCCAGTGGCTAATATTCTAGCTGGAGAGGAGCCATCATCGGCTCCCGGGCAAGGCCTGGTCCAGCGGGGCGGGCGTTTCCGCCGTTTCCCCTGCTGGCTCTTCGCTCTTCGGAGCAAGGAGGAGGTTAACCTCGTTAAAAAACCGAAGGTGGGACCCTTCATGGGTCGGAGTTTCTCCCGCTGGTAGCGGTGGAGAAAGGAGGGCGGGCTCGGCGTGTATTCACATTACCACCGAGCAGGCAGGGTGACGTAGTCTTCCTGCCACCGTCGGCATAGCGTAGCCCCGAGAAGATTGCTCTGATCGGGGGCGTGGGTCTTGGCTTAACCGCCTGGACCGCGAGGAAGAAAACCTCTATAAAAAATCACCCCGAATCTCAAGCTCTGGTGCGTGGCCAGGGGATGCATGGCTGATGGGAAGTTCAGTTGCGAACGCACTCCAAGCCGAGGTACCTGCGGACCCCTCGGTTTGGCTAAAAATTTACGCTTGCCCGGGTATTGGGGGATCTCTGCCCGGGTCGACCTTGTATTTCTCCCCCTCTCGTGGGTCTAATTATGGATATTGTTAACTCTTTTAAAAACACAAACGAATCGGAAAACCAAACCAACAACGAAATGGCAAGCACAATGGCAATCGAATGCACAACGGACGTAAGTAAGGAGATGGAGAAGGAGGGCACCTGCAAGGGGAGCTCTTCGGGAGTGGACGAAATCGCGTCCATAGAGGAGAGGGTGTTGCTAGACACGCCCATCTTGGAGGGGCTCCCAGTAGTCGAACAGACGACTGGGAGCCGAAGAGTGTCGGAGCGCTTGCGCTCCAAGACTGCCGCGGCGGACACGGATGGCTCGGAGCCAATGCAGATGGAGCCGAGCGACGTCCGGAAGAAGCGCGAGCACGCTGGGAATGACGACGGTGACGCATCCCAGCCGAAACGTAGAACGGCGTCACCCTCGCCGGTCCCAGGCCCGTCAGGCTCCGTCTTTAAGCCGGAGACCTACCGGCGCAACAGGGCCGACAAAGAGGCAAAGGCGGAGGAAGAGGTAGAGGAACTCTTGCAGAGGGTCAAGGAGCTGATGACGACGGCGGGAGATGTACCGCAGGCTCCTCCCTCCGTGCAGGATAGGGCGAAGGTGGCGGTGGACGTGATCCGCCGAGTGGCCACCAAGTCCACAAACCTGAAGGGTTCCTTTGTGAGGGCCCTTAAGGACTCTTCCTCCGCCATCACGGGGGCCGTGGACGAACTCGTCGGAGACGTGGCTCGTCTGCAGGCGGCAAATGACCGCTTGACGGCGCAGGTGGCCGAACTCGGCTACAAGTTCGCCTGCTTCCAAGCGAGTCATCCCGAGATGGTGGCCACTACTCCCCTGCCCCAGCCTGCCCCAGCCCCAGCCAATGCGGCGATGCCTGACGCCCAGCTGCGCCAGGTGCTAGTCGCGGTGGGGCACATGCTCGATGGTCGCCTGGCGGATCTGAAGGCAATGCTGCCTCCACCCCCAGTGGTACGTCCGCCGCTGGCATCGCAGAGGCCGAAGGCTGCGGCGGCGCCGACCAAACTCCCCGTTGAGGGAGGTCCGGTGTCGTATGCGGCGGCGGCCGCTGCCCCGGCCTCTGAGGCTCCCCAGAAACAGGGGAAGGGGGCCAAGGCGCAGGCGAAAGCGCCGGTGAAGGCGCCGGCCCAGACGCCAGCAAAGTCGCAGGCGAAGGCGTCTGCCAAGGCGCCAGCGAAGGCGCAGGCGAAGGCGCCGGCAAAGACACCGGCCACAGCGCCGACCAAGGCGGTGCCGGAAACAGGAGAGGAGTTCCCCCCTCTCCCCACTTCAACACCCCTGCCGGGCACCTCCACATCTGCCGCTGCTAACGAGAGCTGGCAGGTCGTGGGGAGCTCAAAGAGGTGCCAACAGCGGCAGCGGCAGCGGGCCAGAAGGGCCGCCGGAAAGGCAGCCGAAGCCTCGCAGCCACCGCCGGTGGTGACAGCGGCCACCAAAAAGAAGCCGCGAAAACTGCAGCCGCCTAAAACCGCGGCTGTAGTGGTGACCGTCACGCCGGAGGCGGCCAGTGGTGGACTGACCTATGCGGCTGTCTTCCAAAAGGCCCGGGCCAGTCTTGCCAGCGAGTTTGGACCGGCAGGGGTCAGGTTGCGCCGCGCCCAGACGGGAGCTCGAGTCCTCGAGTTCCCTGGAGCAGAAGGCGCAAAGACGGCGGACAAATGTGCCGAGACGCTGAGGGGCATGTTTGCCGAGTTGGATGGCGTCAAGATCGCCAGGCCCACGAAGTGCGCGGAGCTGCGTATTTCGGGCTTGGACGATTCTGTGACGGCCGAAGATGTCCGCGATGCAATCCGGGAGAAGACCGGCTGCAGCGCGGATAACATCAGGGTCGGCACCATCCGCCCCGGTCCAGGCGGGCTAGGCGCTGCATGGGTCAGCTGTCCCGTGGCGTCAGCCAAAGTTTTGGGCGACGCCGGAGCTATCCTCGTCGGCTTTGTGAATGCCAGGGTTACGGTCCTGGCTGCGAGGCCGATGAGGTGCTTCAAGTGCCTAACCGCCGGACACACTCGCTCGAAGTGCGAGAGTTGCTTCGACTGCAGCGGTCTATGTTTCCGCTGCGGTCGACCGGGGCACAAGGCGGCAGATTGCTCAGCTGCCCCCCACTGCCCGGTGTGTGCGGCGGCGAATAAGCCCGCCAATCACCAGACCGGGCAGGGGGGCTGCAAGCCTCCCCGCGCGTCTCGGCAAGCGCCGGAGGCCAGCCTATCGATCCAGGCTGCCTCCGATGTCACTAGTGCGTCGGCACCGACGCCCATGGAGGAGGTTGTAGAGACGAACCCTTAATGGATCAAGTCTCCAACCTTCTCGTCCAGACGAACTTGAACCACTGCGCCGCAGCGCAGGATCTCCTCCTGCAAACCATGGCGCAGTGGTCGGTCGGTGTGGCCGTAGTCGCGGAGCCCTACTTCGTCCCTCCCCGTCCAAACTGGATGGGTGACTGGGACGGCTCCGTGGCAGTCGTCGGCTCCACGGCGGCTGGTTCCCCGCCCTTGTCGCTCAAAGACAGGGGCACGGGATATGTTGCCGCCGAGTGGGGGGGGATCACCGTTTACGGTATCTACTTCTCCCCCAGTAAGAGTTTGAGTGACTTCGAGGTCTTCCTGAACAACCTGGAGACCTCGATGCGGCAACTAGCGTCTGGGCGCGTCCTCGTGCTGGGGGACTTCAACGCCAAGTCCATTGCGTGGGGTTCCCCGGCGACGGACGCCAGGGGCAAGGCCGTAGAGGAGTGGGCGGCCTCGGTGGGCCTCTGTCTACTGAACAGAGGCTCCACCAACACGTGCGTGCGACAACAGGGGGGGTCGATAGTGGACCTTTCGTTCGCTACCCCTGCACTCGCCGCACGTGTACAGAACTGGCGTGTCCTGGATGAGGTTGAGACGCTCTCGGACCATTTGTATATCCGATTTGAGCTCTCCCGGTCCCAGGACGCCAGTAGGGGTCACGCGGCGCGGCGTCCCTCCCGCTTTCCGCGGTGGTCTGTCGCCAAGCTCGACAGGGACTTACTGGAGGAGGCGGCCATTCTTAACTCTTGGCTGCCTCCGCAGGCCCCGGCCGAAGAGGTCAACGTGGGGGCTGGTCGTTTCTGCAGTGCGATTACGCAGATCTGCGACTCGGCCATGCCCCGCGTACGTGGGCGTCGGCCTCCAAGGAAGGAGGTCTACTGGTGGTCCCAGGAGTTGGCGGACCTCCGTGCGGCCTGTGTACGTGCCCGGAGGTGCCTCACTCGTAGTCGGCGACGCCACCGCGGAGTCGGTGAGGAGGTGGATCGGCTTCAAGAGGAATACCGTGAGATCCGGCAAACTCTGAAGCTGGCCATCTGCCGCGCCAAAGAGGAGAGCCGCAAGGAGATGCTGGAGAGTCTCGAGCGTGACCCCTGGGGTCGGCCCTATCGTGCGGTGCGAAAAAAGCTCTGCGCGGGGGGCCTGCCCCTCACGGAGACTCTCCAGCCCAGCTTCCTGCAGGAAGTGGTCGAGGGCCTATTCCCACAGCGGGCGGAGCACACGCCCCCGTCGATGGCCGTCATGGCCGGAGGCGACGACGAAGGCGAGGCTGATGTGCCGCCCGTCAGGGAATCAGAGGTAGGGGCGGCTGTTCTAAGGATTCGATCCAAGAACACCGCCCCCGGGCCAGACGGGGTACCTGCCCGAGTGCTGGCCCGAGCCCTCGATCATATGTCGGACCGCCTCAGGGGAGTGTTAGACGCTAGTCTGGCGTCCGGACGCTTCCCTGAGTGTTGGAAAAGCGGGAAGCTGGTTCTGCTCCAGAAGCCAGGTCGGTCTGCCGACTCGGTCGCGGCCTATAGGCCCATCGTGTTGCTGGACGAGGCGGGTAAGCTGTTCGAGAGGGTGCTCCACGCCCGCATCGTCCGGCACCTGCGCGAGGTGGGCCCCGATCTGTCGGACGCCCAATTTGGATTCCGGGAGGGGCGTTCGACGGTCGACGCAATTCTGCGTCTGAAGGCCGCGACTGAACAGGCGGTGGGCTGCGGCGACGTGCTGTTGGCGGTGTCCTTGGACATCGCCAACGCATTCAATAGTCTGCCATTCAGCTGCATCAGGGCCGCACTCCAGTACCACGGAGTGCCGCAATACCTGGGGCGGCTAGTGGCAGACTATCTGACGGAGCGTACTGTCATGTACGAGGACCGAGAAGGAGTCTTGAGACGTCGGGCCATGTCGTGCGGTGTTCCACAGGGGTCTGTCCTCGGACCACTCCTGTGGAACATGGGATATGACTGGGTCCTGCGAGGGCGTCTCCCCCCCGGGGTCGGTGTAATTTGCTACGCCGACGACACTCTTGTGACAGCCCGGGGGTCGACCTTCGAAGAGGCGGCACGCCTGGCCACCACAGGAGTCACCCTGGTGGTCGGGCGCATTGAGGCGCTGGGTTTGCGGGTGGCCCTAGAAAAGACGGAAGCCCTACTTTTCCATGGGCCCCGTCGTGGTCCACCCGCCGGCGCCTCCATCGAGGTCAACTCGGTCCTCGTACCGGTCCGGGCCCACTTAAAGTATCTGGGTCTGGTCCTAGACGGTAGGTGGCTCTTCGACGAGCACTTCCAACAGCTTGCTCCGAAGCTGATCGGCACTGCCTCCTTCCTTGGGCGTCTTTTGCCCAATCTGGGAGGAGCCAGTGTCGCCACGAGGCAGCTGTACACGGGGGTTGTCCGGTCTATGGCACTCTATGGTGCACCGGTGTGGGCGGCGGCTCTGACCGAGCAGAATAGGGCGCGCCTCAGGCGGCCTCAGAGAACTCTGGCGGTCAGAGCCATACGGGGCTACCGCACCGTATCGACGGAGGCGGCGTGCGCCCTGGCCGGAACACCCCCGTGGGATTTGGAGGCGGAAGTGCTCGCCGACGTTTATCGGCGAGTGGCTAACTACCGGGCGGAGAGTGGTGGAGTTGGACCTCCGCCCGAGGACGTGCGCGAGTGGCGCGAAGCCGCTCACCGAGCCACGATGGATCGCTGGTCGGTCCGGCTGGAGACTCCACGTGCTGGCTTCGCCACCGTAGAGGCGCTTCAGCCGGTCATCGGCGAATGGGCAGTGCGGCAGCACGGGACCCTTACCTTCCGACTGACGCAGGTTCTTTCCGGGCATGGTTGCTTCGGAAAGTACCTGCACTCGGTCGCCAGGAGGGAATTGAGTCCCGCCTGCCACCACTGCGACTGCAGTGAGGATTCGGCTCATCACACGCTGGCGGTCTGCCCTGCATGGGAGACGCAGCGCCGGGTCCTCACTGCAGTCATCGGAGGGGATCTCTCGCTGCCGGCCGTCGTTCGTTCCATGGTCGGCAGCGAGAGCTCATTTACCGCGGTCGCAACCTTCTGCGAGGATGTAATCACGCAGAAGGAGGCGGCGGAGAAGGCCCGGGAGGACGACATCCAATCGGACCAGATTCGCCGCCGGCGACTCGGGCGGCGGAGGCGCGAACATCTGCGCCTCATGCCGCCTTGAGTGTGGCCGCGGGTGGACGGGACGGGTTTTCCCTCCACCCGCATTATGTGGCCAGCCGCGAGGGGGCGGCGTCGGTGTGTGCCGGACGCCGCCTAAGAGAGGATCGTCATCCGAGACGGTGCCCGCATCAGGAGCGGGCAGGCGCTGGAGAAGTTCAGAAGGAGATCCCACCCTGGACTTCTCCTACTCCTAAACGGAGAAGCGCGGAGAGGGCACACTGTGTGTTTTTTAGTCGGTTCAAGTCCGACACACCACCCCGCCGTAACCCCCGGTGGGGTGACGGTCCATGATGATTTTTCACACACTAAAAAAAAAAAAAAAAAAAAAGGGTTGGTTTCAAGTCGCGTCTCGGCAAGCGCCGGAGGCCAGCCTATCGATCCAGGCTGCCTCCGATGTCACTAGTGCGTCGGCACCGACGCCCATGGAGGAGGTTGTAGAGACGAACCCTTAATGGATCAAGTCTCCAACCTTCTCGTCCAGACGAACTTGAACCACTGCGCCGCAGCGCAGGATCTCCTCCTGCAAACCATGGCGCAGTGGTCGGTCGGTGTGGCCGTAGTCGCGGAGCCCTACTTCGTCCCTCCCCGTCCAAACTGGATGGGTGACTGGGACGGCTCCGTGGCAGTCGTCGGCTCCACGGCGGCTGGTTCCCCGCCCTTGTCGCTCAAAGACAGGGGCACGGGATATGTTGCCGCCGAGTGGGGGGGGTTCACCGTTTACGGTATCTACTTCTCCCCCAGTAAGAGTTTGAGTGACTTCGAGGTCTTCCTGAACAACCTGGAGACCTCGATGCGGCAACTAGCGTCTGGGCGCGTCCTCGTGCTGGGGGACTTCAACGCCAAGTCCATTGCGTGGGGTTCCCCGGCGACGGACGCCAGGGGCAAGGCCGTAGAGGAGTGGGCGGCCTCGGTGGGCCTCTGTCTACTGAACAGAGGCTCCACCAACACGTGCGTGCGACAACAGGGGGTGTCGATAGTGGACCTTTCGTTCGCTACCCCTGCACTCGCCGCACGTGTACAGAACTGGCGTGTCCTGGATGAGGTTGAGACGCTCTCGGACCATTTGTATATCCGATTTGAGCTCTCCCGGTCCCAGGACGCCAGTAGGGGTCACGCGGCGCGGCGTCCCTCCCGCTTTCCGCGGTGGTCTGTCGCCAAGCTCGACAGGGACTTACTGGAGGAGGCGGCCATTCTTAACTCTTGGCTGCCTCCGCAGGCCCCGGCCGAAGAGGTCAACGTGGGGGCTGGTCGCTTCTGCAGTGCGATTACGCAGATCTGCGACTCGGCCATGCCCCGCGTACGTGGGCGTCGGCCTCCAAGGAAGGAGGTCTACTGGTGGTCCCAGGAGTTGGCGGACCTCCGTGCGGCCTGTGTTCGTGCCCGGAGGTGCCTCACTCGTAGTCGGCGACGCCACCGCGGAGTCGGTGAGGAGGTGGATCGGCTTCAAGAGGAATACCGTGAGATCCGGCAAACTCTGAAGCTGGCCATCTGCCGCGCCAAAGAGGAGAGCCGCAAGGAGATGCTGGAGAGTCTCGAGCGTGACCCCTGGGGTCGGCCCTATCGTGCGGTGCGCAAAAAGCTCTGCGCGGGGGGCCTGCCCCTCACGGAGACTCTCCAGCCCAGCTTCCTGCAGGAAGTGGTCGAGGGCCTATTCCCACAGCGGGCGGAGCACACGCCCCCGTCGATGGCCGTCATGGCCGGAGGCGACGACGAAGGCGAGGCTGATGTGCCGCCCGTCAGGGAATCAGAGGTAGGGGCGGCTGTTCTAAGGATTCGATCCAAGAACACCGCCCCCGGGCCAGACGGGGTACCTGCCCGAGTGCTGGCCCGAGCCCTCGATCATATGTCGGACCGCCTCAGGGGAGTGTTAGACGCTAGTCTGGCGTCCGGACGCTTCCCTGAGTGTTGGAAAAGCGGGAAGCTGGTTCTGCTCCAGAAGCCAGGTCGGTCTGCCGACTCGGTCGCGGCCTATAGGCCCATCGTGTTGCTGGACGAGGCGGGTAAGCTGTTCGAGAGGGTGCTCCACGCCCGCATCGTCCGGCACCTGCGCGAGGTGGGCCCCGATCTGTCGGACGCCCAATTTGGATTCCGGGAGGGGCGTTCGACGGTCGACGCAATTCTGCGTCTGAAGGCCGCGACCGAACAGGCGGTGGGCTGCGGCGACGTGCTGTTGGCGGTGTCGTTGGACATCGCCAACGCATTCAATAGTCTGCCATTCAGCTGCATCAGGGCCGCACTCCAGTACCACGGAGTGCCGCAATACCTGGGGCGGCTAGTGGCAGACTATCTGACGGAGCGTACTGTCATGTACGAGGACCGAGAAGGAGTCTTGAGACGTCGGGCCATGTCGTGCGGTGTTCCACAGGGGTCTGTCCTCGGACCACTCCTGTGGAACATGGGATACGACTGGGTCCTGCGAGGGCGTCTCCCCCCCGGGGTCGGTGTAATCTGCTACGCCGACGACACTTTAGTGACAGCCCGGGGGGCGACCTTCGAAGAGGCGGCACGCCTGGCCACCACAGGAGTCTCCCTGGTGGTCGGGCGCATTGAGGCGCTGGGTTTGCGGGTGGCCCTAGAAAAGACGGAAGCCCTACTTTTCCATGGGCCCCGTCGTGGTCCACCCGCCGGCGCCTCCATCGAGGTCAACTCGGTCCTCGTACCGGTCCGGGCCCACTTAAAGTATCTGGGTCTGGTCCTAGACGGTAGGTGGCTCTTCGACGAGCACTTCCAACAGCTTGCTCCGAAGCTGATCGGCACTGCCTCCTTCCTTGGGCGTCTTTTGCCCAATCTGGGAGGAGCTAGTGTCGCCACGAGGCAGCTGTACACGGGGGTTGTCCGGTCTATGGCACTCTATGGTACACCGGTGTGGGCGGCGGCTCTGACCGAACAGAATAGGGCGCGCCTCAGGCGGCCTCAGAGAACTCTGGCGGTCAGAGCCATACGGGGCTACCGCACCGTATCGACGGAGGCGGCGTGCGCCCTGGCCGGAACACCCCCGTGGGATTTGGAGGCGGAAGTGCTCGCCGACGTTTATCGGCGAGTGGCTAACTACCGGGCGGAGAGTGGTGGAGTTGGACCTCCGCCCGAGGACGTGCGCGAGTGGCGCGAAGCCGCTCACCGAGCCACGATGGATCGCTGGTCGGTCCGGCTGGAGACTCCACGTGCTGGCTTCGCCACCGTAGAGGCGCTTCAGCCGGTCATCGGCGAATGGGCAGTGCGGCAGCACGGGACCCTTACCTTCCGACTGACGCAGGTTCTTTCCGGGCATGGTTGCTTCGGAAAGTACCTGCACTCGGTCGCCAGGAGGGAATTGAGTCCCGCCTGCCACCACTGCGACTGCAGTGAGGATTCGGCTCATCACACGCTGGCGGTCTGCCCTGCATGGGAGACGCAGCGCCGGGTCCTCACTGCAGTCATCGGAGGGGATCTCTCGCTGCCGGCCGTCGTTCGTTCCATGGTCGGCAGCGAGAGCTCATTTACCGCGGTCGCAACCTTCTGCGAGGACGTAATCACGCAGAAGGAGGCGGCGGAGAAGGCCCGGGAGGACGACATCCAATCGGACCAGATTCGCCGCCGGCGACTCGGGCGGCGGAGGCGCGAACATCTGCGCCTCATGCCGCCTTGAGTGTGGCCGTGGGTGGACGGGACGGGTTTTCCCTCCACCCGCACTATGTGGCCAGCCGCGAGGGGGCGGCGTCGGTGTGTGCCGGACGCCGCCTAAGAGAGGGTCGTCAAATCGAGACGGTGCCCGCATCAGGAGCGGGCAGGCGCTGGAGAAGTTCAGAAGGAGATCCCACCCTGGACTTCTCCTACTCCTAAACGGAGAAGCGCGGAGAGGGCACACTGTGTGTTTTTTAGTCGGTTCAAGTCCGACACACCACCCCGCCGTAACCCCCGGTGGGGTGACGGTCCATGATGATTTTTCACACACTAAAAAAAAAAAAAGGGTTGGTTTCAAGTTTTCCTTCTTTTTGCATTGATGTTGTCTTGCGAAGTTTATCCCTTAGTCGCCTTTTACGACAACCGTGGGATGAATGGGAGTGGTGACACTCTGCATTCTTAATCCGTCACCACATGTTGTCAGATAACTGATGATATAAAAAGAAGATATAAAGAGAAATAGCTACGTATATGCTTATTTAAACAATGACACGGCCTCGAAAATAAAAATGCACATAAATGTGCATTTTATAAAAATGCATTTTTATACGATTTCAAAAATTATTTTTGCATTGGAATGGGCGTAGCTTACAGGTACAGGGAAGGTATCACCATATCGGGATCTGATGATAGAATCCCAAGGAAATCGAAGGAACTCCTCAAATATCATAGGCACAATGTCGCGATTTGGGTACTCGGAATAGTTTTTCATTGGAGTCGGTTCCTTTTTGTTAAAATTATAAGATTTATTTTTAATGAAATTCGTCACTAGTTTATAAATAGTTTGGTTTTCCAATTATAACATTACATTTATTACACAACTAATTATAATATTTTCAATGTACCTATATTAATTAATGTTGTCCTACCTGATCAAAACCTTATTCCTATGTCTCATTTTAAAAACACTTACAATGATGTTGCCATCCATACATGAAAAAGCTAATAAAAATTGTACTGAATACTAACCCGGTATGATAATGTAATTTTTCAATGATCTAAGTAAGATTTAAAGGTTATAAACGTGTAAAACTCATTACGTGGTTAGTGCTCCAACATAGCAATACTACTGCTACTTGAGGGAGTAGATGGCGATGTTAAAAATAAAATAAAAACCAAACAAAGCCCGGTCACCCGGGTCTTAAGACTTGGAGCAAAAACTTTAAACTTCTAAAACAAATATTAAGCGAACGGACGAGTATGAAATTCTCTACGACCGTACACCTAATAATTTTAACAAAAAGGAACCGACTTCAATGAAAAACTACCCAAATTGCGACATTGTGCCTATGATATTTGAGGAGTTCCCTCGATTTCCTTGGGATCCCATCATCAGATCCCGATATGGTGAAGATGGGACCACCTGTAAGCTACGCCCATTCCAATGCAAAAAGAATTTTTGAAATCGGTTCATAAACGACGAAATTATCGCTGAACATACATAAAAAAAAAAAAAAAAAAAAAAAAAAAAAAAAAAAAAAAAAAAAAAAAAAAAAAGATTCCGACGAATTGAGAACCTCCTCCTTTTTTTTGAAGTCGGTTAAAAATCATTTTGATGTCAAAATAATTTCTTATATTCTTTCTACATTTAAAATACAAATATGCGTATTGAATAAGTTATTTTCTTTATATTTTATAGCATTCCCTAGTAACACATATTAAGAATATTTACGTCCGATAGCTTATCTTTAATGTCATCCAAAATACCAAATACTGTATATAAATTAAGTTAAGCGAATTGCACCTCATCAGTTGGTAAGGATAAGAACTGAAAATGATTTTTGTTATCATTCTTGCGTTTTTAGCCAAGATGGCGGCTTGTAAGGACACGGAAGTTCAGGAAAAGTTTTTAACCATGGAACGTAAAGCCTTCATAGAATACTTCAATAGCCAAAATTTCTCATGGAAAATCACTGATTATAATCGAACTTTTCACCACTGCAGTCTTAAAAGTCCGATTGGAGACGAAGGATTACCACGAGAATGTCATAAACCCATAAAAGACTTGCCGACAAACTTTGATGCTAGGGATAAATGGCCGCAATGTGAAACTATCAAACAAATTTACGATCAAGGAGACTGTGGATCATGTTGGACTTTTGGAACAGCCAATCCAGCATCTGACAGAACTTGTATCCATAAAAACAAACACGTACATTTAGCTGAACAAGATTTTGAATGTGCCCAAACCCATGTATGTTGGGGAGGTTTTTCAGATAAAGCTTTCTTTTTCTGGAAAAACGAGGGTTTGGTGACCAATAAATGCAAGCCATACGATATAAATAAATTAAATAAGAACACGTGTAAGAAGGAATGTGTTAATAAAAGTATTTCGTATATTAATGATAAGCATTACGCAGAAAAAGTTTACCAACTGGACAACGATACAGAATGTATTAAATCTGAATTAGCTCAAAATGGCCCTTTACATGCCTCTTTTTTTGTGTACGAAGATTTCAAAGATTATCATAAGGGTGTATACGAATATAAATATGGGGATCTTTTAGGACGCCACAGCGTTCGTGTCATAGGGTACGGAGTAGAAGATAATAAAGAATATTGGCTGGTAGCTAATTCTTGGTCTGAGAAATGGGGTGAAAAAGGATTTTTCAGAATCAAAATCAAACAGCGGCATATAGAATTTGAAGATCATATGATGGCTGGTATACCGAAGAATTAATTTCACCATACCACGAAGTACGCCTAGACTTAGCTTTTAGTCTCTTTTCTTGTGAGTTAATAACATTTCGTTAAGATTTTTATGTATTATTTCCTCTGATGAAATAGGTTTAGATATGTCTGTTTTGTTTGTACAACGTTGTTACTCCACCTTGAAAAAACTAGTGGACCCAACACACTGCCCTGGTAGACACCGGTGTGTTAACATACTGTATCTATTGTAATGGATTATTTTATTACTTACTTTCAATAAGGTCTTATTTAACATATAAATATATATTTTTCTAAATTATTACATTTACAAATATGGGTATTTAAGCAAATGATTTATATTAGTTTATGTTGGTCTACATAGTCAAAACCCTATCCCTATGTCACGTTTCAAAACACTCACTGTTATATTTTCGACCATAAACGAAATTATAAAAACTTTTACCAAATCCTTCACTTCGTTGACCCTACGTGATATTGTGCTGAAGAGAAAGGTTTTCACAATACAATAATGTCATCATGTCATATTTATGTATATCTACGATTGAAGAAAACAAATACTAGTGTTATTGAAACCTTACGTACTCTTTCTTCAAGTGCCGTGCATCCTAGTCCTAGTAATATTATAAACGCGAATGTTTGTGAGTATGTATGTGTGTATGTATGTTTGTTGCTCTTTCACGCAAATACTTCTGAACGGATTTGGATAAAACTTTACAGTAATATAGCTTATATATCAGAACAACATATGGGCTACTATTCACACTGCAATAATCGAGATACACGGCGATATGTGATTATAAAAATAAATAAATCGAGGATGTCAAAATGTATCACTGTTTATCTCCTGTCAAAACTTCACAGGTTGCTATGCATAACACACTTGCATAGCAACCATGATGATAGTTTGTAAATGGCTAATTTAACCCGAAAATAAGCGGGTAACACCGCGGGGAGCAGCTAGTAAAATATATAATTGTGCCTTTTTTAGAAAACATCAACTCTTTCTTTGATAGATAAAGCGCTACTCAGACTATAGCGCACTTATTCACTTAAACCTATTTAATCACATATCGTATCAGATTCAGGATAAAAATATACATATAATTTGATTTATACCACCTGTCCCCAGTGTGATGTCGAATTATAAATATAAAATGTCTCCACCCCATTTTATCCTGTAGAAACAGTAAGAACCGATTAAGAGAAAAAAAAGCGGCCAAGTGCGAGTCGGACTCGCCCATGAAGGGTTCCGTATCAGCAAGTAACATCATATAAAAGTTCTTGTAGTTCGTTGTGACTTTCATCGATGTTTTTATACTAGTCTATTGATTGGATGAAAGGTAAATTGCGTGTTACGATTTATGACGTATTAAAAAAAACTACTCACTAGATCTCGTTCAAACCAATTTTCTTTGGTAGTTTACATGGTAATGTACAACATATGTTTTTTTTAGTTTTATCACTCTCTTATTTTAGAAGTTAGAGGGGGGGGGGACACACATTTTTCCACTTTGGAAGTGTCTCTCGCGCAAACTATTCAGTTTAGAAAAAAATGATATTAGAAACCTCAACATCATTTTTGAACACCTGTCCATAGATACCCCACACGTATAGGTTTGATGAAAAAAAATTTTTTGAGTTTCAGTTCCAAGTATGGGGACCCCCAAAATGTATTATTTTTTTTCTATTTTTTTGTAAAAATCTTAATGCGGTTCACAGAATACATCGACTGACCAAATTTCAACAGTATAGCTCTTATAGTTTCGGAAATAATTGGCTGTGACATACAGACGGACAGACAGACAGACAGACAGACAGACAGACAGACAGACAGACAGACAGACTTGACGAATCTATAAGGGTTCCGTTTTTTGCCATTTGGCTACGGAACCCTAAAAAGCGGCCGAGTGTGAGTCGGTCTCGCCCATGAAGGGTTCCGTATCAGCAAGTAACATCATATAAAAGTTCTTGTAGTTCGTCGTAACTTAGATCGATGTTTTTATATTACTACCTACTACTAGTGTTATGATTGAATGAAAGGTAAATTGCGGTTTACGATTTATGACGTATTACAAAGAAACTATTAACTAGATCTCGTTCAAACCAATTTTCGTTGGTAGTTTGCATGGTAATGTACAACATATATTTTATTTTATTTTATCACTCTCTTATTTTAGAAGTTACAGGGGGGGGGGGACACACACATTTTTCCACTTTGGAAGTATCTCTCGCGCAAACTATTCAGTTTAGAAATTTAAACACGTATGGGTTTGACAAAAAAAAAAAAATTTTGGGTTTCAGTTCCAAGTATGGGGACCCCCAAAATGTATTGTTTTTTACAATTTTTATGTAAAAATCTTAATGCGGTTCACAGATTACATCTACCTACCAAGTTTCAAAAGTATAGTTCATATGGTTTCGGAAAAAAGTGGCTGTGATATGTCACGGACAGACAGACAGACATGACGAATCTATAAGGGTTCCGTTTTTAGCCATTTGGCTACGGAACCCTAATAAAAACCAAATCATCATCTTCCTAGCCTTATTCCCAATATTATTTGGGGTCGGCTACTAGTTCAACTGGTTTTTCCTGAATATCGGGTTTTCCACGGAGCGACTGGCATCGGACCTCCGCAACCCTAAGGGAGAACAGAAATTCGAAGGTTGAACTAGTTGTCAGTAAATTTGAGGGCACTTACTTCCCAATAACGATTGCCCTAGATATTCATGACAACTGGGACCGGTGGCTTTACGTGCTCTCCGAGGCACGGGCGTGCATCACCGCCAAACTTACAAACTATTAGGCCATTAGGAATTTACTAAGAAAAACCCAAAAACACTTTTTGGCCCGACCCGGGATTTGAACCCGAGAGCTCTTGATCAGCAGTCGCATACGCTATCCACTAGACCAACAAGCCAGAAAAAAACTACATGTTTATAACAATTTATAGAAATGGAAAATTTGATTTAAATCCTATACCAACCCCTTTGATCAGGATCGTTCCGGAGGCCAAAACCACAAATCTATAGAAGGTATATTACCTGTAGTCCTCTATAAAAGTTTATTGATGGTGCTACATCATGGAGCGGAACTTAATGAAAATAAAAGATCGTAAGAAGCTTCATTTTTGGAAATGACTTGGTAAATTGTAAAACAAACGTAATTTACTCCAACTTTAAAGTAAAACGTGGAACATCATATCTATAACATATTAATATTTGGAATAAAAGCTATGAACCTTTTTGGCGGTAATTATACGAACGTAGGAGTATGAAGTTCTCCTCGATCACCAGTTCACTTACAATTATGTTGCCATCCATACATGAAAAAGCTAATAAAAATTGTACGAATACTAACCCGGTATGATAATGTAATTTTTCAATGATCTAAGTAAGATTTAAAGGTTATAAACGTGTAAAACTCATTTGGTGGTTAGTGCTCCAATATAGCAATACTAATGCTACTTGAGGGAGTAGATGGCGATGTTAAAAATAAAATAAAAACCAAACAAAGCCCGGTCACCTGGGTCTTAACACTAGGAGCAAAAACTTTAAACTTCTCTTTATGAAAATTATGCTAACGGACGAGTATGAAATTCTCTACGACCGTACACCTAATAATCATTTTGATGTCAAAATAATTTCTTATATTCTTTCTACATTTAAAATACAAATATGCGTATTGAATAAGTTATTTTCTTTATATTTTATAGCATTCCCTAGTAACATAAAGAATATTTACGTCCGATAACTTATCTTTTATAGACTTAAATATCATCGAAAATACCAAATACTGTATATAAATTAAGTTAAGCGAATTGCACCTCATCAGTTGGTAAGGATAAGAACTGAAAATGATTTTCGTTATCATTCTTGCGTTTTTAGCCAAGATGGCGGCTTGTAAGGACACGGAAGTTCACGAAAAGTTTTTAACCATGGAACGTAAAGCCTTCATAGAATACTTCAATAGCCAAAATTTCTCATGGAAAATCACGGATTATAATCGAACTTTTCACCACTGCAGTCTTAAAAGTCCGATTGGAGACGAAGGATTACCACGAGAATGTCATAAACCCATACAAGACTTGCCGAGAAACTTTGATGCTAGAGATAAATGGCCCCAATGTGAAACTATCAAACAAATTTATGATCAAGGAGACTGTGGATCATGTTGGACTTTTGGAACAGCCAATCCAGCATCTGACAGAACTTGTATCCATAAAAACAAACACGTACATTTAGCTGAACAAGATTTTGAATGTGCCCAAACCCATGTATGTTGGGGAGGTTTTTCAGATAAAGCTTTCTTTTTCTGGAAAAACGAGGGTTTGGTGACCAATAAATGCAAGCCATACGATATAAATAAATTAAATAAGAACACGTGTGAGAAAGAATGCGTTAATAAGAGTATTTCGTATATTAATGATAAGCATTACGCAGAAAAAGTTTACCAACTGGACAACGATACAGAATGTATTAAATCTGAATTAGCTCAAAATGGCCCTTTACATGCCTCTTTTTTTGTGTACGAAGATTTCAAAGATTATCATAAGGGTGTATACGAATATAAATATGGGGATCTTTTAGGACGCCACAGCGTTCGTGTCATAGGGTACGGAGTAGAAGATAATAAAGAATATTGGCTGGTAGCTAATTCTTGGTCTGAGAAATGGGGTGAAAAAGGATTTTTCAGAATCAAAATCAAACAGCGGCATATAGAATTTGAAGATCATATGATGGCTGGTATACCGAAGAATTAATTTCACCATACCACGAAGTACGCCTAGACTTAGCTTTTAGTCTCTTTTCTTGTGAGTTAATAACATTTCGTTAAGATTTTTATGTATTATTTCCTCTGATGAAATAGGTTAAGATATGTCTGTTTTGTTTGTACAACGTTGTTACTCCACCTTGAAAAAACTAGTGGACCCAACACACTGCCCTGGTAGACACCGGTGTGTTAACATACTGTATCTATTGTAATGGATAATTTTATTACTTACTTTCAATAAGGTCTTATTTAACTTATAAACATATATTTTTCTAAATTATTACATTTACAAATATGGGTATTTAAGCAAATGATTTATATTAATTTATGTTGGTCTACATAGTCAAAGCCCTATCCCTATGTCACGTTTCAAAACACTCACTGTTATATTTTCGACCATAAACAAAATTATAAAAACTTTTACCAAATCCTTCACTTCGTTGACCCTACGTGATATTGTGCTGAAGAGAAAGGTTTTCACAATACAATAATGTCATCATGTCATATTTATGTATACCTAAGATTGAAGAAAACAAATATTAGTGTTATTGAAACCTTACGTACTCTCTTTCTTTAAGTGCCCTGCATCCTAGTCCTAGTAATATTATAAACGCGAATGTTTGTGAGTATGTATGTTTGTTGCTCTTTCACGCAAATACTTCTGAACGGATTTGGATAAAACTTTACAGTAATATAGCTTATATATCAGAACATACACGGCGATAGGTGATTATAAAAATAAATAAATCGAGGATGTCAAAATGTATCACTGTTTATCTCTCTGTAAAGCAACCATAATGATAGTAAAATATATAATTGTGCCTTTTTTAGAAAACATCAACTCTTTCTTTGATACATAAAGCGCTACTCAGACTATAGCGCACTTATTCACGTAAACCTATTTATTCACAAATCGTATCAGATTCAGGATAAAAATATATAATTTGATTTATACCACCTGTCCCCAGTGTGATGTCGGATTATAAATATAAAATGTCTCCACCCCATTTTATCATGTAGAAACAGTAAGAACCGATTAAGAGAAAAAAAAGCGGCCAAGTGCGAGTCGGACTCGCCCATGAAGGGTTCCGTATCAGCAAGTAACATCATATAAAAGTTCTTGTAGTTCGTTGTGACTTTCATCAATGTTTTTATACTAGTCTATTGATTGGATGAAAGGTAGATTGCGTGTTACGATTTATGACGTATTAAAAAAAACTACTCACTAGATCTCGTTCAAACCAATTTTCGTTGGTAGTTTACATGGTAATGTACAACATATGTTTTTTTTAGTTTTATCACTCTCTTATTTTAGAAGTTAGAGGGGGGGGGACACACATTTTTCCACTTTGGAAGTGTCTCTCGCGCAAACTATTCAGTTTAGAAAAAAATGATATTAGAAACCTCAACATCATTTTTGAACACCTGTCCATAGATACTCCACACGTATAGGTTTGATGAAAAAATTTTTTTTGAGTTTCAGTTCCAAGTATGGGGACCCCCAAAATGTATTGTTTTTTTTTATATTTTTTTGTAAAAATCGTAATGCGGTTCACAGAATACATCGACTGACCAAATTTCAACAGTATAGCTCTTATAGTTTTTACAATTTTTATGTAAAAATCTTAATGCGGCTCACAGATTACATCTACCTACCAAGTTTCAAAAGTATAGTTCTTATGGTTTCGGAAAAAAGTGGCTGTGATATGTCACGGACGGACAGACAGACAGACAGACATGACGAATCTATAAGGGTTCCGTTTTTAGCCATTTGGCTACGGAACTCTAATAAAAACCAAATCATCATCTTCCTAGCCTTATTCCCAATATTATTTGGGGTCGGCTACTAGTTCAACTGTTTTTTCCAGAATATCAGGTTTACCACGAAGCGACTGGCATCGGACCTCCGCAACCCTAAGGGAGAACTGAAATTCGAAAGTTGAACTAGTTGTCAGTAAATTTGAGGTCACTTACTTCCCAATAACGATTGCCCTAGATGTTCATGAAAACCGGGACCAGCGGCTTTACGTGCTCTCCGAGGCACGGGCGTGAATCACCGCTAAACTTACAAACTATTATGATATTAGGAATTTACTAAGAAAAACCCAAAAACACTTTTTGGTCCGACCCGGGATTTGAACCCGAGAGCTCTTGATCAGCAGTCCCATACGCTATACACTAGACCAACAAGGCCGAAAAAAACCACATGTTTATAACAATTTAAAATTTTGGTTTAAATCCTTTTTTTTTTTTTTTAACGTGTGGAAATCCCCGCGGATGGTTTAAATCCTTTTTTTTATTTTTTTTTAACGTGTGGAAATCCCCGCGAACCGTCACCCCGTCGGGGGTTACGGCGGGGTGGTGTGTCGGACGCGAACCGACTAAAACCACACGGTGTGACCCTCTCTGCGCCTTTGTATTGGAAGGAGTCCAGGGAGGGGATTTCCTTCTGGACTCCAACCGGCGCCTTCCCGCACTGTTGCGGGCACCATCTCACAATTTACTCTCTAATTAGGCAACGTCCGGTCACACGCGGACGTCGCCCCCTCGCGGTTGGCCTCTACGGCGGACGGACGGGAAACCCGTCCCGCCCATCCGCGGCCACTCTCAGGGCGGCATGAGACGCAGGTATGGTTTAAATCCTATACCAACCCGTTTGACCAGAATCATTCCGTAGGCCTAAACCCCCAATCTATAGAAGGTATATTGCCTCTAGTGCACTATAAAAGTTTATTGTTAATGCTTCATCATGGGGCGGAACTTAATGAAAATAAAAGATCGTAAGAAGCTTAATTAAATTTGGAAATGACTTGGTAAATTGTAAAACAAACGTAATTTACTCCAACTTTAAAGTAAAACGTGGAACATCATATCTATAATTTATTAATATTTGGAACAATTTTTTGCGGAAATTATACGAACGGAGGAGTATGAAGTTCTCCTCGATCACCAGTTCACTTAATAATCGCTTTGATATCAAAACAGTTACATACATTCCTTCTGTGATAATATCTACTGCATTTAAAATAAAAATATGCGTAATAAACAAGTTATTTTGGCTATATTTTACAGCATTCCATATTAATCAACAATATTTACGTCCGTCAACTTTTCTTTTAACGACTTAAATATTATGTATAATACTAAACACTGTATATAAATCAAATAAAGCGCAGTATCCAAATCATTCCGTAACAATAAGAACTGAAAATGCTTCTCGATAATGTTCTTGCAGTTCTAATTAAGATAGCGGTTGCATCCATGAATATTAATATTGGCTTGTAGTCAATTCTTGGCCTGAAAAATGGGGTGAAAAAGATATTTTAGAGTTAAGATGTGACAAGAAGCACCGGACGCACCGCACGCACGGCACGCAACGGATTAAACGGATTTGCCATATTCATCAATGCCGGCGTTCGGTGCAGGCGGCGCGGATAGTGGACGCAGCACTATGTTAAATCATACAAAGCGAAATAAAATCCGTTGCGTGCCGTGCGTCCGGCGCGGGCCAATGGACGCGTACCTTATGTCTCTTCTTAGCCTTTATTATCCGACTAATATTATAAACGCAAAAGATTGTGAGTATGTATGTATGTTTGTTGCTCTTTCACGCAAAATCTACTGAACGGATTTGGATGAAACTTTACAGTAGTATAGCTTACTTATCAGAATAACACCTGGGCTTCTATTTACAGCGACGACCTACACGCGGGCGCAGCCGCGGGCAAAAGCTAGTCTAAATATTATTTTGGGTTGGCAACTAGTTACTTTAAGTAAATAGTTGTAACTAGATGGTACATATACATAACTTCGTTTATTACTAGTGCAATTATGTATTAAGTGTTATTACACTGTTTCCCAGAAGCGTGGGGCCACTAAATCTACGAGCGATGTAAGTTTTGATAATCTAGTGTCACTTTCTTTATATGTAATTAAGAGCGGATTCAGGAGGGGGGTCATGGGGGTCATTACCCCCTGGGCTGGGTCCAAGATCTAGGTGGAAAAGTAACTGTTAAAATAATATAAAAATAATAAAAATTTAAATATAAATCTGCGGGATTGCTACCATGTACCTTTTTGTTTGCGAGTATCCGATATTTCGGCGCTGTTGCAAGCGCCATGATCACGGAGTAAGTGAAGATCTTGCGGGTGGGATGTTATTGGCAGACATATCGGTCTACCCTCTTTCGCAGTCTTTTACTACGATCGATGTTTGTAAATAGTTCAAAATAACTAGGTGTGCATAAATCAGATTAGAATGCAGAGCTGACGGCCAATCTCCATTTGTAGAGATATCGTGATACATATTGTGATACATATCGGGATACATATTGTAAATATATCGGAGAAGATATAATATCCTTCTTAAGTTATAAACGCGAAAGTTTGTGTGTATGTATGTTTGTTGGTCTTTCACGCAAAAAGTAATGAACGGATTTGGATGAAACTTTACAATAATATAGCTTATATATCAGAATAACACATAGGCTACTTTTTACTGCAATAATCGAGATAAACGAGCGAAAGCTAGGTGATTATAAAAATGTATAAATCGTAGATGCTATGCGCACACACTTGCATAGCAACCAAATTGATACTTTGTAAATGGCTAATTAGAAATTTGACTTTATAATTGAAGACTTTAAATACTTGATATTAGCAGAAATAGCTGATATGCGGCTGGTTGCCATTTCACTAAAAGAAGAAGAAAAATAAATAAGTTTTGGATAATCACATATGTAGGCTACTTTTTATCCCGAAAATACGCGGGTAACACCGCGGGGCGCAGCTAGTGTGAAATAAATTCAGCTTATCCCGAGAATATTTTTAGTTTTATATTAAGTCCCACATTGAACGATATTATCAACGAATAAATGTTTCAATGCCTCAAATTACTCAAATGCAATAACACGGCCTCGAACATACATATGAACATTTAATATTACAATAAACACCATTTTTTGTGCATGCCAAGTATATCAATAATATTTTGTTCTGTTATCTTCTTTTAACGACTCATTGACAAAATACTAAACACTGTATATAAATCAAAACAATTTCAGTGTCCACATCATTCAGTTATAGTAAGAAGTCACAATGATTCTCGTTCCTATTCTTGCACTTTTAGCTAAGATGGCGTTATGCAAGGACATGGAAGTTCACGAGAAATTCTTGACAATGGAGCGCAAAGCCTTTATAGAATACTTCAATAGTCAAAATTTCTCATGGAAAATAACTGATTATAATCGAATTTTTCACCACTGCAGTCTTGAAAGTCCGATCAAAGATGATACAATACCAAGAGAATGTCAAATTCCCTTACAAGACTTACCAAAAAACTTGGACGGTAGAGAAAAATGGCCCCAATGTGAAACCATCAAAGAAATTTACGATCAAGGAGATTGTGGATCTTGTTGGACTTTTGGGACAGCTAATTCAGCATCCGATAGACTGTGTATCTCAAAAAGCATACATGCACGGTTATCTGTACAAGACTTCGAATGTTGCAAAGAGAACGTATGTGAGGGAGGTTTTCCAGAACAAGCTTTTTCGTTCTGGCAAAAACAAGGCTTAGTGAGTAATAAATGTAAACCGTATGACATAGAAAAATTAAAAAAGAACGTGTGTAACATCGGATGCGTTAATAATATGTCGTATGCTGAAGATAAGCATTACGCTGAAAAGATTTATCAAATGGATAACGATACAGATTGTATTAGGTATGAATTACTTGAATATGGACCTATACAAGCCGCTTTTGTTGTATTCGAAGATTTCCGAGATTACCATCAGGGTATATATGAACATAAATATGGGAAAAGCGTAGGAAGGCACAGTGTTCGTGTCATAGGGTACGGAGTAGAAGATGATAAAGAATACTGGCTTGCAGCTAATTCTTGGTCTGAGAAATGGGGTGAAAAAGGATTTTTCAAAATCAAAATAAATCAGCCGGAAGTAGGATTTGAAAGATTAATGTTGGCAGGAAGGCCAAAGTGGGAATATTAACATGCTACGGAACCCGTTTAGCTTTTTAGTCTCTTTTTTGTAATCTATATGTCGTCAATATTTTTATTTATTCTTAGTTCTGATTAAATGTTTATGCTATAGATTAAAGATTGAACTCTGCATTTAAATTTGATGATTGCCTTGTTAGTACAGTGGTTAGCGTATGCGGCTGCTGATCAAGAGGTCTCGGGTTCGATTCCCGGGTTAGACCAAATATTTGTGTGATCCACAAATATTTGTTTCGGAGTCTGGGTAATATGTATGTATTTACATAAAAAAATAATGTTTATGTATTTATATCAGTCGTTTAGTACCCATAATACAAGCTCTGCTTGGTTTGGGACTAGATGATGTTGTGTGTAAGATGTCCGAAATATTTATTTATTTATTTACTTGTGGACCCAACACACTGCCCTGGTGAACACTGCTATGTTAACCAACAATACCCATTGCTGTGGAATATACTATAATTTAATTTCAGTAATTTGTTGTTTAATTTATAACTAGATTACTTTATCAACAATAAAATTACCAATTCAGATATTTCAGCAAATGATTTTATATTCATTTGTGCTGGTCTACCTAGTCAAAACCTTGTCCCTATGTCCCGTCTCAAAACTATCACAATCGTACCACTTCATACTAGGCCAAGGAACAAACTTTCTAAGAGCTAGGCACCTCACTACCATCTCTCTAGTGGTTGAGTGCAATGCAGCGCTGAACCTGTTAAAAGTACACTTTTACAATACCCATGAACTATTAGTTTTTTTTTATTATTCTTTTTTCTAAACACTGCTGTGCGGACGATTGTGTTGCAATTCAACGGGTACTATCTGAAAATCATCGCAGCACGGTCAACGCGCAGCATTCAGTTGAGATGGCAACCCGTTCTGGTCCAGACTTGTGTTGGACACACAATCTGTTTTTTTATAAATATTTAAGCTTACCAAAGTGACCCTACGTTGTCTGATTGAAAGCATAAGTAGAGTCCAGGAGTAGGTCATTGTGACGGTTGGCAATGCAGTATGGTGAACCATACCATAGGGGCCAGATATTTATTCATCGTTCTCCCGGTATCCGGAAACTGGGAGAATGATGCAGAATGATTGGGCCTGCGGTTTCACACTCACAAACGAAATACGACAGCATGAATGCTGTCATTATTAGGATGGTCTTCTGTGTGAGGGTAGTACTGCCCCGGTCCAGTCGGTCCATTCGTTCTCTTCCTCCGTTTTATGTTACTGTGCTGTGCCACTCTATGGCACTCTATGTTGAACATTGTATATGCGGTCTACGAATGAATCATTTCCTTTGAATCCTATACTGATCCATCTAAGTTCTAAAGTTCATATAAAGTATCTGGGGCTGATATGTGTACATGTACACATTCCTAGGGAGACCTGAACTTTTTTTTTTAACGTATGGATATCCAGTCGGGCCGTCACCCCGCCGGGGCTTGCGCGGGGCGGTGTGTTGGACTCGAACCGACTAAAACTACACGGTGTGTGACCCCTCTGCACCTGTAAATAAGCCATTATTTCTCGTAAAAAGAAAAAATACAGAAATGGTTATTGTGGGTTATCCCTTAGAGATAGACATATACCATCGCGGACTTTTTTGTAGACCTTTTTAAGATGTACAATACTGTAGTATATTATTTTGATCTATCAAGTAGGCTACAGCCAGCATTTGTAATTAAGCGTAAAAAAATGTGATGTCGTAAATAAATCGCATCAAAATCCGTTGCGTAGTTTTAAAGATTTTAGCATTCATAGGAACAGAGAAAGCGACTTTGTTTTATACTATGTAGTGATGACCAGTGAAAAAGGTATGTATTTTATGTCTGCGTCTTCTATTGCCCGTAGCGTGATATTATACCACGGGAACTATTTGTTTATTTTATAAAAGTTTTCTATAAAATAGTTGTAGTGAAAAGATAAGACATTTACTGACGCATACTTTTTTATAGATTTTTTTTCGAGGAACAATTCTTTCATACATTATTTTCATTAATCTTGTGGAAGGGTGTCGTGTTCCTCCAACACAAAGGGAGGCGAGGTGATCATGTCTGGTAGGCCACTGCCCTACAGTTGATGTTGAGATGTTGTATATATGCCAATCGGCGCGAGAATGTCACTTTCACGATTCAGGATTAGTAATTACTCCGTATAGATCGTTACGTGTTTACATGTTACTTTGTAGTTCCGTGTTTCTTCGCTAGATGGCGCTGTCGTATATTTTCGTCGCGCTGTATGTGGAAGTCGCCACAATCTATAACCATTTACGAGGCGCTGAAAGTGCTCAAAACAAATATTTTTCCCCGTTTTAGAAACATTTTAATTGATACTGCGATTCTATTAGTCGTAGCGAATGTAGCCTTCCTCGATAATTATCGAACATTGAAATATTTTTTCAAATCAGATCTGAAATTCGAGCGATTAGCGGGTTCAAGTTAGCTTCAGTTTTATAATATTCGTAGAGTTTGCAATTCTGCTTTTGTGGCCGAAGTATTTAACTATGAAACAATAGAAATATTTCCGATACATTCACCTGTGTACACAAAATTCGTTATAGACAGCTGTTTTAGAACTTGAACAATATCACGTTTTTAATGTGATTGAGCTTAAATTACGAAAATAGTTTAGTTTGTTGCCATATTTTAAAGTCAAAACATGGATAAATTATTAATTTTATTTGCATTGGTAAGTTTTTAAACATTAAGTTGTAGTAGAATGTTATTCTATCGCTCCGTCACATGATTGCTGCCATTATACGGAGCGCGTGGAGCTCCTGTGAACAACTTATGCTTGCGAAGGAGATGGCGGAGCTGGATCGGGAGAGGTTTAGAAATCTCCCGGTTCGCTAGGCCCGGGAACAGGCCAGGTATCGTAGACGACTCGGGCACCGGAGATCGTCAAATGATCACCGTCCTCCTTATGCGCAGGCCTAGTGCAGATGAGGCCATCTGTCACCCTATCAGTAGCAGGCCAGGGTGGCGGCGCGAGTGCTAAGACACGCGCGCTCCCATCATCACAGTAACGAACAGACAGACAGACTTTTTTTTTTTAAATTTGCATTTTTGATTTAAGTGCTGTTTTTACTTTTATATACCTTTAGTGAAATTGTTCATTTGATATTACATACAGACACTCCAATTTTATTTATATATTTGTAAAGAAATCTTGAAAATATGAGTGAATGATTTCCAAATGATATTAATTTGTGTGACTAATAGCTGCCCGGAGTTTGGAAGTTTGGCGGTAGTTCACGCCCGTGCCTCGGAGAGCACGTAAAGCCGTCGGTCCCGGTTGTCATGAACATCTATGGCAATCGCTATTGGGAAGTCAGTGCCCTCAAATATACTGGCAACTAGTTCAATCTTCGAATTTCAGTTCTCCCTTAGGGTTGCGGAGGTCCGATGCCAGTCGTTCCGTGGTAAAACTGAAATTCGGGTAAAACCGGTAGTACTAGTAGCCTACCCCCTTCGATCAAGCCTACCCCAAATAAACTTGGGAGTAATGGCTAGGAGGATGATTGTTTTGTGTGACGCATATATTAATAAAAAAAACCTTGTTGTTGCCTTGTTGGTCTAGTGGTTAGCGTATGCGGCTGCTGATCAAGAGGTCTCGGGTTCGATTCCCGGGTCGAACTAAATGTTTGTGTGAACCGCTAATATTTGTTTAGGAGTCTGGGTGTTTTCTATGTATAATATGTATGTGTTTACAAAAAAATAAGTATTTTTATGTATTTATATCATTTGTTTAGTACCCATAATACAAGTTTTGCTTAGTTTGTTACTAGATGGCGTTGTGTATAAGATGTCCGAAATATTTATTTATTTCTGCCTATCTAATTAAATTAACCTTAAATATGCGAAAGTTTTAAGAATATTTAGATGTTTGTAACTCGTTTGAAGCGAAGCGCTCAAAGCCAATTGACCTTAGGTTATTGGAAACAATCACCGAGGGTAAGCAACGCCGGCGCGGTCAGACCTAGATGGGTGACCGTATGTGGCATGATATGTTATGAGCGTTTCCGTAATTAAGAGGTCACGTTAAGCAGTCAGTCCATGTTGTTATCATAAGATAACAATCGTGAAGCATAGTTGGAGGCCTTCGGGTGGCTTAAAAACATCCAACAGCAAGATTACGTAGCCACAACGTGCCTTGCCAGTCCCCAACCCGCAATAGGCCAACGTGGGGACGTATGGCCTTAAACCTCTCCTGTTGTTGTTGTAACTCGCTCATGTAATAAATAAAAGTAAAAAACTAAAAACCAACTACGACAAAAAATGAAAAAGTATGAAACAAGATATAAATAAAGTACAATATTATCAGTGTACATAGATATACCTACATATTACTTAATTTTTAACCGACTTCAAAAAAGGAGGAGGTTCTCAATTCGTCGGTTTTTTTTTAATGTATGTTCAGCGATAATTTTGTCGTTTATGAACCGATTTAAAAAAATATTTTTGCATTGGAATGGGCGTAGCTTGCAAGTGGTCCCATCGTCACCATTTCGGAATCTGATAATGGGATCCAAACAAAATTGGGGAAACTCCTCAAATATCATAGGCACAATTGTTTGTTCTCAATCATCTCCGCACCACCCGTCGGTAGACTGTAATAGAATGCCTGTGGTATTAAGTCCGCCATTGTACTTACAGTGCATAAAGTTGTAAAAAAATAAAATTGTCGAGATTTGGGTACTCGGAATAGTTCTTCTTTGAATTCGGTTTCTTTTTGTTAAAATTATGAAAAGCTTTATTCTCATTTTACATTCTAAACTTACCATCTTTTTTACCATCTAAACATACATACAAAACACCCAAACTCCGAAACACATATTTGCGGTTCACATAAATATTTGGTCTGAGCCGGGAATCTAACACGCTACTACTGCGCCACCGAGGCACTTTAAATCAATTGGGTAGACACTTTGTAACGTTGTCCGTATGGTGACGGATTAAGAATACAAAGTGTCACCACCCCTATTCATTCCATGGGTGTCGTAAGATGCGACTAAAGGAACGAAATAAGCAGCTAACATCAATGCCAAGAGAAGGAAAACTTGAAACAAACCCTTCACCAACCCGTCTGGCCAGCGTGGTTTAGTAGGCCAAAACCTCCTTTCTAAGGAGAGGCCTATGGCCAGCAGTGGACTGTTAAAGGCTGATGATGATTGTAACTTGCATTAAATTTGAATCTTTTCTGACGTTACAAGTTACAAGATGGCCGCCATATTAAAAACATAATATTTTTGTATAAACAGCTGAGGTTGAAAATAAATACATATGTTATTAGTTGGTTTAACCATATGTGTAATTAAAAAATAAATTAAAATTTATTAGCCATTTTGGTAATAAATAACGCATTGTAAAGTTAAACAAATATGCATAGCGGTATTGAAAAAAATCAGTATTGTGGTTGAAAACTGAGAAAAGACTGCCTCATTTAACTAGCGGCTAGCATATGACATCAAGAGGTCTCTGGTTCGATTACCGGGGCGGGCCAAAAGTCTTTTTGAGTCATATTTTTCATTTTTTTTTTGTTTTTTTCTTCATTGCTTTTTCTAATGCATGTGTATTTATTACACGTTTCAGTTAGCTGTTGGGGAAGCCAATTTCGGCAGCGTACGTAAGTTTAAATATTTTTTGTTTTCTTTTGTAATGAAAGGATTATGTTTATACTGTCTGAAATGAATATCCCCACTAATATTATATGTGCAAAAGTCTGTCTTTCTGTTACGTTTTCACGCCTTAGTTGCTGAACCGATTTCGATGAATTTCGGTATAGAGATAGAGATTCGGAAAGGACATAGAGCCTGTCCACATGTCCAAGTCACGAAGTCGTCAAAACGGTGCGGTATCGTAGGACGGCGCGTTGCCGCGACGTGCTAGTGCATGGTACGGCAACGTCGCTGTGGAACGGCATTTCCATGATTTAGAGGTCACGTTTAGCAGTTGGTCCCAATTGTTATCATAGGATCGTGAAGCGTAGTGGAGGTCGACAAGATTACGTACCCTCATCGTGTCTTTCCAGTCCCGAACTAGTACTTGGTTAGCGTTTAAAAACTGAGTGGAGCTTTTAGAGGCGGGGACGACGCCCTGTTTTTGCAAAAAAATGCGCTTTAAAGTTAAATAGCTCGCAAACGGATATCTTAATCGAAAATATGGTTTTCGCAACCTCATAATGTTTATAAAGGACCTATCTAATGATAGCCTACAAGATGGGGTTGACGCGAGAAAAAAAAACCTACTTTACGTACCCCTAATAAAAATATTTTTCGTAATTTTATTGTAGCACTTTGTCGACGTAATTACAACACATATTTATGCGAAGTTTCATCTTTCTAGCATTTACCGTTTAGACGGTAAGACGAGGACGGACGGACGGACATAACGAATCTATAAGGGTTCTAAGTCATGAACTATAGAACCCTAAAAAACATGTGCCGGCCAAAGTGACTATACTCTGCCTGATGGAAAGCATAAGTAGGATCTAACCGTATGTACTCTAACCGTAACTTCACACTGAAAACTTGGACGTGACAAAGGCCATGAGCAATGGTAACCAATTATCATCAAAGATTCATTCTTCTTTCAAAAATTAAAAGTCAAATTTCTTTACAGATTTTGAAATATACGGCAACACCCATAAAGTTAGATTACCACGGCCAAGAACTACTCCTGTCACCCATGCAGTATCAGCTAGACCGAAAGCAACTCATCCAGAATTTAATCCATTGAATTTCCTGAATATCTTTAACCCTGCTGCTTCAGGACTCATCGCTAATCCAGCACCTATAATACCAAATCCTTTGAGTTTTCTGGATATCTTTAAGCATGATATCCCAAAGTCTAGGGTTCCTCCAGCATCTGGTGGGATTTCTACAACTAAACCTTGTTATACCACGGCAAATTTACCTGGAGTGTCTACGCCATCAATCAGTTCTAGTCTACCTTCAGTAGCATCTACTGCTTCTCCAGCTTCGCCAACGGCACATGGTGATCTAACAGCGATTCCTTCAGGTAATTTCAAAAAACTTTTTAAAGACCTTATTTTTTCTTCCCAGCCTACCCAATTGGGGTTGGCTACTAGTTCAACCAATTTTACCTGAACATCAGTTTTTACACGGAGCGACTGGCATCGGGCCCCTTAAGGGAGAACTGAAATTCATAGGTGAAGTAGTTGTCAGTATAGTTGAGGGCACTGGCTTTCCCAATAACGATTGGCATAGACGTTCGTGACAACCGGGACCGACAGTTACTTCCAAACTCCGGGCTGTTATTAAATATCCTGTAAGAAAAACCCAACAACATTTTTGGCTGACCCGGGATTTGAACCCGAGACTTCTTGATTTGCAGTTGCATACGCTTACCACTAGACCAACGATATGTATATGTATTTACATAGCTAAGTATTCCCCGGGTCATTTAGTACTTTCTATAAAAAAATCGTAAAAACTAAATTAGTAGACTTTCAGTTACCGCCCTAATGGCTTCTTTTATTTACAGATTCACCTGGAACATCAACTCCGTCTATCAACTCATCTGATGTACCCTCTGTTACAACTCCTGCATCTTCAGTTACACCAACGACCCCTGGTACTGGTGATCTAACCTCGAAGCTGCCAGGTAAGATGTAGTTTACAATAACATGTCATTTTTTAGACTAACCTTATGTGAATGTCTTCATTGACTAACCTCTACTGTTGCTGGTTTTGCCGTAAATACTGAATCTACTATTCCAGATTTACCTGGAACAGCAACTCTACCAATTGGTTCATCTGATGTTCCCTCTGCTACACCTCCTGCATCCTCAGTTACACCAACGACCCCTGGTACTGGTGATCTAACCTCGAAGCTGCCAGGTAAGATGTACTTTACAATAACATATATTTTTAGACTAACCTTATGTGAATGTCTTCATTGACTAACCTCTACTGTTGCTGGTTTTGCCGCAAATACTGAATCTACTATTCCAGATTTACCTGGAACAACAACTCTACCACTGGGTTCATCTGATGTACCCTCTGCTACAACTCCTGCATCTTCAGTTACACCAACAACCCCTTGTACTGGTGATCTTACCTCAAAGCTACCAGGTGACATGTACTTTACAATGTAATGTAAATTTTTAGACTAACGTTATTTTATTGACTTATTGACTAAGCTCTACTATTCCAGGTACCGTCGCAAATACTGGATCTACTACTCCAGGTTTACCTGGAACATCAACTCTACCAATTGGTTCATCTGATGTACCCTCTGTTACAGCTCCTGCATCCACAGTTACACCAACGACCCCTCGTACTGGTGATCTAACCTCGAAGCTGCCAGGTAAGATGTAGTTTACAATAACATATAATTTTTAGACTAACCTTATGTGAATGTCTTCATTGACTTACCTCTACTGTTGCTGGTTTTGCCGCAAATACTGAATCTACTATTCCAGATTTACCTGGAACAACAACTCTACCACTGGGTTCATCTGATGTACCCTCTGCTACAACTCCTGCATCTTCAGTTACACCAACAACCCCTTGTACTGGTGATCTTACCTCAAAGCTACCAGGTGACATGTACTTTACAATGTAATGTAAATTTTTAGACTAACGTTATTTTATTGACTTATTGACTAAGCTCTACTATTCCAGGTACCGTCGCAAATACTGAATCTACTACTCCAGGTTTACCTGGAACAGCAACTCTACCAATTGGTTCATCTGATGTACCCTCTGCTACAACTCCTGCATCTTCAGTTACACCAACGACCCCTTGTACTGGTGATCTTACCTCAAAGCTACCAGGTGACATGTACTTTACAATGTAATGTAAATTTTTAGACTATCGTTATTTTACTGACTTATTGACTAAGCTCTACTATTCCAGGTACCGTCGCAAATACTGGATCTACTACTCCAGGTTTACCTGGAATAGCAACTCTACCAATTGGTTCATCTGATGTACCCTCTGTTACACCTCCTGCATCCTCAGTTACACCAACGATCCCTGGTACTGGTGATTTAACCTCAAAGCTGCCAGGTAAGATATAATTTACAATAACATGTAATTTTTTAGACTAACCTTATGTGAATGTCTTCATTGACTAACCTCTACTGTTGCTGGTTTTGCCGTAAATACTGAATCTACTATTCCAGATTCACCTGGAACATCAACTCCGTCTATCAACTCATCTGATGTACCCTCTGTTACACCTCCTGCATCCTCGGTTACACCAACGACCCCTGGTACTGGTGATCTAACCTCGAAGCTGCCAGGTAAGATGTAGTTTACAATAACATGTAATTTTTTAGACTAACCTTATGTGAATGTCTTCATTGACTAACCTCTACTGTTGCTGGTTTTACCGTAAATACTGAATCTACTATTCCAGATTTACCTGGAACAGCAACTCTACCAATTGGTTCATCTGATGTACCCTCTGTTACAACTCCTGCATCCTCAGTTACACCAACGACCCCTGGTACTGGTGATCTAACCTCGAAGCTACCAGGTGACATGTACTTTACTATATAATGTAAATTTTTAGACTATCGTTATTTTATTGACTTAATTGACTAAATTCTACTGTCCAGGTTCCGTTGCAAATACTGAATCTACTACTCCAGATTTACCTGGAACATCAATTGGTTCATCTGATGTACCTTCTGCTACAACTCCTGCATCCTCAGTTACACCAACGACCCCTGGTACTGGTGATTTAACCTCGAAGCTGCCAGGTAAGATATAGTTTACAATAACATGTAATTTATTAGACTAACCTTATGTGAATGTCTTCATTGACTAACCTCTACTGTAGCAGGTTTTACCGTAAATACTGAATCTACTATTCCAGATTTACCTGGAACAGCAACTCTACCAATTGGTTCATCTGATGTACCCTCTGTTACACCTCCTGCATCCTCAGTTACACCAACGACCCCTGGTACTGGTGATTTAACCTCGAAGCTGCCAGGTAAGATATAGTTTACAATAACATGTAATTTGTTAGACTAACCTTATGTGAATGTCTTCATTGACTAACCTCTACTGTAGCAGGTTTTATCGTAAATACTGAATCTACTATTCCAGATTCACCTGGAACATCAACTCCGTCTATTAACTCATCTGATGTACCCTCTGTTACACCTCCTGCATCCTCAGTTACACCAACGACCCCTAGTACTGGTGATTTAACCTCGAAGCTGCCAGGTAAGATATAGTTTACAATAACATGTAATTTTTTAGACATCGAACCCGAGACCTCTTGATCAGCAGTTGCATACGCTCACCACTAGACCAACAAGGCAGTCAAAATTTAGTCAAAATAAGGCAGTCAGTATAATATAATTTAAACCTTTAACATGATTTCTTCTGTGATAACTTAATGACAACCAAAGACTCTATTGTTTCAGATTCATCTCCAAATACTGAACCTACTACGCCATGTTTACCTGAAACATCTACTCCATCAATCGGTTCATCTGGTATACCTTAGCCTCCTACGCCTCCAGGAATCATAAATATCCCAGTATGGGTGGGTTAAACCAGAAGTTGCCAGGTAATATGCAAGATTTCGATATCGATATATGACGGCGCCTGATTATGTACCATAAATGACATTACTGTTAATCATGATTTATTGTAATCATAGCTCAATGTATTAGTTTTGTTGAATTTAGTCGATTCTGTAATCGATATTGAATGATGTTGAATGTATTTAAATAAGAGTGGATCATTTCCGAATAGAGTAGTCTTTTGTCGCGCCACTAGTAATGGCGGTCGGTCATTCTACTGACGACTACCGCACAGTGCACATCTACTAATCTATTGGCTCTTAACTCGTTTCAATCTTGTTATTCGTTTATGATTTTGCGTTAATATGTAAGATGTTTAAATAATACGACATTGCACAACACAAGTGTACACTTATTTCGAAATTCCTTCCGTCGCACCGCCCACGATGTGTAGCCTCAACTAAGACAGCAGTGAGGCCTCCCCTGACGCTCCGACATATAGATATATACTTGTATAAAACAGTACCGTTACTGACTAACTGATAAAAAGACACATCCCAAACTATTGGGCGCAAAAAGCGGAAATTTGGTATGAACATTCCTTGAGAAGCATAGGCGAGCAATTAGAGAGGATTCTAGAAAATTCCCCTCCTAAGGGAGTGATATATGCATCACGAAACGAAACGAGAGTATACAATGATCTGACAAATGATAGAGAATGGAATGCCGACCCTAAATAAATTCAGGCGAAGTGTACAAAGATGATGCCTTAATTGCAGGTAATGGAGAGCTGTTAAGTGGCGCAGCCAAAATTACATTTGATCTAAAATAAATGAATTCAATCTTGTAATTACTTGTAGTTTTATTTCTCCATAACTGATAACTGGTGCTGAGGAGAAAAGGAGAGAGATATGGACGTTCCCCCAGTGTAACTTAACAACTAGAGCAAGACAGACGGAAGTTCCCCAATTTATGATAACTGCAAGAGCAAGAGAGACAGAGAACGACGCTAGCGCCGCCAACTAAGTACTAAACTAAACTTTTATAGGTAGTAGAGCCACGCTGATTTCAGCACGAATGTGTCTGCTCGACCGGGGCAGTACTACCCTCACACAGAAGACCATCCGAAATAATGACAGCATTCTCGCTGTCGTATTTCGCTGCATTGCCTACACTCGCAGTGAGGATGGTGGCCCCTACTCCTGGATTCTACTCATGCTTTCCATCAGGCAGAGTAGAGTCACTTTGGTAGGCTTACATATAAACAAAAAAAAAATGGGAGCATACCCCACTTGGAATATGCACATGAAATCCTTATGGTTTGCGCTTCGGTCCTACGTCTGAATTCGTTGATCCGAAATCTTTGAGGTGCGAATCGTGTGCACCGGCCTTTACTGTATTCACAAGTCGGCAGTGCGTTACCATTGCCCTATCCCTCCCACCCCAGAATCAGGGAAAAAGGGGGTAATATTTTGAACTCGTGTTACAGCACTCACTCACAGGCGAAAAAAAAACTATGTCATTATACAAGTATTAATTTATTTACATCTATTAGAATTATGTCCCTTGTCACATTTTATAAGCTAATATTGCTATACAAAGATACATTATTGATTACATTCGAATGAACAATTAATTTGTGACAACACAGTGACAAAACTGACACTAGTACACAACGAACTGTCAATAGTGTCAAAACTGTCAAATCAACATATAAAACAGTCCTCAAACGATCCGTTTATGTGATACCTCTTTCCTTTCATACTCCATTCTCTTGAACGAAGACCTCATTCAAAGAGAGTCAACCATCCCGGTCTAGGGCAGTCTGCATCCATCAGCTACACATCAAGTCCCACAAGTCATCGGTCTATGACGGTTCCAGTGACTATAAGCCTGCAGACATGACCGGTCCACTTCTACTGCATCATCATCATCCGAGCGTTAATCCCGGTTGCGTCTGGGACGCCCGGGGTCCGCTTTCCGACTATACTTCCTCCACTTCGCACGGTCTTCGGCATCCCGCGTTGTTAGACCATTGGCACGCATATCATCCCTTACAACGTCAAGCCAGCACCTCTTGGGTGTACCCCATTTGCCGGGGCCTGGCGGAAGTGGCATGGCCAAACATTTGTTGCCCACGTAGCTGGGTGGTCCACTTCTACTGCAGTGTACCGGTTCTTCCTTCCTACAGAGACTTTATATTTTCTCATCTAATTTATTAAATACTAAGGCAATGGGATTGTTTAAAGTATTTAGTATTTCCATTTTATTGAGGTTACCAAAGTAACTCTACTCTGCCTGATGGAAAGCATGAGTAGAATCCAAAAATCGTGGACACCATACTCATTGTAAATATAATGAATCAGAGTGATACCCGCGGTTTTGCAGCAAATCGTGAGTAACGCCGCGAAGCGAAGCTAGTAAAAAAAAATGTTAAGTTACTTCTTATGTTTACTCATCCAGCCGTTAAAGATAATAGCCGGAACAAACAGACAGAAAGACTGACTGTCAAAAACAAATTAAAATGCTTTTTAACCGACTTCAAAAAAAAGGAGGAGGTTCTCAATTCGTCGGAATCTTTTTTTTTTTTTTTTATGTATGTACAGCGATAATTTCGTCGTTTATGAACTGATTTCAAAAATTCTTTTTGCATTGGAATGGGCGTAGCTTACAGGTGGTCCCATCGTCACCATATCGGGATCTGATGATGGGATCCCAAGGAAATCGTGGGAACTCCTCAAATATCATAGGCACTGTGGCGACTTCCACATACCAAGCGAAAAACACACAACAGCGCCATCTACCGATGAAACACTGAACTACATAGACAACACGGAATTATCTATACTGAGTAACTACTAATCCTGAATCGCGAAAGTAACATTCTCGCGCCGATTAGCATATATACAAAATCCCAACATCAACTGTTGGGCAGTGGCCCACCAGGCATGATCACCTCGCCTGGTCGGAGGATCCTCCAATTGTGTTGGAGGAACACGACACCCGTTCCTCCACAGCACCATGTCGCGATTTGGGTACTCGGAATAGTTTTTCATTGAAGTCGGTTCCTTTTTGTTGAAATTATTTGATCGAAGTATATTTTCATGTACTAATTTTCGTTTTGTTAATTTGAATAGATAAAAGGATGAGATTACACATACATTAAGCATAGTACAAACAAAAATTCAAAAGTCTTACAAAAATATGTTCTAATCTAAACATTTTTATTATCTTAATTATATTATAATTATATTTATCAATTAATTAATATTTATTACAATCGATGTAAAATGGTTCTTTTTCGCAGTTTGGTCCCATTCGCAATGCGAAATGGAACCAAACTGCGAATAGATAGTTGTCTTATTGCACGTCGTATCGATCGATTTCTTCTACTCGCATTCAGTTCCTTGATAGTGATAGGTCGAGGGCAAAAACAAATACAGGCGAAAAGGCAAAAACTGACTGGCACATTGGACATAAAAGAGTTTACGCCCGAATAAATGCCCGAGCACTGGGAAGAAACGCGTAACAATTATGAAAAAAAAAGTTGAATGTCATCTTAATCAAATCGTAATTGAGTCAGTATTATTTAAATTAATATTTCTTTTTAAATACCTAATTATTTTTATATTATTATAATCATAGTCTTATTGAATCACAATGCGTATATTGTTTTTTTTTATTTTCGAAAAGTCGAAATGTCGATTAACCTTTGCTACTCATCATCATCATCATCAACAACCCATAATGTCCCACTGCTGGGCTCGGGTCTCCTCTCAAGAGAGGGTTAAGGCCATACGTCCCCACGCTGGCCGAGTGCGGGTTGGGGACTGGCAAGACACGTTGTGGCTACGTAATCTTACCGTTGGATGTTTTTAAGCCGCCCGAAGGCCTCCAACTAAGCTTCACGACTGTTACCTTATGACAACAACCGGGACCGACTGCTTAACGTGACCTCCGAATCACGGAAACGCTCATAACATATCATGCCACATACGGTCACCCATCTAGGTCTGACCGCGCCGTAGGTGCTTACCCTCGGTGATTGTTTCCATTCACCTAAGGCCACTCGGCTATGAGCGCTTCTATAATTATATTTATCAATGATATAATATGAATTAAAGTTTTGCTGAGATCAAAGACATTTATTGGGCGTATACGGGCATTTATTCAATATGCCCTAATGTGCCTCGGCCTAAACCCATCTCTATTCGTTGACAATTTGGGCAAAATAGCCAACAAGAGTTCCTTGTCAGTTCTTCTCTATAGGAATGACGTTTTGGAACCGTGCAACTAGAGTCAGAAATGGAACGTTTCGAAAGTGCATGAAAAGAAAATATGAAATAAAACTACTTTACGCTTTTTTCTATTAACTAAAAATTACAAGTCACTTCTTTGTGGTATACTTAACCAAATAATTAAAACTAAATATTCAATTACAATCAATTCTATCGATACATATACAACACTAATAATATACTGAAAGCGTTATCGGTATGTAAAAGTAATTAATCAGTGTCACTCATTCGTTTCATTCACTCAGTCATTCAATTCATTCACATTCACTAAGCATTAATTAAGGCCTCTTAAAAACGCCTTCTAATTGCTTACGCTTCTAAAGTATTAAAGGTCTACCCGCAAATATTATATATTTTTTATTATCATATTTTTGAATAAGTATTTTATCATTTAATTACATTTTTAAAACATATATATATGCTTTAAGTACTTTATTCATGATACATGATTTTCAAAATAAACCCGCACTATGAATACATCTTCTGTCACGAGGAACAAAACTATAAAACAGACACAACCAAGACTCAGAACAACAATTCGTGGATCACACAAGGTGTTGGCCAACTTAGGCCGCCAAAATGAATACTCTGTCTGATGGAAAGTATAAATAGGAACCACGAGAAGCAGTTACCCTACTCAATGCAGCATGGTGACCCACACCATGGCGGCCCAGGACCAGGACCCGGGATCATAAAGGGAGGGAAACACGTGAGCTGGTAGTGAGTTCCAGGTTTTGACTGTTCGGCACAGGAAGGAAGAGCCAAACCGTTTAGTTCACAGTGTATGTCTTCTACGCGCCAATGTTAGTGGCATTGAGACATATCTGATGCGTGTGGTGACGGATTAAGAATACAGAGTGTCACCACCCCTATTCATCCCGCGGGTGTCGTAAAAGGCGACTAAGGGATAAGCTACGCAATACAACATCAATGCAAAGAGAAACAAAACTTGAAACCAACCCGTCTGGCCAGCGTGGTATAGTTGGCCAATACCTCCTTTCTAAGGAGAGGCCTATGTCCAGCAGTGGACTGTTAAAGGCTGTTGATGATGATGATGATTATGCGTCGGCAACTTCGGTGGTGTGGTCACGTATCACGGATGGCGGAAGAGAGAGTGGCGAAGTGCATCTTTTACTCTGAGCTAGAGGACAACTCCTCAGATATAAAGATGTTCTGAAGCGTCACATGAAAAAGATGCAATATAGTGTCCTCTTGCTGGGAGAGTTTGGTAGCACAGCGACCGGAATGGCGCGAGATTGTGAAGAAGTGAATAAGCGAATTGGAGGAACAGACCTCGACGCTAAGCGCGATGAGCTTAAAGCCCGTCCACTCGCCGCCATTCACTATAATTATGAGAGCGGTAAGCTCACTTGCCCACTTTGTGCAAGTAAGTTTGCTGCGAAAATCGGCTATATAAGCCATCTCCGAGCGCATCAGCGCCAAGCCCTATAAGGGGTCGAAGTGGTCGCGATGGCCGAAATCGGTCGGATTATTATTATGTCTTCTATTTTAATGTGGTGACTTCCAGCCAGCTCGTGTTGTCTACTTTGAAAATATTGTATTTTTTAACACTATGTGATCTACAAATTGTTGTTCAGTGTCTGGGTGTTCTTTGTGTCCGTTTCATGTATATTTGTGATAAATATACACTCGGTTCCAAAAATAACGGGTCAGTCACATAAACCCGAATATCTCCCGAACTACGTATGCCATCCTAATGAAACGAAGACTGTTCAATTGAGAATTTAATTATACAGATAAAAAATAAAATAAAACTTAGTTACACCCACAATATTAATCTTAAATTAAAAAAAACTAAAGTAGTCATATTTTTCTTAAGATTACATTTTTTTTATGATTGTTTTTTTGCTGTTTTTCATCACTGGAGGCTTCATCACGTGGAGGCAATACAAAGTATTAAATGAAGAAAGTGATGAAAAACAGCAAAAAAACAATCATAAAAAAAATGTAATCTTAAGAAAAATATGACTACTTTAGTTTTTTTTTAATTTAAGAATTATGTTGTGGGTGTAACTAAGTTTTATTTTATTTTTTATCTGTATAATTAAATTCTCAATTGAACAGTCTTCGTTTCATTGGGATGGCATACGTAGTTCGGGAGATATTCGGGTTTATGTGACTGACCCGTTATTGGTTTATGTGACTGACCCGTTATTTTTGGAACCGGCTATATTTCTAATGTTTACAAAAAGTATAACATACATTGCATCAATATTATTTTAATAAAGTGATGTAATTATTTAATCAAAATCAGTGAGAGACGCTGATTTCTGGGTATATGTTTGTAAAGCTGGATGTATATTCTTAATGCGGGCGTTGTGTAAAAAAAAAAAAATTGTGTGATTGGGTGGCCCTAAATTATGAGAATAACTTTAGGGTGAGCCCATCTTCTGTTAGTTAACTAAATAATAAAGCTTCTTCAACAATCAGTTTGTCAGCTTCTTCATTCGATGCCCCTGTAAAAGAAAGTATCCCTTGTCTTAGCAGTGCTGTCATCCTACATAACTCTCTTCATCATCATCATCAGTCTATCGCAATCCATTCATCATCATCATCATCAACAGCCTTTAACAGTCCACTGCTGGACATAGGCCTCTCCTTTGAAAGGAGGTATTGGCCTACTATACCACGCTGGCCAGACGGGTTGGTAAAGGGTTTGTTTCAAGTTTTCCTTCTCTTGGCAGTGATGTTAGCTGCTTATTTTGTTCCTTTAGTCGCCTCTTACGACACCCATGGAATGAATAGGGGTGGTGACACGTATTCTTAATCCGTCATCACACGGAATACCTCGCAGTCCATAGGCCTCTCCTATTGCACACCACTCTGATCGATTTCGGGCTTCTTAATAACTCTCTTAGATGATTATTATGACATGATAGATCCATGCTGATCTTAGCACGAATGGTCCGTCTCGACCGAGGCAGTACTACCCTCACACAGAAGACCATCCTAATAATGACAGCATTCTTGCTGTTGTATTTCGTTGGTGAGTGTGAGACCGGAGTTCATGGTGTGGGTCACCATGTTGCATTGTAAGCACTCACAATGAGACAAAGTGATAAATTTTTCCCAAAATTATAAAGTATGAGAGAGCTTTTCGATAGAGGTGATGATGTGTCTTGTGTCACCTCATCACCGTGTCTCGGAGTTTCATACCTTGTTTTATTTTATCATGGTGGCCCCTACTCCTGGATTCTACTCATGCTACATTACATTGGTAGGCTTACACATTAAAAAAAATCAAAAAAGTCTCAGAATGTGCTGATTCATATGTTTTTTTAATCATTTCACTTTACTCAAGTCCGTTTCATTAAAAAAAAAAAACATTAAAACGGTAACTTACCAGGCATCTCAACCACTTCATAAACCTCTTCACCCGGAGACGCTTCATCTATAAACTCCATCTCACCCTGATCTGGATCCAGGATATATCTATACTGTTTAGAAGACTCCGGAACAACATTTGAATGGATAATTTGCTCGTAGAACTGCTTGGAGGTCCCATATTTCTTCTGTAATGTATCATTGAGAACAACCATTCTGTCATTTGTGGGTTTTTTCTTAATTATTGAGATTTCATTGTGTGCTGGTTGGGCATCATCTATCAACTGAATGGTTAAATCACCCGTGTTGACAATGATTTCTTTAGCAGTATCCTGTGATTGCGGATATTTATTTGCATTCAATATTATTTGGTCGTTGTATATTTCATTATCGGAGTCAATCATTAATCTATTAGGATCATCTATATCAATTTCAATGGAATCGTTGTCTATATGTGTTTTAACGGCATAATCATGTGTATCCATATGACTGGTTGTTTGGTTTGTTTGTGGATTACTGAAATCTTTTAGTAATCGAAAATCAAAGTTATCATTGGTTTGGTTATGAAAACCTTGGTTTGTTTTCCGTTTGTTACCACTTGTTGGAGATATTGAGATTTGCGGTGATAGCTGGATGGTATTCAGTGATTGACGTGTCATATCACTGGACGTATCACTTTTAACTTGATCAGGTAGGGTTATAGGATAACTTGTATTTTTATTTTGTTTTCTTTTAGCATAAAAAGCTGGTTTTCTAACTACGTGATGTTTTACAGGATCTGTTCGTAGTTTTTTTGAAGTTTCTTGAATATTTGATTCTGCGTGTTTTGTGATGGTAGGCGGTTCTGTAATGAAGAAAAAGATATGTTTTTTTATACTTCAGCCTACGAAAGTGACCCTTTTCTGCCTGATGGAAAGCAAGAATAGAATTCAAGGTCACCATACAGCATAGTGAATGTCGATAATGCAGCATTTTGACCCTCGCTATGGCGTTATCGACGTTATCGACTGTCCGTGTGGTGACGGATTAAGAATACAGAGTGTCACCACTCCTATTCATCCCGCGGGTGTCGTAAAAGGCGACTAAGGGATAAACTACGCAAGACAAAATCAATGCAAAGAGAAGGTAAACTTGAAACCAACCCTATACCAACCCGTCTGGCCAGCGTGGTACAGTAGGCCAAAACCTCCTTTCTAAGGAGAGGCCTATGTCCAGCAGTGGACTGTTAAAAGCTGTTGATGATAATGATGGCGGTCTAGTGAGATGCTTCGGTTTCATTAAACCTCCGGCTTCATTACCAAAACAATAGTATGTTTCAACATAGCTGTCATTTTAGATTGATGTTTTATCTGAGGGTAGTACTGCCCCAAGGCTATCTGTCACCCTAGCAGAAGCAGGCCATGGTAGAGGCGTGAGCGCTGCAAAGAGCGCGCGGACTCTCAAAAGAGAGTCCAAACCAAAAGGGGAAATGGGGAAAAATAGGGTTCCCACACCGAAGTGGGTCATGTACAGACCGTAGATGGCCCGAGGTATGTCGGGGTTCCAGGGATGCACCTGTTACCTCGGCTTCAAGTACCCGAGATGGCGTGCGGTTTTTAGTTGATTCGAGTCCGACATAACCACCACCTGGTTGGCTGGTGGTATCCATGGGGATGGGGATGAGGAAAAAAAAAGGGCAGTACTGCCCCGGTCAAGCCACCCCATTCATGCTGAAATCAGCGAGGCTCTACTATCTATCAAAGGCAAAGGAGATGGGTTTTGAAGACGTGACTTGGCGTTGAGAGACGTCATTCCCTTACATCTGTTGGTTCACTGGTTTACGTTTGTAGAATGAAAACTGGCTAGGGGTCTGACGGGCAATGTTTACCACCACTCAAGTACGACTGGGTATACTAACGATTACTCATTCCACATATTTGTTGTTAGAGATGTGGCTACTCCAACATCAGTAGTCACAAAACAGCGACATCTATCGAATACAGGACGAACTACGCAGTAACTACTGATCCTGTATCTCGATATAGAAATTCTCGCGCCGATTAGCATATGGAATATATAAAATATGAAACAACATAAGGATTGTTTAATTTTGTCTTAATGGTATGGACACAAGAACGATTACATTTAGGGGTTCCAGTTTTAAGGATTTCATATATAATAATATTATAAAATTCAGGAGTTTGTTTGTTTGAAAGGAATAATCTCAGGAACTGGTCCGGTTCGAAAAATTGTTTTGTATAGTCCATTTATCTAGTAATGCTATGTATCATTACGGACTTCTTTTAGAACTTTTTAGATTGATTGTATACTTACCAAACGAAATATTATACATAGAAAACACCCAAACTCCGAAACAAATATTTGCAGATCGTACAAACAACATTTGGTCCGACTCGGGAATCGAACCCGCGAACTCATGATCAGCAGCCGGATACGCAAACCACTAGACCAACAAGGCAGTCAAAGATTAAATTAAATGGTTAATCATTCGTGAAAATAATGTACAGGCCAAGTGGAGTGACGATTTTGCGCAAAATGGCTGGATGTGAGAAGCCCAAAATCGATCAAAGTGGTGTGCAATGGGAGAGGCCTATGTCCAGCAGTGGACCGCGATGGGCTGATGATGATGATGATGAATGTACGAAAGAATTGTTCCTCTGGAAAAGTTCTTAAAAAAATATCCGCGAAAGCATATGTCACTTTCTAATGTATAATATTAAGTATGGAAGTATGAGAAGCGCTCCTAGACAAGTGGATTTAGGCAATTGGAAACAATCACTGAAGGTAAGCACCAACGGCGCGGTCAAACCTAGATGGGTGACCGTTTGTGGCATGATATTGTTGCGCCATAAGGAGATGAATCTCGTTTGTACGGGAATAATCTAGGAGACAATAGAATCGAGGACAGCGCCATCTAGTGTCGAGTAGCGTACAACTGTGGTTAGAATAGTGTCTAGAATAATCTATTCAGTCTAGAAACATCGATCGAATATTATCGAACATTCTAGTTATCTCGACAGCCATATAAAAGCGAGACGTCTTAGCCGTACAGGCAGTATTGATTCAAGATACAGCGAATAAACATCGAAGCGATCTTTTAGTGCGACTAATGAGTAATTTAGTGATTTGAGATTGTAAAAAGTGTTAATTATTGTGTTAATAATTGTTTAATAAATATTGTGTTATTTTTTTGGTAATCAATCGACGACTTTAATTTATTTAATTCCCAGCTCGTAACAATATGTTATGAGATCTTCCGTGATTCGGAGGACACGTTAAGCAGTCGGTCTCAGTTGTCATCATATAATATGATAATAAACGTGAAACTTAGTTACAGCAAGATCACGTAGTCATAACATGTCTTGCCAGTCCCCAACCCACACTCGGCCAGGATGGGGACGTATTTATTTATTTTTTTTATTTTATTTTATTTTTAAAAAGACAACTCCCGCATTAGGAATATAAATTCCTGTGTCGCGGGGGGCTTTACAAACATACATGAAACGGACACAAATAACACCCAGACTCAGAACAACAAATTGTGAATCACACAAAGTGTTATCCTACGTGGGATTTGAACCCACGACACTTGGCGCAGTAGGAAGCGGTGTGGCGACCGCTTATGCCACTAGGCCAACCGTGCAGTCGCCAACGTATGGCCTTAACCTTCTCCTGCGGGGAGACTCGTGCCCAACAGTGGGACATCATGGGTTGTGGATAATAGAATTATGGATTTACCTACCATCAGTAGCTCGATGATCTCCTTTCAATTTAAATATATGATGTTTGAGCAGCACACGGTTGAAGAACTCTTCACCGCACTCACACAAATGTCTCTTTATAGCAATGTTCGTGTTAATAGATGAATGATCCCCATATATGTGGTGCAGCATCTCCTCTTCGGTCACACACACCATCATGCACATTACACATATCTGTACCTCCGGAGCCAATGTTATACCTTTGAACAAATTCACTAATTTCCGATTCCAGGAAGACCCTCTCATCTGAGGCACAAAATATTTCCTAACTTTATTAACATCTTTTCCATCTAAATTCACAATCTTTTTATGTATTCCGATGTGACTTAGGAATAGGCCTTCCTTGTCCGTTTCGTAAGTACAAATGGTGCAGTAATAATTGCCGGGGTGACACTCAGCGTGTTTTAAAGCGACCTGATAATCGTCAAATGGTATCAAACAGATGGGACAAGTCCCAGCAGTTATGATATCGTGGCAAAGAAAATGGAACCAAAGTGATCTAATTTTGACGTTTTTCAAACAAAACGGACATGGAGTTGTCGCTGTCCTTTTTTGAGATTGTGGAATAGAATGGAAGAATTTTATGTGTGCTATTAGTAATAGTTTATTGAAGAATATATGGTTACAGTAATTGCAAATAAATAGTTCATGTTTAACTCTTATAGCATCTTCTGAGCTAAGGAGGTGGTTTGTTTTTATGTGCGATATTAAAGAGGCTTTAGAGGATTGTTTCCTTAGACACACCTGAAAAAAAAATGTTCATACAGTGTTGCTACTATAAAATATTTGAGCATACAGTTTAAATATGGAATTGTTTTTGCTAAGATAACTAAACCTACAAGTTAAACTCACATACACACATGTACACTCTTACACACACACACACACACCTTAACACTTGGCAATTTAACAAAATAAACCAGTTAAGCAATCAGTTGGAGAGAAATGATGTGTGAATCCATTTAAAAAAACTATTTTATATTAATTTATATACTTTATGTTATTGCTTGTTAAATTATATAGATAAGAATTCGAAAATAAATAAATATTACTGAACAGTTGTAATAAGGTAACCAATTGTCTAGAGTGGAAGGCGCTGACGACTATAACTCAATTAATATTAGTACAGTTGTCAACAACAACCTCTAATTACCAGAAGGATTGTCTGGTCCTGTTAAATCTGCTATGTAATAGGAAACTAGAAAAAATTGTAAAACAAAATGTTTTTTTTTTTTTTTACAACATCATCTAGTCCCAAACTAAGCAGAGTTATGGGTACTAAACAACTTATATAAATACATAAACATACTTTACATCTTGATCAGCAGCCACTAGACTACCACCACTAACCACTAGACCAACCGGCATCATTAATAGTAATAATCATCAACAGCCTCTAACAGTCCACTGCTGGACGTAGGCTACTCTTTGAAAAGTAGGTATTGGCCTACTATACCATGCTGTCCAGACGGGTTGGTATAGGATTGGTTTCAAGTTTTGCTTCTCTTGGCAGTGATGTTGTCTTGCGTATTTTATCCCTTGGTCGCCTTTTACGACACCCGCGGGATGAATAGGGGTGGTGACACTCTGTATTCTTAATCCGTCACCACACGGACTAATAGTAATAATAAAAGAATAAAAAAAAAATTGCTACAAGTAGAAAGTATACAGTTTATTGTTTACTAGTTCAGTCCTGCGGTTGTTGTTGTAAATTGCGAGTAACGCCGCGGAGTGAAGCTAGTCTTTAAAATAAATAGCCTAAGTTACTCCTTGGACTTTGACTGCCTCGTTGGTCTAGTGGTTAGCGTATGCGACTGCTAATCAAGAGGTCTCGGTTCGATTCCCGATTCGGACCCATTGTTTGTGTGATCCACAAATATTTGTTTAGGAGTTTGGGTGTTTTTCTATCTAAAATAAAAGCATCAATTTATTACTTTTGGTACCTTAGAGAGGACACCAGAAGTAAGGAGCGCCCGAAAACAAGATGGAGGGACAATATCCGCCTAACCTAGGGGCCTTACTGGACCAGAGTTGCAGAAGACAGAGCTCAGTGGAGAGAGTCGGAGGAGGCCTATGCTGGAAGGCACACCGAGTTGCAAGACATATTATAATAAATGGGACTGGAAAATATGTATTGCCAAACTTGTAGCAAACTCGGAATAAAGGGCTTTATTATTTATTTATTACTTTTATTGTGGCTTCAAACCGCTTAAAGAATGTAACAGTGGAAAAATTTGGAGGAGATCCAAAAAAGGAGTACACGAAACAAGATAAAACTCCTAGATATAGGCCAGATAGATTGGTAAAGTAACATTATAATAAACAATATCTATAAGTATTGTAGGGGGCTATCAACATGAAATTAAAACAGAAATAATATTGGCTATATAATATACCATATCCTAATTGGTAGGTTGAAAAATATGCTTATTTATCAACTTGCTAGTACTACTTAAATATTTTTTTTTAAACTAAAACAAACAAAGGATATATATATAGAATAATATAAACTTACACTGCACATATAGTTTTTAGGATCTTTCATCAACTGCACTAATTCTAAATTATGAAATTCCCTTCTGTGTATATCTACATCTGATTCCGACTCCCAAAATTGGTCTCCGTTATCTTCATGGCAAAGGTCGCAATAGTATTTTTTAGCTGCTTCTTTGCTAGTTTTTACCGGGGTTCTAACCGTGTCCTTGTATGAACGAAACATTTTGCATAGTTTATTTCAGAATATATAGAGCTCAAAGACTCACATAAATCATTATCATTTTATATGGATATAGATCTGGAAACTGGAAAAGTATAAACAACCGCATAGATAAAAAAATCACTTGACATTTTCACAGCAAAATGGTGACTCTCGATCTATAGCATAAATAAAAGATAGCTATATACAGTTTTAGCGTGACAGAAAGAGTAAGATATGCAACTTTTAAATGAAACCACAGAACACATAATAATAGACGAAACGCGATCTTTAAATTCCGTTTTACCAAAAACTTTCAAAAGCAAGTAACAAGTTATTATATTAAATAGAAATATGATGAAATTTTAGTTTTCATGCTTTTATAAATAAGAAACAAATTTTCATTGACGTTATTGATAATCATTAAGTAAAAATTATAAATTAAATGTAAGAGTTTTGGTAATTTTGTTAAAATTTACTCTCCAAAAAAACAACGATTATGAATGCAATGTAGAAGTGACAAAATGGCCGAAAGAAAGGAATGAAGCTTCCTTTAATTTTAAGAATTTTTGTGATTTTGTTTATGTGAATAGTGCATTCAGAATGAAGGAAATAAACATTAATATTGAAGGATATAATGTAAACGGAATATGTGTCGGCTGCCTGAACTACAACCGTCGTATGCACTATGATAATGATATAAAAGAATGTTTTAAATTACTTGGCGAAATTGATGTAAGATGCTCAAAATTAATTTACTTTTCATGAAATCTTCTTGAAAACCAATAAAGTGACCTAAATATCTAAAATAAAGTGTATTTTCATTCATTTTTCATAAAATATTACATGTAAACAGAGAACAAAAATCTTTGGATACGCCATTGTTTTGTTCGATTTTTTTTAGTCGGATTTAAAATACTATTTTTTTAATTTGCGTTACTCCTTTTCTAGATATCCGACGGTTTGGAAGTTCAATTATGTTGGGAATGCCTGGCGTACGTTAAAAGTGCTTTGAAATTCAGACAACAAATTTTGAAGTCATTTGATATCCTCATCAAATATTCTCAAGAGGTAAGTTAAAAATCATATCAAAAACTGCCTATAACGCAATATAAGAAAAAAAAACTTAAAACAAATGCTATACCAACCCATCTGGCCGGTGTGGTATAGTACTTTACAGTACAATAAAACCTTCTTTCTTACTAGAGACCCATGTATGTCCAGCCGTGGACTAACAAGACCTGTTAATATAAGGATGATGAGATAATACACACCCTTGATATGACGAACACTTTAAAGAAACCAATTAAAGCAACCCGACTGGCCAGCGAGAAACCCTTTCCTACTATTATTGCACAGAATAGTATTTAAATTAAAAAAAAAATACAAGAATATAGAAAAGAGTTTATTACATTAATTTGACACAAAGAAGGCACATTGTCTCTGTTGTGATGGATTAATAAATAATAATAAATAAATAAATAAATATTTGGACAACTTACACACACAACATCATCTAGTCCCAAACTAAGCAGAGCTTGTATTAAGGGTACTAAACAACTGATTTATATACATGAACAAACTTTTTTTTTGTAAATACATACATATTAAACATAGATAAACACCCAGACTCCGAAACAAATATTTGTGGATCACACAAATATTTGGTCTGACCCGGGAATCGAACCCGAGACCTCTTGATCAGCAGCCGCATACGCTAACCACTAGACCAACAAGGCAGTCAAATTATTAAGAATAGATGATAATTAAATATCGAAAATGTATTGTTTCCTGGTAATGCTTTCAAAACTTTTGAACAACAGAATTATCACCATTGAATTAAATCTAGTATTGGTTGCTGCGACACAAGCCACAAGCTTAGTGCGGAGACCGTTGATAATTCACACTGTTAATCTATTTTTAAAGTGAATATATAAATAAATGAACCATGAAGGTGCCGGAGTATTACTGGTGTCCATATTTGTGTTACTAAGTACTAACAAAATGCCAAAGGATATTCTGGTTTCAGTTCTAATATTAGGTAGTTATTACAGACTTTTTATTAGCTTCACCTGTATGTTTGTTTGTTTGTAACCGACTCCTTTCGGTGCGATTTTGACACTTTAAACAGCCAGATTTAATTCAAACTTTGTAGATTTATCGAGGACCAATGACTATAAACTAATTTGAAAAAAAAAATGTTTAAAAATATTAGTCTTTTATCTATTTATATTTATTAGTTGTATTATTATAACTAGTAGTCGGTAGTGTTGGGGTTGGAATTGATCTTTTGCCATTTTTTTTTAACATCTTACACATACCGACATCTTACACAAACTAAACAGAGCTTGTATTATGTGTAGGTACTAGACAACTGATATAAATACATTTTTTTTTTATATTATACATAGAAAACATCTAAACTCCTAAACAAATATTTGCAGACCACACAAAAATGTGCTCCGACCTGGGAATTGAACCCAAGACCTTCAAAAAAGCAGTCGCATATGCTCCCACAACGAGGCAGTCAATGATACTATATTACGTAGTGTTAAGCAGGGTACTCATTTAGCCGTGTAGCATATAATGTCAGGGGGGTGTCACTCCGCAGTTAAGGTATAGTCGGCCGGCTGCCTGCCGTGTCAGGCACGCCGGTCGAACAGACATCGTCAGAACAGTTAAGAGTTACACGATAGAAAGAGACGCAATTGTAGGTAAATATAATCGTAGTGATTCGGCGCCGTGCAATCTGAATTGAACTTAATCTTTTGACACCGAGGGTATCTATAACTTTAATTTACTTTTCGGAGTGAGTCTTCTGTACTGGTACTATTAAGTATTCTGTGGTAATGTATCTGATACTGTATCAACCTACTAGTGAGTATGGCTCGGCCACGGTCATCGCGTATCTAGCTACGAGCTCACGAATCCGCAGTGCTCGTGATGATATCACGCCGACAACATGTCTCCATTACTGGCTATTGCTGCATTCATACGAGTATTCATGCACAACATCATCGAAAATTATAAGTCCACGTCGATTTTAATTTTTTTATAATATTTTTTATCTTTAGGATCCCACAATAACGGCGTATTTTGATAAAGTTCAATTAAATTTAATACTTTTTCATCTGTCCACTTCATTATGAAGACGTTTGTTTGAAGCTTGTACCTACGTACTCGATACCAAAGCGGTCATGTCACCGTCCACGCGCACACAGCCGCCTTTGTGTTCGCAGCAATACCGCCACTCGGTGGGTTACTGCGAGCGCAGCGGTCTCGTTCCTACGTACTCACTTGATACAGTATCTGATACATTGCATGCTACACGTCTAGGTGAGTACGCTGCTTTACAATCTTATATTTCTTTACAGAAAACATTCTTAGAATCACCGGATGATTTCCAACACCTCGCCACTACAAGACTGTCAGTTGTGTCTTGGGAAGATGTGTGTAAGCAAGCGAAAGCGAAAGAGTTTGATGTTAAAGAGGAGACCGAGGAAGTAACGGATTTTGTATTTGGTAAGTCTATGATTTTTACACGTTTTATATTAGCTTTACCTGTATGTTTGTTTGTTTGTAACCGACTTCTTTGGGTGCGATTTTGACCTACTTCAAGCGGCCAGATTTCGTTCAAACTTTGTAGATTTATCGAGTTTAAGTACATCGATTAGTGAACTGGTTGTGGCCACATTCTCGTCCACATTTTCGTATGTCTGTACATTATTTGTGAAGTCCTCCTCTAATTCCACCTTTAATTTAGGATATACTATATTAATATAGTTTGTGTAAGGGAGTTTGCTGCGTAAATCGTCTATTTAAGCCATCTCCGGGCGCATCAACGCCAAGCCCTATAAGGGGTCGAAGTGGTCGCCATGACCGAAATCGGTAGGAGTGATTGATTGACTATATTAATATTGACTTCCTGCGCCGCTTCGTTCATTTTACCGAAGCTAATTTCGTGGTGTTGCTTAAATCCTAGCCAACCTTCTGATGCTTTAAAGTCAATTATGCCAAGTTGTTTGGCAAACTTCTCGGCCTTGGTTTTAACTATTGGTTCAGTGATGGGTACATTATTCTGAAGCTGATTCTTCACGAATTTTGACTTAATTTTTTAAGTGACTTTTCCTCTAGTGCCGCCTGCAAAATTGTATCTGTTTTTCCAAATGGTAGCAACAGTAGATTGCCTTAGCTCAAAGCGTTTTCCCACATCACGTTTCTTCTCCCCCTTTTCTATTGCACGATCCAGGCATTGGAGCAGTCGCTAAAACGCGCTATTCCGATACCGCGTTCGAACACAGAAAGTCGCGAATGATGCAACATGACGCGCGATTTTGATTACGCGATCGAAAGCAGAAAGCCGCTAAAACGCGATGCAGTCGCAAAATAGCCGATCGCCGATGCTAAAAGTAGCTAATGTGCTGTGGCCCTTAGTGATAGTGTCACTTTAAGAATTTTACCAGTGATTCAGTAGTAGAATAATCTTTGAGTAATAACCACTCAGTTAATCGATGCCTGTGCGTTGCGTGTGAGATGTCCGAAATATTTATTTATTTTATAAATGCATTAGTTAATTTGAAATCAGAAACAGATACTTCAACTTTATTTATTGGTATAGATGTACCTATAAAAGATGAACCAGAAGAAAATCTACAAGAGACAGCGTTCGAGGATCTCCCGTCAATCCACGACGCCAGCTCAGAAGATGACATACAACTCTCCTTGCTAAAAGATAGAACATTAAAAGTTAGAAAGAAAAGGAAGAAGAAAGATTTGGAGGTAAGTTGTGAAACACAGATGATTTTGCAGAGTAGTGTCGGTCGTATTATAGAGAACTGCCTATGATCCGGTAGTTTTAAACAAAAGAGTACCTTGTAATCCGACAATTCAGGGCCACCGCAGACTAGCTACTTTTAGCATCTGCGATCGGCAACTAGTCGCTTTTTAGAAGCTAAATACGGCGACCGAAGGCTCCACACCGCACACTTAAAAACGCCAAACGCGGAGATTGAGTCGCTTTTTAGAAGCGCGACACAGCTGCTGAACGCTACTCTCCGCATACATTCGGATGCCGGTAGCATCGATTTGGCATCTGAGCAGTCGCTAAAACGCGCGTTTCCGATACCGCGATCAAACGCAGGAAGTCGCTAAAACGCGATGCAGCATCGATGCAGTCACCAAATCGCCGATCGCCGATGCTAAAAGTAGCTAGTCTGCGATGGCCCTTAATGATAAGATTTATATGTCAAATCATACTTTATTATACAGGGTGTCCCAGAAATCAACGTCAAGCCGAAACGGGGTGACAGCATTGATTGTAACCATCATGAGAAAAATAAAAAAAAAAAACTTTCCCATGCAGTTTGAAAATTATGGGCATTAAAAAAAAACCTAGAAATTTGATCAAACTGTAACCATTTTTCGGTTATTGTGCTTAATTTTTATTGTTTTTGTTCATTTAAACTTTGGAACCGTAACCCTTAATAACATTTCTAAAATCACAGTCAAAAATAATTACACAATTGCCCCAAGTTTCCCAGGATTAAGACTATTTGTTAAACCATGTTTTTTTTTTTAAATTTGTCTACTTTGAAAGGCCCTTTAAAAAATGTACTAGAGTGCCTTTGCAAGTACAGATAGTGACGCCACTTAACCGAAAAATGACCACAATAACCGAAAAATGGTTACAGTTTGACCAAATTTCTAGGTTTTTTTAAATGCCCATAATTTACCAACTGCATGGGATAGTTTATTTTTTTATTTTTCTCATGATGGTTACAATCAATCCTGTCACCCCCGTTTCGGCTTGACGAGGTGTCCGAGGTGTCTATTATATTAATAATAGACACCTCGGATTATAAGGGGTGCCGGATTAGACAGGGGCCGGATTACCGGGGGTTCACTGTATTCTTTTTTATTTTTGCCGGTTTCTTGACCATTATTTTGGATAGGAATGACATTTTGGAACCGAGCAACTAGAGTTAGTAATGTAACGTTTCCAAAGTGCATGGAAAGGCGTACTCGAAATAAATATTAAATTAAACCTTTTGAATTTCGGAGGAGATTCCATCGACCTGACCGGGTTTTGTGGAATCTTCCATACTATAAAACTGACTTCAAAGAAAAACTATTCCGAGTATCCAAATTGCTACAGGTGTGTCTATGATATTTGAGGAGTTCCCTCAACTTCTCCAGGATCATATCGTCAGATCCTGGTTTCCTTATCATGGACCACATGGGAGGCACCAGCTTTCAAATAAAAAAAAGAATTATCAAATCGGTTCACCCAATTGAAAGTTTTGAGTTAACAAACAAAGAAAAAAGTACAGATGAATTGAGAACCTCCTCCTTTTTGTGAAGTCGGTTAAAAACGTCACGTTCCATTTTTTATATTTAAGCCTACCAAAGTGACTCTACTCTGCCTGATGGAAAGCATGACTTGAATCCAGGAGTAGGGGTGAGGGTAAGCAATGCAGAATAGTGATCCCTACCATGGCGGCCAGGTCAGATGTTTCTGTATCATTCTCCCGGCCTCTGGAAGCCGGGAGAATGATGTATTTAACGTAGTCGAAAAAAAAAACAAAATCATTTATCATATATCATTTATTGAACAAACAAGGGTTTGTACAATATTTTCTGTCTTCCTTATTTACCCTTGCAACCGCATCTTGACGCCTGATGATCCAGGTGATCACTTTTCATCGGACAGGGGTCAAGAGACCTGATCTTCACACCCCTTGGTAAACACATCTTGTTGAGGTAGGTTACATCATCAGTACCACATAATGGTGCATAGGTGTGGTGAGGACACCCTCCTGGAGCAACCACCACAAACCCTTCAGAATGCGATTGAACAACACTTGCTAGAAACAAAGTCTTCAAAAGTAAAAATACCAGCAGATTCATTGTCTCAAACTTCTTCCGAATTCTTAGAAAGTCCAACGTTGTCTTGTGGTTTTGTCTTGTGGTCTTGATGTGCAAATAAACTGCTATTAAAAGGTTATTTATACCCAATAGATTTAAATTAAGGCACGCGTTTTAAAAATCAATTATAATCACAGCAAAATTTCGAGTGTATTTTAATTAAAATTTTATAATCAGTTTTTAGGGAATTAGTTCCGATTACAAGCTGTTACCGACACGTGAAAACTAAGTTGAGATTTCTTAACCAACTGTGAGAAAAGAAATGCAAGTTAGGTCTTCTTCTTCTCAATTTAAGGGTTAGGCCCTTGTCAGTGGAGCAATCGCCACTCCTGTCTATTTTCTGCAATCCGTTTGACCTCTTGATAGGCCACGACTCCTACTTTCTCCTTTACTTGTTGTATTTACGCCAAAACACTGCGAAACCTACATACTCCGGATTGTTATTAAGAATTTCATGTTAGAAAATCCTGACAACATTTTAGATCTTGACGCTAATACCTAGAGCGACAAGGCAGTGTTCATATATTACGCTCAAAGATCGAAAACATTTCTTGAGCGCGAAAAAGAGCTCAGAATTCGTTATGGTTCTACCACATCCACATGCTAAATAGGGTATTTCACCTTTTTTTTTTTAAACTCTTTTAAATTATTCCTAAGATCGTAATCAATTTTATAAAATCGAAAAATGCCCTTAAAACTATTTTTTATTTACTACTCCGTTGGCTCAGCGACCCAAAGTGAGTCTTGGCCTCCGACACAAGAGAACGCCACTCCATTCGATCCTGGGCTGCTTGTCGCCAGTTGTCAGCTTGAAGCTCCCCAAGGTCCGCCTGTACTGTATCGCTCCAGCGATATCTGATATTTTTTATTTGTGATTTTAAATTTTCGCGCGGAAACGCTAGCCTCCATTCTATTTCGGCTCGTGACGTCACTTCGTTAGTAAACAATACGACTGCGAAAGACCAAGTAACAAGATTTGTGAAAATAATGATTTATACGTAATGTTTATCATTGGTGTCTTGTGCCTGAATGGAATAATACAAGTGTGAAAACGCCACAAAATTATGGATTCATGTGCCAAATGATATTAAAATGAGAAACACTTGGTTGAAACTGGCAAGAAGAGACCCAAAATCATTGTCCACAAAGACGACTGCATTTCTGTGTGTATTTACTTAATGATTTATGACATTGCTTGTGACGCATTAAGGCGATAACTGAAAGATCAAATAGCAAAAGTCACGTCTTGTATTATAAGACCGCAAAGTACCGCATCAATTAAGAAAAGCCATCACGTGTAAAGGCCCTATCTATATTCGGTTGGATCGGCGCTTGTAAGTGCATTGTCCAGGATAATATTCCCACGTTCAAAATCAATGAAAATCTTAAGTAGTGCAGCTTGGCTTACGAACACTATCCACAATAATATAGAGGAGAATAGGTTTTAGGAAAGTCCTACATGAAATTTGAAGAAATACTCCGACAATACTTTAATTCGCCTCACTGCATAGATGAGTCAGTGATTTCAGCAGTCACTTCGCTGCTTTCGAGTTTGGATGTCTAATCCCCATATTGCAAAACATTTCATGTAATTGTTGTTCTGTCTGGATGTTCGTCTCCTTTTCAGCACATTTTACTAAAATGTAAAAAGCAACATTCCACTAAACTTGAACGGTCTGACTCGGCTGTGACAACTACTAATAACCACTAATTTATTTTATTTAAACAGTATCGTCCCCATAATAAATAGACGATAAGTCCTTATGGTGACAAATAAAAAATACAGGGTGTCACTTCCCGTATTTATCACGTGGGCTTGAACTCTGACTGATGAAAATTACACGGGAAAACTGAAAAAAAAGTATAACCAATCCGTCTGGCCAGCGTAGTATTTAACCTCTTTTCTAAGCAGTTTCATAAGCTCAGCAGCAAATTATTAAAAGTTGTTGATAAACGTGAATAAAAAAAATAGAGTCATTTTAAAACATTTATTGATCAAGCAAAAGTTTGTACAATATTCTCTCCCTTGCTTATTTACCTTTGCAACCGCATCTTACCACGTGATCATAAAAATCACCATTCATTGGACACGGATCGTAAGACCTCACCCTGACACCTTTCGGTAAACACATCTTATTGAGTTAAGATAGATCATCAGTACCACATACTGGTGAATAGGTGTGGTGAGAACAGCCTTTTGGAGCAATTATAACAAACCCTTCGGAATGAGATTGAACCACACTTGCCAGAAACACAGTCTTCAGAAGCAAAAATACTAGCAAGTTCATGGTCTCAAATTTCTTCTGAATTTCGAGACGTTACCTTGACAATACAAAAATGCAATAATAAATTAATATTGAAAGGTAATTTATAGTAAAACTACTAAAATATAACGGTACGCGTTGGAAAAGTCAATTATTAAGACAGCAAATATAATGTGTAAATTAAATTTTGTAATTAAGTAGTTCCGATAAGCATTACATGCTAGCTTGTTGGTTGAAAACTTCAACCTCTTCGAAAGTGATTTAATACTTTTTAATTAAAGGGTGCCAAAACAAAAAAGTAATATTAAACCTGTAATTTGTACAACCATTTTGTCTTTCTAAAGATTTTCTCGTGTATGTATTGCCAAAGTCATACTGGAACATTCGAGGTCCCTCTGAAGTACAAAATTGGAAATAAAGTGACCCATCACTGAATCAAGATGACCGACATAGCTCTTAAAGTTAGTAGGTTGAAGTGGCAATAAGCTGGTCACACATGTAGCAGAACAGGTTATCACTTGTGTAAGCGTGTTCTGGAGTGGAAACCACGTCTTGACATGCCGAGTGTGGGGCGCCATCATTGCTCAAACATTGCAAGCTGCGTAAGAGTTGACGTCGACTGGATGCAGAAAGCAATTGACCGGGCTCTGTGATATGACTTGGGAGATGCCTATGTCCAGCAGTGAACTGCAACGGGCTGTTGATGATGAAAAGTCATACTGAGATGCTTCAACGTTTTCATTGTTATTTAGAGGGGAATTTCTGAAAATTATTTCTCCTCTACCTTTACATAATGGTATCTGACTGCTAGCTATCTTTGTCAAACTCTAGTATTTGCTAAAAATCTGGTTTCACATTTCAAACGGGACCTAACAACATTGGGATATACACGTCTCGAAAAAAAACTTTCTAAATAAAATTGGTTTATATTACGTTCTGAGGTTATAAAATACTCAAAATGAAACTAAAATTCTGGATTTACTCATTTATTAAATCATTAAATAAACGTATTGCTCTTGCTTGCTCAATAACCACTACTCTTGAATTCTACTCATCATCATTATCAACAGCCTTTAACAGTCCACTGCTGGACATAGGCCTCTCCTTTGAAATGAAGTTTTGGCCTACTATACCACGCTGGCCAGACGGGTTGGTAAAGGGTTTGTTTTAAGTTTTCCTTCTCGTGGCACTGATGTTAGATGCTTATTTAGTTCCTTCTACTTTTTACTTAATTCTACTCACTGAACGCTTTTTATCAGGCAAAGTAGAGTCACTTTGGTAAGCTTAAATATAAAATGCTAGCTTTGACCACGCTCCCAAGATTAAGAAAGAAGTAATATGCAGGACATATTCACTGCAAAGATAACGAAAACTTGAAACAAGCCCTATAGTAAGACAAACCCTCATTTCTAACGAGAATCCTAAATTCAGCAGTATACTGTCAAAGGGGTTGGTAATAAAGGTGATGCTTTTACGTTGACCCATTATTGCAAAGTCCTAAAAAACTGAAATTTTAATCTCTTTAGTAAGTTATAAATTTATTTTTTCGTAACACAAGTAACCTATTTTCTGAGCAGTCAAAGATGACTGCAGTCCAACTCTGCTCGAGATTAATATGAAGATGAGGTCACAACAAATTCCTCTAAATTATTTTCACAAGACATCCGCCTTTTGACTTTTCGGACGCCTTTGATACAGTCAACCATGACTCCTACATTCTTGGTATTTTTTCAAAAACAGTGGAATGGTTTTCCATATTCTTCAGAGACCACAGCAATATGTTTATATTGATGAAGTGACATAGACTTGGTGTGATTTTCCAACTGGTGTCCCTCAGGGTAGTATGTTAGGCCTTTTATTTACAACTTGATGATGGTAGAGACCATCATCCAGTTGCCTGTAAGAAATTGCTTTTTAGCGATAAGGCCGCCATTTGTACATGTTCATACTTTCATTGGAATCCTAGATGTAAACTGAATGAAATGGTGTACAATAAAGATTATTCTATTCTATCCGCATTTGGCCACCAACGCAGGCCAGCCACACACAGGAGTTTTTCTTTTTTTTAAATTGAGTTCTATGTTTTGACCTCGCAACTTTTCCCTATCCATGGATCGACAGGACCTTGTCATTCAGTATTTACATATGTTCTTAGTATTTAATTTTTTACAGTGCAATCGGAGTTCCCGATTTTGTGATAATTATTATTAACATAAACTATATTTACATTTTTAAATCTTATTACATGTGCATATATATTGTATGCATTCGTATATTTAGTACAGGTTTAATTTGTGCGTTCAATTTTTTGTTGGCATTTATCATTCGGTACATTTCTGCTTGCATCTTAGTTTTTTCTGTTTACAATTTATTACAGTATGTTCATTGCTAGTTTACACACACAGGAGTTATAATAGTGCACAAGACTCCGACTTCGAAACTCCGAACTTTTATTAAGCATTTCTATAATCAGAAGAACTCAATATTTTGGGTCTAAAAGCGCGGTAGTGTCTGGTGTTGGAATTTAGTTCTTAGGAGGTATTTACAGAACCTGGGTGACCGAGCGTCGCTCGGTTATCATTTTTATTCTTTAACAACGCCATCTATTATCTCAAGTAGCTGTAGTATTGCTGTGTTGGAGTACTTACCACAAACTAAGTATTACTGAAAGTGTAGTATAGATGTCGCAAGCTATACTAAAGGTTATAAAGAAAAACGTACAAAAACTTGAAAGCTCGCGTTTTCCCAAATACAATACAAATCTAGATCGATTTTTCACTCCCAAAGGCCTTCAAACACCAAATTTCAGTGAAAGCATTATATATATATGTACATATACTAGCTGATGCCCGCGGCTCCGCTCGCGTCGTAGGGGTATAAAAAATAAGTTTTGCCGATTCTCAGACCTACTGAGTTTGCAAAAAAAATTTCATAAAAATCGGTCAAGCCGTTTAGGAGGAGTATGGGAACGAAAAACGACACGAGAATTTTATATATTAGATATATGTATTTAAGTACAAGAAATGCTTTTTTAAAGATATTAAATAGATAATACAAAACAAGAATATAAATAAAAGAAATAGATCATTGTATCTCATTTATTATTAAATATACACGGTTAGTTTTTAATTACCAAAGAAAAACTAGGGGCAGATACAGAACTTATATACTAACATAAAACACCATAGAACAAATACCCAAAAAACAAAAATAACTGAGTTATTATGGTTTTTAAAATGTTAAAATACGCCCATAATTTATTGTCACCCAAATATTTTACACACGCGTATTTTAATTATCAATGAATAACATTTTCTGTTTCAATGTGTACGACGCATCGCCCAATACAGTCAAATCAGTTCAAAGTTCAAAGCATGCCGCCATTAGGCGCACGCGGCGCATCGTAGGTATTAGGTACCCCGCTCGCACCCGCAACCCGCAGGCTAGGACATTGACACTTTCTTGTTACGTAATATCATGTCGTGAATGCGTTATGAACAAAAATTAGGTAGTTTTCGGGAAAATATTAACCTATATTTTTTTTTGTTTTAATTAGATAAATATGTTCAGTATCGAAATCTGAATACCACATATTTTTTCTCTGGACTTTAAAAATTAGTCGTGTATAGATGTGATGTCTTTATTGTTAGCTCACAAGCAATGGTTCACTATACACAGATTGTTCAGCTTGTCTCGATTGGTCTCCACGTTTTATTTGATCTCCATACCAGGCTTTGGGCTTACACGGGTCATAATGCAAAATCTTCATATGACGAGGCACACACATTAAATTTATGTAAGTGATATGGTTGCTAGCACATACTGGTGAATAGGTATGATGAGGGCAGCCCTCAGGTGCAACAATAAGAAACCCTTGGGAATATGTCGATTGAACCAAACTTGCTAGAAATGCGATTTTCAAAAGGAATATTATCGATAAATTCATTGTCTCAAATCTCTTCTGAATCTTCTCGTAAATAAATGTTATCTCGACGGTTTTGAGATGTGATAGAAAATTGTTATGCGAAGTAATTTATAGCATAACTATTGATCGGTATGCGTTTAAATATTCAATTATTAAAACAACAAATTTCATGTGTAAATTGAATTCAAATTGTAAATTAGTTTTTCAAGTAATTAGTTACGATGGTAAATACTAGTTGTCGGTCGCGACATCGCCTCGTCGCCTTTTCAGCCACACTGATTTCAGCACGGACGGGACAGAACTAACCTCGCTCAGAAGACCAACCGAAAATAACATTAATACGGTAGTATTTCGTTAGCTAACACCAATTTTCCATCCACCTAATATTATAGGTGACTACGGAACCCTATTCTATGCGTGGCTTGACACGCACTGGCCATTTTTAGGGTTCCGAAGTTTAAATATATTATCCGTCCGTCCAAGACTTAGGCGATTCACACACTAGCGACGCGAACACCGTAGGCGCGGGGCAGCCATTGCAGCCAATCCCGAATCTGCTAGCTAGCTGCTAGCTTTTCTATACTAATCGATGTAAATGTATTAAAATCTGCCACTCCGCGCTACGCGACGGAGCGCGGTGCAGTTGTGAATCGCTTTACAGTCCAAATGATTTAATGATTTAGGTATCCGTTGGCGAGAAATTTCACTTAAAAGGGCAGTTTTTCGTAAAAACAGGGCGCCCACCCCCCTATAAAAACGGCTTGCTCAAAAAATCTGTAAAAATTCGTGATGGTAGTCCATTTATTGAACTTTAAAGGAAACCTATAACGGATTAGATGACTTTGTTAGTTCAGGAGTTATAGAGGCTTATCTTGTAAAATGCGCTTACTTGGAAAACGTCATACAAAATTAAAGCATTAATACGTAAACATAACAATTATCTATTGGATACGATTTTAAATCCACCTATAATGATATAGGTGACTACGGAACACTATTCTATTCGTGGCTTTACACGCACTTGGCCAATTTTTTTTAATTATGAATTTAATTTGGAACCAATCGTTTTAGAGAAAACATTGAACATAATTACAAACATATTTTTAATTTAAAAACAAATAATAGAAGTCAAGTAATTTATTATCAACTCTTATTAAAAAAATTCTCATTGGTCCAGCGGTAAGCGTATCCGACTGCTGAAAAGAGGTCTCAGATTCGATTCCCGGCTCGAAGTTGAATAACTCTCAAATGAATACCAGAATTGAAAAATGGTTTTAACAACCTGGTGATGTTCTTAAGAGACCTATCTAATGATACCCTATACGAGGGGGTAGACGCAAAAAAAAAACATCCCCACTTGCGTAAAGGGAGGTTCCCTAAAAAAAAATATTTCGTAATCATATCACAATACATATTCATGCAAAGTTTCATCTCTCTAGCACCAACCGTTAGGGCGGTAGGTCAAGGACGGACGGACGGACATGACGAATATATAAACGCCGAGTCATGAACTACGGAACCCTAAATCTGATAATTTGTTTTTACATACAGACACTTAAATTTTATTTATTTATATAGATTTCGTAAAATTATTTACTAATAAAAAAATTGTTTACAGGACAATGACGTCACAGAAGATAGCAATAAAAATAAGACTGATAGAGTTAAGAAGCGGAAGATGAAGAAGAAAGAGATTGAGGTAAGATGTCCATCTAACTGCATTAGTAGACCCCAAGGTCGGTTCATCAAAATAACCCATAACGTCCCATTGATTTGGAAGTCACGTTAAGCAGTCGGTCCCGAAACCTCATCAATCCTCAACAGCCTTTAACAGTCCACTGCTGGACATAGGCCTCTCCTTAGAAAGGAGGTATTGGCGTACTATACCACGCTGACCAGACGGGTTGGTTTCAAGTTTTCCTTCTCTTTGCATCGATGTTGTCTTGCGTAGTTTATCCCTTAGTCGCCTTTTACGACACGCGCGGGATGAATAGGGGTGGTGACACTGTATTCTTAATCCGTCACTACACGAAGTATCCATCACTTCATGGAGTGGTAGGTCAACCTTGTCGAGGTTTTAACCACCCCAACCAATAGGGTAATTTCATTTGAAGTGTTGCATTGGCTGATCTTGGTCCAATTATCTCCAGTGCTCTTAATATATGAACTTGCCAGCTCACCACGACAAGGTAGGGCCCGATACCTAGTCGTTCAAGATACCTTCAGTTAGAAAAAAAAACATTGGCGATGTTTTTTTGTGAGCTACCCTCATAAAAAATATTTTGTGTCTTTTTAGGGTTCCGTAGCCAATTGGCAAAAAACGGAACCCTTATAGATTCGTCAAGTCTGTCTGTCTGTCCGTCCGTATGTCACAGCCAATTATTTCCGAAACTATAAGAGCTATACTGTTGAAATTTTGTCAGTCGATGTATTCTGTGAACCGCATTAAGGTTTTTACATAAAAATAGAAAAATAACAATACATTTTGGGGGTCCCCATACTTGGAACTGAAACTTAAAAAAAAATTTTTCATCAAACCTATACGTCTATGAATAGGTGTTCAAAAATGATGTTGAGGTTTCTAATATCATTTTTTTCTAAACTGAATAGTTTGCGCGAGAGACACTTCCAAAGTGGAAAAATGTGTCCCCCCCCCCCCTCTAACTTCTAAAATAAGAGAGTGATAAAACTAAAAAAAATATATGTTATACATTACCATGCAAACTACTAACGAAAATTGGTTTGAACAAGATCTTGTGAGAAATTGTTTTTTAATACGTCATAAATCGTAACACGCAATTTACATTTCATCCAGTTTTATAATAACTTTTTAAGAACTTTTATATGATGTTACTTGCTGATACGGAACCCTTCATGGGCGAGTCCGACTCGCACTTGGCCGCTTTTTTAGCACTTTCATCAATAATCCATAATAAACAGCTGGGCTCGGGTCTCCTTTTAGCTGAGGGTTAAGTCCATACGTCCCCACGCTGGCCAAGTGCGGATTAGGAACTGGCAAGACACGTTGTGGCTACGTAATCTTGCCGTTGGATATTTTTAAATCCATCGAAGGCCTCCAACTAAGCTTCACGACTGCTTAACGTGACGGAAACGCTCATAACATATCATGAAACAAACGGTCACCCATCTAGGTACTGACCTCGCGTTCAGTACCTACCTAGATTGGTGCTTATTCTCGTTGATTGTTTCCTATCACCTCAAGGTCAGGTCAAGGTTCCGAGTCATGGTGGACGGAACGGGTTTTCCCTCCAACCGTATTAGTTGGCAAGCAGCGAGGGGGCGGCGTCCGTGTGTGCCGGACGCTGTCTAAGAGAGGGTCTACAAAAGACGGAGCCCGCCACAGGAGAGGGCAGGCGCTGGGAGGAGTCCAGAAGGAGATTCCACCCTGGACTCCTCCTCCACCCTAAAAGAGAAGCGCGCAGATAGGGCACACCGTGTGGTTTTTAGTCGGTTCGAGTCCGACTCACCGCCTCGCCGAAGTAAACCCCGGCGGCGAAGTAATCTCCGTAATTAGTAAAATACTCTTTCTTTAAGGTAACACCAGAACCAGACACCCCATTGATAGAGAAGACGAGTAGAAAGCTGAAGAATCTTCCAGAAGACATGGTGGAATTGTACACCATGACAGAGAAAGAGATGTGGTCAATAAGAGAAGAAGATAGAGAATGCAAAGAATTTCAGAAGCTGAAGTTCAAATGTGATGATTGTATTAAAGGGTTTAATACTGAAAAACTGAAAATTGATCATTTAAATGGCAAACATCAGGAGGTAAGTACTATATATTATTACTAGCTTCTGCATGCGGCTCCGCCCGTGTGTAGGTCCGTCATCGCGGTAAATAGTAGCTTAAGTGTTATTCCGATATGTAAGCTATATTTTTGTTAAGTTTCATCAAAATCCATTCAGTAGTTTTTGCGTTAAAGAGCAACAAACATAATAATATGTACATACTGACAAACTTTCGCGTTTCACATGACGTCATCTAGTCCCAAACTAAGCATATCTCGTATTATAGGTACTAGACAACAGATATAAATATAGGCATAGACCACCATACTGCATTGCCTACCCTCACAATGATAATGGTGGCCCTTACTCCTGGATTCTTCTCATTCTTTCCATCAGGCAGAGTAGAGTCACTTTGGTAGGCTTAAATTTAAAAAAAACTAATACCTGCCTTGTTGGTCTAGTGGTTAGCGTATGCGGCTGCTGATCAGAGGTCTCGGGTTCGATTCCCGGGTCAGACCAAATATTTGTGTGATCCACAAATATTTGTTTCGGAGTCTGGGTGTTTTCTATGTATAATATGTATGTATTTACAAGAAAAAAAGTATGTTTATGTATTTATATCAGTCGTCTAGTACCCATAACACAAGCTCTGCTTAGTTTGGGTCTAGATGATGGTGTGTGTAAGATGACCAAAATATTTTAAAATATTTGACCCAACCGCCATGGCATAGGCCACCATACTGCATTGCCTCACAATGAGGATGGTGACCCCTACTCCTGGATTCTACTCATGCTTTCCATCAGGCAGAGTAGTTAACTTTCATCATCATCATCAACAGCCTTTAACAGTCCACTGCTGGACAAAGGCCTCTCCTTTGAAAGGAGGTTTTGGCCTACTAGTTCACTTTGGTAGGCTTAAATTAAAAAAAAAACTAAATGTTTTCCATCTTTAGAAAGGCGACAACTGTCATCAATGTCAAGTCTGCCATGCTTACTTCCTGACCAAAGACAACGTGGCTTCCCATAGAGCATTGCATCTCTCTGCATATAAATGTATACTATGCAACCTGAAAACTACCCTGAAGATACGTATGATGAAGCACATAACTGAACACAGGGACATACAACAGCATATATGTGACACCTGTGGATGTAAATTCAGGTAAATATAATAAATAAAAAAAAAAAACTTTTTTTTTCCAAGAGCACGTTAAGTCGTTGGTCCCGGTTGTCATGAACATCTATGGCAATCGTTATTGGGAAGTCAGTGTATTCAAATATACTGACAACTAGTTCAATCTTCGAATTTCAGTTCTCCCTCAGGGTTGCGGAGGTCCGTTGCCAGTCGCTCCGTGGAAAAACTTGATATTCAGGTAAAACCGGTTGAACTAGTAGCCGACCTCAAATAATATTGGCTAGGAAGAAGAAGATAATATGGAAGAAAAAGGGTGCTTACATCAAAAACGTAATTTCTGTACGGCTAATCTTTGCAACGAATAGACCTATTTCGAAGCGATTTCTACTGAGAGATAGTTGATAATATTATATAAAAATTAATTAAGCTACTTTTCGCGTCAACTAAAATCGCTGAGCTAGTAAAAAATAAACATATTTTTTTTAATTTTCAGTACAAAATCCAAATTGTCGTATCATCGGTCTATTTGCCGACAAGAGAGGCCTCAGTGCGACTGCTGCGGGAAAGTATTCGCTAATAAGATGACTTTAAAATATCATTTGAAGTGAGTATTATTAACCCACGACGCAAAACGATGTGTTTGTGTGTGAGAGAGTATGAGTGTGTGTGTGTGTGTGTGTGTGTGTGGGTGTGTGAGTGTGTGTGTGTGTGTGAGTGAGTGAGTGAGATAGTGTGTATGGGTGGGTGTGTGTGTGTGTATTAGTGAGTGTTTTTTGGTTAGGAAGGTGAATAAGTCGGGAGTATTCTTATCTATGTTTGATGGAAATCGATCCATATGTCGGGGGTTTTTTAAATTTTTTATTGACTTTATCAACGTTAAACTTAATTCTTTACAGATAAATAAAATAAAAGTGTGTGTATGTAATATCAAATGAACAGTTTTTTACTGAATGCTTTATTTATACTGAATGCTATATTACTCAAAGTACAGACATACAAAAGTATATATATCATGTACTTTGACAGCCTCGGTGGCGCAGCGGTAGCGTATGCGTCTGCTGAGATTGAGGTCTCGGGTTCGATTCCCGGGTCTTATCAAATGTTTTGTTGTGTGATTCGCAAATAATTGTTAGTTTGGGTGTTTCCTATGTATAATATGTATGTATTTACAAAAAAAAGTATATTTATATATTTATATCGGTTGTCTAGTACCCATAATACAAACTCTGCTAAGTTTGGGACTAGATGGCGTTGTGTGTAATAAGATGTCCAAAATATATTGTACTAACATCAAAATATTGTATGGATCTTACGGTAGAACAACTCCGTTTTTGTGTGGATCTAATGCACATATATATATAGATTAATATAGAATTTTGCTATTCCCTCAGGATCCTACCTCGCAATAAGGAAGAGAAACCGAAGGAGACCTTATATATACCATGTAAGGGATGCGACAAGATCTTCCACTCCAAGAAGAGTTACAGAGCTCACGCGTAAGTATTGAAGTAAAAGCTGCTCAGAGCCAAATTGTGGTTGGTAGTAGACCAACGTTAATTTCAGCATGAATGGTAGTACTACCCTCACACAGAAGACCATCCTCATAATGACAGCACTTATTTCGTTGGTGGTTGTGAGACCGGAGGCCAAATCCTTCTGAATCATTCTCCCGGCTGCCAGAGACCGGGAGAAACATTTATCCAGACCAATGTAGCATGGTCCCATACCATACTGCATTGCTTACCATAAAATTGAGGATGGTGACCCCTACTCCTGGATCCTACTCATGCTTTCCATCAGGCAGAGTAGAACCACTTGGTAGGCTTACATATTGTTGCGCAATAAGAAGATGAATCTCGTTTGTACGGGAATAATCTAGAAGACAATAAAATCGAGGACAGCGCCATCTAGTGTCGGGTAACGCACAACTGTGGCCATTATGACGACTTTCTCGACGCTAGATGGCGATACAAGTAGCTCTAGAATAATCGATTTAGTCTAGAACCATCGATCGATTATTATCGTACATTCCAGTTATCTCGACAGCCATATAAAAGCGAATCGTGTTGGCCGTACCGCAGTATTGTTTCAAGATACAGCGAATAAACATCGAAGCGATCTTCTAGTGCGACTAACGAGTGATTTAGTAACTTACCAGTCCCCAACCAACTCACACAGTCTTCTGTGCGAGGGTAAAGTACTTCCAAGGGACCCATTCGTGCTGAAGTCAGCGTGACTCTACTACCTTATAAAGCATAGAATAGAATAAAAAACTCTTTATTTGCATACCATATTACAGAGTTACAATAGAGTACATAAAACCAGCCAACCTTAGGATGGATCAAAATCGGTCGTTATTCGTTTTGATTTTTACACGCTTTATATTAGCTTCACCTGTATGTTTGTAACCGACTCCTTTGGGCGCGATTTTGACCCACTTTATACGGCCAGATTAGTCTTTTTTTAGTCTTTCAAGAAAATAGTTTAAAAACTAAACAAACACGCTTTTATACTACAACGTAGAAAATATTTTTAATGTAATAAAGCGTGGGGTGCTTTCTGAAAATATTTCAATAACGTCGCCCCACGTTTTTCACATTAAAATTATTTTCTACGGTTTAGTTTAAAAGCGTGTTTGTATAATTTTTTATAACTATTTTTTACGAGTATAATTTTGTAATTCTAGTGTAATCCACGACGGTCTAACATACCCCTGTCCGATCTGTGGCAAGCTATTCCAATGGAAACGTAACCTAGCCCGTCACACTCGCAACCATCGCGAGAGGGAAGCCGGCGCTCTTCACGAATGTAGAGCCTGCGGGAAGAGCTTCGCCAGTCGGGACTGTTACAACAACCATATGAGAATGAGCAAGCGACACGTGCCGGAGGATTCTTACCAGTGAGTATAGGTTATGTGACTCGTGTGTGTGGTATTGGTCTCATGTGTGTTTCGGTATTGGGACTCATGTGTGTTTGGGTAGTGAGACTCATGTGTGTCTCGGGTTCTTGAGACTCATGTGTGTGCAAGAGTCTTGGGGTCTTGTGTGTCTCGGGGTCTTGAGACTCGTGTGTGTGCAAGGGTCTTGGGGTATTGTGTGTCTCGGGGTCTTGAGACTCATGTGTGTGCCGGGGTCTTGGGGTCTTGTGTGTCCGGGTAGTGTGACTCATGTGTGTTCCTGATTAATGGAGCTCATGTTTGTCCCGGAGTCTTGGGCCTAATGTGTGTCTTGGTCTTGAATCTCATGTGTGACCTGGGCTTAATATAATATGATCCACGACGGTCTAACATACCCAGAGCAAGCGACACGTGCTAGGAGGATTCTTACCAGTGAGTATAGGTTATGTGATTTGTGTGTTTGGGTGGTGGAACTCATGTGTGTTTGGGTAGTGAGACTCATGTGTGTTTCGGGGTCTTGAGACTCATGTGTGTGCCGGAGTCTTGAGGTCTTGTGTGTCGGGATAGTGTGACTCATGTGTGTTCCTGATTTATGGAGCTCATGTTTGTCCCGGGGTCTTGGACCTAATGTGTGTCTTGGTCTTGAATCGCATGTGTGACCTGGGCTTAATATAATATGATCCACGACAGTATAACATACGCAGAGCAAGCGACACGTGCCGGAGGATTCTTACCAGAGAGTATAGGTTATGAGACTCGTGTGTGTGGAATTGTATCATGTGTTTGTGTAGTGGAACTCATGTGTGTTTGTGTAGTGGAACTCATGTGTGTTTGGGTAGTGGAACTCATGTGTGTTTAGGTGGTAGAACTCATGTGTGTTTCGGTAGTGGACTTCATGTGTATCTCACGGTCTTCGGACATATGTGTCTTGGGGTTTTGGGACTCATGTGTTTACCGGGCTCTTGGTACACATGTGTTTACCGGGCTTTTGGGACTCGATGTTTCCCAGGGTCTTGGGGCTCATGTGTGTCTCGGGATCTTGGGTCTCATGTGTTTCGGGGTCTTGGGAGTCATGTGTGACTTGGAGTCTTGGGTGTATTGGGGTTCTGGTGGGTGTACTTCCAACCCAGAACACATATTCTGAGAAAAACAATCTGGCAAAGTTGTTAATGTGAATGATATTATATTTGTTCCAGACACGAGTGTACTTACTGCAACAAGAAGTTCCCAACGAAATGGTGTCTCACAGACCACATCGACTGGGATCACCTCAAGAGGATCAAGTACCAGTGCAGTGTCTGTTTTAAGGTAAGCCTTCGACCTTCATCATCATCAAGTTAGGCCTCTCATCAACAGCCTCTAACAGTCCACTGCTGGACATAGGCCTTTTCTAAGAAAGGAGGTTTTGGCCTACTATACCACGCTGGCCAGACGGGTTGGTAAAGGGTTTGTTTCAAGTTCATCGGAGGGGATCTCTCGCTGCCGGCCGTCGTTCGTTCCATGGTCGGCAGCGAGAGCTCATTTACCGCGGTCGCAACCTTCTGCGAGGACGTAATCACGCAGAAGGAGGCGGCGGAGAAGGCCCGGGAGGACGACATCCAATCGGACCAGATTCGCCGCCGGCGACTCGGGCGGCGGAGGCGCGAACATCTGCGCCTCATGCCGCCTTGAGTGTGGCCGCGGGTGGACGGGACGGGTTTTCCCTCCACCCGCATTATGTGGCCAGCCGCGAGGGGGCGGCGTCGGTGTGTGCCGGACGCCGCCTAAGAGAGGATCGTCATCCGAGACGGTGCCCGCATCAGGAGCGGGCAGGCGCTGGAGAAGTTCAGAAGGAGATCCCACCCTGGACTTCTCCTACTCCTAAACGGAGAAGCGCGGAGAGGGCACACTGTGTGTTTTTTAGTCGGTTCAAGTCCGACACACCACCCCGCCGTAACCCCCGGTGGGGTGACGGTCCATGATGATTTTTCACACACTAAAAAAAAAAAAAAAAAAAAAAAAGGGTTTGTTTCAAGTTTTCCTTCTCTTGGCAGTGATGTTAGCTGCTTATTTTGTTCCTTTAGTCGCCTCTGACGACACCCATGGAATGAATAGGGGTGGTGACACTTTGTATTCTTGATCCGTCACCACACGGAGTTAGGCCTTTATAACTCCTAAAGTAACAAAGTTATCTAAGCCGTTTTAGTTTTACTTTAAAGTTCATCACTTAAATAATTAAATATTTCGGACATCTCACACACAACGTCATCTAGTCCCAAACTAAGCAGAGCTTGTATTATGGGTACTAGACAACCGATATAAATACATAAACATACTTATTTTTTGTAGATACATGCATATTATACATAGAACACACCCAGACTCCAAAACAAATATTTGTGGATAACACAAATATTTAGTCCGACCCGGGAATCGAACCCGAGACCTCTTAATCAGCAGCCGCATACGCTAACCACTAGACCAACAAAGCAGTCAAAAACCATAGACTACCATGACTTTTTTCAGATTTTTCGAGCCAGCCGTTTAGCTTTTAGAGGGGGTTGGGTGGGGCCCTGTTTTATCAAACTCTCAATGTTTTTATAAGACCTATCTAATGACACCCCACACGATAGATTAGACGCGAGTAAAAATCTTATCCCACTTTACTTGTACGACCTAACCCAAAAAAAATATTCATCATGATTAAAAAAACGTTAGCACTAACCGTTTGGGCAGTAAGACGAAGACGAACGGACGGACGGACAGAATGAAACTACAAGGGTTCCGAGTCATGAACTACGGAACCTAAAACGTAGCAAATGCGTATTTTCTATGTAATTATACATGTATGTTGTAAAGTATATATATGTGTTGAGGAACGGGTGTCGTGTTCTTCCAACACAAAGGGAGGATCCTCCGACCAGGCGAGGTGATCATGCCTGACGGGCTACTGCCCAACAGTTGCTGTGGGATGAAAACATAATTTGATGAGATATTATGAATCGTCTAATATAGAATTTATATATTTTTTTCTTTTTTGTTTCTCTTTTTTAAAAAGAAAACTCCCGCATTAGGAATATAAATTCCTGTGTCGCGGGGGACTCAGAACAACAAATTGTGAATCACACAAAGTGTTGTCCTACGTGGGATTTGAAACCACGACACTTGGCGTAGTAGGAAGCGGCGTGGCGACCGCTTAAGCCACTAGGCCAACCGTGCAGTCAAGAATTTCTCTTTCGCGATTCAGGATTAGTAGTTACTCCGTATAAAGCGTTCCGTGTTTCTGTCTCGCTGGTCTAGTGGTTAGCGTTTGCGACTGCTGATCAAGAGGTCTCGGGTTAGATTCCCAGGTCGGATCAAATGTTTGTGTGATGAGCAAATATTTGTTTCGGAGTTTGGGTGTTTTCTATATAGATTATGTATGTATTTACAAAAAAAAAGTATGTTATGTATTTATATCAGTTCTCTAGTACCCATAGAACAACCTTAAGTACTAAGACAACGGTACGCCTGTTTCTTCAGCATGGTATTGTGGGTTCATTCTCCGTTTTAACATGACTATGTTTTCTTCCAGCCATTCAAGACAGCTAAAATAATGGTGGCCCATGTCAACAATATACACGAAGGTAAGAAGAAGGAGGCTGAAGGGGAACACCTGTGCGAAATATGCGGGAAATCTTATAAGGTAAGTTTTATCTTAATTATCACCAACTAACCTGTGGTTCGAAGGACCAGGTGACTTTTCATTGAAGGACCAAATGAGTTTTTGACTCGAAGGACCAAGTGTCTTGTGTATTTGAAGGACCAAGTGACTTGTGTAGTCGAAGGACGAAGTGACTTGTGTATTCGAAGGACCAAGTGACTTGTGTAGTCGAAGGACCAAGTTACTTTTGTATTCGAGGGACCAATAGTGGATTTGTTCTTGAATGCATTTAGATTGTTAAGAAGTGCTTAAACGACGGCTTGGTCACTACCTGGATGGGTGACCGTTAGTGACATGAAACTATAAGTGTCTCCGTGATTCAGAGATCACGTTAAGCATTATAAGGTTGTATCATAGAATAACATTCATGAAGCTTAGTTGAAGGCCTTATAAACATTCCACAGCAAGATGCATAATCATCATCAACAGGCTTTAACAGTCCACTGCTGGACATAGGCCTCTCCTTTGAAAGGAGGTTTTGGCCTACTATACCACGCTGGCCAGACGGGTTGGTATAGGGTTTATTTCAAGTTTTCCTTCTCTTGGCAGTGATGTTAGCTGCTTATTGTATTCTTAATCCGTCACCACACGGACAGAAAAGATTACGTAGCCACAACATGTCTTGCCAGTCCCCAGCTCGGCCAGCGTGTGGACGTATGGCCTTAACCCTCTCCTGAGAGGAGACCCGAGCACAGCAGTGGGACATAATGAAGTTTAGATAGGCGGCCCCTTTTTGAAAAACCATGTATTTATTGTGTGACTTTTTTTTTAAGACCGTGAAACGCCTAAAGGGACACGTATGGGCCATGCATACGAAGAGGTCCAACACAAAGAATTACAAATGCAAACTGTGCCCGGCGACCTTCTCGTGGCAAACAAGCATCTACAAGCACATGAAGATGATGCACGACACCAACAAGAAGACCAAGGTATGTGTTCTCTTTCTAACACCCTATAATTCTCGGACCTCTCACTCTTATGCACAATACTAACAAATATAGCAAGGTGTGTGCTCTGTCTCTTTCTTACACCCCATAATTCTCGGACCTCTCACTCTTATGCACAATACTAACAAATAAAACAAGGTGTGTGCTCTGTCTCTTTCTTACACCCTATAATTCTCGGACCTCTCACTCTTATACACAATACTAACAAATAAAGCAAGGTGTGTGTTCTGTCTCTTTCTTACGCCCTATAATTCTCGGACCTCTCACTCTTATGCACAATACTAACAAATAAAGCAAGGTGTGTGCTCTGTCTCTTTCTAACGCCCTATAATTCTCGGACCTCTCACTCTTATGCACAATACTAACAAATAAAGCAAGGTGTGTGTTCTGTCTCTTTCTAATGCCCTATAATTCACGGATCTCTCACTCTTATGCACAGTACTAACAAGTAAAGCAAGGTGTGTGCTCTGTCTCTTTCTTACGCCCCATAATTCTCGGACCTCTAACTCTTACGCACAATACTAACAAATAAAGCAAGGTGTGTGCTCTGTCTCTTTCTAACAACTGTTTTTATCGCATCTCTCGCACTAACGTAAGCACAACACTAAATATTAAAGCAAGGTGTGCTTTGTCTCTTTTTAACGACACCCGTTCTCGGAACTCTCGCTCTAACATCACATTGATTAATTGTGACCTAACTAACCGCTTTTTAATGCGCTGAGTGTAGTGGGTTCATATCTCATATGGAACAACACATTGTGTGATGCATAACTTGTTGTTCTGAGTCTGGGTATTCGTTGGATCCGAGTCATCTAGGCTTGTAAACGCTACACAGCAATATTCCTAAAACGGAAATTATCCTAAAAGAATTATTAGAAAGCCAAAACCAAAATATTTGGTCCAATCTGGGAATCGAACCCGAGACCTATGGTCAGTAGCCGCATACGTTAACCTCTAAATATCTCACTTTAAACATCTTTCATTTCTCTCTAAAGAAATTATGTCTTCGTACGTGCTTTTTAAAAGACATTGCAGAAAGTAATTTAATAATAATATTTTATTTACAGCCCACACGTCCAGTCCCACCAGTGAAGAAAGAAGAGCCTTATTCGGGAATGGACTTGGCGAACCACATGCAATACCTGAACATAGTACATATACAACCTTTGGGGGTCAATCAAAATTTAGTCTGAGTTTTTTTTACGTTGTGGAGGGACGAGGGTCGAGTTCCTCCAACACAAAGGGAGGATCCTCCGACCAGGCGAGATGACCATACCTGGCGGGTCATGTTTGGCCGTTGCGTATATGCTAATCGGCGCGAGAATTTCTATATCGCGATTCAGGATTAGTAGTTACTCCGTATAGTTCATTCCGTGATTTCTTTGTGGTTCAGTGTTTCTACGCCAGATGGCGCTATGTGGTAGTAGCAACAACGTGATGAAAATTTAATAGGCGGTGTGCGCTGCCATCAGCCTGGTTCGAACGATGTCTACTTCTGAATACGATTACCATCAGCATGTATAGGAAGACGTCTACTTCTGAATACAGCCCTCCAAAAACTCAAATTAGCCTGTTAAAGTGACTTCACTCTTACTGATGGAAAGCATATGTAGAATCCATTCATTTTACATCATGGCGGCCTATCGAGATGGTTCAGAATCATTGGCCTCTAGTCTCGTATGCACCAACTGAACATGACAAGTATCAATACTGTTAGATTGGTATTGTGTGTGATCATGGGATGTAATTGAGACTCCTTTTCTTTCTCAATTTAAGGGTCAGGCCTCCGTATAGTTCATTCTGTGTTTTCTTAGTAGTTCAAACTTTCTTCGCTAGATGGCGTTGTCGTATGTTTTTTTTTGTATGTGGAAGTCGCCACTCTCTCTGCACTCTCATTGAGGACCACCACTCTTGTGATTCTACTCGTGCGTTCTATAAGCAGATTAGAGTTACTTTGGCAGTCTTATATAATAACAAACAACTCCAAAAAGATTGACTCCTAGAAAGTGGAATGTGTTTCCACGATAGTCTGACCACTTAATATCAAATGAAATATTTATATAGAAATGTTGCATAAATGTGGGTACTCTATAATTTATTTTGTTGTCTATGGATTTGAGTCAAGAGTTGCCATATTATAAATAAAATAAGAACAAAGTAGGTTTAAGATTTTATACAAAATAGTTATAATAATATACATTTCTACTAAAAAGTCTTTTTATTTAAACCCGAAATTGTTTGCTGTTAAAGAGCAACATGGTAAGTATGTCCTCCTCTGTCAAACTATGAGCTTAAATGAATGACCGCGTGCTTGAGGTCTCGGGTTCGATTCCCGAATCGGACCAAATGTTTGATCCGCAAATATTTATTTCGGAGAGTAGTTATTTTCCATTTATAATATGTACGTATTTACAAAAAAATATGTTTATGTATTTATATCAGTTGTCTAGTACCCATAATACAAGCTTTATTTGGTTTGGGACTAGATGGCGTTGTGTGTAAGATGTCCGTAATATATATAAAAAATGGGCATATGCATTACACTGTTATAACATACATTTTAATATTTATCTGTTAAATGTGTTCGTAGTGACAAACGAATAATAGTAAATATATTAAATTTTTCGGACATCTTACACACAACATCATCTAGTCCCAAACTAAGCAGAGCTTGTGTTATGGGTACTAGACAACTGATATAAATACATAAACATATTTTTTTTATTGTATATACATACATATTATACATAGAAAACACGAATGTATTTGTATTCGAATCTAACTTTCGTGTGGAGACGGAATGGGAGAGCAAAGTACCAGGACAACAGATGCAAAGAGAAATCTATGTCAAGCGCTTACCCCACTGCTGAACATAAGCGTCTCTTGGTAATATAATACATTAATAAAGAATAATTAATTAAGTGGTACAGTCCATAAGCTTAAAGTTATTCAGCGTGCTATGGAAAGGGCTATGCTCGGCGTTTCTCTGAGGGATCATATCAGGAATGAGGTGATCCGTCAGAGAACTAAGGTCATCGACATAGCCCACCGGATTAGCAAACTGAAGTGGCAGTGGGCTGGCTTTATTAGCCGCAAAACTGATGACCGTTGGGGCAGAAGAGTTCTGGAGTGGAGACCGCGTCTCGGTAAACGTAGTGTAGGACGCCCACAGGCGAGGTGGAGTGAGGATCTGCGTAAGATGGCTGGAAGGAGCTGGATGAGAGAAGCCCAAAATCGATCAGTGGTGTGCAATAGGAGAAGCCTATGTCCAGCAGTGGACTGCGATAGGCTGATGATGGTAAATTAAGTGGTTACCACTCTAAATCGGTCATGTTCGAGTCGGACTCGTACAAGAAGGGAAGGGAAAAAATCACTTGTTCTATGGGAGTCAAAAATAGGTTTTTTTTCTTTATTCAGTAATACCGCTGGATACCACGTAGGTATGTCGGACTCGGAACGACCAAAAGACCTTTTTATCCAAACCACCAATGATGGTTATGTCGGACTCAAATCGAATAAAACCGTACGCCTTCTCGGTTATTATAAGCTTAGTAAACTCTGAGGAATCTTTGAAAGCAAGTCCCTGGACCCTCCACGTACTTCGAGCCATCTACGGCTAGTAGATGACCCTCTGACCTAACCCCACGTTCCCTTACTGACCTCAAAACGGGCGCGTGGCTGGCCCGCTTCTGCTCGCGTGACAGATGCCTCTCAGATAGCCTGTCACTCCCCAGGTTTGCGCTTATGCAGGGCGGGGATCGTTTGACGATTTCTAGCGCCCAAGTCGTTAGCGGTACCTAGCCCGTGCCTGGTCCTCTTTCTGCCCTCGGTCGGTTTCTACTAGGGTGACAGATTGCCGTACCTGTAACACCAGGCTAGGGCAAGTCTTCTGCTAGTTGTTAAGAAAACGAGACAAAAATTCTAATTGTAAAACTTTTTTCTATTTAAGCCTACCAAAGTGACTCTACTCTGCCTGATGGAAAGCATGAGTAGAATCTAAGAGTAGAGGTCACCATCCTCATTGTGAGGGTAGGCAATGCAGCATACCATGGCGGCCTGGTCAATTGTTTCTGCATCAATTTCCCGGCCTCTGGAAGCCAAGAATGATGCAGAATGATTGGGACTCTGGTCTCACACTCACCAACGAAATACGACAGCAAGAATGTTGTCATTATTAGGATGGTCTTCTGTGTGTACTGCCCCGGTCGGGCCGGCCTCATCCTGAAGGGCTCTACTACCTGGCTATATGGCTGGCTATATTAACTAGTATGATCTGGTGTGACTTGGAGTGGGTAGACAAAAATAAAATTGTACATTTAAAAAAATAAAACTATATTTATTTAATGTACTTATCTTAATTTATTAACTAAAAAAAAGATCTCCTAAACTCCTTTATTTCTTTTTATTCTGATTAGGGTTTCTGCCTTGATTACCGCCACCCCCTCGCCCTGCTAGAGGCGCGGGACGTCCACGATTACCAAAAGCACCCCTATTCCCTCCCCTACCAGTCCTCATATTCTGACCACCACCACGACCTTTTTGGACTTCACTGCGGTTTCTTGATTTGATCTGAAACAGAAACAGAGTAAGATGAGGAATAACTAATAACAAGTATTTCGAACATCTGATACACAATGCCATCTAGTAACAAACTAAGCAGAGCTTATACTACAGGTACTAGACAACTGATAAATAATAAATAAATATTTAAATATTTGGACATATTACACACAACATCATCTAGTCCCAAAGTAAGCAGAGCTTGTGTTATGGGTACTAAACAACTGATATAAATACATAAACATACTTTTTTTTTGTAAATACATACATATTATACATAGAAAAACACCCAGACTCCGAAACAAATATTTGTGGATCACACAAATATTTGGTCTGACCCGGGAATCGAACCCGAGACCTCTTGATCAGCAGCCGCATACGCTAACCACTAGACCAACAAGGCAGTCAATATAAATAAATATAAATAAATTCATGCTTTTTTTTTATAAATAAATATTATACATAGGTCTCTCCATAGAAAGGAGGTTTTGGCCTACTATGTCCAGCAGTGGACTGATATAGGCTGTTGATGATAATGATGATTATACATAAAAATCTCAAAAAAATATTATTAATATTTTAATACACAAGCAGCTAAATACTGATGCATGTATATCATTACACTTGGGGCACTAATTATAGTGTCCTGAAAAGAGTTCCACATTCACACTACATGGTTTGGCAAGAAATGGTTTTGGGGATTGCTAGCGCATCGAAGCTTGCTAAGCTTCATGGAGTGACCTCTCAGTTGTGTATTTGTGTTCATTGTGAACATGGACTCAATATCTCTCACACTGTAACTGTGGTTTTGGATTTTGTAGGTATATATATTATACTAGCTGATGCCCGCGTCTCCGCTCGCGTCCTAGGGTTATGAAAAATAGATGTTGGCAGATTCTCAGACCTACTGAATATGCATATAAAGTTTCATAAAGATCCATCAAGCCGTTTCGGAGGAGTATGGGAACGAACATTGCGACACAAGAATTTTATATATATAAGATAATAATTCTATGATAAATGATTGCAGATTATTCAAGCTCTGTTCTTTGGTCATTAACTTAAAGAATGATTTCTTTTTGCAATACTGAACTTACATGCAGGAAAAACTAAGTGAAGAATATTGAAAGAGGGTAGGCTACCGATAAGCTGGTCTGATGCCCTGGAAAAGGTCGTTAGATGGTGGAGTCTTGAGGGAAGCTTATGTCCAGCAGTGGACGTCTTTTAGGCTGAGAACTACGCCCCATTTCGTTCACTCTTCCACTAGTACTTCAAGTTTTTAGTAACTATGGGCGTCGGTAATCGCTTACCATCAGATCTATCTTCTCGTTTGACCTTTAAACCTAAAAGAATACGCTAAAATAGTAAAACAACAAACCTGTGTCTCCTCTTTCACCATGTCGATAACTTCGTCAGGAATACGCAAATATTTGATCGTACTGCCTCTAATATAGCATTCAGGCATCCTCCAGAACTTATCACCATCTCTGGAGGTGCAAATGACTTCTCTGAGATTAATATTCATCCAATTATCGCAGCTTACAAGATGCCCGTTGTATGTTTCGCCATTCTTTAATTCAACTAGCATCGGATGGTTCTGAGCTGTTCGTAGTAACGACAAAGGCAGCATTTTGCTTATTTATAATTTATTTTAAATAAATTTCGGGATAATAACAGTTTCTACAATTTGTTTACTGTGTCACTTTGAGGTTATAAATCTGAGTCTACTTTGCTTTTGATTTGACACTTGCTTTTTTTTTTTTTTTTTTTTTTTTCTTAATTTGGCAATATAGTTTTGTCTTTTTTGCCAATGTCAAGTTCAAAAGGTAGGGAAACAAGGACTAAGGAAAGATAGGAATAAACACGAAATTTGGAAAAGGATCTATGAGTTATGATTGCTTAACTAATAAATAAAAATAATGCAGTAAATGTATATTTATCATATTTACTTAAATATTATAAATAAAAAATATAATTAAATTTTAATATCATTTAAATGAATAAAGGAAGATATTATATCATAAAATAAGGATGGATTTGATAACAGGCAGGTCATACGGGTAGGAAATGGAACTTTTTGTGTTATAAGAGAATTCAGGAAAAAGGAACGATCATTTAAAGGACAAGAAAAGAAAATATGGTCAAGATCTCCCGCCTCCATTCCACACTCACACAGGTCGCTGTCTTTAATATGCAATTTGGCCAAATGAGCAGGAGTGCACACATGACCAAGACGCATACGTGTAATGATGCTAACACATTTTTTGTTATATTCAGTTTTAGTAAACCAAGGTTTAGTGGGAATATTATGTTGAAGTTTAAAATATTGTACACCTTTAAATTGACAGGTTTCAACCAACAAAGTTCTCCAAGAATGTAATAAGTAGAGCTTGGGGAGAGAAGTTAGATCATGGCAGTAATTTAAATAAGGATGGATGTCTCCACACTTCACCGCATCTTTTGCTAACTGGTCGGCTTTTTCATTTCCTTTGATTCCACGATGACTTGGAATCCAAGCTAAAATTACTGAAAAACCTAAAGATTTACATACCAGATATTTTGCCCTGATATCACCGATTATCGGATAGAACGGTTTCATTTTAAATGGAAACTTTTGAATAGCTTCCAATGAGCTTTTAGAATCCGTAAATATGACTGTATTCTTAAGTTTCATTAAAATAATATACTCTAAGGCTTTAAAGATTCCAAAGCATTCGCCTGTGAACACAGATGCTTCTGGTGGCAATTTGATCTTATGTACAATATTATACTGGACGTGAAAAACTCCAACACCTACATTTTCAATATCAGATGATTTAGAAGCATCTGTAAAAATGAAGTTAAAATTTCTCCAATTTTCATCTACATTAAAGTTAAATATGGTGTTTATTTCGACATCATTATGATCAAAATCAACGTTATAGCAAATATCAGGACTTATACACAGAGAATCATAAGTGTTATTGAATATAGGTAAGACTGACGAGCGGTAAATGGGAGCCTGGATGGCTAAAAGTTTTCTGTAGCTAATGATGAGACAAGTTGCAGGTTTCCATCTGTTGTAATTATGTAAACTAATATTATCATTGAGAGTTTTAAGTTTTTGAAAAATGGGGTGATCAGAAAACTGATATGCTTTAAACAAAAATTTATCGCTAAGAAATTGTCTTCGAAAGTTTAGAGGGGGTTCTACACATTCGACTTGCATTGCATTTATTGGTGATGATTTCATTGCACCGAGAACAAGTCTCATCGCTTTGTGTTGAATTAAGTCTAATTTTTTAAAGGCAGTTTTATTACCTCCCTCGAGCAAAAATGATCCATAGTCAAGTAGACTTCTAATCAGGGCATTATATATTAGTTTAAGTGCAGATGGGTGCGCTCCCCACCAAACCCCAGATAAACATCTCATCATATTGAGTATTTTCTCGCATTTCGGTACTATATAGTCACAATGCTCTTTGCCAGAGAGTTTAGAGTCTAATACAACGCCCAGAAATTTGGCCTGAAGATTATTTTGGATCGATATTTCGTCATAAATAACATTTACTAATGGTGAGATGCGATTTCTCGTAAACAAAACTACACTACTTTTACCGACTGATAGCTCCAATCCGTTATTTTCAAGCCATACTTTAAGTAGTTTTAAAGCGTTATTTACGGTACTGTTAGCGGATTCTACACTGCGATTAACAGAGTATATAAGTAAATCATCAGCATATTGAAGGATTTGAACATTATCTAAAGAGCTTTCTAAATCGTAAACGTATATATTATACAGCAATGGGCTCAAAACTGATCCTTGCGGAAGCCCCTTCCGGACCACCCTGGATATTTTTGTGCCATCATTGAGCTCTAAATGTATATATCTTTCGGATAACATGTAAAAAATAAATTTTATGAGTGTGACCGGTACATTAAGCTCTGTTAATTTTTGTATAAGCCTGGACACAATAACATTGTCATAGGCAGCATGAATATCTAAGAATGCCGCTAACACAGACTCATTACGAGAAAATGCTACTCTTATATCCGAAATTAAAATACCAATACTATCTATTCCGCTTTTACCTTTCCTGAAACCGAACTGGCTCTTTGATAATAGATCATTACTTTCAATAAACCATTCTAAACGGTTCTTTACCAAATGTTCGGCTAATTTAGCGAGAGTACAACTTAGTGCTATTGGACGATATGATAAAGGGTCTGAGCAGGGTTTTCCCGGTTTTAAAATAGGAACTATAATTTGTGACTTCCACGACAAGGGCAACTCTCCCGTAGCAATGATTTTGTTAACTAAATCCAAATAATATGAAAGGGCTATTTCATTTAAATTTACAAAAAATGAGTAAGGCAATCCATCTTCACCAGGAGAGCTGTCCTTTACGGTACTCAGTACACCTTTCAGTTCTGCGATGGAGAAAGGGCAATCAAGAGAAAGATTCGTTGAATGAGGGATAGGAATATGGGGATGAATTGATTCTGAAACTGTCGGTGGAGCTAGCTGATCCATGAAAGTGTCGATTATAGAAGGAGGAATGATAGTATATGTAAGAGAGTTAAATGCTGATCTAAATCTTTTAATGTTACGCCATACTTCAGATGGACATGAACTGGGAGAAAGAGATGCACAAAATGACATCCATCCATTTCTTTTTTTTTGTTTCAAGAGCTTCCTTGTGTTTTTAATTATATTACAAAGCGATTCATAGTTATAAGATGACATACATGACTTGTACTGTTTTTCTGCCGCCTTACGCTTTTTGACTGCTTCAGTACATTCTCGGTCCCACCAAGGGGGGGAAGGGATAGTGTTGGAAAATTTCCCCTTTCTTGGAAAGGTTTCATCAGCAGCTTCAATTAAACATTTAGCTAATGCTTCAGAACAATTTGAAACTCCAGAATGTATAATATTTGGTAGGTCTGATATTCTTGAATCGACTAAAGTTTTAAATTTAGTCCAACCAGTTTGGGATAATACATATTTAAGGCGAGGATTGTGATTAGGGTTACAAGTTACTTTGATTGGAGTACTTATAATTAAAGGGAAATGATCACTTCCACAAGATGAAGCAAGGGGAAACCAATTAATTAATGATGCTAATCCAGGAGTTGCAATAGACAGGTCTACAGCACTGGCATTTTCATTAGGGCCTGTGCGACGGGTTGGTGCTCCAGTATTTAATAAACATAAGTTGTTTATTTCCAAAATTTCTAGAAATTGTTCACCAGTACTGGTAGTTATACCACTACCCCAGGCCTGATGATGGGAATTAAAATCACCTAACAAAAGAAAAGGACTACACAAAGATTTGATTAATGGGTCAATGTCATTCTTTAAAATGTTTGATGTTGTAAGGGGTATATATGCCGATACAATAGAGATTCCATTCTGTAACTTAATTCCTATCATATTTAGACTATTAAGGTCATGTTGAGGTAGTTCCAGTTGTTTAAATGGGGATGTATTTTTAACAAGAATGGCCACTCCACCCGCACGACCATCTACTCTGTCTTCTCTAAGACAAGTAAAGCCAGGAATTCCAAATAAAATACCTGGTTTCAACCATGTCTCAGATAGTACTATTATTGAACAATTATATTTATTAATAATATGAATTAAATCACTTTTTTTAGATGTTACACTTCTACAATTCCACTGTAGAATTTTTAGATCCATTATTAGGGAGTAAATTAGAGATAATATCAGTTAAAATGGCAGCGTTGGACGGTTTTAAAAGATTATTTGATAATAAAGTATTTAGTAATGCAATGATGGTTTCAATAATTTTTTTGTCCTCTTTATCAACATCCACTTGATTTTTAAGTGCACAACCATTTTCTGATGTCACAGGCATATTATAATCTTTTACTATTGTATTGTGAGTTAATTGGGCATAACCTTTTTGTAAAATTGGTGGTGGACGGGGTTTCTTGAACACTGTTTTTTTATAGGAAGTATTTTGAGGTGATTTGTTGCTATTATTCCTATCAGACATATGATAGTTAGTTACTGTGACATCAGCATATGGCTTTGATATTGGGGGATGGAGTTTGATGGCCTCCATGTACGAAATACTACTCTGAGACATGGTTAGTTTAATTTCCTTTTGTCGATTAAATTCTGGACAATTTTTGTTTGTAGCATAATGATAACCACTGCACATTATACATAATGCACTGTTTTCGTCCACATGACAACTCTCACTTTTATGCTCTTGGGCACATTTAAAACATCTAGGATGTGAACGGCAATTAACTTTAGTATGTCCATATCTACAGCAATTGAAACACTGTACTGTGGGATATGTATATAGTTCAACAGGTAAAGCATTATAGCAGATATAAATTCTTTTTGGCAGGACTTGCCCATCAAAGGTAAACACAACCGATTGTGAGGGTTTCCAAGTCACTGATCCATCAACATGGACCTTATAATTAAGTCGTCTTATTTTTATAATTTCTCCACAACCATAAGGTGTATTAACATTATCTTTAATTTCTTCTGGAGTCCAGTCAGCTGGTATACCTCGAACTAATCCTAATCTGGTTACATTAAAAGAGGGAATATAAGCATGAAGTTTGAAATCTGTCAATTTAGCGTCACTTAAAAAGTCATTTGCATCTTGAACTGTGGAAAAAGAAACTGTACATCTGTTGCGGCCTATTCTTTTAATACTTCCTGTAACTATATTTTTAAAATTACTTTTCTTTAAAAAAATTCCAAAAGTAATAGGGTGAAGGAAGGAACCATCACCAGGAGAGGTCTGAATTCTTTGAACATGAATAACATACGGGGACAAATCTGTTGAAACATAATGTTTACGACCAACCTGTGTGTGAAGTGGAGTAGAAGCTGGATTATCTTTCTGATCAGTCAACTGTTTAGTATTAACGATGTTTGGCGACACCTTTGAACGCACTGGGTTCTCTGATAACGGTGATCTATCACGACTATCGCGATTACCCTGAGGATTGCACTGGCAATCTAATTCGTTATAAGAATCGTTTTGTTGAGAGTTCCTTTTTCTTTTTTTATTGCAATGTCTGCATCTTTTAATATGTCTAGATCTTTTGCGGTTAATACTATCAGTACTACTCAAAGACACATCAGTTTCCATACCATCTTCTTTTGAAATGATCACAACATTACATCCTACAGGGGGACTTAGACCAGAATCTAAGCCCCCCAAAGTTGGATCGGGAGGTTCGTTCATACACCTCCCTACCACAATAGAAATATATATTTAAAACTTACCAAATAATCCGGAATATATACAAAAATAAAATAATTATAAACTAACTACTATGAAAATTATAATTCACAACTCAAAGGATCAATTTTTAACACTTAAAAATAAAATAAAATTTTCCAAAGAAAAAAGAACGTCCGTCCTGTTTTGAGATTCCCGCGCTTTTCCTACACTTGCTTTAAGATGGCGGTAATTTTAAAATTTACGTATTTTACACTCGTGTCTATGAAATATTAAAAATATATTTCTGTAGTATTCTTAACGGTGATTCAAAATTAGATCAGAATTTTAGTATAGTACGTAATAGTAATTATAAGTATTTTTAGTAACGTGACTGTGGTAAAAAGGAGTTTTTATATACCAATATACCATAGATTGAATTTGACAATGTATTCATATTTTAAAATTGTTAATTGTCATTTAGCTAATAAAAGCCTTTATTCTTGGTCTTTAATATTTTACAATTTTATTAGCTAAATGTTACTTATAAATATGGACAAATATCTCCGACCAGAAAAACTGGACATTGATCCAGCAGATAGTTCCGCTTCGAAAACGTGGGAACATTGGAAGAAGAAATTTGATAATTTTCTTACAAGCAGTGACGAAATAAAACAATCTGCCAAAGATGAAAAAATAAAGCTAAATTTATTAACAAACCATTTATCGTCGAATATTTATGCATTTATCAGTGACTGTACTTCATATTCAGCTGCTATCGAATGTCTTCAGAATATATATATCAAACCAAAGAATATCGTTCATGCTAGACATCTGCTTGCGACAAGGAAACAAAATGATGGTGAGGATGTTAACACATATATTCGAGTATTAAAATTACTTGCGAAAGACTGTCAATTTCAGAAGGTAGACGCAAAGACAAATCAAAATGACTGTATTAGAGACTCCTTTATTTCTGGTATCAAATCAAACAAAATTAGACAACGTTTGTTAGAAAATTTGACACTTTCTCTTGAGGAAGCATATAATCAAGCATTAACTCAGGAAATGGCTGAAGTTAGTTCACATAGCTTTACTAATCCTAATCTGAATGCTGTCCAAAGTCAACAAGAATCACAACAAGAGATGGTTGCAGCTGCTTCATCAAATAAAAAGTGTTTTTTCTGTGGAGGCTCTATACATACAAGAAAATACTGTCCTGCATTCGAAGCTACCTGTCAATTTTGCAATAAGAAGGGACACTTCGCAAAGGTATGTCGCAGTAAACAACATATCAAGACTGTGGCATCTGACTACATAAGCAAGAATAAAAGCAACTCAGCTTGTATTACAGTTGTAGCTGCTTCTCCGGAATCTTTAAAGAAAGCAACGGTTACAGCTTACATTAAAGGAATTCGTGCACAAGCACTAATTGATACTGGAAGTTCTGTTAGCTTTATCGACAAACATTTTTTTGAACTTTGCAATTTAAAGAAGAAACCTTGCAAGCAAACAATATTAATGGCATCGACTTCATTGACGTCAGAAGTAGATGGTCAAACCTCTGTTGAAGCTGAAATTGGAGGTCATACATACAAAAATCTCAATCTACTTATTGTTAATAATTTATGCGCTGATCTTATCATTGGTCATGATGTTTTGAATGAACATTCCTCCCTCGAGCTTACATTTGGTGGATTGAAAGAGCCATTCAAAGTTTGCAGTGTGGCTGCCGCTTCCGTTCCAGCAGTACCGCTGTTCCGGTTAACTCCTGACTGCAAACCAATTGCTATAAAGTCGAGGCGATACAGTGAAGAGGACAAGAAGTTTATCGAGGAAGAGATAAGAAAACTTTTGAATGATGGAGTAATTGAAGAGAGCAGATCTCCTTGGCGAGCACAAGTTCTGATTTCGAAAACTGCTAATCATAAGAAACGACTCGTTATAGATTATTCAAGAAAAATAAACAGATATACACAACTTGATGCTTATCCATTACCGAATATGGAAGAAATGGTATCACAAATTTCTAAATACAATATATTCAGTGCTATCGATTTACAAAGTGCATATCATCAAGTCCCAATCCTACCTAAAGAACGCCATTTTACCGCTTTCGAAGCTTTGGGAAATTTGTATCAATTTCGAAGAATTCCATTTGGAGTTACAAATGGGGTCGCAAGTTTTCAAAGAACCATCGATTGGGTAATTCGTAAAGAAGATCTTAAAGGGACCTATGCTTACCTTGATGATATAACTGTATGTGGTAAGAACCAGAGCGAACATGATGAAAATTTGAGGAAATTTATGGCCGCCGTTAAGAAATACGGTCTGACAATGAATAAAGAAAAAAGTAAATTTTCTCAGCATTCTATATGGAAGAAAGTCTACCGCCACCAACTGATGTACCTTCCTTGAGGAGAGTAATTGGAATGTTTGCACATTACAGCAAATGGATTCCAAGATTTTCAGAGAAGATCTATGCCCTTGCTCATACTCAAGTGTTTCCCCTGAAAGCCGACATAATTAAAGCTTTTGAAGAACTTAAAACTGACATTGCAAAGGCTACCATTCATTCTATTGATCATAATGCACTATTTACAGTGGAAACAGATGCTTCTCAACATTCAATTGCTGCTACATTATCACAGGCTGGTCGGCCGGTGGCATTTTTTGCAAGGATGTTGAATAATTGCGAACTTAATCACTCAGCAATAGAAAAGGAAGCTTACGCTATTGTGGAATCCTTAAAGAAGTGGCGCCATTATCTCATTGGTAAACCATTTCGGCTTATCACTGATCAGAGATCTGTCTCGTTTATGTTCGACAATAAAGTGACAAGCAAAATAAAGAACGAAAAGATACAAAGATGGCGTCTGGAGTTGGCATCATTTAAATATGATATTATATATCGCCCAGGTAAACAGAATGATGTTGCTGATGCATTATCACGCGTATGTGCTTCAATGCCTAAACGGAATGAAACATTAAAATCTTTACATGAAGCACTGTGTCATCCTGGAATAAGACGTATGTGTCATTGGGTAAAATCCAAAAATTTGCCATTTTCTGTCAAAGAAATTGAAGAGATGACAAATTCATGCAGAATATGCTCTGAAATCAAACCTAGATTCTTTAGGAATGAAAATGATCCAATTTTGATAAAAGCTACGTCAGCAATGGAAAGACTAAGCATTGATTTTAAAGGCCCTGTCCCTTCGAATACAAGGAATAAGTATATTATGACTGTGATAGACGAATATTCACGCTTTCCATTTGCGTTCCCATGTCCAGACATGAGTGCTTCAACAGTAATAAAGCAATTAAATGAAATATTTATGTTATTCGGCTTACCATCTTACTTGCACACAGATCGTGGAACATCTTTTATGTCGGCGGAAGTCAAAAACTTTTTGAATTCTTTTGGAATAGCCTCAAGTAGAACTACCCCTTATAATCCCAGAGGTAACGGTCAGGTAGAACGCCTAAATGGAACATTGTGGAGAGCGATACAATTAGCTCTTCGGTCTGCTAATAAACCAATAGAACATTGGGAAGAAGTCCTTCCACAAGCTTTAAATTCAATAAGATCATTATTATGTACGGCAACACATTGTACGCCACACGAACGAATGTTTACTCACGTAAGGAGATCGGCAAACGGAGTATCCATTCCTACTTGGTTAACCGAGTCAGAGCGAGTACTTATGCGGAAATTTAACAGGACTAATAAATATCAACCTATTGTGGAAGAGGTGGAATTAATTCACGTTAATCCAGAGTACTCATATGTTCGGCTGGCTGATGGACGTGAATCAACTGTGTCGAATCGCCATTTAGCGCCTTTAGGACAAGACGGAGAAGGTCAAATAGTCCAAGAGATACCTGAGATACTAAATGAAACAAGATTATCAATGAGCGATGATGATTTCTTCGATACAAATGAGTCTTTTGACTCTACAAACAGCCAACAAAGAGTTGAGACTGAAAATGATGTACAACTACCTACCCCAGAAGAACAGCCTCGGAGAACAGCAAGGGAGCATCGTCTACCTCGACATCTTGATGATTATATTCTCATTTGAGACGATGTAGAGTCAGAACTTTGAAGGCTGGAAGAATGTGGTAAAAAGGAGTTTTTATATACCAATATACCATAGATTGAATTTGACAATGTATTCATATTTTAAAATTGTTAATTGTCATTTAGCTAATAAAAGCCTTTATTCTTGGTCTTTAATATTTTACAATGACTTCTTTTGTTGATGAAAAATTTGAAAACAGATTCAGAACTAAAACTAAAATTCTCATTTGGCACGTTCCATTGTCCATTCTTCATCGTCTACATACATTTATTTTTCATGTTAAAAATGCCCAACAGAAAATATGTCTTTTTATTCAAATTCTAGCAGACAATACTCATTTTTATGCATTTTTTAAATATTTACTCTCTAAATAGTAATATGTCCAACTAAAATTTTTAGGAAGGAACGGGAGTCATGTATTTAATAAAATTAAAATAATAATTGTTTCGTACTGGAACGTCACATGTCCATGCATCTTTCACATTTTTGACATTTTTGACATCTTTGTTTTGACTTACTTTTGACATTTCTTTCACAGTTTCACAATCACATTCATCATTTCCGTAATCGGACGGACTGCTGTTTCTACTTGAATCATCTGGTGAACCTGTGAAAACAGGCTTGTTAGTCATTCTTAGATATTCCTATAAGAATCTTTGAAGCCAGGTAAGTTTAAATGCTATATACATTACACTTTCATGTTAAAATACAGCATTCTAGTTCACCGCGTGTTAAACGCAATGACATTTATTTATGAAGAAATAGAGTATTTATACGATTTTCACTTTAAAATAATCGTTTTTTACCACGAAATAACTTCAATTTTGTTGATTCAAGTCACCCTTTACGTAAAAACGTTATTTATATACAAGAAAGATATATTATCTAAATGCCGGCAAATTACCGGTTTCTGCTACAGTTTTTTTTTTAAATGCAATGTGCCATTGACCTGGCCGCACCGTGAGAGTTACCTATGCTTGGGAGCACGTTGTTTTACTTAATTCTTGTAAGGAGTCACATTATTGAAGCAAAAGAAATTTTATGCAACCAATATCTTTTTATAGGCTTAAACTGAAATGTCATTTGTTAATAGACACAGAAATACAGTGAAACCAGTATCATTGTACCAATTGATAAAATATTAAACTAGGATCTAAAATTCTATTTACTGTTATATACTAGCTTTTGACCCCGGCTCCGCCCGCGTGTATGTTGGTTATCGCAGTAAAATGTAGCCTATGTCCTTTCCCAAGGCTTCGTCTATATTTATGCCAAAATTCATCAAAATCGGTTTACCGATTTAGGTGTGAAAACGTAACAGATAGACAGAGTTACTTTCGCATTTTATTAGTAGGGATTTGCAAGCCTAGAGTTACACACAAAAGTACATTAAAACTACAATTTTACTTAAATAAAAAAAAAATATAAACAACTTTAAAAGATGAGTAAAAAAAATAGATGATATATTATCCCTACTAATATTATAAATGTGAAAGTAACTCTGTCTGTCTATCTGTCTGTTACGCTTTCACGCCTAAACCACTGAACCGATTTTGATGAAATTTGGTATGAAGATGGAACTGAACTTGAGAAAGGCCATAGGCTACTTTTTACTGCAATAATCGAGATACAAAGGCCAAAGCTAGGTGATTATAAAAATACATAAATCGTAGATGTCAAAATATATCACTGTTTATCTCTTGTATTACAATAATTAAATATTTCTCACTTAACATGACTCACCATCCTGTCTCAAATTAAGCAGAGCTTGTACTGTTTGTATTATACTAGACAAGTGATATTATACATAATTGTACTTTTTGTAAGTACATACATAGAAAATACCCAATGTCTGCAATAAAATTTGCAGATTGTGTAAGTTTTACTAAGTGCATAGAAAGTATATCATCATCATCATCAACAACCCATAACGTCCCACTGCTGGCCTCGGGTCTCCTCCCAAGAGAGGGTTAAGGCCATACGTCCCCACGCTGGCTGAGTGCGGGTTGGGTACTGGCAAGACACGTAGTGGCTACGTAATCTTGCTGTTGGATGTTTTTAAGCCACCCGATGGCCTCCAACTAAGCTTCACGACTACTATCTTACGATAACAACCGGGACCGACTGCTTAACGTGACCTCCGAATCACGGAAACGCTCATTACATATAATTCCACAAACGGTCACCCGGTCCGACCGCGCCGTTGTTGCTTACCTTTGGTGATTGTTTCCAATCACCTAAGGCCACTCGGCTATGAGCGCTTCGAAAGTATATACAATACATCAAAATGGCATTTTTTAAAATTATCGTCAGTTTGTTCTGGTTAATCTTTGGAATGACTGCATGGTTGGCCTAGTGGTTTAAGCGGTCACCACGCTGCTTTCAACTTCGCCAAGTGTCGTGGGTTCGAATCCTACGCGGCACAACACTTCGCAAATTGTTGTTCTGAGTCTGGATGTTCTTTGTGTCCGTTTCATGCGACACAGGATTTATATTCCTAATGCGGGAGTTGTCTTTTTAAAAGAGAAAAAAAAAACTACCAATTTTATTGAAGCTTTCATTGGTAAATAGCTGACAACAGTTTCTTTAGACTAGCTGTAGAATAGAATATAATGAATGAATAAAATATTTTATTTTTTCACAGAAATTGTCAAAATGCCTCAGGCTAGGCGCAAGAACCCGTTCAGCGGGAAAGCTAAAAAGCAACAACTGCAGTCAAAAAAACAAAATAGGACACTTTTAATGTCAAGTAAGTTAATTTATCATCTTTTTCCTAGCCTTATTCCCAATATTATTTGTGGTCAGCTACTAATTCAACCGGTTTTACCTGAATATCAGATTTTCTATGGAGAGACTGGCATCGGACCTCTGCAACCTTAAGGGGAATTGAAATCCGAAGATTGAACTAGTTTGTCAGTAAATTTGAGGGCACTGACTTCTCAATAACAATTACCATAGATGTTCATGACAACCGGGATCGACGGCTTTACATGCTCTCTGACACCTGGCTACGTAGGAAGCGGCATGGTTACCCCTTAAACCACTAGGAAAAAAAAAAAACGGCCAAGTGCGAGTCGGACTCGCCCATGAAGGGTTCCGTAGCAGCAAGTAACATCATATAAAAGTTCTTGTAGTTCGTTGTAACTTTGATCGAACCAAGTTTCAACTGTTCTTATGGTTTCGGAAAAAAGTTGCTGTGACATACGGACGGACGGACAGACAGATAGACATGACGAATCTATAAGAGTTCCGTTTTTTGCTATACGGCTACGGAACCCTAAAAACACATATTTAAACAGAAAGTAGGTACATCAACAATTTAACATAACATTAAATAATTTAACAACCCATTTTTTTTACAGCATCATCAGGCACCAATGCGTATGATGTAGTCTCTGTCAACTATCAGCCATCTCGAGCCAGGGTCGGTAGAGACGCTAACAGATATGCCCTCAAGTTTTACAGAGAGGACGACGAAGAACTGGCCGTGAAAAAGGAGTATGCACTGTAAGAGAACTCATTTACATTTTTTTTATTAAGATTGATTTATAAACAATATTTTATGGAGGAAAAAAAATTAAGTGTTTTTAAAACATGTAAGATCTTCCATATTTTTATTGTTCCATAATTCAAGATTCAACCAAGAGATCTCGGGTTGAAATCCCGGGTTGGGACAAAAAGTGTTTTTGTGTTTTTTTTAAGGAAATTCCTAATAGCAGCCCGGAGTTTGGAAGTTTGGCAGTGATTCATGCCCGTGCCTCGGAGAACACGTAAAACCGTAGGTCCCGGTTGTCATGAACATCTATGACAATCTTTATTGGAAAGTGAATGCCGCTCAAGGCGATCTCTTCCAGACAACCATAGAATATTCTAAGATTTAATTTTGGGTAATCTCTTTTTTCAGAAAAGAATTACAACCGGTTGAAGAAGTGGAATTAGAAATAAATCCCCCGGACTTCTTCCCGGTTGGGCTTTCCTTCCCTAAAAGACCACCATGGGATTTTAACATGACACCCGTACAACTGGATGCACAAGAGCAGAGATATTTTAAGGTACATACATTATCTGTGTTGTGGTATATTGAGAACTTGCTTTAGCTCGCGGGTTCGTCCGCGTGTAAATCGATTATCGTTGTAAAAAGTAGCCTATGCCCTTGCTCAGGCTTTAGACTATATGTGAGGGCTATAGATTCAAAAGCGCCTCTATCCCATTTCAAGCTTTTATTGTTTTTTCAACTGCTGGCAATGATATTCTACTTCTTACACTGTATATTAAATTAGTTTAGTTTTATAAATATAATTTAATATCAATCCACCACTTTATTCTATTCAAATATGTTTTTAATAACAAGTAGTAATACAATAAATGGTTTTAGTATTATTCTGGAAAAAAATAAAAAGTGGATAGACGCGGTTTTGAATCTATACCCCTCATGTGTACTAAATTTCAGTTAAATCGGTTAAGTATTTGGGCATGAAATTGCGACAGACATGTAGTTTATAATATTAGTAAGGATTATCCGTACGCAATTTAATTAGACAATTTATTGGCAATGTGAATATTATCTATAACTAGCTGTATCCCACGGTATTACCCGCTATTATTGTTGTATATCGCGAGTAACGCCGCGGAGCGAAGGTAGTTTAAAAAAATTTCTCCTTTTTTTAGACTACCTTCATTTGCTAAAGTTACTCCCTTATGTCATCAGCTCTCTACCAGTGAGTCCCGAAAAAATTGGTCCAACCGCTCCTGGGGTTACCCGGAACAAATAAAAAAAATTGGCCAAGTGCGAGTCGGACTCGCCCATGAAGGGTTCCGTATCAGCAATTTCGTTGTAACTTTCATCAATGTTTTTATAATAGTGTATTGATTGAATGGAATTGCGATTTACGATTTATGACGTATTACAAAAAAACTACTTACTAGATCTCGTTCAAACCAATTTTCGTTGGTAGTTTGCATGGTAATGTACAACATATATTTTTTTTAGTTTTATCACTCTTATTTTAGAAGTTACAGGGGGGGGACACATTTTCAGTAGTTTAGAAAAAAATGTTACTAGAAACCTCAACATTCATTTTTGAACACCTATCCATAGATAACCCCACACGTATGGGTTTGATGAAAAATTTTTTTTAAAGTTTCAGTTCCAAGTATGGGGACCCCAAAACGTGTTGATTTTTTTCTATTTTTATGTGAAAATCTTAATGCGGTTCACAGATTACATCTACTTAAAAAGTTTCAACGGTGTAGTTATTATGGTTTCGGAAAAAAGTGGCTGTGACATACAGACGGACAGACAGACATGACGAATCTATAAGGTTTCCGTTTTTTGCCATTTGGCTACTGAACCATAAAAACAGACAGATAAACTGACAGATAAAAAATTGAAAAGTTGCTTGTAAAAAAAACCTGAAATAAAAATCTTACTGCTCAATCTTATAAAAATTTTCGTTGTCAACAGAATTATGTAGACCAGCTACAGGCTAATCCTCATTGGAAGAACATGTCCTACTTTGAGCTGAACCTGGAGACCTGGAGGCAGCTGTGGAGAGTCCTGGAGATGTGTGATATACTCCTGCTGATTGTGGACGTCCGATTCGCTGTAAGTTATCATGAACATTTTGAAATTACTGCCTCATTGGCTAATAGTTGTAGCGTACGTAAATGCTGTTTATGCGGGTTTGATTCCCGGTTCAGATTAAATAATACTTGTTTTGAATTTTGGATATTTGCACAGTGGATTTTGCGTGTGCGGTTACTGCATTTACTATATTGATTGTTGTGAGCTCAAATCCCACACAAGACAATACTTTGTATAAACCACAATTCGTTGTTCTGAATCTAGGTGATATCTATACCCGTTTTATGTATGCGAATGTAGTCAAAAAAAACCCCAAGTTACTCCTTGTAACATCAGCGCTCTGCCATTGAAAGACTCGTCCTAATGGGTTTAGTTATTTCAGAGATAATTTCGGAAAAAAGTGGCTGTGACATACGGACGGACAGACAGACAGACAGACATGACGCATCTATAAGGGTTCCGTTTATTGCTATTTGGCAAACGGAACCCTACATCAACAACCCATAACGTCCCACTGCTGGGCTCAGGTCTCCTCTCAAGAGAGGGTTAAGGCCATACGTCCCCACGCTGGACGAGTGCGGGTTGGGGACAGGCAAGACACGTTGTGGCTACGTAATCTTGCTGTTGGATGTTTTTAAGCCGCCCGAAGGCCTCCAACTAAGCTTCACGACTGCTATCTTATGATAACAACCGGGACCGACTGCTTAACGTGACCTCCGAATCACGGAAACGCTCATAACATATAATGCCACAAACGGCCACCCATCTAGGTCCGACCGCGCCGTCGTTGCTTACCCTTGGTGATTGTTTCCAATCACCTAAGGCCACTCGGCTATGAGCGCTTCAAACGGAACCCTAAAAACTATTTATTTGATGTTACATACAGACACTCTAATTTTGTATAGATATACTATGTTGCTATACTAGATTTTTTTTTTTTTCAGGGAATGATGTTTCCACCATCCCTCTACAAATACATAGTTGAAGAAGAGAAAAAAGATATGATTTTGGTACTAAACAAGATAGATTTAGTGCCGGCTAGTGCCGTGTGCGCTTGGAAAGAATTCCTGACAAAGAATTACCCGGGACTCAAAGTTGTATACTTCACTTCTTGTCCGGGATACAATCTCCGCGGTGCCACTAGCGATAAGGCAGGCAAGTGAGATTATTAAAAAGTTACTTATGGAGTATGGTTATATTATACTAGATTTCGCCCGCGACTCCGCCTGCAGTAAAAAGTAGCCAATGTTCTTTTTAACACTCTGCACTGTCTGTGTACCAAATTACATTTAAATCGTCTCAGTAGTTTTGTCGTAAAAGCTCGACAAGCAGTGTTTTACATATTTCATAATATTATTAAGGACGCTTTGTTGCTAACTGCCTCGTTGGTCTAGTGGTTAGCGTATGCGACTGCTAATCAAGAGGTCTCGGGTTCAAATCTCGGGTGGGGCCAAAACGTGTTTTTGGGTTTTTTTAGCCCGGAGTTTGTGCCTCGGAGAGCACGTAAAGCCGTCGGTCCCGGTTGTAATGAACATCTATGCCAATCGTTATTGGGAAGTCAGTGCCCTCAAATTTACAGACACCTAGTTCAACCTTCGAATTTCAGTTCTCCATCATTGGATGCCGGTCTGAAAAAACTGATATTCAGGTAAAACTGGTAGAACTTTGGGTCCTCCGGAAGACCTCCAACCCAGCGTCACGACTGCTATCTTATGATAACAACCGGGACCGACAGCTTAACGTGATCTCCGAATTACGGATACACTCATAACATATCTTGAGTCACAATCACACCACATATGGTCACCCATATAGCATAAATCTGGAGAAATGTTCCGATTTATTTTAATTTTTTTAAAATTTTACCATCAGGCGGAGCAAAGTCACTTTGGGCAAGCATGTATAGAAAAAATAAGAAACAGTTTTAAAAACTAAACAAACACGCTTTTAAACTAAAACGTAGAAAATAATTTTAATGTAACAAAGTTTTGGGGCGACGTTATTGAAATATTTACAGAACGCACCCCACGCTTTGTTACATTAAAATTAATTTCTACTTTTTAGTTTAAAAGCGTGGTTGTTTAGTTTTTTAAAACTATGTTATCGAAACAAGACTAATTGGTTTAAACCTTTTTTTTTTAGTTTTTTTTTCAAATTAGTGTATTGTCATCGGTTCCTCGATAAATCTACAAAGTTTGAACGAAATCTGGCCGTTTAAAGTGGGTCGAAATCGCACCCAAAGGAGTCCGTTACAAACAAACAAACAAACATACAGGTGAAGCTAATATACAGCGTGTAAAAATGAATAATTTGTATGGTTGTAGGTTTGCAAGTCCGCCGTCGAAAAGGCAAGCAACGTATGTGTGCAGAGGGCGCCACTAAGATACTGGAAGCGTGCAAGGAGATCGTGAAGGGAGAAGTAGATCTCTCCTCGTGGGAGAAGAAGATTAAAGAGGAGACTGACGTGGAGTTTGATTATGACGAGAGCGCTGAAGTTGGTAAGTTTTTTTTGTTACCAACTCGACAGAAGGATGGTAATGTTTTTCGAGTGTATGTATGTCAGTGTTGCCAGTACAATAAAATATGTACCAATATTTGATTGCCTTGTTGGTCTAGTGGTAAGCGTTTGCGGCTGCTGATCAAGAGGTCTCAGGTTCGATACCCGGGTCGGACTAAATGTTTGTGTGATCTGCAAATATTTGTTTCGGAATGTGGGTGTTTTATATCTATAATTTGTATTTATTTACAAAAAATATATATCAGTTATCTAGTATCCATAATACAAGCTCTGTTTAGTTTGGGACTAGATGACGTTGTGTGTAAGATGTCTGAAATATTTATTTATGTAGAAAATAAAACTTATTCATTATCACCAGCTATTTGCCAATGAAAGTTTACTGTCAATTGAAAGCTACTCTCGTCATTATCGGTCCCGCTATTCCCGAGATTGAGCCGAATAAACAGACAGAAAATCAAAATTGATCATTTTTTGTGATGTATGCATTTTTTGTGTGGTCTATGTCCAGCAGTGGACTGTTAAAGGCTGTTGATGATGATGCATTTTTTATGGTCAAGCGTGATCACCTAGCCTGGTTAGATAAGGCTCCCTTTTCCTTAAAAGAACCCAACATCCATCCTCCTACCAAGGTCAGTTGACAGACAAGTCACCTGATAGAAAGCAGTTACCTCTGCCCATACAGCTACAACACCCAAGGTTTCTTCATCAATCATCATCATTTAATCAGCCTTTAACAGTCCACTGCTGGACATAGGCCTCTCTTTTGAAAGGAGGTTTTGGCATACTATACCTTGGTGGCCAGATAGGTTGGTTTCAAGTTTACCTTCTCTTGGCAGTGATGTTAGCTGCTTATTTTGTTCCTTTAGTCGCCTCTTACGACACCCATGGAATGAATAGGGGTGGTGACACTTGGTATTCTTAATCCGTCGCCACACGGACAGGTTTCTTAATCCCCATATAATATCCCTCAGGCGAAACGATTATGGAGAAAGCGGACACCTCATACTACAGCCACGAGAGGTACAAGTCTGGTATCCTCACTGTTGGGTGCGTGGGACAGCCCAACGTGGGCAAGTCGTCTCTGCTGAACGCGCTGATGGGACGCTCCGTGGTCTCCGTGTCCAAGACTCCTGGACACACGAAGCACTTCCAGACGATATTCTTGACGCCACAGGTAAGAGAACTCTATTATTCTATCGCTCTGTGGAGGGACGGTGTCGTGTTCTCCAATATAAAGGAAGAATCCGACCAGGCGAGGTGCTAATGTCCAACGGTTGATATTGGGTTGATTGTTGTATATATGCTAATCGTCTCGAGAATTTCTATATCGCGATTCAGGATTAGTAGTTAATTCCTAACTCCGGAGTTCAGTGTTTCTTCGGTAGATGGCGCTGTATGTGGAAGTCGCCACACTCTCTTCTTGTATCGACTTACACAGTGGTAGCGTATGCTACTGATGTGCTTGAGGTAGGCCTACTGGTTTAAGCAGTCGCCATGCCGCTCTCTACTGCGCCAAGTGTTGTTGGTTGAAATCCTACACGGTATTGTGTGATTATCAAATTCTTAAAACCAAACGCGGCCAATATCTCTCATAACCTCTCCGTTGAGAATGGCCACCATGACCCTCTTCATCTTTAACAGCCTTCAACAGTCTACTGCTGGACATAGGCCTCTCCTTAGAAAGGAGGTTTTGACCTACTATACCACGCTGGCCAGACGGGTTGGTATAGGGTTGGTTTCAAGTTTTCCTTCTCTTTGCATCGATGTTGTCTTGCGTAGTTTATCCCTTAGTCGCCTTTTACGACACCCGCGCGGGATTAATAGGAGTGGTGACACTCTGTATTCTTAATCCGTCACCACACGGATGATCGAAGCACATAATTTATGAAATTATTTATTTTCTCTAATTCTCAGGTACGTTTGTGCGACTGTCCAGGGCTGGTATTCCCGTCCACTGTGCCAAGACCGATACAGATCCTTATGGGGTCATACCCCATAGCACAGCTGAGGGAACCCTATACTGCTATCAGGTAATTCTATAAATATATACAAATAAATAAAATTAGAATGAAATCATTTATTCTGCAATTAGGTTACATGAACACTTTTGCAAGTTAAACTTTTTTTTTTTGAGCAGATAAGTTCGGCCTTTCCTAACTGGACTAGCCTTGAGAAGAAAGGACGAAACAAACTCAGGGATCACAGTCTCTTTTAAAGTCCAAGTGTCTGTGTCTCTATCAAATGAACATTTTTAGGGTTCCGGTGCCAAATGGCAAAAAACGGAACCCTTATAGATTCGTCATGTCTGTCTGTCTGTCTGTCCGTCCGTATGTCACAGCCATTTTTTTCCGAAACTACAAGAGCTATACTATTGAAACTTGGTAAGTAGATGTAATCTGTGAACCGCATTAAGATTTTCACATAAACATGGATAAAAAACAATACATTTTGGGGGTCCCCATACTTGGAACTGAAACTCAAAAAAAATTTATTCATCAAACTCATACGTGTGGGGTATCTATGGATAGGTCTTCAAAAATGATGTTGAGGTTTCTAATATCATTTTTTTCTAAACTGAATAGTTTGCGCAAGAGACACTTCCAAAGTGGAAAAATGTGTGTCCCCCCCCCCCCCTGTAACTTCTAAAATAAGAGAGTGATAAAACTAAAAAAAATATATGTTGTACATTACCATGTAAACTACTAACGAAAATTGGTTTGAACGAGATCTAGTCAGTTGTTTTTTTTTAATACGTCATAAAGCGTAAACAGCAATTTACCTTTCATTCAATCAACGAACTACAAGAACTTTTATATAATGTTACTTGTTGATACGGAACCCTTCACGGGCGAGTCCGACTCGCACTTGGCCGCTTTTTTTACTAAATGCATATCTTGTATTTAGTTCACTAAATGCGTTTCTGTGGTTGGTTCCTTTATAGTTTCGTAATGACCGTCCGTCCTTCCGACTTACCGCCCAAACGGTTAATGCTAAAAAGATGTAACTTTGCATGGATATATATATATTTTTATCACGTCGACAAAGTGCTAGAATAATATCATCAAAAATACTTTTTTTAGGATAGCTACATCCTACACGTAAAGTGGGGTTGTTTTTTTTTCTCGTGTCTATCCCATTGTGTGGGGTATCATTAGATAGGTCTTTTAAAAATATGGAAATGTTGATTAGATAGTTTTTTGAATAGGGTATACGTTTGCGAGTTATTCTATTTCAAAGGGCATTATTTTCGTTAAAACAGGGCGTCCCCCCTCTCCCTCTAAAAGCTAAAAATATAAAAAAACATTTTGTTAGTACATATAACATACGTTGTGGGTTCAAGTCCCACATGGGAAAACACTTTAGAATTGACAAAATGTTATTCTGAGTCTAGATGTTCAATGCTGACGTTTCAGGTATGACTGTCAAGTTCCCCGCGACAAAAGATGCATGTTCCAAATGCGGGAGTGACCTTCTAAAAAAATTCACTTTTAGTCTATGGACAATACCTTTTAGGGTGCCCTAAATACATAAGTATTTGCTGTACTAACATTAAAAAAGTTTTTTTTTTAATTTTCTCTGTTCTGTTCGGCTGGACCGATTTTGGATTTTCACTAGCACAAAGCTGATGATTTAAAAAGTAACTTAGGATTTTTTTTTTGAGTGAGAGAGGCCCAATCATTCTTCATCATCCCGGCCTTCGGACGGGATGATGAAGAATAATTGGGCCTCTGGTGTCACACTCACAAGCCTTTTTTTTTTCATTTTCAAAATTGATGTTTCTGCTTGTAATTTCAAATTAACAGCTTTTGTGTGACCGATTTTGATGGACCTTTCACCGGCACATAGCTGATAAAATAAAGAGTATGTGGCGACTTCCACATATAGCGCAAGCGAAAAATACAGCAGTGAAAAATACGGAGTGACTCATAATCCTGAATCGCGATATAGAAATATATTCTTGCGTCATATATTGGTTAAAGTTAAAGCCGGAAATTATACAGAGATATGCTTGACCAGCACATTACAGATATGTACCGATTATGGAACATGTAGGATTCCGGCTGTCATTTCCTTGTTGATATTAAGACCTGTTTATTGTGCAGTGTAACGTTAGGATTAGAATATATAACATAGCCGTAAGAGCATAACTGAGAGATTCCATGTTTATACCTTAGTACGTAAGGTTAGAATAAGAGTACAGTAATTAATTAATAAACATGGCCGCTATAATATATACTGTCATTGTTATTCGATATCGACCCATAAATTCGCCATAATCGTGGACCCCTACGACGGAACAAGCAAGATGAAATAAGTTCGCTATAAAATTCTCGCATTTATTAGAATATATTAAACGCTCCAACATCACCTCGCCTGGTCGGAGGACCCTCCCTTTGTGTTGGAGAAACACGACACCGTCCCTCCATACCTTATTTATGACTAACTTCGCCCTGCGATGTTACTCGCGTTTATTGTAAAGGATCCAAAACCCGAGGATCCAAAACATATTTGAACTTCCAGGTACATAGCCGAGCGACTTGACCTTCCGAAGCTACTCCGCATCGATCACCCTGAAGGAGACAACACGTGGTCTCCAAGAGACATTTGTGATGGGTGGGCGAAGAAACGAGGATTTCTTACTGCTAAAGCTGCCAGGTATATATCAATCAATTCTTCTTCTTCTTCCTAGCCTTATTCCCAATATTATTTGGGGTCGGCTACTAGTTCAACCGGTTTTACCTGAATATCAGTTTTTCCATGGAGCGACTGGCATCGGACCTCCGCAACCCTAAGGGAGAACTGAAATTCGAAGGTTGAACTAGTTTTCAGCATATTTCAAGACACTGACTTCCCAATAACGATTGTCATAGATGTTAATGACAACCGGGACCAACGACTTAACGTGCTCTCGAAAAAAAAACTGTTTTTATTTTTATTTATTATATTTACCTGAAGTTCATGATAACCGGGGCCGACGATGGTTTAACGTGAATCATCGCCGAACTTCCAAATTTCGGGCTGCTATTAGGAATTTTTCTAAAAAGCCAAAAACACTTTTTGGCCCGTCTCGGGATTTGAACGAATCTATAAGGATCAAACAAATCCATAAGGGACATGACGAATCTATAAGGGTCCCGGGTCGCATACAACCCTAAAAAAGGTGTGTATGCGATTCACACACGATAGAAGTGAAACTTCAGTAAATCGACAAAAGAATGAGATGAAATATGTATAACAAGGGTAGGATAATTTCAAAGTTTGTTTGTTTAAAAATGTCCATTCAATGTCCATTCAATGTCCATTCACTTGTCCATATAATTGTCCATATAATTGCCCATTTACTTGTCCATTTAATTGCCCATTCACTCGTCCATTCACTTGTCCATTCACTTGTCAATATAATTGTCCATTCACTTGTCCATTTACTTGTCCATTCACTTGTCCATATAATTGCCCATTCACTTGTCCATTTACTTGTCCATATAATTGCCCATTCACTTGTCCATTTAATTGCAAATTTATTTGCCCATTCACTTGTCCATATAATTGCCCATTCACTTGTCCATTTACTTGTCCATTCACTTGTCCATATAATTGCCCATTCACTTGTCCATTTAATTGCAAATTTACTTGCCCATTCACTTGTCCATTTACTTGTCCATATAATTGCCCATTCACTTGTCCATTTACTTGTCCATTCACTTGTCCATATAATTGCCCATTCACTTGTCCATTTACTTGTCCATTCACTTGTCCATTCACTTGTCCATATAATTGCCCATTCACTTGTCCATTCACTTGTCCATATAATTGCCCATTCACTTGTCCATATAATTGCCCATTCACTTGTCCATATAATTGCCCATTCACTTGTCCATTTACTTGTCCATTCACTTGTCCATTCACTTGTCCATTTACTTGTCCATATAATTGCCCATTCACTTGTCCATTCACTTGTCCATATAATTGCCCATTCACTTGTCCATTCACTTGTCCATTCACTTGTCCATTTACTTGTCCATTCACTTGTCCATTCACTTGTCCATTTACTTGTCCATATAATTACCCATTCACTTGTCCATTTACTTGTCCATTCACTTGTCCATTTACTTGTCCATATAATTGCCCATTCACTTGTCCATTCACTTGTCCATATAATTGCCCATTCACTTGTCCATATAATTGCCCATTCACTTGTCCATATAATTGCCCATTCACTTGTCCATTCACTTGTCCATTCACTTGTCCATTCACTTGTCCATTTACTTGTCCATTCACTTGCCCATTCACTTGTCTATTTACTTGTCCATTTACTTGTTGTTGATGAAACTTCACAATAAATAAGTTTCACAATAAATAATTGCCCATTCACTTGTCCATATAATTGCCCATTCACTTGTCCATATAATTGCCCATTTACTTGTCCATTCACTTGTCCATATAATTGCCCATTCACTTGTCCATTTACTTGTCCATATAATTGCCCATTCACTTGTCCATTTAATTGCAAATTTATTTGCCCATTCACTTGTCCATATAATTGCCCATTCACTTGTCCATTTACTTGTCCATTCACTTGTCCATATAATTGCCCATTCACTTGTCCATTTACTTGTCCATTCACTTGTCCATTCACTTGTCCATATAATTGCCCATTCACTTGTCCATTCACTTGTCCATATAATTGCCCATTCACTTGTCCATATAATTGCCCATTCACTTGTCCATATAATTGCCCATTCACTTGTCCATATAATTGCCCATTCACTTGTCCATTTACTTGTCCATTCACTTGTCCATATAATTGCCCATTCACTTGTCCATTTACTTGTCCATTCACTTGTCCATTCACTTGTCCATTCACTTGTCCATTCACTTGTCCATATAATTGCCCATTCACTTGTCCATATAATTGCCCATTCACTTGTCCATATAATTGCCCATTCACTTGTCCATATAATTGCCCATTCACTTGTCCATATAATTGCCCATTCACTTGTCCATTTAATTGCAAATTTACTTGCCCATTCACTTGTCCATTTACTTGTCCATATAATTGCCCATTCACTTGTCCATTTACTTGTCCATTCACTTGTCCATATAATTGCCCATTCACTTGTCCATATAATTGCCCATTCACTTGTCCATTTAATTGCAAATTTACTTGTCCATTCACTTGTCCATATAATTGCCCATTCACTTGTCCATTTACTTGTCCATTCACTTGTCCATTCACTTGTCCATATAATTGCCCATTCACTTGTCCATTCACTTGTCCATATAATTGCCCATTCACTTGTCCATATAATTGCCCATTCACTTGTCCATATAATTGCCCATTCACTTGTCCATTTACTTGTCCATTCACTTGTCCATATAATTGCCCATTCACTTGTCCATTTACTTGTCCATTCACTTGTCCATTCACTTGTCCATATAATTGCCCATTCACTTGTCCATTCACTTGTCCATATAATTGCCCATTCACTTGTCCATATAATTGCCCATTCACTTGTCCATATAATTGCCCATTCACTTGTCCATTTACTTGTCCATTCACTTGTCCATTCACTTGTCCATTTACTTGTCCATATAATTGCCCATTCACTTGTCCATTCACTTGTCCATATAATTGCCCATTCACTTGTCCATTCACTTGTCCATTCACTTGTCCATTTACTTGTCCATTCACTTGTCCATTCACTTGTCCATTTACTTGTCCATATAATTACCCATTCACTTGTCCATTTACTTGTCCATTCACTTGTCCATTTACTTGTCCATATAATTGCCCATTCACTTGTCCATTCACTTGTCCATATAATTGCCCATTCACTTGTCCATATAATTGCCCATTCACTTGTCCATATAATTGCCCATTCACTTGTCCATTCACTTGTCCATTCACTTGTCCATTCACTTGTCCATTCACTTGTCCATTTACTTGTCCATTCACTTGCCCATTCACTTGTCTATTTACTTGTCCATTTACTTGTTGTTGATGAAACTTCACAATAAATAAGTTTCACAATAAATAATTGCCCATTCACTTGTCCATATAATTGCCCATTCACTTGTCCATATAATTGCCCATTCACTTGTCCATTTACTTGTCCATTTACTTGTCCATTTACTTGTCCATTCACTTGTCCATATAATTGCCCATTCACTTGTCCATTCACTTGTCCATATAATTACCCATTCACTTGTCCATTTACTTGTCCATTCACTTGCCCATTCACTTGTCTATTTACTTGTCCATTTACTTGTTGTTGATGAAACTTCACAATAAATAAGTTTCACAATAAATAATTGCCCATTCACTTGTCCATATAATTGCCCATTCACTTGTCCATATAATTGCCCATTCACTTGTCCATTCACTTGTCCATATAATTGTCCATTTACTTGTCCATTCACTTGTCAATTTACTTGTCCATTTACTTGTACATATAATTGCCCATTCACTTGTCCATTTACTTGTCAATATAATTGTCCATTTACTTGTCCATATAATTGCCCATTCACTTGTCCATTCACTTGTCCATTCACTTGTCCATATAATTGTCCATTCACTTGTCCATTCACTTGTCCATTCACTTGTCCATTCTCTTGTCCATATAATTGCCCATTCACTTGTCCATTCACTTGTCCATTCACTTGTCCATATAATAGGGTATTACACCTTTTTTTGGAAACTGTTTTAAATTATTCCTGAGATCGTAATGAACCAGTAGAATTTTTATTTCAATTTTATAACATCGACAAATGCCTTAAAAACTAGTTTATATTTATGATTTTGAATTTTCGCGCGGAAACGCCAGCTGCCATGCTGTTTTGGCTCATGACGTCATTTCATTAGTAAACAATACGACTGCACTGCAAGAGACCAAGTAACAAGATTTGTGAAAATAATGAGTTATAATGTTTATCATTGGTGTCTTGTGCCTGAATGCAAAAATACAAGTATTAAAACGCCACAAAAATTGTGGATTCAACTGCCAAGTGAAATAAAAATGAGAAACACTTGGTTGAAACTGGCAAGAAGAGACCCAAAATCATTGTCCACAAAGTCTAGATTGTATTTCTGTGAAGACCACTTTGATGTAAGTATAAATGGTATATAGGTAAATGCGTTATAAATGGTAACATAACTATTAAATGAATAATAAAAACTATGTTAGTGTTACAAAACAAATTTCATATTTTGTAATGTATTTATAGGTTATGTTATGTACCTATTAGAGTAAGAGCCCAGAGCGATCAGACATAACTTATTTTCACATGGATGAAACCTTAACTACTCAGTAGCGTCTAGTGTACTTTTAAATACCTGCGTGTTTGTGGAACTAGATCTGTGACACCTGGGCAGATATCAGGTGAGAAAGGTAACTAAAAATAAGAGTTATCTAACTTAAATTAGTATGGCTGATCTTTATATATATTTTGTAGAATATTATTCTAAACTAGTTTCATAAAGTGTCAGACACTTTTCATGGACCAGAGCTTGTGTCAGACGCTTTAAAGATCGACAAAAAATTAATGAACTTTACTTATTTTTACATGAACTGCCTCGTTGGTCTAGTGGTTAGCGTATGCGACTGCTAATCAAGAGGTCTCGGGTTCAAATCCCGGGTCGGGCCAAAAAGTGTTTTTGGGATTTTCTTAGGAAATTCCTAATAGCAGCCCGGAGTTTGGAAGTTTGGCGGTGATTCACGCCCGTGCCTCGGAGAGCACGTAAAGCCGTCGGTCCCGGTTGTCATGAATATCTATGGCAATCGTTATTGGGAAGTCAGTGCCCTCAAATATACTGACAACTAGTTCAATCTTCGAATTTCAGTTCTCCCTTAGGGTTGCGGAGGTCCGATGCCAGTCGCTCCGTGGAAAAACTGAAATTCAGGTAAAACCGGTTGAACTAGTAGCCGACCCCAAATAAACTTGGGAATAAAGGCTCGGAAGACTTATTTTTACATGTCTGATTTTTTAATATGTTATTAAAGTAACTATTACAAAGTTACATTTCATTAGTCAGACAAATTCGAGTGACCAAACATCCCATAAACACAAAAATTATTCAGCCGGGAGTGCGATCATCATGCTATTTCAGAGCGAGTGAGACGTCCACAGCAACTTGGATCCCGTTTTTAGGGTTCCATAGCCAAATGGTAAAAAACGGAACCCTTATAGATTCGTCATGTCTGTCTGTCCGTCCGTATGTCACAGCCACTTTTTTCGGAAACCATAAGAGCTATACCTTTGAAACTTGGTAAGTAGATGTAATCTGTGAACCGCATTAAGATTTTTACATAAAAATAGAAAAAGAAAACAATATATTTTAGGGGTCCCCATACTTGGAACTGAAACTCAAAAAAATTTTTTTCATCGAACCCATACGTGTGGGGTATAGATACCCCATCTATGGATAGGTATTCAAATATGATGTTGAGGTTTCTTGTATCATTTTTTTCTAAATTGAATAGTTTGCGCGAGAGACACATCCAAAGTGGAAAAATGTGTGTCCCTCCCCCCCTCTAACTTATAAAATAAGAGTGATAAAACTAAAAAAAATGTATGTTGTACATTACCATGCAAACTACCAACGAAAATTGGTTTGAACGAGATCTAGTAAGTAGTTTTTTTTTAATACGTCTTAAATCGTAAACTGCAATTTACTGCATTTTTTTTTTAATTTATTTATTTATTTACTAGCTGTGCCCGCGACTTCGTTCGCGTGGTTGTCGAGAGCAAAACAACGTCGTTTAGATAAGAGTATATCACCTTTTTGATGATTTAGATAAGAGTCCTGACTTTGGTATAGTTGATTACGTTAATGCTTCTCTATATACTATGTTAGCGGTGGAATTACCCGGAGCATATACAAAAAGGTTGTTTGGGTTGCTAACACGTGATAGAGAAACATAGAGTTGGCCGTGTGAAAAACAATCAAAAGTAAGGTCTACACCCGCAACGGATAACGTCTGGCCTTGGGCTTTATTAATAGTCATAGCGTAACAGAGGCTTACAGGAAATTGCACACGTTTGAAAGTAAACGGAAAATTATTGGGGATAATGGGTATCCTGGGAATGAAAACAACATCACCGGAGCCGCAACCTGTTAAGATTTCGGCTTCGATGACATTTCGTTGGAGATTTGTTACTCTCAACCGAGTTCCATTGCATAGTTTTGGTGGGCTTAAATTTCTGAGTAGAATGATTGGTACTCCGACTTTTAAATAAATTTTGTGTGCTGGAAGACCTGGTGTATTTAGAGAGTCTAAAAACTCTACTGGATAGTGGGTGGCATCTCCTTCTTCTAAAACCGTGTTAATAGATAAATATTCCCTACTTTCTCCAGAAACATGTACCAATATTTGAGAATTTATTGCTGCTGCTTGGTCGTTGCGAGGTGCCAAAATAGCTCGTTGGCATAGCCAAGCAGCGTCATGGTTCGAGATCTCTGATGGATCTCCGTATACAGAGGAAATGAGTTCCTGCTGTGAGGCAACAGAAGAACACAGGCTTTCGACTAAAGTTACTTTACCTCCTTCTTGAGTCGGGTATGTGCCGTTACCAATTTGAAGTAGTAAATTTGAGAAAACCTGCGCGTTTGCGTCACCTCCCAAATATGCTCGCATATTAAAGCTCAAATTAGTTAATATGACACTACGCCATAAAATAGAGCTCTTTAAACAGGCACCTATTTCATCGGCCCTCGTTCCTCTGGGTATTATAGGGAGTGTCTGCCTGAAGTCTCCACAGAATAGCACCGTTAAGCCTCCCATCGGTCGGTCATTTTGTCTTATATCTCGCAACGTTCTATCTACAGCTTCCACAGCTTTACGATTTGCCATCGTACACTCGTCCCAAACGATAAGGGCGCAATCGCGTAAAACCCTTGCTTTATCACTATTGCGAGACACGTTGCAAACAGGGTTTTCTGTGCGGTCCAAGTCGATTGGTATTTTAAATGTTGTATGTGCAGTTTTTCCTCCTGGTAATAAAGTGGCAGCTATTCCTGAGGAAGCGACGGCAAGGGCAATTTTGTTTTGGCTCCTTATTTGAGCCAAGATAACTTTAGTGAGGAAAGTTTTACCTGTTCCACCAGGTGCATCTAAAAACAGCATTTCTCCTAATGAATGTTCTACACTACAGCATACTCTATCAAAGATTTGACGTTGTTCTGACGTCAAATTTGAACAGCCATTTCGCAATATTTCTGCTAACTCTTCGGGGTTGTAATTTATTTCAGATGTATACTCCCTATTAATTCGTTCCCCACCAACTGTCGGTGTCGGCAAGCCGTATTGACTGAGGGGGTTCCCTCCTATACTTGTAACTATATCTTGTATAGCCAGCAAAGCCCTATTATGGCAGCTTTCACGTACTTGGTCAGAAGTTTCACTATTTATATTTTGCTGTCTCAAAAAATCTTCGGCAAACGCGTCTTTATATTTTTGCCACAACTGCCCAGCGTCCGATAGGCCACAAAATGTCAACAAAATGGCAAATAAATGGCGCAAACGATGTGGACTATCACTGACGCATGCTTCGGCTAAAGCATCATCCCAATGCTGATCGCCATCTAATAAATGCCGTGCGCGGCAAGCAGCTTGAAATGTGGGATATTCTATATCGTCCACTTTGCGGAGCTCAGCAAAAGAAGTAGGTCCTCGCACTGTGTGAAGAAGAAGGCGTAAATAATAACACTCTGCATTATTTGGGTGCACCGTGTATACTCTTCCAATCACGTGTTCTTTAAAAATGCCGGACTCGCCTTCTACAGCAGTTCCACGTCTCCTGCGATTAAAAACACCTTGCTGCTTGTTATAAGTATAATAATGTGGCACTTCATTGTACAACAGAGACTTAGCGAAATTGTCTCTTTCGCAAAGGCGAAAGAATGCGAGCAAGGTGGTTTGTCTTGGGTTGTTCATTCTTTCTGCCACATTTTCTGGCTGAAAGTAAACTCGCTGCCCGCCTTCCAGGTGCACGTCAAGATGGATGACTGGCGGATACCTTTCATGAATAGGGAAACTCAAAATGCGCCAAACTGCCTCCGAAGAGCTTATGTATCGGCCAGATTGATACCTTGTCACTTCATCAAATTGGTTGTTATTTCTTAGTGCTATCATGGCTTGATCACTACCTTTATTAACATATTTACATATATATTTTATAGATTCGACGCTATTACAAATTTCAACATTAATGTGTGCTTGAAAAGCGTTTGACAAAACTGGAGAATACGGTACCACCCAACTATTATTTAGAATTATTTCTTGTCCACGGAATCTGACAGTAGCTGTGAAACCACCTTGTGACGGTGATCTTCGCCGGTATTGCGGATACCCATTTTCCCCAGCCATAGTTAGTTCTTTCAGTGCTCTGGGGTATTTTTTTGAGCATTGACCATCTTTCATGCACGGTGATTCCCTGTTTAAGAGGCCACATGGCCCGTGAACCATATGTGTTTTTACTATGTCATGCAAAATCGGATCTGCATTATAGTCCGGAAATTCTGCACTTATGACACTGTCTATAGCATCGGGACGAATTTTTTCTTCCAGCCACAGAAGAATGTGCGCGTGGGGTAAACCACGCTTTTGCCACTCGACGCTATACATAAAACAAAGAGTTGAACCGAAAACTTTCTCCTTTGTAAGTAGATTAATCAAGACTTTGAGTTTTAAATGAAAAATCCTAGCAATAATGTCATGTCTGTCGTATGACGCCTGTCCTGTGAGAAGTGCCTGGCAAATCTCCGTCCACTTTGGATTTGTTGTAAATGTTATAAAAAGGTCCGGCCGGCCGTATTTACGGACGTAACAAAAAGCATCTTGCGTTCGTTCGTGCATATACCGCGGACCGCCTGTGAAACTGGATGGCAAAATAACCAATCGACCCAAGTTTTCGACGTTATTATCTGATTGCATGGCGTCCCGCAAGTGCACGTATTCTTCAGCGCGTAACCGTCGCTGGTTAGTGCGAATATACACTAAACGTTCAGTTTCTATTTTTGCGTACATGTCCACAATAAATTGGCTGAACAAACCACGAAATCGTTGCAAATATACGAAACTGTTTTGCCTTATTTGTAAAAGGTAGGAATAGTATTGTTGAGCAGATATTTTTTTTTGATAATTAGTGACTCTCGTAGTAGGGTTCACTTGGTACAGCCCAAAATTGTACCCATCTTCACCATGACAATAGATTAGTGGATATTGCAGGGCGTCGTAAGCTCGGTGGGTTTCCAAAATGCGTTGAAGGCGATCGTCGCGTGTACGCAACACGATATCACGTCTCTCACACTCCTGGTCGACTAAAACAACTGCAACTTCATCTGCGACGGGTGCATTGTGTCTTCCACGGTGTTCACCCACAGGACGTCTATCGGCACTTATAACAATTTTGAAATCATTGCTGCCTTGTGGAATTGACTCCAATGCAGCTTTGAATTCACGAACGTACTGGTTAACGCGATGCAGCAATTCTTGAAGTTGACCCAAAAGCTCAGCATTGAGCTGGGGAAAATTGTGATTTCTAACATTGAGCTGTTGCGTGTAATCGGATACAAAATAAATTTGGAGAAATTTGGGTTCATTTTCTGGCAGCAAAGATCCAATAAGGTGATAAACTTGACCTTGTACTTTGAAGGTTGGCATGAACGGTCCTTCCGTTATTTGTTTTGCCCCAAAGGAAGTCATTTGGAAAGCACTGTTATATAAACGAATATTATCCAAAAAACGGTTCGACTGGGGATGATCGCCATTCAGGAGACTTATAAGTAAGTGTGGTGGATCTTGGAAATTTGGAAGAACAATTTTTCCATTTGAGCAGCACATTCCATCTGTCTCTTTCCTCCATTTCAAAGCATGACAAAAATTACAAATTTCTCTCATGTCACCCACGAAAGTAAAGCCAGCATAATTAATTCTAGACGAATATGTGAACCCTGATTTTTCCCTATTGTCCCAAGGTAATAAAATATTTGCATCGTCATTTTCCATGGACTCATCAGCTCCGCTATTTGTTTCTCTATTCATATGGTATCGAGCTCGTTCTATTTCTAGGCGAGATTGACGTTGTTCTGCTGTTTCTGCTCGTCTTAGTTCATCTATTCTTTCCCTTTCAGATGCAAGATAACTTTCATTGTTTCTTTGTACACCTACATAGTTATGTCTAGCTATTTCTAATCGTTCTTCTCTTTGGGAGAGAGATTCAGACTCGCGCGAGAGAGCGTGTCGCTCTCGGTCAGATGACAGACGTGCTTGGCGTTCCTCGATACTCTCTTGAGAACGCAAAGTCGCGGTCCGAGTTCTTTGCGAACTTAAGCGCGACTCCCTTTCTGTGAAAGTCTCTGACTCGCGTGAGAGAGACTGGCGCTCCCGATCAGCAGACAGCCGAACTTCGCGTTCCTGGATATTCTCTTGAGAACGCAAAGTCGCGGTCCGAGTTCTTTGCGAACTTAAGCGCGACTCCCTTTCTGTGAATGTCTCTGACTCACGTGAGAGAGAGTGGCGCTCCCGATCAGCAGACAGCCGAACTTCGCGTTCCTGGATATTCTCTTGAGAACGCAAAGTCGCGGTCCGAGTTCTTTGCGAACTTAAGCGCGACTCCCTTTCTGTGAATGTCTCTGACTCACGTGAGAGAGAGTGGCGCTCCCGATCAGCAGACAGCCGGTCTTCGCGTTCCTGGATACTCTCTTGAGACCGCAAAGTCGCGGTCCGTGTTCTTTGTGAACTTAAACGTGACTCCCTTTCGGTGAACGTTTCCGATTCACGTGAAAGAGCGATGTGCTCTCGGTTAGCAGATAACCGTGCTTCACGATCTTCTTCCGATTCCTGAGACCTACAAAGTCTCATCCTTTTCGCATTTCGGCTACGCAGCGAAAGGTTAGTTTTTTTTCTTTGAGGCATTTTCAAGGAAAATTAAAGCAATAAACAAAACTAACAACACTTATGACTGAATAGCCTACAAACTTAAAAGAACGGTGCGTCGAACAGTCTAGTGTGACAACGTATCGTCTGTTCGTGGTCGTGACTCAACGAATTGGCAACACTAACTTACTGTATAACGATTGGCACTATTGGATTCAAACTACGAAGTAAATCAAATACAATCTTAACTTCGTACTTCAAACCAATGACCAAAGTTGACCAAACGAAACCAATAAGATAAGCAAATACTTTTTTTTCGACCAATTTAGAAAATCGATAAACCAAGCAACCAAAGAACTTTTACGACACACGCAAGAACTTTTAAGACACCTAACGAAACCCAATTTGCCTAGTAAACACGGTGGACGTCATCCTCGCGCGGAAAATCTTAACACCGCGATTCAGAAAATGACGTCATTTGCACAACGCCATCTATCGGATTTAGATTTCAACTATCAACATTAGTTCTATTTTTAGTCTTAAGATGTCGTTGCAAGTACTATACTTAATTGCGTAACGTAATATTTTACTTCTTGAACTCACTAAATTAATCATATCTTTTGATAGAGTGAACCGATTTCGATGAAACAAAAACTAAGTTAAACCTCAAGTTGCGTATAATTTTTGTATATAAACATTGTCAGCATTGAATTCGTAGATTTTACGTGATGTGCGCACAAACAAACAGACAAACAGACAAACAGACAAACAGACAAAAATTTCAAAAATGATGGAAATGGGTTCTGTTACTTATCTTTTCACACGCTGGCTATTTTTTGTTTCAATTTCTTCAATGTACAAAAATGACTTTTCTACAGATTTATTATATGTATAGATTCTAATGACTGCGTCGATGATTGCGATGATTAGGAGATATTTGCTGTAATTAATCATAGTGATATTTTTGTGGTAGTGGTAATATTTTGTTTATATCTTTTACTAACTGGTATCTTTTTTACAATAATATAAAGATATTTCCTTATAAATAAAATGGATCCTCATATATTCACCTATCACAAATACATGCAATAAATGAATTCACTTTAATATTTAATAATTAACAACTTAATGTTGAAGCCCATGTTATTGAAACAAGAATGCGAAAATCTTAGATTGAAATTAGTAAGTATTTTCATTACATTTAATTTTTTTACTCGATGGGTTCTATGAAAAAATTTTTTTGAGTTTCAGTTCCAAGTATGGGGACCCCCAAAATGTATTGTTTTTTTTCTATTTTTATGTAAAAATCTTAATGCGGTTCACAGATTACATCTACTTACCAAGTTTCAAAAGTATAGCTCTTATAGTTTCCGAAAAAAGTGGCTGTGACATACGGACGGACAGACAGACAGACATGACGAATCTACAAGGGTTCCGTTTTTTGCCATTTGGCTATGGAACCCTAAAAACGGGATCCAAGTTGCTGTGGACGTCTCACTCGCTCTGAAATAGCATGATGATCGCACTCCCGGCTGAATAATTTTTGTGTTTATGGGATGTTTGGTCACTCGAATTTGTCTGACTAATGAAATGTAACTTTGTAATAGTTACTTTAATAACATATTAAAAAATCAGACATGTAAAAATAAGTCTTCCGAGCCTTTATTCCCAAGTTTATTTGGGGTCGGCTACTAGTTCAACCGGTTTTACCTGAATTTCAGTTTTTCCACGGAGCGACTGGCATCGGAGTTCATTAATTTTTTGTCGATCTTTAAAGCGTCTGACACAAGCTCTGGTCCATGAAAAGTGTCTGACACTTTATGAAACTAGTTTAGAATAATATTCTACAAAATATATATAAAGATCAGCCATACTAATTTAAGTTAGATAACTCTTATTTTTAGTTACCTTTCTCACCTGATATCTGCCCAGGTGTCACAGATCTAGTTCTACAAACACGCAGGTATTTAAAAGTACACTAGACGCTACTGAGTAGTTAAGGTTTCATCCATGTGAAAATAAGTTATGTCTGATCGCTCTGGGCTCTTGGACCATATGATTAGTGAGTTGAAAACTTCATAAAGATTATATTTCATATTTTAGCTGGAAAATGATATGGAAAATTATACACAGTATAAGATAATGGGTTCCGTTAAACGAATTCGGATGAAACCAAACTGCGTACCATCCAGATTTGATTGCCAAGCAAACAGGAAACACAAGTCCTCTTCAAGTGAACCTCGGCTTGCCTTCATTAAAAGACAAAGAATGTCTATAATTAAGGAGATTGAAGAGACCATACAAAATGAGAATAATGTAAAATCATTACCATCTTGTAGTCAAGGTAATATATTCTATTTGTAGTTTATGAAATAAATTATCAATAGTATCACTACAACAGATACTATATTAAGTATGCTTTACTATTATTTCCAGATCCTTTGATATGTGAAATTAAGAATTGTAATGATAAAGCAGTACAAGCAGTACAAGCCCAGGAACATAAAGCAATTCAAGTCTGTCGGATAACACACTACAGAAGTAGATATGTGCAGACTAGTGTAAAAAAAGAAGACCGCATGACGTCACCTTTCAAGACAGCTGTGTGTACTGCAACATCACCCTTTAAAGTATCTCAAGGAAGAATCAAGAAACTATGTGTACGAGGATCTACTTTATCAGCCTCTAAAAGAAAACTGAATTTTGTTGAAGATAAATGTGAGAGTGATGAGTCCTATGCACCATCAATGTCAAGTTCGACGGTAGATTATGATTCCTCTTCATACAAAACATCTAGACCATCAAAACCTACTTCTGATAGCAGCCTTCAAGAGGAATTCAAAAAGGTTGAAAAAATACATCTACTGAGCACTTTGTCTAAAATAAAAAGTAAGCCCCGATTATATATTGGTCTATCAAAGGAACTCTATTTTCTGATAGATATGATTGAAAAACATACTAACATTTCTGAAAAAAATATTTTATTATGCTTGACGCGAATAAAATTAAATAGAACATTTGCACAACTCGCTGATGATTTTGATATATCGGTGACACGAGCATGCAATGTATTTTTCGACACGATGCCAGCAATCGTGAAAGTACTTTCACCCTTTATTAAACAGTTTTCAACTAATACAATCAAGAAAAACCTACCTATTGCTTTTAGGCATAAATATAATAAAGTTACATGTATAATAGACTGCTTCGAGATTGAAATCCAAAAACCAAAAAAAGCCATGCACCAAGCATTAACCTGGTCAGACTACAAAAAAACGAATACCATAAAATATTTAATATCATGTACACCTGATGGTCTCGTTAATTTTGTGTCTGCTGGATATGCAGGAAGGATAAGTGATGTAAACTTAGTTGAACACAGCAAATTTTTAGATAGTTTGCCATCTAACGCTTGCATTTTAGCTGACAGAGGGTTTAAGCACCTTGAATTTTTTTTATCTCAAAAAGGATTTACTTTGCTAAGGCCTCCCAGTGTTTCTGTTGGTTCTAAATTAACAAAAGCTGAAGCGCGGCAGACAAAACAAATAGCCAGTCTTAGAATTCATGTTGAGAGGGTCATTCGAAGAATAAGAGAGTTTGGCATGTTAAAGATGCACTCAGTCATAAATTTAAATCTAGTTGGTATGTTAGATTTGTGTATAACAACAGCTTGTGCCTTGATAAACTTACAAGATGCCCTTATTAAATAACTGGTAACATGCCTCGCTCTAGTACAGCTATCTACACATCATAGTTAAATGTATGAAGTGGTTTTGAAGGATTAAATGCAGGCAACTTTTGGTTTTATACTATGTATCATTATATTACAATAAAAAATATGACCAATACTAAGTATACTTTTATTTTTTCCATTGTGCACTGTATAAAGATAATGTTGGTCAACACATGACTGGGTTGATTTGAAGAATGGGTCAACGTGGCTACCATAATAGATGTGTATTTTTGAAGTGCATGTGCAGAATATGTGAATACATAGGCACTATCTATAGGGTCTACTGCACTACTATATTGGTATCAATTCAATATTACTTTAAAAGTAAAAAAAAAAATTCAATCAAACAATCATTTTCATTATAAAATAAATGTATGTATCTTAAAAATCAAATACATAGGTCACAGTGTAATATACAATAACTTTGACATTCATTTAATAACAAGACAAGTACATTTACTGTGATTTTTAAACCTTAACACTTTCATATAAAAGTGGAAAAATGTTATTCTTCCAAAAAGCAACTACACTATTTAATAACTCCATTACATACTCATGTTCATATTCAACGGGAATAATAGTGACCTGATTATTTTCTTTAAAATCACTACTAGCAACACAAAAATAACTTTTGTTTCCTTTAGCACAATACATTTGCATTTGAACTTGTGCAAAATATTTCTTTGATATTGTACCATCCTTATCTATATAGTGTTGTGCAGTTTTTTCACTAGACGGACACTTAATTTCAAAAGTAGTTTTGTTATTAATCCCATCTGGAGAGCCAGCAACCATTGGGAATGTCTCAGAAATATATAGACCACATTTTTCTATCTTTATTCCTAATTTCTTTTCCACTGTGATCCTGACTTCGTCTTCCAGTTTTTTACCTCTTGAAATTGCTGGAGTTTCTGGAATTTTTGCACCAAAAATCATAGCGACCAGAGTACCATCCACAGTTTTGCACCGGCTCACCTCATAGCATTTCGAGGCTGTGATTCTGCCATATCTTAGTTCATGCCACAAGCCGCTTTTATGTTGATCTCTCGTTCTACTCTCTATGAATAACATGGCTTTTTGATTGAAAAGATGAGAGATTTTATTTAAGAAAACGTCACAGTTTTCATCATTGTATTGAATTATTAGATCATGTAGTGATAAAGTTGATTTGCTGTCAAAATCAAGTTCATGCTTCAAAAACTGACATTTGCCGATTTTTCTTTTTTTGCATTCTAAAACAAAATTATTAGACAAGCTGCTGTCTGGAACCATCTCCTTAGGTTTTCTTTTAGAGATTTCTTTTGCACACAAAATTTTTATTGATGAACCGACCTTAGCCAGATTCGATTTCCTCCAATAGCATTCAACCGAAGTACACGATGGGGCTTCGGTTCGGCGATGTAACCACATTAAAAATGCAACACTGTGCTTGCAGCCACCTTCTGACGAGGGGCAATCGTGGCACTTGACACTAGTCACAGTCTCTTCCTGTTCATTCACAATAAGTGTTACTGCATAGGGCTTGGTACGCACTTTGTGTTCCGGGCATACCGTACACTTAACAATGCATGTGTTTTGAACCCTCTTGAGCTGCACATAGCCTATTGCGTCGTCTCCGTAAGATTCCCTTCCTGACCTGATGACAAAAAATAGATTGAATTGTAATAATAAACAAAGGTATTATCGTCTTGTGTCTTGTTATTATATTACACTTACTGTTAGACAAAACTTGATATGATAGATACTTACATTACTGTTTTAATATTTCTTAATTCGGCAGAACAGAAATCGGGATTGAATGCAAAGAATTTCGCCACCATCAACGTATTTATAATTGGTAGATTTGTACTTTCTGCTTTCTTAAAACCGTCTTCCATGATGCAATTTTAATAAAATAAAGGATAAACGTCCACAAACGTGATAATACCTTGTAAAATTTCAAATTATCACAGAGCACGACAAGAATCTAGGTTGTTTACTTTCGGAGTGACGTCACATCGGAAACCAATATGGCGGATAGCGTTTTAGAAATTTCAAAAACAGATAAAAAAAGACGATTTTTAAAATTGAATTATAAAATGTACAGTGCATTTTTATAAGTAAATACTGAAGTTTCTCGTTTACTTCTTTCAAAATCTATCATAAATATGCATTTTTATATTTTTCCTTACGTGGTGTAAAATACCCTATTGCCCATTTATTGTCCATTCACTTGTCCATTCACTTGTCCATTCACTTGTCCATATAATTGCCCATTCACTTGTCCATTCACTTGTCCATTCACTTGTCCATATAATTGCCCATTCACTTGTCCATTCACTTGTCCATTCACTTGTCCATTCACTTGTCCATTCACTTGTCCATATAATTGCCCATTTACTTGTCCATTCACTTGTCCATTTACTTGTCCATATAATTGCCATGTACATATTTTCTTCTCCACTGTCGCCTATGAAACTAAAGTTTTTTCAATGCATTTGAATAAAACCTTAGATTATTATACCTCGTTAGATACATAAACCGTTAGATACATAAAAACGTATCTACGTTTCATCAGCTATCTAACTATATATCTATTTTAAAAAACATCTGCCGAACAATTACCATAATATTTTTTCTAATTTTTTTTTATTTCTTTACTTTCACTTGTCTACTACGGTCTATTCAATTAACTTATGCACTATTTTAATGATCGACGTCCTAAAGCATCTAACTACACATGTAAAAATGCAATAATAACAATAATAAGATGCACAAAATAAACAAAAATAAATGTAGTAGCCTAAAAATCGGCAATTTTCAATAAAAAAATTAAAAGTCGAATATCTCGAAAGGGTTAAGTTTAGGGTAGGGTGTTTCATAGTGAAATAAGTCAGAAATGATGGGTAGGCTACGCCCTTAACGGATCTAGCACGACTTTTCCTGTAACCCTGTATATCAGTTGTCTAGTACCCATATTACAAGCTCTGCTTAGTTTGGGACTAGTTGATGTTGTGTGTTAGATGTCCAAAATATTTATTTAATTAATTGTTTCAGACTAGACACATATCGAGCAGCTAATAATTTACTCCGAATGGCTTTGGACGGCAAGTTGTGTCTGTGGCTCCGACCTCCAGGATTTGCTGAACAAAAAGGTTAGTTATACAAAATCCGCGAGTGACACCGCGGGGCGCAGTTAGTAACTAGTATAACATGTGGCAATTATTTTTAATTAGATTTGAGATTTAAGAAAAAATGATAAATTAATTATCTAATCATCAACAGCCTTTAACAGTCCACTGCTGGACATAGGCCTCTCCTTAGAAAGGAGGTTTTGGCCTACTATACCACGCTGGCCTGACTGGTTGATATAGGGGTGGTTTCAAGTTTTCCTTCTCTTTGCATTGATGTTGTCTTGCGTAGTTTATCCCTTAGTCGCCTTTTACGACACCCGCGGGATGAATAGGGTTGGTGATACTCTGTATTCTTAATCCGTCACCACACGGACGTATTATCGTATATCTAATAGTGAAATATTTTTCATATCGGACTTGTAGGTTCTGAGTTCATTCGAACAAATAAACATACTAACTTTTGCCCGCGGCTCCGCCCGCGTGTAGGTCCATTATATCGTTAAATAGTAGCCCATGTGGTATTCCGATATGTAATTTATATTTATTGTGAAGTTTCATCAAAATCCATTCTGTAGTTTTAACTTTTCCATTTAAAGAGCAACAAACACTGCCCTAGAATATTAATTCTTTAAAGTATGTATTGTGTTTAATTATAAACTGATAGTGACAAATCGACAGCAGCGTCAACTAACGGGCCCCGGCCGGTACCGCCACAATCGCCTTGTTCCTGGATTTTAAATCTGTAATATCTTCAAAAGTATTAATTTAAATTACACACTGTAAAGGGCCATATTAATCTATATTAAATACACAATGTATTTATGGTACTTAATTGGATAAGGATTAATACTGTATTGCTTAAAATCTCTTCGTAAATAAGCCATTATTTCTCGTAAAAATAAAAAATACATAGTTATTGTGGGTTATCCCTAAGAGATAGACATATACCATCGCGGACTTTTTTGTAGACCTTTTTAAGATGTACAATACTGTAGTACATTATTTTGATCTATCTCGTAGGGTACAGCCAGCGTTTGCAATGTAAGCGTAAAAAAATGGGTTATGGTTATTATCTACTATATTATGCATGTATTATACATAAAAACCTTCCTCTTGAATCACTCTATCTATTATAGGAAATGGCATCAAAATCCGTTGCGTAGTTTTAAAGATTTAAGCATACATAGGGACAGAGAAAGCGACTTTGTTTTATACTATGTAGTGAAGTAGAAGTGGTTCTTATAGAAATATTTATAAATATTACATTTTTGTTTACAGAAAAACTAGAAACGGCCGAGGAAATAAAATATATTAAATGGGTCCAAGCTCTCACTAACGAGAGTGTCAAAGAGGTAGTGACGTCATCGGACGAGGGTCAGGATTCTGATGGGGACTCAGACGGTGATGAGAGCAGCGGAGACGATGATGAAGAGGAACAGACCATGATGGCCAACAAGTTCGCAGCTTTAGCGAATCTAGACTGAGTTGAGGAAGATTTTGTGATGGGTGACCGTTTCTAACTTAATATAGGTAATTGGATACAGCTGATTTGAGTGTTGGTATAAACAGACAAAGAGATATATATATGTATATGACTGCCTTATTGGTCTAGTGGTTAGCGTATGCGGCTTCTGATCAAGAGGTCTCGGGTTCGATTCCCGGGTCGGATTAAATGTTTGTGTAATCCACAAAAATATTTGTTTTAAAGTCTGTGTGTTTTCTATGTATATATTTACAAAAAAAAGTATGTTAATGTATTTATATCAGTTGTCTAGTTACCCATAATACAAGCTCTGCTTAGTTTGGGACTAGATGGCGTTGTGTTGATGTCTGAAATATTTATTTTGTAATTACAAACAATCACTTCAATTTTATTTTTATTTTTCGATTTGGATATTTTTCTATGATATCCGCCTAAATGCGGATATTAGATACATCAGTAATCGCTGTATCCTTTTATCTGAATAACTCTCTAATATTAACTGACACAATTAAATTTAAGTATTAAAAAACAACCCATGGATTCTACAACTTTTTTATAATAATAGTTCCTAGATTGTACTGCGTTACGATTGTAGAATGCGAACACCTTTTATTTGTATTAATCATAAAGAAGTGTGGAACCTTTGTTAAAAACAGGGTTCCGTAGAAAAATTGTAGAATGATCGTCCTAATTATAATATATAGGATGCTACAAAAAGGTGTGGTCACAGGGCTGTATAGTCCTTGAAATACATATATTTTTTTAAAGAAATTGCTATTTTTGATAAAAAATTCCTTTTTATAATATCTGTACCTCGTGGTTTTGGCTTCGGATGTTGTTGTGAAAATGCGAGTAACGCCGCGAAGCGAAGCTAGTTAAAAAAAGTAGCTTCAGTTACTCCTTATGTAATCAACTATTTGCCAATGTAAGTTATATCAAAATTGGTCCGGCCATTCCATAGGGTAATCAGAACAGACTATTTAAAAAAGTAATTTATTACATTTTTGTCTGTCAGTTCTGCCTAATCTCTAGAACGGCTGGACCGATATTGAGGTGACTTACAATGGTAGATAGTTGAGCCGAGCAGATTTCGAGTAGAATGTTTTTTAAGCTATTGCATAGCTTTTATCGCGGGCTTTAAAAAAGGATAGAGAATATGATTGTAACTGCAGTGCGACAAGGATGTGGCGGCTCCGTGCTCTATAGGCAGATTAGCGCATGCGTGCTGCCGCCACCGGCCGTTATCCGTTGCTTTGACAACACTCATTCTAGATTTATCATTTTTTTTATTTCGATTTTTTATTCATAAATAAAAAAATAATAATAATTTTAATTGCATAAGTTGATAAAAAATGCTATGCAATAGCTTTATCGTGGCAGTCCCCGAGTGCAACTCACCTATAAAGACAGTAACCGCAAGTAACACAACGGGTCTCAACTAGTATACTATAAAAAAACCTCCTAAACAGTGACCATATCTTTATATAGCACCCTGTATACTTTAATAATGTTATAAAAAAATAAAAAAAAAATGTAGATTTATGTAATAGTAAATAATAATCTCACCATTGCATTTAATATTAATCGTTGTAGACCTACTAGCAGTTAGCGTACGTGAATGTCAATCAAGAAGTCTGCCTAGCCAAGTTGAAAACGATTTCGTTCTGCAATCGCTGACGCTTCTTTTCTCTCGTTTGATTGACTAATATCTTGTTTTGATCGCCTGTCTGAGTGTCATTAGCCAATCAAATAAGAGAATAGAGGGAAAACGTTTGCGATATGGCTGTAGGGCCTGGTGTGAACTCCTGCCCCCCTAGCTAAGTTCATCATCATCAACAGCCTTTAACAGTCCACTGCTGGACATAGGCCTCTCCTTAGAAAGGAGGTTTTGGCCTACTATACCACGGTGGCCAGACGGGTTGGTATAGGGTTGGTTTTGCGGGCAGGCGCTGGGAGGAGTCCAGAAGGAAATCCCCTCCCTAGACTCCTTCAAATATACAGGCGCAGAAAGGGTCACACCGTGCGGTTTTAGTCGGTTCGGGTCCGACACACCACCCCGCCGTAACCCCCGACGGGGTGACGGTCCGCGGGGATTTCCACACGTTAAAAAATAAAATAAAGGGTTGGTTTCAAGTTTTCCTTCTCTTTGCATTGATGTTGTCTTGCGTAGTTTATCCCTTAGTCGCCTTTTACGACACCCGCGGGATGAATAGGGGTGGTGACACTGTATTCTTAATCCGTCACCACACGAACAGAAAGTGCACCTGTATTTGCGCACACAGAACTAATATATTCTGCATAGTTAGTTGAATGGTCTCCGTAGAGGTTAGGAGAATATTATTCGTCCAAATAGTTTAATTAAAATGGCTGCTACACGTAAATGTACTAATTATTATTATATATACTGTTATTTATTGATTTATTTAACTAGTGGATAGTGTATGCGATTGCTAATAAAGCGGTCTCAGGTTCAATCCGGATTAGCAAGCTGAAGTGGCAGTGGGCTGGCCATATTAGCCGCAGAACTGATGACCGTTGGGGTAGAAGAGTTCTGGAGTAGAGACCGCGTCTCGGTAAACGTAGTGTAGGACGTCCACAGGCGAGGTGGAGTGACGACCTGCGTAAGATGGCTGACAGGAGCTGGATGCGAGAAGCCCAAAATCGATCAGAGTGGTGTGCAATGGGGGAGGCCTATGTCCAGCAGTGGACTGCGATAGGCTGATGATGATGATGGGTTCAAATCCCGGGTTGGACCAAATGTTTGTGTGACCCGCAAATATTTGTTTCAGAGTCTGGGTGTTTTCTATGTATAATATGTATGTGACGCCATCATCATCATCAGCCTATCACAGTCCACTGCTGGACATAGGCCTCTCCAATTGCACGCCACTTAGTTCGATCCTCGACCCCGAATCAAATCAAATCAAACCATTTTTATTTCAAATAAACCAATACAACGGCACTTTTGAAACGTCAAGTAGTCAGTCAGTAGTCAGTCGTGAAGCTAATTGTCTGTTCCAATTCGTAGATCCTAACGAGAAGAACAGACAAGAAACTCCATGGACGGACCTCCGCAACCCTAAGGGAGAACTGAAATTCGAAGATTGAACTAGTTGTCAGTATATTTGAGGGCACTGACTTCCCAATAACGATTGCCATAGATGTTCATGACAACCGGGACCGACGGCTTTACGTGCTCTCCGAGGCACGGACGTGAATCACCGCCAAACTTCCAAACTCCGGTCTGCTATTAGGAATTTCCTAAGAAAAACCTAAAAACACTTTTTGGCCCGACCTGGGATTTCAACCCGAGACCTCTTGATTAGCAGTCGCATACGCTATCCACTAGACCAATGAGGCAGTTAAACGCTTTTAAACTAAAAAGTAGAAAATAATTTGAATGTAACAAAGCGTGGGGTGCTTTCTGAAAATATTTCAATAACGTCGCCCCACGCTTTGTTACATTAAAATTATGTAATAAGTAAGTACCTTATATTATACTTTCATATGCATTTAGTAATTATTAATAGATTATTTTATTTATTTGTATAGAATAAAGGCTATTTTATTACGCTTGATAATTTTATAAGTTTTTTTTACTTATTAATATTTTGATATATTGTTACTAGCTGATGCCCGCGGCTCCGCTCGCATTCTAGGGGTATGAAAAATAGATAGTAGCCGATTCTCAGACTTACTGAATATACATTAAAAAATTCATAAGAATCGGTCAAGCCGTTTCGGAGGAGTATGGCAACGAAAACTGTGACACGAGAATTTTATACTTAGATAATGTTCCTAAAAAAATAAAAAAAATGTGAGCCGTCACGGGACGCCTGGCAGATGTGAAACATCGCCATTATTTTGTAAAAGTAATATGCAGAAAAGAACATATTGTAATAGGAACTAAATATGTCATAATGATAAAATAAAATGTTACTAATTATTAAAATAGTAGTCTATATGCAGTAGTACACACTACTGCATATAGACTATATATATATACCATCGTATAGCGTGCCGTGGCGACGCGTCGCCAGTCGCCAGGCCAGAAATCTATTTTACGTGCGCCTATAGATGTTTCACATCAATAAGTATATATTTTTGTCTATGATACGAGTTTATATAATTGATTTACTTATCTGTTGGTCTATGGTTCAATATCCGCATAGGACAAAAAAGGGGTCTATGGTTCGATATCCGCATAGGACAGAAAAGGCTAAGTGCGAAATTAATTCTTGGTATAAATATTTTTAGTTTTTTTTTTTCTCGTAATTCTGTAACACATTTAATCCTATAGAAGTACCCTCACTGGCGGTAAAAAAAATCTGTGACTTGAGGCAAATTGAACGCGATTTTGTACCGCGCGAATATTTTGTACCGCATAAAGTAAGTATGGATATGTTCGCACTGTTTGTTTTTCTGAGTCTGGGTGTTCTTTATGTCCGTTTCTTGTACCTATGTTTGTAAAGTACCAAGTATTTATCCAATGCGAAAGTTGTCTTTTAAAAAAATGTTTATGCAATGGACAAGTCAAGTTATACCGTTAGCCCAATGACCCTCCCTAATTTGGGAGGAGGGAGAGTACACAAGAGGCGGTAATCACTTACCTTTGCTAGTTTGCTTGTTTACCTCCTTATATATGTACAAGCTGCGCCCCGCGGTGTTACCCGCGTATTATTTTGGTTGCTATGCAAGTGTGTTATGCATAGCAACCTGTGAAGTTTTGACAGGAGATAAACAGTGATACATTTTGACATCCATGCTTTTATATTTTTTTAATCACCTAGCTTTCGCCCGTTTATCTTGATTATTGCAATAAAAAGTAGCCTATGTGTTATTCTGATATATAAGCTATATTACTGTAAAGTTTCATCCAAATCCGTTCAGTACTTTTTGCGTGAAAGAGGAACAAACATACTCACAAACTTTCACGTTTATAATATTATAGTAAGATTAGTAGGATAAACAACCGCTTGGGTAGGTCGAGGACGGACGGACGGTCATGACGAATCTATAAGGGTTCGGAGTCATGAACTACAGAACCCTAAAAAAGCTATGATTTAACCAGTATTACTTTTATATTATGTGTCATAAAGAAAAATAAAGATTTTCCCATATTTATCTACGAGAAATTCTATCTACCTCTGTGCCAAATTTTGTCAAAATTTGTTCAGCCGACTTAAAAAAAATACAAACAGACACGGAGAGCACGTAAAGCCGTCGGTCCCGGTTGTCATGAACATCTATGGCAATCGTTATTGGGAAGTCAGTGCCCTCAAATATACTGACAACTAGTTCAAACCTCGAATTTCAGTTCTCCCTTAGGGTTGCGGAGGTCCGATGCCAGTCGCTCCGTGGAAAAACTGATATTCATGTAAAACCGGTTGAACTAGTAGCCGACCACAAATAAACTTGGGAATAAGACTAGGAAGAAGAAACTTCCATTTATTTGTATATATATTGTCATTTAATTTAAATATTTTCCATTGAAATAATCCCTCGATACATTTTGGGAGATCTTTATAATAATTAACGCTAATATTTTGTTTAAAATGTACTCTACAATTATTTAATCATTACAATTTATATTTTTTATTAATTTCTATTAAATGATTATTTTATATTAGTTTTGTGTTTTATTAACTTAAGGTCACAAGCCAACCTTATTTTTCGACGTAACAACGTCTTATAATTCGATGGAGCCGGCTGCACGCACGACAAAACATGACTCATGCGGCGTTACCTCGCTCTGAGGCGTTCCATTTAAGGCTTGAAGTGCAAGCGAGAGCGCGGAACGAGCGACAAAGAGACAAATCAGTATTTTCTTATGACGTTGTTTGACGTGGGTAATGCGTTTCGCACCCTACCCTCCGTGGGGTAAACTAAACCCTGCGGTCTACCTCGGCGGCTTCTGGATTCACCAATGACCTACCCCATGACAGAGGTACATCCCAGTGTGGCCAGAGTCACCCCTGGGCCGGGACGATGTTCTCCTCTCACCGGTTTATACAATGAAAGGCGAAACACTGACCTGCCTGACACGGGTTATTAGCAGCGAGTCACATCGCACCAAGATGTGACCACAGCGACTCTATGGCGGTGATTAGGAAACTAGCGACCTTCGCCGCCTTTGAGCGTGGTCGGCCCTTTCCCGATCCCGCTCTGTGGACTACCTATCTTAAGCATAACCATTGATTCTGAAACCCGATTCGCTCCAAGATGTGACCGCAGTGATGTTAAAAGCCATCCACACCTGTGAACCTGCAACTGCTGATCGACCCGTTGTTAATGTTGTAAAAAAAAATTGTTGTAACTGAGAGAAAACTATTTATTAGTCGTAACTGAGAGATATTAGTCTTAAGACTAATATCTAAGACTGCACGTTTGGCCTAGTGGTTTAAGCGGTCGCCACGCCGCTCTCTACTGCGCCAACCGGGTTCGAATCCCACGTGGGATAACACTTTGTGTGATTCACAAATTGTTGTTCTGAGTCTGGGTGTTCTTTGTGTCCGTTTCATGTATGTTTGTAAAGTCCCCCGCGACAAAGGAATTCATATTCCTAATGCGGGAGTTGTCTTTTTAAGAAAAAAAAAAAAAAATTATAGGAAAAGTATAAATTAGTCGTAACTGAGAAATAAAGCATTTATTAGTCGTAATAGTAGAAACATATAGTAATCTTAACTCAAAGAATTATTTATTAGTCTTAACTCAGAGAAACGAACTAGTTGTAATAAGAAATAATCAGCATTCAAAATCTTCAGATATCTGGCTCACAGTTTGCTTTTAGGCAACAGCTTAAGAGCTTCCCAATATCCTGTATCTATAGCTCCGTGGACAGTGGAGAAGTGGGTGCTGTTGGTAGCTTCTCCAGCGAACAGTACTCTTGGGTTTCCACTGTCATCCACGAGGGGTTCCGCTAGAATTTCTCGAGCATTCGGATGTAGAGGTGCTAGGAGGTTATCGTGGGAATAGCTTCCTCGAGTGTGAGGGTTGGAGTACCAGTTTGTTCTGAAAATATTGAATTATTTTGTGGGTGAGGACTGACAGGGGAAAACTATGCAGGATATCAGAATATCATCTAGTCTCAAACTAAGCAGAGCTTGTATTAAGGGTACAAGACAACTGATATAAATACATAGACATACTTTTTTTTTGTAAATACATACATATTATACATAGAAAATACCCAAACTTCGAAACAATTATTTGCTGATCACACAAACATTTGGTCCGATCGGGAATCGAACCCGAGACCTCAAGCACAACAGTCGCATAAGCTACCACTGTGCCACTGAGGCAGTCAAATATGTAAAATACGCCTTGTTGGTCTAGTGGTTAGCGTATGCGGCTACTGATCAAGAGGTCTCGGGTTCGATTCCCGGGTCGGACCAAATATTTTTCGGAGTCTGGGTGTTTTTCTATGTATAATATGTATGTCATCCTCCGAGCCTTATTTCCAAGTTTATTTGGGGTCGGCTACTAGTTCAACCGGTTTTACCTGAATTTCAGTTTTTCCACGGAGCGACTGGCATCGGACCTCCGCAACCCTAAGGGAGAACTGAAATTCGAAGGTTGAACTAGTTGTCAGTATATTTGAGGGCACTGACTTCCCAATAACGATTGCCATAGATGTTCATGACAACCGGGACCGACGGCTTTACGTGCTCTCCGTGGCACGGGCGTGAATCACCGCCAAACTTCCAAACTTCGGGCAGCTATTAGGAATTTCCTAAGATAATCCCAAAAACACTTTTTGGCCCGACTCGGGATTTGAACCCGAGACCTCTTGATTAGCAGTCGCATACGCTAACCACTAGACCAACGAGGCAGTACATGTTTAATATGTATGTATTTACAAAAAAAAGTATGTTTATGTATTTATATCAGTTGTCTAGTACCCATAATACAAGCTCTGCTTAGTTTGAGACTAGATAACGTTGTGTGTAAAAGATGTCCAAAAAAAATAATATAAGTTTTACCTGAACATGTCTATGGGTTCTGGTATAGTCTTGTTCAAACCCATAAATCTTCTGATAGTTTCCATGGATTTCCTTCTGATAACATCTTCTGGTAGTGCTTCGACCTACAACATTTAATAAAAAAACTCTCACTTTGGTCACCACCTTAAGAATACAGAGTGTCACCACACCTATTCATCCCACGGGTGTCGTAAAAGGCGACTTAAGTTATAAACTACGCAAGACAACATCAATGCAAAGAGAAGGAAAACTCGAAACAAACCCTTTTTTTTTTTTTTTTTTTTTTTTTTAACGTGTGGAAATCCCCGCGGACCGTCACCCCGTCGGGGGTTACGGCGGGGTGGTGTGTCGGACTCGAACCGACTAAAACCACACGGTGTGACCCTCTCTGCGCCTTTGTATTGGAAGGAGTCCAGGGAGGGGATTTCCTTCTGGACTCCAACCGGCGCCTGCCCGCACTGTTGCGGGCACCATCTCAAAATTTACTCTCTAATTAGGCAACGTCCGGTCACACGCGGACGTCGCCCCCTCGCGGTTGGCCTCTACTGCGGACGGACGGGAAACCCGTCCCGCCCATCCGCGGCCACTCTCAGGGCGGCATGAGACGCAGGTATGCGCGCCTCCGCCGCCCGGGGCGCCGGCGGCGGATCGGGTCCGATTGGATGGCATCCTCCCGGGCCTTCTCCGCCACCTCCTTCTGCAAGATTACGTCCTCGCAGAAGGTTGCGACCGCGGTAAAACAACTGTCGCTGCCGACCATCGATCTTATGACGGCCGGCAGCGAGAGATCCCCTCCGATGACTGCAGTGAGGACCCGGCGCTGCGCCGCCCAAGCGGGGCAGACCGCCAGCGTATGCTGGGCCGTGTCCTCACTGCAGTCGCAGTGGTGGCAGGCGGGACTCGGTTCCCTCCTAGCGACCGAGTGCAGGTACTTTCCGAAGCAACCGTGCCCGGAAAGCACCTGCGTCAGCCGGAAGGAAAGGGTCCCGTGCTGCCGCCCTGCCCACTCCTTGATGACCGGCTGAAGAGCCTCCACGGCGGCGAAGCCAGCGCGTGGGGTCTCCAGCCGGAGCGACCATCTCAGCATGGTGGCTCGGCGAGCGGCTTCGCGCCACTCGCGCACGTCCTCGGGCGGAGGGCGAAATCCGCTCTCCGCCCGGAAGTCAGCCACTCGCCGATAAACTTCGGCGAGCACTTCCGCCTCCAAATCCCACGGGGGTGTTCCGGCCAAGGCACACGCCGCCTCTGTGGACACCGTGCGGTATCCACGTATGGCTCTGACCGCCAGTATCCGCTGGGGGCGCCAGAGGCGCGCCCTGTTCTGGGCGGACAGAGCCGCCGCCCACACCGGTGCACCGTAAAGTGCCATTGACCGGACAACCCCCGTGTACAGCTGCCTAGTGGGGACACTGGCCCCGCCCAAGTTGGGCAGAAGTCGCCCTAGGGCGGAGGCAGTGCCCACCAATTTAGGTCCAAGCTGTCGGAAGTGCTCGTCGAAGAGCCACCTACCGTCGAGGACCAGACCCAGGTACCTCATCTGGGCCCGGACCGGTACGAGGACCGAGTTGACCTCGATCGAGGCGCCGGCGGGCGGGCCGCGACGGGGCCCATGAAATAGCAGGGCCTCCGTCTTCTCCAGAGCCACCCGCAGACCCAACGCCTCGATGCGCCCGACCACCCGGGAGACTCCCGTGGTGGCCAGGCGCGCCGCCTCCTCAAAGTTTGCCCCCCGGGCCGTGACCAGGGTGTCGTCTGCGTAACAGATTACACCCAGCCCGGGGGGGAGACGCCCTCGTAGGGCCCAGTCGTATCCCATGTTCCACAGGAGTGGTCCTAGGACAGACCCCTGTGGAACACCGCACGACATGGCCCTGCGTCTCAAGGCGCCATCTCGGTCCTCGTACTCGACGGTACGCTCCTCTAAATAGTCTGCCACCAGCCGCCGCAGGTACCCTGGCACTCCGTGGTATTGGAGTGCGGCCCTGATGCAGCCGAATGGCAGACTATTGAAGGCGTTGGCGATGTCCAATGACACCGCCAACACCACTCCGCCGCCTCTCACCGCCTCTTCGGTCACAGCCCTCAGGCGCAGGATCGCGTCGACCGTCGAACGCCCTTCTCGGAAGCCGAATTGGGCGTCCGACAGGTCGGGCCCCACCTCGCTGAGGTGCCGGACGATGCGGACAGAGAGAACCCTCTCAAACAACTTGCCCGCCTCGTCCAGCAACACGATGGGCCTGTAGGCCGCGACCGAATCGGCAGGCCGTCCATGCTTCTGGATCAGTACCAGCTTCCCGCACTTCCAACGCTCAGGGAAGTGTCCGGACGCCAGGCTAGCGTCCAACACTCCCCTGAGGTGGTCCGACATGTAGTCGAGGGCACGGGCCATCACTCGGGCTGGAACCCCGTCCGGCCCGGGGGCGGTGTTCTTGGACCGAATCCGTAGAACAGCCGCCCCTACCTCCGATTCCCTGACAGGCGGCACATCACCCACGCTGTCCCGACGACGACCACGACGGGCCATCGACGGGGGTGTGTGTTCCGCCTGCTGTGGGAATAGGCCCTCGACCACTTCCTGCAGGAAGCTGGGCTGGAGAGTCTCCGTAAGGGGGGGGCCCGACGTGCGGAGCTTGTTACGCACCGCACGATAAGGGCGACCCCAGGGGTCACGCTCCAGACTCTCCAGCATCTCTTTTCTGCTCGCGTCTTTGGCGCGGCAAATGGCCAGCCTCAGAGTTTCCCGAGCTGCTCGGTACTCCTCGTGAAGCCGGTCCACCTCCTCACCGTCCCCGCGGTGGCGTCGCCGACTTCGGGTGTGGGACCTCCGGGCACGTACACAAGCCGCACGGAGGTCCGCCAGCTCCTGGGACCACCAGTAGACCTCCTTCCGAGGAGGCCGACGGCCACGAACGCGGGGCATGGCCGCATCGCAGATGAGCGTTAACGCATCGGCGAAGCGACCAGCCCCCACGTCGACCTCCTCGGTCGGGGCCTGCGGAGACAGCCAAGAGCAAACAATGGCCGCCTCCTCTAGTAGGTCCCTGTCCAGCTTGGCGACAGCCCACCGCGGAAAACGGGAGGGACGCCGCGCCGCGTGACCCCTACTGGCGTCCTGGGACCGGGAGAGCTCGAATCGGATATAAAGGTGATCCGAGAGCGTCTCAACCTCATCCAGGACACTCCAGTTCCTTACTCGTGCGGCGACTGCAGGGGTAGCGAACGAAAGGTCCACTATCGACCCCCCCTGCTGTCGCACGCACGTGTTGGTGGCGCCCCTGTTCAGCAAACAGAGGCCCACCGATGCCGCCCATTCTTCCACGGCTTCGCCCCTGGCGTCCGTCGCCGGGGAACCCCACGCAATGGACTTTGCATTGAAGTCCCCCAGCACGAGGACGTGCCCAGACCCCAATCGCCGTATCGAGGTCTCCAAGTTGTTGAGGAAGACCTCGAAGTCGCTCAGACTCCGGTTGGGGGAGAAATATACACCATAAATGGTGATTCCCCCCCATTCGACGGCAACATATCCAGTACCCTTGTCTCTTAGTGACAAGGGCGGGGAATGAGCCGCCGTGGAGCTGACGACTGCCACGGAGCCGTCCCAGTCACCCATCCAATTTGGATGGGGAGGGACGAAATAAGGCTCCGCGACTACGGCAACACCTACAGACCACTGCGCCATCGTTTGCAGGAGGAGATCCTGCGCCGCGGCACAGTGGTTGAGGTTCGTCTGGACCAGGAGGTTGGAGACTTGATCCATTACTGGATCGTCTCTACAACCCCCTCCATGGGCGACGACGTCGCCGCCTGATTGACGTCGGAGGCAGCCCGGGTCGCCAGGCTAGCCTCCGGCGTCTGCCGAGAGGCGCGGGGAGGCTTACAGCCCCCCTGCCCCATCTGGTGGTTGGCGGGCTTATTGCCCGCCGCACACATCGGGCAGTGAGGGGCGGCAGAGCAGTCTGCCGCCTTGTGCCCGGTTCGACCGCAGCGGAAACAAAGTTCGCTGCAGTCGAAACAGCTCTCGCACTTGGTGCGAGTGTGTCCCGCGACGAGGCACTTGAAACACCTCATCGGCCTCGCGGCCAGAACCGTGATTCTGGCATTCACGAAGCCGACGAGCATGCTCCCGGCGTCGGCCAGAACTTTGGCCGCCGCCACGGGACAGCTGACCCACACCGAGCCGAGGCCTCCCGGGCCCGGCCGGACGGTGCCGACTCGGATGGTGCCCGCTTCGCAGCCAGTCTTCTCCACGACTGCATCGCGGACATCCTCCGACGTGATGGAGTCGTCCAGACCCGAAATGCGCAGTTCCGCGCACTTGGTGGGCCTGGCGACCTTGACACCGTCCTGGGCGGCAAACACCTCCCGCAGCCTCTCGGCGAAAGTGTCGGCCGTCTTGGCGCCCTCAGCCCCCGGGAACTCGAATACTCGAGCTCCCGTCTGGGCGCGGCGCAGCCTCATCCCCGCAGCCCCGAACTCAGCGGCGAGCCCGGGACGGGCCCTTTTGAATAGGTCCGCGTAGGTGAGCCCGCCACTGGCCGCCTCCGGTGACACGGTCACCACTACAGCCGCGGTCTTGGGCGGCTGCAGCTTCCGCGGCTTCTTTTTGGAGGCCGCTGCCGCCACCGGCGGCGACTGCGGGGCTTGGGCTGCGCCTTGGGCGGCCTTCCTCGCCCGCGCCCGCTGCCGCCGCCCCCCCCTCTTCGAGGCCCCCACAACCTGCCAATCCTCGTTAGAGGGGCCCGTCGGAGGTGCCGGAGCGGGAAGCGGGGGGAAGTCCGCTCCACTTGGGGGCGCCGTTTGAGGCCCCTTCTTGGCCGGCGCTTTACCCGGAGCCTTGGCCGGCGCTTTGGCCGGTGCCTTGGCCGGCACTTTGGCCGGTGCCTTGGCCGGCGCCTGGGCCGGTGTTCCGGCCCCCTTCTTCGGCTGTTGTTGCTGCCTTTGGGGAGCCGGGGCCGCCATCGCCGCCGCGTAGGTGACGCGGCTTCCCACCAGGGTGGCAACCGGGGGCCTCTGCGACGCGAGCGGGGGGCGTACAACTGGCGCGGGGGGAAGCCTCGCCTCCAGGCCGGCCAGTCGCCCGTCCAGCATTCGCGTCATGGCGTCAAGAGCCTGACGCAGCATGGCGTCAGGGAACTCGCCGCCAGCAGGGGCCTCCGGCCGAGACGGCGCGGGCGGGGCCGGGACCTCTACCCGAGACGGTCCGGGCGGGGTCGGGACCTCTGCCCTAGACGGCCCAGGCGGGGCCGGGGCCTCCGGCTGAGACGGCCCGGGCGGGGCCGACTCGAAACAAACCCTATACCAACCCGTCTGGCCAGCGTGGTATAGTAAGCCAAAACCTCCTTACAAAGGAGAGGCCTATGTCCAGCAGTGGACTGTTAAAGGCTGTTGATGATGATGATTGGTACTGGGTGTACCCTGTATTAGGAACTTCACAAACATACATAAGGAACACATCTGGGCTCAGATGTCCTATCAGTAAAGAACTAAGGCCATACGTCCCCACGCTGGCTAAGTGCGGGTTGGAGACTGTCAAGATACGTTGTAGCTACGTAATCTTGCTGTTGGATGTTTTTAAGCTGCCCGAAGGCCTCCAACTAAGCTTCACGACTGTTATCTCACGATAACAACCGGGACCGAATGCTTAACGTGACCTGAGAATCACGGAAACGCTCTTATCATATCATACCAGCCTTGTTGGTCTAGTGGTTGGCGTATGCGGCTGCTGATTACGATGTCTCGGGTTCGATTCCCGGGTTGGACTAAATATTTGTGTGATCCACAAATATTTGTTTCGGAGTCTCGGTGTTTTCTATGTATTATATGTATGCTTCGATCAAGTATGTATGTATTTAAAAAAAAGTTTGTTTATGTATTTATATCAGTTGTTTAGTACCCATAATACAAGCTCTGTTTGGGACTAGATGAGTGTGTAATAGTCCGAAATATTTATTTATTTATACCACAAACGGTCACCCATCCAAGTCTGACCGATCAGTCGTTATTTACCCTCGGAAGTAAAGTTATCGGTATTTATTAAAGCAAAATGCTTTTGTTTGGGAGACCCATAACTTACTATTTTGGCGTGAGCACCACTGGTCCAAATCGTCAACGCATTACCGCATCCAGCTGGTAAACTGACTCCAAATATTGTTGTGATCCAATCATCCTCTGGAGGTATCTTAGATCTCTCTTCCTCTCTCCATATGAAGGCAAAGAAGGTGGAGTCTCTAGGCCACCAGGCCTCGGAGAACAGAAGTACTATTTTGTTAACGACTCCTATTGATATTGTGTTTATAGCTTCTGACTTTTCTTTGGGAAGTGGGGGGGAGAACAATGTTGTATATCTGTAAGATTACAAAAAATAAGATCTATTTATATTAATACTAGCTGACCCCGCGAACTTCGTGCGGCCTAACAGTCACTCAATTGTATTGCCTTCTCGGAACCCCCCCAATAAAACTTAAACTTTATGGTACTAAAGTTCAAATTGACTTAAGTATTATTACGAATCTTTTCTATGGGAATATAGAAAAGTGTTGTTTTTAGACTTTTTTAAATAACTTTTAATTTTTTCTTGTCGTAAGAACCATCTTCGTACTTCAAGTAATATATAAAAAAAGAATTAGCGAAATTGGTCCAGCCGTTCACGCGTGATGGCGTGACCAAGGGAAATAGGCGTTAATTTATATATATATATATAGAAGATTAGAAAACTGAAGAGTTTGTTTGTTTAGTTGAATGTGATACTCTCAGGAAGTGCTCTTTTGATTTGAAAAATACTTTCAGTGTTAGATAACTTAGTTATACAGGAAAGTTATGGGTTATATAATGTGAAATGTAAAAATTGATATAAATATGTATCATTCCGTTAAGACTGAAGCAGAGTAATAACAAAAATGTTGCTTAAACGACGTGAAAAATTATCAGGTTCAAAAAGGCTAATGATATATGTATATCGTATTATATTGTGTTGTGTTTAAGGTAATATCTTAAGGCTTATGGTTTTACGTCACAACTGTGTAAATGTAATATTCGGCGGACTCTAGTCCGCTGAATATTACAAACATTCGGCGGACTGTAGTACGGTGAATATTACAAACATTCGGCGGACTGTAGTTCGGTGAATATTACAAACATTCGGCGGACTGTAGTTCGGTGAATATTACAAACATTCGGCGGACTGTAGTTCGGTGAATATTACAAACATTCGGCGGACTGTAGTTCGGTGAATATTACAAACATTCGGCGGACTGTAGTACGGTGAATATTACAAATATTCGGCGGACTGTAGTTCGGTGAATATTACAAACATTCGGCGGACTGTAGTACGGTGAATATTACAAACATTCGGCGGACTGTAGTTCGGTGAATATTACAAACATTCGGCGGACTGTAGTACGGTGAATATTACAAACATTCGACGGACTGTAGTACGGTGAATATTACAAACATTCGGCGGACTGTAGTTCGGTGAATATTACAAACATTCGGCGGACTGTAGTTCGGTGAATATTACAAACATTCGGCGGACTGTAGTACGGTGAATATTACAAACATTCGGCGGACTGTAGTTCGGTGAATATTACAAACATTCGGCGGACTGTAGTTCGGTGAATATTACAAACATTCGGCGGACTGTAGTTCGGTGAATATTACAAACATTCGGCGGACTGTAGTTCGGTGAATATTACAAACATTCGGCGGACTGTAGTTCGGTGAATATTACAAACATTCGGCGGACTGTAGTACGGTGAATATTACAAACATTCGGCGGACTGTAGTTCGGTGAATATTACAAACATTCGGCGGACTGTAGTACGGTGAATATTACAAACATTCGGCGGACTGTAGTACGGTGAATATTACAAACATTCGGCGGACTGTAGTTCGGTGAATATTACAAACATTCGGCGGACTGTAGTTCGGTGAATATTACAAACATTCGACGGACTGTAGTTAGCTGAATAATACAAATATTATTTAGTTGTATGGCAGAAAATCAATAATTAGAATATATTGCAGGTTTTATAATATAACTATCAAATAAGTCCCTCGCGTGACATAAGCCTCAGTCAAGTTTCTCCACAACAATCGTTCTTCTGCTGTCAACATCCAAAAGCTTTAGCCAAAACCAAATTGAAATATAATTTATACCTTTCCTTCAACACTCCAAGTGACACTGTCACAATAACATTCCTCGCATTATATGTGGAGCCGTCCTCGCAAGTCACCTCCACATCTTGCGTTGGATCCTGAGGGTACTTGATCTTCGTTACCACTTTTCCTAGTTGAAGGTTTAAGGTCGGGTGCCCAGGACCGTTTTGATATACGTTCTGTAATGAAGAATTAATTTTATGTTAATATCATAATTATCCATATCATATTGGTCTTTGATGGACTCTGCTAGACGTTAGCCTCTCTTTATAAAAGAGATTCAACTGCCTTGCTGGTCTAGTGGTAAGGGTATGCGGTTGCTGATCAAGAGGTCTCGGGTTCGGATTTGCGATATTTGCAAAAAATTTGTTTCGGAGTTTGGGTGTTTTCTATGTATAATATGTAAATCACGCTGGTCACAGGTTTGCCTACAGTTGGTATAGGGATTGTATCAAGTTTTCCTTCTCTCTTTGCAGAGCTGAAGTCCTGTGCAGTTGTTGCCTTAGTCAGCTCTTTCAGTACCCACGGTATAAACAGTGGTGATGACACTCCGTCGTTTTAATCGTACACGAATAGTGCATATCTGTTAAAGGTACCTCTTAGGGCCACAGCACACTAGCTACTTTTAGCATCGGCGATCGGCAACTAGTCGCTTTTTAGAAGCTAAATACGGCGACCGAACGCTCTACACCGCACAATTTAAAACTCCAAACGCGGAGATTGAGTCGCTTTTTAGAAGCGCGACACAGCAGCTAAACGCTACTCTCCGCACACATTCGGATGCCGGTAGCATCGATTTGGCATCTGAGCAGTCGCTAAAACGCGCGTTTCTGATACCGCGATCGAACGCAGGAAGTCGCTAAAACGCGATGCAGCATCGATACAGTCGCCAAATCGCCGATCGCCGATGCTAAAAGTAGCTAGTGTGCGGTGGCCCTTAAAAACAAAAGAACAATTACCAACAGGATTTCGAAGAGCGTCTTATATCCATATCGGTGCCAACTCAAATGAAGATCCCCATCCAGATTTTTGTAGTTGTTCAGCGTTGTGACGTCATTCCAGCTTTCAGAAGCTTCATAGTTGTTAACCAGAAGTTCCATGAAGTATAGGAACTGTTTAATAAAGTCATTATCTGGTAATAACGCTGGATGTTTAGATTTGATATGTGACATTAATCTGGAAATGAATGGTAAGAGCAATAATTTTAACAGAAAAAACCGACTTCAAAGAAAAACCATTTAAAGTGACCAAGTCCCGACAGGTGTGCCTATGATATTTGAGGAGTTCCCTCGATTTCTGCAGGATCCTATCATCAGATCCTGGTTTCCTTGTTATGGGACCACATGGGAGGCTCCAGCTTTAAAATTAAAAAAAGAAATAAGAATCGGTTCACCCAATCGAAACTTCTGAGGTAACAAACATAAAAATATATATTCGAATTGAGAACCTCCTCATTTTTTGAATGTTCATAGATTGAAAATATATTTTTTTTAAAACAGAAAATAAAGATTAAAAAAATTTGAAGCTACTTTTTTATTTCAGGCGGACTTTTTGTCCGTCACTTGTGCAATTGATAGGTTCAGGTGACGAGAAACTGTTAACTGAGACAAAATTCATGTTACCTTTTAGTTATGTATTGTCCCAATGGTTTAGGCTCCTCGGGAGGGTTGTCAACTACTCCCATAGCGAAGGTCACGAGATCATGGACAATGTTTTTATCGAATATTGCGCCGTCGGACCTGTATCATAAAAAATAAAGGAAAATAGAATGATGCCTGTTTTGACATTTGTCATCGTGTTTTTTCATCAACGATTAAGTCAGGTTTTTGTGTTTTTGAGTGTATTTTTTCAATATAAAGTTAAACTTGATGCTTATTTATGATACGCGATATGATGAATTTGATTTTTGACATTGAAAAATCAAATTCATAATCCTATTTAATTACTATGTTACCTACCCATACACTATCACAACGCGTATCGTAAATAAGCATCAAGTTTAACTTTATATTGAAAATATACACTCAAAAACACGAATTCATCGTTGATTAAAAAAAAAGCGGCCAAGTGCGAGTCGGACTCGCCCATGAAGGGTTCCGTATCCGTATCCGTGTGGTGACGGATTAAGAATACAAGTGTCACCACCCCTATTCATCCTGCGGGTGTCGTAAGAGGCGACTAAAGGAACAAAATAAGCAGCTAAAATCACTGCCAAGAGAAGGAAAACTTGGAACAAACCCTTTGCCAACCTGTCTGGCCAGCGTGGTATAGTAGGCCAAAACCTCCTTTCAAAGGAGAGGCCCATGTCCAGCAGTGGACTGTTAAAGGCTGTTGATGATGATGATGATAGGTTGGATGAAATAAAAATTTTTGAGTTTCAGTTCCAAGTATGGGGACCCCCAAACTGTATTGTTTTTTTTCTATTTTTATGTAAAAATCTTAATGCGGTTCACAGAATACATCGACTGACCAAATTTCAACAGTATGGCTCTTATAGTTTCGGAAATAAAGAGCTGTGACATACGGACGGACAGACAGACAGACAGACAGACTTGACGAATCTATAAGGGTTCGATTTTTGCCATTTGGCTAAGGAACCCTAAAAACACTTCTTATTTTGTGAAGACAGTAATAGAAACCCGACTGCTTAAAAGCAATGAACTGAAAAGAGAAAAACAAGTATAACTCGTGCGACCTAAGATGGCACCTGACTCAAATGTCAGTCGTTTAAAGTACTGAGTGCAAGAAAAATATAATTTATTCTAGTTTTTTTAAATTTCAACATTTATTTTGCTTCAATTAGTTTCTCATAACATACTACTTTATCTTAAGTGGTACTTTACTACCTGAGTTAAGAAAATACATATGCATACCAATAGGAAGCAGGCCTCATTCATTATTTACCCGAATGCATTCTTCGTGCAGTGATTTAAATAATATTAGGTAATACCTAATATCATTTTAAATGAAATTAGGAACTGAAATATGGTTATAAAATACAATTTAAAATCGTCATGATAAGTTTTTTAATCGTAGTCTCTGAAAATCATATGTCTTTGTATTTTCTTTATTTTAAACTATTGCGTCTCATAATCGTCATGCTGGTTATTTTCGTGTGACCTTTCTTAAAACAATTGGGTTATCCAGACGAATCTAATGATATATTTATAAAATAAATTCGTGGAGTGATTTATATGACATTAGGTAATACCTAATAAACTAAAATTATTATTGAAAGATTCTTGCAACGGTAATAGTGTTGCTAACGCTACTCGCAGGACGACAGAGGGGTATCACGCGGGGGAACGGTGTCATGTTTCGTTTTGAGCCAGGTGCCATCTTAGCTCGCACGAGTTATATCACAATATCTATATAAAATTGTACAGAATAATGCATTGTTCTATAAGCTTACTAAACACTTTATGGTGCCGCATGCGGTGACAAACGTAATCTTATTAGATGCGTTTAGGTAGTATTGTTTAAATATATTTATACCCATATTTCTGAGGTAGGAAAAAAAGTAGTGGTTCCGATGCGTAGGTCATTTTAAAGTTTGTAAAGCCTATCTCACTTTAACAATTATAACGAATTTACGACACCTCATTTGTCAAAGCCGTTTGGACTGTAGAGCGAGCCAAAGAAACGGATATACATACATATACTCGAAATACATTACTCTTCTAACTCTATTATTTATTATTTGTAATAAGTTGAAATAATTATATTCTTTAACAAATGTCTGAAATGTGTATTTATTTATTCGTTATGCAGAACCCGAGGCGTAACCTCGTGGCGTCCATCGGAGTGGGGATTCTCTCGCTCCGTAACATGATTGCTCTGTGACTCTCTCTTTCTGTGACCAAGTAATGCTTGTGAAGGAGATGGCGGAGCTGGATCGGGAGAGGCTTAGAACTGTCCCGGTCCGCCATGTCCGGGAACGGGAAAAGTACCGCAGACGACTCAGGCACCGGCGATCGTCAATCGATCTCCGTCCTCCATACGCGCAAACCTGGGGGTGATAGGTGAGGAGGGTGATAGTCGTCAAGAATTTTGTTACCTGAATACATGGAACGAACCATCCCGGGGCACTATGCAGATATTATGTGGAACATCCTCTATAGTGCTACTAGTTTTGATGTGGTTTCTGAAAAGAAAATGTCTTTTTATGGAATATATTTGTTATAGTTTTACAAAGCCAATGTATGAAAAAGTTTATCCCACTTTAACAGCCCCATTGAGCACATTGAGCCACTAGTAGCGACAACATTACAACGACTAGTGGCGGCCACAAGTTGCGAACGCGTTTCTCCATACATTTTGTTTAGCATCGGCTCACACCGAGCGTTTGAGTGGCCGCGTCCGAGCCACAACCTGCGGGAGTCGACCACGCTCGCTACATGTGGCCGCGTTTTGTCGTTCGACTCGCGCGCACACACGCCCACAGTCGCCGGCTTCTCCCCGCTCCCTCACTTGAACAACTGCCGCAAGTGGCAGCCACTGAAGGCCGCGTCAAGTCACCAGTGGCTGTCACTGGTGACGGCGTGTAGTGGTCTGACTGAACCACTGGTGGTGGCGTTTAGTAGCGGCGACTAGTGGCCCTAATATGCGGAGGCTCTAAAAGTTCTGAAAAGAGTTCACAACAGTAAATGTCTATCTTTTAGGTTTAGCTCACTATAAACCTTTTAACGGTAGCTTAATGAGATGCTTCTAAATATTTGAAACCCGACAGCACTAATGCTGTCATTGAAGTTTGGTCTTCTGTATAAAACGCTTAGAGGTACTTGTAAAAATATAATTTTAACAAAAAGAAACCTACTTCTAAGAAAAACTTTTCCAAGTAAATATTTGAGGAGTTCCCTCGATTTTCTAGGGATCCCATCATCAGATCCCGATATGGTGACGATGGGACCACCAATAAGCTACGCCCTTTCCAATGCAAAAACAATGTTTGAAATCGGTTCATAAACGAAGAAATTATCGCTGAACATACATAAAAAAAAAAGATTCCGACGAATTCAGAACTTCCTCCTTTTTTTTGAAGTCGGTTAAAAAGAGAAGTACCCCCGCGGTCAAGTCGACCCATTGGTGCTGAAATCAATGTAGTTCTACTACCTACCTGCACATCACGAAGGCGTCGCTAAACTCACAGTAGTTACCCTCGACCACAGACCAGCGGTTAAACCCGTTTAAAATGTCGGAAAGTAGAAGGTATCTTATCCTTTTTAATTTTATCGCAAAAAACACGAGTAGGTATACAATGTGGAAGAATCTCGAATTTCTAAACGCCTCTGCTTTTTAGGGTTCCGTAGCCAAATGGCAAAAAACGGAACCCTTATAGATTCGTCAAGTCTGTCTGTCTGTCTGTCTGTCTGTCCGTCCGTATGTCACAGCCAATTATTTCCGAAACTATAAGAGCTATACTGTTGAAATTTGGTCAGTCGATGTATTCTGTGAACCGCATTAAGATTTTTATATAAAAATAGAAAAAAAACAATACATTTTGGGGGTCCCCATACTTGCAACTGAAACTCAAAAATTTTTTTTTCATCAAACCTATACGTGTGGGGTATCTATGGATAGGTGTTCAAAAATGATATTGAGGTTTCTAATGTCATTTTTTTCTAAACTGAGAGACACTTCCAAAGTGGAAAAATGTGTGTCCCCCCCCCTCTAACTTCTAAAATAAGAGAGTGATAAAACTAAAAAAAATATATGTTGTATATTACTATGAAAACTACCAATGAAAATTGGTTTGAACGAGATCTAGTGAGTAGTTTTTTTTAATACGTCATAAATCTTAAATCGCAATTTCCCTTTCATTTGATCAATACACTATTATTAAAACATCGATCAAATTTACAACGATCTACAAGAACTTTTATATGACGTTACTTGCTGCTACGGAACCCTTCATGGGCGAGTCCGACTCGCACTTGGCCGCTTTTTCACGCCCCAATTCACGCCGATTCCCGGGTCGGACAAAATGTTTGTATGATCCGCAAATACACACATCAAAAGTGTCTAGGGATCAAGCATTTTTATGCGGATTTCTTGAGATTGAGATGTGGCTTTGTAATAAATTTATGATTTTATAAATTTATATGGATCCTTTTTGGTGCATTTCATAATTTGAATCAGGAACTGTCAATCAAATTCGAGTAAAAGATGAAAATCAGCTGCCAATATTTTCCCTATAAAAACATACAACGCATTGAAGAAATTATTAGTGCTACTGTTTCCCTACTACTGATTAAAACCAACGTTATTATGGAGCGGCGACGTCATTTAAGCAGGGAAGAAATGCTCAGAGCCGTGGGAATGATAGAAGCTGGTTCCCGGCAACGTACTGTGGCTTTAGCTCTGAATACAAGTCAGAGTGTTATCAGTCGACTTTGGACACGTTACCGAAGCACTGGTACCGTGGCTAAGCGCCATGAAGGACGGTATCGCTGCACCACACGGAGACAAGACCGATACATTCAAATCTTAACTCGAAGAGCTCCAACAATAACCGCCATGATGTTAGCCGTGAGGCTTCATCACTCTTCAGGGAACTTAATTAGCGACCAAACAGTCAGAAACCGCTTGCATGAAGTGAACCTTCATTCCCGAAGACCGCTACGGGTACCACCTATAGCAATGCACAATCGTAGGATTCGATATCAATGGGCTCTTGAACACAGAAATTGGGCAGAAGAACAATGGCGTTTCGTGTGCTTTTCTGATGAGTCTCGTTTTGGTATGAGACCGGATACAAGACGTATACGACACTGGAGAACCCCTGGACGCCAACAGCGATTAAAATCCTGCCAGGAAGTCCATCCTTATAGTGGTGGAACCATCATGGTATGGGCGGGTATTTGGATCGGTGGAAGAACTGAGTTGATTTGGATCAGAGGCAACCTCAACGCTCAAATTTATGCTGAGACGATTGTATCAGACGTCATCGTTCCTCTACAAGTGCAAATCGGTCCCTTATTTCAGTTAATGCATGATAATGCACGACCGCACACCGCAAGAGTTGTAAGACAGACTCTCGCCGCAGCTAACATCAATGTCCTGCCCTGGCCTGCTCAGTCGCCAGACTTGAACCCGATTGAGCATGCATGGGATATGCTACAGAGAAGAGCTCTGCCGAATATGGAGGGTATCCAGTCGCAAGAAGACCTTTTTTTGTTGTTGCAACGAACATGGGCGGCCATTCCACAGCGTGATTTGGATGAACTCATTTTGAGTATGCCAAACCGATGTTCTTGTGTTGTTAGTGTTCGCGGTAGAAACACGGATTATTAATTGTTTAAGTTACCTAATAAAATTTTAAAGAAAACTGTTATTTCAGTCTTTTTTTCGAACTTTAATGTTAGTGGTTCAAATGTCAAAAATCCCTTTATTAGGAAAATGGCAAATTTCTTTACTAATGCAAAGGTGACTTGGTTTATCGTTACTGTGACAAACGAAAACACTTTATTTGATGAATCCTTAAAGAAATTTTTAATTAATATCAATCAGGAGAAAAGTTATTGCAAAAATATATGTTGATCCCTAGACACTTTTGATGTGTGTATTTGTTTCGGAGTTTGTGTGTTTTCTATGTAATTTTTTTTTTTTTTTTTTTAATATTTAAGCCTGCCAAAGTGACTCTACTCTGCCTGATGGAAAGCATGAGTAGAATCCAGGAGTAGGGGCCACCATGCTTATTGTGAGGGTAGGCAATGTAGCATGGTGACCCCTACCATGGCAGCCTGGTTAGATCATTCTGCATCATTCTCCCGGCCTTCGAAGGGCGGGAGTATGATGCAGAATGATTGGGCCTCCGGTCTCACACTCACCAACGAAATACGACAGCAAGAATGCTGTCATTATTAGGATGGTCTTCTGTGTGAGGGTAGTACTAGCCGGGTCGAGCCGGCCCATTCGTGCTGAAATCAGCGTGGCTCTACTACCTTATATATTTACAAAAAAAGTATGTTTATATATTTATAACTGTTATCTAGTATCCATAATACAAGCTCTGCTTAGTTTATGGTCTAGACTAGATGATGTTGTGCGTAAGATGTCCGAAATATTTATTATTATTACGTATTTCGTGCTTTAAATGCAGGCAATTTTTACCTGTACACTTTTAATGGTATTTCTTGAGGAAGTATTTGGACATTGTTTTGTATTGCCAGCTCATAAACACGACTGTTTTTTTCTCCGTGAATCCTGAAAAAACATATTTTATACTGAGTTAAAAATGTTCTAGAAACATGAAACTGTATGGATATGAGTTTTTGTAACGTCGAAAAAGTGCTTAAATAAAATTATGTAAATTATTTTTGCCCCCCCCCCCCCCCTCTTCTAAAAGCTAACATTGCACTTTTAAAAACACAACTAATCACTTTCAAAACTGCCCTTTAAAGTTACTCGAATAACTCGCAAACGGATACCTAAATCGAAAAATGGTTTTAGCAACTTCGTAACGTTTTTAAAAGGCCTATGTAATGATTCCCCACACGATGAGGTGGTCATGAAAACAAAAAACCATCCCCACTAACCAAATTAATAAGGCAGGCAAATGATGATGATGTTGCATCTTTCCAGGACCAACCGCTTGGGCGGAAAGTCGAGTACGGACCTTGGGACGTACATGACGAATCTACAAGGGTTCCCAGTCATGAACTACGGAACTCTAAAAAGGTTTGCAATATATTATCTTCCTCCTTTCTCTTCACTATCATTCTATATACGAGAAAAAACATAAATATGTAAAAGGAAATTAATTTGTTTCAATATGTTTAGCATTGTCCTAGATACATTTGCATTTGAGATACATTCATTAAACTATCGTGCAAAAACTGATATCCAGGTAAAACTGGTTGAACTTGTAGCCGAGCCTAAATACCCTGGAGAATAAAGGCTAGGAAGATGATTTAAACCTACAAATGTGACTCTAAGGGCCACAGCACACTAGCTACTTTAAGCATCGAATCGGCGATCGGCAATTAGTCGCTTTTTAGAAGCTAAATACGGCGACCGAACGCTCCACACCGCACGCCACTTACAAACGCCAAACGCGGAGATTGAGTCGCTTTTCAGAAGCGCGACACAGCAGCTGAACGCTACTCTCCGCACACATTCGAATCCCGGTAGCATCGATTTGGCATCGGAAAATTATAGACAACACAACAGCTGGCATCTGAGCAGTCGCTAAAAGGCGCGTTTCCGACAATGCAATGTACAGACAATGCAAAATGGCGACCTGGTGAGTTGCTTCGGCATCATTAAGTCCCGGTCTCATACTCACCAACGAAGGATTCATTGATTATATAATGACAATTCAATTTCAATTCATCCTCGGGGTTGCGGAGATCCAATGCCAGTTGTTCCGAGGAAAAACTGATATTCAGGTAAAACCGGTTGAAGTAGTAGCCGACCACAAGTAATATTGAGAATAAGGCTAGGAAGAACTGTTTAAAGGATTCTTTGATTAGGTATATAATGACAATGAAATTTCAATTCATCCTCGGAGTTGCGGAGATCCGATGCCAGTCGCTCCGTGGAAAAACTGATATCCAGGTAAAACCGGTTGAACTAGTAGCCGACCACAAATAAACTTGGGAATAATAAAAGCTAGGAAGCTGATGATATGGACCACTCTTGCTGATATCACCTAGAAGTACATTATCAAGTGTGGATACTAACCATTCCGCTCCAAGTTCCACAACTCCATCGCCGAATGATATAGTGTTGACTCTCCCTCCGACTCTGTTCTGCGCCTCCAGAGCCAGCACTCTCTTGCCAGCCTTGCACAGCACTGACGCTGCGGTACAGCCTGCCGCTCCCATGCCGACTATTATCGTATCATAGATAGACATTTTACTGTAAAAAGTAATTTTTGTAGAAATTGAGGTCTCGAATCGCACCAAATGTTTGTGTGATCTGCAAATATTTGTTTCAGAGTTGTGTGTTTTGTATGTATAATATAATTATATGTATTTACCAAAAAAGGTATGTTTATGTTTTTATATCAGTAGTCTAGTACTCATATTAGCTACTAGTAGCCGACCGACCCAATAATCTAGGGAATAAATGCTAGGAAAATGAAGATAGATAATGATAGTGCCTATTAAATAATGTTTGGGACTAGATGGCGTTGTATGTAAGATGTCTGAAATATAAAAAAAAAGTCGTGGGGCACTCGGGGACTGCCGCGGTAAAGCTATTGCATAGCATGTTTTTTCAACATGCAATTATAATTCATTTTATTTTTTTATTTATGCAGATTTTTTTTTCTTTGATATTAATTCAAGTTTACAAAACAATATACATAGTGTATACCTATTTAGTAGTATATTTACCAACATACATTCTAACACTATTATTGCCAAAACAATATAATCATCCTATTAACCGAAAGACAATGACAACTAAACAAGAAACTTAATAGTAATATGAGCATATCTATGGAATAAAAATCGGCCAAGTGCGAGTCGGACTCGCCCATGAAGGGTTCCGTATCAACAAGTAACATTATATAAAAGTTCTTGTAGTTCGTTGATTAAATGAAAGGTAAATTGCTGTTTACGCTTTATGACATATTAAAAAAAAACTACTTACTAGATCTCGTTCAAACTAATTTTCGTTGGTAGTTTACATGGTAATGTACAACATATATTTTTTTTAGTTTTATCACTCTCTTATTTTAGAAGTTAGAGGGGGGGGGGACACACATTTTTCCTCTTTGGAAGCGTCTCTCGCGCAAACTATTCAGTTTAGAAAAAAATGATATTAGAAACCTCAACATCATTTTTGAACACCTATCTATAGATACCCCACACGTATGAGTTTGATGAAAAAAATTTTTTTGGGTTTCAGTTCCAAGTATGGGGACCCCCAAAATGTATTGTTTTTTGTCCATGTTTATGTGAAAATCTTAATGCGGTTCACAGATTACATCTACTTACCAAATTTCAACAGTATAGCTCTTGTAGTTTCGGAAAAAAGTGGCTGTGACATACGGACGGACAGACAGACAGACAGACAGACAGACAGACAGACTTGACGAATCTATAAGGGTTCCGTTTTTTGCCATTTGGCACCGGAACCCTAAAAAAAACACTAATTAAATTCGCCGACGCCGACGAGGACGCCGACGCTATGTATTGTGCCGACGTTATCCCTTCTATTTGATTTATCTATGAGGCACAGACGCTATATATTGTGCCTACGACATCCCTTCGTTATTTGACCTTGTCGCACTGCAGTTACAATCACATTCTCTATCCTTTTTAGGGTTCCGTAGCCAAATGGCAAAAAACGGAACCCTTATAGATTCGTCAAGTCTGTCTGTCTGTCTGTCCGTCCGTATGTCACAGTCAATTATTTCCGAAACTATAAGAGCTATACTGTTGAAATTTGGTCAGTCGATGTATTCTGTGAACCGCATTAAGATTTTTACATAAAAATAGAAAATAAACAATACATTTTGGGGGTCCCCATACTTGGAACTGAAACTCAAAATTTTTTTTTTCATCAAACCTATACGTGTGGGGTATCTACGGATAGGTCTTCAAAAATGATGTTGAGGTTTCTAATGTAATTTTTTTCTAAACTGAATAGTTTGCGCGAGAGACACTTCCAAAGTGGAAAAATGTGTGTCCCCCCCCCTCTAACTTCTAAAATAAGAGAGTGATAAAACTAAAAAAAATATATATTGTACATCACCATGTAAACTGCCAACGAAAATTGGTTTGAACGAGATCTAGTGAGTAGTTTTTTTTTTAATACGTCATAAATCGTAACACGCAATATACCTTTCATCCAATCAATACACTAGTATAAAAACATCGATTAAAGTTACAACGAACTACAAGAACTTTTATATGATGTTACTTGCTGGTACGGAACCCTTCATAGGCGAGTCCGACTCGCACTTGGCCGCTTTTTTTTAACACTCGGTGTTAGGTCTTTTCGTTACGGAATTTGTTGATTTGGTCGCCGCGCTCAATGCCCGCAATAAAAGCTCTGCAATAGCTTAAAAATATCTGACAGTGCTCGTCCTTTGCTGATATGATAATAAAATATTGACTTACCAAAATACTTACTATCTATATTTTGAGAGCTCTAATTCCGCAATAATTACTTTCAGTATCTTTTTTGAACTTATGTACAGTAAGTTTAATTAAATAATTGTAATGAATATTCGTTAGCAGTGTTTTAGTACGTATGTGCCAATACCTTACACTAAGTGTGATGTTTCTTACATTTTTTTATTTTCGTAACCTACTTATTTAATTTAAATGAACTAGATTACGACATCAACAAGATAATGTTTAGAATATATTGACATGTTTTTGTTTTAAATTCGGGGCCCTCAAATGGTTCCAAAAACGGAGGTTGTTTTCAATTGGTATGCGATGTGACAATATAATGGATAACTTATACCATACTGTCCAATGTGTTAATTTTTGTTATAAAAAGCAGTGTGGCACTCGTGGACTGACTTAGGCAATTATAATTATTTATTTATTTTTTATTTATACAGTATTTTTAGGGTTCCATAGCCAAATGGCAAAAAACGGAACCCTTATAGATTCGTCATGTCTGTCTGTCTGCCTGTCAGTCCGCCCGTTTGTTACAGACACTTTTTTCCGAAACCATAAAAACTATACTGTTGAAACTTGGTGAGTAGATGTATTCTGTAAACTGCATTAAGATTTTCACATAAATATAGAAACATCACAATAAATTTTAGGGGTCCCCATACTTGGTACTGAAACTCAAAAAATTTTTTTTCATCAAACCCATACGTGTGGGGGATATCTATGGATAGGTCTTCAAAAATGATATTAAGGTTCTATAAGTATATCATTTGTTTCAAAACTGAATAGTTTGCGCGAGAGACACTTCCAAAGTGGTAAAATCTGTGTCCCCCCCCCCCCCTCGATGTAACTTCTAAAATAAGGGAGTGATAAAACTAAAAAAAGTATATGATGTACATTACCATGCAAACTTCCACTGAAAATTGGTTTGAACGATATCTAGTAAGTAGTTTTTTTTAATACTTCATAAATCGTTACCCGCAATTTACCTTTCATTCAATCAATACACAATTATTAAAACATCGATCAAAGTTACAAGAACTTTTATATGATGTTACTTGCTTCTACGGAACCTTTGATGGGCGAGTCCGATTCGCACATGGCCACTTTTTTTTCTTTGATATTAATTCAAGTTTACAAAACAATATACACTGTCTTTTTAACAACATACATTCTAACAATATTATTGCCAAACAATATAATCATCCTATTAACCGAAAGACAATGACAACTAAACAGAGAACATAATAGAAATATGAGCATATTTATGTTATAAAAAAACGAAATAAAAAAAGAAGAAGAATCTAGAATGATTGTGTTGTCAAGGCAACGAATAACGGCCGGTGGCGGTAGCACGCATGCGCTAATCTGCCTATAAAGCACGGATCCTTGTCGCACTGCAGTTACAATCATATTCTCTATCCTTTTTTTTTGGTGTTAGATTTTTTCGTGACGGAATTTCTTGATTCGGTCGCCGCGCTCAAAGACCGCGATAAACGCTATACAATAGCCTAATAAAACCCAACTACAACAAACAACGACGCTGAAAAAGTATGAAAAAAGATTTAAACAACATAGTATTCGTACCACAATTATCAGTGTACATAGATACACATATTAAAGTTTGAATAGCTTTAGTCACGCGTTTTTAAAATGATATGTAACGTGTGACTTTGGCTTTTCGTAGTTAGGTTTGAGTTTATACTTTTCTTTTAATGTTTTGGTGCCGTTATAATATTAATTTATTTTCAAAAGAAACTTGACTCAACAAACCAAGTCGACCGTAAAAAATTGTCTGAACTGTCAAGAATACCATAGGAATATTACAATCATCGAAGAAACACGGATAAAGTCAGTAGCAAATGGTAATAATATATATATATATATATTTGAAATATACAGGTAATGCCCTTTCCAATATACCAATACGGTATATTTATATCAAATTATTTTTAACACAGTACCTTATGACCTAGGTAGTAGAGACAAGCTAACTTCTGCACGAATGGGCCGACTCCACCGGGGCAGTACTATTCTCACAGAAGACCATCCTAATAACGACACCATTCTTGCTGTTGTATTTCGCTAGTAGATGTATATAAATTCAACATTAATAGTTGAATAGTTTCATCATAAATAGGTGTTCATACAAATAATTGTCTGTATGTAATAAAGAATGAGCAGTTTTTTTTTTAATGCATATTAATGTGTATAGAACTCTAGAACGGATGGTTCGATTTTGACGGGACTTTCACTGGCAGAAAACTGATAACATAAGGAGTAACTTAAGCTATTTTTGTTAGACTAGCTTCTCTCTGCGTCGTTACTCGCAGTTCACAACAATAACCGCAGGTAACAACGCGAGATAGCTAGTAATGAATAAAACCACAATTAAGTGCATGCATTTATTCTAATTTTAAATTTGAGCCATAAATAAGTTCACATATATTTTTTATTCTAATTTCAAATTTGACATTTGTTGCATTCTAGTTTTGAATTAACTCTTTTCGTTTCTCTGATAGCTTAAAGGTCTTCTGATACCAATCTTTGGCCTTCTCTATAGCCTGACTCCACTGCCCCGTGAGCTTCAGAGAAGTGTCTCGTGTTTGTAGCTTCACCAGCGAATAGGACTCGTGGGGCCCCGCTGCTATCAGTCAGGGGCTCCGCTAGTTTCTCCCGGATGTTGGGATCCAGAGGTGAACGGAGATCGCTGAAGGTAAACGCACCCCGGGCATACGGGTTCGCGTACCACCTTGTCCTGTAAAATTATAAAATATATATATACAAATACATAAAATGGGAGTGTCTGTTTGTAAGATTATAATTTTAACAAAGAGAAACCGACTTCAAAGAAAAACTATTCCGAGTACCCAAATCGCGACAATTGTGCCTATGATATTTGTTCCCTCGATTTCCTTGGGAACCCATCATCAGATCCCGATATGGTGACGATGAGACCACCTGTAAGCTAAGCTCATTCCAATGCAAAAAGAATTTTTTAAATCGGTTCATAAACGACGGAATTATCGGTGAACATACATAAAAAAAAAATAAAAAAAAAAAGATTCCGACGAATTGAGAACCTTTTTTGAAGTCGGTTAAAAATAACCGCTTTTTACTAAATGAATATTTATGTATACATTGTACATATGCCAAAATATTTTTTTTTACAATTTTAGTCGGTCTGTCTGTCTGCTTAGAATAATTTCTAAGGTCTGTCTGTTTGTCCGGGTAATCTTTGAAAGGGCTGAACCGATTTCGACGGAACTTTCACTCGCAGATTAAATATTTCTAAAAGATCTGCTCTTAATTCCTATATCGGTACTTTACAAATATACATAAAATGGACACAAAGACTCAACAGTCAACACACAGACTCAGAGCAACAATCTTTAGATACAACAAAGATTGTCCCATGTGTGGATGGAGTTAACCCTCAGCGGAGTAGGAAACCGCTACATCATATGTGGCCTTAGGTGATTGGCAACAATCACCTAAGGTAAGCAACAACAACGCGGTCAGTACCTAGATGGGAGATTTAATCGCACGATATCTTATGAGCGTTTCCGTGATTTGGATTAAGCAGTCGGTCCCGGTTGTTATTATAAGATAACAGTCATGAAGCTTAGTTGGAGGCCTTCGAACGGTCTTGCTAGTCCCCAACCCGCACTAGGTCATCAGGGGGACACATGCCCTTAACCCTCTCCTGAGAGAAGACTCGAGGCTAGAAGTAGGACGTTATGGGTTGTTGATGATCAGTGGTCTACTGGCAGAAGGTCTCCTGACCGTCAGCAACTTACCTGTGCATGTCAATAGGATCAGGTACTGTTATGTTACCAAAGAATCGTCTGATGAGAGCCATTGCTCCTCTTCTAACCTCATCTTCATCCAACTCCTCGATCTGAAATTGGATTTCATTATAATTATTAATATGTTATCCGTGTGGTGACGGATTAAGAATACAAAGTGTCACCACCCCTATTCATTCCATGGGTGTCGTAAGAGGCGACTAAAGGAACAAAAGAAGCAGCTAACATCACTGCCAAGAGAAGGAAAACTTGAAACAAACCCTTTACCAACCCGTCTGGCCAGCGTGGTATAGTAGGCCAAAACCTCCTTTCAAAGGAGACGCCTATGTCCAGCAGTGGACTGTTGAAGGCTGTTGATGATGATGATGATATTAATATGTAGTAGTAGAGAGACGCTGATTTTAGCACGAATGGGCCGGCTCGACCTACCGTACTACCCTCACACAGAAGACCATCCTAATAATGACAGCATTCTTGCTGTTGAATTTCGTTGGTGAGTGTGAGACCGGAGGCCATCTTTCTCTAACTAGGCCGCCATGGTATAGGTCACTATGTTGCATTGCCTAACCTCACAATAAGAATGGTGACCCCTACCCCTGGATTCACATTCTTTCCATCTTTGGTATCCTTAAATATATTGGAAATAAACTCATGTAGAAGACCAACCTAATAATAATAATATAGTTTTAAAAAACTAAACAAACACGCTTTTAAACTAAAAAGTAGAAAATAATTTTAATGTTACAAAGCGTGGGGGGCTTTCTGAAAATATTTCAATAACGTCGCCCCACACTTTGTTACAATTTTAACAAAACAACAATATTTTTTTTCGGATTAGTGTATTATCATCGGACCTCGATAAATCTACAAAGTTTGAACGACATCTGGCCGTTTTAAGAGTCGGTTACAAACATACAAACAAACATACAAACAAACATACAAACAAACATACAAACAAACATTCAAACAAACATACAAACAAACATACAAGTGAAGCTAATATAAAGCGTGTAATGACAGTATTACTGTTCTCGTATTTCGTTGGTGAGTGTAATAATTACACAGAAGCATCTCTCTAAGCCGCAATAATGTGGATCAACTTGCTGCATGTCTACACTCACAATGAGGATGATGACCTACTCTCTTGGATCTTGCTCATGATTTCTATCAGGCAAGGTCGAGTCAATTTTCCCCTACACTTGACTATGTACATATCGATTGAGAGCTTCTATTTTAATTAGTGCAGAAATCCCCACGTATGCCACGAGTTGGTGACTATGTCGGACTGGAACCGTCTAAAACCGCATAGCGGGTACTATGAATCGAGGAACCAGGTATACCCCGACACACCTCGAGCCATTTTTGGCTTCCAGACGGTCTCCTACCGGGCGAGAAATCCGATGCTCCCCATCCGCCAAATACGAAGCGTGCGCGTTTTGTAGCGCTCGCGTTGCCACCCCCAAAATTACCTGGTTAAAGTTTCGAAAAAACCATGTACGACAGAATTGTTCCCCTTTAAAAGTATAAAACAACCACCAAGGGTAATTAACGACGCGACGGAGCGGTCGGTCGACATATGTAATGAGCGGTTCTGGTTTTTATCATAAGATAGCAGTCGTGAAGCTTAGTTGGTAACCTTCGGGCGGCTAAAAACATACAACAGCAAGATTACGTAGCCACAACGTGTCTTGCCAGTCCCCAACCCGCATTCGGCCAGCGTGGGGACGTGTGGCCTTAACTCTCTCTTGAGAGGACCCGAGCCCAGCAGTGGGACGTTATGGGTTGTTGATAACACTATAACCTTTTACCTACCGCTACCGCGTTCTAGCATCACGCTACGGGCAATAGAAGACACAGACGAGTCAGCTAGAAACAGATATAAAAAAATCTAACCATTCTAGTAGTTTCTCCGCTGCTTGAAAGTGTCAACGCATTTCTGTTTCCCATACAAATCGTAATGCTAGGAATGTTGAAAGTCCAGTCATTATCTGCCTCTCTTATTTCATCTGTTCTCCAATATAAATGGAATGCATCACTTTCATTGTCATCCCACCATTGTTCCGCGAATAATAGTATAATTTTTCCTACCACACCCATAGATATACCATTTATTGCATCTATTTTTGATTGTGGCAACTCTGGATCGAAAAGCGATTGGTAGCTGTAACAGAAAGAGTTTTTAATTAACTTTAAAAAAAATAAGAATTTTAAATAAAGTATAGGACGTCGGCGACCGAGCTTTGCTCGGTATTTATTTATTGTTAAACAACGACATCTGTTCTCTCAAGTAGCTGTAGTGTTGCTGTGTAGGAGTACCAACCAGCAACCAACTAAGTGTTACTGAAAGAGTGGTATAGATGTCGCAAGCAATGCTAAAAGTAATTAAGAAAATCGCACGAAAACTCATAAGACTAATCTAGATCGATTTTTCACCCCTAAAACCGCCAAACAGTTTGGTTGTATATTGTGTGCTATCATATTTGCTATTTCGGTCCCACACTAATGAAGGCTGTAAGAATAGTGTGTGGTATAAATAAATAAATAATTTTGGGAATATTACAGGCTAGGTGTATATAAAAAATAGTTACTCATGTTGCAAAACTCCAATAGACATGGTAACAATCACATTCCTGGCTCTGTAAGAGGACCCGTCCTCGCAGTGGACCTCCACGTCCTCATCTTGATCCTGGGGGTACCTGATCCTTGTGACCACTTTCTCCAGTTGGATATCTAAGTTTGGATACCCAGGGCCATTTTGAGATGTGTTCTGAAAATAGAGCATTAATACATATTTCGACGAAGTTTATGAATTTCTTAACAGTACACAGCAATATATATTTCTGACATCTTACACACAACGCCGTCTAGTTCCAAACTAAGCAGTGCTTGTATTATGAGTACTAGACAACTGATACAAATACACAAACATACCTAAAAAAATTTAATACATTTTATTGCTATTTTTAAGACAATTCCCGCTTCATCATCATCATCATCAACAGCCTTTAATAGTCCACTGCTGGACATAGGCTTTTCCTTGAAAAGGAGGTATTGGCCTACTATACCACGCTGGCCAAACGAGTTGGTACAGGGTTGGTTTCAAGTTTTCCTTCTCTTTGCATTGATTGTCTTGCATAGTTTATCCCTTAGTCGCCTTTTACGACACCCGCGCGGGATGAATAGGGGTGGTGACACTCTGTATTCTTAATCCGTCACCACACGGACATCTTAAGGAACATCCCGCTCAAGGAACATAAATCCAGTGTCGCGTGGGACTTTACAAACATATATTGTCTGTTCCATATAAACTTCAAACACCACCCAGACTCATAATAACAATTTATGAATTAGGTGCACAAAGTATTGACCCCAAGTGGGATTTGAACCCACGGCACTTGACGCAGTAGGAAACGCCGTGGGGCTGGGCATAAAACACTTACCAGCAAAATATCAAACAGCGTGTGGAACCCGTGTTCATGCCAGCTCAAAAGGGGGGGTCCTTCCATGGGTTCGTATGTCCTGAAGGTTGAGACATCGTTCCAGCTGTCGCTGCCCTCAATGAGGCTCACAGTGAGGTCCAGATAGTGGAAGAGATAGTTCATGAAGTCATGGTCTTCCATCAAGGATGGGTGGTGTTCCCTTACGTACTCTGTAACTCTGATGGCAAAAATTACGGGTTAATAATGTTAAATTTGTGTTTCAACCTTGCCTGATGGAAAGCATTGAAAGAAGCCCAGAGTAGGGGCTAGCTCACTTCCTGTAAATGCAGGCAGCATGGTGAACCATACTATTGCGACTTAGTGAGATGCTCGCAAATCGATTTCCGTCCTCCACAAGCGCAAACCTGTGGGTGACAGATGAGACCAATTGTCACCGTAGCAGAAGCAGAGCGGAGAGCGCTACAAAACACGCGCGTCTTTTCTTTGTCAAAGGGGGATTAACGGGGTTCTTGCACCGTAGGGGGCAATGTAAAAACCGCAGATAGCCTGAGATACTAGGCATGCCTCGTACAACGGGGTTCCAGGGATTTCCTTCCGTGGTGCACCTGGTTACCCGGCTTTTAGTACCTAGGTGCCGGTGTGTACAGTTTTTAGTAAGTTTGAGGTCGAAATGACCACCAGTACGGGGTATCTTTGCACATAAAAAGAGAAATAAGGAGAAGAAGAAAGGAAGATAATTACGTTTCTCGTATATGCTGGCTTTGCGGCTGAGGTGTCGATGGAGGATTCCCGTAAGCTGTCATTCCGTAGCCAACCAACTCACTTATCAGTTCTGCATTTTTGCGAGTACCGTCAGATCTGGGAAATTAATTGCAAATCTTAAAATGACATACTGCCTATTGCGATTTCATGGCTAAACCGCTTGACTGATTTGAATTTGACATGAAAATACTTTGAAGAAGAACATAGGCTAATATACCGCAATAATAGAAATACACTCAGGCTGTGTCGCGGGCTAAAGTCTGTTGACTGCCTTGTTGGTCTAGTGATTAGCGTATGCGGCTGTTCATCAAGAGGTCTTGGGTTCAATTCCGGGGTCAGATCAAATGTTTGTATGCTCTGCAAATATTTGTTTCGGAGGAGCAGGTTCTTTGGGTAAACTTTGTCGTGTAAAAAGAAGATAGCAAAAGCTAGTATTACTTCTTCTTCCTAGCCTTATTTCCAATAACATTGGGGTCGGCTACTAGTTCAACCGGTTTTACCTGAATATCAGTTTTTCCAGGGTGCGTCTGGCATCGGACCTCAGCAACCCTGGAAGAACTGAAATTCGATGGTTGAACTACTTGACAGTATATTTGAGGGCACTGACTTCCCAATAATGACAATCGGGACCGACGACTTAACGTGCCTTTTGAAGCATGGGCGTCAATCACCGCCAAAATTTCATACTCCGAGCTGTTATTAAGAATTTCCTGCAAGAAAAACCCAACAACGCTTTTGGCACCAAACTGGATTTGAACCCGAGACCTCTCGATCAGCAGTCACATACGCTAACCACTAGACCAACAAGGCATAACTAACATAACAAGCATATACCTACCCGAGTCCGAAATAAAGAATTTGAATTTGAATAATGGGTTGTGATTGATAATTTGATAACTATCTTACCTGTAGGGGTTAAAACCGGCGTTCTGGGAAAGTATAGTGATATTATGTGACGTTGCTAATTCATATACAATATTTGGATAAGCACCAGCGATCCTGGAAGGAAGTACACATTCTTTAATAACAATAATAAATACTTCAGACATTTTCACTTACACACAATGCCATCTAGTCTGATCTCATGAACGGCTGGACGGATTTTAGCAGAAAGCTGATGACCTTAGAAGTAACTTAGACAAATGTATAATAGACTACGCGGCATTACTCGTGATTTACAAAAACAACAGCAATACTCAGTTAATATTATAATTTACATATACAGGGTGAATTTATGAGACGGGACGGTAAGAGTAGGTACCTTAACCTTAACGGTAAGTTACAGGAAAACGCTTTTAGGAGACTATCCATAATTTTTTAAGATATTCTGAACTGCATTCCAGGGATGCATGTATGGGAAAAGTTTTTTGCGATTTCTGACATTACTAGCACTCAAACCTCAATCGGTCCAGTAGAGACTTTTGATCCTTATAAGATACAAGATCGATTGGCATCAAAAAAAGTTTTTGTTTAAAATGACCATTTTCTTGCTGGCTGTACATTTTTTCCAAAATCTGTAAACGCAGTTCAGAATATCTTAAAAAAATATGGATAGTCTTCTTAAAGCGTTTTCCTGTAACTATAACGGTTAAGGTACTTGCCCTTACTGTCCCGTCTCAAAAATTCACCCTGTATATAAAGTTACTTACCACTCAGCGCCTGCCTCAACAACGCCGTCTCCTAGTCTGACAGTATGCACTCTTCCACCAAGTCTGTCTTGAGCTTCAAGACCCAGGACGTTCCTGCCATCCCTGCAGAGCACCGCGGCAGCAGCACAGCCAGACGGACCCATTCCCACGATAATTGTATCGTAAACAACATCTCTATTGAAACAAATAAATATCAATTTAGTTAACCACAAAATAGCCATAATTCACTGTCAAGTTACAATACAAGATGATTAGAAGCAAACACCGGGGGTAAACAAGGACGCAGTCAGTCCTGGATGGGTGGTCGTTAGTATCATGATACTCGGTTCGGGGTGACTTAAAACATCACATGGCAAGGTTACGTAGGCACAAGGTTGCCTTGCCAGTCCCCAACCGGTACCCAAGTTATAATAAATAAACTATGAGTTCACAGTATAGTCCAAATCGATATCGGCCCTGGAACTCAGAAACTAATGAAGTAGTAATATCAACTGAAATTCGAAGGTGTAACTAGTTGTCAGTAAAGTGTGGGCACTGACTTTTTGGCCGGCCCAGGATTTAAACCCGAGACCTCTTGATTAGCAGTCGCATACGCTAGATCCACTAGACCAACGAGGCAGTCAAGAAAAAAAAAAAGAATATTACAGACGAAGAAAACTTCTTTGAAGATGAAATAATACAAGATGAGTCTTCAGGATGAGGTTCTCCGGAAGTCACACACACGACCTTCGTTACCCATTGGAGGGCATGGTGCGAAAGGCATTCCACGCGTCAAACAAAAAAAACTTAGAACTTAACTTACTGGTGGGAACCCTATACACCCATAATTTGGTGGGTACCCTAAATAATCGAGGAAATAATAAAGGCTAGGAAGATGAGCTGGTATGAATCTTACCTAGACGTGGAACCAAGAGCAGCAAACGATATTAAAATTATTGTTTGCACCAACATGATTGTAAACACTGAATGTCTGAATTCTAAACCGATCATAATATACACAAGACAATTTGTCGTAAATTATTTTAAGACGGCATTTTCCTTGAGTCTGATTCATATTAATATGCTTTCGTTGAGAATTATTATTTTAATAATTGATCTATAAAATTGTTTTAATTATTTCTCTTTTTAATTGATTTGATAAGAGGCTTAAGATTGAGATGTTTTCCTTGAATGTAAATTTTTAGTTTTATTATTTTTATATAAGTAACTTTTTTAACTATAAACTTTTTAAATCGCATTAAAATCCACTATGAAAATGGTGGTTCTGTAGAAGTTACATTTTGTAAAATTAGTGATATTTTCAGACAACATAATCGTCCTTCTGAGACCCCTATTAAGAATTTGGTCGCTAAATTTAAGTCGACAGGCTGGGTACAAAATGTGCCAACACTAACGCGTGTTCGAACGAGTCGTGCAACTGAAAACATCGAGCCACGGTGTTGAAGAAGGTCCAGATTTGTCTGATCCTCGTCGTTCTTGACAATTAGGGTTATTCAAAACAACCACATGGCGAATTTTGCGTAAGGAATTGACTTTGAACATTCAACTGGTGCATGAGTTGAAGCCGACCGACCATTCACATCGCAGTAGATTTGCTCAATTCATTAAGGAACAACCCTAAAGTCTTAGTCAACCCTAAAAAGACAAGCAAATAAAATGTCGGCTTATTGTAATTAATTGAATCACAAATAATGTTCCATGGCTATAAAATGACAGTATTATAATTAAAGATACTCAGTGATTGTCAAGCTATGTTAACATTAATACTGATTGTAATTTCGATTGCATCTTCCGGAAATGCATCCCAGTAAGTTTATTTCTTTCTCCAAGATTTTCTAACCCTCAAATTTAGAGCATCACGATAAGGAGTGGCCATACACAGGTCTTTTAGACCTCTCCAGAAGGAGTCTGCAAAGCGTGTTCAGGAAAGGGCTCGAAGGAGACGTGGTAGGGGCCGCTAGTTCCCCCAATCGTTACTTATGGGTCGTTGCGGCCACATCTTGGGGAAATGTGACCTCTGCAAGCGACCCGAGACAGGTGATACCCCGGTGCAGCTGGGGGGGTATCGTCTAGGGCGGAATGGTGTCCCGCCTTTTACTGCTTAAAACGGTGAGAGTCGTTAAACCGTCCTGCTCCAAGGGTAATTAAATGGGGTACGGCAGGGGGAGACTTCAGAAGTCGTTGATGCGTTCCTGGAGCTCCTCACGACCGCTGAGGTAGACCGGTTCATAGGGAGTTCTATACACACCTTTCGTCTCCCCCACGGAGGGTATAGTGCGAAAAGCATTCCCCGGAACAAAAACTGTGGAGGAACGGGTGTCGTGTTCCTCCAACATAAAGGGAGTATCCTCCGACCAGGACCAGGCGAGGTGATCATGCCTGATGGGCCACTGCCCAACGGTTGATGTTGGGATGTTGTATGATGAATTTTGATGAATTTCACTTTCGCGAGTCACGATTAGTAGTTACTCCGTTTAGTTCTTTCCGTGTTTTTATCCGCAGTTCAGTGTTTCTTAGCGAGATGGCGCTGTTTTATGTTTACCTTGCGCTGTATGTGGAAGTCGCCACAAAACAAAGGTCGTGAGAACCTACAATGGGATACTGTTTTAATCCTGAACACATATTAAAGATGAACCGAGTCACGCAGAGTATCATATTAAGTCTATAAAAATGGCATAAGTTACAGTATGTTCTTTCATTGCATTTAGTAAAAAACCATTCATTTGATATTACATACAGACACTTAAATTTTATTAATTTTTATAGATTTTATACAAGTGATCCGTCCTAGACGTCTTCAAACGTTTAGTGCAAGAAAGATGAAACTGCATGAATATGTGGTATTATCGCGTCGACAAAGTGCTAAAATAAAATCACGATAAATATTTTTATTTGGGGTACCTCCCCTACACGTAAGGTCGTAGACAAGAGGCAGCAGCTTGGGTCCAAGGAGGTCGTCCTCCCGGGTCTTCTCCACCGCCTCCTTCTGCGAGATGACGTCTTCGCAGAAGGTTGCGGCCGTGGTAAAACAGCTGTCACTACCGGCAAGGAGCGTATGACGGCCGGTAGCGAGAGATCTCCTCCAATGACTGCAGTGAGGGCCCGACGTTGCACCGCCCTTACTGCAGTCGCAATGGTGACAGGCGGCACTCAGTTCCCTCCTAGCGACCGAGTGCAGGTACTTCCCGAAGGAACCATGCACGGTGACACCACTTTTCCTCCAAGTTTAAACTAGCGTTATGTTTTCTTGACTGCCTTGTTGGTCTAGTGGTTAGCGTATGCGGCTGCTGATCAAGAGGTCTCGGGTTCGATTCCCGGGGCAGACCAAATATTTGTTTTTCGTTTCGAAGTTTGGATGTTTTCTATTTATAATATGTATATATTTACAAAAAAAAGTATGCTTATGTATTTATATCAGTTGTTTAGTACCTATAATACAAGCTCTGCTTAGTTTGGGACTAGATGAAGTTGTGTTAAAGCAAGCCGAAATATTTATTTAATTATAAAGCGATAGTATTATTATTTTACACTTATTTTATTTCTCCAGCGAACATGAAGTCTACGATACAATTATTATAGGCATGGGAGTGTCAGGCTGTACTGCTGCTTCGGTGCTCGCCAGGGCTGGCAAAAAAGTGTTGGGTCTTGAGGCACAAAATAAAGTGGGAGGGAGAGTCTTTACAGCCTCGTTGGGCGATGGGTTTGTGGAACAAGGCGCGGAATGGTAAGTTATTTATATTTTTTGTGTGCTTGTCTAAAAGCTAAAGGGCTGCTGATTTATGATGGTAGTCCATGTATTGAACTTTAAAGATTAGATGACTTTATTAGATCAGGATTTATAAAAGCATTACCATCATCATCATCAGCCTATCGCAGTTCACTGCTGGACATGGGCCTCTCCAATTACAAATTAAAATATTACCAATTCTTTTTTCAGGATCTTCGGGACAAATCCGAGCCTTGTATATGACCTCATAATTCAACATGAAGTTCCAGTCATTTCTCAAAATGTTGACCCTCAATTCTTCAGGTAACACAGTTATAATCAACAACCCATAACGTCCCACTGCACGACTTCACGATTGTTAAGTCGTAAAGTTTAGTTAGAGAACTTTGGGTGGCTTAAAAAACATCCACGGGCAATATTACGTAATTAGGTGTCTTGCCAGCGGCCAGCGGAGAACGTATGGCCTGAGAGAAACCTTGCCCAGCGGTAGGACGTTATGGGTTGTTGATATGCAAGCGTTTCCCTCTGTCAAATCATATGCCTCACCAAAATATGCATACATATTACACTATTGTCCGTATGGTGACGGATTAAGAATACAAAGTGTCACCACCCCTATTAATTCCATGGGTGTCGTAAGAGGCGACTAAAGGAACAAAATACGCAGCTAACATCACTGCCAAGCGTGGTATAGTAGGCCAAAGGAGAGTGCTATGACCAGCAGTGGACTGTTAAAGGCTGTTGATGATGTTGATGATTACACTGTTATGACACACAATATGTTCACGTATGTGTGTAATTCTGAACTTTTTGTTTTTAAATTGTTATGTGGACCCGAGACCATCAGTGGGATATTAAGGCTCGTTGTTGATGTGTGAGTTCATAGTGTTATGTGACTTTTTTGTATGTGAGTCTAAAATATGTGTGTGTGAATATTTCCGTACGCAATGAATGACAACCTGTTTTCTGTCGGAAAAAGACGATATGGCTATTTCTCCTCCGGACCGTGAGCTACTATATGAGAAAGATCATTTCTATGGGTATAAAACTGTAGACTGACTGCACGGTTGGTCTAGTGGTTTAAGCGGTCGCCACGCCACTCTCTGCAACGCCAAATGTCGAGGGTTCAAATCCCATGTGGGACAATACTTTGCGTGATCATCAAGAAATTTTTGTCTGAATCTGGGTGTTCTTTGAGTCCGATACATATTTCTTCCTAGCCTTTATTCCCAAGTTTATTTGGGGTCAGCTACTAGTTAAACCGGTTTTACCTGAATTTCAGTATTCCACGGAGCGCCTGGCATCGGACCTTCGCAACCCTAAGGGAGAACTGAAATTCGAAGTTTGAACTAGTTGACAGTATATTTGAGGGCACTGACTTCCCAATATCGAATGCCATAGATGTTCATGACAATGTTCAGGCTGATATTAGGAATTTCCTAAGAAAAAACCAAAAACACTTTTTGGCCCGACCCGGGATTTGAACCCGAGATGCTTGATTACCAGTCGCATACGCTAACCACTAGACCAACGAGGCAGTTCGATACATATATGTTTGTAAAATCCCCTGCGACACAGGATGTTTAATGACTGCCTAGATGGTCTGGTAGTTAGCGTATCTATACTGCTGATTAAGTGATCTCGGGTTCGGTTCCCAAATTTATATCAGTTGTCTAGTACCCCTAATAGTAGTATAATAAAAGTAGAGCTTGTCTACTTAGTTTTGACTATATTGTGTGTAAGATATCCGAAATATTTATATTCATTTACTACATTTATTTATATACATTTGTCTTTAAATAATATATTTTTATTATATATTTTTTTATATTATACTAGTTGACCCAGCGAACTTCGTACCGCCCAACTTTAAAATTCCAGAACTTGATCGCAGCGCCACCTACCGGGTCCAATTGCGAATCGAAACCATTCCCAGATCCCCTTGAACACACACAAAAAATTTCATCAAAATCGGTCCAGTCGTTTGAGAGAAGTTCAGTTACATACACACTCACACAGGAATTATATATATAAAGATTGGGCAAACGCAGACGGTATGTCTTGATGGTATGTGATTCCCGCTGCCCATGGACACCCGAAACACCATAGGAGTCTCAGGATACTTTTTTTTTTTTATTTCTTTCTTTCTTTCTTTTTGTTCCAGATCAGATGGATCAAACACAGATGAAGATCTAATTATTGAGCTGTTCCAATTTGTATTTGAGGCTTACCTTGATATTCCATTGCATCCTACATCTCAAGGAGAACATCTGACTAAACGGTAATTTAATCTCCAAAGGCTAGGAAGAAGAAGCAATCACTAAAGGAACGTTTTAAAGACGTCTTAAGAACGTCTTAGAGAGCGTCCCTCCCCTCTAAAAAGTAAACGGCTGTCTCAAAAAATCTGGAAATATTTGTGATAACTTTTTTAATACAGAAGTTTTAGGGGCCTTACTTTTAACTTTTAAAATGCACTCACTTGGCACTTGGAAAACTTCGTACAAAAATAAAGAAATAATAAGTTAACAAAACAGTTATCTATGGGTCACGATTTTAAACCTTCCTACCATTATGGGTGACTATGGAACCCTATTCTATGCGTGGCCTGACACGCACTTGGCCCTTTTTTTGTAAATACGTATATATTAAACATAGAAAATACCCAGAGTCCGAAACATTTTTTTCTGGATCACACAAACCCAAATCGAACCCGAGACCTCTTAAACAGCAGCTTAAATATACAAAACCATACACTATTACAGAATAACTGATTACATGAGAGAGCGCCACCCATCTCTTTCTGAGGACAAAGAGTTCATGGATTATCTTCTCCACTATGTAGACCTGGTCATCTGCAATTACCACGGAATCTACAGCTGGAACGATCTCACAACTCATAACACCTACGTACAGCTGGCTGGAGAAACTACTTTGAGCATACTAAGTGGTTTTGAAACGATATTCGATATTTTATTGGTAATTATTAATTAAACTTTTAATCAATCAACAACCATTACTTCCTCCTACTGCTGGGCTCGGAGGGGGTTACGCCATACGTCCCCACGCTGGACGAGTGCGGGTTGGGGACTGGCAAGACACGTTGTATTTACGTAATCTTGCCTCTCTTTATGTGTACTGAATCACTCTATTTACAGAATACATACGAAGATGGTCCTGGGTATTCAAACTTAGATCTTCGACTGGAGAAGGTGGTCACAAGAATCACATACCCTCAGGATCCAGTTGAGAACGTGGAGGTGACGTGCCAGGATGGATCCACATACAGAGCTAGGAATGTCTTTGTCACAGTGGCACTTGGCTATCTGAAAGAAAAGTAATTATTTTTGTATTCAAGTGTTTAAACAAACCCTTTATAACGTTCGTAGACCCACTCGGGCCGTTACACCGCTAGGGTTGGCGGCGGGGCGGTGTGTCGGAATCAAACTGACTAAAACCACACGGTGTACCACTCTGCCCTAGAAATAGAGTTTAAACAAACCCTATACCAACCCGTCTGGCCAGCGTGGTGTAGTAGTCCAAACCTTTTTTTTAAGGAGAGATCTAGGTCCAGTAGTGGACTAAAAGATGATGATGATACGTAACCATTTTTTATTCCAGCCACGACACTCTGTTCTCTCCAGGATTACCAGAATGGAAGATTGGTGCGATAGAAAATATCTCAGTTGGTATGCTTACAAAACTGACTCTGCTGTTCCCGGAGCCGTGGTGGGGTGAAACTGCTAGTGATGTCTTCCTCTTTTTCTGGAGAACTGAAGATATTACTGAGGAAGATCGAAACGACTGGACGTTTTATGTCCCAGGGACTCTGATTTCTGCGGGGAATGAAAAAGCTATAACACTCTGGAGCAGTGGGCATACAGCTGAGTTGGTGGGTAATACTAATAGCTTTGAACAATTCCTATCATCTTCCTAGCCTTTATGAATAATAAAGGCTAAGAAGTTGACAGAAAATAATATTCGGCGTCGGCTACCGGTTTTTTTTTATAACTGAGCTTGCAAAGTGGATCTACTCTGCATGATGGAAATGGCATGAGCAGAATTCAAGAGTAGTAGTCATAATCCTCATTGTGAGTGACCCACACCATGGCGTCTTAGTGAGATGCTTTTGCATAACTGGGCCTCTGGTCTCGCACTTACCAATGAAATACGAATGCTATCATTTTTAGGTTGGTCTTCTGTGGATAGTACCGCCCCGGTCGAGCCTGCTTTCCTGCTGAAATCATCGAAGCTCTACTATCTTGAAAGCTACCCTGGGAGTAGTCTTTGTCTTTCTCTCAAGACTGGTGACGTCTACTTCTGTATTTTTTCATGGTTTCCTTAGGGCAGACTAGTCACTTTTGGCAGGCTTAAATATAAAAAATAATATTAAAACCGATTTCAAGGCTCGCCTGAAATTGTCAGATGTCCGCTAGCATCTCGCTTCTGCTACTTATTAGTAGAAAACAATTGCGGCTATTGCGGCAGGGAAAGAACCTGGTCCCCTAGCTAAGTTTTCAGTTTTCTATTCTATTTTATTTATTCTATCCTCAATGAACTTGAAATTCGAGAGCGTCTGTCATGATGAGCGAGGAGGGCCGATGATAACCAAGAAAGGTTGATGGTTACTGTCAAAATCGAGTGGAAATTTCCCAGAGTCCGCAGCCTATTGCGCTGGACAGACCAAATTTGCTCCTCTCTCAACAGTACGAACCATGCTGCCCTGCATATTGCTCAAAATCGTGACAAATGGCGAACTGCCACTCACAGACCTAGTGTTCTGTGAGTGGCAGTTCGCCATTTGTTCAGTATAGGTAGGGTCTAAATCTAGTATTAGTATAAGTAGGGGGTCACGACCTTCAGAATTGAGGATAACGACGCAAGTAGGTGAGAATTCTCTTGTTTCATTGGCTAATGTCACTTAATCACGTGGTAAAATCTTAATATTGGCCAAGGAAATAAGAGAATAGAGAAATAGAATAGAAAACGAAAAACGTTTGCAACTTGGCTACTTAGCTTCATATTAAAACGAAACTGTTCATTCGATATTAGAAACAGACACTTCAGTTTTGTGGTTTCTTTATTTCAATTAAAAATACCTACATATTTCAGATAGAAACCATGGATGAAGATGAGGTGAGAAGAGGAGCAATGAAACTACTCAGACGATTCTTGGGTAGAAACAAAACTATACCAGATCCTATCGAAATAAAGAGGTAAGTTATCAATAATCTTAGGGTGTTTTGGTATGGTGTCCCTCCAACACAAAGAGGCCTAAGGTTTAATGTTGAGATGTTGTATTTTGCTAATCAGCGTGAGAATTTCTGTATCGCGATTCAGGATTAGTAGTTACTCCGTATAGATCAATCGGTGTTTCTTCGTGATTCAGTGTTTCTTCAGTAGATGGCGCTGTTATATGTTATCGTCGCGCTGTATGTGTGTATAATGATGGTAGAATTCTTAGAATGCTACCATGATTTTGTTTTCGTCGTGTTTTAGATGTCAGAAATAACTCTTTATTTCTTTCTAACTTTCCTTTCATATTCCAACTAGTATTTAACTGAATTCCAACTTACAGATCTCAATGGTATTCGAACCCTTATACCAGAGGCACTTTTTCTTACGGTGATCTACGTACTCCACTGAATCCGCATATCCGAGTCAATCTATCAGAACCCTTGATGGACAGCAGTGGAACCCCTCGGGTGCTGTTCGCTGGTGAAGCTACTAGCATCAGACACTTCGCTACCGTCCATGGTGCCATGGAGACAGGGTACAGGGAGACTGCTAGGTTATTAGCTGCAGAAGATTTAACTACTTGAATGAAGTTGGAATGAAATGAGCATCATTTTGACATAAAATTCAAGTGAATGAATGGTTTTATTTATTAATAGCTGTTTTCCTTGGTGTTATCCGCGGGCATTAATGTAACTAGCTTTTGCCCGCGGCTCCGCCCGCGATTGTGTCGATATTTGCGGTAAAAAGTAGCCTTTGTCCGTCCCCGAGGTCTCATATATCTCTATACTTTCATATGCATTTAGTAAAAAGCTGTATATTTGATATTACATACACATGCTTCAATTTGATTTATTTATATAGATAGATAAGCTTTAAGTACATACATAAATAAATAAATATTGTGGACATCTTACACACAACGTCATCTAGTCCCAAACTAAGCAGAGCTTGTATATTGGGTACTGAACGATATATATTATACATAATAAACATAGAAAACACCCAGATTCAGAAACAAAAAATTGTGTATCACACAAAATTCGTAAGCGACGACGACAAGGTCAGTACATAGATGGGTGACAGTTTGTAGCATAATATGTTAAGAGTGTTTTCGTGATTCGGAGGTCACATTAAGCAGTTGGTCCCGGTCGTGATCATAGATCACTCATGAAGTACTTAATTGTAGGCTTACAGGCGGCTTAGTTTCTAGTTTCCCTGGGTGGTTTCCGCACTTAGTCCTAGCTTGTCCATTGGACTATTGTGTTACAGGCGGCTTAGGAACATCTAACGGCAATATTACGTAGCTACAACGTGTCTTGCCAGGCCAAGAACCGCAGTCGCCCAGCGTGGGGACGTATAGCCTTAGCGCTGCTTCCCACTACGCCGGACCGGCAGATTTGCCGGGCCGGTAAAACTGCCGGAAGGCTAGTGGCTGTACAAGTTATATGAAGCTGTTCACATTATCCCGTATCCGGCATTTTTGCCGAGTCCGGCATTTTTATCGTGCGTTTTGTCACTACGATCGTCCGGTAAAAATACCGGACCGGAGCAATGTGAACGAGTTTGATCCGGTATCTGTCCCCCGCTCGCAGCACCTGTGCTCCCTCGCCCCGCCCGCGCTCCCCTCACATCATTTTGCTCGCATTTTCTTCAGTAAATCGTCAAAAGTGGTTGCTGTCATTCGAAAATAGAATGTACCCAATGTTTTCTTTTATTTTGCCTTCTATTAAAATACCACCACAACACATTAATTTCGTCGTCCATTGTGTGCACAGGTCCAAATTTAACTGAGCTGAGTACTTGACTGTCCGAGGCTCCGGTGTAATGTGAACACTCTGTCCGGTGTCCGGTTTCCGGTAGATTTACCGGTCCGGCGTAGTGGGAACTAGCGCTTACCCTCTCCTGAGAGTAGATCTGAGCCCAGCAGTTGGACGTTATGGGTTGTTGATGATGATGATGATGATTATTTGAAAGCAGGATAAAATATCTAGATCAATGACAGCGCTGAAATCAATATGGCATATTATTAAATGAAGACTCATTAAATAATATGCTTATGTCTATCAATTATGTCTATCCGTCTGTCATTTGTGTTGTTATCTAGACAGGAGGAATATACGTATATGTATAACTAGATGAGTCCCCCGGTTTTACCCGGGGTTATTGCAGGCGAGATGATCGTGTCTGATGAACGCCGTACAGTTTATGTTGGGATGTTTTATATATGCTAATCTTCGCGAGAATTTCTCTATCGCGATTCAGGATAAGTAGTTACTCTGTATAGTTCATTTCGTGTTTTTCTTTGTGGTTCATAGTTCCTTCGATAGATGGCGCTGTTGTATATTTTCGCTTGCGCTGTGGAAGTCGCCACAATGTATAATGACCTCGTCGCTCCGGGACCAGTAGTTATCGATGGCACCCCTCTCGAAGTTGTCAGGCATTATATCTAACTCGGATAACTAATACAGATATACCAAAGACCCTGTGGTCCATGTGATGAACTTTAAAGGAAAACTATAATGGCTTAAATAGCTTTGTTAGTTCTGAAAGTATAGAGGTTTGACTTCTAAAATACGCTTTCTTTGAAAATTTCATTCAAAATAACGAAATAATCAGTAGGTAAACATAACAATTTTCAATTGGAAACGATTCTAATTCGACTTGCAATTATATATGACTACGGAACGCTATTCTATGTGTGGCCTGACACGCACTTGCCCGATTTTTATTAAGTGCATACGTATCTAAGGTACTAACATCAAACAGGTAATTTTAAATGTTTTTGTCTGTCCGTTTATCTGCCTGTTTGTTCCGGCTTATCTCTATAACGGCTGTACCGATTGTGACGAGACTTTCACTGGCAGAAGCTGGTGACATAAGAAGTAACTTGGGATATATTTTTTTGAGACTAGCTTCTCTCTGCGTCGTTACTCTTGATTTACAACAATAACCACGTAACACAGCGTAACACAGGTAGTAATGAATAAAACCACAATTAAGTGCATGCATTTATTCTAATTTTAAATTTGAGCCATAAATAAGTTCATATATATTTTTATTCTATTTTCAAATTTGACATTTGTTGCACTCTTGAATTAACTCTTCGTTTTCTGATAGCTTAAAGGTCTTCTGATACCAATCTTTGGCCTTCTCTATAGCCTGACTCCACAGCCCCGTGAGCTTCAGAGAAGTGTCTCGTGTTTGTAGCTTCACCAGCGAATAGGACTCGTGGGGCCCCGCTGCTATCAGTCAGGGGCTCCGCTAGGGTATCCCGGATATTGGGATCAAGAGGTGCACGGATATCGCTAAATGTCAACGTACCCCGGGCAAAGGGGTTCGCGTACCATCTTGGCCTGTAAAATTATAAATACTATAAAAATTACAATAACTAGTTCATCTTGAAATGAAATGATTTATTTCTCAATAATATATTCAAAGGCGTTTTATATTAGAGGTTTAAACTTTTTGAATAAGTCCCACAATATATCAAAAAATATGTGTACAAGTCGTGAAAGTATAAGGACACTTCATCATCAATCTATCGCAGTCCACTGCTGGACGTAGGCTTCTCCCATTGCACACCACTTTGATTGATTTTGACACTTAGTCTGTCATTATATTATCTACATCTTCCGGGCTTTTATTCCCAAGTTTATTTGGGGCCGGCTACTAGTTCAACCGGTTTTAGATGAATATCAGTTTTTCCACGGAGCGACTGGCATCGGACCTCCGCAACCCTAAGGGAGAACTGAAATTCGAAGATTGAACTAGTTGTCAGTATATTTGAGGGCACTGACTTCCCAATAACGATTGCCATAGATGTTCATGAGAACCGGGACCGACGGCTTTACGTGCTCTCCGAGGCACGGGCGTGAATCACCGCCAAACTTCCAAACTCCGGGCTGCTATTACGAATTTCCTAAGAAAAACCCAAAAACACCTTTTGGCCCGACCCGGGATTTGAAACCGTGACCTCTTGATTAGCAGTCGCATACGCTAACCACTAGAACAATGAGGCAGTTACAAATAAATTGTTAGCAAAATAAAATGTAATCAAAATTGAGGATGAGGGCAGTCAGAGTAGAGTTGTTTTTATAGGAGGTTGAAAAATATTAAACGATCTATTTTTAGGGTTCCGTAATAACTCGGAACCCTTATAGATTCGCCATGTCCGTTCGTCCTCGACCTACCGCCCAAACGGTTGGTGCTAGAAAGATGAAACGTTCCATGAATATGTGTTGTAATTACGTGGACAAAGTGCTACAATAAACTATGTTTGAAAAGAGTGTCCATGGAGTTTCTTGTCTGTTCTTCTCCATAGGATCTACGAATTGGAACAGACGATTAGCTTCACGACTGACTACTTGACGTTTCAAAAGTGCCTTTGTATTGGTGTATTTGAAATAAAAATGGTTTGATTTGATTTGATTTGAAAAATTATGAAAAATACTTTTATTTGGGGTACCTCCCCTACATATAAAGTGTCCCATGTGGTACCTCCCTAAGTATCACATGTGTGTATGGAGCCAACCCTCAGGGGAGTAGGAAACCGCTACATCATCTGTGGCCTCAGGTGATTGGAAACAATCACCTAAGTCCACAGATCGCGGTCAATATCAAAATGTTTGACCGTTTGTAGCATTACTAGCTTTTGTCCGCGGCTCCGCCTGTGTGTATGTCGGTTATTGCGGTAAAAAGTACCCTATGTCCTTTCCCAAGTTCAGTTCTATCCTCATACCAAATTTAATCAAAATCAGTTCAGTGGTTTAGGCGTGAAAGCGTAACAGACAGAAAGAGTTACTTTCGCATTTATAATATTAGTAGGGAAGTAGGGATTAGTAGGGATGAGCGTTTCCGTGATCCGGAGGTCACGTTAAGCAGTCGGTCCCGGTTGTTATTATAAGGTAACAATGGCGAAGCTTAGTTGGAGGCCTTCAGGCGACTTAAAAACATCCAAACGTCTAGATTTACTTAGCCACAACGTGTCTTGCCAGTTCCCAACCCGCACTATGTCATCGTGGGGACGTATGGCCTTTTAACCATCTCCTGAGAGGAGAGGAGAGGAGAAGACGCGAGGCTAGCAGTCAGACGTTATGGGTTGTCAATGATCTGTGGTCTACTGTCAGAAGGTCTTCTGACCATCAGCAACTTACCTGTACATGTCAATAGGATCAGGTACTGTTACGTTACCAGCGAATCGTCTGAGGAGAGCCATTGCTCCTCTTCTAACCTCATCTTCATCCAACTCCTCGATCTGAAATTTGATTTCATTATAATTATTAATATGTAGTTGTAGAGAGACGCTGATTTCAGCACGAATGGACCGGTTCGACCTGCCGAACTACCCTCACACAGAAGATCATATTAATTATAACGGCATTCTTGCTGTGTTCAATATTAAGCGCCAAAAAAGAATTGTGAGAAAAGTTATAATGATTTACTAAAGTAATAAAATAATAATAAATAAATAAATATTTCTGACGCATTACACACAACATCATCTAGTCCCAAAGTTAGCAGAGTTTGTATTATGGGTACTAGACAACTGATTCTTCTTCTTCTTCTTTTCCTCTCCAATTACTGGAGGTTGGACGTCATCCCTGAAAACCTCACTTTGTCCCTGGCGAGGTGAAACAGTTCCGCGGCGCTCTTGACTCCGGTCCACTCGCGGATGTTTCGAAGCTACAATTTTTCTCTATGGCCTACTCGACGTTAAACAACTGATATAAATACATAAACATCCTTTTCTTGTAAATACAGACACCGAAAGAAATATTTGTGGATCACACAAATATTTGGTCTAAAACGGGAATCGAACCCGAGACTTCTTGATCAGCAGCTGACCACTGGACCAACAAGGCAGTCAAATATTTTAAGCGAAATTTAAAACAATATTTTATGCCAAAACAATTTCACAAGGATTAACCGACTTGTTATTAAAATGGTCTTACAACTTTGTACGGTAGCAGAACTGGGTCGTGCTCAACTTGGATTTCAATGACTCTAAACCCTTACAGATTCATCATATCCGTCCATTCTCGACCTACCGCCTAAACGGTTGGTGCTAGAAAGATGAAACTTTGCATGAATATGTGTTGTGATTACATCGATAAACGCTAAAATAAAATTATTAAAGTTAATTTTATTTGGCGTACCTCCCCTACACATAAAGTGTCATTGGATAGGTCTTTTTAGAACATTGTGAGGTTGCTAAAACTAGTTTTCGATTAAGGTATCCATTTGCCAGTTATTCAACTTTAAAGCGCATTTTATTGTAGAAACAGGGCGTCCCCTCCCCCTCCCTTTCAAGGAAAACCATAGCGGTTTAGATAACTTTTTTATTTCAGGAGTTATAGGGCCTAACTTGTAAAATGCACCACTTGGAAAACTTCGTACAAAAATAACGAACTATTAAGTAAACAACAATTATCTATTGGACACGATTCTATATCTACTTACCGTATACAGTATGGGTGATTACGAAACCCTATTTTATGCGTGGCCCGACACGCACTTGACCATTAAGCGTTAAGCATAAGAGCTAGACATCTTCAAATAATATATGTATGTATATGTATATTTATATATAAGTCTTTGTACATATTATATAAAGTTTGTGTGTTTGTAATTGAACTTCTAAACGGCTGGAGAACGATTTTGATGATTTTTTTGGTGTGTGAATGGTTTGAATTCGCAAGTGGAACCGGTAGGTTGCGCTGCATCAAGTTTTTTTTTATATATTTAAGCCTACCAAAGTGACTCTACTCCGCCTCATGGAAAGCATGAGTAAAATCCAGAAGTAGGTGTCACCATGCATATTGTGAGGGTAGGTGACCCATACCATGGCAGCCGGGTTAAATAGTTCTACATCATTCTCTCGGTCTTCGTAGGCCGGGAGAATGATACAGAATGATTGGGCCTCCGGTCTCATACTCAGCAACGAAATACGACAGCAAAAATGCTGTCATTATTAGGATAGTCTTCTGTGTGAGGATAGTACTGCCCCGGTCTAGCCGAACCGTGCTGAAATCAGCGTCGCTCTACTACCTATTCTGCTATTTCTAAATTGGGCGGTACAAAGTTCGCCTGGTCAGGTAGTAATAGATAAAAAATTACACTAACCAATCGAGCGGTTTCGCCGCTACTTAGAAGTGTCAACGCATTCCTGTTTCCCATACAAATCGTAATGCTAGGAATGTTGAATGTCCAGTCATTCTCAGCCTCTGTTACATGATCTGTTCTCCAATATAAATGGAATGCATCACTTTCCTTGTCATCCCACCATTGTTCCGCGAATAATAGTATAATTTTTCCCATTACACCCATAGATATGCCATTTATGGCATCTATTTTTGATTGTGGCAACTCTGGCTCGAAAAGCGATTGGTAGCTGTAACAGAAAGAGTTTTTAAATAACTTAAAGTGAAGGATGTTTATTCAGTAAAAAAAATATCTATATACATATATAAAAAATGTGAGCCGTCACGGGACGCCTGGCAGATGTGAAACATCGCCATTATTTTGTAAAAGTAATATGCAGAAAAGAACATATTGTAATAGGAACTAAATATGTCATGATGATAAAATAAAATATTACTAACGCCACACCGTACACACTACTGCATATAGACTGTATATATATACCATCGTATAGCGTGCCGTGGCGACGCGTCGCCAGGCCAGAAATCTGTTTTACGTGCGGCTATAGATGTTTCACATCAAAAACAAATCCCTATTTCCCTTGGTCACGCGATCACGCGTGAAAGGCTGGACCGATTTCGCTAATTCTTTTTTTTTACAATATACCTTGAAGTACGAAGATTAACTGATATTAACCTAACCCATATCTTCTTCTTCTTCCTAGCCTTTATTTTCAAGTATATTTGGGGTCGGCTACTAGTTCAACCGGTTTTATCTGAATTTCAGTTTTTACACGAAGCGACTGGCATTGGACCTCCGCAACCCTGATTGAGAACTGAAATTCGAAGGATGAACTAGTTGTCAGTATATTTGAGGGAACTGGTTTCTTAATAACGATTGCCATAGACGTTCAGGACAACCGCGACCGACGGCTTGAACTAACCTAAATAAATAATTTTGGGAATATTACAGGCTAGGTGTATATAAAATTAGTTACTCATGTTGCAAAACTCCAATAGACATGGTAACAATCACATTCCTGGCTCTGTAAGAGGACCCGTCCTCGAAGTGTACCTCCACGTCCTCATCTGGATCCTGGGGGTACCTGATCCTTGTGACCACTTTCTCCAGTTGGATATCTAAGTTCGGATACCCTGGGCCATTTTGATATGTGTTCTGAAAGTAGAGCATAATATATATTTATGTTGATGAATTTCTTGGAAATACACAGAAATGAATATTTCGGACATCTGACACACAACGCCATTTAGTCCCAAATTAGGCAGAGCTTGTATTACTGATACTAGATCATTCGTTCGTGAGTTCCTATAAAAATGGAACGCGGTCGTTGACGAGCAGAGTTGTCGCGGATCGTCTCGTGTGAGCACCACGTGTTCGGTGGAGTGTCTTATTTAAAATTATTAATCATGAGCTGCTATTCAATGTCCTAACCGTATTTCGTGATCGAGTGCAACAATATAGTGAATGTACGAGAATATTCTCCTCGCCCGCTAAACTCACGTCTACCCTCAATCAGAAATATGAGGCCTACTAACGTTCCCAGCGGATTCAAGATTTAACAAATACATAAACATACATTTTTTTGTAGGTATATATTTTATTATTTTTAAGACAATTTCGGAATTAGGAACACAAATCCTGTGTCGCGGGGGAGTTTGCATACATACATGAAACCAAACACAAAAACACCCAGACTCAGAACAACAATTTATGAATTACACAAAGTGTTGACCTAAGTGGGATTTGAACCCACGACACTTGGCGCAGTAGAAAGCGATTTAGGGCTGGGTATAAAACACTTACCAGCAAGATATCAAACAGCGTATGAAATCCGTGTTCATGCCAGCTCAATTGGGAGGGTCCTTTCATCGATTCGTAAGTGTCGAAGGTTGAGACATCGTTCCAACTGTCGCTGCCCTCAATGAGGCACACAATGAGATCCAGGTAGTGGAACAGATAGTCCATGAAGTCATGGTCTTTAATCAAGGATGGGTGATGTTCCCTAACATACTCTGAAACACTGATGGCAAAAATTACGGTTTAGTAAAGTTAAATTTGTGTTTCCTTTTTTTATATATAACATCATAATCATCATCGTCAGCCTATCGCAGTCCACTGCTGGACATATGCCTCTCCCACAGCACAGTATCTGTATTTGACAGGAGAATAGAAACATCGAAGTTTTCACACAGTTAGGGGCCGTCTGCAAACCAAGATGGCCCGAGGTACGTCGGGGTCCCAGAGTTTTTCCTTCCGAGGGTGCACCAGGTTCCCCGACTTCTAGTGCCCGAGAATGCGTGCGGTTTTAGTCGGTTGAGTCCTACATAGCCACAATTGTGTGGCATCCGGGGGGATTTCCACACGAAAAAAAAATTAAAAAAATAAATAAATAAATAAGGAACGAGCGAGAAGATGGGACCAATTGGAAGAGCCCTTCAGAACACTCTCCATGGTAAAGGTGAAAGAGAACCGCCATAAAGGCGATGTCTCTTTGCAACTGCAGAGTGCTTTAAAACTGCCTACTAAGATCTAAGTTATTCTTGCAAAGAATTTAGTGAGAGATTCAGAACTCTATCTCTATTCACCATAACAGAAGCGTGCTACAAAGCGCCCGCGTCTTTTGTTTGACAGAAGGGGAACATAGGGGTTCCCGCATCCTAGGGGGCAATTTACAAACTGCAGGTAGCTTGAGGTACGACAGGGTTCCAGGTATTTCCTTCCCAGGGTGCACCTGGCTCCACGGCTTTTAGTACCCAGGTGCTAAAAGCCGGGGTGTAGGGTTTTTGGTCGGTTTGAGACCAACATAACCACCAGCGCGCGGTATCTTCGCACATAAAAAGAGAAAACAAGAGAAGAATTAGGGAAGATAATTACGTTTCTTGTATATGCTGTCCTTGCGGCTGAGGGGTCGATGGAGGATTCTCGTAAACTGCCATACCGTAGCCAACCAACTCACTAATCAACTCTGCATCTTTGTGAGTGCCGTCAGATCTGGAAAATTAATTACAAATCTTAAAATGACTGTCTGTTACGCTTTTACGACTAAAACTCTGGACGGATTTCATTTGACTTGAATATACTTTGAGGAAGAACATAGGTTACGCGTTAATATATTAGAAATACACTCAGGCTGTGCCGCGTGCTAAAGCCTGTTGACTGCCTTCTTGGTCTAGTGGTTAGCGTATGCGGTTTCTGTTCAAGAGGTCTAGGGTTCGATTCTCGGGTCCGACTACATGTTTGTATGATCTGCAAATATTTGTATCAGACACGCAGGTCCTCAGGGTACACTTTGGCGTGTGAGAAGGAGCTAGTGAAAGCTAGTATCACATTTATATCATCATCATCATCAGCAGCCTATCGCAGTCAACAGCTGGACATGGGCCTCTCCCACTACAGACTATATGTATATCATCATCAATCATCATCAACAGCCTTTAACAGTCCACTGCTGGATATAGGCCTCTCCTTAGAAAGGAGGTTTTGGCCTACTATACCACGCTGGCCAGACGGGTTGGTATAGGGTTGGTTTCAAGTTTTCCTTCTCTTTGCATTGATGTTGTCTTGCGTAGTTTATATATATGCTAAATAATAATATAACTAACTAATGCTCTACTCGTTACTAACACAATAAGGATTTGCCGGAGTCTGAAATAAAGAATTTGAATTTGAATGATGAATTGTGATTTATAATTTGATAACTGTCTTACCTGTAGGGATTGAAACGGGCGTTCTGGGACAGTATAGTGATATTATGTGACGTTGCTAATTCATATATAATATTTGGATAGGCACCAACGATCCTGGAAGATAGTACACATTCTTAAGCATACAAGCTCTGCTCACTTTAAAAATAGATGGTGTTGAGTGTTCGATGTCCGAAATAGCATTTGAATTTAATATTATCAAGATATTAATAAGTTTTCCTTTAATTTTGCAGTACCCATAGGTACTTTTGAAATAATTTAAGGCATGTAAAAGTTACGAAACTGCCTCGTTGGTCTAGTGGTTAGCGTATGCGACTGCTAATCAAGAGGTCTCGTGTTCAAATCCCGGGTCGGGCCAGTGTTACTGAGTTTTTCTTACAGGAAATTCTTAATCTGTTATTAAGTATAGAAGTTTGGCATTTATTCACGCCCGGTTGTCATGAACATCTATGGTTATTGGGAAGTCAGTGCCCTCAAATTTACTGTCAACTAGTTCAACCTTCGAATTTCAGGTCCGATGCCAGTCGCTCCGTGGAAAAACTGATATTCATGTAAAACCGGTTGAACTAGTAGCCGACACCAAATAATATTGGGAATATGGCTAGGAAGAAGATGTAAAGGTCACGAAACTCAACTTATTCTTAAGCTATCAAGGTATTAGAGTCACCAGGCCGGCTGGACTGGGGCGATACTACCCTCTCAAAGAAGACAAACCCTAAGCCACAGTATTCGTTCTGCAGTATTTCGTTGATGAGTGTGAGAGCGGAGAGCTAATGAGGTAGAAACATATTTGAGTTTTCATGCGGCTTGTCTGTCCTCACAACTAGAATGGTGGATCTTGGATTCTACTCATGATTTCCATCAGGAAAAGTATTGCCACTTTAGTTGCCTTAAATGTATTTAAAAAATAGCTGCGCCCCGCGGTGTTAACCTCGTATCATTATGGTTGCTATGCAAGTTTGTTATGCATAGCAACCTGTGAAGTTTTGACAGGAGATAAACAGTGATACATTTTGACATTTACGATTTAATGTATTTTTTAATCACCTAGCTTTCGCCCATTTATCTCAATTATTGCAGTAAAAAGTAGTAGTGTGTTATTTTGATATATAGGCTATATTAATGTAAAGTTTCATCCAAATCCATTCAGTAGTTTTTGCGTGAAAGAGCAACAAACATACATACTCACAAATATTCACATTTATAATATTAGTAGGATAAAGTTACTTACCACTCAGCGCCTGCCTCAACAACGCCGTTACCTAGTCTGACAGTATGAACTCTTCCACCAAGTCTGTCTTGAGCTTCAAGACCCAGGACGTTCCTGCCATCCCTGCAGAGCACTGCGGCAGCAGCACAGCCAGACGGACCCATTCCCACGATAATTGTATCGTAGACCACATCTCTATTAGAAAAAAATATATAGTTTTAAAAAACGAAACAAACACGCTTTTAAACTGAAAAGTAGTAAATAATTTTAATGTAACAAAGCGTGGGGCGACGTCATTGAAATAATAATAATAAATAATAAATATTTGGACAAGTTACACACAACATCATCTAGTCCCAAAGTAAGCAGAGCTTGTGTTATGGGTACTAAACAACTGATATAAATACATAAACATACTTTTTTTTTGTAAATACATACATATTATACATAGAAAAACACCCAGACTCCGAAACAAATATTTGTGGATCACACAAATATTTGGTCTGACCCGGGAATCGAACCCGTCTAAATATTTTCAGAAAGCACCCCACGCTTTGTTACATTAAAATTATTGTCTACTTACTTTTTAGTATATATGCTTGTTTGTTTGGTATTTTTTTTTTCTAGATTAAAACAAATAAAATAGTTTAAACATTTTTTTTAGTATTTTTTTTAAAATTAGTGTATAGTCATCGGTCCTCGATAAATCGGTTTTGGTTTTGAAAGGCTATGTACGTGTGTTTGTTCGTTTTTTAGGGTTCCGAAGTTTATGACTCGGAACCCTTATGTTACTCGTCATGTCCGTCCGTCCGTCCTCGACTTACCGTCCAAACGGTAAGTGCTAGAAAGATAAAACTTTGCATGAATATGTGTTGTAATTACGTCGACAAAGTGCTACAATAAAATCATGAAAAATATTTTTATTTGTGGTACCTTCCTTACACTTAAAGTGGGGATGTTGTTTTTTTCTCGCGGCTACCCCATCGTGTGGGATATCATTAGATAGGTCTTTTAAAAACAATACATAGTTTCGAATGCGATTTTCTGATTTAGGTATCCGTTTGCGAGAAATTCGACTTTAAAGGGCACTTTTTTGTAAAAAACAGGTCGTCGTCCCCCCCCTCTAAAAGCTAAACGGCTTGCGCAAAAAATCTGGAAAAATTAGTGATGGTGGTCCATATAATGAACTTCAAAGGAAAACTATAACGGATTTGATGACTTTATTAGTTCAGGAGTTATAGATGCTTAATATGTACAAAACAGCTTACTTGCAAAACGTCATACAAAATTAACGCATTAATGCGAAAACATAATAATTATCTATTGGATACGATTTTAAATCCACGTACCATTATGGGTGACTGAGGACTAGCAACCTATCGAATGATACACACACGATGGGGTAGCTGCGAAAAAAAAATATCATACCCACTACGTGTAGGGGAGGTACCCCAAATGAAAATATTTTTCATAATTTTATTGTAGCACTTTGTCGACGTAAGTACAACACATATTCATGCAAAGTTTCATCTTTCTAGCACTTACTGTTTGGACAGACGGACATGACGAATCTATAAGGGTCCCGAGTCATAAACTTCGGAACCCTAAAAAACTTTTTACTAAATACATGTATGTTTACATAATCTCATCCTAAATAATCTTGTGAATGATAAAAGCTAGGAAGATGAGCTGGTAAAAAACTTACGTAGACGTGGAACCAAGAACAGCAAACGATACTAAAATTATTGTTTGGACCAACATTGTTGTAACATCACTAAATGTCTAAATTCTAATCCGATCATTATTATATACAAGACAATTTGTCATAAATTATTTTAAGAAGACATTTTCCTTGATTCTGATTAATATTAATAGACTTTCGTTGAGAATTATTCTTTAATTATTCCTAATCCCTACTAATATTATAAATGCGAAAGTAACTCTGTCTGTCTGTTACGTTTTCACGCCTAAACCACTGGACCGATTCTGATGAAATTTGGTATGAAGATAGAACTGAACTTGAGAAAGGACATAGGCTACTTTTTAGCGCGATAGCCGACATACACGCGGGCGGAGCCGCGAGCGAAAGCTAGTAATATTATAAATGTGAATGTAAGTTTGTTTGTTACGCTTTCACGCGAAAACTACTCAACCGATCACCATGAAACTTTATACACATATTCTTGGAGGTATTAGAAGTAGCATAAGATACTTTTTATGAAACAAAATTTTTTTACGAAGTTTTTACATAACCGAGATAAACGCGGGCGGAGCCGCAGGCGATAGCTAATTTATCTATAAAGCTGTTTTAATTAATTTTCTTGCTATTCTATTTTGATGGAGGCTTAGGATTGAGATGTTTTCCTTGAATGTCAATTTTTTGTTTTATTTACTTTTTTTAACTGATTTTATTCAGCCATGTTTTAAGGTAATAGAGCTTCACACAAAAGACCACCCTACAATGATAGCATTCGAGCTGTGGTATTTCGTTGACGAGTGTGAACTGCCTCGTTGGTCTAGTGGTTAGCGTATGCGACTGCTAATCTCGGATTCAAATCCCGGGTCGGACCAAAAAGTGTTTTTGGGATTTACTTAGGAAATTTGGAATAGTGTGGCGGTCATTCACGCCCGTGCCTCGGAGAGCACGTAAAGCCGTCGGTCCCGGTTGTCATGAACATCTAGGGCAATCGTTATTGGGAAGTCAGTGCCCTCAAATATACTGACAACTAGTTCAACCTTCGAATTTCAGTTCTCCCTTAGGGTTGCGGAGGTCCGATGCCAGTCGCTCCGTGGAAAACTGAAATTCAGGTAAAACCGGTTGAACTAGTAGCCGACCACAAATAAACTTGGGAATAATGGCTTGGGGATGAGTGTGAGACCGGAGACCTTATAATGCAGAAACAACTCACTAGGCCGCCATAGGGTCTGGGTAGATAGGACCGACTGTGTCACCTATCGATTGACACAGATACTCATCGGGGCCGGTAGGTAGATTTAAAATCGTGTCCAATAGATAATTGTTATGTTTAATTATTATTTATTTATTTTTGTACGAAGTTTTCCAAGTAAATGCAACTTGAAATGTTTTTAAAAGATCTATCTAACGAAATGATACACGATGGAGTAGACGTCAGAAAAAAAAACCCCACTTTACGTGAAGGGGGGGTATCCCAACTAAAAATATTTGTCATAATTTTGTTGTAGCACTTTGTCGAAGTATTTAAAAAACATATTAATGCAGCAACCGTTTTGGGGTTTGGGTTGGGAACAAACAGACAGACAAACAGAGAGATAAATATACAGACAGACAAAAACAGCAGGACTCAGCTGTTTAAACTGGTTAAAAAAAAAACGTACTCGTGAAATTCGTTATTGCGCCATCTATTAGATAAATTATTAACTACAAATCTCTTTGTTACCATCCAATGTAAAAAAAATAAGAACATAGGTAATATATTCATAACAAATAGCATTGAATCTTTTCTTTAAAACATTTCTGAGTTCAATATACGAACAGAAACATTTAATTTGAGGAAGATGAATAATTATAATTACCTTTAGATTTGATAGATGGCGCTGTAATAAAAATGCCTGATAATTTATAATACATTATTGTGATGTACAGAAAGGGGCAGTGTGAAAAGTGAGATATATTGTGTATGTAGTAGCGACAAACGCGTGTGCATTAAGTCAGTGTGTTATTCTTATCTTGTTATCACATTAGATAATTCTTTAATTGTTCTTATCTGTTGTTATGTAATAAGGTAAATGTTATTCCCCGTAGTATGTATTAAGTTTTGCTTTTCACGAAGTTGTGCAATGTTTAAAAGGTAAACTATTTGTTTATAAAATAGCTTGCTTGCTCCAATTTTTCCTACACAGTGTGACCATTTGGAAATAGCCGGATATTATAAAGTGACAGATCTACGGTCGGTATTCTGTTTTACATTTTATTTTTAGTTGAAAATAAATTTGCTACGTTATATGCTGTTATGTGATTACTGTTTGTGATTATTATTAAATATATAGGTAGGTTCTTAAAAAGAAAATGGGTGTAATAATTAATAAATTCTTAAATAACGAATATTGATTTTGTTCAAAATATTTTGTGAATCTGTGGTTGAAAGTTATTTTGACACAATATAGAAGTGTAAACAAATTTCCTCACTTTAATGCCTTAAATGCTGTTTTTATCCCTTTCTTACTATATTGTTATTAGTAATTTCTTTAAATGAAAATTAAGACCGTCTTATCAAATAAAAAAATATTAACAATATATCCACCGATTTTCTTTGAAATTTACTGATAGTCCCAGATCTTTCAAATCAATGGTTTCAAATCAATGGTTAGGGCTTTCACCCACTGGCCACGCGCTCACGCGCGTGGGCGCGTGGCAGCAGATCACGCGCGCGGCGACGGTGGAGCAGATCTGCCCGTTCGAGCAGATTTTACCGCGCCTACGCGCCTGCCGGCTTTGTCGCCAAATTGCTGGGCGTTGTTCAATTTCGAATATAAATGTATCCGTGTCCAGATCCATCGTGAACAAGTCCTTATAGCACGAAAACAGGCGCGATACTTCGTTCAATTTCGTATATAAATGTATTTACTGCTGCGGCCCGCCACGCCTAAGCGCGCGGTGGCAGAATCTGCCCGCGGCACGCGCTCACGCGCCTAAGGGACTTCACACACTGGCCACGCGCCCAGGCGCGTGAGCGCGTGCCGCGGGCAGATTCTGCCACCGCGCGCTTAGGCGTGGCGGGCCGCAGCAGTAAACACATTTATATACGAAATTGAACGAAGTATCGCGCCTGTTTTCGTGCTTTAAGGACTTGTTCACGATGGATCTGGACACGGATACATTTATATTCGAAATTGAACAACGCCCAGCAATTTGGGATATGAAAGGACAGGCGCGTAGGCGCGGTAAAATCTGCTCGAACGGGCAGATCTGCTCCACCGTCGCCGCGCGCGTGATCTGCTGCCACGCGCCCACGCGCGTGAGCGCGTGGCCAGTGGGTGAAAGCCCTAAATGTCTGTGATAGGTATTTTTGATTTGTCTCTTTATTTATTACGCTATTAGCCAGTACCCGGTAGATGGCGTTGTTACCAACTTTAACATAGTAGATTGGGGATTTTTGTTTAGTTATTTGTATGTGTTTCTGATGATTAAATACAACTATAGATCAGATAAATAAACATACTGGATTCTACAATTTTTATATTACACTTTCCGTCAATCAAGTACCTATTTATTTCTTGATGTGTCACAGGATGGTTTACAATAGTATCCGACAGATGGCATTATAACTTAAATTTCTAAACGCGAAAATAAGTTTGTTATAAAACGATTTCACGCCTAAACCAATTTAAAAAGTACTCTATTTTTCACTTTAGAATGTTTTAATAATGAAATTGGATTGGTTTTTTTAGCACAATGGCTCTATACGACACCATTATAGTGGGTATGGGAGCGGCAGGCTGTGCCGCAGCATCAGTGCTGTGCAAGGCTGGCAAGAGAGTGCTGGCTCTGGAGGCGCAGAGCAGAGTCGGAGGGAGAGTCAACACTGTACCGTTTGGCGATGGAGTTGTGGAACTTGGAGCGGAATGGTGAGTGAGTGTTTATGGGGAAAATTATTTAATTTAAGAGCTTCTAAAATGTCAAAGATTCGTGAAAATCTTCTTCCTAGCCTTTATTCCCAAGTTTATTTGTGGTCGGCTACTAGTTTAACCGGTTTTACCTGAATTTCAGTTTTTCCACTGAGCGACTGGCATCGGACCTCCGCAACCCTAACGATTATCATAGATGTTCATGACAACCGGGACCGTCGGCTTTACGTGATCTCCGAGGCACGGGCCAAGTCACCGCCATACTTCCAAACTCCGGGCTGCTATTAGGAATTTCCTAAGAAAAACCCAAAAACACTTTGTGGCCCGAACCGGGATCGGGATTTGAGCCCGAGACCTCTTGATTAACAGTCGCATACGCTAATCATAGGGAATAGAAGGTGCAGACGGGGCTGCAAGGATCAGCTAATTTGTCATACACGTAAGCGAAGCCGCGGGAAGAGATATTAGGTCTTTACCTATGAAATTGCCGTTTTGTATGCAATAAGTGAAAGTACTTATTTTTTTAAACTTTTTTATTTCTGTTATTCTAAGTAATCACCCATGCAATCGACGCATCTTTGTTAACGCATTGGCAGTTTATTTATGCCCTTCTCGTAAAAATCAGCTGGACGGGAGGCAACAAACTCTTCAAAGGCATTTTGTACTGCCTCTGTATTCTTCTTCGACATTCTGTTTTCTGTTCGACAATCGAAAGCACTCAGCAAGTTGGTTAGACCCTGGTTCAGCACCAAAGCAATGCCCTAAACCAAAAATGACCCCTAAAAAGGTGATGGTCACTGTTTGTGAAGTAGAAAATAATTTTTAAGGCGATATTACACGGATCAAACCAAATTGACATCAATTCTATTGAAAAACATTGAACATTGCACGCATTTCCTATTTATACACAAAACATTCAACAAGTTTATTTGCCTAGCGATGTTGCATCAAATCGTACGTGCAGGTGTTTCACTAATTTGTGACTATTTAATAAATAAGTTAAATAATAAAAAAAAATGAATGGTAACAGTGCTTGTGAATATGAACAACTTTTTATATGAGACCAACTTTCCTACTCGAAAATAAAATCAGTTGTTCGATATATTTTGATCAAGTAGGTATGTAGTTATGTACCTTTAATGAAACAGCAATTTTTTTTCGAATAGGTAAGTTGATTTCATACAAAAAGTTGTTCGTATTCACGAGTGCTTCCTTCGCTGCCGTTCGCGTTTTTATTGATTCGAGTCAATATTGCATTGAAAGTTAATAATAAATCTTAACTTTCAATGATATTGGACAATGTGTCAATGCCATTGAAGCAATGGAATTGAAAGCAATTTTGAACCGAAGTTGATCCGTGTAATATCGCCTTAATGTAACAAAGCGTGGGGTGCTTTCTGAAAATATTTCAATAACGTCGCCCCACACTTTGTTACATATTTTTTAATGTGATTTTTTTGTTTCAGGATCCATGGGGAAGTCGGCAACAGCGTCTACCAGCTAGCCATAGACAACAACGTTCCCTTGCAAAACCATGATATCACCCTCAAATATTTTAGGTAACCATTAACAAATAGTACCTTTTTAGGGTTCCGAAGTTCGTGACTCGGTTAGACTCGGTACCCTTATAATAGTGCGTGTGCGTGTGCGTTTGCGTGTGTGTGTGTGCGCGTGTCTTAAGCAGGCACCACACTTCGTTATTCGCTATTCGTTATGTGTCTACGCCGTATTCGCCCGAATATTTGTTATGCACGCAAACAACAAACACGCCACCACACTTCGAACTGGTATGTCAAATATGGCAAATACGTGTGTTGTAGAGATGTGTCATTGTCATTTTTATGGTGAACGAAACGAATCCATACGAACGAGCGAAACATATTATTTTAATTTCCTTTTTATTTTATAAAATTTACAGAAACAATACTTAAATGAAGTCTAATTAATTTGATCATATGATAGATTATTTTAATCGTTTAATCGATTTATTCTATTTCAAAAACTGTTTTATAGTCTATGGTTGTTAGATGAGCACAGGACATTGTCATTTTTATTGGTCAACGAACGAACGAAACATATTATTTTAATTCCCTTTTTATTTTATTAAATTGAGAGAAACAATACTTAAATGAAGTGTAATTATTTTGATCATATGATAGATTATTTTAATCGTTTAATTGATTTATCTATTTCGAAAACTGTTTTATAGTCTATGGTTGTTAGTTATGCACACTATGCACAGGGCACTTCACTAGCCGTCCGAAGTGTGGGCAGTCGATGCGCGTATTCGCCTTATTCGTGTCCTTTGAAGTGTGTCAAAAAACCGACTAGTCTACGGATATGCGTATTCGCTATTCGGCTTAACGAATAAAACGAATATTGGCGAATATACTCTCCACACTTCGCCGTCTGCACGCAAATAACCCGCATAACGAATAGCGAATAGCGAAGTGTGGTGCCTGCTTTATAGTTTCATTATGGCCGTCCGTCCTCGACTTACCGTGCTAACGGTTAGTGCTAGAAAGATGAAACTTTGTATATGTGTATTTACCACATCGACAAAGTGCTAAAATAAAATAACGATAAATATTTTATATATACATAACCGTTTAACACTCCTTTGGCTTTGCTTTGGGTAAAAATGATTTTTTATCACAGATCAGACGGGTCCAATACAAGCAAGGATGAAATATTAAATGATCTTGTGGAATTCGCCTTCAACACAGTTGATGACCCTCCTAAGGAACCAGAACCCCTTGGACGGTACTTGACGAGACGGTAAGTTAAGCAAAAATATAAATCTATATATCTACGTTATTATATCATCATCATCATCAACAGCCTTCAACAGTCCACTGCTGGACATAGGCCTCTCCTTAGAAAGGAGGTATTGTCCTACTATATCACGCTGGCCAGACGGGTTGGTATAGGGTCGGATTCAAGGCGGCGGAGAAGGCCCGGGAGGACGACATCCAATCGGACCAGATTCGCCGCCAGCGACTCGGGCGGCGGAGGCGCGAACATCTGCGCCTTTTGCCGCCTTGAGTGTGGCCGCGGGTGGACGGGACGGGTTTTCCCTCCACCCGCACTATGTGGCCAGCCGCGAGGGGGCGGCGTCGGTGTGTGCCGGACGCCGCCTAAGAGAGGGTCGTCGTACAGAGACGGTGCCCGCATCAGGAGCGGGCAGGCGCTGGAGAAGTTCAGAAGGAGATCCCACCCTGGACTTCTCCTCCTCCTAAACGGAGAAGCGCGGAGAGGGCACACTGTGTTTTTTAGTCGGTTCAAGTCCGACACACCACCCCGCCGTAACCCCCGGTGGGGTGACGGTCCATGATGCTTTTTCACACATAAAAAAAAAAAGGGTCGGTTTCAAGTTTTCCTTCGCTTTGCATTGATGTTGTCTTGTGTAGTTTATCCCTTAGTTTACGACACCCGCGGGATGAATAGGGGTGCTGACACTCTGTATTCTTAATCCATCAATACATTTATATTAATGTGAGTTTGCCAAAGTGGCTAGTCTCCCTGATGGAAAGCAAGTCTGGAGGCTGCCACACTCGCTGCGAATGTAGGCAATGCAGTATCGCGGCCTAGACCCGGAATCAGAGTAGGAAGGATAAAATAAAAAAAAAATTGCAAAGGGGGCCGTCCATTGAACTTTGTTTGGCATTTTTAACCCCTCCCCCCCCCAAAGCATTTCCCGCGTATTTTTTAGTATCTACAAAGAATCTTATTTTTTTTTAAATATTAATAAAATACAGGTATATTAGAATCAACTAACTACATTAAAGAAAATAAAATAGTACAATAATTACGTTCAGAGGTAGAGTAGAAAGGTTGCAGGTTCACTGACATAAAAATAATGAAAAAAATGCACAAATTTGGAGAAAAAATAAATACACGTCATATATTACTACACCCCCCTCCCCCCTTGTGATATTTCGTGATTTTTTGTGAACCCCTCCCCCCCCTTTCGAGCCTGACGGGATTAATGGACAGCCCCAAATACGAGAGCTGTTAGTGAGTGGCAGTTTTTGACTGCTCGTCACAGGAAGGAAAACTATGACTTCCAAGGCCAGCATGAAGCTTTGAAACTTTTCAGCACATTTTAAAACACTGGTATTTCAGTGTCCCTCGCCATCTTGCATCTCTAGGACGATCATTGGCAGTGACAACTGTCAGTGACACAGTCGTTAAAAACTTTTATAAACAACAGCAGTTCGTGTGGTTTCGCCGGCCCTAGTTATTCCTTGGGGTCTTAAGAGTAAACTAAGGGAGAGCGGTGAACCGCTCAGGTCTAGGCCCTTCCCCATAATTTTAGTAGAGCCTCGGTGATTCCAGTACTTGCGGATAAGCTCGACCGGGACAGTACTACCCTCACACAGAAGAACAACCTTTTTTTGGGACTCCTGGGCAACCGCTAATCCCCGCGGCGGCCTACCTTGGCAGTCGGGGGCAACATCAGGATTGCATCAGCGGCTTCTGGTGTCCTCCCTGCCATACCCCACAACTGGGTTAAATCCCGGGGTGACTGGACTCAACCCCATGCATGACGTTGTTGCGCCTGTACAGTAAGAGGCAAAACATCAACCCGCCTTAGACGACACCCCCCAGCCGCTATCTCGAGTCGTTTGCAGCGGTCACATTTCCCCAGGATGTGACCACAGCGACCCTTACGTGATGATTGGGGAGCTAGCAGCCTCTACCGCGTCCTCTTCGCCGCCTCCTACGAGCGGTATCGGTCACAGAAGACAAACCTAATAATGACAGCATTCTTGCTGTCGTATTTCGTTGGTGAGTGGGAGACAGGAGGCTCAGTGAATCAGAAGCATATGAATAGACTGTCGTAGTGTGGGTCACCATACTCCATTGTCTTAGATACTACTCATGCCTTACATCAGTTAGAGTAGAGTCCCAGCGCCGGGTCCTCACTGCAGTCATCGGAGGGGATCTCTCACTGCCGGCCGTCGTTCGTTCCATGGTCGGCAGCGAGAGCTCATTTACCACGGTCGCAACCTTCTGCGAGGACGTAATCACGCAGAAGGAGGCGGCGGAGAAGGCCCGGGAGGACGACATCCAATCGGACCAGATTCGCCGCCGTCGAACCGGGCGGCAGAGGCGCGAACATCTGCGCCTCATGCCGCCTTGAGTGTGGCCGCGGGTGGACGGGACGGGTTTTCCCTCCACCCGCATTATGTGGCCAGCCGCGAGGGGGCGGCGTCGGTGTGTGCTGGACGCCGCCTAAGAGAGGGTCGTCGTACCGAGACGGTGCCCGCATCAGGAGCGGGCAGGCGTAGGAGTAGTTCAGAAGGAGATCCCACCCTGGACTTCTACTCCTTTAACCGACTAAAAACCACACAGTATTGTGTGGTTTTTAGTCGGTTCAAGTCCGACACACCACCCCGCCGTAACCCCCGGTGGGGTGACGGTCCATGATGATTTTCCACACATAAAAAAAAAGGTAAAGTAGAGTCCTTTAAAGTGTTACCACATATCCGTTCTTTTCAGATTAAATGAATACATCAAAACGAAATATCCAGAACTATTAAAAGACAAGGATTTCATAGACAATTTTCTACATTTCCTAGATTTGCTTACAAATAACTATAATGCCACCAACAGTTGGAACGACCTGACAACCCATGGCAATTACAAAACCTTGGAAGGGGAACAGCATTTGAGTTTCCATAAACATGGATATAAGACTTTGTTTGAAATATTATTGGTGAGTTAATAAATATACTTGGGCGACTGAGTTTTGCTCGGTTATCATATTTATGGACTGCCTTGTTGGTCTAGGGGTTAGCGTATGCGGCTGCTAACCAAGAGGTCTCGGGTTCGATTCCCGGGTCGGACCAAATGTTTTTGTGATCCGGATTTCGGAATCTGGGTGTTTTCTATGTATAATATGTGTGTATTTACAAAACAAAAGTACGTTTATGTATTATATCAGTTGTCTAGTACCTATAATACAAGCTCTGCTTAGTCTTAGACTAGATGGCGTTGTGTGTAAGATGTCCGAAAATTTATTTATTTATTTATTACATATTTTATAAATACATACATATTTTACATAGAAAACACCCAGACTCCGAAACAAATATTTGTGGATCACACAAATATTTGGTGCGACCCGGGAATCGAACCCGAGACCTCTTTATCAGCAGCCGCATATGCCAACCACTAGACCAACAAGGCAGTCAAAATTAAATGTCATTTATTCTTTCTCAGAATACCTATAAAGGAGCTCCGGGGTACCCGAACTTAAATATTCGCTTTGAGAAAGAAGTCACCAAGATCAACTACCCCCAGGACCCAGCTCAAGCTGTGGAGGTGACCTGCAAGGATGGTTCCACCTATAAAGGGAGGAATGTCATTTTGACTGTGTCACTCGGGGTGCTGAAGGAAAGGTATAATAATAGTTTTATTTACTCAAAAACATTATTACGGTATACACCACGGCCAACGAGAGTCGATACTAAATTTTAAACAATTGCTTATTTTAAGAGTGTTTGGCTACCCAAGCTAGGCGGGAGACACTTCCAAAGTGGTAAAATGTGCTCCTCCCCTCCCCCCCCCCCCTTGTAACTCCTGAAATAAGAGAAAAATAAAACTATAAGGATATAAGCAATTTTCGGTGGAAGTTTGACTGCACGGTTGGCCTAGTGGTTTAAGTGGTCGCCACGCAGCTTTCTGCTTCACCAAGTGTCGTGGGTTCAAATCCTACGTGGGAAAACACTTTGTGTGATTCACAAATTGTAATTCTGAGTCTGGGTGTTAAATGTGTCCGTTTCCTGCATGTTTGTAAAGTCCTCCGCGACACAGAATTTATATTCCTAATGCGGGAGTTGTCTTTGAAAAAAAAAGAAAAGATAAAGAAAAAAAGTTTGCATGGAATGTGCATGTATTAAAAAACAGTAGTTTTATTTACCTTTCATTCAATCAATACACTATTATTAAAACATAGATCAAAGTTAAAACGAACTTCAAGAACTTTTATATGATGTTACTTGCCACGGAAACCTTCTTAGGCGTTTCCGACTCACACTTGGCTGTTTTATTTCAATTGTAACATAGTTTATGCAATATATATTTATTATTTGTTTTAGTTTATGCAATATTTATTTATTATTTGTTTTAGTTTATGCAATATTTATTTATTATTTGTTTTAGTTTATGCAATATTTATTTATTATTTGTTTTCTATGTATAATAATGTGTGTATTTACAAAAAAAAGTATTTTTATGTATTATATCAGTTGTCTAGTAACCCATTTTTTTTTTACGTGTGGAAATCCCCGCGGACCGTCACCCCGTCGGGGGTTACGGCGGGGTGGTGTGTCGGAATCGAACCGACTAAAACCACACGGTGTGACCCTCTCTGCGCCTTTGTATTGGAAGGAGTCCAGGGAGGGGATTTCCTTCTGGACTCCAACCGGCGCCTGCCCGCACTGTTGCGGGCACCACCTCTAACGTAAACTCTCTAATTGGGCAACGTCCGGTCACACGCGGACGCCGCCCCCTCGCGGTTGGCCACTACTGCGGACGGACGGGAAACCCGTCCCGCCCATCCGCGGCCACTCTCAGGGCGGCATGAGACGCAGGTATGCGCGCCTCCGCCGCCCGGGGCGCCGGCGGCGGATCGGGTCCGATTGGATGGAATCCTTCCGGGCCTTCTCCGCCACCTCCTTCTGCAAGATTACATCCTCGCAGAAGGTTGCGACCGCGGTAAAACAACTGTCGCTGCCGGCCATCGATCTTATGACGGCCGGCAGCGAGAGATCCCCTCCGATGACTGCAGTGAGGACCCGGCGCTGCGCCGCCCAAGCGGGGCAGACCGCCAGCGTGTGCTGGGCCGTGTCCTCACTGCAGTCGCAGTGGTGGCAGGCGGGACTCGGTTCCCTCCTAGCGACCGAGTGCAGGTACTTTCCGAAGCAACCGTGCCCGGAAAGTACCTGCGTCAGCCGGAAGGAAAGGGTCCCGTGCTGCCGCCCTGCCCACTCCTCGAGGACCGGCTGAAGAGCCTCCACGGCGGCGAAGCCAGCGCGTGGGGTCTCCAGCCGGAGCGACCATCTCAGCATGGTGGCTCGGCGAGCGGCTTCGCGCCACTCGCGCACGTCCTCGGTGTCTAGTAACCCATAATACAAGCTCTGCTTAGTTTGGGACTAGATGATGTTTTGTGTTATGCAGGCACCACACTTCGTTATGCGCTATTCGTTATGTGTCTACGCCGTATTCGCCCAAATATTAGTTATGCGCGCAAACAATAAACATACCATTCACACTTCGGACTGGTATGCCAAATAAGCATCAAATAAGGCAAATATGTGTGTTGTAGAGATGTGTCATTGTCATTTTTATGGTAAACGAAACGAATATACTCTCCACACTTCGCCGTATGCGCGCGAATAACCCGCATAACGAATAGCGCATAGCGAAGTGTGGTGCCTGCTTTAGATGTCCAAAAAAAATTTTTTTTTTTTTATTTCTAGGCACACATCAATGTTCTACCCGCCCCTGCCCGACTCCAAAGCCACAGTCATCGATAAAATATCTATTGGAGTCATGGACAAGATAGTTCTCCTGTTCCCCGAGGCCTGGTTTCCAAAAGACCGCTCGTTCTTTGCCTTCATATGGAAAGACGATGAGAAGACCAAAATACCAAAGGAGGACTTCTGGGTTACCAGAATTTTGGGATGCAGTAATCCCAAAGGTTCTGATAGAGCTTTGACTCTGTGGACTAGTGGGAATGTGGGCAAAGTGGTAATTCTTTTTATTTTATTTTTTAGAGTATGATTGTTTGACTGCCTCGATAGTCTAGTGGTTAGCGTATGTGACTGCTGATCAATAGGTCTCGGGTTCAAATCCCGGGTCAGGCGAAAAGTTTTCTTACAGGAAATTGTTAATAACAGACCGGTGTATGGAAGTTTGGCGGTGATTCACGCTCGTACCTCTGAGAGCACGTTAAGCTGTCGGTCCCGGTTGTCATGAACATCTATGGCAATTGTTATTGGGAAGTCAGTACCCTCAAATTTACTGACAACTTGTTCAGTCCTTCGAATTTCTGTTCTCCCTTAGGGTTGCGTAGGTCCGATGCCAGTCGTTCCGTGTAAAAACTGAAATTCAGGTAAAACCGGTTGAACTAGAAGCCGACCACAAATAATCTTTGGAATAAAGGCTCGGAAGATGTATGAATCTATTAAAATGACTCTATTCTGTGTGATGGAAAGCATGAGTTATATACAAGAGTAGATATTACACAATGGTGACCCAAATTCTTGTGACCTAGTGAGATGCCTTAGGTGATTGGAAACAATCACCGAGGGTAAGCAACGGCCAGTACCTAGATGGTGACCTTTTGTGACGGTATAAGTTAAGCAGTCGGTCCCGGTTGTTATCATAAGATAGCAGTCGTGAAGCTTAGTTGGTCAGCTCACAACTGATATAAGTATTATATTATTGTTTCTTTGTATTATAATTATTTTTGAACACTACCTGTGTATAATATATCAGCATCGTTACATTGTCCTCACATTTAATAAATTGCCTAAAACAATGTAACCAAAAATTGTAAAAACAATGTTGGAAAAGAGTGTCCATGGAGTTTCTTGTCTGTTCTTCTCCATAGGACCTACGAATTGGAACAGACAATTAGCTTCACGACTGACTACTTGACGTTTCAAAAGTGCCGTTGTATTGGTTTATTTGAAATAAAAATGGTTTGATTTGATTTGATTAGAAGGGCTTCGGGAGGCATTAGAACATCCCATGGCAAGATTACGTAGCTACAACGTGTCTTGCCAGTCCACAACCCGCACTCGGCCAGAGTGGGGACGTATGGCCTTAACCCTCTCCTGAGAGAAGATTCTAGCTCAGCAGTGGGCCGTTATGGGTTGTTGATGTTCTACCGCACAAAAAGCAAACTCTTCAGTTTTTTAATACTTAATAATATTTTATATGCGAAAGTAATTTTGTCCGTCGGGCTATCACTGCAAAAATACTGAACGGATTTAAATGAAATTTGGTATACGTATACGGTTAGCGTATACGGCTGCTGATCAAGAGGTCTCGAGTTCGATTCCCGGGTCGGACCAAATGTTTGTGTGATCCGCAAATACTTGTTTAGGAGTTTGGGTGTTCTCTATGTATAATATTTATGTATAAAAAAAAGTATGTTTATGTATTAGTATCAGTTGTCTGTACCAATAATACAAGCTCTGCTAAGTTTGGGACTAGATAATGTTGTGTGTAAGATGTCCAAAATATTTATTTATTTTTAACCGAAGTACACGCGGGTGGAGCCGCGGGCGAAAGCTAGTATTAGTTTAGATTCGTAGTGAGAAGTAATTTTTTTTTCAGGTGGAAAGCCTACCAGAGGACCTCGTGAAGAGAAAATGTATGGAACTACTTAGACGCTTCATGGGAATAGGGGTGAATATACCTGAACCAACCGACATACTGAGGTAAGTACTAGCTGTGCCCCGCAGAGTTACTCGTGGTTAAGCGTGGGTACCATACCATGGCGAACTGGTCAGATATTTCTGCATCATTCCCCCGGCTTCTGGAAGCCGGGAGAATGATGCAGAATGACTGGGCCACCGGTCTAAACTCACCAACGAAATACGACAGCAAGAATGCTGTCATTATTAGTATTGTCTCGTACCGACTAAAAACCACACGGCGTGCCCTCTCTGCGCTTCTCTTTTACGAGGAGGAGGATCCAGGGTCAGATCTCCTTCTGGACTCCTCCAGCGCCTGCCCGCTCCTGATGCGGGCACCGTCTCGGTACGACGACCCTCTCTTAAGCGGCGTATGGCACACACGCCGCCCCCTAGCGGCTGGCCAACTAGGGTAGTCCTGCCCTGGTCGAACCTATAACTCGTGCGAGCTAAGATGGCACCTTGCTCAAAACGAAACATGATAGCGTTCCCCCGCGTAATACCCCTCGTTAGCATCACTATTACCGTTGCACGAATCTTTCCATAATTTTAGTTTATTAGGTATTACCTAATGTCATATAAATCACTTCTCAATCTCATTAGATTTGTCCGGCTAACCCAATTGTTTTAAGAAAGGTCACACGAAAAAAAACAGCATGTCGACTATAAGACGCAATAGTTCAAAATAAAGAATATACATGATATTTAGAGACTACGATTAAAAGGCATATCATGACGATTTAAAATTGTATTTTATAACCATATTTCAGTTCCTAATTTCATGTAAAATGATATTAGGTATTACCTAATATTATTTAAATCACTGCAGGAAGAATACATTCGGGTAAATAATGAATGAGGCCTGCTTCCTATTGGTATACATATGTATTTTCTTAACTCAGGTATTAAAGTACCACTTAAGATAAAGTATTATGTTATGAGAAACTACTTGAAGCAAAATAAATGTTGACATTTGAAAAAACTAGAATAAATTATATTTTTCTTGCACTCAGTACTTTAAACGACTGACATTTGAGTCAGGTGCCATCTTATCAAAAAAAAAAAAAAAAAAAGGTGCCATCTTAGGTCGCACGAGTTATACCTATGAAATTACTGATATTTTTTTTTTTCCAGATCCACTTGGCATACAAACCCTTACACCAGAGGTAGTTTCACTCACGACAACCTCGAAACTCCTCAATATGCTAATGCTCGTAAGATCTTAGCAGAGCCTCTCCTGGACGATAGCGGAGCCCCAAAGGTACTCTTCGCTGGGGAAGCTACTCACAGTCAACTGTTTTCTACCGTCCATGGGGCTATGGACTCTGGAAGAAGAGAAGCCAATAGGCTGTTATCGAAAAGTAAATTGTAAACGATAAATTTTCTTAAATAAAAAAAAAATCTTAAAATAAGTGTTTAATTAAAGACTAGTTATCGATCGCGGCTCCGTCTGCGTGTGTCTCGATTATTGCAGTAAAAAGTAGCCTATGAAAGAGCAACAAACATACTGTACATAAACTTTCGCGTTTATAATATACTAGCTGACCTGGCGATCTTCGTACCGCCTTAGATTTTCATCTTAATTCATCATTCATAATAAAGTATTGTGTATAATTATTATCTGATAGTGACAAATCGACAGCAGCGTCAACTAACGGGCCCCGGCCGGCGGTAACGCCATTAACGCTTTGTTCCTGCATTTTAAATCTGTAATATCTTCAAAAGTATTAATTTAAATAACATACTGTAAAGCGCCATATTAATCTATATTAAATACACAATGTATTTAAGGTACTTAACTGGTTAAGGATTAATACTATATTGTTTAAAATCGCTTCGTAAATAAGGCATTATTTCTCGTAAAAATTAAAAAAAATCGGCCAAGTGCGTGTCAGGCCACGCACAGGAAAGGGTTCCTCAGTCACCTATAATGGTATGTGGATTTAAAATCGTATCCAATAGATAATTGTTATGTTTACGTATTATTACGTTAATTTTGTATGACGTTTTCCAAGTGAGCGCATTTTACCATATAAGCCTTTATAACTCCTGAACTAAGAAAGTCATCTAATCGGTTATAGTTTTCCTTCAAGTTCATTATATGGACCACCATCACGATTTTTTGCAGATTTTTTGAGCCAGCCGTTTAGCTTTTAGAGGGGGGGGGACGCCCTGTTTTTACAAAAAAGTGCCCTTTAAAGTGAAATATCTCGCAAACGGATACCTAAATCAAAAAATCGTCTAGGAAACCCTTTATTGTTTTTAAAAGACCTATCTAATGATACCCCACACGATGGGGTAGCCTCGAGAAAAAAAAATCATCCCCACTTTACGTGTAGGGGAGGTACCCCAAATAAAATTATTTTTCATAATTTTATTGTAGCACTTTGTCGACGTAATTACAACACGTATTCATGCAAAATTTCATCTTTCTAGCACTTACCGTTTGGACGGTAAGTCGAGGACGGACGGACGGACGGACGGACGGACGGACGGACGGACGGACAGACGGACATGACGAATCTATAAGGGTTCCGAGTTATGAACTTCGGAACCCTAAAAATTAAAAAAATGGTTATTGTGGGTTATCCCTAAGAAATAGATATATACCATCGCGGACTTTTTTGTAGACCTTTTTAAGATTTACAATGCTGTAATACATTATTTTGATCTATCTCGTAGGGTACAGCCAGCGTTTGCAATGTAAGCGTAAAAAATGGGTTTATTTACGACATTAAAAATATTATCTACTATATTATGCATGTATTATACATAAAAACCTTCCTCTTGAATCACTCTATAAAAAAAATAGCTTAAGTTACTCCTCACGTCACCAGTCTACTGCCAGTGAAATTCCCGTCAAAATCGGTCCAGCCATTCCAGAAATTACCCGGAACAGACAGACAGACAAAATAAAAAAAAATGCTTTATTAATGTTAGTACCAGATATCCGTGTGGTGACGGATTAAGAATACAAAGTGTCACCACCCCTATTTCATTCCATGGGTGTCGTAAGAGGCGACTAAAGGAACAAAATAAGCAGCTAACATCACTGCCAAGAGAAGGAAAACTTGAAACAAACCCTATACCAACCCGTCTGGCCAGCGTGGTATAGTAGGACAAAACCTCCTTTCAAAGGAGAGGCCTATGTCCAGCAGTGGACTGTTAAAGGCTGTTGATGATGATGATGAGTACCAGATATGAATTAAATAAAACACTGTTCAGTTGTTATAACAAACTGGCACTAATATTTTTTTGTATAGATGTTCAAGGTTAAGGACATTATAATTGATAGTTAATTATGTCACCTTTAAACATGTATTAGATTATAAAACTAGTTTATAATGAATATGATTTACATAAATTAAGATTCTGACGTCATATAACTTGTAATAAAAATTGCTTTTTCCAAAAAAGAAATAAGGAGATGCATTGGCATGACTAAAAGTTGTAACTGCCTCGTTGGTCTAGTGGTTAGCGTATGCGACTGCTAATCAAGAGGTCTCGGGTTCAAATCCCGGGTCGGGCCAAAAAGTGTTTTTGGGTTTTTCTTAGGAAATTCCTATTAGCAGCCCGGAGTTTGGAAGTTTTTGGCGGTGATTCACGCCCGTGCCTCGGAGAGCCTCGGTCCCGGTTGTCATGAACATCTATGGCAATCGTTATTGGGAAGTCAGTGCCCTCAAATTTACTGACAACTAGTTCAACCTTCGAATTTCAGTTCTCCCTTAGGATTGCGGAGGTCCGATGCCAGTCGCTCCGTGGAAAAACTGATATTCAGGTAAAACCGGTTGAACTAGTAGCCGACCACAAATAATATTGGGAATAAGGGTAGGAAGAAGATGTATATAGGGTACGTACAGTCATACAGTTAGATGGCCTAAGATTATACAAAAATACCCAATATAATTTTAACAAAAAAAGGCGAGTTGGACTCGCCCATGAAGGGTTCCGTAGAAGCAAGTAATAAAAGGTCTTTACCTATGAAATTGCCGTTTTGTATGCAATTAGTGAAAGTACTTATTTTTTCAAACTTTTTTATTTCTGTTATTCGAAGTAATCACCCATGCAATCGACGCATCTTTTTTGCAGTGCAGTTATTAATGCCCTTCTTGTAAAAATCAGCTGGACGGGAGGCAACAAACTCTTCAAAGGCTAGGTACTGCCTCTCGTGAATTGAATTTTTTACCCACTAAAAAGTTTTCTAAAACTAAAAATTGATACGTGCGACGAAAAATGGATTCTGTTCGACAATCGAAAGCGCTCAGCAAGTTGGTTAGACCATGGTTCAGCACCAAAGCAATGCCCTAAACCAAAAATGACCCCTAAAAACGTGATGGTTACTGTTTGGTGGTCTAGTGCGGGTGTGATTCACCACAGCTTTTTACAAAACGGCATGAGCATTAATGCAGATGTGTACTGTGAAGAACTGGAGAGAATGATAGAGAAGCTTGCACATCTGCAACCAGCTTTGGTCAATCGGTCGTCCCCACTGCTCCTTCACGACAACGCGCGACCCCATACTGCGCAACAGACAGTCTCCAAGCTGCAAGAGCTGGGGTTGGAAGCTCTCCCTCATCCGCCATACTCACCAGACCTTGCACCTATCGACTATTACTTTTTTCAAAATTTAGACAACTTTTTAGTGGGTAAAAAATTCAATTCTCGAGAGGCAGTACAAAATGCCTTTGAAGAGTTTGTTGCCTCCCGTCCAGCTGATTTTTACAAGAAGGGCATCAATAAACTGCCAATGCGTTGGCAAAGATGCGTCGATTGCATGGGTGATTACTTCGAATAACAGAAATAAAAAAGTTTGAAAAAATAAGTACTTTCACTAATTGCATACAAAACAGCAATTTCATAGGTAAAGACCTAATATCATATAAAAGTTCTTGTAGTTCGTTGTAACTTTGATCGATGTTTTAATAATAATCTATTGATTGAATGAAAGGTAAATTGCGGTTTACGATTTATGACGTATTAAAAAAACTACTTACTAGATCTCGTTCCAGTTCCAAGTATGGGGAACCCACAATTTTTTTTGTTACTTTTCTATTTTTTTGGGTGAAAATCTTAATTCGGTTCACAGAATACATCTACTTACCAAGTTTCAACAGTGCAGTTCTTATAGTTATGGAAAAAAAGTAACTGTGACATACGGACAGACAGACAGACATGACGAATCTATAAGAGTTCCGTTTTTTGCCATTTGGCTACGGAACCCTAAAAACCGACTTCAAATAAAAACTATTCCGAATACCCAAATCGCGACAATTTTGCCTATGGTATTTGAGGAGTTTGTTCGATGTCCTTGGGATCCCTTCACCAGATCCCGATATGGTGACAATGGGACCGCCTGTGAACTATGCCAAATCCAATGCAAAAAGAATTTTTGAAATCGGTTCATAAACAACGAAGATATCGCTGAACATACATAAAAATAAAGATTTTTAATTATGTTTGTTTATATTTATATACACTCGGTTCCAAAAATAACGGGTCAGTCACATAAACCCGAATATCTCCCGAACTACGTATGCCATCCTAATGAAACGAAGACTGTTCAATTGAGAATTTAATTATACAGATAAAAAATAAAATAAAACTTAGTTACACCCACAATATTAATCTTAAATTAAAAAAAAACTAAAGTAGTCATATTTTTCTTAAGATTACATTTTTTTTATGATTGTTTTTTTGCTGTTTTTCATCACTGGAGGCTTCATCACGTGGAGGCAATACAAAGTATTAAATGAAGAAAGTGATGAAAAACAGCAAAAAAACAATCATAAAAAAAATGTAATCTTAAGAAAAATATGACTACTTTAGTTTTTTTTTAATTTAAGATTAATATTGTGGGTGTAACTAAGTTTAATTTTATTTTTTATCTGTATAATTAAATTCTCAATTGAACAGTCTTCGTTTCATTAGGATGGCATACGTAGTTCGGGAGATATTCGGGTTTATGTGACTGACCCGTTATTGGTTTATGTGACTGACCCGTTATTTTTGGAACCGGCTATATTATTATAAATTTATTTATTTGTATAGATAAACACATTAGGGACATTTAATACGAACGCCAACCGGTATTAAGATAAACGATAAATAAATCTGTATTCAGTAAACCAGTCCCCCCTCCCACCCCTTATAGAAACATGAGACCAAAAGCTATGTTGGAAGCTTTATATGTTATTCTAATTTAATCGACATTAATAAAGATTTCACCTGGAGTTATTTAAATTAAATGAAAAGCGTCTTTTGAACCATCAAGTTAAAGTACAATTCAGGTCGTACACCGTTGATCACGTGCAATGGTTTATCTCTTTCCTTTGCGTAGTATCTCTTTCGATGATGTTAGGGTTGTCGCTTTTTACTTTTCGATGTTACCTTGACGTTTGCAAAACTTTTATTCTACCACCATAATTTTATGTATGTACTAATTGCGCCCCGCGGTGTTACCCGCGTATATCATTATAGTTTCTATGCAAGTGTGTTATGCATAGCAAGCTGTGAAGTTTTGACAGGAGATAAACAGTGATACATTTTGACATCTACGATTTATGTATTTTTATAATCACCTAGCTTTCGCCCGTGTATCTCGATTATTGCAGTAAAAAGTAACCTATGTGTTATTCTGATATATAAGCTATATCACTGTAAAGTTTCATCCAAATCCGTTCAGTAGTTTTTGCGTGAAAGAGCAACAAACATACACACACACTCACAAACTTTCGCGTTTATAATATTAGTAGGAGGTAGGATATGCGACTGCGCTATTTATTTATATTTTTATATTTATATTATATTAGCCATGATGATTACAGCACGGATGAGCTAGCTCCACCATTCATCATCAATATTCATCAATCATCATCAAAAGCCTTTAACAGTCCACTGCTGGACATAGGCCTCTCCTTTGAAAGGAGGTTTTGGCCTACTATACCACGCTGGCCAGACGGGTTGGTAAAGGGTTGGTATCAAGTTTTCCTTCTCTTTGCATTGATGTTGTCTTGCGTAGTTTACCCTCATACAGAAGATCAACCTAAAATGGTAGCATTCGATCGTGCTGTCGTTTTCGTTGGTCAATGTGAGACTGGGTGCCCAGTCATTCTGAATCATTCTCCCAGCCTCCGGAGGTCGGGAGAATGATGCAGAATCATCTCACTAAGCCTCCATGGTGTGGGTCACCATGCTGCATTGTCTACTGACTGCCTTATTGGTCTAGTTGTTAGCGTGTGCGGCTGCTGATCAAGAGGTCTCGGGTTCGATTCCCGGGTCAGATCATATATTTGTGTGATCCACAAATATTTGTTTCGGAGTCTGGGTGTTTTTCTATGTATAGTATGTATGTATTTACAAAAAAAAAATATTTTTATGTATTTATATCAGTTGCTTAGTACCCATAAAACAAACTCTGCGGATATTGGGACTAGATAACGTTTTGTGTAAGATGTCCAAAATATTTATTATTATTATATTGATTAATGAGATTGGTGTCCTTACTCCTGGATTCAACTCATGGTTTCCATCAGGTAAAGTCACTTTAGCAGGCTTAAAGATTTATAAAAATGCTCTCCATCAATCAGTATAGAGTCACATTGATATGAATTGATATGAAAAAAGAAACACTTTTCTGTTCAGTGACAACCCTACATAGGTGGGAATCGAAGCCATTATTTTCTACAACAAAATAGTTTATCTCAGAGATGATTACGAGATAGATAAACATATAAATAAGGTTGAATATTAATGTATAAAGTTAGTTGTGTGTGAGCAATGTTGTTTAAAACATTTATTTTGTTGACGGTAGCTGTCTTTGGGAGTTCGGCAGAGTAAGTGCCTTTTTTTTCTAACGCGGGGAATGGTTTTTGCACCATACCCTTCTTGGGGATAATGAAGGGTGTGTGTGGGACTCCCGGGCAACCAGTCTACCCATTACACTCGGCGGCGACCTACCTCGGCAGTCGGGAGGAACACCAGGATCGCGTCAGCGGCTTCTGCTGTCCACTTGCCGTACCCCAACGTCTGAGGTACATTCCAGGGTGAATAGTTTCACCTCCGGGGTAGGATGCTGTAGCGCCTCTTTCCGCTCTACGCAGTAAAAGGCGCAACATCGACCCACCTTAGACGGTGACACCCCGGCCGCACCGGGGGGTGTCACCGGGGGGTGTCACCTGATGATATATTTATCATCAATAACCAATAAAGTTAAAGTACTGGGCTCGGGTGCACTCATAAAAGGGTTATCGCAACGCTTGCCGAGTGCGGGTTGGGGACTGGTAAGACACGTTGTGGCTACTTAATCTTGCCGTTGGATGTTTTTAAGCCGCCCGAAGGCTTCCAACTAAGCTTTACGAGTGTTATCATGATAACAATTGGGATCGACTGCTTAACGTGACCTCCAAATCACGGAACCACTCATAACATATCATGCCAGGAAAGGTCCGCCGTCTAAAGTCGTCACAAAATAAGAAGCCCGTTTTGACATTTGTCATTTGACATGCCGCATGTAAGAAATTGAAAAAACAAATTCATAATCCTATAATTACTATGTTACCCATACACTATTACAACGCGTATCATAAATAAGCATCAAGATTAACTTGATATTGAAAAATTGCACTCAAAAACACGAATTAATCGTATTAGTTACGCCACGATGACAAATGTCAAACCGGGCTTCTTATTTTGTGACGACTATAGTTCTGACCACGGTCAGCGATTGTTTCCAATTACCTAAGACCTAAAGGGCTATGCTCGGCGTTTCTCTGAGAGATCGTATCAGAAATGAGGTGATCCGTCAGAGAACTAAGGTCATCGACATAGCCCACCGGATTAGCAAGCTGAAGTGGCAGTGGGCTGGCCATATTAGCCGCAGAACTGATGGCCGTTGGGGCAGAAGAGTTCTTGAGTGGAGACCGCGTCTCGGTAAACGTAGTGTAGGACGCCCACAGGCGAGGTGGAGTGACGACCTGCGTAAGATGGCTGGCAGGAGCTGGATGCGAGAAGCCCAAAATCGATCACAGTGGTGTGCAATGGGAGAGGCCTATGTCCAGCAGTGGACTGCGATAGGCTGATGATGATGATGATGATGACCTAAGACCACACGGTTAGAGCCTTCCTATTCAAACTTAAACAGACCCTTCAATATATCTAGAGAATCAATCTATCTATTGGTGAAAATGGCATAAAAATCGGTGCATTAGTTGTTAAGTTTCTCGCGAACAGATAGACAGAGGACTTTGTTTCATAATATGCAGTCCATTCCTAAAAACAGCATGTAAAGTCTGTGTTGTAGTTTTTAAATTTATCGCAAACAGACAGCAGAGAACATTATTTTATAATTTGTAGTGATATCATTTTCTTTTTACCAACACGTGCAAGTCCGACCCCTGCGATGATAAAATACATCTGAACTCTTTACTCAATTGACCTTGCCCTCTAAAAAGTTAATGATAACATAATATTGTCTATGGACTAACGAATGCTGATAGATAAGCGTGACCTAAGGACATCTAGACATTTAATAACGTATTACTGATATCTGGGTTATAGTATTACTAGCGGACCCGGCGAACTTCGTACCGCCTTAGAATATTAACTCATAATAAAGTATTGTGTTTAGATAATAACTTATAGTGACAAATCCACAGCAGTGCCAACTAACACGCCTCGGCCGGTACCGCCAGAATTGCTTTGTTCCTGCATTTTAAATCTGTAATATCTTCAAAAGTATTTATTTAAATTACATACTGTAATGGGCCATATTTTTTTTTAAATACACAATTTATTTAAGGTACTTAATTGGATAAGGATTAATACTGTGTTGCCTATAATCGCTTCGTAAATAAACCATTATTTCTCGTAAAAAATAAAAATCTGCCAAGTGCATGTCAGGCCACGCACAGTAAAGGGTTCCTCAGTCACGTGGATTTAAAATCGTATCCAATAGATAATTATTATACTCCAAGATCCCAGAGCCGCCAGACCTACGTCATTTGTGCAAAGCTGAAATTTTCAGGATTATTAGTACAATGTCTTGTTAAGATGTATGCGTACCCATTAGCTTGAAAGCGGGGCCGGTTCTGAGGTAGCGCGAAGTACAGATGGATAAAAACCTTACTTGCCTACGTTAAAGGTGCAAAGCTAGTATTTCCAAATTTTATCAAGAATATTATTTAAAATTAAAATTCATTACTGCCAGACACTTTCCGTGGGCCATTACTTCTGCCAGACGTCCTGAAAGTTGAGAAAAAATTAGGTAAACTAAGTTATAGTAGCAAACCTAAATTTTATAACTATATTAAATAACTATATTTTATGACTAAAAAATTTATACATATTATCTAAGGTAGGCTCTATTTTAAGACCCTTTGTATACGGCCAGACCAGTCCGAAGGGCCAATCATCCCCCCAGATACCTTTAAATATTTGTAGTAATTAGGAAGCTGAGGTATATCATCTTTGGTATTATTTCAAGAATAGAATTGTAAATTATTAAATGGTTTTTACACGCTCATTTATTAGCTTCACCTGTATGTTTGTTTGTTTGTAACCAACTCCTTTGGTTGCGATTTTGACCCCACTTTAAACGGCCAGATTTCGTTGATGTTGTGAATAGTTACAAGTATATACAAGTATACGAAATCTGGCCGTTTAAAGTGGGTCAAAATCGCACCTATTAAAGAAAATTTCATAATAATCCGTTGCATAGTTTTATAGATTTAAGCATACAAAGGGACAGTGAAAGCGACTTTGTTTTATACTATGTGTTTATCAATATTTGTTCCGTAGTTAAGATTTGTTTGCAGTAACCAATTAAGAAAGCGAAGTATCAATATCCCGATATATTAATACGAGTTCATGTAGAACAGAATGAAAACTTGAATACAAGAAACGATAGATAGCAGAGCCACGCTGAATTCAGCACTCGTGGTCCGGCTTGACCGGGGCACCTTATGGTGGCGGTTCGCGCCGCGACAACGACAAGCGACCGAGTAGTGTCTCGTGTCTCACTCAAAAAGTACATGTTTTTAGTCTTCAAAATGAATACTTTTTCTGACGAAGACTATGAAACACTGATTGAATTGATCAGACAGTATTTATTTATTTCTTTATACTTCATACACTGTAAATACATTGGCGGACTTAATGACTAGGGCATTCTCTACCAGTCAACCGATACCCTCCGATATACGATGCACGACTAGACTCCTACAGAGACGAAAATTTGAAGCACAATATTTGAAAGAGCATAGCGGTAATCATAAATAAAGCAGGTGCTCCTGTCTCGGTCGCTTGTCTCTGTCGCGGCGCGAATCGCAGCCTTTACACAGAAGAACATCCTAATAATACAGCATTCAGCATTCTTGCTGTCGTATTGGCCCAATCCGCAATAATTGATGCGCAATGATTGACAATAATTGGCTGCCATGGTATGGGTCACCATGCTGTATTGCAACCTACCGTCACAATGAGGTGTGTGTGTGTGTGTGGGTGTGTATATGTCACATATGTCATAGTAAGTCTATAGAATAATTGCGAAAGAATAATGCTTCGTTATTCTCGTAATTTAGTTGCAGGAGCCGACTAGTTGCTATATTTTTAACCTTGTAGCTATTTATAATGTGTATGTGCACCTCTACATTCCTTACGAAGGTCATTAGGTATTACTGGTTTTATCTAATATAGTATTGTAATATGTATCTTAATTAAACTAGATCTCAGAGCAATCAATCAAGATATATATACAAATATATAAAATTGTAATGTCTGTTTGTAATATTAAAATAACCGCGGAGCGACTGGCATCGGACCTCCGCAACGCAACCCTAAAGGGAGAACTGAAATTCGAAGATTGAACTAGTTGTCAGTATATTTGAGGGCACTGACTTCCCAATAACGATTGCCATAGATGTTCATGACAACCGGGACCGACGGCTTTACGTGCTCTCCGAGGCACGGGCGTGAATCACCGCCAAACTTCCAAACTCCGGGCAGCTATTAGGAATTTCCTAAGAAAATCCCAAAAACACTTTTTGGCCCGACCCGGGATTTGAACCCGAGACCTCTTTTAATTAGCAGTCGCATACGCTAACCACTAGACCAACGAGGCAGTATGTATGTATATATGTAAATGCATATATGTATGTATACACGGTACATATGCCAAAATATATTACAATTTTTGTCTCTCTGTTTGTTCCGGTTAATCTCTGGAACGGCTGAACCGATTTCGACGGAACTTTCACTGGTAGATAGCTGATGATATAAGGAGTAACTTAGGCTACTTTTTAGGGTTCCGTTACCAAATGGCAAAAAACGGAACCCTTATAAATTGGTCATGTCTGTCTGTCTGTCCGTCCGTCCGTATGTCACAGCCACTTTTTTCCGAAACTATAAGAGCTATACTGTTGAAACTTGGTCAATAGATGTATTCTGTGAACCGCTTTAATATTTTTACACAAAAATAGAAAAAAGCAATTAATATTTATAACTAGCTAAATTCAATGGTGTTACCCGCTTACCCGTATTGGTCTAGTGGTTAGCATAATTATGCGGCTGCTAATTTCTCGGGTTCGATTTCCGACTCGGACCAAATGTTTGTGTGATATGCAAATATTTGTTTCGGAGTCTGGTTGTTTTCTATGTAAAACATGAATGTATTTACAAAAAAAAGTATGTTTATGTATTTATATCAGTTGTTTAGTACCCATAATACAAGCTCTGCTTAGTTTGGGACTAGATGATGTTGTGTGTAAGATGTCCGAAATGTTTATTTATTATTTATCTAGCTTTCGCCCGCGGCTCCGCCCGCTTGTATGTCGGTTATCGCGGTAAAAAGTAACTTATGTCCTTTCCCAAGTTTAGTTCTATGAAGAAGATGAATGATGAAAATCGGTTCAGTGGTTTAGGCATGAAAGCGTAACAGACAGACAGATAAAATTACTTTTGTATTTATAATATTAATAGGGATGGTTTATATCGCGATCGAAGCGAGTCTAAAAAATGTACCCTTAGTTAAAGTCCTGTCAATCGGCTCAGCCGTTTTAGAAATTAGCATTTTTAGATTATACTAGTTGACCCAGCGAACTTCGTACCGCCCAACTTTAAAATTCCAGAACTTGATCGCAGCGCCACCTACCGGGTCCAATTGCGAATCTAAACCATTCCCAGATCCCCTTGAACACACACAAAAAATTTCATCAAAATCGGTCCAGTCGTTTGAGAGAAGTTCAGTGACATACACACTCACACAAGAATTATATATATAAAGATTGGATTACTCTTTTCATATAAGTACCGTATATACTTTCATATGCATTTAATATGAACAAAAAACCCAACTTCAAAGAAAAACCATTCCGAGTACCCAAATCGCGGCAGATATTTGAAGAGTTCCCTTGAGTTCCCTTTAATAAAATGCCATAAACAATGTAACCAAAAACTGTAAAAACAATGTTGGAAAAGAGTGTCCATGGAGTTTCTTGTCTGTTCTTCTCCATAGGATCTACGAATTGGAACAGACGATTAGCTTCACGACTGACTACTGACTGACTACTTGACGTTTCAAAAGTGCTTTTGTATGGTTTACTTGAAATAAAATGGTTTGATTTGATTTAATTTGATTTGATTTGAACTATCCAGGATCCAATCTTCAGATCCTGGTTTCCTTATCGTAGGACCACATGGTAGGCATCAGCTTTCAATTAAAATAACTGTCAAAATCAGTTCACCCAATCGAAATTTCTGAGGTGTCAAATGTTAAAAAAAAAATACATTCTAGTTGAGAGCCTCCTCCTTTTTAGGGTTCCGAAGTTCATAACTCGGAACCCTTATAGATTCGTCATGTCCGTCCGTCCGTCCGTCCTCGGCTTACCGTCCAAACGGTAAGTGCTAGAAAGATGAAAGTTTGCATGAATACGTGTTGTATGTAAATAATTTTATTTGGGGTACCTCCCCTACACGTAAAGTGGGGATGTTTTTTTTTTCTCGAGGCTACCCCATCGTGTGGGGTATCATTAGATAGGTCTTTTAAAAACAATAAAGGGTTTCCTAGACGATTTTTTGATTCAGGTATCCGTTTGCGAGATATTTCACTTTAAAGGGCACTTTTTTGTAAATAAAAAAAGGGGTTCCCCCCCCCCTTCTAAAAGCTAAACGGCTGGCTCAAAAAATCTGAAAAAAATCGTGATGGTGGTCCATCTAATGAACTTTAAAGGAAAACTATAACCGATTAGATGACTTTCTTAGTTCAGGAGTTATAAAGGCTTATATGGTAAAATGCGCTCACTTGGAAAACGTCATACAAAATTAACGTATTAATACGTAAACATAACAATTATCTATTGGATACGATTTTAAATCCACGTACCATTATAGGTGACTGAGGAACCCTTTCCTGTGCGTGGCCTGACACGCACTTGGCCGATTTTTTGAAAACAGTTCATTTAATATTATGTAGGTACAAACTGACACTAATTTCATTTATTTGTATTTCTGTATGTCTATGCAGGGCCTACTCGCGCAAGGTCTCAAAGAGTCATCTCACTTGTTGATTTATTAATCGTAATTGCGATTAGGTTCGATTTAATAGGATTAACTCAATAAAGATAAGATATTCTGCTTAATTAAGACTTTAATTGAGTCATAAATTTCATAATTAATGTCGCGTATGGTAACCATAATTAGAGAGACAATTTTCATTCGGAAATATACTCTCGCCTATAGAAACAATCTAATTTGACATTTCAGACACTATTTACACTACTTACTCTGACGTGCGGCGAATTTTCTAGCGGTAGCTCTCATTTACCATAACATTGTAAACTAGATGCTAAAGATCACATCACGCAAATTCGACATGGAACGCGACGATGGTTATTTGAATTGATAGGTACTTTGTTGCCAAGTAATAAAGATTGCCGAGAAATGAGGAAATAAATTCAAAATGTAAATTTTTTTAAATTAAATTTGTTTATTGTTCATCACAAAAAACCTTTTACGAAATCCTAGGTCAACAAAACTGTTTTAAACAATTTGACTGTTAACTCGGTTGAACCTTTATATGCAAAATTAGTATTTGCCCACGGCTTCGCTTACGTGTTAATCTGATGTATAATTTTGATTGCTTTTTCCATCCCCTTAGGAGTAGAATTTTCCAAAACCCTTTCTCGTCTACCAAAGAGTGCGTTATCTGTCCGTCAGTCAGTAGCGGAGCAGTTTTATACTCGTTGATGTGTGTACACAAAAACTATAAAAATCACATCCATGTTTACACTTAACATATGTATGTGTATGTACAGTCCTATGCATTACAGAACAGTCATATTACATATTTTTGTGATCTTACGAAGGAATTATCAAGACTCCCTCACCGTTATTTTAAGAATAAGACACGGAAAGAAAGAAAAGTAAGACAAGGTCGAACGAAGAGATGATTAAGGGGGAAGGGCCCCTAAATCATCTTACGTAATAAACTAATGAGCCTTTACTTTGTAGTGAGATTTAAAAAGAACTCAAAGTTTGTTATGTTGATATGTGATTTTTCTGAAGAGAGGTTTATTTTAAGAACTTTTTTCTTATGATGTTCTTTCGGAACGACGTATGTGTCTGTATTCATACTTACAGAACTCTAGAATAATTTAAAGATGTCAAACTACCATCAATCAACCATAAACTACATAAAACTTGGAATCGTAGCGTCACAGAGTAACAATTTCCACCTAAATTACTATACTCTATGCTAACAATTTCTTGGGCAGTTTAAATTCCTGGTACAGGTATCACCTTACAAAAAAAAAACGTAACGTCAAAATCGTATAATCACTAAATTGGCGACTTTTTTAAATACTTTATTAACTTAATTAATAGACGTAACTTTAAAAGCTACATAATAAATTAGATAACATTAATTATCAATCGCACTAATATAAGGTCAAATGACAATACTGTCATTTTAATCTTGAAGTGATTCGTACTATGATGTTTAGTAAAAATTACAAAGTTAACTTAATTAAATAACCTAATATCTTGTTAGAAGTGCTTGTGCGACACGTCTTAAGGCCACGGATTTTTTTTTGGAAAAGACCGAAGGCAGCTCATGTGAGTATAGAGTAGTCAATTTTTTTTTTAATGTTTTTATTAAATGTTGATTACACAGATTTTGAGCTATGGAATTTCTTTAAGCGTCGTTTAAAAACAGATGTATAATTTCAAATGATAATTAAATTAAAATATGTAGGTGTAATTTTTTAACTACATAATTGTTATTTATTAATTTTTAAATATTTTTTGAAACATAATACTGGCTGAAAAAAATTATTGTCATCTACACTAGCCTATATAGTGTGTATCTAATGTGTACCAGCAAAAAAAACAAAGCTAAAACAAATGATTCTTTTAAATATCACAATAAGCTGTCGGTCCTGGTTGTCATGATGATCAAATGCAATTGTTATTGTGAAGTCAGTGTCCTCAAAAATATTGGCAACTAGTTAAACCTTTAAATACAAAATTGGTTCAATGCCAATCGCATAGAGAAACTAATATTTAAGTAAAACTGCATAAACTAGTGGCTGTCCATAAATAATATTTGAAATTAATAAGGCTAAAGAGATGATAATGATAAATAAAAATAAATAATAAATATTTTAGACATCTAACACACAACATTATCTAGGCTCAAAAACCAAATCCGAAACAAATATTTGCAGATCATACAAACATTTGTACCAACCGGGGAATCAAACCCAAGACCTCTTGATCAGCAGCCGCATACTCTAACCACTAAACCAACAAGTCAGTCAAAAGTAATAATATAGTCACTTATTTGCATACAAATTATATTTTAGAAAAGCGTGAAAACAAAAAAAAATATTGCTGAAGACCTTGTGTCTATGGTACAGTCCTGTTGATCTTGTTGATATGTGGATGATCTGGTTTTCTCTGAAAAGCTCAAAATCTATATAAATAAATAAAATTGTGGTGTCCGTCTGTCATTTCAAATTAATAGATTCTCACTTGATGCATCAAAAACATAATTTTTTAAATTTTCTGTAAGTCTGTTTTGTTTTGGCTTATCTCAGGAATGACTAGACCAATGTTCAGAGGACTCACTTGCAGATAGCTGATAATTTAAGAATAGTGTTCGGTAGTCACCCACAATGGCACATGGATTTCATATTATGCCGTTTTTTTCTTTTTTCATTTTTGTATGAAGATTTTCAAGTGAGATTTAACGAGTTGGGCCTCTAAAACTCCTGAACTAAAAAAGTTATACAAGCTGTTTTAATTTTCCTGCAAAGTTCATCACATGAACCACAATTATAAATTGTTCTGGATTTTTTGAGCAATCGGTTTAGCTTTTAGAGGTCTGGGGGACATTCTGTTTTACCCAAAGAGTTACCTTTAAAATTAAATAACTCGCAAACGGATACCTAACTCAAAAAATCATCTTACCAACCTCTAAATATTTTTAAAAGACCTTTCTAATGATACCCCATATGATCGGGACGATGGTAGGTTATGTGTTGGGGAGGTACCCCAAATAGAAATCCAAAAAGAGAATGATGCAGAATGATTGGGCCTCCGGTCTCACACTCACCAACTAAATACGTCAGCAAGAATGCTGTCATTATTAGGATGGTCTTCTGTGTGATGGTAGTACTGCTCCGGTTGAGCCGGTACATTTGTGCTGAAATCAAAGTGGCTGTTCCACCTAAACTTCAACCAGTTTTACCTGAATATCAGTTTTTACACGGAGCGACTGGCATTGGACCTCCGCAACACTGAGGGAATTCGAAGGTTGAACTAGTTGTCAGTATATTTCTGGTAGGGGTCTACATATACGTAATAGCACTGTTCCTATTCCTGGTCCCCTCCCATTTGGTCGGTTCGATTCCGACACCACCCCCCGCCACAAACCCGGGTGGGGTGACGGCCCGGGAGGGTTTCCACACGCAAAAAAAATTGTCATTATACTTGAAAGCACTGACTTCCCAATAACGATTGCCGTAGATGTTCATGACGACCGGTACCGACTGCTTGACGTGCTCTCTGAGGCACCGCCTAACTTCTATACTCCGTACCGTTATTAAGAATTTCTTGTTAGAAATACCCAAAAAGACCCGACCCAGGAATGGAATCCGAGACTTCTCGATCGTCAGTCACATGTGCTAACCGCTAGAATAACGAGTAGTCTCTATATATAATATAAAATCTATTTATATTATAACATATACGACTGCTGTGATTGGAGTTCTCGGGTTCGATTCCCGGGTCGGACCAAATATGATCTGCAAACATATGTTTCGGAGTTTGGGTGTTTTCTATATAGATAGGTATATCTTAAATATAAAGTTTATGTATTTATATCACTTAAAAATCGGGCATGTGCGTGTCAGGCAACGCATAGAATAGGGTTCCGTAGTCATATACAGTGATGTCAAATAGATAATTGTTATATTTATCTACTTATTATTTCTTTATTTTTAACCGACTTCAAAAAAAAGGAGGAGGTTATCAATTATCAATCTAAAATAGATTTAGCATCCCCTTAATGTTTTTAAAATACCTATCTAACGATACCCCACACGCAATAAAAAAAACATCCCCACTTTACGGGTAGGGGAGGTACCCCAAATAAAAATATTTTTCGAAATTTTATTGTAGCGCTTTGTCGAAGTAATTACAACACATATTCATGCAAAGTTTCATCTAGCACCGACCGTTTGGGCAGTAGGTCGAGAACGGACGGACAGACTGACATGACGAATCTATAAGGGTTCCGAGTCATGAACTACGGAATCCTAAAATTCTTTTAAGGGTTCCGTAGCCCTCTGGCCAGTTATATGTTTTCACAGATAGAATAATTTTAACAAAAAGGAACCGACTTCAATGAAAATCTATTCCGAGTACCCGAATCCCGACATTGTGCCTCTGATATTTAAGGAGTTCCCACGATTTCCTTGGGATCCCATCATCAGATCCCGATATGGTGACGATGGGACCACCTGTAAGCTACTCATATTCCAATGCAAAAAGAAGTTTTGAAATCGGTTCATAAACGACGAAATTATCGCTGAACATACATAAAAAAAAAAAAAAAAGATTCCGACGAATTGAGAACCTCCTCCTTTTTTTTGAAGTCGGTTAAAAACAGTTTTTGAAATACGTTAAATCAATCCAAATCGAATCGGTGACGTGTGAAGGCGTGACTTACTTCGAAATTTCTTGAACTGTCAAAAAGATAATAAACGAATTGACAAAGTATAATAAAAAGCGGTTATTTTAATATTACAAACAGACACTCCAATTTTATTTATTTGTATATATATAATAATATCTTGATTGACTGCTCTAAGAACTAGTTTATATAAGGTAATACCGGTATGACCTAAAGACCTTCGTAAGGAATGTGGAGGTTCACATACACAGGTGCAAGACAGTATTCGTTGTTAGAACATAATGTAGTTTACTAACCGAGTCTTGCCTTGTCACCCGCAATTATTATTGTAACGATAACGACCTTGAAAACCCGGAACAAGCAGACAAGCAGACGGACAGACACACAGGCAAAAAAAAAGTACGTTTTGGATTGACGACACTTTTTAACCGACTTCAAAAAAAAGGAGGAGGTTCTCAATTCGTCGGAATCTTTTTTTTTATGTATGTTCAGCGATAATATCGTCGTATAAGAACCGATTTCAAAAATTCTTTTTGCATTGGAATGAGCGTAGCTTACAGGTGGTCCCATCGTCACCATATCGGGATCTGATGATGGGATCCCAAAAATCCAGGGAACTCCTCAAATATCATAGGCACAATTGTCGCGATTTGGGTACTCGGAATAGTTTTTCTTTTTGTTAAAATTATTTTGTAGACTGGTTATATCTGTTTAAAACTTTTTCTTGGTATTTTTTATGGTTTTTAATATAAATACACTATAAATTATGCTGTAAAAATGATAATTAACCCAATTTTCATGCTCATATTACGCAATTTTCATGCATATATTACGTTTCTTAACTTACTTATATAATACGATCATTTGCAATAAAAATTATAGTCCACAAAAGAAAATTAGCGAATAAAGTGATTAAATATTAAAATTGGTACGTATTTTTTCATTATCTATACTTATATAATATAACTAGCTTTCGATCTCGGACCCGCTCGCCTGTATCTCTATTATTGCAGTAAAAAGTAGCCTATGTGCTATTCTGATATATAAGTTATATTACTGTAAAGTTTCATCCAAATCCGTTCAGTAGTTTTTGCGTGAAAGAGACACACAAACTTTCGCGTTTATAATAATAATAGGCTAAAGCTGAAGATTACGTTTCTTTGTTTGTTTTATATCAGAAAGTCTGATTCATCCTCCTAGCCTTTATTCGTAAGTTTATTTGTGGTCGGCTACTAGTTCAACCGGTTTTACCTGAATTTCAGTTTTTCCACGGAGCGACTGGCATCAGACCTCCGCAACCCTAAGGGAGAACTGAAATTCGAAGATTGAACTAGTTGTCAGTATATTTGAGGGCACTGATTTCCCAATAACGATTGCCATAGATGTTCATGACAACCGGGACCGACGGCTTTACGTGCTCTCCGAGGCACGGGCGTGAATCACCGCCAAACTTCCGAACTCCGGGCAGAAGCAGAAAGTACTGGTCTGATATGAAACATTATTTGAGTGTTAGATAGCACAGTTATTGAAGAATGCTATAGGTTGTTTAATATTACAGCCTATACGCTACGATCAATAGGAGCAAAGTATCAATGAAAAGATAATAGTTTAAAAAAATTAAACAAAAACGCTTTTAAACTAAAAAGATGAAAATAATTTTAATGTAACAAAGCGTGGGGCGACGTTATTGAAATATTTTCAGAAAGCACCCCACGCTTTGTTACATTAAAATTATTTTCTACTTTTTAGTTTATAAGCGTGTTCGTTTAGTTTTTTAAAACTATTTTTTTTTTCTAGACTAAAGAAGACTAATTTGCTTTAACATTTTTTTTTGTTTTTTTTTCAAATTAGTGTATTGTCATAGGTCCTATATAAATCTACAAAGTTTGAACGTAATCTGGCCGTTTAAAGTGGGTCCAAATCGCACCTAAAGGAGTCGGTTACAAACAAACATACAGGTGAAGCTAATATAAAGCGTCTAATAAGGCATTACCACAGATTACTGAATAGGCATTACAGGGGGCTAGTAGGACGAAGGGTGCGGGTGCGTAGTGCTCGTTGGCTAGTCAGTTGTATTCCGTCCGTCTCACCGATACGAGCGAGGCTCCGCGGACTTCTGACTACTTTTTCCGGTTGAGACACAACCGGAAAAAAAAAATTTCTTTAGAGAGTTTCCATTGCGTGCGCTGCGTAAATGGGCAAAGATTCGTAAAAATAATGTATGCAGGTATTGTTCCTCTTAAAAAGTTCTAAAAAAGAGTCCTCGACACCATTTGTCTATCTTTTAAGGTTGGCTCACTATAACGTTTCTTATGTGAAAGGTAGTAGAGCCAAACTGACTTCAGCACGAATGTGTTGTCTCGACTACCCTCTGTGGTACTACCCTCATACAGAAGACCATCATAATAATGACAGTATTCTTGCTGTCGTATTTCGTTGGTGAGTGTGAGACCGTAGGCCAAATGTTGCAGTTTGTTGGATATCAATGTCCATTCAGCGCATTAAAATAAATTATGATAATAAGAATAAATTTCGGGAAATTGTATTGCTGCTTGGACTGAATGAACATTGAGGGAGAGTGTTGGATATCAATGTCCATTCAGCGCATTAAAATAAATTATGATAATAAGAATAAATTTCGGGAAATTGTATTGCTGCTTGGACTGAATGAACATTGAGGGAGAGTGTTGGATATCAATGTCCATTCAGCGCATTAAAATAAATTATGATAATAAGAATAAATTTCGGGAAATTGTATTGCTGCTTGGACTGAATGAACATTGAGGGAGAGTGTTGGATATCAATGTCCATACAGCGCATTAAAAAAAAATTGTCAATATTGTCTATGAGTTCTCTATGAAAAACAATATGGTTGAATGGTCTTTGTTATTTGTAACTGTGTGTCGTTTAAAGAAAATAAAGTCAAATAGAAGAAGTATAATAAATGGGTGTTTTTATTTAAAAAATGAAAAGAAATATCAACACCGTTGCATGTCACTATACCGCCATGGTGTGCATAACCATGATGCATTTTCTGCATTCAGTGAGGATTATGACCCCTACTCCTGGATTCTGTCCATGCTTTCCATCAGGCAGGGTAGTCACTTTGGTAGGCCTATATATATAAATATATAAAGTATGGCGGTATGTCAAACCCGTGCCTGGAGAGCACGTTAAGCCGTCGGTCCCGGTTGTCATATTTGGTATTTTTTTTTATGTGGTAATCTTTTATTTTTACTATGAGTCTGTTTGATTGCCTCGGAGAGCACGTAAAGTCGTCGGTCCCGGTTGTCATGAACATCTATGGCAATCGTTATTGGGAAGTTAGTGCCCTCAAATTTACTGACAACTAGTTCAATCTTCGAATTTCAGTTCTCCCTTAGGGTTGCGGAGGTCAGATGCCAGTCGCTCCGTAGAAAACTGATGTTCAGGTAAAACCGGTTGAACTAGTAGCCGACCACAAATAATATTGGGAATAAGGCTAGGAAGATGATGAGTCTTTTTGACTGCCTCGATAGTCTAGTGGTTAGCGTATGCGACTGCTGATCAATAGGTCTCGGGTTCAAATCCCGGGTCGGACCAAAAGTTTTGTTGGGTTTTTCTGACAGAATATTTTTAATAACAGCCGGAGTATGGAAGTTTGGCGGTGATTTACACTCGTACCTTTGAGAGCACGTAAACCGTCAGTCCCGGTTGTCATGAACATCTATGGCAATCGTTATTGGGAAGTCAGTATCAAACATACTGACAACTAGTTCAACCTTCGAATTTGGTTCATTTATTCGTTGGCCCAATTGGCCATAGAATAGGGTTCCGTAGTCACCCATTATGAATGACTCATGCATTTTAAACCATGTTCAATAGAATAATTATGTTTACTTATCTGTCTATTTATTCAAGCTAATCTCTGGAAATTTTTATCCGTGTGGTGACGGATTAAGAATACAAAGTGTCACCACCCCTATTCATTACAATATAAGCAGCTAACATCACTGCCAAGAGAAGGACAACTTGTAACAAACCATTTTTTTTATCTATTTTTTATGTGTGGAAAATCATCATGGACCGTCACCCCACCGGGGGTTACGGCGGGGTGGTGTGTCGGACTTGAACCGACTAAAAAACACACAGTGTGCCCTCTCCGCGCTTCTCCGTTTAGGAGGGGGAGAAGTCCAGGGTGGGATCTCCTTCTGAACTTCTCCAGCGCCTGCCCGCTCCTGATGCGGGCACCGTCTCTGTACGACGACCCTCTCTTAGGAAACTTGAAACCAATCCTATACCAACCCGTCTGGCCAGCGTGGTATAGTAGGCCAAAACCTCCTTTCTAAGGAGAGGCCTATGTCCAGCAGTGGACTGTTATAGGCTGTTGATGATGATGATAATCTCTGGAACGGCTGCACCGATTTTGATAGGACTTTCATTGGTAGATAGCTGATGATATAAGGAGTAACCTAGGTTAATTGTCTTAAGACTAGCCCCGCTCAGTGGTGTTACTCGCGATTTATAAAGACAACCGCGGGTAATATCGTCGGCCTCAGTTATCATTATTTTGACTGCCTTGTTGTTCTAGTGGCTAGCGTATGCGGCTGCTGATCAAGAGGTCTCGGGTTCGATTCCCGGGTCAGACCAAATATTTGTTTCGGAGTCTGGGTGTTTTTCTATGTATAATATATGTATGTATTTACAAAAAAAAAGTATGTTTATGTATTTATATCAGTTGTTTAGTACCCATAATACAAGCTCTGCTTAGTTTAGGACTTGATGGCGTTGTGTGTAAGATTTTTTTCCTTTTTCTTTTTCTTTTTTTAAAAGACAACTCCCGCATTAGGAATATAAATTCCTGTGTCGCGGGGGCCTTCACAAACATACATGAAACGGACACAAAGAACACCCAGACTTAAAACAACAATTTGTGAATCACACAGTGTTATCCCACGTGGGATTTGAACCCACGACACTTGGCGCAGTAGAAAGCGGCGTGGCGACCGCTTAAACCACTAGGCCAATCGTGCAGTCAAAGATGTCCGAAATATTTATTTATTATTTTCTTTTACACAGCGAAATGCCTGTCTATGACACGATAATAGTGGGCATGGGAGCAGCAGGCTGTACCGCAGCATCAGTGTTGTGCAAGGCTGGCAAGAGAGTGCTGGCTCTGGAGGCGCAGAACAGAGTCGGAGGGAGAGTCAACACCGTACCATTCGGCAGTGGAGTTGTGGAACTTGGAGCGGAATGGTAAGAGAAAATTCTAATGTTCGATTTTTTTACTGCCTCACCACTGTGAGTCGCATACACTACCACTGTAGTGTAGCTATGCTTGTTGAGGTCTAGGGTTCAAATCTTGGGTCGGATGTTTGTATGAGTTACTTTCGGGAGTGAAAAATAATAATCTTATATATAAAATTCTCGTGTCACAATATTCGTTCCCATACTCCTCTGAACGGCTTGACCGATTCTTATGAAATGTTTTATGTATATTCAGTAAGTCAGAGAATCGGCTACTATCTATTTTTCATACCCCTAAGACGCGAGCGGAGCCGCGGGCATCAGCTAATATATAATAAATAATTCGGACACTTACACACAACGTCATCTAGTCCCAAACTAAGCAGAGCTCGTATCATGGGTACTAGACAACTGATATAAATACAAAATTGTATACTTTTTTTAAAAATACATACACCTTGCTATACACAGAAAACACTCCGAAACAAATATTTGTGGATCATACAAATATTTATTCTGACCCGGGAATCGAACCCGAGACCTCTTGATCAGCAGCCGCATACACTAACCACCAGACCAACAAGGTAGTCAATCTAGATTCGTCTTACGTTTGGAAAAACGCGAGTTTTCTACTTAGCATTGCTTGCGACATTTATACTATTGGTTGGTGGTTGGTACAACACTACAGCTAATTGAAAGAGAAAATACTCTAGAAATAATAGACTCGGTCGCCCAGATACTTGACATTAAGGGCCACAGCACACTAGCTACTTTTAGCATCGGCGATCGGCGATTTTGCGATTGCATCGATGCTGCATCGCTCTTTTAACGACTTCCTGCGTTCGATCGCGGTATCAAAATCGCTCGTCATGTTGCGTCATTCGCGACTTTCTGTGTTCGAACGCGGTATCGAAGACGCGCGTTTTAGCGACTGCTCAGATGCCTGGAACGCGTCGGCTGTAGTGTTGTCTATAATTTTCCGACGCTAAATCGATGCTACCGGCATCCGCATGTGTGCGGAGACTAGCGTTCAGCTGCTGTGTCGCGCTTCTAAAAAGCGACTCAATCTCCGCGTTTGGAGTTTTTAAGTGTGCGGTGTGGAGAGCCTTCGGTCGCCGTATTTAGCTTTTAAAAAGCGACTAGTTGCCGATCGTCGATGCTAAAAGTAGCTAGTGTGCTGTGGCCCTAATATAAGAACGTGTATAAGACACTGCTAAACATCTTTACCATCTGAACTTTACGTACTAGCAATTGTTCAATTAGGCAAACAAATTTTAAACGACTCCTAATTTGAAAATTGATCGAATTAAAGAATATGACGTCATCATACAGCTATTAACATGTCAAAGGCTAATGTTACCTCTTTTCAGGATCCACGGCAACATCAACAGTCGAGTATACGACCTGGCCATACAAAATAACGTTACCATACTATCTCAGGATGTCTCTTTCCAAGTATACAGGTAATAACTTATTTATAATACCTTAAAAAAAGCGGCTCGAAAGACCAATGTGATTGCTTTTTGGTCTTTCGAGCCATTAAATCACATTAACACGCGTCTTTCACAGGTCTCTACTTAGAACGAAGGTTTTGTTCTTCTATCCCACACTGTCCAGACGAGGTTGCGTCTGGTTTTCCTTCTCTTTACAGTGCTGTATTGCTGCTCCGTCGATTGTCTGTCCGGAGTTTTATCCTTTGGTCCACTTTTGTGACACCTATGAATAGGGGTGATGGCACTCGGTCTTCTTGCGAACCGGGATATTCTTTTTAAAAAAAAATGTGAGCCGTCACGGGACGCCTGGCAGATGTGAAACATCGCCATTATTTTGTAAAAGTAATATGCAGAAAAGAACATATTGTAATAGGAACTAAATATGTCATAATGATAAAATAAAATATTACTAATTATTAAAATAGTAGTCTATATGCAGTAGTGTGTACACCGTACACACTACTGCATATAGACTGTATATATCTGGCACCTGTGATACAATGCTTGCATTAGTACAGGTGTCATCGATCATATATATATAATCGCTCATACATACTGTTATAACATTTTAATTTGAATAATATGTATTTGTAAACTGTTTTCGGATTAAATAAATATTATTATTATAAAAAAAATATTATTATATATATATACCATCGTATAGCGTGCCGTGGCGACGCGTCGCCAGTCGCCAGAAATCTATTTTACGTGCGTCTACAGATGTTTCACATACGTGCGCCTATAGATGTTTCACATCAAAATATAATATAAAATATATTAAATATTAATCCTATGTCGCGGGGTACTTTACAAGCATACATGAAACTGACACAAAGAACTCCAACTCAGAACAACAATTTGTGTGAATCACACAAAGTGTTGTCACACGTGGGATTTGAACCAAGGACACTTGGCGAAGAGACAGCGGCGTGGCGACCGCTTAAGCCATTAGGCCAACTGTGCAGTAGTTTCATCTCTGAGTCAATCTCTATCTTACACTCAAGGTTCAGTTGTCTGTCACACACGCTTTTTAAAGATTGTCAAAATGGCTACTCTACCTGATGGAAAGCAGAGTGCTTGAAGTCCATGGAGTCTGTTCTTCTCCAAAGGATCTACGAATTGACAATTAGCTGCACGACTGACTACTGACTACTTAACGTCTCAAAAGTGCCGTTGTATTGGTTTCATCATCATCATCAACAGCCTTCAACAGTCCACTGCTAGACATAGGCCTCTCCTTAGAAAGGAGGTTTTGGCCTACTATGCCACGCTGGCCAGACGGGTTGGTATAGGGTTGGTTTCAATTTTTACTTCTCTTTGCATTGATGTTGTCTTGCGTAGTTTATCCCTTAGTCGCCTTTTACGACACCCGCGGGATGAATAGGGGAGGTGACACTCTGTATTCTTAATCCGTCATTTGATTTGATTTGCTGGTCACTATTCTCATTGTGAATGCAACGTATTCTGGCGACTTTGGCAACTTAGTTAGATGCTTTCGTATAATTGAGCCTTCGTTCTCGAACTCACCAACGAAATACGACAACATGAATTCTGACAATTTAGGCTGGTCTTTTATGCGAGCACGCCCCCGGTTGAGCCAGTCAGTTCATGCTCGTACAGAGACGGTACCCGCATCAGGAGCGGGCAGGCGCTGGGAGGAGTCCAGAAGGAGATCTAACCCTGGACTTCTTCTCCTCCTGAACAGAGAAGCGCGGAGAGGGAACACTGAGTGGTTTTTAGTCGGTTCGAGTCCGATACACCACCCCGCCGTAACCCCCCGTGGGGTGACGGTCCATGATGATGTTCCACACATAAAAGTCCCGTTCTGCGAATCTCTAAAGGTTTACTTTTTAAACCGAAAAACCTGACCTTTTTCTCCTTTCTCAATCCAGGTCAGATGGTACAATGCCCGATAAAGAAATGATCAATGACCTGATCAATTATGCTTTGGAGTCCGTTGAAGAGCCTCCCGAGGACCCGCAGCCCCTAGGACAGTATCTTACGAAAAGGTAAGAGAAAACCTTGTGATAGCCTGAGTGATGAGGCCAATGCTAGAAGGTGATATAAAAATGATTGAGTCAAGGTAGAATTTCCAGCGTAGATTGTGAAGACCTGGAAAAAATTCGTTCTTCATCCATAATTCCAGACTAAAATTATAAAGTAACTCAGTATATATATATTTTTACACGCTTTTTATTAGCTTCAAATAACATCAGTACTAATCCAACATATTTTGCTGCAGATTAATGGAATATATGGCTTCAAAGTACCCCTTCCTTATCGAAGACCAGGATTTCATAGACCAGTTCCTCCATTTTATGGATCTGGTAGTGAACAACTATGAGGCTTCTAACAGCTGGAATGACGTCACCACCCACTCGAAGTACATGGATTTGGGGGGAGACCTCCATTTGAGCTGGCACAAGAATGGATACAAGACACTCTTTGAAATATTATTGGTATGTATCTCACATAAGACATACTTCATCATCATTATCAGCCTATCGCAGTCCACTGCTGGACAAAGGCCTGTCCAGTTGCACGCAGCAGCATTCGTGCTGTCCTATTTCTTTGGTGAGTGTGAGACCCGAGACCCAATAATGCGAAAAATCTCACTAGGCCGCCATGGTGTGGGTCACCATGCTCATTGTCTGCTCTCACAGTGAGGGTGCAGACCCCTACTCCTGGATTCTTCTTGTGCTTTCCATCAGGCAGAGTTGAGTCACTTTGGTAGACTTATGTATATAAATAAAATACTTCACCTTTTTTCCCAAAAGTTCTTTAAATATAGTTTTTGACAACTGTCTTTTTGACAGCTGTCACTAGTGTCATTTTCAATTTCCAAGATATATTTTAGTTGTGAATTTAAGGCCAGACAAATTGGTAGAGGGTTTGTTTCAAGTTTTCTTTCTCTTCTAAGTGCTGTTGTCCTGGTAGTTTCCTCCCTTAGTCGACTCTTACGACACCCGCGGGATGAATAGGGGTGGTGACATTGGTTACCATAATTATACGAACGTTCGTATAATTATGGTAACGAAAGTCACCACCACTATTCATTCAATTTTCAATAATAGTTTGTTTTACAACAGGATATTTGCTGGGTCAACCAGTTTTTATAAAAAAAAGTCGTGGGGCACTCGGGGACTGCCGCGATAAACCTATTGCATAGCATTTTTTATCAACTTAAGCAATTATTATTATTTTTTTATAAGCAGTATTTTTTTAATTGATATTAATTCAGGTTAACAAAACACCAAACACTGTCTTTTTACCGACATACATTCTAACAATTTTATTGCCAAACAATATAATCATCCTATTAACCGAAAGACAATGACAACCAAACAGAGAACATTATAGTAATATGAGCATATCTATGGAATAAAAAAACTAAATAAAAAAAAAGAAGAAGGATCTAGAATGACTGTGTTGTCAAGGCAACGGACAACGGCCGGAGCGGGAGCAAGCATGCGCTAATCTGCCTATAGAGCACGGAGCCGCCACATCCTTGTCGCACTGCAGTTACAATCATATTCTCTATCCTTTTTTAAGGTGTTAGGATTTTGCGTTACGGAATTTCTTGATTCGGTCGCTGCGCTCAAAGTCCGCGATAAAAGCTATATATACAATAGCTTAAAAATCTTTGTTTCCCTGTAGCTTTGCCCACGTGTAGGTCGGTTATTATGGTAAAAAGTAGCCTATGTTCTTCTTCAAAGTTCATTGAATTCAGTACAGCAGTTGACCCGCGAAAGCATAACAGACAGACGGACAGACAGTTACTTTAGAATTTATAATATTAGTATGGATAACTTTTCGAATTTTCATCACAGAACACATACCGGAACGGTCCAGGCTATCCGAATTTGAACCTTCAGTTGGAGAAGGAAGTCACCCAGATCAGATACCCTGAGGACCCAGCCCAGGATGTGGAGGTGACCTGCAAGGACGGCTCGACCTATAAGGGGAGGAATGTCATTGTGACAGTGTCACTCGGGGTGCTGAAGGAACGGTATGACCAGCGCAAAAAATGCATTTTAAACTAACATCGCATGCATCGCTCAACTTGGTTACTGTATAAAAAAGATAGAAGCAAGTCTTCCTGTTCCAAGATATTTTGTCTCTTTTCGTTTTTGATAAAAGACAAGAGATAGAGAATCCTTTCATTGCGCGCGCATCCTTATGTCAAAATGACAGCTGTCATTTAATGAATTATCACATCAGTGTTGCTAGAGTAATTCTACCTTTTAGCAAAAAGTTTATAGTGAATAATATTGGTTTAGATATCAATTAATTGTCGTAATTATTAATTGTCTACATCAACAATCATAACATCCTACTGTTGATCTATTATAACATTATTTTATTTTTATTACTAGCTATCGACCGTGACTGCACCCGCATCTGTGTCGGTTATCGCGATAAAAAGTATGTCCTATCTTGACTATCACAAAATTTTACTAAATTTTATTTAAATTGGTGCAGTAGCTTTTGAGACAGACAGACAGCCGCGACTAAGGACTTTATTTTATAATGAGTAGTGATGATAGTGATAATGTTGTATTCTTATTTTTTGATAAGATGTCAATCATCCGAATAACATAAGCTATTTCTGCCAATCTCAAGTATTTGTGTGTAATGAAATTAATAACAAAAAATATGGAGAAACGAAATGGGGACCGTCTTTCAAAAACAATCTCCTTAAAATTTCGTCAGTCGTGTTTGAAGTTTATTAATAAAACTATGAATGAAGACCTAATTAAAATGAAACAAAAATAACATCTATAATTTTACATTTAAATTGACAAACGCCTTAGTAATATTGTGTATTGAACTAATATAAAAAAAATATAATATATAATACTACTACTATAATATAATACTATAATAATAAAAAAAAAAAAAAAAAAAAATATACACCTAAGGGTGCCCGCACACACACAATAATATTGTGACACACGGCCCCGCACACTATACGCTACACTATAATCCACAATAATATTGTACAATACAGCCCGCACACACACAATATTATTGGCAATACGTACTTTATTGCCAATATTATTGTGTGTGTGCGTGCGGGCACCCTAAAAGTACAATGTTGGTTATAAACTAAAACAATGAACCTAAAACTAAAAACCTTAATAAAATATAATACTATAACTAAAATATATCATTAAAAGGAGTCCATTTAGGCATGGTTCCGAAGATACTGGCAGCGTTCCCCCTTTGAATAGCTAGACTAATTCTTTGACCGAGGTATTCTTGACAAACTGTCAAGTTAGAAGATCTTGACATCAACCATGACATATTCACTTAAATGACACTTGGACCATCTGATCTGCCATCCTAACGCCAAACTTGTCTAACTTTTTCATCGAAATATAATATGTTTGGTATTCCGGTGCTCTTCAATAAGTATGACTTCTTCTTTCGGTAGGTAACGTTTAATCAGCTTTTACAATGAGTATATATATGTATAAATCTTCAAATTAACAAAATGGTATATAATACAAGGCAGCGCTTAAACGTGCCGTGCGGTAGGTTTCTATATATCGGGTTATTTTTCTAATGTTAGTGGTGGGCGTTACGACAACGGGCCGTTTACGAAGACCGTTGTATGTCTTGCGACGGTGAACCGTTTATAGGTACAGCTAGGTAACGGTGAGCGTAGACATAATATTAATGTTGACAGAAGACGGTCCTCATTTCATCTCATCCACATTTTTTTATCATTAAGTTAATTACGACAACTACTTGAAGACTAGAAGACTTTACAATTGAAGTCGTTAATTACTTGACATTGTCAGAAATTGCTGATATTCGGCTGGTTTCCATTTCATCAAAAGAAGAAGAAGAAGAATATTAATGTTGGATAATTATGAGACAGAAACTTCTTGGTATTCGATTGTCAACATATCTCGGAACAGACCTATACTAAACTTATTTCATTATTTGCTTTCTTTTCTATATAATGGGCAACATTAGGTTAACCATCCATATAAAAACTAATTTATTCCAAAAATAAAATGTCATTCGATTCAGAAACCTACTTTCGTTTTTATAAAATTTTATAAAAAGATAATAATACTTATTACAACTTTTACATTTAATTTAACCATTCTAGTACATATACATATTTTTCAGACACGCAACCCTATTTTCTCCAAGTTTGCCACAATCAAAAATAACTGCCTTAGACTATATAACTATTGGGGTGGTGGGAAAAATTATACTATTATTCCCATACCGGTGGTTGGAGGAGAGTGAAAGCGATGGTCGCGATTTACTGTGGAGGGGGGAGGACCAAAAAGGGTTAAAGGGGGATTGGCCTTTAGAAATTGGTGGTTGTACAATACCAATGACGAATAAAAACGCCTTGACGCTCTGGAGTTGTGGAGAAAGTGCAAAATTGGTCAGTATAAATTGCTTTTTTGGGCTCTGGTCTAGATGCAAGGCATGTAGGGTTACTCGAAGGTTCAAAATCTCAATTCCATAAATAACAGAAGAGCTATTAACCTTGGGTATTTTTTTGACACTGGTTAATACTTCATGGTACTCATATTTATTAAAAGTAAAAAAATTCTTATTTTAAAATTTAGTTTTTCTTAGAAGCAGCGATTCATGTAAAAAATAAAAGGAAAAATTCATTGATTTATGTCCTTTTTATAAATTGCACAAGTAAAACACACTGATTGCTCTTATGACATCTGAACAGTTTATAAAGTACGAGTATATTATTGAAAATAGTAAGAGTTTTATACTTCTTGTCGTCTATATTCCAGTCCCTCACAATTGATAGGCGATATTTCCATATAAAAAAATGTTCGAAGAAATAGTGAAGCTAAAATTGTTTTTATGTCAAACTCACTCATTGATTGATTTTGGAGAATTCATTAGTCCCGTCATCTATAGACTACGTAGTATATGGTCTCGTAAGCATTATAAACCTAGTTTTGGGCAACCCACAAATTTTGGACTCCCATTTATCGAAAAAGCGACTTAGCATTTTATTGTCACACGAACCTTCGGGATTCGAGTCAAAGATCCTCGATGTAATTAAAATCTTTATGCTAACCTTAGAAACTAGTTACATGTTCACCTTTAAAGGTATGATTCATGATTAGACCCGAATTTATTGCTCTTAAGAATTGACAGTAGATCTAACTTAGCAAATGCTTCCAGATATTTGCCCTAAATCCAGTTTTTGATCTGGACCCTAGAACTGATATAGGCATCGGTAACAATTTCTCATTTGTTTTAGCTACCAAACTCTTTTTTTGCCACAACTACCCTCACCCAAAATTGAATCAATAGACCATATTACTATAGGTGTTGTTGGCAAAATAATTCTCGATTTTGAGCAAATCTGGTGGGACACAAGTTCTGGGCTCTACGGTTTTCTATGGAGCAATGATGCCGCAAACGAAATCTCGTACGAAGATAGATGGATACGCAGGATCGAGGGTGTTGAACTTAAAATGGGTTCGAACACTTCTTTATGTTTGTGGACGGCCGGAGACGCAACAAAATTGGTTAGTATGCTGCATATTTCTTCTGCATGGTGATGGGAATTGCTGGCATTCTAACAATTTTGACATTTATCAAAGGTGTTGGGACCTTTTTCTTCAAGATTTTAAAGTAATATTGCAATATAGAGTTCTGGATATTTTTTTTAGACCAACTCTGCCATTATTTTCGTATTTTTTTCTTAACAGAAAATTAAAAATCCAAAGCCCTCTCACTGTGATATGCTTCCAAAATGGGATTATCTATCCTATTTTATCCAATTTCTTCTTTTGATCTTTATCTGCTCAACCTGAACAAGAAATCTTCTCAATCTGGGCGCGAAATGTGCTCAATCTAAAGTATCCTCAATCTGAGTAAGGAATCTGCTTAATTTGAGCAAGGAATCCGCTAAATATCTGCTCAGTCTTCCGAGATAAACTTTCGTAATCCAGCTTTCTAATTGGGTAATTCTTTGTTCCCTTTTTAAATAAATCGCTCAGAAGCAAATCATATTGGAAAAGCTTGAGCATTTTTTTAAATATATATGCATATAAATGTCAAAATGAAACTTTTGAATTTTGTCCTATAAAAGTCAAATTATACAGTACGACAGTTCAAATTAAGCTGTTTTCAATGAAGTTGTGGCGGCTTCCACATACAGCGCGACGAAAACATACAACAGCGCCATCTACCGATGAAACACTGAACAACAAAGACAACACGGAATTATCTATACTGAGTAACTACTAATCCTGAATCGCGAAAGTAACATTCTCGCGCCGATTAGCATATATACAACATCCCAACATCAACTGTTGGGCAGTGGCCCACCAGGCATGATCACCTCGCCTGGTCGGAGGATCCTCCCTTTGTGTTGGAGGAACACGACACCCCTTCCTCCACAGTACTGTGGAGGAAGGGGTGTCGTGTTCCTGTTCGAATGAAAAGGACAGAGCTTTATTCTATACTTCTCATCTCTTTCGGAGTTTCAACTAGATTTCATTCAATGTCGTCAAGTAATTCAAAGGTATGTATGTCATCTCTACTAAATATTGTAACTTGAAATAATTAGGTACGTATTAAACACCGGTGATGGGCAACTTTTTTATCATTTGTGATGGAATATTTAAGCCTGACAGCACTGCCTGATGGAAATCATGAGTACGAGACCAAGAGTAGTGGTTACCATCCTTATTGTGATTGTAGATAATGCAGCATAGCCATCCACACTATAACGGCATATTGAGATCTTTTTGTCATTGGGCCTACGGTCTTACACTCTCTAATAAAATACGATAGCATCGGCTACTAGTTCAGCCGGTTTTACCTGAATTTAAGTTTTTCCACGGAGCGACTGGCATCGGACCTCCGCAACCCTAAGGGAGAACTGAAATACGAAGATTGAACTAGTTGTCAGTATATTTGAGGGCACTGACTTCCCAATAACGATTGCCATAGGTATTCACGACGACCGGGACCGACGGCTTTACGTGCTCTCCGAGGCACGGGCGTTAATCACCGCCACACTTCCAAACTTAGGGCAGTTATTAGGAATTTCCATAATATTAGCATAATAATAATGACTTTATTGTACACTATGAAAAAAAACAGGGCTTAGAACTAGTTACATTATGTTGGTGCAAATGGCGGCCTTATCGCTCGTAGGTAATATCTTACAGGCAACCATAGGATGTGAAATAAACATAGGAGAAAGTATAGGGTAGTGTATGGTGTGTTAAGAGTAGGTAAACTAAGAAAAAAGAAAATAAATTACAGTAGTAAAAGACTATAATATGGTTTTATAGTAATATAATTAGAGTAATTATTACATAAATACAAACACGGAATGAAATTCTTAAATGAAGGAATTCGACTTAATTGTCTAAGAAGAGAAAGTGGGTTAAGGGACCTTGGCGGAGACACTTCCAAAGTGGTAAAATGTGCCCCCCCCCCCTGTTACTTTTAAAATAAGAGAGTGATAAAACTAAAAAAAATATATGATGTACATTACCATACAAACTTCCACCGAAAATTGGTTTGAAAGAGATCTAGTTAGTAGTTTTTTTTAATACATCATAAATCGTAAACCGCAATTTACCTTTCATTTAATCAAAACACTATTAATAAAACATCGATCAAAGTTACAACAAACTACAAGAACTTTTATATGATGTTACTTGTTTCTAAGGAACCCTTCATGAGCGAGTTCGACTCGCACTTGGCAGCTTTTTTAGGGTTCCGAAGTTCATAACTCGGAACCCTTATAGATTCGTCATGTCCGTCTGTCCGTCCGTCCGTCCGTCCGTCCGTCCGTCCGTCCGTCCGTCCTCGACTTACCGACCAAACGGTAAGTGCTAGAAAGATGAAATTTTGCATGAATACGTGTTGTAATTACGTCGACAAAGTGCTACAATAAAATTATGAAAAATAATTTTATTTGGGGTACCTCCCCTACACGTAAAGTGGGGATGATTTTTTTTTCTCGAGGCTACCCCATCGTGTGGGGTATCATTAGATAGGTCTTTTAAAAACAGGGTTTCCTAGACGATTTTTTGATTTAGGTATCCGTTTGCGAGATATTTCACTTTAAAGGGCACTTTTTTGTAAAAACAGGGCGTCCCCCCCCCCTCTAAAAGCTAAACGGCTGGCTCAAAAAATCTGAAAAAAATCGTGATGGTGGTCCATATAATGAACTTTGAAGGAAAACTATAACCGATTAGATGACTTTCTTAGTTCAGGAGTTATAAAGGCTTATATGGTAAAATGCGCTCACTCGGAAAACGTCATACAAAATTAACGTAATAATACGTAAACATAACAATTATCTATTGGATACGATTTTAAATCCACATACCATTATAGGTGACTGAGGAACCCTTTCCTGTGCGTGGCCTGACACGCACTTGGCCGATTTTTGCGTGTATGAATACGCACGGGTACCATCAATTGCTGGCTATGTCGGACTCAAATCGACGAAAACCGCACGCCGTCTCGGGTACTATGAGCCGAGGAACCAGATATACCCTGTAACGGTCTAATTTTACCCTTTGGGTATGGCACCCTAAAAAGTTATGGTGTAATAGTAAATCAGATTTCTATATTATAATTTATCTATACCTATAAAATGAAATTGTCAATGATTCGTATTGTTCGATTCGATTGTGGCAAGCATGGTATTCGAGGGGGAATAATAGTTGTCTTAAAAGTAATATTTAGTCTCTATAAAAATGCTAGAATTTTTAATAATCTCTGTAGTAATTAATAAGAAATCAAACATCATTGAATCGAATGACAATCGCCTGAGTGGACGACTCGACTATTAACTTAATTATTTTAAAACAAGCATCGTATAAAATGAAAAATTTCCAGATACACAACGTTATTTTACCCCCCACTACCCGACAATAAAGTGGAGATTATCAATGCAGTATCGATTGGAGTAGTCGATAAAATAGTGCTGCTCTTCGACAAAATGTGGTGGAATAGAGATCCCGGTTTTAATGGGTTTTTATGGAATAAGGACGACAAGGCTAATGTATCTAGGGAAGATGCTTGGTTAACTACGATATTTGCATCTAGCAGCCCCATGGGTTGTGAGAAAGCATTTACATTGTGGACGAGTGGTCGTATGGGGAAAACGGTAAATATCTACAAATTTGTATTGTGTGTGATTTTTGTTTTTAATTATTTATCGCCTACTACTCTACTCTGCCTGATTGAAAGCCTGAGTTGAATCCAAAAGTGGCTGCTACAACACTCACTTCGAATGCGGACAGTATGGCGGCGTAGTGAGATGTTTTTTCCCACTTAAAGGACCCGGGATCATAGTAGGAAGGAAACACATGAGCTGACAGTATGTTCTTGTTTCTAACTGCTCGGCACATGAAGGAAGAGCCGAACCGTTTTTTACGGTTAAGGTTTATTAGACCGGTTGGAAAGTGTTAACGCCCATCCTTGGACATATGTCTCAGATTTTTGAGTCTCCTTCCCCGTACTGAAATAGGGGTGAGAGGATAATGGGACTCCGATAAAAATCAATGAAAGAATTGCCAATACTGATTGCCAAAGTTCGTCGTATTATTCGTTTAGAGTTTCAAAACGACCACTTTCCAAAACGTACACTTCCAGAAAAATGGAATTCTTTGCCGGTTCTTATAGTTTCTTGTCGGTTTTATGGAGTTTCTTGGCAGTTCTTATAGTTTTTTGCCGGTTTTTATGGAGTTTCTTGCCAATTCTTATAGTTTCTTGCCAGTTTTTATTAAGTTTTTTGCCGATTTTAATGGAGTTTCTTGCCGGAAAGTTCCTTCTGAAACTGAAGAACTTGAGCTATAAATGTAACTTTTCGAAAATGTCTAGCTTACTTTAATTCTCTATATTGACGGCATAAAGTTTACAACATTTGAAAGTGGTTATTTTGAACCTAAAGTTTATGATTTCGTGGCCTATATAATATGCAATATCCTCCCCCACATGATAGTAAAAAGAGCAATACTGTTCTATGCTATGTATTCCTACAATGCGCATACGCCTCCCGGTGAACAGCTCCCCTAGCCAAGTCTCAAACGTTTTTCGTTCTGCAATCGCTGATACTTCTGTTCTCTTCTTTCATTGGCTAACATTTTGTTTTGATCACGTGACTGAGTGTCATGAGAATAGAATAGAAACCGAAAAACGTTTTGCACCTTGGCTAGGGGGATAGGTTCGGATTGCAACGCTTGTATTTGTGTACCTACTCTTATTTACTTATATATACATACTATAAGTAGTGATAGTCCAGCCGTTTCAGAGATTAGCCTGCACAAAATTAAAAAAAAAATGATGTAAGTGTGCCGTATACACTTTCATATACACTTGAGTAAAAAACACAGAAACTTCAATTATATTTAGTTATATAGATTTGTCAACCTTTTTAGCAGCACCACAACCAAATAAATTTAAAGCTTTTATTTATTCTCCTAATGTACATCCCATCCCTTTATAACAACTAATACATTATGTTTTCATAAATATATACATTTTAATCCCGTATAATAATTGCATGTTTTAACGCATGAATAGGATTTCGACATCAAAAATGTTGTGCGAAAAAAATAACTAAACGTCATATATGACATATCATGACAGTTGACACTGACAGTTGTTATGTCAACAGTTTACGCTATAAAGTGGCGCATCCATCGGTAAAAAATTGAACCTTGGAGACCGCATGCTTGAATGATGAACTGCCCCTTTATCCAAGTTGCAAACCTTTTTTTATTTTCTATTTCTCTATTCTCTTGTTTCCTTATCTAATATTTTGCTTTGATCACGTGACTAAGTGACATTAGCCAATGAAACAAAAGAATAGAAAAATAGCATAGATAATAGAATAAAAACCAAAAACAATTAGCTTGGAGGGCTGGTCTTTGATCGATAGATGCCAGATTATTCTATGATAATTTTTATACAAGGTAGGTATTGTTGGCACGAGAAATAGTTTTTTTTTTAATTTTAAGATGGCTGTCATGTTTCAACCTTTTTTATTAATATTTTAGATAGAAACGTTACCAGAAGAAGTCATTAAAAGGAAATCTATGGAACTCATAAGACGTTTCATGGGTAAGAATAAAACTATACCGGAGCCTATAGATATGTTAAGGTATGTTTTAAATTTAATTTACATTAAAATAGAAATCTCAGATCGCCATGATCATGGAACTCCTATTGCAACAGCGCCGAAATATCGGATACTCACTAAAAAAGGTACATGATAGCAATCCCGCAGGATTCTATTTAATGTTACTAACCATGAAAGTTTGGTCCGTGTGGTGTCCGGACTGGGTGTCACCACCCCTATTCATCCCGCGGGTGTCGTAAAAGGCGACTAAGGGATAAACACCGCAAGACAACATCGATGCTAAGAGAAGGAAAACTTGAAACCAACCTGTTTGGCCAGCGTGGTATACTAGGCCAATACCTCCTTTCTAAGGAGAGGCCTATGTAAAAGGCTGTTGATGATGATGGTGATGATTACCATGGAAGTTTAGTGTACACGTTTTATACTGAGCCCCGCGGTGTTGTACTTTTACAATGACAATCGTGGTAAGCTAGTCAAAAAAAAATATCTTAAGTTAATTGTGGGTTGACAGCATTTTCCAGGCGTCCCAGAGATTATCCAGAACAAACATACAGACGAACAGGCAGATAAATAATTTTGTACATAGTATTAGATACTAGTTGAGTTCCGCGGTGTTGTTTTCGTAAAGGTAAAACGTCAACTGCGGGTAACGCAGCGAGGCGAAAATGGTCTAAAAAAGTAGTTTAAGTTACTGATCATATATAATCAGCTATCTCCCAGTGAAAGTACCATCAAAAACAGTCCAGCCGTTCCAGATATTAGACGGAACAAACGAACAGTGAAAAGCTGACTAGACAACGTTGTGGCTACGTAATCTTTCCGTTGGATGTTTTCAAGCCGCCCGAAGGCCTCTAACTTAGCTTCACGACTATGATAGCAATCGGGATCGACTGCTTAACGTGACCTCCGAGACGCTCATGCCACTATCGGTCTCCCATCCAGGTAGTGACCGCGCCGTCGTTGACCTCGGTGATTGATTTTAATCACCTAGGGCAACTTGGCAAGAATGTAACCAAAAATTGTAAAAACTATGTTGGAAAAGAGTGTCCATGGAGTTTCTTGTCTGTTCTTCTCCATAGGATCTACGAATTGGAACAGACAATTAGCTTCACGACTGACTACTGACTGACTACTTGACGTTTCAAAAGTGCCGTTGTATTGGTTTATTTGAAATAAAAATGGTTTGATATGATTTGGTAACGAGGGCCTCTTACTCTCTCTCACTCTTACACACAAATTTCCAGGTCAACCTGGTATTCAAACCCGTTCACCCGAGGAAGTTACACCTACGATAACCTCCAAACACCTCTATATCCAAACGCTCGTGCAATCCTCGCGGAACCGCTGGTGGACAGCAGCGGTGCCCCACGAGTGCTGTTCGCAGGAGAAGCAACAGACACTCATCACTTCTCCACAGTCCATGGCGCAACAGACACGGGGCATAGAGAAGCGAGTCGGTTATTACCTAAGGGTAAATTGTAGATAGATAAATTTAATGAAGACTAGCCCAGTTGTATTGTTGTAAAATTGCAGGTAACGACGGAGAGAAAAGCTAGTCTAGGAAAAAATAGTTTAAGGAATTATCTGCCAGTGAATGTCGTCGTCAAAATCGGTACAGCCGTTTTTAAAATTTGCTGGAACAAATCATCTTCCTAGCCTTTGTTCCCAAGTTTATTTGGGGTCGGCTACTAGTTCAACCGGTTTTACCTGAATTTCAGTTTTTACACGGAGCGACTGGCATCGGACCTCCGCAACCCTAAGGGAGAACTGAAATTCGAAGGTTGAACTAGTTGTTAGTATATTTGAGGGCACTTACATCCCAATACCAACCGGGACCGACGGCTTTACAAGCTGGAACAAATATAGAGACGAAAATCTTCAAAATTATTTATTTGATATCAATATCGTGATGTTTTTGACTGACAAAAACTGTTCGCTTGTTATTAAGCCGGAACCACATTGCGTTATGCGCTATTCGTTATGTGACTATGCTGTATTCGCCAAAATATTTGTTATGCGCGCAAACAACAAACATGCCATCCACACTTCGAACTGGTACGCTGAATTATGCCAAATAAGGCCAATATATGTGTTGTAGAGATGTGTCATTGTCATTTTTATGCTCAACGAAACGAAACCATACGAACGAACGAAACATATTATTTTAATATCCTTTTTATTTTAATAAATTTACAGAAACAATACTTAAATGAAGTCTCATTATTTTGATCATATGATAGATTATTTTAGTAGTTTTATCGATTTATCGTATTTGAAAAATTGTGGTTGTTTGTTATGCAGAGGGCACTTCACTACCCGTCCGAAGTGTGGGCAGTCGATGCGCGTATTCGCCTTATTCGTGTCCTTAGAAGTGTGTCAAAAAACCAACAAGTCGATGGATACATATTCGCTATTCGTGTTTATGTGTTACGCGTACGAATAAAGCGAATATTAGCGAATATACTCTCCACAATTCGCCGTATGCGCGTGAATAACCCGCTTAACGAATAGCGCATAACGCAGTGTGGTTCCGGCTTTACAAGCAGACACTGCAATTTTATTTATTTGTATATATTAATAGCCAAAAATATAACTTTAGGTTTATATATGATACCGACATAAAATGTAATTATGTAATTCTGAATTTATTGAAACAGCAAACTCGGCCAAGTGCGAGTCGGACTTGTACAAGATGGGTTTTGTACATTTATCTATACATTTCTAGCGTCTGCCCATTTTCGTTATCAATATCGAGTGAATTTTATTTATTTATTGTGCCCCCACACAAAAAAAAGATACATTTATTTTAATCTGTTTTTTAGTACATATTTGTTGTTATAGCGGCAATATAGATAATCTGTGAAAATTTCAACTGTCTAACTTGTTGGTCTAGTGGTTAGCGTATGCAGCTTCTGATCAAGAGGTCTCGTGTTCGATTCCCGGGTCGAACCAAATGTTTGTGTGATCCGCAAATATTTGGTTCGTAGTCTGGGTGTTTTATAAGTATAATTTTTATGTATTTACAAAAAAAAAGTTTATTTATTATGTATTTATATCAGTTGTCTAGTATCCATAATACAAGCTGTGCTTAGTTTTGGACTAGATGAAGGTGTATCTAAGATGTCCGATCCTATAAAGGTTCATGAGATACACAGCCAGGTGACAGATGGACAGCGGAGTCTTAGTAATAGGGTCCTGTTTAACCCTTTGAGCAATGAATACAGATATAATAAAGAAACACAGTTCTTATTGGCGGTTTGAAGACAAACTTTCTGCGACCGAAATTGCTGCTTGGCAGCGTGGCAATCGCGCTTCTACCGTTGGCTAATGGCAATACATTATAGAAGCTATTTATTTTGCTATATCCCTACTAATATTATAAATGCGAAGGTAACTCTGTCTGTCTGTTACGCTTTCACGCCTAAACCACTGAACCGATTTTGATGAAATTTGGTATGAAGATAGAACTGAATTTGGGAAAGGACATAGGCTTTGTACCGCGATAACCGACATACACGCGGGCGGAGCCGCGGGCGAAAGCTAGTGTTATATATGTATTGCTATTTATTTTGTTATAAGCTAAAATATTTTATTTTGATCACGTGAATTATTGAAAGAAGAGGATAGGAAACGAAAAACTATTGCAACTTGCTTAAGGAGGCTGATTCTCTCTTGTAAGCATTGCAAAACGAATAGAGAACGACGCCAGCGCCACCAACTACGAACTAAACTGGGGGCAGACCCCACTTGGAATTGGCACACGAAATCCTTAAGGTTTGCGCTTCTATGAAGCTGTGTATTTATTGCTTTGAGTACGGAACCCCAAATATGATGGAGTAACAATAAATTTCGACAGTTGTACAGAAATTATACAAACTATTTTATAAATGTACCTACAGATTTGTATACCTACCGACACAAAATGCAATATATTTATATATTTTATATTTAATAAAAATGTTAAATGAAACTGTTTTTATTTTCGTAGTAGCTAAACCTGGCGGTGATGCCAGGCTATTGTAATCTTTACAACAACCCTAACAAAGACAAATTCTATTTCATGAGTCCCTGGCCTTAATCGTATTTTGGTCTAGTGGTTAGGTTAGCGTATGCGGCTGCTGATCAAGAGGTCTCGGGTTCGATTGGGTCGGACCAAATATTTGTGTGATCTACAAATATTTGCTTCGGAGTCTGGGTGTTTCTATGTATAATATGTATGTATTAAAAAAAAAAAAAAAGGATGTTTATGTATTTATATCTGTTGTTCAGTACCCATAATTCAAGTTCTGCTTAGTTTGGGACTAGATGATGTGTGTAAAATGTCCGGAGCAACCCCAAACAAAGCATCAGGATCACCTCCCCTAGCCAAGTTGTAACACGTTTAACATTTCCTATTCTTTGGCTAATGTCACTCAGTCACATAATCAAAAAAAATTAGCCAATCAAACAAGAGAATAGAGAAAACGAATAGAATATAAAACACGGCCAGGAGACACTGTAGGAACCTCACTAGGATGTTTACAGGTATGATACAGGATGTTCTTTTTATATTGAGAAATAAAATGTATTTTTACTCGACCGCTGGTAATCAAGGGCTATGTTTTTCAATTGTATGTGATAAACATTTGCAACTTGGCTAGGAAGTTAAATGCACTTTCAAAAGCTTGCTCCAAGCTGATTCGAACTGCGTCTGTCCTTGGGTGACTTTTGCCTAATTTGCGTGAACCTACTACATAGACGATATACTGAGGTGAACAGTGGCTCTGACTGCCCAGAGTAAGAAATCAGAAAGAAATTTTAGTCATACGAGGCTATCACACACATGGATCATCCCACAACTAGGGAATCATGACCCTCAAGAATGAGGCTAAAAGCAAGGAGGGGATCTTTAATTAATTGGCCTTCGGGCGACTTAAAAACATCCAACAGCAAGACTACGTAGCCACGACTTAGTCTTGGCAGTCCCCAACCCGCACTATGGCCTTAACCATCTCCTGAGAAGAGAACTGAGCACAGCAGTGGGACGTTATGGGTTGTTGATGACCTTCAATTAAAGGTATATTTATCAATGACCGTATCTAATGACAATAACAACCAGATACATCTGTAATTTCAAATATAATTTATGTGAATAATAACATTTTTAAACCAATTACCTTTGATCAGCATCAAAATAATACATAATTTATTTATTTATTACCGTAATTAGAATAGGTAACAAGCAATATATGATGATTATAAGCAAAATACAGGTATAGTACTCATGACGCTACCATAATCATACAACATGATTTGCTAAGGATATAATGGTTGATTGAATACAATTTTTTATAATAATAAGGCTATGGCCCTATAGTTGGACGGATTTGAGCGGTCACCTATATTAGGGATCGGGTGCACCAAAGCTGTCTTCTAAGTGGTCGGGACAACGCCAATAGAGTAAGAGAGCCGAAAAAGACGCGTTAAGACCGGTGCCAATTCAGGAGCACACCTCCTCAACACGATAGGAGGATTTCAAACGGGCCCACTCGACTTATTTGTATCGAGGGAAATAAGTGCTTTACGCACTGAGCTTTGATGGAACCGTATATCCGGCATACAGCTGTCGCACCGCAGTATGGTCGGCGGAATGTTTCCCCCGTCATCCAACGTTGATTTGGACGCAAAATTTACCCAGAAGATCGGCTTTCTCTTTTGCGTCATGGGCCAACGAATCTGGTTTCTTTATGTTAATTAAATGTTGACGAATCAGACCTATAATATGCCCGAGTTAGACTTGTTATGTTCCTAAATTAGACTTGTGATGTTCTCGAATTAGATTTTTTATGTTCCTGAATTAGACTTGTGATGTTCCTGAATTAGACTTGTGATGTTCCTGAATTAGACTTGTGGTGTTTCTGAATTAGGTTGGTGATGTTTCTGAATTAGACTTGTGATGTTTCTGAATTAGACTTGTGATGTTCCTGAATAAGACTTGTGATGTTCCTGAATAAGACTTGTGATGTTCCTGAATAAGACTTGTGATGTTCCTGAATTAAATCCATGGGTGAAGCAATTGTTCAAAAGCTTTGTGTTTCTAGGCAAGTGATGATGATATAGCGACGAAATTAACGTTACCAAAGTTATCAGAATTGAAATGCTTGATGGTAGTCAAACCCTTTTCAGGGACACGGTCCTTGGTGTTAATCAAACTCTCTGCCCTAGCCTAAGCAGTTATGTATAGGTATAGACATACATATTTAAAGACAATAACGAAAAAAAAGTTAGTCAGAACTTGTCTCCATCTCCATTCGTGCTGAAATCAGCGTAACTACTATTTTAAAATTATTGTCTTAATTATTTCCAGTATTACTATTAATTTTTACAGCATTTAATTAACGTGTAACATCACTAAATGCTGGATAATACCGACATGATAATTATCATAATTGTGATATGTAACGAACAATATTATACACATAACTTTATATTAAACCGACAACAGTTAAAATTACGTAAATATTATGTCACAAAATTTAAAGTATTTTTACAGTAAGAGTTCAGTCATAGTTTAGTCAGCATGTATTTAGATGACGTTTAATTTCAGTGTGACATGTCTAGTTATAGACAATCTTAGACGTTTTGAAAGATCAACAATAGCAAAGGAATACATATGACTTTCGACATACTCATGTTTTTTGACATTACAAAAATGCGGGTAGATACAACTTGCACATGACGAAGGCGTCGCTAAACTCACATCAGTCTTATATACCACAAGCGATATAACCCGTTCGAAACATCGGAAAGTAGAAGGTATCGTAACCTTTTTAATTTTATCGCGTATAAGTCCTGTTTACAGCAAAAAACATGAGTAGATTTGGTTAGTTAATTAACTTAAAAAATCTTGTCATTCTAAATATATTGACTTCTCCGTTTTTATGATACATAACGTAATTTCAGAGAAGTTTATTAAATTTTAGCCATTTTAGATTAGTTTAGGGGCCGTTCATTAATCACGTGAGGCACGAAAGGGGGGGGAGGAGGGGGTTCGACAAAGGTCACGAAATATCACAAGACACAGACGGGAGTACAGTATAAGATATCAAGTGTATTTATTTTTACGTCAGATCGCGATTTGTAAACCACAAGCTGCGTGCAGTGCCCCCTTGACCCGCCGTTTCCAGGCTAAATTTCAAGAATTTTTTGAACGAAGTAAAAACTACATGTGATTCTGGTAGGGGGGGGGGGGGGGTGTCCTAAGCCTCACCACGTATCATCACGGGGGAGGAGTTAAAAAACATCAAGTGATTATTAGACGGCCCCTTAGTAGAGAGTAACGAACAATAACATTAGTTCCAATAATATAAAATATCACAGATTATATATCACGTAAAACTCTTATAAAAATAAACTTATATACTAAATAACATTCTTCTTTCTTCAGGTACATTGTGAAATAAAACATCTGAAAATATAGTAATAATATTCTTTTTTTTTTAGACGAAAATCTTCACACTTACTTACTAGATTTACATTTTCATTTATACTCCTTGAAATATAGCTTGATCTTTTTGACAGCTGTCATTAATGTCATTTAAGAACTTAGAAGGTACATTTTAGGTGTAATTTTATATATCGGCGCAACACAACATGCAACGAACTACGTCATCGCTGCACGTGTTCTCACTGACGTAAACAACTCGCAACGATCGACCACCCCAACTCCTATAAAAAGCGGCCCGCTGCATCGGAGCAATCATTCATTTGTCTGCGCTCGGACAGCAAACACCTAACTTTTTGTGAAATATTCGAAGCTGTGTAATCAATACTAATTAAAAGTGAATTCTGGTTAAAGTAAAGTTTATTTTAAGTTATTTCTGAAACTGGAATACTCCAATAATAATAATAGTAATGACGTCACTGATTTTAAAACAATTTACACCAAAAATAGCACTTCTAGAATGAAAATATAAGTGATATTAAATAAAATCGCTTGATCAGAAAGAGAGAAAGCGAAAGAAAGAAAAAAATACGTCGGTTTCGTTGACATCTGTCATAGTAATCAAACTATATAATAAGGACTGTAAAGTAAAACATTCAATACACAAAATAGGTATTTAACTATACACTATTACAGCATACGAAAAAACGTCTAACTGCCACTTTGACATAAGGTTGACAGATGGAAGTGTCATAAAAATAATTTGACAGATTATAAATACAAATGTCACCATCCCTATTCATCCCGTGGGTGTCGGAAAAGTCGACTAGGGGAGTACAAAGTACCAAGACAACAGCACTACAAAAAGTATAAACATTTGATACAAACCCTATACCGACACGTCCGATCAGCTTGGTACAGTAGTAAATGTCCAGCAGTGAATTAATTAAGATCCATGATATACTCAAAAGGAATGTTCACTATTTCGAAAACACCTAGACAAAACAAACTTTATACAGTGTAGTTTACTTCTCAATAAAAAAAAAGATGTTCTATATTTAAAAAGAAAAATTATTTCCATCTGTCAACACAATTACATTCATTCATTCATTCCATTCACTAGTTAAGCCACAGTGAAATTAAATACAGTAGATAAAATGTCTAAAAGAGGTCATAGAATAAGATAATTAGTCGGTGATTCACGACCATGCCTCGGAGGGCACGTTAAGCCGTCGGTCGAGATTGTCATGAACATCTATGGCAATCATTATAGAGAACTCAGTGCCCTCAAATATACTACTTAGGTAAATAATAGCCGATCCAAATGATCTTAGCTGGAAACATAGTTAATGTTAGATACCCACTATGACATTAAAAGAACATTTTAGATTATTAAAATATAATCTAATAAAAAATTATATTCTTACTGTACATATTTCCACTGTGGCAACACTCTTATTTCATAATAGGGGCATGGTTCGTGGTAACACTTAAGTAAGGAGGTTGTCAATTTCATTTTAAAAATGTAGCTAAAAATTAAACAAATTAATAACATTTTTATATGACATGTATTTATATCTGAGTACTAGGGTTTGGTGTCTGATGGGAGTCAGTAAGACGTCTCATAGTAACTATATAACTGACCCCAAACTAGTGTTTAATAGGATTTACACTTAAATATAAGATTTCCTTTCGATTGGAGGACTTCGGCCGGCTTAAAAACATCCAACGTCAAGATTAAGTAGCCATAACGTATCTTGCCAGTGTATTTTTATACTTGCCAACGTAACTCGCACACGGCCAGCGCGGGCACGTATGGTTTTAACCCTCCTCTAAGAGAAGACCCGTAGACGCTATAGGTTGATAACATTTACTTCATTTTAACCATTTTAAGAGTGGGGACCCTATCTTAGAGGTAGGCAAGTAATAATTAAGTAAAGATTAACAGAGATGTAGATTTGGAATTTTAATTCTACCCTCACTTTTTTTATGAATCGGTACAGAAATAAATAAAATAAAAATACTTACATAACCTGCTTTTGGTAATTTAAAATGAAATTATTAAGGATAATTGAGTAAAGAGCTACAGAAAAATGATATGGAATTTTAATTCTACCCTCAATTTCTTTTTATGAATCTGTACAGAGATAAAACAAAAATACCTATTTAACCTTCTTTTGGTAATTAAAAATGAAATCTCAACCTCCTTCGTAGTCACCAGCGCCCCTTACTGGTTCCAACCTCACATATACACAAAATTAAACCGACAGAGACTTTGGCTTAGAGACGAAATTATTGGTCCATAGCCCTGAGCATTGTCATACAATTCAAATAGCGGCGCTGCAACCAGTTTGTAGTTCTTCGGTACAGCAAAAAGAGCCCTGTCTTGAAGCTGGACTAAGAACAGTCTCTTATGTTCTTTAGGCTTGGTAATATGAGGTGGTATGTAAGGGTATTGAGGGGGTTCGAAGTTTGGTCGCCACCAATTACCTGTTAAGAAAATACATATACAATTAAATAGTAGAATGTACATAATTTGTCTAGCGGTCTATACTTGAGTCAATACAAACCTGTGAACTGAGTCATAAATCATTTTCGGATCTCTCGCTCACACAACACTAGAAGTGTGAGCGAGAGATCTGATAAAAATGATTTAAGACTCAGTTCGCACGTTTGTAATGGCCCAAGTACAGCAGTTAGTCTATGCGAATGCCGATCAAGGTCTCAGGTTTGAATCCTGAGTGGGGCTAAAAGTGTTGTTGGGTATTTTCTTACAAGAAATTCTTAATAACAGGTCGTAGTATAGAAGTTTGGCAGTGTTTTATGACCGTGCCTCGGTTAGTCCCGGTTTGTCATGAACATTTCGGAGGTCACGTTAGACAGCCGGTCCTAGTTGTCATCATTGAATAACCATCGTGAATCTCAGTTGGAAGCCTTCGAGGTGCTTAAGAACATCCAAAGCACAACATTGCATTGCAAGTCCCCAACCCGCACTCGGCCAGCGTGGGGACAGATGTTGTTATTGATGGGACATTATGGGTTGTTGATGATATTAATCAAAGTCATGCAAGCCAGGGTAGCCCAGTTTCCAAGGGTTTTCTATTCTGTTCTCTATTCTCTTGTTCCATTGGCTAATGTCACTCAGTCATGTGATCAAAACAAAATATTAGCCAATGAACCAAGAGATTAGAGAAATAGAATAGAAAACAGAAAACGTTTGCGACTTGGCTAGGGAGGAAGATTCCAAATTTTTATGGCATAGAAAGCAAATGACCAGATACAGATGTCACCCATTTTAATAACCAAAACTCCAAAAGGCATCTGAAACTCGAAGGGTCAATGTGCTATGCCATAATTTACAATTAACCAGAATCAGGGTAGAGGAGGAAGATAGTAGGAGTCCATCGATTCAGCAGAGCTGGCCAAAATTAAAAAGTAATGTACGAGGTCTGTGGGCTTCCTAAACGTTGTGTAGGACGCCCACAGAAGGCTTGCAGAAGCTGGATGCGAGAAGCCCAAAATCGATCAGAGTGGTGTGCAATACGAGTGGTCTATATCCAGAAGTTGACTGCAATAGGCTGATGATGATGAAGATGATATGAGGTCAAAATTACTTACCAATAGTGTCTTCGATGACCCACTCCTGTTTAACACCATCTTGTCTGCCAAGGGTTTCAGTGAGTAGCCTCTTCAGACCCTCAATCTCATCCTGAAAAAATAAAACCACATCATCAAATCAGGTACTTCTGTAGTAAGTATACTGATGGCTGTTTTCATCAACATCACCTAAATTTAAGAGGCCACTAAAATAGCGTTAGGAAACCCTTAGCGGCAATTACGTTTTCATCAACCTTTAGGAAACATACATGCTTCATCTACAGCCTTTAACAGTCCACTACTGGACATAGGCCTCTCCTTTGAAAGGAGGTTTTGGCCTAATATACCACGCTGGCCAGACGGGTTGGTATAGAGTTGGTTTCAAGTTTTCCTTCTCTTTGCATCAATGTTGTCTTGCGTAGTTTATCCCTTAGTCGCCTTTTACGACACCCGCGGGATGAATAAGGGTGGTGACACTCTGTATTCTTAATCCATCACCACACGGAGGTCACCACTATGTGCTTAGATGAGTATTCAAATATAGGGGCTACCTACACTAGAGGGCTTCTAGTAAGGAAACGGTTTAACTATAGGTTGGTGAAAACAGCATGAGACTAATCAAATTGCTTACCTCGCCAGGATTAAGTTCACCTCCGGGCAGCTTAAAGAATGCTGTACCGAGCTGCAGCAATAACACATGAGGCAGACCATGCTCGTGGACCAGTAGAACTCCTTCTACAGACCTGTTAAGAAATAAATTGTACTATACATCAGGATCTTAACATTTCAGCCAAAAAAGCATCTGAATAGGCTGTGACTGAATAGGTCACCATACCATCTGAGCGTGGTGTCACACACTCTTTGATTTTACTCATGCTTTCTATCAGGCTTAGTCACATATCCATCTAAAAACCTACCTGTTTTAAAAAGAAAAGATATTCACAGCTGGACATATGTATAAAACAAGACTCCACAATAAATACTATTACAAGAAAGTACAGCCATGCAGATTTTTTTTTTAATGGAACGCCTGCCTAGGTGACTTTACTATGCCTGATGGAAAGCATGAGTAAAATCCACAAGTGGGGGTCGCCATACTCACTGCAAATGCAAGCAGTATGGCGCACCACATTATGGCGGCCTAGTGAGATGCTTTTTCACGCCCCGCTTAAAGGACCCAGGATCACAGTAAGAAGGAAAAACATGAGCTGGCATTTTATGAGGAAACATCTGTCGTTACCAGGTTTGGTACTATCCTCTCACAGAAGACTTCTCCTCATGCTTTCCATCAGACAGGGTTTGAGTCACTTTGGGAGGTTTAACAACTTGGGGCTTGAAAATTGAAATTTTGGCATCTGTTACTTTATTGTGTGCAAGCAATTTAGGAAATTTAAGCCCTAAGCAGATAAAATAAGGGCTCTACATGGAAGTGAGTGATTTTCTAAATTTGTAATCCTACTAATATTATATACCTATCAACATCTATATCCTACTAATTCCTCCAACATTATAAAGTCAAAAAAGGCAAAAAATTAATAAACAAAATAAAAACATTTATTATATTATAATTGCGAAAGATTGTGGATGAAACTTTACAGTAATATAGGTTGTATATCAGAATAACACATAAACTACTTTTTACTGCAATAATCGAAATAAAAGTTCCGTACTGAAAATCGGCTATATAAGCTAAGTGAGATGGCGCCACGCTATCACGGAAACAAAGTAATCAGTGCAATTTGAGTTTTTAAAATATTTAAACATTATAAATATTAACATAAATGTGATAATATTTGAACTGACAGTGCAATAAACGCAGGAAAGTGTTATCTCAAATTAAAAATTGAACAGAACAAAGTTTTAACAAAAATAGTGAACATCAACTAAACTTAGAAAAAAGCAATAAAATAGTGACTTTAGTTAAAATAGATTATAGGAAAGTATAAAACACTACACGCAGTATAAACTTTGTAAATAAAGACCATTAAAAGGAGAAACTTGTGAAAATAAAAGAAATAAAAAATAAGTGCTTAGTGACAATTTCTTCTACCTACAATTACTGCGTTATAACTTTTTGCACTATGAATCACCACAATTTTAATTAATAAAATCAAGTAAAAAGAAAACACTTTTTTCAACAACCTTGTTAAATCAAACGGTGGCGTATACCGCTAATAGGTGTTTGAGAAACCACTTGTTCCAAGTTCGAACCTCACCTTCAAGTTGTCTTTTTGAACATTTATAACAAAATCAAATTGGCTTGTGTAGTTGGATTAGAATTTAAAATATTAAACAAACGACAGTTCGGCAACAACAATATTTAAAAAATATCAACGATGACTTGTGCTACCAGCGATTGAACGCTAGATGGCGCCACAAGTCAGTTACATACAACACAGATTGTCATTGCAATTGTCATACTATTGAAAATAAAATAAGGCACATAATCTTGATTCCAAAAAAATTCTTTGTATTTCTTTTCAATACCAAAAATGATTCAATGCTCAGGGTGTCAACAAAACATTACCGATAATGAACATCTCAAATGCGCACTTTGTAACAAATATTATGATCTACTCTGCGCAAATGTTCTTATTTATAACTATAATGTGATGACTACAAACTGCAAAAATACATGGAAATGTCAAAGCTGTAAATGCACAATGCCTAAGGGTGATAACACCAATACTCCAGTGCGTGAAAGCCAACAAATTACAGATGATATGAATATCACAAAACGACGCAAACCAACTAACACACAGTCAATTGATGACTACTGTGAAAACAGCTTATCAGTAGATGATTTTACTGGTGAAACTATGAATTACAACATAGACGACAATAGCTTTCTGTTGCAAAAGCCTACAAGTGAACCATTAACACTTGAAAATTTCAGCCTGTTATTAGACAAAAAATTAGAAGCTATAAAGTTCACTATTATACAAGATATGAAAGACACGATTCAAACAGAACTAAACAACTCAATTAAATCTATAAAAAGTGAGATAGACACGAAAATTATTAATTTATCACAAGGTCAAAATACAATAAATGAAAAAATATTGAAAATTGAAAAAAATATTGAAAATATTGAATATGAGCTAAATATATTAAAAAATTCAAAAAAAGTTGTTCTCTATGGCCTTAATGAAACCTATCATGAAACAGAAAATGACCTTTATAATCGTGTATCCCATGCATTTCAAGAAATAATGAATATAAATATAGACCCTTACATAGAGGATATAAAGCGTATTGGCAGACGAGGAAATAACAACAGACCATTGGAAATCGAACTTATCAGCAAGCGCATGACAACACATATAACTGAAAATTTTAGGGAGTTCAAAAACACGGGATTAGCTGTAAGACCATTTATGGACAAGAAAGCCTTACAAAATTATAATCATCTCAAATACCATCTTAGACTGGCCAGAGGGAATGGCGATTATGCCATTATTAAGAACAATAAACTATACATAAATGGCAAAGAATACATACCGACAGAGCATATATTAGAACCACCACTAGCATCAGGAAAAAACAGCCCCATGAAAGCAAGTATGGAAACCAAAGCAAAAGATGAAAATACAGCACAAGTGAGAAAACAATCGTCTACACAAACAACACAGCCTATTTTAACAAGTCAGACCGGCTTTAAGACATTTCGTTAACAACCCTATTATAATCTTCCAAAATATGCAAAGTATAGGCAATAAAGTCGATTTACTGGAACAATTACTATTAAATTCTAATATTGATATGCTGGCACTCTCTGAAATATGGAAAAATGAACATTACTGCCATTCTGTCATGCCCGTAGGATATAAAATTGGATCTATATTTTGTCGAAAGACCCGTGAAGGAGGAGGAGTCTGTATAATTTTAAGAGAAAGTTTAGACTACATTAACAGAATGGACATTGTAAATTTTTCTAAAGAATTTATTATAGAACTATGTGCAATAGAAATTCCTAAAACAAACTGTATATTTATAGGTATATATAGAGCAGATCGAAATATTGACATATTTTATAAACAAATGGATAAATTATTACACAAATTAGACCTTAAAAATTCTCAAAAATACATAATAGTGGGAGGCGATTTTAATATAAATGTACATAACCAAAGTAAACAGACTATTGACTTTATAAATTTTATGCGAACTCATAATTTGACTCAAATAATCCGCGACCCTACACGAGTAACAAAAAAGACATCCACCTGTATTGACCTATTGTTTACAAATTACAAACCTCTCATAAAAAGATCCTCTGTTCAAGATTACGGACTATCTGACCATAGGGCTTTAGAGATAGAACTAAACGTTGAAAACTTGGCTATTTGCCAAAATAAAATATGGTATACAAAAAAAAGGATATTTAGTATAGAAAACGTGGAGCGCTTTAAAAACTCACTCACTGATGTAAAATGGGAAAATGTTATAAAGGAAAATAAAAACTTAAATACAAACTATGAATGTTTCATCAATTTAATAACGCAACGTTTAAATGAAACCATACCAACTAAAAGAATTAAAATAAAACCTAAAATTACAAAGGGATGGCTTACAACCGGCTTAAAAAAATCATGTACTCATAAAAGAGTTCTAAAAACTATAATAAACATAACGAATAACGACGTAATAAAAAGGTATTATAAACAGTACAGTAGTATCCTAAAATCGACAGTGAAAAAGGCAAAGAAACTGGAATTCACCAGACAAATGAGCAACTCTGACAATAAAGTAAAAACAATGTGGAATATAATTAATACAAAAACAGGGAAAACTAAATTCAAGGGCCATAAAAATATATCTCTGTAAATTAATGACAAAAAAATTCGATGCCCATCAACCATATCTAACATATTTAACGACTTTTTTGCTACAGTAGGACAAACCCTAAATAATAAAAATAAATCTACCACCGGACATCCAGTGGTAGATCCTTTGTTGAGTTCCATGTATTTACGTCCAGTTGACCAAAAAGAAATATTAAGGATTATCAAAATAATCAAAAACAAACACAGCTGCGGAATAGACGATATACCACCTATTTTATTAAAACAATGTGCTAAAGAGCTTTCCATCCCACTAACCGCGTTAATAAACCAAAGTTTCCAAACAGGCCAATTTCCGGATTTACTAAAAATCTCACTAGTAAAACCAATACACAAAAAAGGTGACACATCATCTCCTTGTAATTATAGACCGATCGCCCTCCTGCCCACCTTTTCAAAAATCTTTGAGAAAGCGATGTGTAACCGTTTGTATGCGTTCTTGGAGAGATACAATGTTCTAGATGACAGTCAACATGGGTTTAGGAAAGAAAAGTCAACAACACTGGCTGTCTACAAATATGTTCAAACATCCTTACAATATATTAACGACAAAAAGCACGTAATCGGATTACTATTAGACATGACTAAAGCTTATGACAAAGTCCGCTATGATATTCTTCTAACGAAGTTATACGGCTGTGGTGCACGAGGATCTACCTACGAATGGTTTAAGTCATACTTAACTAACAGAACACAAATAGTACAAATTGAACACTTTAACAATGACAAAAATGAAATAGAATTAGTACGATCCCAAGTAAGACAGCTAACTGGTTCCATACCGCAAGGAAGCGTGCTTGGCTGCATACTATTTCTAATCTACATAAATGACTTGCCTAAATCATTAGATAAAGAAAAAACTTTACCCGTATTATTTGCAGACGATGTATCAATACTAATAAAATGTGACGACCCTAATGACTACCCTAACATAGTACACAACACACTCGAAACGGTAACACATTGGCTTACAGATCATAACTTAGAAATTAACATAAATAAAACTAAAATTATGCAGTTTAGATCATATAAAAAACCTCCCTTAAACATCAATATAACTCACGAAAATATACCTATTGAAGAAGTAGACACATTTAACTTACTAGGAATCAACATAGACACGCATCTTAATTGGAAAGCACACATAGAACACATCAAATCGAAATTGTCTAAATTCACTTACGCTCTCTTCCAAATTAAACACAGCACCAACATGGAGACTGCACTATCCGCTTATTACGCATACGCATACTCGTGGATGAGATATGGTATCATGCTTTGGGGCAACAGCGTTAATATAAAGGAACTTTTCCTAATCCAAAAAAAGTGTGTGAGAATTTTATCCCACATAAATAACAAACAAAGTTGTAGACCTTACTTTGTGGAGTACAGTATCTTGACCCTGCCCTCAATATATGTACTCGACTTATGTACATTCGCTTATAAAAATATAAATATTTTCAAAACTAAAAAAGATATCCACGACATACCCACCAGAAATAGAAATAAACTATACCTGCCACCATCTAGAATAAAAATGCTCTATGAAAGTCCATATTATATGGCAATAAAAATATTTAACAAATTGCCAAAAACTATAAAAAACTTGGAATCACTGAACGTTTTTACGAAACAACTGAAAAAGTTTTTAATAAATAAATGCTATTACACAGTTGAGGAATACCTGACAGACACAATTATTTAGAGATATGACATATGAGTGAAGAGGCGTTGGACTTGCAAATTTACATTTAGCCTACTATGACATGCTCTGATTATTTTGTTAATATTGCAATGCTTGAAAAAAGCACTAAGTTATAAGTACTTATGTCAATACTGTAACAACAAATTGTACACTTAGTAAGCAATAAATGATTTGATTTGATTTGATTTGATTTGAAAGAGCAGGCAAAAACTAGTAATTAATATAATGACTATATTAATTTGTTATCTTTTATATGATTTTAAATATAGACATTATAATGGAAATAAGAATAGTTGAACAAAAAATACCACATGTGTAAAAGTCTAAAAACAGTTAATATTCTGGTTATTAGTTATTTTTCCAAGTCTGGTTGTGTATTCCTCTGAAAAAAAATTCATTTTAAATGTGGTGTTTTATTTGCTTACAGTACATACTACAGTGATGGTTATAGGCCAAAAAATTTTTTAGGTTTTTCTTGAGGAAATTCCTAATAGCAGCCCAGAGATTGGAAGTTTGGTGGTCATTCACGCCCATGCCACAGAGAGCATGTAAAGCCGTAGATGAAGCAGTTGTCATGAACATCTATGGCAATCGTTATTGGGAAGTCGGTGCCCTCAAATTTACTGACAATTATTTCAACCTTCAATTTTCAGTTTTCCCTTAGGGTTGCGGAGGTCCGAGTCCAGTCACTCCATGGAAAAACTGATATTCAGGTAAAACCAGTTGAACGAGTGGCCGAGCCTAAATAATATTGGGAATAAGGTTAGGAAGATGATGATGTACTGTGATGGTTGCCCAAGCCAAGTGCAAAAAGATTTTTGCACAATGTATTAAAATTTATATATGTACTCTTCTCAAATTGTATACTACTAACTTAATTTTATGGCTCCACTTGCTTGGAAAGTTTAAAAAACATACATACAGTAAAATAAAGAACCGCCTTCTTTATTTTGAAGTAGGTTAATGAAAAGTACCTTAGGGTTTGTTACTTTTCAACATCTCCACACACTTGGCAACGTAGTACAAGTAGTAGTAGAGAGATGATTCAAAGCACTATCAAGGTGCGGGACGATTGCTGGTTTCAGTTCTAACTTCAGTAACTAGTAATTCGTAGTGTAGGGGTTGGAACTGGTAACCTTATGGCATATTTGATCTATAGAAATAAATAATTTGTGGTGTTTGTATAGCGCTCATAGCCGAGTGGCCTTAGGTGATTGGAAACAATCACCAAGGGTAAGCAACTACGGGGCGGTCGGACCTAGATGGGTGACCGTATGTGGCATTATATGTAATGAGCGTTTCCGTGATTCGGAGGTCACGTTAAGCAGTCGGTCCCGGTTGTTATCATAAGATAGCAGTCGTGAAGCTTAGTTGGAGGCCTTCGGGCGGCTTAAAAACATCCAACAGCAAGATTACGTAGCCACAACGTGTCTTGCCAGTCCCCAACACGCACTCGGCCAGCGTGGGGACGTATGGCCTTAACCCTCTCTTGAGAGGAGACCTGAGCCCAGCAGTGGGACGTTATGGGTTGTTGATGTTTGTATGTATGTCAAGTAGTCAGTCAGTAGTCAGTCGTGAAGCTAATTGTCAGATCCAATTCGTAGATCCTATGGAGAAGAACAGACAAGAAACTCCATGGAGTTGATGACATATGGAGTAACCTGGGCTATTTTTAGACCAGCTTGGCTCCGCAGCGTTACTCGCGATTTACAACAATTAGCCAACCAGTAAGTACTAAGAAAAAAACACCACATGTAAAATGCTACTTTTTTTCAGAAACAAAATACTTTTAGTTAGACACGCTTCATGTTTATCTCGCGTTTTGGCTTTGAACAATATTTAAATAGCAAAATCTATAATTAAAAGACAACTAACCTCCTCATGCCGATTTTTGTGAATTCTTCCCTCATTCTCTGGAATCGGGCTGGAACCGACGCGTCTTTCTCAAACAATGGCTCCTTTGTTCCGAAAGTATAATTCGTTAAAGGATACAAGTTAATTGTTCTATTTAATGTTAAATTAGGCTGATTTTGACTGTTCTGATGTTGAATTCCCGGTCTCGCCGGCCAATTCTTATTTCCAGGTGCTCCTTGCACTGCAGCCATAATTGTAGATATAATAGCACTTAATAAACGTGAATAATTTGGTTGGGAGAACGTCACACACTGATGAGTTATTAATCACTGAAATACTGAAGCTATTGACTTCGCACAACGCGTTCCCCAAACTGCAAGTTTTATGAAGAGAACGCCAAACAAGCGACCATTGTTGTTCTAGTGTTGCCAAAGACGAACATGTCAAAAAATTTATTACTGGCAATGTTAGTCATAGATAATATCAAATAATCCATAAATGGTTAAAATCAGGTAATCATTATCTTTAATTTGTATTTTTATTTTAATTATAGTTTGTGAGGTTCTTACACAGAAATTGATTTGTGTAATTTTAAATATGCAATGGACAGCTTTTCGACTAAACAAAGTCACATTTTCTTCTAGACTGAGCCCGTTAAATAAATAGGTAAAAAGAAAAAAAAATGTGTCAAACTGTCAACTGTCATTTAAATTTGATTGACGTTGACATTTGTTTTGATTTTAAGTTCTCGCTGTTTTTAGTTTTTATTTAATATTTTTCTCATAAACTATGTCTCAACAATTAGAATTACTTACAGAAAGCCCGTCACATTGGACGACAGTATCTTTATTAACGCCAGAAATACAAAAAAAGGAGATAAAACCGTTTGTTATTCGTAAGTAGTTTAACAAACAACTTTTGTTTGTCAATAGTTACAAGAAGTTCAGTAGGTAGTAGAGCATCGCTGATTTCAGCAGAATGGACAGGCTCGACCGGGGCAGTACTACCCTCGCACAGAAGACCATCCTAATAATGACAGTTTCTTGCTGTTGAATTTCGTTGGTGAGTGTAAGACTGGAGGCACCATTTTATGGGTCACCATGCTACATTGCCTGCCCTCACAATGAGAATGATGACCCCTAACTCTTAGATTTAAATATTTTGGACATCTTACACACAACATCGTCAAGTCCCAAACTAAGCAGAGCTTGTATTATGGGTACTGAACAACTGATATAAATACATAAACATACTTTTTTTTGTAAATACATACATATTATACATAGGAAACACCCAGACTCCGAAACAAATATTTGTGGATCACACAAAATACTTGGTCCGTCCCGGGAATCGAACCCAAGACCTCTTGATCAGCAGCCGCAAATGCTAACCACTAGACCAACAAGGCAGTTAAATATATACAATCAATATTATTATTTGCTGTCTAAGTCTAGGGGTATGAAAAATACAATTCTCAGATCTACCCTTTCTGTGCATATGCACAGAAAACTTCATACTTAACTGTCCATCCGTTTGGTAACAAACACAGCAACACAAGAATTTTATATCTATACATAATGTGTGGTGACGGATTAAGAATACAAAGTGTCACCACCCCTATTCATTCCATGGGTGTCATAAGAGGCGACTAAAGGAACAAAATAAGCATCTAATATCACTGCCAAGAGAAGGAAAACTTGAAACAAACCCTTTACCAACCCGTCTGGCCAGCGTGGTATAGTAGGCCAAAACCTCCTTTCTAAGGAGAGGCCTATGTCCAGCAGTGGACTGTTAAAGGTTGATGATGATGATGATGATGATGACATAATGTTGTGTGTATAATGTCCGAAACATTTATTTATTTTTTAATTTCCAGTGGCTTTAAAAGAACTAGAAGGAAATCCTGACAGTAGAACATCAAGTCTTATGAATGCAGACAAGTTTTCAGCCGTCAGAGAAGTAGTCAGGCACTTTGCCAGGTTACGGTCTGCTATCAAAGAACCCTGGCTACCTGAAGATGTAAAACTATTTCTAGAAGGATTGAGGTAATCCATATATCCAAACTAATTTTAAAAAAAATTACCGTAACTCTGCTTCTTGGTGTAGTGTATGTGTCACTCAGTCATTCTTTTACTCGCTCACTGTACTAACTGAGAATGAATGGGGTCTTGACACAGTTCGTTCGACGGTTAGCGACGATAGCGAGTGGGCGCGTGCGTCTGTGAGCCGACAATATAAATGGATATACTACTGTTGGTCTATCTAAGTTTCATGGCTGTTGCACACTGCACTAATTATGGCTACTCCAAGTGGATTCGCCGTAAGAGGCGCTAGTGTAGCGTAAGGTCTCTGAAATGTTAAATTACATTTCTGTTGGCGGGATTTTATTTACGAAAGTAAATTAAGTTTGTAATTTTGCCATATGCGACATTAATTATGGAAAATACGAATTCTGGCTCATGGACATCTGTGCTTTGAAACAATCTAATGTTTATCTAACAAAATGCTTTCTCACAACCCATGGGGCTGTTCTCTGCAAATATTGTAGTTAACCACGCATCCTCGCTAGATACATAAACCTTGTCATTTTGTCATCCTTATTTCATAAAAACCTATAAAAACCCTGATCTTTATTCCAACACACTTTGATTCGATATTGTATCGATAATCGCCGCTTTATAGTCGGGTATCGGGCGGTAAAATAACGTACAAATGTTTGAATATCCTAAGATAGTAGTTAGAATCATAAGCTTAGTTGAAGGCATTCGGTCGGCTTCAAAATATCCAAGATTACGTAGCCACAACGTGTCTTACCAGTCCTTAACCCGCACCCGGCCAGCGTGGGGATGTGTGGCCTTAACCCTCTTTTGAGAAGAGACCTGAGCCCAGCAGTGGGACATTATTAATTGTTGATTTGATTGAAGATTTGTATTATCCCGCAAATATTAGGTTCGACCTAGAAATTGAACCTGAGACCTTAGCACAATTGTGTAATTATCATTAAAAAAAAGCGACCAAGTGCGAGTCGGACTCGCCCATGCAGGGTTCCGTATCAGCAAGTAACATCATATAAAAGTTCTTGTAGTTCGTTGTAACTTTAATCGATGTTTTTAAATTAGTGTATTGATTGAATGAAAGGTAAATTGCGGTTTACGATTTATGACGTTTAAAAAAAAAACTACTTACTAGATCTCGGTTAAACCAATTTTTGTTGGTAGTTGGCATGCTAATGTACAACATATTTTTTTTTTTAGTTTCATCACTTATTTTAGAAGTTACAGGGACACACACACACATTTTTCCACTTTGGAAGTGTCTCTCGCGCAAACTATTTAGTTCAGAAAGAAATGATATTAGAAACCTTAACATCATTTTTGAACACCTATCCATAGATACCCAAACGTATGGGTCTAATGAAAAAAAAATTTTGAGTTTCAGTTTCAAGTATGGGGACCCCCAAAATGTATTGTTTTTTTTTCTATTTTTATGTGAAAATCCTAATGCGGTTCACAGATTACATCTACTTACCAAGTTTCAAAAGTATAGCTCTTATGGTTTCGGAAAAAAGTGGCTGTGACATACGGACGGACAGACAGACAGACATGACGAATCTATAAGGGTTCCGTTTTTTGCTATTTGGCTACGGAACCCTAAAAAACTGGGAAATGTTAGTTTCATTATCATCATCATCAGTCCACTGCTGGACGTAGGCCTCTTACATTGCACACCACTTTGATCGATTTTGGGCTTCTCGCAGCTCCTACCAGCCATCTTGCGCAAATCGTCACTCCACCTGGCCTGTGGACGTGGGTCCTCCAATATCAGTATACATATTATTTTTTCATCAATTTTCAGATTTTCACCAGAATGTGTGACGGAGTTTGCATCATTACTATGTACAGATAAAATGTATGAAAGTGTGCCTTCACATTTGAGGGTCAAACCGGGGCTCGTCAGCTTGAGCTGGAAGGTTGATATATCGTTAAGGTAACTTAAGTGTATATATTATTGTTTTAATTTTCTGCATGCAATTGTCATTTTTTAAATTATTATCTTTAATTATTATAGTTGTGACTCAAATTGTAATTATCGCTTTTATATTGAAATAATGTCTTTTGCACTTAAGAATATTATTGTCTGGACTTTAAAAGAGACTGTGATACCTGAGTTTTGTTTCGTCTTTTCTTCTCAGGGCTAGTCCAGTTAGGAAAGGCCGAAATCATCTGCTCAAAAAAAAAGATTAACTTGCAAAAGTGTTCATGTAACCTAATTGCAGAATAAATGATTTGATTTTGATTTGCCTCGTTAGTCTAGCCGTTAGCGTATGCACTTCTGAACAAGAGGCCTCGAGTTCGATTTCCGGGTACGGCCGAAAGTGTTTTTAGGGTTCCGTAGCCAAATGGCAAAAAACGGAACCCTTATAGATTCGTCAAGTCTGTCTGTCTGTCCGTCCGTATGTCACAGCCAATTATTTCCGAAACTATAAGAGCTATACTGTTGAAATTTGGTCAGTCGATATATTCTGTGAACCGCATTAAGATTTTTACATAAAAAAAGGAATAAAACAATACATTTTGGGGGTCCCCATACTTGGCTGAAATTCACTGAAATTCACTGAAATCCAAAAATTTTTTGTTCATCAAACCTATACGTGTGGGGTATCTATGGATAGGTATTCAAAAATGATGTTGAGGTTTCTAATATCATTTTTTTCTAAACTGAATAGTTTGCGCGAGAGACACTTCCAAAGTGGAAAAATGTGTGTCCCCCCCCCCTCTAACTTCTAAAATAAGAGAGTGATAAAACTAAAAAAAATATATGTTTACATTACCATGCAAACTACCAACGAAAATTGGTTTGAACGAGATCTAGTAAGTAGTTTTTTTTTAATACGTCATAAATCGTAACACGCATTTTGCCTTTCATTCAATCAATACACTAGTATAAAAACATCGATGAAAGTTACAACGAACTACAAGAACTTTTATATGATGTTACTTGCTGATACGGAACCCTTCATGGGCGAGTCCGACTCGCACTTGGCCGCTTTTTGGGTTAAATTCTTCATAACAGCCCGAAGTATGGAAGTTCGACAGTGTTTCTCGCCCGGGGCTTCGGAAAGCAATTAAAACCGTCTGTCCTGGTAGTCATGATCACCTCTCATTTAACCTCTCTTCAGAAAGATGATTTTGACCCACAATACCACGATGGCCAGATTTGTTGAAATAGGGTTTGTGTCTAGTTTTCTTTCTCCTTGCAGTGATGTTGTCCTGGTAATTTGCTTCTTTAGTCGACTTTGACGACAACCACGGCGTGAATAGGGGTGGTGACACTTCAACTACGCTGACTTCAGTACGAATAGGACTGTTCGACCGGGGCAGTACTACCCTCACACAGAAGACTAATCCAAAATGACAGCATTCGTGTTGTCCTATTGAGTTGATGAATGCCGCCTAATATGGATCACCATGCTGCGTTGTGTGTCCTCGCAATCTTCTTCTTCCTAGCCTTTATTCCCAAGTTTATTTTCCACGGAGCGACTGGTATCGTACCTTCGCAACCCTAAGGGAGAACTGAAATTCGAAGATTGAACTAGTTGTCAGTATATTTGAGGGAACTGACTTCCCAATAACGACTGCCATAGATGTTCATGACACCCGGAACCGACGGCTTTACGTGAACTTCCAAACTCCGTCCTGCTTTTAGGAATTCCCTAAGAAAAACCCAAAAACACTTTTTGGTCCGACCCGGGACATTGTGTGTCCTCACAATGAGGATAGTAATCCCTACTCCTGGATTCTACTCATGCTTTCCATCAGGCAGAGTAGAGTCACTTTGGTAGGCTTACATATATAAATAAAAAAGCTTTTTTTTTTTTTTTTCAGCCAATCAGCTCATCCCAGTAGTTCATCACATCAAAGCAAAGAGATTCAAAGTCAACATGTATTCGTTATACTAACACTTCAGCTAACAGACGGACAAACACACACATACCGGTTATCTATAAATAAGTTCCATGAACTTAGGTATACGGTAGCGAGTGCTTTGAAAGCCATGATTGTTTTAGAAAAGAGAAACTGTATGAGAAAGAACTGACGAATGGTATCTTGGGGAGAAGTGTCTTAGGAAGAAGGTAGGGTCATTCATTTATTACGCAATACGATTTTATTTAGTTATTGACCCCATTCCTCCCCTAAAAAATAAATCCCTCCTGTATAATATTTATTATTTAAGAATGGGCAAGCGTGGGGACGTATGGACTTAACCCTCTCCTTAAAGAAGATCCGAGCCCAGCAGTGGGACAATATGGGTTGTTGATGACGTAAGAAATTAAAGGAATAAAATCGGCCACGTGTGTGTCAAACACAGAACAAAGTTCAATATTCATCCAAAATGGCACGTGAATTTAAAATCGTGTCCAATAGATAATTGTTATGATTATTTGTACGAAGTTTTCCAAGTAAGCATACGAAATGAACTACGAAATGCTAAAATGAATACCTAAACCTTTGACTGGTTTTGAAAGTTTTTTTTTTTTGGCAAAATTTGCTATCATGTTGACAAGAATAATTTTACTCTTTACTTTTTTTCTGATCTTAATGAAGATTCGATCCCACTCCCTTGTATGAAATAATAAAACGCGGTCGACCCCCTTCCCCCCTAAATCGTCTTACGTAGTTAATGAATGACCCCAGACATGAGAAGAAGAATGAATTATAAGCACGCTTAAAATTTAAGCGGTGATATTAAGCAATAATAGATTAAGTTTTCATGATTAAAATAAAATTATTCATGATGTCCATTGAGTGTGTCCACCGGATTAGCAAGCTGAAGTGGCAGTGGGCTGGCCATATTAGCCGCAGAACTGATGACTTTTGAGGTAGAAGAGTTCTGGAGATGAGACCGCGTATCGGTTAATGTAGTGTAGGACGTCCACAGGCGAGGTGGAGTGACGACTTGTCTGGCAAGAGTTGGATGAGAAAAGCCCAAAATCGATCACAGTGGTGTGCAATGAGAGAGGCCTATGTCCAGCAGTGGACTGCGGTAGGATGATGATGATTGTGTCCAGTTTACAGAACACTCCTGTGTCCACTGTTCAGACATAGGCTTCTCCCAAGAAACACAGACTCCAGTTGGGAGTTTTTTGCATCCAGTCGCCACTGGCCTATGCTTGCCAAGACGCGGTCTTATCTCCACTCCAGAATATCCTTACTCCATCGGTTATCTGATTTATGGCATATGTATGTGACCAGCCATTTCCATTTCTACCTTCTCTGACGGATCAAACCAACGTTGTGGCTAAGTAATCTAACCGATGGATGTTTTGAAGCCGCCCGAAGGTTGCCAACTAAGCTTCACTACTGTTATTTTATGATAGCAAGATCAACCTCCCATAAATCCTCCTACGTAATATATGCATGGCTCCTAATTGGACATAATTCACGCTTTTGCCCGCGGCCCCGCCCGCGTTTATCTCGATTATTGCAGTTATTCTTATATACAAGCTATATTACTGTAAAGTTTCATCCAAATCCGTTCAGTAGTTTTTGCGTGAAAGAGCAATAAACATACATACAAACTTTCGCGTTTATAATATTAGTAAAGATGTAAGTTAAAGAATTATAAAAGAGAATGTTAAATTATTTATAAGAGTAATTTAAATCGGTGCTGCTCACAATACTTGGCAAGGGTGCTAGAAGTATATAAGAAGTCTCCATTTTGTTTTTAATTCTTGTTTAGGAGATTTCGTTTGGAATGATCTCCAGTAGTCTTCGGAAGAAAGGACACTTGATTTTGAGTAATTACCCTCCGTGTGGTGACGGATTAAGAATACAGAGTGTCACCACCCCTATTCATCCCGCGGGTGTCGTAAAAGGCGACTAAGGGATAAACTACGCAAGACAACATCAATGCAAAGAGAAGGAAAACTTGAAACCAACCCTATACCAACCCGTCTGGCCAGCGTGGTATAGTAGGCCAAAACCTCCTTTCTAAGGAGAGGCCTATGTCCAGCAGTGGACTGGTTAAAGGCTGTTGATGAATTACCCTCCCTCCAGGACAACAACTGTCATAGTGTGGGTCACCATGCTGCATTGTCTGCGTTCACAATGAGTATCATGACCCCTATTCTTAGATTCTACTCATGCTTTCTATCAGGCAGAGTGGTCACTTTGTGGGCACATTAAAAAGAAAATGCGATTCAGTCTTGAGTCTCCCCACCTCCTCTCCATAATCTAGGAAAGGGGGTTGGACAATTGTAACCTCACTTGTTTGGTGAAGTTATAGTTGATTAGCTGCGTACCGCGGTTTTGCCTGCAATTGTTGTTGTAGCTTAACGAGGTATAGCAGCAATCGTTGGGAGAAGTTATTCTATAATTTTAACAAAAAGGAACCGACTACAATGAAAAACTATTCTGAGTACCCAAATCGCGACAATTGTGCCTATGATATTTGAGGAGTTCCCTCGATTTCCTTGGGATCCCATCATCAGATCTCGATATGGTGACGATGGGACCACCTGTGAGCTACGCCCATTCCAATGCAAAAATAATTTTTGAAATCTTTTCATAAACGACGAAATTATCGCTGAACATACATTAAATAAAAAAAAATACGACGAATTGAGAACCTCCTCCTTTTTTTTGAAGTCGGTTAAAAATGAAAGTAGCTAAAGTTCCTTATATTATTGTGAAATTAGAGACACTTCGTTTTTTTATATATTTAAGCCTACCAAAGTGACTCTACTCTGCCTGATGGAAAGCATGAGTAGAATCCAGGAGTAGGGGCCACTATCCCCATTGTGAGTGTAGGCAATGCATCATAGTGACCCATACCATGGCGGCCTAGTCAGATGTTTCTGCATTATTCTCCCGGCCTCTGGAGACCGGGAGAATGATGTAGAATGGTTGGGGTTCCTATCTCACATGTCATTATTAGGATGGATTCTATATGAGGGTAGTACTGCCACGGTCTAGCCGGCTCTTTTGTGCTGAAATCAGCGTGGTTCTACTGCCTACCTAATTTATTTGTATAAATTACTTTTTCTAATAAATATCTCAATAATTGCACTCAAAACATTCCTTTTAAATAAATATAGCTACGTTGTATATTTAGATTATAAATAAAAATATTCAGAGGCGACCTTAGCCATTGCCAGTCCAGTCCCCGGGTGAGTAAATGTTTGCAAGTCCTCAGGCGAGTAGGCCTTTGTGAGTCCTGGGCCGGATAGGTTATTACGAGCCCCGAACGGATAGATCATTGCGAGTCCAAGTAAATGTTTGCAAGTCCCCGGACGAGTAAATCTTTGCGAGTGTAAATCTTTGCGAGTCTCCGGACAAGTAAATCTTTGCGAGTTCCGGGCGAGTAAATCTTTGCGAGTCTCCGGGCGAGTAAATCTTTGCGAGTCCCCGGACGAGTAAATCTTTGCGAGTCCCCGGACGAGTATATCATTGCGAGTCCCCGGACGAGTAAATCTTTGCGAGTCCCCGGGCGAGTAAGTCTTTGCGAGTCCCTAGATGAGTAAGTCTTTGCGAGTCCCCAGACGAGTAAATCTTTGCGAGTCCCCAGACGAGTAAATCTTTGCGAGTCCCCAGACGAGTAAATCTTTGCGAGTCCCCAGACGAGTAAATCTTTGCGAGTCCCCAGACGAGTAAATCTTTGTGAGTCCCCAGACGAGTAAATCTTTGCGAGACCCCGGGCGAGTAAATCCTTGCGAGTCCCCAGACGAGTAAATCTTTGCGAGTCCCCAGACGAGTAAATCTTTGCGAGCCCCAAGACGAGTAAATCTTTGCGAGCCCCCGAACGAGTAAATCTTTGCGAGTCCCCGGGCGAGTATATCTTTGCGAGTCTCCGGACAAGTAAATCTTTGCTAGTCCCCGGACGAGTAAATCTTTGCGAGTCCCCGGACGAGTAAATCTTTGCGAGTCCCCTGGTGAGTATATCTTTGCGAGTCTCCGGACAAGTAAATCTTTGCTAGTCCCCGGACGAGTAAATCTTTGCGAGTCCCCGGACGAGTATATCTTTGCGAGTCTCCGGACGAGTAAATCTTTGCGAGTCTCCGGGCGAGTAAATCTTTGCGAGTCTCCGGGCGAGTAAATCTTTGGGAGTCTCCGGGCGAGTAAATCTTTGCGAGTCTCCGGGCGAGTAAATCTTTGCGAGTCTCCGGGCGAGTAAATCTTTGCGAGTCCTGGGCCGGATAGGTTATTGCGAGTTTCGGGCGAGTAGATCATTGCGAGTCTCCAGGCGAGTAAATCTGTGCGAGTCCACGGGCGAGTAAATCTTTGTGAGTCCCTGGTCGAGGTAGGTCGTTGTGAGTCTCCAGGCTTATAGTTGTCCTGCTCACCGTGGGGGTGAGGGTGGTCTAAGGTCGCCACTGAATATGTTGCAATAATTATGAATAAAGTTAGTCATATTAATTAAAGATTCAAATAATTTAGTAACAAGCTATGTATCTTTAATTCATATGAATATATTGTATTTACTAAAACGTTTAAATCTTGTAATAGTTTATTTTTATTAATAAAAACAATAAATTATATTGGCATTTTTTTATTTAAAAAAGTCACAAACCTATGTAATCATCTGTTATAGTCGATTTATTCATTCAAAAATTATTATTATTATTATCTCGTCTTCAAAAACAGTACCGTCAAAATCATCATAGTGACCCATACCATGGCGGCCTAGTCAGATGTTTCTGCATTATTCTCCCGGCCTCTGGAGACCGGGAGAATGATGTAGAATGGTTGGGGTTCCTATCTCACATGTCATTATTAGGATGGATTCTATATGAGGGTAGTACTGCCACGGTCTAGCCGGCTCTTTTGTGCTGAAATCAGCGTGGTTCTACTGCCTACCTAATTTATTTGTATAAATTACTTTTTCTAATAAATATCTCAATAATTGCACTCAAAACATTCCTTTTAAATAAATATAGCTACGTTGTATATTTAGATTATAAATAAAAATATTCAGAGGCGACCTTAGCCATTGCCAGTCCAGTCCCCGGGTGAGTAAATGTTTGCAAGTCCTCAGGCGAGTAGGCCTTTGTGAGTCCTGGGCCGGATAGGTTATTACGAGCCCCGAACGGATAGATCATTGCGAGTCCAAGTAAATGTTTGCAAGTCCCCGGACGAGTAAATCTTTGCGAGTGTAAATCTTTGCGAGTCTCCGGACAAGTAAATCTTTGCGAGTTCCGGGCGAGTAAATCTTTGCGAGTCTCCGGGCGAGTAAATCTTTGCGAGTCCCCGGACGAGTAAATCTTTGCGAGTCCCCGGACGAGTATATCATTGCGAGTCCCCGGACGAGTAAATCTTTGCGAGTCCCCGGGCGAGTAAGTCTTTGCGAGTCCCTAGATGAGTAAGTCTTTGCGAGTCCCCAGACGAGTAAATCTTTGCGAGCCCCAAGACGAGTAAATCTTTGCGAGCCCCCGAACGAGTAAATCTTTGCGAGTCCCCGGGCGAGTATATCTTTGCGAGTCTCCGGACAAGTAAATCTTTGCTAGTCCCCGGACGAGTAAATCTTTGCGAGTCCCCGGACGAGTAAATCTTTGCGAGTCCCCGGGCGAGTAAATCTTTGCGAGTCCCCGGACGAGTAAATCTTTGCGAGTCCCCGGACGAGTAAATCATTGCGAGTCCCCGGACGAGTAAATCTTTGCGAGTCCCCGGGCGAGTAAGTCTTTGCGAGTCCCTAGATGAGTAAGTCTTTGCGAGTCCCCAGACGAGTAAATCTTTGCGAGTCCCCAGACGAGTAAATCTTTGCGAGTCCCCAGACGAGTAAATCTTTGCGAGTCCCCAGACGAGTAAATCTTTGTGAGTCCCCAGACGAGTAAATCTTTGCGAGACCCCGGGCGAGTAAATCTTTGTGAGTCCCCAGACGAGTAAATCTTTGCGAGACCCCGGGCGAGTAAATCCTTGCGAGTCCCCAGACGAGTAAATCTTTGCGAGTCCCCAGACGAGTAAATCTTTGCGAGCCCCAAGACGAGTAAATCTTTGCGAGCCCCCGAACGAGTAAATCTTTGCGAGTCCCCGGGCGAGTATATCTTTGCGAGTCTCCGGACAAGTAAATCTTTGCTAGTCCCCGGACGAGTAAATCTTTGCGAGTCCCCGGACAAGTAAATCTTTGCGAGTCCCCGGGCGAGTAAATCTTTGCGAGTCCCCGGACGAGTAAATCTTTGCGAGTCCCCGGACGAGTAAATCATTGCGAGTCCCCGGACGAGTAAATCTTTGCGAGTCCCCGGGCGAGTAAGTCTTTGCGAGTCCCTAGATGAGTAAGTCTTTGCGAGTCCCCAGACGAGTAAATCTTTGCGAGTCCCCAGACGAGTAAATCTTTGCGAGTCCCCAGACGAGTAAATCTTTGCGAGTCCCCAGACGAGTAAATCTTTGCGAGTCCCCAGACGAGTAAATCTTTGTGAGTCCCCAGACGAGTAAATCTTTGCGAGACCCCGGGCGAGTAAATCCTTGCGAGTCCCCAGACGAGTAAATCTTTGCGAGTCCCCAGACGAGTAAATCTTTGCGAGCCCCAAGACGAGTAAATCTTTGCGAGCCCCCGAACGAGTAAATCTTTGCGAGTCCCCGGGCGAGTATATCTTTGCGAGTCTCCGGACAAGTAAATCTTTGCTAGTCCCCGGACGAGTAAATCTTTGCGAGTCCCCGGACGAGTAAATCTTTGCGAGTCCCCGGGCGAGTATATCTTTGCGAGTCTCCGGACAAGTAAATCTTTGCTAGTCCCCGGACGAGTAAATCTTTGCGAGTCCCCGGACGAGTATATCTTTGCGAGTCTCCGGACGAGTAAATCTTTGCGAGTCTCCGGGCGAGTAAATCGTGGCGAGTCTCCGGGCGAGTAAATCTTTGCGAGTCTCCGGGCGAGTAAATCTTTGGGAGTCTCCGGGCGAGTAAATCTTTGCGAGTCTCCGGGCGAGTAAATCTTTGCGAGTCTCCGGGCGAGTAAATCTTTGCGAGTCCTGGGCCGGATAGGTTATTGCGAGTCTCCGGGCGAGTAAATCTTTGCGAGTCCTGGGCCGGATAGGTTATTGCGAGTTTCGGGCGAGTAGATCATTGCGAGTCTCCAGGCGAGTAAATCTGTGCGAGTCCACGGGCGAGTAAATCTTTGTGAGTCCCTGGTCGAGGTAGGTCGTTGTGAGTCTCCAGGCTTATAGTTGTCCTGCTCACCGTGGGGGTGAGGGTGGTCTAAGGTCGCCACTGAATATGTTGCAATAATTATGAATAAAGTTAGTCATATTAATTAAAGATTCAAATAATTTAGTAACAAGCTATGTATCTTTAATTCATATGAATATATTGTATTTACTAAAACGTTTAAATCTTGTAATAGTTTATTTTTATTAATAAAAACAATAAATTATATTGGCATTTTTTTATTTAAAAAAGTCACAAACCTATGTAATCATCTGTTATAGTCGATTTATTCATTCAAAAATTATTATTATTATTATCTCGTCTTCAAAAACAGTACCGTCAAAATCGGCTGTTCCAGAGATTACCATCTTCCTAGCCTTATTCCCAATATTATTTGTGGTCGGCTACTAGTTCAACCGGTTTTACCTGTATATCAGTTTTTCCACGGAGCGACTGGCATCGGACATCCGCAACCCTGAGGGAGAACTGAAATTCGAAGATTGAACTAGTTGTCAGTATATTTGAGGGCACTGACTTCCCAATAACGATTGCCATAGATGTTCATGACAACCGGGACCGACGGCTTCACGTGCTCTCCGAGGCACGGGTGTGAATCACCGCCAAACTTCCAAAGATTACCAAAGATCAACATTAATTTTTGGTGTAAATACAAGTCTATTTTTTTATATGCATTTAAACGATTTTATTTAGTGGAATTAATGTTTAGGTGTATTTCAACTTTCTTGAGGCAAATTCTGGACATCCATTCTCGGTATATGATCTTTCTGCAACAAAAATAAGAATACTAAAATTTACCTTGATACATACTGACTGGTATCGAAAACTTGGGGGTTGCATTCAGATCACGATACTGAATATGATTAGCGAAAAAAAAACGCAAAAAATATGTTAATTTATCTAAGTTCTTTTTTGTATTTTTCTGGTTACATACACATAGTACAACATAACAGGACTCTAACAACCTAATTATCTCATTTAGAAAACCAAAAAACTATGTCCAGCAGTGGACTGCGGTAGGCTGATGATGATGATGAGACAGAGTAAGAGTTTGTGAGGATTATATAGGGTACCTGGGTATGCCTAGCTGCATGAACCTTCAGACTGGCCTTCTGAGTGAAGGCTGCCCCACAGCTGCAGATGTATGGCCTTTCTCCTGTGTGACTCCTGACGTGGACTTTCAAGATACTCTTACGCTGGAACCAATACAAACTTTATTAAAATATTTTCGGACATCTTATACACAACGCCATCTAGTCCCAAACTAAGCTGAGATTGATTGGGTAATAAGACAACTGATATAGGTAATTACATGAACATACTTTTTTTATAAAACATTCATATTATATTTATTTTTTTTTTTATTATTAACTTTCTTGTACACCACTTTACAGTACAAAATAATATACAGAATATACACATAATATACAAAATAATATATATAAAAATATCATATACAGAGATCAATATCTGGTCTTACAAAAGGCGGTCTTATCGCTCACGGCAATCTCTTCCAGACAACCTTTTATACATATTATATATTATAATGTATAAAAGCTATGTATAATATATGTGTACATATATTATACATAGAAAACACACAGACTCCGAAACAAATATTTGTGGATCACACAAATATTTGGTCCGACCCGAGAATCGAACCCGAGACCTCTTGATAAGAAGCCGCATACGCTAACCACTAGACCAACAAGGCAGTCAAAGGCAGACATACTATTTTTTTTTAACCACCGTATATACATTAATATGCATTTAGTAAAAAACTGATCCTTTGATGTTGCAAACAAAAATAAAAGTGTGTCGACTTTGACTCTGAACAACAAATTGTGGATCACACAAAATGTTATCCTAAGCGGGATTTCAACTTACAACACTTTAGCGCAGTAAATAGCGACGGTTGGCTTAGTGGCTTAAGTGGTCGCCACGTCGCTTTCTACTTCGCCAAGTGTCGTGGGTTCAAATGCCACGTGAGAAAACACTTTGTGTGATTCACAAATTATTGTTCTGAGTCTGGGTGTTCTTTGGGTCCGTTTCATATACAGGTGAATTTTTGAGACGGGACAGTAAGGGCAGGTACCTTAACCGTTATAGTTACAGGAAAACGCTATTAGAAAACTATCCATAATTTTTTAAAATATTCTGAACTGTATTTACAGATTTTGGAAAAAATGTACAGCCAGCAAGAAAATGGTAATTTTAAACAAAAACTTTTTGATGCCAATCGATTCTGTTTCTAATAAGGATCAAAAGTCTCTACTGGACCGACTGAGGTTTAGGTACTAGAAATTTCAGAAATCGCAAAAAACTTTTCCCATACATTTGTACGGAAATGTATGTAAAAAAATAGTAATTTTAAACATTTTGTTTAAAATTACCATTTTCTTGCTGGCTGTACATTTTTTACAAAATCTGTAAATGCAGTCCAGAATATCTTAAAAAATTAGGGATAGTCTCCTAAAAGCGTTTTCCTGTAACTATAACGGTTAAGGTACCTACCCTTACTGTCCCGTCTCAAAAATTCACCCTGTATGTTGGTAAAGATCCCCACGACACAGGATTTATATTCTTAATGCGGGAGTTGTCTTTAAAACGAGAAATAAACCGTTAAAACGACTGCGCCATCCATGCAGTTAGCTTCAGCGCCATCTAACGGATATACACCGAACTACGTAGTAACTAGTTAACCTGCATCGCGCAATGAAAAAAAATGATCAACTCATACCGTAAAACTCTTCTCGCAAAGGTGACAACTAGCTGGAGGCTCCCTCTTTTGGTTGTGGACCCTCCATATATGACCCCTTAGGGACTCCTGCAAATAAAGATTTTTTTTTTATATATTTTCGGACGTCTTACACACAACACCATCTAGTCCCAAACTAAGCAGAGCTTGTATTATGGTTACTAGACAACTGATCCCGGAATCTAACCCGAGACCTCTTGATCAGCAGCCGCCTACGCTAACCACTAGACCAACAAGGCAGTCAATTATAGTTACCTTACTACTGTAGTGATTGTTGCATATATCGCAAGCATGCTGTTTGGCTTCACCATGGCTGGTACTCAGGTGTACAGCCAGGGTCGACGTGGAGACGAACCTCTCGCTGCAGTGAGGGCACTCGTACCTGGAGAGGGAAGGAGGGGACTGATGATGATACAAATAAATAAATTTGGAGTCTCTGTGTGTGATTCTACTCTGCCTGATGGAAAGCAGGTGTAGGGGCCACCATCCTAATTGTGAGGGTAGGCAATGTAGCATGGTGGCCCATACCATGGCGGCCTTGTTAGATAATTCTGCATTATTCTCACTCGGAAGCCGGGAAAATGATGCAGAATGATTGGGTCTCACACTCACCAACGAAATACAACAGCAAGAATGTTGTCATTATTAGGATGGTCTTCTGTGTGAGGGTAGTACTGCCCCGGTCGAGCCGGACCACGAGTGCTGAAGTCAGCGTGGCTCTACTACCTATAATTTTACAGTTTTTACTAAATGCATATCAAAGTAAGTGGGGGGTTTTAGCAAAAAAATGACCTTAAAAGATGAATAACTTGCAAATGGATATCTAAATCAAAATATCGTATTAGCAACCTCTCATTGTTTTCAAAAGACCTTTCGAATGATACCCCACACGATAGGGTAGACTCGAAAAAAAAACCATCCCCACTTTACATGTAGGGGAGGTACCCCAAATAAAAATAATTTTCATGATTTTATTGTAGCACTGTATTGACATAATAGAATCACATATCCATGCATCTTTTTAGCATCGTTTGGGCGTTTGGACGCACGGACATGCCGCCTCTAAAAGGGTTCCGAATGATGAACTACGGAACCCTAAAAAAGGCAGACAAAGCCGTAGGCGCAACTAGTTTTAAGTAACTTACTTGTAAGATGAATCGTCTCGATGCCGTTTTGCTTTCTTGAAATGCAACCTCATACTTTCCTGAAACAATAAATTATTGTTCTATACGTATTTATGGATTGTATAACATAGACCAACTACTATATTCATCAACTACCCATACCTGACTACCAATACCTACCAATACCACTTTATATAAACATGTTTGCAATGCATGCAAGTGCGGTTGTTAGAAAGCAAGTCGAAAAAGGCGGTACACAACAAATCAATTTATAAAAATGGTCAGTCAGTCCAAACGTCTCTCATTGGCGGAACACACATCACGTCATTTACACGTGCGTTGATTGGTGCGTAGACAGTCCCACTGGTGGGCTCAGGTTTCCACTCAAGAGAGTGTTAAGGCCATGCGTCACCACGCTGGCCTAGTGCTAGTTGGGGACTAGCCAGACAACGACTAATATTTGTGGCTACGTCATCTTCCTAGCCTTTATTCCCAAGTTTATTTGTGGTCGGCTACTAGTTCAACCGGTTTTACCTGAATTTCAGTTTTGACACGGAGCGACTGGCATCGGACCTCCGAAACCCTAAGGGAGAACTGAAATTCGAAGGTTGAACTAGTTGTCAGTATATTTGAGGGCACTGACTTCCCAATAACGATTGCCATAGATGTTCATGATAACCGGGACCGACGGTTTTACGTGCTCTCCGAGGCACGGGCGTAAATCACCGCCAAACTTCCAAACTCCGGGCTGCTATTAGGAATTTCCTAAGAAAAACCCAGTGGTTAGCGTATGCGACTGCTAATCAAGAGGTCTCGGGTTCAAATCCCGGGTCGGGCCAAAAAGTGTTTTTGGGATTTTCTTAGGAATTTCCTTATAGCAGCCCGGAGTTGGAATTTTGGCGGTGATTTTCACGCCCGTGCCTCGGAGAGCACGTAACGCCGTTGGTCCCGGTTGTCATAAACATCTATTGCAATCGTTATTGGGAAGTCAGTGCCTTTAAACATACTGACAACTAGTTCAGCCTTTGAATTTCAGTTCTCCCTTAGGGTTGCGGAGGTCCGATGCCAGTCGCTCCGTGGAAAAACTGATATTCAGGTAAAACCGGTTGAACTAGTAGCCGACCACAAATAATATTGGGAATAAGGCTAGGAAGATGGTGACCTATACTTACTTATCTTTGTGAATACAAAACACCCAAACTCTGAAACCAATATTTTGCTGATCATAAAAACAGTTGGGCCGACCCGGGAATCGAACCCCTGGGGCTCAGCACGGCAGCCACATAAACTCTTACTACGCACCGGCAGGCAATCTGAGATAACAATACCCACCTTTTTGCAGTCAATTAAAAAGTAAGGTACTCACCGGCGATTTAAATTTAATATCACACTCCACACAATAGTACTCTCTCTTTTCATGCACGGCCTGTACGTGCTTGTGTAAAAGAGACGGATATATAAAATATTTGTCGCATCGATCGCAGTGGAGACGTTTTGATTTGTCGTGACGCCTGGAGAAAGAAATTAAAACCTGTTAAAAATGTAACAGTAAACATAACCGGATATCCGGCAAAACAAAGTATCCGGATATCCGGTTATCGGATGTACTTTCTAACACTGAAAGATTTTCTATCTAACTCGAATTCGAATCAGAGCAGAAGTTTCTTGTATTCCTTTAAGAGATGGTTCTCTACCTGATGGAAGGTATGAGTAGAAACTAAGACTAAAGTCGTTACATAATAAGAAGCCCGTTTTGACATTAGTCATCGTGTTTTTAGGGTTCCGTAGCCAAATGGCTAAAAAAACGGAACCCTTATAGATTCGTCATATCTGTCTGTCTGTCCGTCCGTATGTCAAAGCCACTTTTTTCCGAAACTATAAAAGCTATACTGTTGAAACTTGGTCAGTAAATGTATTCTAATACAAAAATAGAAAAAAAGTAATAAATCTTGGGAGTCCCCATACTTAGAACTGAAACTCAAAAAAAAATATTTTCATTAAAACCATACGTGTCTATGGATATGTCTTCAAAAATGATATTGAGATTTCTAATATCATTTTTTTCTAAACTGAATAGTTTGCGCGAGAGACACTTCCAAAGTGTTCTTTCAATCAAAACACTATTAATAAAACATCGATAAAAGTTACAACGAACTACCAAAACTTTTATATAATGTTACTTGCTGCTACGGAACCCTTCATGGGCGAATCCGACTCGCACTTGGCCGCTTTTTTTTTAATCAACGATTATTTCGTGTTTTTGAGTGTACATCAACAAACCATAACGTCCCACTGCTGGGCTCAGGTCTCCTCTCAGGAGAGGGTTAAGGCCACACGTCCCCACTCTGGCCGAGTGCGGGTTGGGGACTGGCAAGACACGTTGTGGCTACGTAATCTTGCCGTTGGATGTTTTTAAGCCGCCCGAAGGCCTCCAACTAAGCTTCACGACTGCTATCTTATGATAACAACCGTCGCCGACTGCTTAACGTGACCTCCGAATCACGGAAACGCTCATTACATATAATGCCACAAACGGTCACCCATCTAGGTCTGACCGCGCCGTCGTTGCTTACCCTTGGTGAGTGTTTCCAATCACCTAAGGCCACTCGGCTATGAGCGCTTCATTCATCAATTAAAAAATAACACAATGACAAATGTCAAAACGGGCTTCTTATTTTGTGACGACTATAGTGGTCACTATAATCCTTGGGAGTGCAGCATGGTGGCCCACACTATGGCGGCTTATTGAGATGCAGCACGGTGACCGGTTATCGTAACGGTTAACCGGTTAACGGTTATCGTAAAGGTATAACAATACCCGCGGTATTGAGCTGCTAAGTGATGAAACAGAAGGTACTTACATAGTATGCACCCGGAGGCTCTCAATAGTGTTGAAGAGTTTCCCACAAGTGTGACAAGAGTGTCTCTCGCTAGTCCCGTGCTGGGACCGAACGTGACGCTGGATCACTGTGCGTTTACTGCAGACATTACACCAACAGTTCAATCATCATCATCATCAGGTTCATCATCTCAGCTAAAAGACCGTCAATGTGGTGGTAGATTAAGAATATTGAGTGCTAAACTTATGAATCTTAAAATTAGGAGGGACAAGTGGCAGCCTTATCACTTAAAGGCAATCTTTTACAGGCAACCATGGGGTAGAAAGAAAAACATGAAGGGTACAAAATTAATATGAGGAGGAACGGGTGTCGTGTTCTTCCGACACAAAGGATAGATCCTCCGACCAGGCGAGGTGATCATGCCTGGCCGGCCACTGAACTGTTGATGTTGGGATGTTGTATATTTGATAATCGGCGTGAGAATTTCTCTATCGCGATTCAGGATTAGTAGTTACTCTGTATAGTTCGTTCCGTGTTTTCTTCTTAGTTCAGTGTTCTTACGGTAGATGGCGCTTTTGTGTTTTCGTCGCGCTGTATGTGGAAGTCGCCACAAATACATGTTTTTTTTTTCATTTAAGATGACAGACGATTCAAGACAGATGTGTGGATGGGTAGTTAAACAAATGGATGTATGGAGATGAGAATGGATCAGATAGATGGAAGAATGGTGTGTGGGTTGATGAATAGATGGATTGAGGGGTGGATTTATCAATGGTCAGATGGATGGATGGATGTATTATGGATCTGTGGGTAGACGAATGTGTGAATGGATGAGTAGATAAATAGAAAGGTAGATGGATCTATAGTAAGATGGATGCGGGGGTGAATGGATAGATGTATTATGGATTTATAGGTAGATGGATTTAGTCAGATGGATGGGTTGATGGATCTATGGTCAGATGGATGGGGTAGATGGATGTATTATGGGTCTATTAGGAGATGAATAAATAAATAAATATTTTTTGGACATCTTACACACAACGTCATCTAGTCCCAAACTAAGCAGGGTTTGTATTATGGTTACTAGACAACTGATATAAATACATAAACATACTTTTTATTTGTAAATATGTACATACATATTGTACATAGAAAACACCCAAACTCCGAAACAAATATTTGCAGATCATACAAACATTTGGTCCGACCAGGGAATCGAACCCGAAACCTCTTGATCAGCAGCCGCACAAGATTATCTGTAATAATTCGAACAAACATAAACTCTATTTACTTGGTGGTAAAGTCGCATTTGTCGCAGGTGTATGTGATCGGTGCTGATGTATGGCTGATGGTGTAATGTTCCAACAAGTGCTGGCGGGAGAGACGCACTTGGCCGCACAACTTGCACTTGTACCTAGAATTAAAAAAAAATAGCCTTAGGTGATTGGAAACAATTACCGAGGGTAAATAACGACAGCACGGTCACTACCTATAGGCCGACCGTTTATCTGAGTCCTCGCCTGCGGTAACAGGGGCGCGGGGGTATGACGACAAAGGGGACTGAGACAGGTGCGAGCGGACATCTCGTGTGTATCTCACTAAGCGCCCCCGCCGCCCGCAGCCGCGGAGGCGAGGACTCAGATGAACGGTCGGCCTATAGATGGGTGACCGTTTGTGGCTTGATGTGTTCTGAGGGTTGCCGTGATTCGTAAAGTCACGTTGAGCAGTCGCTCCCGGTAGCTGTCATAAAAGTCGTGAAACGGTCTGAGGCCTTCGGGCGGCTTAAAAACATCCAACGGCAAGATTACGTAGAAAGTAATTTTAATGTAACAAAGCGTGGGGTGCTTTCTGAAAATAATTCAATAACGTCGCCCCACGCTTTGTTACATCAAAATTATTTATTAATTTTTAGTTTAAAAGCGTGTTTGTTTAGTTTTTTAAAACTATTATTTTCTATCTTCACTAACCTATATCTCACTCTCAACTTGCGTTCGCCTCACCCGATCACAGTTTTCGTAACGCGCGCGTCACGCATTCACCGGCTTACTCACCAAGTCAAGCGTGCTTACTTCAAAAATATATAATGATGATGATGTACTCTAAGCTGATTTTTTTCATATTGAGCCTACAAACTCTGACTCTACCCTGCCTGATGGAAAGCATGAGCAGAATCCAAGAGTGGGGGCCACTACACTTGCTGTGAATACAGACAATAAAGTAGCCCACATTATGGCGGCTTAGTAAAATGCTTTTTCACGCCCCGCTTAAAGGACCCGGGATCATAGTGGGAAGGAAACACGTGAGCTGGTAGTGAGTTCCAGTCTTTGACTGCTCGGTATAGGAAAGAAGAGCCGAACCGTTTCGTTCTGGTGCGTATTTCTTAGAATCTAAAGAGATGACTTCTAAGTCCAGCACGTGTTACCCTGTTGTCTTCGCCCTCATAATGAAATAACAACATTATAATATCGAAAGTAACTATTTTTATCTGTTACGCTGTCACGGTTAAACCGCTGCACTAATTTGAGCGAAATTCGGCTTTAAAATACTTTAATTATTGAGAAAGAACATAGGCTACTTTTTACAGCGATAACTGGCATACACGCGAGCGAAGTCGAAGGCTATAGCTAGTAAAATTATAAACATTAACAGCTAATCGCTTACCTTGTCGTATGTGACTTCAAATGCCCCCTCAGTGATACTACACTCGGACAGTACTGAGTACATATATTGCATTGAAAAGAGCCGTGGTCCTGGAAGAAAAATTGAGAAACTCAATTACACCATGCCTGATAATTACACTGTCATCCTTTCGAACTGTTTAACTGTCGGCATGTCGAACTGTCGAATTCTCTAATTGTCAAACTAACAGCTTGTCAGCCTAATGAACTGTTCAACTGTCGGCCTGTCAAACTGACAGCCTGTCGGCCTAATGAACTGTTCAACTGTCGGCCTGTCAAACTCTCTAATTGTCAAACTGACAGCCTGTCGGCCTAATGAACTGTTCAACTGTCGAACTCTCTAAATGTCAAACTGACAGCCTGACGGGCTATCGAACTGTTCAACTGTCGGCCTGTCGAACTGTGTAACTATCAGCCTATCGAACTGTTCAACTGTCGGCCTGTCGAACTCTCTAATTGTCAAACTGACAGCCTGACGGGCTATCGAACTGTTCAACTGTCGGCGTGTCGAACTTTCAAACTGTTAGCCTATCGAACTGTTCAACTGTCGACCTGTCGTCTCAGCCTGTCGAATTGTCAGCCTGTTGAACTGTCAAACCACTCACCAGTCTATGTTTCTCCATGTGGGAATATAGAACATCTTCAAAATTGAACCCCTTGACACAATTGTCACATTTAAAAGGAGCTCGCAGATACGATTCTGTTTTTGCTTTCTCCATTAACTCTTGTCGCACCTGTAATAAAGGAATGTTTTGCAATGACTTTGCTAAACTACTTACATTATTGTATCACCTACATATTACATCACCCCGAGCTTGTTAAGCCGTCGGTCCCGGTTGTCATGAACATGTATAGCAATCGTTATTGGGAAGTCAGTGCCCTCAAATATACCGACAACTAGTTTAAGCAAAGAATTTCAGTTCTCCCTCAGGGTTGCGAATGCGGTTTTACCTGAACTGATATTCAGGTAAAACCGGTTGCACTAGTAGCCGAACCCAAAATAATCTTTAGAATGAAGGCCAGGAAGAAGAACATTATTGTATCACCTAACGCATATGCAGTTAAAAAAAGATTTATCCATTATGGCCACACTAGGTACACTAATATTTTTAAGGTAAACACATCAGGCAGAGTAGATTCACTTTGGTAGGCTTAAATATAAAAAAAAACATGTTAAAATCCTACCTGATCAGCAGTCAACTTAATAACAATATATTCATCAGTCTCTTGTCTCATTCTAGATGTAAATCCTTCTCTTATCTCCTTCTTCTTTCTCCCTCTCTTGTTACAAGAGTTGTCTTCTTGACTCTCAGACTCAATTTTTATCTCTTCTTGTTTTATATCAGTTTCTTCTATTTTTAGCTGTAAACATATACATACAATACATACTATATCCCTACTAATATTATAAATGCGAAAGTAACTCTGTCTGTCTGTCTGTTACGCTTTCACGCCTAAACCACTGAACCGATTTTGATGAAATTTGGTATGAAGATAGAACTGAACTTGGGAAAGGACATAGGCTACTTTTTACTGAGATAACCGACATACACGCGGGCGGAGCCGCGGGTGAAAGCTAGTTTTTACTAATTCGAAAGCAACCCTGTCTGTCTGATACGCTTTCCCGGCTAAATCGCTGATCTCATTTAGATGAAAATTACAATGGAAATCTGTTGATTCTTGAGTAAGGACATAGGCTACTTTCTACCGCGATAAAATAATAATAATAATAAACATTTCGGATATCTTAAACACAACGCCATCTAGTCCCAAACTAAGCAAAGCTTGTATTATGGGTACTAAACAACTGATATAAATACATAAACATACTTTTATTACGTAAATACATACACATTATACATAGAATACACCCAGATTCCTTCACAAATATTTGCGGATCACAAAAACATTTGGTCCGACCTGGGGAAATCGAACCCGAGACCTCATACGCTAACCACTAGAACAACAGAGCAGTCAGGATATCCACGCGAGCGGAGCCGCGATAAAAGCTAGCACTCCATTCACTCTCAAACACATCCGTTTCATCCTTAGGAGCCGTCGCTATTATATCATTGTTCCACGTATTGCAATAATGATAATAACAATATTATTCTCCTTACCTCTTCATCATTCTTTCTCTTCTTACTTTTGAAGTCTTGTAACATCACCAACGGTATCTCATCATCATCTTCTAGATTATCATCAGCTGTAAATTCTTCTATTTCATTTTCTATATCCACTTCTGGACCTACGTCAACTATAGCAGGCTCCGTTGTTCTAATATCGTAATTATTTAATTGAATATGTAGTAATGATTTTAAATCCTGCAAAAAGTTAGAGGAAAAATAGTGATATCGTGATGTAGGATCATAGTTACGAAATAGTTCAGAGTGTATTTGATAGATGGCGTTAGTAAAGTTAGTCTTAGTCGGCACCTACGACACCCACGGGATGAATAGGGGTGGTGACACTCTGTATGTTAAATCCATCATCACATATATAACAATTTTTTTGCTGCATCTAGCTAGGAGAGATAGAAGATTTTAGAAAAGGCCACCAATACACTGAGAGGTCAGAGAACTACATTATTTTTTTTATATTTAAGGCTGTCAAAGTAACTCTACTTTGCCTGATGGAAAGCATGAGTAGAATCCAAACCACCATCCTCACCCTAAGGGAGAACTAGTTGTTAGTATATATGAAGGCTCTGACTTCCTAATAACGCAACCCTAAGGGAGAATTAGTTGTTAGTAAATATGAAGGCTCTGAATTCCTAATAACGATTGACAGAGAAGTTCATGGCAACCGGGACCAACAGCTTAACATGCTTTCAGAGGTAAGGGTGTACTCCGGCTGCTATAAAGGATCTCCTGTAAGAAAACCCAACAACACTTATTGGCCCGACCCGGGATCATACCTATTTAGACTAAAACTAATAATAAAACAAAAATTATTATTTTACTAATATTACGAACCAAAAAGGCTATATTAATATACCTTTTCTGAAACTTGATTCAAAATCTGACTCGCTCTCTGCACTTGTGTGATAAACTTCATACATTTCTTTAGCATCCATTTGCAAATTAAGCAGAGCACCATGTTTACATCATTTGTGTTCATCTGAAATTTTAATTATAATCGCTGTGAGAATAATAAATAAATAATAAATTTTCGGACATTTTACACACAACATCGTCTAGTTCCAAACTAAGCAGAGCTTGTATTATGGGTACTAAACAACTGATGTAAATACATAAACATACTTTTTTTTTGTAAATACATACATGTTATACATAGAAAACACCCAGACTCCGAAACTAAATATTTGGTCCGACCCGGAAATCGAACCCGAGACCTCTTGACCAACTCTAGACCAACCAGGCAGTCAAATAATGATGATGATGTTCTTACAGTTCTACATTAATGTGCCCAAACATGACCTGCAGAACCAAATTTCGTTTTGCATGTGTGGTCACAGGACGCACAGTGTAGGTCGCTCTGCGTGTTATAAGTGTAGTTGTAGGAGGGCTTGGTTGACTAAAGTACGGCCAACGAGATGTGATACTAAATGTAAACAAAACAGCAGGGGTGTGTAACTTTATGATAGTTGGGTTACATATTTTAGTAGACAATATTGTTTTAAAAGTATCCGGCCAACCAGAAAAATAGTTAAAATGAAGTAAGTAAAATTTGTTAATTTATCACTTGGTTGTGGCTCCATCATTAAACACTCTTAATAAAAAACAAAGTTAAAGAAACAAAATAACATTAATTAAATAAACAACAAACACCAACAAATGTTCCATGTTAATCCTTTTTTTACTGGGAGGAGACATTACAACAAAACAATTTTGTATCGCTTCTCCTTGGCCTTACCTTATTTTTCTCTACCTACTAGAGCAATATTACTGTAGCAATCTGATGTGGAACAACTTCATGAGTGGAATGCGGTATGGTGGTGGTAATGACCTTAGTGTTTTAGTACTACACTATGTATTTTCTACAAACTTATATGCAATTTTTTACATTATAACTGTTTGTATGATGATCCGGCTAATCTCAGGAAAGGTTTTACCGATTTCGAGGTAACTTTCACTGATAGAAACCTGTCAGAAGGAGTAACTTAGGCAATTTTTCTAGACTAGCTTGGTCAGGCGGCGTTACTCGCGACTTACAATAGTAACCGCGGCTAACAACCGGGTAATTAATAATAAATGTACAATAGAAAATCTCGAACCTTGTCGGCGAAATTTCGGTACACAATCATTTCCTCAGTTGACATTGGAAACACTTCTTCTGTAACTTTGAGGCAAGCCCGACACGTACTCTTGCTAAAATAACCATTAATATTATCGCATTCAGTCATTTTTACAAATTATTCAACGTAATTGTTTGATCAAAACAATATTTCCATTTTTTTTAATAAACAAATCAATTAGAGATACGCTGTGATCACAAATGACAAGTAGCGATTCTGATTTGTTTCGATTGTACGTTTAGTCGATTTGTAGATTTCGTACTAAAACACCAAAGGACTTGTCCTCCACTGGTGAACTAATGTGAGGAGCTTAGTTCGCCAGTGGAGGAAAAGTCGTCGGAACACAAAGTTATTGATTTTTGTTTAATTGATTTTTAGGTTTCGTACTGATAGACCATGTAATATTTATCAAATAATCGAAAACTGGACTTGTCCGCCAATGGTGAACTAAGGTCTTCTCCTCGGAACGCGAAGTGTAACGGTCTTGGACAATCTGCATCCATCCTCTGCCAGCTACTTTTTACAAATATTCGGTCCTTCTTGCCGCAGGGAGCCTTATACTGCGTTTAAATCTATATTTTAATACGCGAGCAAAAACATTGTACCATTTTTTACAGAAAGGGTAGTATGAAATTTGTCATAAAGTATATGAAATAAATTAAAAAACAAAATGTCGAAATTTCACCAATGGGCAACCAATAGTTATATTAATACAATAAAACAAACTTAACAGTAATTTTAAAGCTAGGAAGCGCTTTTTCTACAATTTAACTTGGCTACCGCAGCGCGACCTCTGTTGGACACCTTTTTACCTGACTGCGTCAGAAGGATTGTAAAAAGGTACAGACGGTTTTTTCGTACTCAGTGATGGTGGTGAATGGTTACCTTTAACCTTTGTATTAGCTACTTAGAGGATATTATAAAGACATAAATTTTTACCCATTTATAACTTGGACAGAGTAGATTTAATATTTACAAAAAAGTTTACATTCCGTAAAATGCCTGCAAAGAATTTTGTTAGTCAGTGTTGCTCATGATAAAACTCAACCTATTGTTTCGAAAACCACTTCTTGTAATGACATTTGAGGCAGCTATTTTATTCCTAAAATTCAACTAAACCAAAATCAATATTGCCAGTGTAATACCCTAGAAAGAGATAAAATATAGTCTGGCCACGCTAACTCTGCAGAAGTAAGAAAATTATAGAATTTGAAAATCTGTAGATGGTAACACCGTCTATACTACGAAAAACTAATTTGATACTAGTTGATTTATTTTTATTTTAGCCAAGTTATTTTGTTTATATTCTGAAGTAGGGCATAAGTAGGTAGGGCATTGTACCTATACAGTACAGGTTGTAATAATTCTGATTCCTAACTTTTAAAAATCTACTGAGGCTATGGTTTATCTACACATTAATATTAATTTAGCCTTTACTTTAAGATCTATGAAACAACTCAAGGACAGTATAAAAATAACGATAGATTATTGAATGATAAACATAATTTATTGTTGAGTTTCATCAAGATATACATTAGGTTTTCTTGTTTCTACAGGCTCGTTTCTTAACAAAATTTTATTATGAATCTATGGCTCCATGTCGCCACATCTTGTTTTTCCTTATGGACTGTCCGTTCGTCAATAATATAAGGCACTTTCTTTCGGGTCAAATAATACTGATATATTGTATTTCGTTTGGCGCATTGGTCAAAATTGACAATATTAACTTTCGTTGCCCGTGCCGCACGCTTTTTGCCAGGAACCCTCCAGATCCCTTGATTATTTTGGCCCTTATTTTTGATCACACTTAAAGTTCGTTCGCTGAATCCTGTAGAAATAAATATAAATCATTTTTAAACTTTAATTTGAACTTGTATTCAATGCAATATGTATTGGATACACGTTGTACCTATTTTAATAATCTAACGAAAATTTTAGAAAATAAATACGTAAGTAACAGGTTCTCACTATTGATGGTAAATTCTTCAAGAGCCTTCAGCTTCCGTAGGGCAACTTGAATATGAGGTTTCAATTCATCACTTTTACTACCTGGAATCTCTAAAAATAAATACTTGTTAAGAGTTGAGTATCTATAATTTATGTAATAGTTGCTTATGACCTAAATCCTATCTACAGGAAGCAAATCTATAGATAGTTATGTTATTGAAATTGGACGTTAATATGACACGAGCTTCTTGTCAGCATCATGAACAGGCTATGAGTATTCGAAAAAATGTTCTTAGATACATCTAATGGTAAAATAAAACGGCGAAGTATCAAAATCAGTAGATTTACTTACACGTCAACTCTTCGATATCTTGTAAACATTGTCGTTTTTGGCTAAGAACGACATCATGCTGTGCCTTCACATCTTGGAATTTACTTATCATGTTATATAATAACTTATGCACTCCACTTTTTATAGGTTTAACTATTTTTCTTTAAAATATATGAAAAACAACAAACAGCATATACAATGTGACAGCTCACGTACCACAAAAGTGACATCGGAAAAAGTATACCATATAAAAAACTTTTTGGGGTTGCCCATTTATTCCACTGCAGAGTTAGCGTGGCCAGACTCTAAAACAGTTCGTATAAAATAAAAACATTTTATTTCACAACAAAGTACACCCACATACCTATATTGACAACATTTACAAAATTTCATTTAGACAAAATCATTTTAATATAAAATACAATCATTAAAATTCAAAATAAAAATTTTACATCTCAAATTTTTATTACAAAGTCAAATTTACTATGGAAAATCTAATACCTATTAGATTTATAGGAACAAATACTCACAAATATTACTAATAAAGTTCGTTTTTTTTTCATTAGTCACTCATTTTTTCCCTCTCACATTCAAAAGTAGCCACCATACTTTATTAGGGTTCCGTAGCCAAATTGCAAAAAACGGAACCCTTGTAGATTCGTCATGTCTGTCTGTCCCTATTTTTTTTTAGTTTAAAAAAAAACCGCAATTTTCATTTCTTTCGATCAAAACACTATTATTAAAACATCGATGAAAGTTACAACGAACTAAAAAAACTTTTATATGATGTTACTTGCTGCTACGGAACCCTTCATGGGCGAGTCCAACTCGCACTTGGCCGCTTTTTGTTTGTAAAAACAGGGTGTCCCCTCTCCCTCTAAAAGCTAAACGGCTGGCTCAAAAAATCTGGAAAAATTCGTGATGGTGGTCCATATAATGAACTTTGAGGGAAAACTATAACGGATGAGATGACTTTGTTAGTTCAGGAGTTATAGAGGCTTAACTTGTAAAATGCGCTCACTTGGAAAACGTCATACAAAATTAACGTAATAATAACAATTATCTACTGAATACGATTTTAAATCCACGTACCATTATGGGTGACTGAGGAACCCTTTCTTGTGCGTGGCCTGACACGCACTTGGCCGTTTTTTTTTTAAATTTACGTCCGTTATATTTAAGCCTGCGTAAATAACTCTACTTACTCTGTCTGATCGAACGCATGAGTAGAATTCAATAGTAGTGTGGTCACAATCCTCATTGTCGATACAGACAATATAGATAGGTGACCCACACTACGGTGGTTTATTGTGATACTTATGTCATTGGTCGCACTTATCAACGAAATACAACATCACGAATGCTATCTATTTTTGAACTCATATATCGTCCCCGTAGTTGGAAAATGAAAAAAGTCCGGTTATGGCAAAATTGACTTTTCCCTATTTTCAAAACACCTAAAACATGCCGCATATTTGAGCCTAACAGGCATTTTCGTATCGTATTCCGTTCCAAAAATATAGTCATTTTTGTCGGACAGATGGAATAATAAATATCTTCAGACTAACACTATTTTTTGAAGGAAAAATAAATAACTTAGTAAATAAATCAATAACTGTGGTCAATGATAAGTAAAATGTCTATTAATGTAAATAACATGAGTTGTTGAATTTTAACTCAACTTAAAAATTCTCTCACAAAACACTAAATCGCGATTATCTCAGAACCACAAAATCAGAGTTATTTAATTTTCCTACTACGGGGACGATATAATCAGGGACGCACGCGCGCTCACACACACACACGCGCGCACTCACACACACGCACGCGCACTCACACACACGCACGCGCACTCACACACACGCACGCGCATTCACACACACACACACACCCCCAGACGCACTCACACACGCACGCGCACTCACACACACACACGTCCCAACTAACTTAATGAATGCACACAATGCAGCATGGTGACCCACAGTATGGTAATGTATTACGTGCTTCTGCATCATTTGGCATCCAGTCTCGCACTCACTAACAAAATACGACATCACGAATGTTGTCTTTTCGGGTTTGTCTACTATACAAGGGTAGTACTTGCCCATTCGTGCTGAAATCACCGAATCTCTATTGCCTTGTCTTGTATTTTTTGTTGGTAGTACATCCACGCTGATTTCAGCACGATTGGGCCGGTTTATCCGGGGCAGTACTACCCTCACACAGAAGATGGAAAATCATGGACCGTCACCCCACCGGGGGTTACGGCGGGATGGAGTGTCGGACTTGAACCGTATAAAAACCACACAGTGTGCCCTCTCCTCGCTTCTCCGTTTACTACTACTACTACACTACACTCACAATGGGGATAGTGATCCCTACTCCTTGATTCTATCTCATGCTTTCCATCAGGCAGAGTAGAGTCACTTTGGTAGGTTTAAATATAAAAAAGAATGTAAGCAACCTTAATCAGATCTATTTATTGATGATCACCTACCATCAGCCACCAACAAAAATTAATATATAGAAATTTCAATCTAATTGTGATCATCTTAGGACTACAAATGCAGTGACACTTAATAAGCTTCATTAAATACTTCTAAGACCCTCTGAAAGAATATCATGGTTAATATTAAAGATGGCGTTAACGGTTGAATTTATTTATCTGTTAATTGGTAAATGATTTTTGTATAACGATATTTTTATTGGTTGAAAATATCCAGTAAATCTTTTTGTCTAAAAAATGATTTTGGTAATGTTAAACTCGAATGGTTGAGTTTCTTACATTATTTTTGTTGTTTGCACTTTTTAAAATGATCCCATATTTCTGCATTGTGTTTCGGCATTTTTAATTGGGTATAAAATTTAAAAATCCACAACAACAAAGTAAACAAAGTCTCAAACACACAAACACAAAGTAGGTACAAATCTCTTGAAATACAAAAACAGAACTTTACCAAAATAATAGAAAATATTATGCACTGACCCGCCGAAATATCAATTACCAAACAATATACCTATTACGTTTAAAAAATCAACCAATAAAAATATCATTGACTGTAAAAAAAACAAGTTAAATAATGTGCTTTATTTTGAGGGTCATAGAGCATACAATCAAATCATCAAAATTCAATAATTTACATGATAAGTTGAAAACATCTGCAAGGCGAAAATAAATCTAATGCATTAAGAAATAAAGTTGAAACTTGCATGTATATAATTTCTAATAATTATGGTTTTATTTGCCACTACTGATACTGCTACACGGCAGGCTTGTACCCCCCTAACAAATCCAATAAAATAAAATAAATTAACTATAAAATAATATCACAAATTTTAATTATTATAGTAATAATTTTACACACTCGGCTTCTGCCCCACTAGATAAGTTGCAAACGGTTTTTCGTTTTCAATTCTATATCTACTTTCATTGGCTAGTGTCACTAAATCACGTAATCACAACAAAATATTAGCCAGTGAAACAAGGAGATAGGAGGAGATATTAGAAACAGAAAAACGTTTGCAACTTGGCTACAGGGATGGATCCCAATCTAGACATAGCTTTGTACTATGGTACTCTCTCTCTCTTCTTTGTCGTTCCCTCAATGCTGAGGATCGCGACCACAAGTAACAAGCTTCCACTTCGTGCGGTTATACGCAGAGTGGACCGCACGGTGCATGCTGCCGCCCACCGCCTCCTTCACAGTATCACTCCAACGTGTAGGTGCCCTGCCTTGAGCACGCCTGCCGTCCATTTGCCCAACAATGATCTGCTTCTCCAGGCTGTGCTTTGAGGACCGCATAATATGCCCGAAGAAGCTTAGGGCTCGCTTCCGACAAAGTGAAGACAGCCGCGTCGTGATGTTGAGCTCTTTTAATATGGACTCGTTAGTTCGCATCGGTACTATGGTACTACTAGATTGCTGATTAACATAAATTACTATAAATGTATATATACAACTAAATTATTCAGATACATTTGACCTTATTCAATAATCATTATTTAACTTACGCAATGGTTATGTGGAGACATGTAATATATTTTTTTCGGACATCTTACACAACGCCATCTAGTCCAAAACCAAGCTGAGCTTGTATTTTGGGTACAAGACAACTGATATAAATACATAAACATTTTTTTTCGAAATACATACATATTGTTGCGCCATAAGGAGATGAATCTCGTTTGTACGGGAATAATCTAGAAGACAATAGAATCGAGGACAGCGCCATCTAGTGTCAGGTAGCGCACAACTGTGCACATTATGACGACTTTATCGACGCTAGATGGCACCACAAGTAGCTCTAGAATAATCTATTCAGTCTAGAGCCATCGTACATTCTAGTTATCTCGACAGCCATCTAAAAGCGAAACGTGTTAAACGTGTGAACATCGAAGCGATCTTCTAGTGCGACTAACGAGTGATTTAGTGATTTGTTATTGTAAAAAGTGTTGTTAATAAATATTGTGTTATGTTTTTGGTAATCAATCGACTACTTTAATTTATTTAATACCCAGCTCGTAACAATATTAACAGAAATAAATATTTGCGGATTACACAAATATTTGGAATCAAATCCAAGTCCTCAAGCACAGCATTGGCATACACTACTACTGCGCAACCGAGGCAATTCAAACAGCCTTTAATCCAAAAATAACATAGAACCATTAATTAAGTAGGTTATGTAACTTTTATGAATAAGATCGACTATTTTGTTTTAGTTACTACTAGCGACTCAACGCCTTTTTACATTAACATGCATTACACATATAAACCTACGTCATGAATCACCCTATACATTGTTAAAAACTGCATTCAAATACATTGAGTAGTTTAAAGGCCGCTGCATACGTAACGAGATATTACCTCGGACGAGACGTAGACGTGGTTGCCTCGTTATAAACGGGGACGTGATGTAAATGCATACGCACCGTGACTGTGACTCGGATCTAACGTGCTAGTGTTGTGAACAAGGAAAGATGGATTTTTCATTTCAAGAATTGACTTTAATTGCTATTGTCGAGCTAAACATCGTTAGCGACGATCTTTAGCTCGTCCCGTGCGTGCCACGTTCCCGTCCCGTCCGCGTCTCCGTGAAATATGCATTTTCTTATACATTTTGTATGAAACGATGTTTGCAAAACTTCCCGTTCCGTCCCGTCCGTGTAAAATCCTGTCACGTATGCAGCGGCCATAAAAGATCTAAGCGAACAAATAGCAAAAGCGACTTCATTTTATATTAAAGAACACACGTTGTGGCACACACACAGTGTTGTGGCAGAACAACAAAGGTTCGCGGATCAGAGGGTAGAAGCCATAGTCTTTCCCGATACAGACATACGCATTATAGGCTCACATACAAAAACAACTGCCTGTCACTACCAACTCACACACTCATAAGCACACTTTGTCATTACAGTGTAATACGTAGGTCCATTTGGGCTAATACTTCGACAGTGAAATGTATGGCTACTTGGGGAATAGCCAAAATAAAACATTAACGATTTCACACACACATAAACACACTCATAACAGTATAATACGTAGGTCCATCTGGGCATATATATTTAAACGCTCTAAAGATTTACAATAAATTGCCAAATACCTTTAAAGAGCTACCTCTAATTATATTTTAAAAAAAATTACACAATGGTTAAAGGATGGTTTTTATGATGTGAATGAATTTATGTCATATCGCGAGGATAGGAAGTAATTTATGGAGTACATATTGCTATTAAATTTCATTCAACTGACATTGACAATACCCATTAAAATTGTATTAATTTTATTTTAATTTGTCATTTTTTTTAAGTTCATTGTCGACATATCAATCATTTTTTTGACATTTGGATGTGACATTTGATTAATTAATTACTATAAATTTCATTTATAGTGTTATACACTAAATATTTGCATACCAATCTTTACTGGTGGGATGTAAATGGGACAAGTACAATTGTTAAGACCATACTCTGTAAACCTACATTCTGGCAAATAAATGATTAAGGTTACAGTTATAGTATACAGTGTGATCTTATATATAAAATTGACCCATTTACATCCTACCACTAAATATGGTATGCAAATATTTATTAAGTATTGAAGAAATTGAAATTAAAATTAATGATGGAACTATCACATGCAATGTCAAAGATATTATTTATGAAAAAAACGTTTTTTGTTTTTTCGGAAGACGGTCCCCATTTCATTTCATCCACATTTTTTATCATTAAATTCATTACGACGAAGACCTGAAGACTAGAAGACTTTAACTACTTGACTATGGCAGAAATAGCTGATATTCGGCTGGTTGCCATTTCACCAAGAGAAGAAGAAGATATTATTTATGTCAACCAAGAATTCAAATATCGTTAAATTAAATTTAAACATGTCCAACTATCAATACAATAACAAATAACTGTTTTTAGACTTTCGCGACTTTTACACATACACATACTTATGTTTTTACTGTAAACGGGACTTATTCGCGATAATATTATCGCGAATAATTCCCGTTTACAGTAAAAACACAATAACAAATATCTATTGAAAAAAATTCAGATGATACCCACAAGTCAACGTTACATTAATCTTACTTTCACTCTTCGCTATATAACATACTAGCTTTCGCCCGCGGCTCCGCCCGCGTGTATGTCGGTTATCGCGGTAAAAAGTAGCCTATGTCCTTTCCCAAGTTCAGTTCTACCTTCGTACCAAATTTCATCGAAAGCGGTTCAGTGGTTTAGATGTGAAAGCGTAACAGACAGACAAGAGTTACTTTCGCATTTATAATATTAATAGTAGGGATATTCCCATAAGTCATAGAAACATTTCTCTATCAGCCATTCTCTTAAATTTTTCTTGAATTTAGTTAAAGGTAAATAAATATACCTGATACAAAACACAAGCATTATAGGGTCAAATACAAAAACAACCCCATGTCATTACTAACTCACACATTCATAAAATAAAATATTCAAAATTTCACACACACATAACTAGACGCTATAACAGTGTAATACATAGGTACATTTGGGCTTCTTCTATGAAAGACAGAACTGTCCCTATCCATGGGGGATCCATACTGTTTTGCTCTATGTATAGCATTGTTGTAATACAAACTGGTGGACTAGACTGTGAAATGAATGGCTACTGACCACCATATTATTCTATGGTGGAAATGGTAACATTCAACAACAATTATTTCTGAACGAATACCGTATTGTTGTACTTTATATAAATATCCATAGCCTTTACCCAATACAATAAACAGATAGCCCCCTATGCAGAGGATGCATGGAGGCAGAAGAAACGCCACAACATGTCATCATGGAATGCAGCAGTGTGGCCGAACAACGGGCACAAATTCTACAGTCACCAGCAACATTTCGGGAGGCCTGCAGTAATCCTCGGAGGCTGCATTCGTTCTGGACCAACCTAGGCTGGCTGGAGTGAATGGGAAATAACTCTTCACGCACAATGGTCCAATAACTAGGACTAAGTGCGGAAACCGCCCAGAAAAACTAACTAACTAACTACCCAATACAAAATATAAGGATTTTAGGCTCACATACAAAAACACACACTCTATGTTATAACAGTGTAATACGTAGGTCCATTTGGGCTTATACTTTGAAAGAGTGCCTGTAAATGGCTACCGTGTTGCAATATGTATGACACTGTTGTGAGCATAGAGTAATACAAGCTGGCGGACTGCAGTGGTAGTCTTTCCCGTTAAATAATAGTAGGGCTTTTACTTCAACAGTGAAATATAAAGCGAGTACCCACCATATTGCTCTGTAGTGGTAACGGTGCAACAGGCAAACAATTATTTCTGAGTTAATACCTTATCATTATACTTTAAATGTATATCGGTTATATGTTTATTAATATAAGATTTATCGTAAAATTTATCACAATATTCGCACTGCACTGTGTTTGAACGTTCTGTAGGATACATATCATGTAAATCGATTACTTCAGTGCTGTGATCACTAACCTTCATAGCTGTGTTAACATCTAGTTTCCGCATTAACAGCATATTTTCAGCTACTTTTTTAATTTCTACAATGTTTTTTGAGTTCAATACCTTCTCGAACCATACTTGGTTAACTTTCTTGTAATGACTGTAGGGTATTTGCGAAAGGAGATTGAAGTGATACTGTCTAATATGATGCTTCAAGTCCTTTAAGTAGAAGAAGTTAATTTGACATGCTTGACATATGTGACGGAATTTGTTTTCAATGATTTTCGGTGTTGGACTGAAAATAAAACAGTATTTATTTATAAAAATAATAAAAAGAGTAAGCAAGACAGTCAGACCTCTATAATGAATGACCTATCAAACAGATCAAACACCACACCAATAACCAATTCCATGATAGGGATATCATGATGAGCAGACTGTCCTGGTTGTTATCATAAGATATCAGTGGTGAAGCTTAGTTGGAGGCCTTGGGGCAGCTTAAACAACATCCAATGGCAAGATGTGGCCACAATGTGTATTGCCAGTCCCCAGCCATAACAGCCCAGCAGTGAGACATAAGAGGTTCTTGATTGATTAATTGAGTAATAAAAAGGCAGAAAAGAAATGCTGATTTGATGATGATGCTTGATTTGAGTGTCCATGGAGTTTCTTGCCTGTTCTTCTTCATAGCATCTACGAATTAGAACAATTAGCTTCACGACTGACTACTTGACGTTTCAAAAGTGCCGTTGTAATGTTAATTAGAAATGAAAATGATTTGATTTCAAAATGGGCTGGCTTAATTGGGCTGTACCCTTACATAGGAGGCCAACCTAAAAATGTAAGATGTTCTTTGGTGAGTGTAAGTCCGTAAGCCTGATGATGCAAAAGCATAGGATACTAATCAGTAATCTTGGCTTCTGCTCACGCTTTCCATCAGGCAGAGCAGAGTGACTTTGGCAGGGTTAAGAATACAGCATCACTACCGATATTCATCCCGTTAGTGTCATAAGAAACAACTATAGGAGCAAATTATAGGCAGGATAACACATCTTAAAGGTAGTAGAGCCACACTAATTTAAATTAGTCAGTTTAGAAGGCTTTAAAAATAAAAATAAAACTGTAAAAGGGAGGAAAAATCTTGACGCAAGAACCCGTTAAACCAAATATTTTTTTCTAGCTTTTCTTTCTCATTTCTTGCTATCATTACAACTACAAAACAAGATTTTTGTAGTAAATGATTTTGATAGAAAAAAAATTGGATGTTTTTACATATTCACATTTTTTACACTACAGGGAATTTGTTATGACATATATACATATTATACTTAATTTTATTTAAATCTTTACAAAACATATAATAAGACAAAAAAAAAATAACAAAAAAAAAACTAAGACCACTTATAATTGCGAGATTCTGTTCTAAGATGTTGGCCGTTACACTAATATTTAATTTACGCTTCCTTTGCCTACTCTCGTGTGCTAAATAAAAAAAAAGTGTGTAACCGGGAATAACCTACAATCTACGTAAATTAAACTTTCTGATTATGAGAACATACCTTTTTGTTTCATGTATTTTTACATTGTGACACATTAGTAGACCTTTATTTGTGAATACAAGATTACACTTTTCACAAGTAAGCCCTTCTATCCGAGGCAAATTCTGTTGAGCAGTATGCAATGAAATATGTTTTATCAAGCTATTTTTATTTATAAAACTTCTGTCACAATAGTTGCAAATAACTGTTTCTTGAGGTTTAATAGGTGTTTTAGACATAACGATTGAATTTGCGCAAATATTTAATACCAATCAGGGCATCAGCTAGTAATTGCAGTGTTTAATTAAAGTAAAGTACTATGAACTGCCAAATAATTGTAAAGTGTAAACAACATACTAATGTCAAATTTCACGAAGTCCAGATGGTTACTTTTTTTTTTTTTTGGAATTTAATGACCTGGTAACTAAGACCTTTAAGTCAACCATATGGTCCAGACTTCCAGAGAAGGAGCAGTGTTGTTATCGTAAAAAATCTGAACTTTGGTTTTTTGAGTTTCACACATAATTTTAACACCCAAATATATTTGGGGTAGGAAATATCTGTGCACGTTGTGTTGTAGCGCTGACGGTACAATTTGCATAAAAAGTTTATATCATAAAAAAAAGTAAAAATTAAAACTCAACTACACCAAAAAATGATGCTGAAAAAGTATGAAACAAGATTTAATCAATATAGTATACGATTGTCAGTGTACAGGAATACACAAATTAAGTTTGAAAAGCCGTAGTCACGCATTGCTAAAGTGTTATGGTAAGTTTCTATAGTTTCTGTGTAATGTGTGACTACGGCTTTTCAAACTTGATTAAGTGTACAACTTTGTATACTGATACCCTTTCCAAAAATACCAAACACGGCATATATATATGTTCATACTGTATGTATGAACATATATATATATGCCGTGTTTGGTATTTATTACATACATATTTATATCGAATTAATTTTTTTTAACACAGTACTTTATGATCACTAGAGGGGAGGGGATTTAGTGACACGTCTTAGAGGCCACTAGACGACGACCAAGATGCTTCACACGATACCTAATGAGTGTTTGACGAGGTTTCAGTTGCAGGGGTTTTCGTACATAAGAGACACTGTGGGAGGTAACACAAAAGTTCGAAGAATATAATGTTACTTTTATTACGCTTAGCATTCATGACTTTGAAAGCATTTTGGATTCGAACTAAGCTTGGGCTGTGTTTCAATCTTTCCGCTGGTACCAAATCGACCAGATCGAATCGAATTAAGATAAATATTGGTCTGGTAATTAGGTATTTTAAGTCAGCTTCGTTGTTTTAATATTAGTCATTTCAATACTAGTGTAGTGTACAAATATTTGAATCCTAAAATTTACGCTCAGCTTAAAGTAATTTGTAACTGAGAAAATATTACGCTCCTTCTGACGCAGTCGAGTAAGAAAACGTAAATTTCTACAGAAATACCGTATATTATTTTGAACATTGGTCTTTTAGCTCAAAACTAATACTTGCCATTGAACATTCAGAAAGTTGAATATGAAATTGAACTTAACAAATCGGATATCACTAGCAGAAACAAAAATCATAGCCAACTTGTCCTTGACTTAAAGGTCTTAGTTACCAGGTCACTAAATTCCAAAAAAAAAAAGCCAACTTGTCAATGTCATTGTCAAATGTTAATGATAGATTAGATTGTGTTGGACTGTCGTTTTGGTGTTGGTGGCGATCACATGTGGTTTTTTTCTGACATCCATTTTGGCTATTTTAATTCTTTATTTTGGTGGTTTTGGTGTGTTTATTACCTGTTTGTGCTCGTCTGGTATTTATTTTTGTGTTTGTGTAACCAATCGTACATTTGGTAAGTTATTTTTATATAATTATTTTCTTGCGAGGTATGCCGAGCGACCATGGGGGATGACAACCGTTCTCCTGGCCGCCCGCCAGACCCCCCTCATCCCATTCCCCCACAATCCCAAGAACTTTTTACCCATTCTCCTGTTCTTACTGCTCCATTGTCAAAATTTGTAGCAATGGAAGTAGAAATCGCTAGCCAAAAGAGAAAACTCGACACCGAATCATCTACCGGCCCTACAGACACTAATGAGAATGCTTCTACATCAAAACGAGATCGGGTGACTGCGCCATCGTTGATTTCACGATCTAAGTACTACGACACGGATTCTAAACCTTATTTGGTTTATGCATCAATTGTCGAATCAGACCCTAATTCTGGTTCTACTCTCCATCCCATTAGATTTGGCCAGTTGGTGCAAAAACTAAATATTAAAAATATTGTTCGAGGGGGAATTAAAAAAATCGGTCGTAATAGGGTTTCGGTTGAATTTGAGGGGCCTGAGGATGCTAACGCTTTCATAGATAATTCATCCATTAAACAGAAAGGTTACACAACTATGATTCCCACTTTTAATATCACCAGAATGGGAGTAGTGAAAGGTGTTCCTAGCGACTGGACTGACATGGAAATTATGGACAGCCTGAAATCCCCACTTGGCAAGGTGTTAAGGGTGCGAAGGTTGAACCGTAAGGTAATTACCGAAGGCAAGGCAGAATGGCTGCCTACTACAAGCATTGTTCTGACATTTGATGGTCAGAGCCTCCCAGACAGAGTTTTCTGTTATTTTAACTCCCTCCCTGTCGAAATATACAATTTCCCTACTGTCCAATGTTTTGGGTGTTGTAAATACGGACACACCAAGACTCAGTGCCGGTCTAAGCCACGGTGTTTCCGCTGTGGTGGGGACCACCTTGGGGAAGGGTGTTCCGTGGAAGAGCCTAGGTGCTTTTATTGTTCAGGTGCTCATGCTGCTAATAACCGACAATGCCCAGAGTATCTAAGGCAGAGGAATATAAAGGCCTCCATGGCAAGAGAAAATATATCCTACTCTGAAGCAGCCAAAATTCATGCCCCTTCCTATCGATCTTTTGCAGATGTTACAGCATCAGCTCCTCCTCCACTGTCTATCCATCAGACTCTTAACCATGAGCCACGTCCCTCCCGCCCCTCGATTCCTAGTTATACCCTCCACCCCCTACCCTCCAAGTCTCAATCCACTAGAAAATCTGTCCCATCCCGTCAGAAGCCTCATTCACCCTACCAACCTGGTTATGACCATAGGTCCCACCAGGACATTCTTAATAGTTATTCTTTCCCCCCATCTCCTAACGGTTGTGCTTTGACGGTTCACCCTCCCACTCATATCGAGAATGAACAAACCATTAACACCATTATTTCTTTGCTTTCCACCCTACTGTTAAATTACCCCTTACCGGACCACGTTGCCGACAACCTAGTCAATAAAATTCAATCCCGTAACATTCCATCTCCTGCAGTGGAACACCAGAAGCGCTCTTCCCAAAAAACATGAAATTTCCTATCTAATTAACCTTTATAATCCTGCAATATTTGCAATTTCTGAGACGTGGCTAACCCCATGTCTCAATTTTAATTTCTCTGGCTATAGCACGCTCCGAGATGACCGCTCTGACGGTTATGGCGGAGCTGCTATACTAGTTAATAATGTTCTCCCTTCCTCTCCTCTTCCCCTTCCTCCCCACGGAAATGAGATTAATGCTGTTGGTGTTAATATCCTTGGCATTAATTTTATATCTGTTTATATCCCCTCCCCCAATCCCTCCTGTTTTCAATATATTCATAACATATGTTCCTCATTTAATCCAGTTATAATTTTAGGTGATTTTAACTGCCACCATTCCCTGTGGGGTTCTGACCATTGTGACAGCGCGGGTTCTGAGTTGGTTGACCTTTTAGATGGCTTGGATTTATGTGTTGTCAACGATGGCTCTGTCACTCGCCTACCTAGACCTCGTCAGAGTAGGAGCTGTTTAGACCTTACCCTGTGCTCAGCTAGTCTGACCGCTCAATTGGACTGGAACCGACTGAGCCTCACGTATGGTAGTGACCACTACCCGATATGCACTACTCTGATTAATAGGGCCTTACCTCATAGGGATAATACTCCTCTTTTAAAATACAGGCTGTCAGGTGCGGACTGGGCCTTATACTCCCAAACCGTTGAGGACATAATTCCCACCTTACCCCAAGTTTCTCAGGCCAACATAGACGACTGTGTGTCCCAATTTTCCGGTGCCATTTCTTCAGCCGCAGACGACAGCATTCCATTCAAGAATTCAGCCTCTGGAAAGTTATCATCTCCTCCCTGGTGGGATCGGGAATGTTCTAATATGATTAAATCTCGGAACGAAGCTGAACGAAACTATGCTCGTAATATGTCTACTGATAACCTGGTGGAGTACAACCGGATTGTTGCGAGATCCAGGCGCCTATTCAGGAAAAAAAAATATGAAGGATGGAAGAAATTCTGTTCTTCTCTCTCCCCTTCAACTCCTTCCTCACTTGTCTGGAAAAATTTTAAACGTTTTAAACGTGGCTGCTATTTCCGAAACTCTTCATCTATTCCTAGCGACATAGCAGAATCCTTTCTTAACAAATTGGCCCCCCCTTTTGCTCCCCTTTTAGGAGAATTCCCCTCACCTTCTGATGGTGGGGACAATTTCAACGACCCCCTAAATGCTCCCTTTTTGCTAAGCGAATTAGATGCAGTCCTTAAATACGTTCACGACTCCGCCCCAGGCATAGATGGCCACCCATATTCGTTTTTTAAAAGATTGGGGTCCTGCAGTCGCCAATACCTCTTATCTTTGATTAACGCTTGTTTCATGCTGTCCCATATCCCAGATACCTGGAAAACGCAGCTGATCATCCCTATACTGAAACCAGGGAAATCTCCTGATTGTTCAGAAAGTTTCCGGCCCATTGCGCTATCCCCTGTAATAGGTAAAATTTTGGAACATCTCATAAAAAACAGGTTGGAGTGGTTGGTTGAAAGCCGAGGCCTTTTGGCTGAATCTCAATTTGGTTTCCGTAAGGGGGCTAGTACAATGGATAGTATAGGTATCTTTATGGCTGATACCCGAATCGCCTTCAGCAAAAATGAGGCGGTTCTGGCAGTCTTTCTCGACATTTCAGCAGCTTACGACAGTGTCCTTCTTTCCGTACTCAGAAGTAAATTACGCCAGCTGAGTATTCCGGCAAAGATACTTAACTGCATCTGTAACCTGCTGACTGGACGTAGGTATAAACTTCATGTACCAGGAGAATCATATGACCCCAGAACTGTTTGGCGTGGTCTTCCCCAGGGTTCAGTCCTAAGTCCCCTTCTATACAGTATTTACACCTCTGATCTCCACAAGTCCCTTAATAGCGATTGCCAGATTTTACAGTATGCAGATGACCTATGTTTATATATCCCTACTTCTTCCGTGGAACTTGCTACGGAATCCATGCAAATATCTCTCAACTCCCTAAACCAGTGGTTGATTTCTCATGGCCTTAATTTGTCAGCCCCCAAAAGCTCCATTGTCGTTTTCTCACGTAAACGTGTTACTCCATATGTCCACCTTGAAATTGAAGGATCCCCCGTCAAGGTCGAGAACAACGTAAAATTCCTTGGGGTAATTTTGGACTCTAAATTATCAGGTGTCTTCCATCTAAATTATATCGCCAACAAATGTGAAAAGAAGCTTAATATGCTACGTGCTCTGGCGGGTGTTTGGTGGGGTGCTCATCCCTTCACTCTTAAGCTCATATATAATGCCACAATAAGAAGTTTGCTGGACTATGGGGCATTCCTCCTTGAACCCTGTGGTAAAGTGGCATTGGCTAAACTTGAGACTATTCAATCGAAAGCCCTTCGCATAGTATTAGGTTGTATGAAATCCACCCCTACCAACGCCCTACAAGTTGAGAGTGGTGACCCTCCTCTTCTTCTCCGCAGACAATATCTGGCTGACAAATATATGTATAAGGCATATTTTCTTAATAATCACAAAATTCTGTCTAAACTTTCCACTCTAGATAATTTATGCCGACAAAGCGAATACTGGAGTCATAAAACCCCCCCATTGATACTTAATTCATTCAGAAATATCCGGAAGGTGGAAGAAAATTGTCCCATTCCTCAGTATAATAAATTCCCACTCTATGCATGCCCCTATGAAATTTTAAATTTTGTTCCTACTTTTATTCCTTATATTGGATTAAATAAGGACACCACCAATGCTAATGATCATTTTCTTTCTGTAGTTAATGACAAGTGGCCTAATCATTACAAATTTTATACAGATGCTTCGAAATTATCCCCTGATGGTAAAACTGGTATTGCTGTCTACAACTCCAACTCCCAAATATTCCTCCAATTCCAGTGCCCTCCTGAGTCTTCGGTATTTACCGGAGAGTGCATTGGGATCCTAGAGGCATGTCTATTTATTTCTTCCCACTCAGCTATTACAAAAGCAGTTATCTTCTCTGATTCAATTAGTGCCCTAGAGGCTATTGTTAAAAACTCTTTTAAAGATAACCTACGTAGTCCAATCATAGCAGAAATCAAAACTATCCTTCATTCTTGTTTTAAAAACAACATAGATATCATATTAGTATGGATACCTAGTCATTCAAATATCAGGGGTAATGAACTGGTAGACATAGCAGCCAAGGGTGCTGTCACTAGTAGCCTGGCTGATAAAAAACATTACTCGGTCCAAATCTATGACTTGATTCACAAGGCCAAAATAGATCTTTTCAAATCCTGGCAAGACCATTGGTCCGAATCCAGTAAGACAAAGGGTAACTTATTTGCTTCTATTCAACCAATCATCCCTCCCAAGCCTTGGTTTTATAAATACAAGGAAACCCCCAAAACTGTTACATCTGTTATATGCAGAATACGCCTTGGCCACTGCTGTACCCCAGTTTTTCTTCATAAAATTAGGGTCCGGGACAGTTCTTTATGTGAATGTGGGCTGGATGATGGTTCCCTAGACCACATCTTCTTAAACTGCCGTTTGTATAATGCTTTTTCTTTTGATAAAGTTATCTCTAAATTAAAAATACAATATCCCATTAATGTCCGTCACCTCCTCTCATTTTTTCCTAATCCCCAAATTGTATGTGCTTTGATTAAATTTATTTCCACTAACAATATAAAACTCTAATACTTAGACATATTTTTCAAGTAATATGATATATATATTGTATAAACGTATCTTTTTATTTTATTTTTTATATTACTAACAATAACTAACACCTGTATTTTGTGTTGTGTTTGTTTCAGGGCTGGGAAAAAAAAAGGGCCACAATTTTTTTTAAGTTGGTTGAAGAATCAAAATTCTTATTAAATATACCCATGAGTAGTCACTACACGACACTGGCAGAAATTGCCGTAGTATTCGGCACATTGCCATAAAAAAAAAAAAAAAAAAAAAAAAAAAAATAGATTGTGTTGAATTGTGTTCATACTTTACGAATTACAAGTTCTGATTTGTCCTAAATTGATATAAAAAATTTGAATTCTTTTAAAAGTGTAAATAATCTTATTAATTCTTATTTGATTTATTGATCTGTTTGTTATCATGCGATTAAGCTAGTTGAACAATAAAAACAATGGGTAAAAATAAAATGATAGCGAAGAGTTGTCCTAAGTGTGAAATGCAGGCTAGTATTATTAAAAACTTATTACTTTAAGGCTTTATAGTATGTCCCTCGTGTCTTTAGACCTCCTCTAATTCTATTTGCCGCCATTCTCAGTCAAGTTTGACCTAAGGTTAAAGTCTTCGTTTGTGTAGGGTTTGTGACAAGTTTTCCTTCTCATTGCAGTGAGGTTGTTATTCCTGCGTCATATATTGTTTATTATGATCATTGTGTAGTTTGTACATTTTGCTGACACGTGAAGGTCGCAACTCGCGCGTCATATGTTTGTTTTGTATTCATTTTTAGGGTTCCGTAGCCAAATGGCAAAAAACGGAACCCTTATAGATTCGTCATGTCTGTCTGTCTGTCTGTCTGTCTGTCCGTCCGTATGTCACAGCCACTTTATTCCGAAACCTTAAGAGCTATATTGTTGAAACTTGATAAGTAGATGTAATCCGTGAACCGCATTAAGATTTTCACATAAAAATAGAAAAAAAACAATACATTTTAGGGGTCCCCATACATAGAACTGAAACTTAAAAAAAAAAATTCATCGTACCCCTACGTGTGGGGTATCTATGGATAGGTATTCAAAAATGATGTTGAGGTTTCTAAAATAATTTTTTTCTAAACTGAATAGTTTGCGCGAGAGACACTTCCAAAGTGGAAAAATGTGTGTCCCCCCCCCCTGTAACTTCTAAAATAAGAGAGAGATAAAACTAAAAAAAATATATGTTGTACATTACCATGCAAACTACCAACGAAAATTGGTTTGAACGAGATCTAGTGAGTAGTTTTTTTGTAATACGTCATAAATCGTAACCCGCAATTTACCTTTCATTCAATCAATACACTATTTTAAAAACATCGATCAAAGTTACAACGAACTACAAGAACTTTTATATGATGTTACTTGCTGATACGGAACCCTTCATGGTCGAGTCCGACTCGCACTTGGCCGCTTTTTAATGTTATGATTGTTAGTGACATAGGTTATGTTTATTAAAGTAACTAATGGAATTTATACAGTGATAAGCTTGGCCAGCATATTCCAGATATGAGTCTATTATCGAGCACATAGAATTGAGGCAGTCTTTTGTTCATTGAGATCAAGACGTGATTATATGCAGTGTAGCGATAGGTTTTAGAATATATAATGTAGCTTTAAAATCAATACACAGTGCATACCTATTATATACCTTAGTGAGTAATGTAACTTGCGTTCGACATTCACGACACCCATGGGATGATCAGGGTGGTGACACTCCACACCTTCAAACCTCCACAGACTCCAAAGTCATGTGGAGTTTGTGGAGGTTTGGTACTCCATTTGACTACCGCATGGTACAACACTTAGTTCAACATCACATCATCTTCCTAGCCTTATTTCCAATTTTATTTGGGGTTGGCTACTAGTTAAACCGGATATACCTGAATATCAGTTTTTCCATGGAGCACTGGCATCGGACCTCCGCAACCCTAAGGGAGAACTGAAATTCGAAGATTGAGCTAGTTGTCAGTATACTCGAGGGCACTGACTTCCCAATAACGATTGATATAGATGTTCATGACAACGGGGACCGACAGCTTTATGTGCTCTCCGAGGCACGGGTGTGAATCTTCCAAACTCCGGGCTGCTATTAGGAATTTCCTAAGAAAAACCTTAAAACACTTTTAGTTCAACATCACAATGATCCATAAATTTTTGTTTAGAGTCTAGGTATTCATTGTTACTGTCTCCTGTGTTTGTAAAGTCTAAGAAGTAAGGTACGATTTTTTTTTGTTAAAAAAATATTCGTCACCACCCAGATCCCACTTTGAAACCAATTGATATTATTTTTGTTGCTTACTGACTTCCCATCTCCTCACAATTAAAACCTCATCACCTGAACCCTATTCTGGAGTACATGACGTCACTTGTTTATTCTATTTTTGAGGCCTAAGTCTAATAGTGAACAGCAATGGGCTGATGATGATGTCAATCTTAGATCATCTTCCTAGCCTTATTCCCAATATTGTTTGGTTTTTCTACGGAGCGACTGGCATTGGATCTCCGCAACCTTAAGGGAACACTGAAATTCGAAGGTTGAACTTGTCAGTAAATTTGAGGGCACTGACTTCCCAATAACGATTGCCATAGATGACAACCGGGACCGACTGCTTTAAGTGCTCTCCGAGGCACGGGCGTGAATCACCGCCAAACTTCCAAACTCCGGGCTGCTATTAGGAATTTCCTAAGAAGAACCGAAAATAACTTTTTGGTTCGACCCGGGATTTGAACCCGAGACCTCTTGATTAGCAGTCGCATACGCTATCCACTAGACCAACCAATTGAAGTCAATCTTAGATAGTAAGGTGTTAATTTTTGTACCTACTTTTATATCAAACTAGCTTTCTTCGGCAACTCCAACCTGCATTTATGTAGATTATTGCGGTAAAAAGCCTATGTCTTTCCTCAGGCTTTAGACTATAGGCAGGGGGGTGTCACTCCGCAGTTTAGGTATAGTGGGCCGGCTGCCTGCCGGGTCAGACACGCCGGTCGAACAGACATCGTCATAACAGTTAAGAGTTACACGATAGAAAGAGATGCAATTGTAGGTAAATATAATCGTAGTGATTCGGCGCCGTGCGATCTGAATTGAACTTAATTGTTTGACACCGAGGGTATCTATAACTTTAATTTTCTTTTCGGAGTGAGTCTTCTGTACTGGTACTATTATGTATTCTGTGCTATAGGTGTACCAAATTTCATTTAAAACAGTTCTTTAGTTGTCCGTGTGGTGACGGATTAAGAATATAGAGTGTCACCATCCCTATTCATATATATAAACTACGCAAGACAACATCAATGCAAAGAGAAGGAAAACTTGAAACCAACCCTATATCAACCCGTCTGGCCAGCGTGGTATAGTAGGCCAAAACCTTATTTTTAAGCAGTGTCCTATGTCCAGCAGTGGACTGTTGAAGGCTGCTGATGATGAGTTCTGTAGTTTTGGCGTAAAAGCGTGCAGACAGTTACTTTCGACTTACTGACTCTAGTCAGACAGAATTACTGATTCGAGTTGTATGGTTCCAAAATGCCATGGATTCTATGTTGATACAGTAGTAGTGTATGCAACTGGTCTCAAGGTCTGACAATTGAAATTCTGTTAAAAAAAAAGTGAAATTCTGGATCAAATTCTATCAGTTAATCTTTGACTGCCTTGTTGGTCTAGTGGTTGGCGTATGCGGCAGCTGATCAAGAGGTCTCGGGTTCGATTCCCAACAAAATATTTGATCTGTGTGATTCACAAATATTTGTTTCGGAGTCTGGATGTTTTCTATGTACAATATGTATTTTTTTACAAAAAAAAAAGTATGTTTATGTATTTATATAAATACATAGACATACTTTATACCGACTTTGATATCAGTTGTCTGGTACCCATAATACAAGCTCTACTAAGTTTGAGACTAGATGATGTTGTGTGTAAGATGTCCGAAATATATATATAAAAAAAAAAAGATTTTATAGAACAAGCTCTGCTCATGTTTTTAGTGTATTCGGGGCTTATTCGCGATGATATTACGGTATAACCCGTTCGAAACGTCGGAAAATAGAAGGTATCGTAACCTTTTTAATATTATCGCGAATAAGTACCGTATACAGTAAAAAAATAAGCTCTGCTTAGTTTGAAACAAGATGGCGTTGTTTGTCAGAAATAAATTTTTTATTTATTTATTTCTGCTTTAGGTAGCTGTAGCATCAAAGTCATGTAAGTGCGGACATACCTTCTTCGCATCACGAAGAGGTGCTGACTCATTACCAGCAGTGGAGGACATCCGACGGAGAACCGGCCGTGTGAGGAGGTCCCAGCCACAGTTCTACGATGCCCAACACTATCAGAAACAAATTAAAAGACGGGTAATTAGAGATAGATACATCCATACAAACACTCATGTTTTTACTGTAAACGTGACTACCCGTGGTCTACCCGTGACCACGAGCGGTATAACCCGTTCGAAACGTCGGAAAATAGAAGGTGCCGTAACCTTTTTATTTTTATCGCGAATAATTCCCGTTTAGAGTGGATAACTAGCGAAGGATGTCGGCAAACTAAGAACGCTGTATCAGTTCCTAACAAGAAGCTTGCCCGCACCCTTATCAGACTGAACAGAGACAAACTCCTTAAAATCATAGGAACCTTAACCGTACATTGTCTCCTCAACAAACACCTACACACGATAGGAGTAACAGATAGCCCTCTATGCAGAGTATGCATGGAAGCAGAAGAAACGCCACAGCATGACATCATGGAGGCCTGCAGTAATCTCCGGAGGCTGCTCTCCTTCTGGACCGATCTGAGCTGGCTGGAGTAAACGGGAAATTTCTCACACGCACAATGGTCCAACAGTAAGGACTAAGTGCGGAAACCGCCCAGGAAAAGAAACAAACATACAAAAGTCCCGTTTACAGTAAAAACATGAAATATCAAACGGATCAAAAAAGAAAATTGTCTGTTTCTTTGTCAGATATTATGACTTTCATTGGCAGATATCCTATTAATATTATAAACGTGAAAGTTTGTGAGTATGTGTGTATGTTTGTTGCTCTTTCACTCAAAAACTACTGAACGGATTTGGATGAAACTTTACAGTAATATAGCTTATATATCAGAATAACACATAGGCTACTTTTTACTGCAATAATCGAGATGAACGGGCGAAAGCTAGGTGATTATAAAAATACATTAAATCGTAGATGTCAAAATATATCACTGTTTATCTCCTGTCAAAACTTCACAGGTTGCCTAGCAGCCATAATGATACGCGGGTAACACCGCGGGGCGCAGCTAGTCTAGGAATAAAGTTCAACTTTCTAACTGTCATAGTGTATAAGATACAGTCTGGTAACAGATGGACAACCGAGTTTTAATAATAGTGTCTCGTTTTACCCATTAGGTAGGGACCTAAGCGAAAGACTCGGATCATCTGCTTGAATCTCTTTTTAAGGTTTCCGGATGGAGCCCGAATTAGTTTTACATATATACAAAGTCCACAGGCCAGGTGAAGTGATGATTTGCGCAAGACGGCTGGCAGGAGCTGGCTGCGAGTAGCCGAGGATCGAACTAAGTGGCGTGCAATTGGAGAGGCCTATGTCCAGCAGTGGACTGCGATAGGCTGATGATGATGATGATGATGATATACAAATAAATAATTGAGGTGTCCGTTTGTAATATCAAATGAATAGATTTTTACTAAATGCATATGAAGGCATATACAGTCTTCACACACATCAAGAGGTTTCGGGTTCGATTCCCGGGTCGGATCAAATATTATTTGTGTGATTCACAAATATTTGTTTCTGAGTCTGGGTGTTTTCTGTGTATAATATGTATGTATGTGTAAAAGTACGTTTATGTATTTTCTAGCTTTCGCCCGCGGCTCACGGTATCGCGGTAAAAAGTATACTATGTCCTTTCCCAAGTTCAGTTCTATCTTCATACCAAATTTCATCAAAATCGGCTCAGTGGTTTAGGCGTGAAAACGTAACAGACAGACAGACAGAGTTACTTTCACATTCAATATATTAGTAGGGATATCAGTTCTCTAGTATCCTTAATACAAGCCCCGCTTAGCTTGGGACTAGATGATGTTGTGTGTCAGATTTCCGAAATATTTATATAATAAAAAAATATTTTTTTTTTAATTTTGACGGCTGGATCGAATTTAACGAGACTTTCACTGTCAGAAAGCTGATGTCATAAGAAGTAATTAAGGGCTATTCGCGCTCTTCGGAATCGGTATTGAAATAAAAACCCTTTTTCTATTTCACAGTCACCGAAGAAGAGATCCCTATCGAGATCACTGGATGAAGATATAAAGCCCAAAGAAAAAAGTGATAGCGGTAAGCGGTCACATAGTTAACTTTTTTTTTCTCGAGTCAAGAATAGCAGCCCGGAGTTTGGAAGTTTTGCCGGCGATTCACGGCCGTGCCTCGGAGAGCACGTAAAGCCGTCGGTCCCGATGAACATCTATGGCAATCGTTATTGGGAAGTCAGTGCCCTCAAATATATTGACAACTAGTTCAATCTTCGAATTTTAGTTCTCCCTTAGGGTTGCGGAGGTCCGATGCCAGTCGCTCCGTGGAAAAACTGAAATTCAGGTAAAACCGGTTGAACTAGTAGCCGACCCCAAATAAACTTGGGAATAATTGCTCGGAAGAAGAAGTCAAGACACTGCCGATTGTTACTTAAAAGAATATTTTGCCAACTTCTTTGTAAGGACTTTATCCACAATTCGTATGCCAGATTATATTAGTCCACCGCTGGACATAAGCCTCTCCTTAGAAACTATACCACGCTGACCAGACGGGTTGGTGTAAGGTTTGTGTCAAGTTTTCCTTCTCTATGCAGTGCTGTTGGCGTGGTAGTTTCTTCTCTAAGGGCCAAAGCACACCAGCTACTTTTAGCATTGACTGCATCGTGTTTTTAGCGACTTCCTGCGTTCGATCGCGGTATCGGAAACGCGCGTTTTAGCGACTGCTCAGATGCCAAATCGATGCTACCGGCATTCGAATGTGTGCAGAGAGTAGAGTTGAGCTGCTGTGTCGCGCTTCTAAAAAGCGACTAAATCTCCGCGTTGTAGAGCGTTCGGTCGCCGTATTTAGCTTCTAAAAAGCGTCTAGTTGCCTATCGTCGATGCTAAAAGTACCTAGTGTGCTGTGGCCCTAAGTCAGCTCTTACGACACCCGTGAGATGGTTTTGTGGTTTCACATTTGAGATTGGATTGATTGAATGAGACAACACTGTCATCATAATCAGCCTATCTCAGTCCACTGCTGGACATAGACCTCTCCCATTTCACACCACTCTGATCGCTTTTGGGGTTCTCGCATCCAATCCACCTCAACAACACTGTGTGATCCACAAATTTATTATTCTGAGTTTGGGTGTTTATTGTGTCCGTGTGGTGACAGATTAAGAATACAGAGTGTCACCACTCCTATTCATCCCGCTGGTGTCGTAAAAGGCGACTAAGGGATAAACTACGCAAGACAACATCAATGCAAAGAGAAGAAAAACTTGAAACCAACCCTATACCAACCCGTCTGGCCAACGTGGTATAGTAGGCCAAAATCTCCTTTCTAAGGAGAGGCCGATGTCCAGCAGTGGACTGTTAAAGGCTGTTGATTGATTTGATTGATTGTGTCCGTGTATGTATATTTATATAGCCCCCGCCACACAATTGGAGAGGCCTATGTCCAGCAGTGGACTGCGATAGGCTGATGATGATGATGACACAAAATGTATATTCCTAATTTGATACTTACTTGTATTTTACACTATTCAGATCTCTCTTCAACACTAATCTTTTTTTTTAAGCTCGAGCTCGCCGTCGTCGAGCCCTAAGACGTGCCCAACGGCCCGCCCCAACAAACACCGGGGAACGAACCCGCGACCCCACTCCGCAACTCCGACCACCACAGCTGGCCAGATGTAGACTCATCCTAGAAGAAATCAATAGAAAAATATCTGCAGTTACTTGGCAACCCCCAAATGATTCATAGAAATATGATATAGGGCAACACAGGCATTGAATTTCCCTAACATTGTTGCTAACGTTTTTCGTTTCCTATTCGCTATTCAATTTTTCTATTCTCTTTTTTGATTGGCTGATATTTTCCTTTGATCACGTGACATTAGCCAATCAAATCAAATCAAACCATTTTATTTCAAATAAACCAATACAACGTCACTTTTGAAACGTCAAGTAGTCAGTCAGTAGTCAGTCGTGAAGCTAATTGTCTGTTCCAATTCGTAGATCCTATGGAGAAGAACAGACAAGAAACTCCATGGACACTCTTTTCCAACATTGTTTTTACAATTTTTGGTTACAATGAAGTCGAACTAAACGGTTTGACAGCTCGTTTTTGGTGAGAGTCGCCAAAATTTGGAACGACCTGCCTGGGTCTATTTTTCCTGATGAGTTGAACTCTGGAGCCTTTAAGAGTAGAGTGAACAGGTTTCTTTTGGATGGGCGTGTACCATCTTCGTCTTCATCTACACTTTCCATCAGGTGAGATGGAAGACAAACGCCTATTCCATTACAACAATAAAAAAAAAGTGAAACGAGAATAGAAAAATGGAATATGTTTACTGCTGCGGCCCGCCCCGCCTAAGCGCGCGGCGGCAGAATCTGCTAGCGACACGCGCTCACGCGCCGTGGCGCGTGTTCGGTGTGTTGGACCTGGCGTGTTTTCTATACTAATCGATGTACTTGCATACAATATTAAAATCTGCCACTCCGCGCTACGCGACGGAGCGCAGTGCAGTGTGTGAATCGCCTTAGTGGTTCGTGCGACAGGGACAACGCTCTACAAAGCCGAATGTCTCTTTCTAGAGGTCGATGTGCATTATTTCTTGCCCAGATCTTTGTATTTCGGACTGAAAAGTTGATTCAAACGTAAATTATTGTAAATTTAGGTTTTTTTTTATTGTAAATCTTATTTCAGGGAAACTTAACAACGAAATATTTTATATATTTTTATCAAGAACTAGCTGACCCGTGCCCACTTCGTTGGGCATAACTTATATATAAAAGTTAGACATATACTGTCGTTGAATTATTTGTAAGCATTTTCAAGCTCCACATCTTTTCTCTAGAACTCAAAAATATATCTTTCATAGTTAAGGCAGCGTTCGTAAGAAACGCTTTCATTCGACCGTTTTTTCTCCGATTCACTTTGCAAAACGGACTACCACGTAAAAGCCTTTTTATTTTTCGGTTTTTTATATAACCTATGACACTCAGCTATAATGTGGCTTTCTATTGGTGAAAGAATTTTTAAAATCAGTTCAGTATATCCCGAGATTACCCCTTACAATTTAACAAACACACAAACTTTACTTCTTTATAATATTAGTATAGATACAATGTTCTTTTACCCCATTTTGCAAATTATATATTACTACCATTTGCCCGCGAGTTAACCCGCATATAAATAAATTAATTTTTTGGACTTCTTACACACAACATCATCTAGTGCCAAACTAAGCAGAGCTTGTATTATGGGTACTAGAAAACTGATATAAATACATAAACATTTTTTTTTGTAATAACATATTAAATATAGAAAACACCTAAACTCCGAAACAAATATTTGCGGATCACACAAACATTTGGTCCGACTCGGGAATCGAACCCGAGACCTCAAACACAGCAGGCGCATACACTACCACTGTTTATTGCATTAGACACATTTTGATTATTTTTTAATATAAGTAAATGATTCCTATAAATATAATGTAAATAATTTTAATTATAAAGCCAATTGTGATGTTTTCAATAATAAATTAATTGTTTTTAATATTTGTTTAATTTACGACTTATTTTTTAGGGATCCGTACTTAACGTCTCGGTACTCTTATATACTCGATCTGTCTTCGACTTACCTTCTAAATGGTTAGAATAGAATATACTATTGCACACCAAATACAGTTGACTGCACGGTTGGCCTAGTGGCTTAAGCGGTCGCCACACCGCTTCCTACTGCGCCAAGTGTCGTGGGTTCAAATCCCACGTTGGATAACACTTTGTGTGATTCACAATTTGTTGTTCTGAGTCTGGGTGTTCTTTGTGTCCGTTTCATCTATGTTTGTAAAGTCCCCCGCGACACAGGAATTGATATTCCTAATGCGGGAGTTGTCTTTTTGAAGAATAAAAAAAAAAAAAAGAAAGTTTCTACTAGGTATGTACAAAAGGCGGCTTTTGCTAAAAGCAATCTCTTCCAGGCAACATTAAGATGGACATTTCGACAGAAGAGAAAGAATAAAGGAGGGTAGTTAAGGTGTTAAAGCTATTGTGATTCTAAATAGAAATAAACATATATAACATATACACTACATAATGTTTTTTTTTTTATTGTTGTAATGGAATAGGCGTTTGTCTTCCATCTCACCTGATGGAAAGTGTAGATGAAGACGAAGATGGTACACGCCCATCCAAAAGAAACCTGTTCACTCTACTCTTAAAGGCTCCAGAGTTCAACTCATCAGGAAAAATAGACCCAGGCAGGTCGTTCCAAATTTTGGCGACTCTCACCAAAAACGAGCTGTCAAACCGTTTAGTTCGTCTTTTGGGTATGCCAACAACGTATCGATGAAACTTTTGCCTGCGCCTAGTAGTCCGATAAAGGAATGGAGATGGTTCAATCAGTTCGAAAAGAGCTTTCGAGCACTCTCCAAAGTTCGAGTTATTGTAAAAATATATAAATAGCATACATACATTAAAATATTATAGAGAATAGTTATTGGTTAATGCTAGAAAGATGTAACTGCATGGATATGTGTATTTAACACGTCGACAAAGTGCTAAAATAAAATCATGAAAAATATTGGTTTTTGGGTACTTCCCCTACACGTAGAGTGTCGCGTCTACGCGTTTACTCCATCGTGTAGGGTATCATTAGATAGGTGTTTTAAAAACATTTAGAGGTTTCAAAGACGATTTTTAGGGTTCCGTAGCCAAATGGCAAAAAACGGAACCCTTATAGATTCGTCAAGTCTGTCTGTCTGTCTGTCCGTATGTCACAGCCAATTATTTCCGAAACTATAAGAGCTATACTGTTGAAATATGGTCAGTCGATGTATTCTGTGAACCGCATTAAGATTTTTACATAAAAATAGGAAAAAAACAATACATTTTGGGGGTCCCCATACTTGGAACTGAAACTCAAAAATTTTTTTTTCATCAAAACTATACGTGTATATCTATGGATAGGTCTTCAAAAATGATGTTGAGGTTTCTAATATCATTTTTTTCTAAACTGAATAGTTGTGGAAAAATGTGTCCCCCCCCCCCTCTAACTTCTAAAATAAGAGAGTGATAAAACTAAAAAATATATATATTGTACATTACCATGTAAACTACCAACGAAAATTGGTTTGAACGAGATCTAGTGAGTAGTTTTTTTTTTAATACGTCATAAATCGTAACACGCAATATACCTTTCATCCAATTAATACACTAGTATAAAAACATCGATGAAAGTTACAACGAACTACAAGAACTTTTATATGATGGTACTTGCTGGTACGGAACCTTCATGGGCGAGTCCGACTCGCACTTGGTCGCTTTTTTGATTTAGGTACCCATAACCTAACTTATTCAAAAGTATTTTTTTTTTGTTAAAACAGGACGCCTCCCCTCTTTAAACGAGTAGTTCGAAAAATCTGAAAAATTAATAATAGTCCATCTGATGAAATTTAAAGGAATCCTATTCTATGCGTGACCTGACACGCATTTGACCGACATTTTTGTACACCTTTGCCTCAACAAACGCGGGTAACACTGCGGGGCTGAGTTAGTTAAACATACCTATATAATTTAATCCAATACATTTTATTGGCACATGGTTGTTTTATAAATCTTTATTGAACCAATTTCATGATAAGAAATTCATATTTCAATTGTCGCTGAAATAAAGCAGTGTTAAATAAAATAAAATAAAATGAATTTCTTTATGATATCATTTTTATTTTATTTTTATTTAAATGGCGGGAATTGTCTATGGAGACGGGGAATTGTTCATTATGCTATTAATAATAAAGATTATGGTAAGTTTTTTTCACTAATATTTTTTTCGACTTGTAAAAGACTACCTTTTATGAATATACATCCTGTCCCGGGGACTTTAAAAACATGCGTGAAACATACACAAAGAACACCCAGACTCAGAACAGCAATTTGTGGATCACAAAAAGTTTTGTCCTATATGGGGCTTGAACTCAAAACACTGGGCAGATTCCATGTCGTTTTTAAGGTTCCGTAGTTCATGACTCGGAACCGAAAGATTCGTCATGTCCGTCCGTCCTCTATATACCGCCCAAACGGTTGGAGCTGGCTCAAAAAATCTAAAAAAAATCATGATAGTAGTCCATATATTGCACTTTAAAGGAAAATTATAGCGGATTAAATAACTTTTGTATTTCAGGAGATATAGGGGGCTAACTTGTAAAATGCAGCACTTGGAAAACTTTGTACAAAAATAAAGAAATAATAAGTAAACATAACACTTATCTATTGGACACGATTTTAAACCCATCTATCATTATGGGTGATCACGTAGGGTTCCGTTGGCCTGACACGCACTTGTTTATTAGGGTTCCATTCCCAAAAGGTAATATTAAGACTCGGTTGTCCGTCTCTATCACCAAACTGTATCTTAGGAATCATGCTAGCTAGATTTTTACTGACGATATATTTCTGTTGCCGCTATAACAACGAATACTAAAAAACAGAATAAATTAAATAATAAATTGGGATCCCATACAACAAACATGATTTTTTATCGTTTTTATAGTCAATGGCACGGAGTCCCTCGTGCGCTAGTACGACTCGCACTTGGTTCATCATCATCAACAGCCTTCAACATACACTGCTGGACATAGGCCTCTCCTTAGAAAGGAGGTTTTGTCCTACTATACCACGCTGTCCAGACGGGTTGGTATAGGGTTGGTTTCAAGTTTTCCTTCTCTTTGCATTGATGTTGTCTTGCGTAGTTTGTCCCTTAGTCGCCTTTTACGACACCCGCGGGATGAATAGGGGCGGTGACACTCTGTATTCTTAATCCGTCACCACACGTGTAACAAATTTCAGTTAAATCTGTTTAGTATTTTTGGCGTGTAAGCGCGACAGATAGAGCGACAGATTTACTTCGTATTTCTAAGATTAGTAATGATAATCTATTAGGTAGTAGAGCCACGCCGATTATATATATATATATAAGGCGACTAAGGGAAAAACTACGCAAGTCAACATCAATGCAAAGAGAAGGAAAACTTGAAACCAACCCGTCTGGCCAGCGTGGTATAGTAGGCCAAAACCTCCTTTCTAAGGAGAGGCCTATGTCCATGTATTACATGATGATATATTACAGACATTTATATATTTTCTTAGATTACCACTCTCAAGAAATAATAACGTCGACTTTCGAAAAAATCCAACGGGAGTTGTGCTTGAAGTTTTTCAAAACTCCGTTGAACTATAGGGCCAATGAGGAAGATAAAATTTTGTACATTAGCAACCCTGACAAGAGGAAGGACTGCCCTGCCGAAGAGTACGACTTCGATGAGACTGTAGTGGTATGATCATTATTATTTTTATAGGAATCTGCCAAAATATTTTGCCTGATAGACAGTGAGGAAGAACACAAAGGGAGGATCCTCCAATCAGGTGACTTAATCATGCATGGTGGGCCACTACCCAACGGTTGTTGTTGGGATGTTATATATATGCTAATCGGCGCGAGAATTTCTCTACCGCGATTCAGGATTAGTAGTTTCTCCGTATAGTTCATATTCTGTGCTTCTTCGTTGTTCAGTGTTCATGCGGTAGATGACGCCGCTGTATGATTCCGCCAACGCTGTATGTGGATGTCGCCAGAACAGCATAAGCACAATCCAAGAGTGGCGGTCACCATCCTTACTTTAGCGGCCTAGTGAAAGACAGAAACTAGAAGTGAGAGCAGTCGTGCTGCTGTACTCCTGCTGCCTCTACTTCCTCGAAAATGCATTTTAGTCAATTCATTTATTTCTAGCTGAGTCCCGTTGTTTTAACTGCGGTTGATGTTATAAACGGCTATTGACACAGTTCGATTCAGGATTAGTAATTATTTACTTGAGGACCCCGAGACCCCAGCTAGGGTCTCTTAAGGTAACTTATTCAGGCGTAAGGCCTACTAAAGTGGTATTACGCGCCGCCTGCAACTACAGGCGGTTCACTGGGTTTGGCCCGTCTGGCCATGATGGTACTCCCGAGGTATTAGTCCGGTGAGCGGGGTCGAACCAACGAGATCGTGCCTTAGTAGAAGAACCCCACGAAGTGGCAGACCTGCTAGTAACGGCCGGGTCTTGTCCAAGGTAGTGACCTGTGCTTAGCGAGGTCGAGCTCCGAGGGACGGGGACCCTGCGGAGCGCCCGTCAACCTAGTAATTATTTTTTTATAGTTCAGTGTTTCTTCGGTAGATGTCACTGTTTGAATGTTTTGAATGTTTTTCGCTTGGGTTACTTGTGAAAGTCGACACAGACTTACAGCCGACTACTACTTATTTAAGAGAAAAGGTTCTCAGAATAAAAAAAGAGAAATTAATATATATTATTTTCCTATTGGTTCACAGGATATGAATATCGGTTACAAGTGCTTAACCGAACGTGATGTAACAAAAATGGTTGTCGAGATGTTGCGAGCAAGTATATCAACTCAAGGTATTTATAACACCCTCATCAAAAGCCTCTAAGAGTTCACTGCTGGACTGAGCCCCTCATCAGGCACGCGGATGCTGTCTCGATGCGAAAAAGTTGGCCGTGACACTGACAGGCATCCAGCCACCCTGGCCAAGTCGCAAATGTTTTTCTATTCTGTGATGATTGCCTTGTTGGTCTAGTGGTCAGCGTATGCGGTTGCACACAAACATTTGGTCCGACCCGGGAATCGAACCCGAGCCCTCTTGATCAGCAACCGCATAGGGTAACCACTAGACCAACAAGGCAGTCTATGAAAGTATATACGGTACTCACATCAAGAAGCATTTTTTTTTTAATTTTTGGTAATCTAATTGTTTCGGCTAATGGAACGGCTGTACCGATTTTGACGAAACTTTCACTGGGATATAGCTGACTACATGAGAAATAACTTAGGCTTTACTCGCGATTAACAACAATAACTGCTGGTAACATCTCGACTCAGATTCATTTATTTACAGGACGTGAGAGCGAGTCAGATTCAGCAAAGGTAAGTAATATTACGTCTTAATATCTATCATCAATCATCATAAACAGCCTTTAACAGTCCACTGCTGGACATAGGCTCCTCCTTAGAAAGAAGGTTTTGGCCTACTATACCACGCTGGCCAGACGGGTTGGTTTCAAGTTTTCCTTCTTTTTGCATTGATATTGTCATGCGTAGTTTATCCCTTAGTCGCCTTTTACGACACCCGCGGGATGAATAGGGGTGGTGACACTCTGTATTGTCAATCCATCACCACACGGAGACGTAACATGATGAGTGTCGGTTTGTAATATTAAAATAACCGCTTTTGCTTTTTACTAAATGCTTAAGTATGTGTACATATTATGCCAAAATAGTTGTTTTTCAAATTTTTGTCTATACAAATAAAAGCGAGAGCTCATTTACCGCGGTCGCAACCTTCTGCGAGGACGTAATCACGCTGAAGGAGGGGGCGGAGGCGCGAACATCTGTGCCTCATGCCGCCTTGAGTGTGGCCGCGGGTGGACGGGACGGGTTTTCCCTTCACCCGCATTATGTGGCCAGCCACGAGGGGGCGGCGTCGATGTGTGCCGGACGCCGCCTAAGAGAGGGTCGTCGTACAGAGACGGTGCCCGCATCAGGAGCGGGCAGGCGCTGGGGGAGTCCAGAAGGAGATCTGACCCTGGACTTCTCCTCCTCCTAAACGGAGAAGCGCGGAGTGGGCACACTGTGTGGTTTTTAGTTAGGGTAAAAGCCGGATAGTTGCCCCACTTTTCGAAAAAGCTTAATTTTTCAAAAATATGAACTTGCTGAAAATTATTTAGCATGTATCTCAAAACATAGACCCTTTATCTACTATAATAGCCTATTTTTGTATTCATAATTAACACTGGTTTTTAATAAATATCGTTTTATTTCACCTCCTAGAAAAGGGATAGTTGCCTACTATGGCGGATAGTAGCCTAGCGTGGAAAATGCTTCGGGGGATACTTGCCCCGTGCGGGGATGGGTATACCTAAAATATACCTTGAGTTAGTAGTTGCTGATTACTTGTTTCGTAACGTCTTCTTAAGGTTCGAGAGGATATTCCGTAGGTTCGAGAAATTTCATTAATACCTTTTTTTAGGGTTCCAAAGTTTATGACTCGGAACCCTTATAGATTCGTCATGTCCGTCTGTCCGTCCGTCCGTCCGTCCTCGAATTACCGTCCAAACGGTAAGTGCTAGAAAGATGAAACTTTGCATTAATATGTGTTGTAAGTACGTCGACAAAGTGCTACAATAAAAATATGAAAAATATTTTTATTTGGGGTACCACCCTACACGTAAAGTGAGGATGATATTTTTTTCTCGCGGCTACCCAATAGTGTGGGGTATCATTATATAGGTCTTTTTTTAAAAAAAAGGGGTTTCTAAGGCGATTTTTTGATTTAGGTATTCGTTTGCGAGATATTCTACTTTAAAGGGCACTTTTTGTAAAAATAGGGCGTCTCCCCCTCTAAAAGTTGTTTAACTTTTAGAGGGGGGGGGGGACACTCTGGTTTTAGCTGCCGGCTGGCTCAAAAAATCTGGAAATATTCGTGATGGTGGTCCATATAATGAACTTTGAAGGAAAACTATAACTAAAACGTCATACAAAATTAAAGCATTAATACGTTAATATAACAATTATCTATTGGAACGATTTTAAATCAATTATGGGTGACTGAGGAACCCTTTTTGTGCGTGGCCTGACACGCACTTGGCCGATTTTTTTTTCTCAATTCTTCCAAGGCAAGTATTAAGCTATCTTCTGTCCAGTTGATGTTGCGCGGCACCACGCCTGGTTTTCGCTTATATTTACGAGGCATTTTGCTTATCTAGAATAAATAAATAAAACAGTTAAGTAGATATTTATTTTAATTACAACAAGTTAGAGTCGCAATACATTCGAAAAAACAACAAAAAAATAAAATTCGTCTTTACTTGTTTGAAAATGTTATGTCTCTGTAGGGGCAACTATCCGCGAAAGAAAGTAAGGCGACTATCCTTTTTGACGTGGATACTTGCCCTTTTTATTTATTAAATAAATAATAATTATTTTGCAGTAAAACTTAATAAACAATGTTATATATGCTCTAATGCATGCAAAAAAACAAAAAGTTAACTGAAACGACGATCGACAAGAAAAATATTCAAAAAAAATTACCTACCAAAATAAATATAACGCCCGTCAAAGTTCCGCCGCGGAAGATATTTGCTTTCACGGACAAAACGCGTGCGCCTATTCCGATGGCATATGCGTCATTATGGTCTGCTGGGGGTCACTACTCATTTTAGTAAAGAGCTAACACTAACTTATATTCATAACATACTGTATTCAAAACCTGGGCATGTATCCGTCCGAGGCAACTATCCGGCTTTTACCCTAGTTCAAGTCCGACTCTCTGCGCTACTCTGTTCAGGAGGGGGAGAAGTCCAGGGTGAGATCTCCTTTTGACTCCTCTAGCGCTTGCCCGCTCCTGATGCGGGCACCGTCTTGGACTCTACTCTGCCTGATGGAAAGAGTTTAGGGGGGCAGGTATAGGTTTTGTGATAGATAAATAAATAAATAAAACATATCTCTTAACCAGGAAGCGACTGTTCCTTCAGGATTACTATCATGGAAAGACCGTAACTTCATAAACTACCATTACAACAACGAGTGCAGTGAGGTGGTAGTCAAACCCATTCCCGTCGCCAGAAAATCTGGCGCGAACTACGAGCTCACTGCAGCCAACGACGCGTATTATGGGGACAAGATATGGCCTCTGGGAATTGTGTTTTATTCAATGGATGAAGAAGCTAGTAAGTTTATAGAACTTTAAGTTTGTTAATACCTTTGAGTGTACGGTTGGCCTAGTGGCTTAAGCGGTCGCCACGCCACTGCCTACTGCGCCAAGTGTTGTGGGTTCAAATCCCACGTGGGATAACACTTTGTGTTGTTCACAATTTGTTGTTCTGAGTCTGGGTGTTCTTAGTGTTAGTTTCTTGTATTTTTCTAATGTCCCACGCTACACAGGAATTTATATTACTAATGCGGGAGCTATCTTAAAAAAAAATTAAAACAGTAACACCTTTCTTTTACGCGGGGTGGAGTGGAGTGATCGAATGGCGTGTGTGGGACTAGTAACCAATCTACTCAATAAACCCTGCTGCGGCCTACCTCGGCAATGGGGAGGAACACCGGGAACGCATCAGCGTGTTTCTGAAGTCCTTGAGGTACATCCTTGAGTAACGGGACTCACCACCACCACGGGACTACCACTGCAGTCATCGGAGGATATTTCTCGCTACCGACCGTCGTTCGCTCCATGGCTGGTAGCGAGAGCTGTTTTACTGCGGTCGCGACCTTCTGCGAAGACGTCATCTCGCATAAGGAGGCGGCGGAGAAGGCCTGGGAGGACGTCCTCCACTCGGACTAGATCTGCTGCCAGTGAAACGGGAGGCGGAGTCGCGCACATCTGCGCCTTGAGTGTGGCCGCGGGTGGACGGGATGGGTTTTCGAGGGGCGGCCATGTGTGCCGGACGCCGTCTAAGAGAGGGTCGTCGTACAGAGACGGAGCCCTAAAGTCAAATAAACAGCTTTTTGTTTTTATTTGAGTATTTTTTTTTATTCTAGAGAGCTCGACCTGCATTAAAGAGCTTCGTCGGGCCATGACGGCTATAGAATTAGCTTCTTGTGTCATATTCCACGATATTGAAGATATGCCTTTGCTGCCGAAGAGTTTCCTATGGTTCTCCAGCACTGACGGAGAGTTGATGCCGAGACTTGGAATCATGGAAGGGAACCAGGTATGCGCTAATACTACTAATTTAGGATGAAAATAGTGATGTGGATATCATTGAGAAACATGGTAGTGATTATTAATATCAAAGATAGCAGAGCCGCGCATTTCAGCTCGAATGGGTCGGCTCGGCCTGGGCAGGATGGATTCTACTCATGCTTTCCATCAGGCAAAGTAGAGTTACTTTGGTAGGCTTAAATACTATATATATATTTATACATACATAAACATATAAATACATAACTATATATATATATGTACAACTTGATACTTTTTTAGGGTTCCGTTGCCAAATGCCAAAAAACGGAACCCTTATAGATTCGTCATGTCTGTCTGTCGTTCCGTCCGTATGTCACAGCCACTTTTTTCCGAAACCATAAAAGCTATACTGTTGAAATTTGGTAAGTAGATGTATTCTGTGAACTGCATTAAGATTTTCACATAAAAATAGAAAAAAAACAATACATTTTGGGGGTCCCCATACTTAGAACTGAACTCAAAACAAAAAATTTCATCAAAATGTGTTGATAGATATTGAGGTTTCTGACATCATTTTTTTCTAAACTGAATAGTTTGCGCGAGAGACACTTCCAAAGTGGTAAAATGAGTCCCCCCCCTGTAACTTCTAAAATAAGAGAGTGATAAAACTAAAAAAAATATATGATGTACATTACCATGCAAACTTCCAACGAAAATTGTTTTGAACGAGATCTAGTAAGTAGTTTTTTTTTAATACGTCATAATTCATATACCGCAATTTACATTTCTTTCAATCAAAACACTATTATTAAAACATCGATGAAAGTTACAACGAACTACAAAAACTTTTATATGATGTTACTTGCTGCTACGGAACCCTTCATATGCGAGACCGACTCGCACTTTGCCGCTTTTTTTTATACGTAATTTGTGGGAGATCTCGAGTCTAAACTAAGTCGAGGTCTGTACCATAGACCTCCATGCCCCCAAGTAAGCAGTTTGTTTTATGGGTACTAGACAACTGATATAAATAAATAAACATACTGTTTTTTGTTAATACATGTATACATATTACACATAGAAAACACGCAGACAAACACAGTACAGACATTGTATCCGACCCATGCAATCGAAGCCGAGACCTCTTGATAAGCAGCCGCATATGCTTAACCACTAGACCAACAAGGCAGCCAATAAATAAATATCTTTATTTCAGAGTCTTCACCTTCCAAACATGACCATAGGTGCCACATTCCATAAAGCTCATACCCTCAACATGTTGATGCGTATCCTGGGTATACCCATGATGTCCAACAGATATGATAGAGATAATTACGTCATTATTCATTGGAAGAATATCAAGAAAGGTGAGTTGAAGATAGCGATTGATAAAAGCTAGTATATACCATCATCATCTTCCTAGCCTTTATTCCCAAGTTTATTTGTGGTCGGCTACTGGTTCAACCGGTTTTACCTGAATTTCAGTTTTTCCACGGAGCAACTGGGGAGAACTGAAATTTGAAGATTGAACTAGTTGTCAGTATATTTGAGGGCACTGACTTCCCAATAACGATTGCCATAGATGTTCATGATAACCGGGACCGACTGTTAAACGTGTTCTCCGAAGCACGGGCGTGAAACACCGCCAAACTTCCAGACTTCGGGCTGTTATTAAGAATTTCCTGTAAAAACCTCTTTTTTTTGGTCCGACCTGGGATTTGAACTCGAGACCTCTTGATTAGTAGTCGCATACGCTAACCACTAGACCAACGAGGCAGTCGAAGCTAGTCTCAAATACTTTGGGGATTTTTTTTATTAAAAAGTGATAAATTTTCCATAAATTACAAAGTTTGAGAACCTTTCGAAAGAGGAGATATCGTGTCTTGTGTCACATACGTCATCACCGTGTTTCGGAGTGTCATACCTTGTTTCATTGTATCATGGTCTATTTAAATAAATAAAATTAGAGTGTCTGTATATAATATTTGTTGGATTGTCCGTGTGGTGACGGATCAAGAATACGGAGTGTCACCACCCCTATTCATCCCGCGGGTGTCGTAAAAGGCGCCTAAGGGATAAACTACGCAAGACAACATCAATGCAAAGAGAAGGAAAACTTGAAACCAACCCTATACCAACCCGTTTGGCCAGCGTGGTATAGCAGGCCAAAACCTCCTTTCTAAGGAGAGGCCTATGTCCAGCAGTGGACTGTTGAAGGCTGTTGATGATGATGATGAATGCGGCTGCTGATCAAGAGATCTCGCGTTCGATTTCCGGGTATATACCCCCCCCGCCGCACCGGGGTGTCTACTGCTCGGGTGTCTTGCAGTGGTCACATTACCCCAATATGTGGTCGCATCGTGGAGATCGCGCCAGGATCGTCGCTGCCTCATACGAGATCCTACAGTAGCCCCGTACGATCCGAATGGCCATCAGCCGCTACAGACTCCTAAGTTGAGTCTTATAGCGGGAGGAACCCGCCAGGTCCTTAGTCCAGGACCCCATTGAGGACCACGGATCGCACGACGCCCATGTAGAGGCAGCGAACTTCTTCTCTTGGTCCCCGAGACGATGTAACGCCCCTGCTACCCCTCGAACCCGTCAAAGCAGACGACACTTAGGCCAGAGGGCAGACTGGTGTGAAGGACCGCATCGTATGCGTGGTTCCATAATAATGGGCCTAATACAGAGCCCCGAGGTACCCCGCGGCACACATCCCTTCGACACTCCACCTCATTCCGATCCACAAACTTCACTGTCCTGTCGCGCAGATAGGCCTCTATGATCTAACTATGCACCTGTCAACGTCAACATCACCAAGACTTGGTAGTACTTGGTCGGCGGCGGCGGGTTGAATGTGGAGGAGCAAGAGAGTGAATAAAATTCAACTTCTGCCAACCGACATGACCTAGACAGCTCTAGGTGTACAGTTACTAATGTCCAGTTATAGTCTCAAAAATGCTAAATCAAAATATTGCACATTCGATAAACGTCATTAACTGATTTTAATTGAACTTAATTTAAAACAAATTTTAAAAACAAAATCGCATTGAAGTTAATAATAATAAATAAATATTTTTGACATCTCACACACAACGTCATCTAGTCCCAAACTAAGCAGACTTTGTCGGTCGTCCATAGGTCAGTCCGCCTCAGGGAGGTGTTGGACGCTAGCATGCTGGCCGGACGCTTCCCTGAGAGCTGGAAGAGTGGAAAGCTGGTCAAACTCCAGAAGACAGGACGGTCTGCTGATTCAGTCACGGCCTATAGGTCCATCGTGTTGCGGGACGAGTTGGGTAAGCTGTTTGAGAGGGTGCTCTCTGCCCGCATCGTCCGGCACCTATGCGAGGTGGGCCCCGATCTGTCGGACAACCAATTCGGATTTTGGGAAGGGCGTTCGACGCTCCTTGCCATATTGCGCCTGAGAGAACGAAGAGGCAGTAAGCAGTGGTGGCGTGCTGTTGGCGGTGTCTATGGACATCGCCATTGCATTTGATAGTCTGCCATTAGCTGTAACCGGGAAACACTCCTCTACGGAGTACCTGAGGCGGCTAGTGGCAGACTACTTAGACGAGCCTACCGTCATGTACGAGGGCCAAGATGGTGTTTTGAGACATCGGACCTAGTCGTGTTACGCAGGGGTCAGTCCTCGGAAAACTCCTATGGAACATGGTATACGACTGGGCCTTTCGAGGGTGTCTCCCCCCGGGCTGGACGTAATCTGTTACGACGATGACATTGGCTACAGCCAGAGGAGGTGAACTTTCAGGCTGGCCACATTGGTCATAACAGGAGTCTTCCTGGTGGTTGGGCGCATTGAGGCGTTGGGCTTACTGGTGGCCCTGGATAAGACGAATGTCCTTTTGTTCCATAGGCCCGACTTAGGCCACTCCCTAGTGTCTCCATCGTGGTCAACTCGGTAATTGTACTGGTCCGGGCCAAGATGAATTATCTGGGCCTGATGGTTAACGGTAGCTGGCTCTTCGACGAGCACTTCCAACAGCTTGCTCCAAAGCTGGTCGACACTGCCTCCACACTTGGACGATTTTTGCCCAATTTAGGTGGAGCCAAGTGGTGGAGTCTGGTCTATGGCACTGTACGGTGCATCGGTGTGGGCGGCGGCTCTGACCGCCCAAAATAGGGCACGCCAAGTGGTTTTAATCTGTTCGATGCCGACATACAGCCCCTTTGCAAACTCCGGTAGGGTGACGGTCCGAGGGGGTTTCCACACCTCAAAAAAAAGTATTTTAAGTGGTCGCCACCATTCTACTGTGTCGTGAGTTCCTACATGGAAAAACACTTCGTGCGATTCACAAATTGTTAATTCTGGGTGTTCTCTGTGTTCGTTTTATGTATGTTTGTAAAGCCCCCGCGACATAGGATTTATACTCCCAATGCGAGTATGGTCTTTTAAAAAAATAAAAACAGTTTCCGCAACCTTACTTTCTTCTGTACCCATTTATATTTAGGGTCATTTTGCCGCCCCCCTAATTCTGCCGCCCCAAGCTTCAGCTTTTTCAGCTTCTATGGTAAATCCGGCCCTGGTTATACCCATAGTACAAGTTCTGCTTAGTTTGGGACTAGATGATGTTGTGTGTCAAGTTCTGCTTAGTTTGGGACTAGATGATGTTGTGTGTCAAGTTCTGCTTAGTTTGGGACTAGATGATGTTGTGTGTCAAGTTCTGCTTAGTTTGGGACTATATAATGTTGTGTGTCAAGCTCTGATTAGTTTGGGACTAGATTATGTTGTGTGTCAAGTTCTGCTTAGTTTGGGACTAGATGATGTTGTGTGTCAAGTTCTGCTTAGTTTGGGACTATATAATGTTGTGTGTCAAGCTCTGATTAGTTTGGGACTAGATGTTGTTGTGTATCAAGTTCTGCTTAGTTTGGAACTAGATGATGTTGTGTCAAGTTCTGCTTAGTTTGGGACTAGATAATGTTGTGTGTCAAGCTCTGATTAGTTTGGGACTAGATGATGATGAGTAAAATATTTATATATTACAGGTATGGAACATTACTTGGAGCGGATGCCTGAAGAAGCTTTGATAAGGAACTCAGACGGGGTCGTCATGCCTTATGACTACTTCAGCGTAACCCACGCGCCAGGCAACTACCTCTGCAGTGATTGCTCGTTGGGTCAACAGACTGTCTCACCAGTGCAGGTATATTTTTTATATTTAAGCCCACCAAAGCGCTGATAGCCGAGTGGCCTTAGGTAATTGGAAACAATCACCGAGGGTAAGCAACGACCGCGCGGTCGGACCTAGATGGGTGACCGTTTGTGGTATGATATGTTATGAGAGTTTCCGTGATTCGGAGGTCACGTTAAACAGTCGGTCCTGGTTGTTATCATAATATAGCAGTCGTGAAGCTTAGTTGGAGACCTTCGGGCGGCTTAAAAACATCCAACAGCAAGATTACGTAGCCACAACGTGTCTTGCCAGTCCCCAACCCGCACTCGTCCAGCGCGGGGACGTATGGCCTTAACCCTCTCTTGAGACGAGACCTGAGCCCAGACGTGGGACGTTATGGGTTGTTTATTAAGCCTACCAAAGTGACTACTCTACTTGATGAGTAAAATGCAGGTGTAGGGGTAACCATCCTCATTGTGAGGGTAAGCAATGCAGCCACACCATGGCGGCCTGGTTAGATGTTTCGGAACACGGGAGAATGATGCAATGATTAGGTCTCACATTCACCAACTAAATACGACAGCAAGAATGCTGGTATTATTAAGATGTTCTTCTGTGTGAGGGTAGTACTGCCCCGGTCGAGACGACAAATTCGTGCTGAATTCAGCATGGCTCTACTACCTATAAAAAAGGTAAGAAGAATGATATATTTTGGAGAGTAAGCTTAAGAATGCGTGACGTTAGCGTTACATAAAGTGTAATCAGGCGAGGCGAACGGAGTTTGAGAGAGATATATAAGTTAGTGAAGATAGAAAGAGACAGAGTTTCGTTTCGTATGTTACGGTAAGAGCAAAAGAGAGCAGTTTTTTTTCTCTCTCCTTCTTATAGCCAGTTACATTTGGTATAACTAAGATACGGTGCAGACCTATTATCTGCATTCTGTATATAGTTATGATTTACTTTTGTCGGTCTGTAGCACACAATTTTGTTTTAATATTTCGAACATATAACACACAACGTCAGTCTAGTAGCAAACTAAGCAGAGCTTATACTATGGGTACTAGACAACTGATATTTTTTTCCATAAATACTTGCATGTTAGACAACACAAGTACTCTGAACAAGGGCGGATCCAGCTTTGGCGCCAGGGGGGGGTCACATAGCTGTGATCAAGTTAGGGTTGCCAACCTTGCGGCCTATAGGCCCATCGTGTTGCTGAACGAGGCGGGTAAGTTATTTGAGACGGTTCTCCTCTGTTCGCATCGTTCGGCACCTCTGCAAGGAGGGCCCCGACCTGTTGGAAGCTCAAATTGGGTTCCGAGAGGGGCGTTCCACGGTCAATGCCGTGTTGCGCCTTAGGGCCGTGACAGAAGAGGCAGTGACCTGCAGCGGAGTGGTGTTGGCGGTGTCCTTGGACATCGCCAACGCCTTTAATAGTCTGCCATTCACCTGCATCAGGGAAGCGTTCCGCTATCACGGAGTGCCAGAGTACCTGAGGCGGCTTGTGGCAGTATATTACCACCATAATAGACCACTGCTGGAACATGGGATACGACTGGGCCCTACGAGGGCATCTCCCCCCGGGCTGGGCGTAATTTGTTAAGCCGATGACACTTTGGTCACGGCTCGGGGGGCTAACTTCCAGAAGACGGCCCGCCTGCCCACCACAGGGATCGCTCTGGTGGTCGGGCGCATTGAGGCGCTGGGTTTACGGGTGGCCCTGGATAAGATGGGGCCCCTTTTGTTTCATGGGCTCCGTCGTGGTTCACCCGTCGGCGCCTCCATCGAGGTCAACTCGGTCCTCGTACCGGTCCGGGCCCAGATGAGGTTTCTGGGCTGGTTCTAGACGGTAGGTGGCTCTTCGATAAGCACTTCGCCCTAGGGTTATTATTGCCCATTTGGGCGGGGCCAGTGTTCCCACGAGGCAGCTGTACACGGGGGTTGTCCGGTCAATGGCACAGGACGGTGCACCGGTGTGGGTGGCGGCTCTGACCGTCCAGAATAGGGCGCGCCTCTGGCGCCCCTATAGGATATTGGCGGTCAGAGCCTTACGTGAATACCACACGGTGTCCACAGAGGCGGCATGTGACTTGGCCGGAACACCCCCGTAGGATTTGGAAGCGGAAGTGCTCGCCGAAGTTTATCGGCGAGTGGCTGACTTCCGGACTGACGCAGGTGCTTTCCGGGCACAGTAGCTTCGGAAAGTACCTACACTCGTTCGCTAGGAGGGGATCGAGTCCCGCCTGCCACCACTGCGACTGCAGTGAGACATCGGGCCTGCATACGTTGGCGGTTTGCCCCGCATAGGCAGTGCAGCGTCGGGGCCTCACTGTAGTAGAGGATCTCTCGCTACCGGCCGTCATAAGCTCGATGGCCGGTAGCGACAGTTGTTTTAACGCGGTCGCAACCTTCTGCGAGGAGGTGATCTCTCCCTGGACTCCTCCTAAAATGGAGGCGCAAAAAATATAATATAGTTCGCAAAAGTACTATATTTTCACGAAAACCCAACAAACAAATCTCCGAACTTTTGGCCCGTCTTTAGAAATCCCAGGACTTGACCTCATGATCAACAGAAACAGGTAATGTGGCCATAATACACGCCACTGTCGCTATCGTATTGGACTCTACAGTCATGCTAAACATTGCCTCAGAGATGCTGTTTGAATCATCTGACAGGATGTTATGGCCTAATATAGGCTTTTTTTTTCTTTTAGAGCCATAATACCATACGGGTCGTACGAGGCTACTGCACGATTTTGTACGAGGCGGCGACGGTCCTGGCACGATCTCCGCCCTTCGACATTCTGGCCGACATGGACACGATATTCTACGACCAAATTCGTTCTGTCGGTCGGAAACGCAAAGAGTCAGTGTTGGACCACGAGCCCGGAATGCTACTGCGGAACGCGTATAGGCAAGCTCTGCGGGCTTGGCAGGCACGGCTCGTAACTCAGAGCTGTGCTTGCTAACGCGCTGTTGGAGTCGTTCTGCCGTTCTGCAGAGCGTCGAGTAGGAGATAGATCGGACGAAACATATCACCGTCAGCATTGATCGCCATAATGCTGGCGAGTGACGAGGAATGGGAAGTGTAGGAAGAGTGAGGACGTTATGCTCTAGAATGTGTCCGCTGAGAGGGATCGGGAAAGGGCCGATCCTGCTCGAAGGAGGCGGTGAAGGGGACGCGGTAGAGGTCGCTAGTCCCCCAATCGTCTCTTAAGGGTCGCTGCAGCCACATATTGGGGAGATGTGACCGTTGCAAACGACCCGAGACAAGTGACACCCCTGGTGCGGCCGGAGGGTATCGTCTAAGGTAGGTCGGTGTTGCGTCTGCCCCGGGGGTGAGACTAGACACTCCGGGATGTACCTCAGTCGAAATGTCCGGCCGGAGGACTCCAAAAGCCGCTGATGCGTTCCTAGAGTTCCTCCGAGCTGCCGAGGTAGGCCGCCGTAGGGTTAAGTGGGTAGACCGGTTTCCCCGGGAGTCCTACACACGCCCTTCTTTTACCCCACGAATTTATACAGCTCAATATCGCAATTTAAAATTAGATTATAAATCGACTGTGGTATGGATTAACACCGCTGCCACTTCACCATCCAGAGCCGATATTCATTTACAATGACAAAAACTGGAGTAGTATTTAATAAGTAACAATGTATAAGGTTGCTAGTTGTTTCACAGTGTCAATGTTTAAATTATATTGGGATAAACAATCTATAATTATGTTTAACAATTTTAATTAGTTTTACACCTAAATCCCGGACCGCGCCCAGGGGGGGGTCATGACCCCCATGACCACCCCCCTGGATCCGCGCTTGACTCTGAAACAAATATTTGCAGATCATACAAAGATTTGGTCCGACCCGGGAATCGAACACGAAACCTCTTGATCAACAACCGCATACGCTAACCACTAGACTAAACTAACACACAACGTCAGTCTAGTAGCAAACTAAGCAGAGCTTATACTATGGGTACTAGACAACTGATATTTTTTTCCATAAATACTTGCATGTTAGACAACACAAGTACTCTGAAACAAATATTTGCAGATCATACAAAGATTTGGTGCGACCCGGGAATCGAACACGAAACCTCTTGATCAACAACCGCATACGCTAACCACTAGACTAAACTAACAAGGCAATCCGATGGGACGGCTATCTGACACGACCTCCGAAATAAATGGGTTAACACCCTAAACTTCCGAACTCCTTGCTGTTTCAAAGTATTCTCTTTCCATAAAATGGCGTTTCTAAAATCCAGAAATTCCGACTTTTCACACAAACACTGGACAGAGTAGTGATAGTTTTCTAGAGGGCGTTGTGTGTCAGTTATCCAAATTTTTGACGTGACAACGTCTTATAATTCGATGGAGCCGGCTGCACGCACGAAAAAACATGACTCGTGCGGCGTTACCTCACTCTGAGGCGTTCCATTTTAGGCTTGAAGTGCAAGCGAGAGCGCGGAACGAGCGACAAAGATTCACAATCTTATGATGTTATCGTCAGTAAACCGACTTTATTTTTTCAGGATAATGGGTGGCAACGGACTGTGTCAATGGGGCGTCAAACGGTACTTAATTGGATGGACATTGAAACCTTGAATTTGCTGTACGCTAAAGAATGCCAACATAGATTTAGTTCTCAAGATAAATAAATACTAAGAAATATTTTTGTATTTTTATTGCGTCTCTAAAGTTCCCCGGAGACAGTCATTCGCAATTGTCAATTTTTACGTCATTGAAGTACCAAAACGATCGTTTGAAGAGGCAATTGAAGCCATTGTCATTCGCAACTACGTGATTATGAAAGTTTTGATTGAAGCCCATTGACAATCGCGAATGAAGTAAAAAATTTAACGTCTGTTGTGCGATTGATCGATTTCAGTCATTCGCTAGTCCAGAAACATAGTGGACATGTCCCGTCACGCTCACGATCCGATTTGCGAACAATTGATGATTCGTATGAAGCTCCATCATTCGCACCTTCAATTGAACCGGTCAATGACGTAGCGAATGTCTCCGGGGCACATAAAACGTTGACGCGCTTGTTAGATTAAGAGAAAAGAGGAGATGAAAGATACATAGTGATAAAGGTTTTATCTATTAAAATATTAGAATATTTAGAACGAATTATAAGGAGTTTGGTCTAACAATACAATTAGAATAAACATCAGGAATTTGAGTATATCAAATCAAACCAAATTAAATCATATTAATCCTTTTTTTATTTCAATGTCAAGTAGTCAGTCAGTCGTGATTCTATTCGTCTGTTCCAAGGTGTAGATCCTATGGAGAAGAACAGACAAGAAACTCCATGGACACTCTTTTCCAACATGTTTACCTACATATTTCACATTATACATATATCCATAAATCAAACATTATAAATTATTACAAAACTAGATAACATTTTAGTAAAAAGAAATACACAAAAGTGAATGGCATATACTTAGCTTTTAAATCAATATAATATCCTCAATTACTAGTAGAGAGCTCCGTACTGATCCACGTCTCGACGAGAAGTTTCCCAATCCAGTCGGAACACTCGTTTTTATAGGCGAGGACAAGCAATTTTGATATTGTATGACTACCGTCATCAAACTATATTATCTTCAGAAAGTATTTAAAGTAATTTATTAATACAAACATATCACTATTTTTATAAAATATGTAGTTTAAAAGTAGTAATGGTTACATTAACATGACTAACAGTGTTTATAGGCAACGACAGCGAATATAACATACAAGTTTGTATTTTAATCAACTACCGTCATCAAACAATATCTTGTGAAAATATTTAAAGTGAACAAATAACAAACATATCAATATCTATATAAAGTATTTAGTTATATTAATAAATACATTACCATGACTCTAACACGCTCAAAGACGAATGGACTTAGGTGATTGGAAACAATCACCGAGGGTAAGCAACTACGGCACGGTCAGACCTAGATGGGTGACCGTTTGTGGCACGGTATGTTATGAGCGTTTCTGTGATTCGGAGGTCACGTTAAGCAGTCGGTCCCGGCTGTTATCATAAGATATCAGTCGTGAACTTTAATTGGAGTCCTTCGGGCGGCTTAAAAAATCCAACGACAAGTTTACATAGCCACAACGTGTCTTAATTATATTAATAAAGCTTTATTTGATTCCATGCATAATACATATTAAACAATAACAAGTGGTAAATAAAAAACCTTTAAACTACACTTGATCGGAACAGTATTCATTATTCCCTGAAAATGAAAAGAGAAAGTTAGTCTTTTCCTAGACCTAAATAAGCGGGAGGAAAAAATGTATGAAAATCCATTTCTAACGTGTTTTAGCGGGAGAGAAAGTTGTATGAATTTTCATTTCTCATGTGTTATCTTATCTATGGCGCGCGCCTGCCCAAAGTTTTCATCTAATTTAAATATGGAATCTCCGTGCCACTGACATCCTTTTGTGAAGAATAAAAAAAAACAAAAGAAGCGCGAAATATTTATAAATGTTATGTCAAATTCTAAGCTAAATTGTGTCTTACATGGTGTCTTACGTGTTGATTTTATTTTATAAATACTTTAAATGTTCCTCACAGGTGTAGTATAAAGCACTGTGTAGCACTCGGGTGAAAGTCCCATTCCTACCTCGGGAATATTGTGGCCCTAGGCTGCACCTTCGGGCCACAAACTGCTCCCTCACTAGGAATCGGTTCCTTTCCTCCCTCGGTGAACAATGTACTATTATACTACACCTGATCGGAACAGTAGTCAATATTCCCTGAAAATTAAAAGAGAACGTTAGTCTTTTCCTTGACCTGAATAAGCGGAAGGAAAAAATGTATGAAAATCCATTTCTAACGTGTTTTAGCGGGAAAGAATGTTGTATGAATTTTCATTTCTCATGTGTTATCTTATCTATGGCGCGCGCCTGCCCAAGGAGTTTTCATATAATTTAAATATGGAATCTCCGAGCCACTGACATCCTTTTGTGAAGAATAAAAAAAAACAAAAGAAGCGCGAAATGTTTGTCAAATTCTAAGCTAAATTGTGTCTTACATGGTGTCTTACGTTTTGATTTTATTTTAAAAATACTTTAAATGTTCCTCACAGGTGTAGTATAAAGCACTGTGTAGCACTCGGGTGAAAGTCCCATTCCTACCTCGGGAGTATTGTGGCCCTAAGCTGCGCCTTCAGGCCACAAACTGCTCCCCCGCTAGTAATCGGGCCCTTTCCTCCCTTGGTGAACAATGTACTATTAATATTCAATTACATTTATTCCACTTAGATGAATTTGATTTGATGATTACTCAATTTGATGACTTGACGATTACTCAAATTACTTTGATGATTATTCCGTGTGGTGACGTATTGAGAATATAGTGTCACCACCCCTAATTATCCCGCGGGTGTCGTAAAAGGCGACTAAGGGATAAACTACGCAAGAGAACATCAATGCAAAGAGAAGGAAAACTTGAAACCAACCCTATACCAACCCGTCTAGCCGGCGTTGTATAGTAGGCCAAAACATCCTTTCTAAGGAGAGGCCTATGTCCAGCAGTGGACTGTTAAAGGCTGTTGATTGAATTTGATTTATAATTATAAATTTTATTATGTAATTAGTTTAATTATTTTTTGCTTCAATGCAAGAACCCCGTTCGGGTAAAAGCCACCCCCAAGGAATGCATTCTCTCTCTGTCCAGCCAAGTTCGGCCCGCGCACGCTACAATTTCGTCTGCCCATCTGGCCCTTGATCGACCTCTTGATCTGGTGCCTTTTGGTAGAGTCCATCTATCGTCCTTGTAACGGGCCACGTGGCCCGCCTACTTCCATTTAGCCATCATTTTTGTTGTTCTGCGAAAGGGTCCTGCTGTCACGGTCCCGACACGTGGTTATATTAAAAAAAAAAGGTTTTAATGGGTACATGTATATTTTATACAGGCAACACTTAGTTTATATTAGGTGTTTAACATACTACATAACGAGGTGGCAACTATATACAAATAACAAATACATAATATACAATATCAGCCTTATTCATTATTTTAACTTTTGAATACAGAAATAAATAAATCTACCCTCAAATGTCAATAAGCATTGAGTCAGTGTTGCCAAGTTGAAGGTATTTCCGAGAGGTAGTATAAATGGCGATAAAATCATTAGAAAGCCATTAAATTTATGTGACCAATAAATGAGATTAGTACATTAAGTTAGCAACTTTACAACACTATTTGTGCTGCTTAACAAGACTCCAGGGTTACCAGTGCTTATAAGATGCTTTCTCCCGTCAGGAGATAATATCTTCTAAATACTGGTAATCACTTACTATTCAACTACCCGCATATTTCACAATACAGAATAACCCACAGCTTAAGTGGTACAAAGTGCGTTGCCATTACAATTTGCTATGATATTGCATCAGAAAAAATACATCAAAATTTATACTACACTTGTAAAATCATTTGCGGCAAAGAGTAAAAAATAATAAAAAAATTTTTTATTTAATCGACTATTCCTTGACTACATACAATGCTGAAATCGACTAAATCTTATTAAACAACAGCCTTTATAATTAATATACAAGTTGTCCCAACAAAATGGTACTAAAGTCCTTTAAAAGTTTTTCTCTGTCTATAAAGTTATCTCAATTCTGCGGTCGCTACAACGATTATATAACAAAATACACACAACCTATCTACAACCATATATCGTGAACACAGGCCATAACTAATGCATTTAGTCAGTATTTTGCAAGGCATTTTAAATCTTAAGATAATAGCATAAGGTTCATATTTGTTTCACTGAAATTTGATGGTTTAGCTACCTGCAATTATTGCCACTGCTTACATTATTATCTAGACGCAAAGGCTTATATGATAAATTATAATTATTGATTCATCGATTGACTGCAAATCGAGAGGTTTCCGAGTCGAACCAAAAGTGTTGATGTGTTTTTTCAACAATAAATCCTTAAACAGCCCGGAGCATGGAAACACGTGTCCTCGGTCCCGGTTGTTATGTACATCCATGACAGTCGGTATTGGGAAATCAGTGTTCTCAATTATACTGACAACTAGTTCTACCTTGGAATTCAGTTCGCACTTTGGTTTGCGGAGGTCCCATGTTAGTCGTTCGGTGGTAAAACTGATGTTCAGGTAAAACCTGAAAAATTCAGGTTGTACTAGTAGCTGACCCCAAATAGTGTTGGCAATAATAAAGGCTAGGAAGAATATTCACAGACTGACTGACAAACCCAGAGCCTAGGGGATATTTTGGCAGCTAATATAATATGTTGATTTTTGAAAACTTCGCCCCTAAAGAGGGATGAAGGGTTGTATGATATTTCGTCAGTTTTGTGGAAGGACGGGCGCATGACCCTCTAATATAAAGGAAAGATCCTAACAAAAGAATTACTTCTTCATATTTTCCTGTTACATACTTCCGCCCCTTTTAACTAAATCACTTCCACAGATTGGAGAAAAAATTTTCATTTAAGTTATATTGTATGTATATTAGACAAGCCATTTTCTGCTTAATTGCTCAGATTTAAAGTCGATTCTCATCTAAGTTTCCTAAGTGAGGTAGATTTCTTTAATTATGTATCATCAAAACTGGCTTCTGTATGTCATAAGCGACTTTTTTATTGCAGGTAGTTAAATCTCATTCTCGTCTTGAAACACTAACTTACATTTTGATACTAAGTTTGATTTGTAATCAAATTATTCTGCCATGTTATTCTAGACACATCTTTACACTTAGAAACATGATTCTTATAAAGCTCTTTAGTGTCAGCTAGAAAGTTACACGACGCGCATGCAAAAATTGGCGCCTTTTCACATTTGTCACACGAAAAATTTTTCGAGCCGTTTTCGGTTTTACAATAATCACAAGGTTTTAGTCGATTTTCTTCACTATCCCCATTCGTCTGGACATCACTATTTTCTTTTTCTTTTTTCAAATGTTTGATGTCTGTCATCGGAACGGGAGTAATTGTGACGTCACTTTTTTTTAAACGTGTACCACTTTTACGGGTTTTGAAAAAATTGTTCAATTTTCCCCTGACGTTATCAACTTTATTAGTTGAATTTTCAGGACTTTTATTAGACGTTTCGCAATTTATTTCATTCTTTTCACTATCATTTGATACTATTTTGTAAACTGTGATATACTCAGATAAGTCATTTACCCTTTTTTGTACAAAATCATTTTCACAAACGCCGGGACTCGAAATATTAGATTTTATTCCATAGTCTTTAAAATCCGTACCATCTACATCTATAATTGAACTACTATCTCCTAAACTGGAACTTATATTTACAATTTTCATTTTTTTATTATTATTTAATTTAGAATTTGATTCTACAAGATGTATATCTGTATCGGATATGAAGTGAAAATTTGAATGAGACATATCTAAATTATATTCTAAATTGTCAGAATCCTCTTGTTTTATTTTATCATAGTTTATATTTAAATCTGGTTTTCTTTTTAACGGTGGCAGTTTATGAGGAACATTATTTTTATCTCTATTTAATGAATTTATGTCTTGTACGTTTTTATGTGTATGTGAATCTTTTTCTTTTTTAATTTGTATATCTTGTTCTATAGGTATATCCATATTCTCCAAATTCTTCAATACTTCTTCTTCATTGAAAATTAAGTCAGAATCATCTTCATCTGTAGCACTAACATTTTTTTTACTTTCATCTTTGATAATATTGACTTTTTTATCATTATCACTATTATTATTTTTTGGATTATTATTTTTACCATATTTAATATTGCCTAATACATTTTCTAACTTCTGTTTCTTTTTATTTAATTTGTCAGTAGGTGATATTTTAAATTGTTCGATTACACTCTCAAAGTCTACAAAAGAATTAATATTTGTAGGTGTGTTTGTTCCATTTCTTTGTACATCTTCTCTCTTACTCTCATCATCAGCGGTTTTATCAACTGCTGATGATGATGATGGGCTGGGTGATCTTGTATATATAGCATCTGGAACAAATGAAAATGTAAATTTATTTTTAGTAGCTGCGCCCCGCGGGTTTTATATCTTTTCAATCAGAAATTGTTCACTATTTTGTTGGTTTTAATTTTGTTCTAAAATAAGTTTTTTTAAGTTACTCCTTATAACATGTCCAGCAGTGGACTGCGATAAGCTGATTATGATGATGATATAACATCAGCTACCTGCCGGTGAATGTCCTGTCTGAATCTCTCCAGTCGTTCCGGAGCCGGAAATAAAAAGCAAAGTTTTTAAAGCTAATTTTTAGGGTTTCGTAGTTCATGACTCGGAACAATTTTAGATTCGTCATGACCGTCCGTTCGTCCTCGACCTACCGCCGTACCGCCCATACGGTTGGTGCTAAAAATATGAAACTTTGCATGAATATGTGTTGTAATTACGTCGACAAAATGATAGAATAAAATTATGAAAAATATTTTTATTAGAGGGACCTCCCCTACACGTAAAGTGGGGATGTTTTTTTTTCTCGCAGCTACCCAATTGTGTGGGGTATCATTAGATAGGTCTTTTAAAAACATTACGAGGTTGCAAAAATCATATTTCGATTTAGGTATACATTTGCGAGTTATTCAACTTTAAAGCGCATTTTTTGTAAAAACAAAACCACCCTAAAAGCCAACCGGCTGACTCAAAAAATTCATGGTAGTAGTATACATATTGACCTTTCATGGAAAACTATAGCGGTTTTGATAACTTTTTTATTTTAGGATTTGTAGGGGCCTAACTTGTAAAATGCACTCACTTGGAAAACTTCGTACTAAAATAAAGAAATAATAAGTAAACACAACAATTAATCTACCAACCGTTATGGGTAACTACGGAACCCTATTCTATGAGTGGCTTGACACGCACTTGGCCAATTCATACAAAGTTTCATCCTTCTAGCATCAACCGTTTGGGCGTTAGTAGGCAGAGGAAGGACGGACGGACATGGCGAATCTATAAGGGTTCAGAGTCCTCTGTGGTTTGTTTCGGCATGTATTCCCAGAGTGAGTCTTAGCAAATACCAGCACCTTCTAGATGTAAGTCTAACGTGTAAAAACATCCGTAAAATATTCACTCACAGAAATAAATAGAATTTATCATTTACCTTCCAAATATCTATGATCAGGTGGATCCTCCCACCACACCGGGCTGGGGCATGTCAGTATCTCCATGAAGTCCTCATCGCTGAGGGTATGGTTCTCTTCGATGAGTCGCACCATTTCCACTATAGATACCTCTGAACTGCTATCACTCTTTGTAGACTTGCTACTTCTGTTACAGGTCTTCGATGCCGAGGTGGATTTCACACCTGTTGTAAAGAATTATAAATAAATAAATATGTCGGACATCTGACACATAACATTATCTAGTCTCAAACTAAGCAGGGCTTGTGCTATGGGTACTAGACAACTGGAAAGAGTCGTCGTACTGAGACGGTGCCCGCATCAGGAGCGGGCAGGCGCTGGAGGAGTCCAGAAGGAGATCTCACCCTGGACTTCTCCTCCTCCCAAAAAGAGAAGCGCAGAGTGCACACCGTGTGATTTTTAGTCGGTTCGAGTCCAACACACCACCCCGCCGTAACCCCCGGTGGGGTGACGGTCCATGATGATTTTCAACACGAAAAACAAAATGAGTACTAGGCAACTGATAATAAACACATGAACGAACCAACCCGGGAATCGAACCCGAGACCTCTTGATCAGCAGCCGGAACCGACTGTTTAACGTGACCTTCGAATCTTGGACGCTCATAACTTGTCATGCCACAAACGGTCACCCATCTAGAAATATCCACCCATTTAGAAAGATAGGACGCGGAAGAAAGCCGAGATGAGGAGTCATAATATGATCATCAAAAGTGTAAACGAAAAAATATTCGACTACGGAGTAACTAATCCTGTATCGCGATTTGGAAATTCTCGATTGGTTTATATATAAAACTTCCCAACATCTACCGTTAGACCGCGGCCCTCCAGACATGCCCAGACAGGGTCTGACAAGGCATGGCTTCGAGATGGTCCGAGTCTTCCCAGAATATCTATAATTTTTGTTTTATTTCTGCCTACCAAAGTGACTACTCTGCCTGATGGAAAGCATGAGTAGAACCCACGAGTCACCAGATGGGGTCACGATCCTCATTGTGAGGGTAGGCAATGCAGCATGGTAATCCATACCATGGCAGCCTGGTCAGATGTTTCTGCAGAGGCCCAGAGTATGATTCAGAATGTTATGGTCTGCGGTCTCACCCTTACTAACGAAATATGACAACAAGAATGCTGTCATTATTGGGATGGTCTTCTGTGAGGGTAGTGCTGCCCCGGTCTAGTCGGCCCGTTCGTGCTGAACATACACTACATATAAAATGAGATTCTATTTAAATAAGTACAATAAAATATAGTCTTACCCCCTTTCTGTGGCACGCTCAACTTCCTCTTATTAGCGACAGCAATAACTTTAAAATTAGGTTTCGGTTTTAAAAAAACTTTTTTCGCGTACATCGCTCTTTTCAACTTGTCCGGATAATACTCTACTTGTTCAACCAACTGCACTAAATGTTTCACTTTAGTTTTAAGTGGAGTATCTTCAACACATGTTGCACTACATGTTTTAGTCGATTTTGTTTCCAATTTTGTCTCTGGTTTAGGAAACTCTTTGTCGACAACCGATTTAACTACTTTCTTATTTTTGGCGCGAAGTTGTTTGTTTTGTTGGGCAGATTTTTTTCTTGTGACAACTGTGTTCGTCGATTTTGTTGCTGGAACATTCTTTTTTGCGTTTCTTGAAGACATTTCTGTCTGAAAAATAATTATGGCAACATTAATTTACTTAATAAATTAAATATTTCGGACATCACATCATATACCCATATTAATATTATCCCTACTAATAACATTCAGTTCGATCTATCTCTATGCCAAAATTCATCAAAATCGGTTCAGCGGTTTAGGACGTAAACGTAACAGACGGACAGACAGAGTTACTTTCGTATTTATAATGGATGGCGTATGCGACTGCTAATCAAGAAGTTACGTGTTCAAATCCCGGGTCGGTCCAAATAGTGTTTTTTTTTATTTTTTTTAGGAAAGTCCTTATTAGATAATATAGTTAAAAGATGCTAATTAGCTATTATACTACACTCAGAAGAATATTTTAATATATATTTTCTAAATTAGACTCAAAAGTTGAGAAAATAACTATGATTCATGAAATAAAAATTATCTAGATGTAAATAGCGAGTAACGCCGAGGAGCAGAGCTAGTCTAAAAAAAGTAGCCTAAGTTACGCCTTATATCATCAGTTATGGGCCAGTGAAAATCACGTCGAAACAGCCGTTCCAGAGATTACCCGGAACAGACAGACAGACAAAATTTTGGACATGCGTTGCCCGCGGTTACAACAACGAACGCGGGTAACACCGCGGGGCTCAGCTAGTTAAATAAATAAATAAATATTTTGGACATCTAACACATAACATCATCTAGTCCCAAAGTAAGCAGAGCTTGTGTTATGGGTACCAAACAACTGATATAAATACTTTTTGTAAATACATACATATTATACATAGCAAAACACCCAGACTCCGAAACATATTTGTGGATCACACAAATATTTGGTCTGGCCCAGGAATCGAACCCGAGACCTCTTGATCAGCAGCCACATACGCTAACCACTAGACCAACAAGGCAGTCAATTGTTATTGAAAGCAAAAGTTATTGATACAACACTTTATTGACAAATGTCATGGCAGAATAATACATTGAGTTTCGGTTTAAAGTGATGTAAATTTAAGTCTCAAGAATCTTGTACCTCAATAAGCCGCCATGACTCAATGGAGTATGGGTAACAAGGCTGCATTATCTGAACTTACCTTGACCATGGTAACATCTACCCTTGGATTCTACTTGTGCTTTCCATCAGGAAAAGTGGAGTCACTATGGTAGGCTTATATATATAAAAAAATAATTAGTGTATTATAAAAAAAAAAATTTTTTTTTGGACATCTAACACACAACGTCAGAGAAATTTTCTTAAATACTTTGGATATAGACAAACCAAAACAAATTTGGTGCATATGTAAAGAAATTATTATGGGCCAGACAGGTTGGTCACACACCCACCGCCGCGTAGAAAATTCCGGCGGGGTGAACGTCCGAGGGGAATTAAAAGATGTGGTCAAGATGGCGTAATAACAGCTGTTCCTGGAACCCTTGTATATCAGGGGATGAGTGACACCGTGTGGTTTTAGTCAAACCGCCCCGCCACAAACCGGTGGGGTGACGGCCTGTGGGAGGTTCCACACATAAAAAAAAATAAAAAGGGTTTTCAAGATGTCCTTCGCTTTGCAGTGTCTTGTACTATGCAATTTGTGCCTTAGTAAACTCTTATGACACCCATGGGATGAATAGCAGTCTTGACACTGCGTATTTATTCTGGACACTACATATTTATTCTTGACACTACATATTTATTCTGCCACCACATGTGTACACAGTATATAGTATTGATAATAATGGATATGTTCTGCAAACATCTCCAGGGAATCCCCCAGTAGGGTCTTATCACTTTATCAGAAAGAAAGATATTACAGTTCTCAGAATTTTAGCTAATCTTTAGTAACTAGAGACTTTTGATATGAATTATAGTTAAATAGCTGACCCGTGGAGCCCCAACTGTGTTTTCTGTTGCCGGTGGAGAGGAAACACCGGGGTTGAAAGCTACTCTATCTATATTATTATTATTATTTAATACACAATCAGTATAGTAAGATGTCCATGTTGTGAGAGATTAAAAATACAAAGTGTCACCACCCCTATTCATTCCATGGGTGTCGTAAGAGGCGACTAAAGGAACAAAATAAGCAGCTAACATCACTGCCAAGAGAAGGAAAACTTGAAACAAACCCTTTACCAACCCATCTGGCCAGCATGGTATAGTAGGCCAAAACCTCCTTTCAAAGGAGAGGCATGTCCAGCAGTGGACTGTTAAAGGCTGTTGATGATGATGACACAATCAGCTTAAAACTGATGCATTTACAGTAAAAGCTCCTTATTCGCGCTTCCTTCATTCGCGTTTTCACTATTCGCGGATTAAAAAAATGCGACCCACTTCCCATATTCGCGGCTAAAAATTTCTTTATTCGCGGATCTAATAAGTACATACATAATATTAAAATATTTCAATAGGTATCCAACCCAAGATCTTAGTACAACTTTGCCTAAAGTATGTTGTTGAATGATATCGCCGAGGACTTTGATATAAGCCACCTTCGCCGCGATTAGTTTTTGAGAATGTAAACAAATGGAATGAAAGCAACCTTATTTCGCAAGGAATAAAGTATATTGTTAAATGTTGCTGTTCTGTGTTCGGTACAAAAATTGTGATCGAGTAACGTTTCTACCCCTCTCTTCCTAATTTATAATGTCGACCAAAAAAAATGAGACTCTTTCCAAACCATTGCCTAAGCCTGAAGATAACTAAATAATAAATAAATATATGGACATCTGACACAAAACATCATCTAGTCCCAAGCTAAACAGATGTTATAATTAATCAAAATGTTCAAAAACTTTAATTAAATTGACTTTTTAAAATATTTGTTTCTTTTTATTTTGTCACCTAGGAACGTATCCCTTATAATCCCATGTAAATTACCATTCCGTATTCACGGTTTCTGTATTCGCGGCATATTCATGGAACATATACCCCGCGAATAAAGAGCTTTTACTGTATATTATTACACTTGTGTTTTAAATATTCGTCAAGTCTGTTTATGAAAATATTCACATTTGGGGCACTAATCACGGTTTCTGGTAAAAGGTTCCACATACAAGGTTTGGCAAGAAATGGTTTCGGGGATTGCTAGCGCACAGAAGTTTGTTAAGCTTCATGGAGTGACCTCTCAGTTGAGTGTTCGTGTTCATTGTGAACATGGACTCAATATCTCTCACGTTGTAATGATGGTTGAGGATTTTGTAGGTCTCCTCTGGTTCTTCTTTGTTCTAGTATTTATCTATATCAAATTTTTCATAGCCTTCATTATTCCCAATATTATTTGGGGTCGGCTACAAGTTTAACTAATTTCCCAGACTTTCTGGGAGTGAACTGAATTCAAAGATGACAATACTTGTCAGTACATCTATGGGTACCGTCTTCCCATAACAATAAATTGTCATAGATGTTCATGATAACCTTCATGAACCACCACCTAACTTCTATATACGAGCTGCTTTGGAACAACCTGGGAATCAAACCTGCATACTCTAACCGGTGAACCAACAAATCAATCTTATCTACATACAAATATATAAAGTGGGAGTGTCTGTATGTAACATCAAGTAAACAGTTTTTTAAGTAATTGTATATGAAGCCTACCAAAGTGACTCTTCTCTGCCTAATGGAAAGCATCAGTAGAATCCAGAATATTCAGTGCCTACATCAAAAATCTATGTTCAAACACTGTCACTAGACTTATTGCAATTGCATACAATGTATGGTGACCCAAACTATGTTGGCTTAGTGAGATGTAAGATATTTAAGATATACATGGCTTTAGACGGGAACTCAACCTGTTATATTGCCTTTGGCAGTTATGTATTAAAATTACTTTGTCTTTTATCAATATGTATACTTCTTATAATATTTATCTAGATTATTTTTATCATAATCTTCTCTTCCATGATTCATAGATCTTTTATGCACTTTTGAGTCATATTTAGTAAATATATATATTAAAATATCCTTCTGAGTATAGTTTAATAGCTATTAAGCAACTATTTATGGCATAAGGCAGAATTTAAAAAAAATAATCTTGAATACTGGGTTAATGTTCTTTCATTAATTATTTTCTAGTGCTTTGTAATGTAAGTTTAAAATACATTTTAATAATGAAATCTATCACTTTCAAATAACTTAGCATGTACTTTATGAAATTTTATATATAAAAACCAAAATCAGAATTTTCTAAGAACTAAATTAGTTCTCGAAAGTGTACCTAGATGGCGTTACACATCACTGCATTCTAATGTCCATGTGTTTTATATTTTGCTGCTATTATTTTCAATGAAATCCTTAAGTTTTATTAAGATCAGAGTTAATTAATTTAAATTTATCCGAGAAACGTTCCATGTAGAGTTTTCTGATCTATTAGTACATATAAATTTTATCTATCGTCCATCCTTGTCTCAGCTTAGAGTTAGAGTGAGTTCGAGGCAAGTGATCACACGAAAATAATACCACCCCTGGCCTCATGGTTACTATACATAATATATAGTAAAATAACGTTAAGGAGGTACTAGAGCATCATATATTCCGATTATCATACAAGAACAGTCTTAAAACTTGAGTCAAATGTTACGCATTGAAAAGGAAATAAAATTTACCTGTTCTATAGATCCCAGGTGAAAACTCGTACGTCAAATATAATGTCTAACATTCATAACAATTTCATTGCAAGCATTTCATTATAATGAATTCATTTGTTTACTATCATCTAATTTACGATTTTTACAATTTCCTCCGAAGTCCGAACCCGTACGACAACCTCGGGGATTTGGAATGACTAGTGACGGGCGGTATGTGCACTATGCAACTTGACGTATTAATAAAGTAGAATTAAATTTATCGACTAATTCATTTTGTCCTCAGAAGTCGATGTTTCAGATTAAAATAATTAAATCTGTGTTATTTAAAACTCTTTTACACAAAAAGTTTTTATTAGAACTCACATTATCAAGTAAAAGATGCTGGACTGCTAGTAGAAAACAAATAGGTTTAATACATCTAGTAATTTTTGCAGTGGTAAAACCTACATTCACATTATATTATTATTTGTAAACTGGATCCATGTGTAAATATTTAAAAAAAACCCAATTCCGACTATGGCAGCCGTAAGTATTAGGGTTTAGTAAGTCAAGACGCATGTAGATTTTTGAATTAAGATTATTTGAATCGACGTGAATGATTGAAATAAGAACAAATCAAATTAAATCGTATTTATTTCTGTCAAAAGGTATTTAAACTAAAAAAAACAACATAAGTTTAAACCTTTACAAGAGTTGGAGTCTGTACTAGGTTCTGGACCTGAATAACGGATGTCCATGCTCTCACTTTACGATGGTATACAAGCTACACCTACGCTATTCATATCATATTCAAAATAAATCAAGGTACAAAACCTACTATAACCTATACATGTACAATGAAATGACTACGTTAAAAGTTAGCGTCCTATAATTGATCGAGTCATTTAATAGTTAATAAATATATTGAATACTGCTATAAACAACGTTTTAAAAGAGAGTTCATTTTCCTTCTCATCTCATTCATAATTATTTTTAATAGTTCATTTCAACGGTGTCAAACAACAACATTCATAATATCACTCAACAGAGTTCAAAGGTAAATGGTAGAATTGCTTAAAGTATTCTGGTGAAATGCTATTGTTGAGAGCATTTTTTAATTATTTTAAACAAGAAAATGGAATAAACAGAATATTTACTTGATAACATAATGATAAATCCCGAATATTTGTGTACAAGCGTAGTTATCGTTCGTTTTCCAAATCCGTCGATTCGAACGATTTGAATCGCAAAACATAATAGTCGACTAAAATATGTCACATCTATGTGTCACGTGACTATTCAATAAACGAAAAATCATGTAAATAGCATGTTTATTTGCGAAAACTATAGGAATAATTCTGTCCACTTACTTTAAGAGAAAAATGATCTTAAACGTCAGTACTGAAGTACAAATCAATTGCAATACATAAACTTCTTGTTGCTTCAGCCTTCCGCCTACGTAACAAAACCATCCAGCCAGTACCTGACCTGTTACAGCATAGTCATACATACACACATACATATAGCTACTTGACGAAAATTAGCGATGTAAAGCCTTGCGTTCTAATTTTATTTACATACATTTCTTATAATGAAGTAACCAGCGTTTCGGAGAATTAATTATTGTATTTAGGTACCTACCAAATTTAGGTCAATTGCTCCACTGTAGTTATCTCTGTATGCGTATCTACACGTTGCAGAACTTTCCTTCCTACTTGGCTGCTTTGAAATCCTCCATCTTGAATTTGACGCGACGCGATAGAAATGAAATCTTTAAAATTCTGAAATATTCCACGTTGATTTGTTTCTCGATAAGAACGATTTTAAGGAATATGCAAGGGCAAAGCACTGCCTTCGTCGTAACGTTTATAATATGTTATATGTATTATATAATAAATACATTTTAGTTGTCATTGTCTTTCGGTTAATAGGATGATTATATTGTTTGGCAATAATATAGAATGTATGTTGATAAAAAGACATTGTATATTGATTTGTAAACTTGAATAAAAATCAAAGAAAAAAAAACTGCATAAATAAAAATAAATAAATAAATAATTTACGTGTGGAATCCCCTCTTTGGGGCTTCCGGCGGGGTGGAGTATCGGAATCGCACCGTCTAAAAAATTGGTGGTGTGCCATTCTGCGCCTGAAATGGGAGGGCTCGGCCAGCGTGGGGACGTATGGTCTTAGCCCTTTCCTGTGAGGATGAGGGACGTCGTCTAGATAATTCTCCTCCTCATCTACGCGCGTCAAAGACTGAACTGCGGTCCGCAAGACGCCTTCTTCGATTAAACACTAATTTTACTACACCACTCTCGAAAAGTTCAACGGCTTCTGAAATTACCGTTTCTGAAAAAAACGCTTTCAATCTCTAAAACCGATACAGACGCCGCGGGGTTCATCTAGTCATAATTTTTAACTAACTATTATTTATTACAGAGAACCGGTTATAAACGGCACAAGACAGTATGAAGATTCAATATATAAATCAGAGGAATTCCTAAAACTACCAAATCATTTTTACGCTGGCAACTTTACTACTATGCAAGCGGCTTATTAATTAAATTTATTTATCTATACAATTAAATAAAATTGTAGTTTAATATGTTTGCTTTTTATTAAAAAAAATTCGGACAATCCTTACTTAAATTATAAACCAGAAAGTTTGTGAGTATGTATGTATGTTTGTTTGTTCTCTTTCACGCAAAAACTACTGAATGGATTTGAATAGCGTATGCGACTGCTAATCAAGAGGTCTCGGGTTCAAATGCCGGGTCGTGCTGGGGCGGTGTTTTTGGGGTTTTCTTAGGAAATTCTTAATAGCAGCAGCAAGTTTGAAAGTTTGAAGGTGATTCACTGCCCGTGCCTCGGAGAGGACGTAAAGCCGTCAGTCCCGGTTGTCATAAACATCTATGGCAATCGTTATTGGCAAGTCAGTGCCCTCCAATTGACTGACAACTTAGTTGAACCTTCGATTTTCAGCTCTCCCTTATGGTTGCGGAGGTCCGATGCCAGTCGCTCCGTGGAAAAACTGAAATTCTGGTAAAACCGGTTGAACTAGTAACCGACCCCAAATAATATTAGGAATAATGCTAATAATCCGACCTCCGAAGACCGGGAGAATGATGCAGAATGATTGGACCTCCGGTCTCACAGTCACCAACGAAATACAACAGCAAGAATGTTGTCATTATTAGGATAATCTTCTGTGTGAGGGTAGTCGGTCAAGCCGGACCACGAGTGCTGAAATCAGCCTGGCTCTATTACCTTTTTAAACTTCGTTCCTGGTATCTGCTATATGTTAATATTATAAAGTTTAACAGTTTGTTCGTGTGATAATGTTAATCTCAGAAAAAACTAGTTCGTTTTTAAATATTTTTATGCTGTGTGTTGGATAGCCCACTTATCTAAAGAGGCATTACACGGGTCTAATGTCGAATTCTCGTACTTTTTTTAGGGTTCCGAAGTATATCACTCGGAACCCTTATAGATTCGTCATGTCCGTCTGTCCGTCCGTCCGTCCGTCCGTCCGTCCGTCCTCGACTTACCGTCCAAACGGTAAGTGGTAGAAAGATGAAACTTTGCATGAATATGTATTGTTATTACGCCTACAAAGTGCTATAATAAAATTTTGAAAAATAATTTTGATGAGAAACATCTATAGCCGCACGTAAAACCGATTCCTGGCGTGGCGACGCATGCCGTGGCGACGTGTCGCCACGCTATACGATGGTATATATATACAGTCTATATGTAGTAGTGTGTACGGTGTGGCGACGCGTCGCCACACCGTACTATGTTAATAATTAGTAATATTTTATTTTATCATTATGACATATTTAGTTCCTATTACAAAATGTTCTTTTCTGCATATTACTTTTACAAAATAATGGCGATGTTTCATATCTGCCAGGCGTCCCGTGACGGTTCACATTTTTTTTTATTTTGGGTACCCCATCGTGTGGGGTATCATTGGATAGGTCTTTTAAAAACATTGAGAGATTGTTAAGACAATTTTTGGTCTAAACGGCGTGCTTGAAAAATAAAAAAAAACACGATGATAGCTTAGGAAAACTTTAACGGTTTAATACTTTGTTAGTTAGCCTCTCTAGGCTAACTTACAAAGTTTTAAACCGTTAAACTTTGGCTTATTTTAGCCTCTGCCTAACTTGTAAAATAAGCCAATTTGAAAAACTTCGTACAATAGTTACGAAATAATAAGTAAACATTACAATTTGGGTGTTTTCTATCTATAATATGTATGTATGTATGTATTTGTAAAAAAATATGTTTATGTATTTATATCAGTTGTCTAGTCCCCATAGTTAAAGCCCTGCTTAGCTTGGGGCTAACGGCCCATTCACGACCTTTCCGCTGTGAGCGGCAGCTAAGAGCGAAACGCCGAGCGGTAATATCAAAAGTATAAAAATGTACGAGGCACGCCACGAGTCGCCGCTCATAGCGAAAAAACTAGCGGTTTTTGCCGAGCGAATTGCTACAGCGGCGAGCGGCGTGGAGAGCGGCAGGAACAAAGGCACAAGTTAGTATGTGCGACGCCACGAAACAGAGCGGCGTGGACAGCGGTGCAGGAGTGACGGACTCAGCGGCGTTAAATAAAACAAAACAATTTTAGACGATTTTATGGCGGTAATGGATACCGAGGCTTTTATAACAGAAATTTTAAATAGACCGCCTATATGGATGTCAAAATATCCCCAACATAAATATAAAAAGGTTGTGGGAAGAAATTAAACAATGTTTTACGGAATATAATGGTACTTACGTTTAATTTAAATTGATAACACAAAAACATAGAACCTAGGTACCTACCAAACGAAGCTACTGATATGTTGACAAAACTACTGGTATGTTTACGTAATGTAGGTGGATAGTTGACAAGTTTTAAAAGTTAATTTTTTTCTCTGCCAGTAGGTACCTAATTAGCAAAACAGTTTACATATCAGTAGTTTTGTCTGTAGATATAACTACACACGAAACTACTAGTATGTCTTATACGCAATGTAAGCAGTTGACAAGTTTTTAAAGTTTTTTCTCTCTGTAAGTACCTACTTAGCAAAACACTTGGAAACATCAGTTACTTCTTATAGGTAGGACCTTCGTATAGGTCACTAAATCCACCATCTAAATACCGATCTTTATTTAGTTCGTGCACTCATTCTATCTAATTAAAAAAAAAATGTTGTTTCTAAACAGACAGGGGATAATTTTTATAACGCTATGATTTTTAACACGTTTCGACTACCTAAATACGTCCACCGTCGCCGCTGCAACTAACCGCTACTAAGGTTCGTGGCGTGCAAAACGCACCGCTCACCGACGCCGCTCCGCGTTTCGCTAAGACCAAAACTCGTGGCCAGGCCGTTAAGTGACGTTGTGTGTAAGATGTCCGCAATTTATTATTATTATAATATTGGACATGATTTGAAATTCACGTGCCATTGTTGGTGACGACGGAAAAACCAATGATTTGGTATTAGAAACACACAATTTCAATTATATTTACGTAATGAGCTGCAAGTATGTATTAAGTAAGTGTACGAAGCGCGACCTTAAGATTAGAGTGCATTTAGTAAAACAAATAATGTAGTTTAGACTTTAATAATAAATAAGTCCACACAACATAACAGGTCTAATACACAGTACTTCAAAATACATTCTTAGTTCTGTGGTAAAAAAAAAACTTTTTGCGCCATAATGTGCGACCATTGACTAAATCCATAAACACTAGAAATGCTTAAACATTGACATTTCTTTTTTCACTTCTTAGAATAATTCAAATAATACAGTTTTTAAAAACAGAAACTACCGAAGAAAAAATATTTAAAAGTTCTATTTGAATACAGATACTAAAACAAATACAGTTTTCATTCAATATACTTGAGCCTGCCAAAATGACTCTTTTTCCTAATGGTAGATAAGTATAATTAGATTTCAAGCGTAGTGTTCACTATCCTCATTGTGAATGCAAACAATACAGCATGGTCTCTCGCACTATGGCGGGCTTTTGATATCTGGAGGCCCAACCTCCACCGTTATCACACTCACCAAGGAAACACGACGTACGAATGCTGTCATTTGAGGTTGGTCTTTTGTACGAGGGTACTACCCGACTCAGTCAAGCCGACAGAAATCAGCGTGTCTCGAATACCCTGAGCTGAAATTAGAGTGGCTCTCCTACCTTTTAACTTATGACACTAATTTCCTATAAGAATAAATTAAGAGAAAATAATTTTGGCGTTTTGTATAACGTCAGCCCGTAATTTCTCGTCTAAACCACGAATAGATTTTATGATGTTATTTATAAAAGCAGCTGTTACAATATCGATATCCTTAGTTCCTTCATTTGTAGAATACTTGAGAACATCACTTTTTATATCAGTCCATTCTTGGAGATTTTCCAAACTGTCCGGTACATTTTCATCTAATTTGGTTACGATTTCTAAAAGAGCCATAGTTTTATTTATTTGGCCAACATGGCTGTCACCATAGACAATCAGAGGTGAATTTCTATTCGCGATTATATTCTTTAAAATAGCGACCAATGATCGTTTGTAAACTAAGTGCACAGAATCGTATTCCACGACTTTCTTTTGTATTCCCCTTTCTACGTCTTTGCCTAAGATATCGAATTGAGTTTTTCTAACGACTCTCGATATCGATTTGAGAGCACCATCGAACTTTTCATTACTACTGGCGCAAAGTATAGTTAAAATGTCGACCAGATACGACGCGAAACCTTTGCTGCTTCTACAAATATCTAATTTTAAGCAAGCTCGATGTAGTTCATCATGTGTATGTTTATTTATTTCTCTATTAATAACACCTATTGTGTCATTGTTGCGCAAAAATGATTTATTATTAGTATCGCTTAATACGTAATTGAATAATCGTTTAATTATTCGATTAGATACTCCAATCGAGTTAAGAATAACTCTTTCTGATCCTGTTCTACTTTTAATTTTAGTGTGTGTTGTTTCGGTGATATATTCGTTAAATTTATTGTTGAAGTCCTTTTCTACTCTTTTTAATATACCTTTCCAATTGTGATCTGTGGCTTTCTTTTCGAGCTTGCGAAATAATTTCGAATAATGATTTGGTATGGTTCTTATGAAACTATGAACTTTAGCATTATCTTCAACATTGTGGATCCATGGCTGCCATAAGTTTGCGGTTCCATTATTTATATCCGATAACCCAGTTTGATTCGCTAAGTCATTGATCATCTCTGCATTAGCCAAACTATTATTGCTGTTTTTATCGATTTCGCCTTGTATATTATTTACATTTTTATCAATTTCACCTTGTATGTTATTTACGTTTTTATCAATTTCACCTTGTATGTTATTTACGTTTTTATCAATTTCACCTTGTATGTTATTTACGTTTTTATCAATTTCACCTTGTATGTTATTTACGTTTTTATCAATTTCACCTTGTATGTTATTTACGTTTTTATCAATTTCACCTTGTATGTTATTTACATTTTTATCAACTTCTCCTTGTATATTATTTACATTTTTATCAATTTCCCCTTGTATATTATTTACATGTTTATCAATTTCCCCTTGTATATTATTAACAATTTCACCTTGACTTTTATTGACGTTTTCATTAATTGATTCTTGAGTTTTATTCAGTAACTCATCTAATACCTGTGGTTGTAATACTTCCTGCACTCCTTGCTGAATTGCCATTGACGCGTTCATCAATCCACTCACAACTGTTTGGGTTATATTTTTAATTTTCTCAATTTGATCAGCTAACTGCAGATTTTTTTCCATTTCCATTATTTTAGATTTATTTTTTAAATATTCAAACCACTGTGATGAAGGTACTATTGATACATTGGGCATTCTAGCAATACCTGTGTATACATGATCAGTTGGTGGCGTTAAAAATGATAAGAGTTTTTCGAACCATTTGGTGATACCACCACCACTAGTTTGGGCGATTTTTTTAGCTGGAGACCTCACATTTGCTTTATTCCTTAATGACTTTAATGTATTTCTTCCGTGATTGTAGCTTTTCCATTGACGAAGTAAACGTTTTTTCCTTGTGGAAGGTATTCCATAAATGTCGTACTTGTACTTTACTCTTGATCTCGGTACATGTTTACCGTTGTCTTCAGGATGAGGGTTTGGATTGGTTTGATTATGAAGTTTTTGATCATAACCCTTATTGAATCCAGAAACATCTCTTTCGTGGCCTTTATGATCTTCATTTTTGGTTTTTTTATTTTTTGATCTATGATGTCTTACATTACTTCTCTTCTTTTTCTTGGTAGTTGTTGTGGGTATCTCATAGTTGGCCTTCTTTGGAGAAGTGAATATCATTGGTGTGTGTCTTCTCTTATGTTCTTCGCGATTGCTGTGGATGAAATTCTTAGTATTAATAACACGTTATTTCATTTTGGAAAAAACATGTTCCAGAATCCTTTTCATCAAAGATTTCTTTTGTAAAGTTAGGTTGTTCTGAGAATCTTATGGTTTTACTTAAATAGGATGATTCAGCTGTTGTTAAGCATGGAAATCAAAACTTCTCTTCCTTTTGATTCGGGACGACCAAGTGGGCTCTAAAGCCCGCAAAGTACTTTTAATTCTGACTTGCATGTATCTCAATCTCATCAAATCAGACACACTAAATGAAGGTAAATAAACGAGGGGGAAAGCCTCAGTGACTCCCAGGGTAGAGCCTAGCTAGGCACGGCGTCTATCTTGGGGTGACCTGAAATTACAAAGTACTTTTCCTCCTCAGGAACTGCCGCTTGAGGCCGGCCGTCAGGGTGGTTTTTTTTGGAAACACTACATATTCTTGACCCAGAAACGTATTTTTACGCTAACAAAAAAGGTGAATAACATTGAGAGCATTGCTGGACTTCCGTTCTCTGTGAGGAAGTAAATAAATTCTGGCTGAGCAGGCTCATTTGAGGCTTTTCTATGTATACCTTATCTAAAGATATCTCTTATGTAGGCATATTTATTTTTAAAAAGACAACTCCCGCTTTAGGGTATATCCTATGTCCTGTGCGGTACTTTATAAACATACATGAATAGGACACAAAGAACACAGAAACTCTGAACTACAATTTGTGCATTACACAAAGTGTTGTCCAATGTAAGATTTAAACTTACAACAATTCTTCCATTTACGCAGGGCACTTATTGAAAGAAGGATTTATCCCGCTTTTGTACAAAAACACATCGATACTTTTAGTTCCATATGGTCGCCTATAACCTCGTTGGTCTAGTGGTTAGCGTACGCGACTGTTAATCAAGAGGTCTTGGGTTCAAATCCCGGGTCGGGCCAAAAAGTGTTTTTGAGTTTTTCTTAGGAAATTCCTAATAGCAGCCCGGAGTTTGGAAGTTTGGCGGTGATTCACGCCCGTGCCTTGGAGAGCACGTTAAGCCGTCGGTCCCAGTTGTCATGAACATCTATGGCAATCGTTACTGGGAAGTCTGTGCCCTCAAATATACTGACTAACTTCAATTTTCGAATTTCAGTTCTCCCTTAGGGTTGCGGAGGTCCGATGCCAGTCGCTCCGTGGAAAAACTGAAATTCAGGTAAAACTGGTTGAACTAGTAGCCGACCCCAAATAAACTTGGGAATAAGGCTCGGAAGAAAATGGTCGCCTATAACCTTCCTAGAAAACCAAACTAGGCACACTGAAAGCATTTTGAAATCGTACTAATAATTCCCATGATTAGCACGTTCAATCAAACAAGCTTCTCTCTCTTCTTTATATTTCTCTTAAGAATGTAAAAAACTGACCTTGCACTCTCGATCTTTGTCATCGTTGCTTTTATTTTTTCTGTGCTGTCATCACTGTCACTATTACTATGCTTTAGACCTTGTGACGAAAAAGATCGACTTCTTTTATAAGGCCTCACTTTAACCTCTTCGGAGAAATCTTGAGCCTCTGAAGTGTCATCTTTATTTTTGCTAACGGCAACTCTAGAATCCTTTACTTTAAAACTACTTCCATATTTTTGAATGGCAATATCGTGATGACGTGAGTTTGACATTCGCCTATTAGATATTTGTGGATCAAACTTCACATTAAATTTTAAATCTTTATTTATTTCCAATGTTGTTGAGCCGACTGCTGATATTAAATCTGTAATACAATTATTGCTATTTTTAATATTGTGTCCAATTCCGTTCATTTTATGGGGAACTGCGGGTTACTTTAGCTATCCAAATACTCTTAACGTTCCTCTGCTGGCTCGGGTCTCCTCCCAGGAGAGGGTTAACGCCATAATGTCTCCACCCTGGCCGAGTGCGGGTTGGAGACTGGTAAGGCAACGTTGTGGCTACGTAATCTTGCCCTAGTACGTTTTTAAGCCGCCCAAAGACGTCCTACTAAGCTTCACGACTGTTAGGACCGACTGTTTAACGAATAACGATAACGCTCATGATATCATGCCACGAACGGTTATCTAGGGCTACTTGGCTATGAGCTATCAAATTAAGTAATCGATAAAGACAACAAAACAATTTGTCTTGTTCTACAAAATCTTTTAAACACAATACCATAATACTTGACAGTCGAAAAAGAGAAAAAAATATTATAAACTAACTAGCTGCCCCGCGAACGTCGCGCACCGTCTAAGGGCCATAGCACACTAGCTACTTTTAGCATCGGCGATCGGCAACTAGTCGCTTTTTAGAAGCTAAATACGGCGACCGAACGCTCTACACTGCACATTTAAAAACGCCAAACGCGGAGATTGAGTCGCTTTTTAGAAGCGCGACACAGCAGCTGAACGCTACTCTCCGCACACATTCGGATGCCGGTAGCATCGATTTGGTATCTGAGCAGTCGCTAAAACGCGCGTTTCCGATACTCCGATCGAATGCAGGAAGTCGCTAAAACGCGATGCAGCATCGACGCAGTCGCCAAATCGCCGATGCTAAAAGTAGCTAGTGTGCTGTGGCCCTAACAGTCGATTGAACGTCACTCAATTGTTTTGCATTCTCGGAACCCCTCCAACTGCCTTTTTCCTTAAAACCATCCGCGTACTTGAAGGAATATTATAAAAAATAATTAGCGAAATCGGTCCAGCCGTTCACGCGTGATGGCGTGACCAAGGGAAAAAGTCTTCATTTATATATATATAAATTTAACTTACACAAAATTTCTATAAAATAATACATTACAATGTGATATGTACATGTTACCAGCTACAAAAAAAGTACGAATGAAGCGAAACAGTAATAAAACTATTTAATTTTTATTGTTTTGTAATAAAATCTGTTGATAACTTGAATATACTTTGAACTAGTATTATTTACGCAGCGCACGCTATAGATGCTCTCAAAAGGAATATTTTTTCTCCGTTTTGCAAGATTTCTTATTTAATGATACTGCGCTCATAGCGCGTAGCGAGATAATATATTTATACTACACCTGATCGGAACAGTAGTCAATATTCCCTGAAAATGAAAAGAGAACGTTAGTCTTTTCCTTGACCTGAATAAGCGGGAGGAAAAAATGTATGACAATCCATTTCTAACGTGTTTTAGCGGGAGAGAAAGTTGTATGAATTTTCATTTCTCATGTGTTATCTTATCTATGGCGCGCGCCTGCCCAAGGAGTTTTCATATAATTTAAATATGGAATCTCCGTGCCACTGTCATCCATCATCATTTGTGAAGAATAAAAAAAAAACAAAAGAAGCGCGAAATATTTGTCAAATTCTAAGCTAAATTTTGTCTTACACGGTGTCTTACGTTTTGATTGCGCCTTCGGCCCACAAACTGCTCCCTCGCTAGTAATCGGTCCCTTTCCTCCCTCGGTGAACAATGTACTATATTGGGCTATCTAACAATATGTAAATTTTTCAAATCGAATTCTTCTACTGTGCAGAGTGCTCTGAGTCCAAACCCCACATGTTTTTTTTTTATATTTAAGCCTACCACAGTGACTCTACTCTGCCTGATGGAAAACATGAGGAGAATCCAGGAGTAGGGGTCACCATCGTCATTGAATTCGCATTGTATGTAATGCAGCACGGTGACCTTACCATGGTGGTTTAGTGAGAATGATGCAGAATGATTGGCCCTCTGGTTTCACACTCACCAACGATAGACGACAGCCCGAATGCTGTAATTTTTAGGGTTTCGTAGTTCACGACTCGGAACACTTATAGATTCGTCATGTCCGTCTGTCCGTTCGTCCATCGTCGTCCTGCCGCCCAAACGGTTGGTGCTAGAAAGATGAAACTACGCCGACAAAGTCCTACAATAAAATTATGAAAAATATTTTTATTTGGGGTACCTCCCCTACACGTAAAGTGGAGATGATTTTTTTATCTCGTATCTACCCCATCGTGAGGGATATCATTAGATAGATCTTTTGAAAAACGTTAGCGGTTGTAGAAAGGAATTCAACACAGCACCTGCAACTTAGCTTAGGGTCAGAAAACAGTGTAATGAAAAAAAAAATATTAGCCTTAAAAATTAATGAAACATTATTATTGGATTGCATAAGTAGTTATAAAATATCTTTTAATAACAATAAACCCGTTTCAATTACAGCAAATTATACAATTATTTTATTGCTATTTTAATATTATTAACTGCCTTGTTGTATTAGCGGTTAGCGTATGCGGCTGCGGATCACGAGGTCTCAAGTTTGACTCCCGAAGCATTGTTGGGTTTTTCTTACAAGAAATACTTAATAGCAGCCCAGAGTATGGAAAGTAAAGGTGTTTCACGCCCGTGCCTCGGAGAGCACGTTAAGCTGTCGATCCCGGTTGTCATGAACATCTATGGCAATCGTTATTGAGAAGTCTGTGCTCTCAGATATTCTAACAACTAGTTCAACTTTTGAATTCAGATCGATCTCAGTATTTGCTTTAGTCCGATGCCACTGGATCCTGGAGTATATAAGCATTGTACGGTAGGTCAGCTTCAGTCTGACATTAAACCGTTGAACTGAACGCACATCTATTATTTAACAATGGCGACGAGGCTTTTTCCTTCTCAAATACTACGCGTGCATAACTAAAGTGTACTTAATCGTGATTCAGAATGTAGGTGGGTAAAATCCAGGAATTTGACACAAAAACTGGCAACTGGACAGTATATTGTGAAAGTTATTTCGTTGCGAACAACGTCGAGAATAAAGAGAAATGACCTACTGTAGTATATTATCCTTCTATATTGTCGGCTCACACTCGCACGCGTCCACTCGCTATCGTCGCTAACAATCGACTCCTGTAAAGTCCTGTATCCCCCGCACGTACTCTCGAGATGAAATAATGCTTCCTTCTCATTCAATCATAGTGAACGAGTGAATGAATAACTTAGTGACACCTCATCCATTCATAGTGAATGAGTGAATAAATAAGACAATGACACCTCATTCATTCATAGTGAACGAGCGAATGAATAACCACTGACACATACACTACACCTACATTGATAGCTGTGATGGGTGAAGATGCGTATTTATTACTATCCACTTTGGCTAGAGCTAAACAACCGTCAAAGTTGACCTACAACGAAGCGGTGGAATTATTGAAGTTCAGGTATAATTGGATTGAACTAGTAGCAAACCACTAATAATTATTTTGAAGGCAGAGCAACGCTGATTTTAGCACAAATGGATGTGCTTAACCGGAGTGGTGGTACCCTCTTATTGTTTTATTGGTGAATGTGAGACTGGAGGCCCAATGATGCAGAAGACCTGAAAAGGCCGTCATAGTGAGGGTCCCCATGCTGCATTCACAATGAGTCTGGTGACCACAACTCTTCGAATCTTTTTTTTTGTAGTTCTTATGGAATAGGCGTTTGTCTTCCATCTCTTATTCTTCTTCTCGTGCCTCTTCAATCTTAAAGGTTGTTCGTCAGCTTCTTGTACTCCTCTCTGTCATTGGCCAGGCGGAACAGTTGCTCAACGGAGGTGATACCGGTCCACTCCCGGATATTGCGCAGCCACGATTTCTTTCTTCGCCCAGCGCGTATCTTCCCCTCCACCTTGCCCATTATTAACTGAAGCAGCAAATATCTTTCGTGGCTGAGGACATGACCGAGATATTCGATTTTGGAAAGCGTAGATGAAGACGAAGGTGGTACACACCCATCCAAAAGAAACCTGTTCACTCTACTCTTAAAGGCTCCAGAGTTTAACTTATCAGGAAAAATACTCAGGCAGGTCGTTCCAAATTTTGGCGACTCTCACCAAAAACGAGCTGTCAAACCGTTTAGTTCGACTTTTGGGTGTATCAACATCGTATGGATGAAACTTTTGCCTGCGCCTAGTAGTCCGATAAAGGAATGGAGATGGCTCGATCAGTTCGAAAAGAGCTTTCGAGCACTCTCCGAAGTGTATCCTATAAATACCGATAAGCTGGCAACTCGACGACGATGCTCAAGGGTGTGTAGTCTGCTATTTGAGAGCTTTTCAATTACACAGGGTGACTTTTATAAAAAAATAAAAAAAGGAATAATATATTAAAAACTAGGAAGCAATCTGTACTAATATTATAGACTAGCTCAGTCACGCGGTGTTACTCGCGTTTGTTGTTGTAACCGCGGGCAACGCCGCGGGGCGAAGCTAGTCTAAAAAAACGGCCAAGTGCGAGTCGGACTCGCCCATGAAGGGTTCCGTATCAGCAAGTAACATCATATAAAAGTTCTTGTAGTTCGTTGTAACTTTGATCGATGTTTTTATACTAGTTATTGTATTGATTGGATGAAAGGTAAATTGCGTGTTACGATTTATGACGTATTAAAAAAAAACTACTCACTAGATCTCGTTCAAACCAATTTTCGTTGGTAGTTTGCATGGTAATGTACAACATATATTTTTTTTAGTTTTATCACTCTCTTATTTTAGAAGTTAGGAGGGGGGACACACACATTTTTCCACTTTGGAAGTGTCTCTCTCGCAAACTATTCAGTTTAGAAAAAAATGATATTAGAAACCTCAACATCATTTTTGAATGCCTATCCATGGATACCCCACACAGATAGGTTTGATGAAATAAAAATTTTTGAGTTTCAGTTCCATGTATGGGGACCCCCAAAATGTATTGTTTTTTTTCTATTTTTATGTAAAAATCTTAATGCGGTTCACAGAATACATCGACTGACAAGATTTCAACAGTATAGCTCTTTTAGTTTCGGAAATAATTGGCTGTGACATACGGACGGACAGACAGACAGACAGACAGACAGACAGACAGACAGACTTGACGAATCTATAAGGGTTCCGTTTTTTGCCATTTGGCTACGGAACCCTAAAAAGTAGCCTAAGTTACTTGTATCATTAGCTATCTGCCAGTGAAAGTCCCGTCGAAATCGGTCCAGCCGTTCCAGAGATTACCCGAAACAAACAGACAGACGGACAGAAAAAAATTGTAAAAAAAAAAATTTTGGCATGGGGCTGGGATTTAGTAAATGAGGTGTATTTCATAAATCACTACATATTATAAAACAAAGTCATCTAACGCGTTTGTCTGTTCGCGATAAACTTAAAAACTACTAGCACCGATATTCATGCTGTTTTCAGCAATGGATAGATTGATTCTCGAGGAAGGTTTGAGTCAAATTTTGGTGTATAGATAGACTAAAGATAGTTGAAAATAAAATATGAAATTAAAAATTGAAAAGATATACAAAAAGTTTGACGTGTGAATCTGTTCGTGTGTGTGTGTATGCGTATGTCTATGGGTTGTTGAGACAGCACCATTTGTCCCAAACGAATAATTTTGATTGTTTGTTTTCTCAAATGCAGACTTGAACGAGTCTTCTAATCATGAAATGACCACTGTGGAGGAACGCGCGTATCGTGTCCCTCCAACACAAAAGGAGGATCCTCCCACCAGGTAAGGTGATCATTCCTCGCGGGCCACGGCCCAACGGTTGATGTTGGAATTTTGTATATGTGTCAATCGACGCGAGAATTTCTCTATCGCGATTCAGGATTAGTAGTTACTCCGTATAGTTCATTCCGTGTTTTCTTTGTGGTTCATTGTTACTTCGGTTGATGGCGCTGTTGTATGTATTTCGCTTTCGGTGTTTAGGGAAGTCGCCACAATTACCAAAAGTGTGTTTTAAAAATTATGTTAAATACCTCTAAGTACCCGTGCGAAGCCGGGCGGGCCGCTAGTACGTAATATATAAATAATAAATATTTCGGATATCTTACACACAACATCATCTAGTCCCAAACTAAGCAGAGCTTGTATTATGGGTATTAGACAACTGATATAAACACTCAGAGGCACTGGAATGGTTCTCGTCCTATCTTCAGGGACGACAGCAGTGTGTTCTTGTTGAAGACTTGTCTTCGAGTTGGTGCGACCTCTACTCTGGCGTCCCTCAAGGCGGCATATTATCTCCTCTCCTCTTCGCAATATTTATTAACCTCATCACACAACATCTTCAGTGTTCGTATCACCTGTATGCTGATGATCTGCAGTTGTATTCACAGGCAAGGGTGGAAGACATAGAGCAAGCCGTTGACAAAGTTAACAAGGACCTGGAATCCATAAATTCCTGGTCGCTTAAATTTGGGCTATCTGTAAATCCCACTAAATGCCAGGCTATCATTGTAGGAAGCAAACGCATGATTTGTAGGTTGAATACTGCCTCAATTTCACCGATCTTATTCAACGGCTCGGTGATACCTTTTAGCCCTGTTGTCAAGGATCTGGGTCTACACATCGACACAACTCTCGATTGGCGAGCTCAGGTAACTCACGTGAGTCAAAAAGTAACTGGGAATCTGCGAACACTTTATCGCCTCAAGAATTTCCTGCCTCCTAAAACCAAAATAATGCTCACGCAGTCCTTAATCATCCCGTTAATCGACTATGGTGATGTGTGTTATTTCGACCTGAATGCAGACCTCCTCAACAAACTAGACCGCCTTCTTAATAACTGCATTCGGTTCATTTTTAATCTTCGCAAGTATGACCACGTGTCTGCTTTACGTTCCCAACTGAATTGGTTACCCATTCGCCTGCGCCGCAACCAGCGTGCTCTGACCTGTTTATTTTCGATTCTCACCTCCCTATCCTCACCTACTTACCTTGCTCCCTACTTCCGTTTGTTGCCCCCTAATCACGACAGAAATCTTCGATCAGAAAGCAATCTGCTTCTCTCGTGTGTCTCCCACAGTTCTGACTTCGTGAACTCTTTGTTCTTTGTCCAAGCAGTTTTACTCTGGAATGCGCTCCCTCTTGAAATCAGGATGTCCACTAACCGTTTCGTATTTAAAAAGAAGGTACATGAACTTCTTCTCAACGATATGGTAGTGTCGTCGTAACGAGAATACACCAACAAGTTTTCTTATATTCATAGTGTAAATATGTACCTATAATATGTAAATATATTTAATATGTATGTATATATGTATATGTGTGTGTGTGTATGTATATGTATGTGTATGTATATATATATATATATGTATGTGTATATACAGGATGTAACCAGACAACTTCCGAAAACGAAAGATGCAGCATCAGCACCCCAAAACTTATTAAAAAAACAAACAGTTGTCCTTAAAAACAATTGTATCCGGAAAAAACAATGTGACAAGATTTTTGTTCATTTCAGAAGCCACCAATGTATTGCGCACACAGTAGCTAGGTCAATGCCTTTCATAACTATTTAATTTAACTACCTACGGCGGCCTCGGTAAACTAATGCAAATACCTACCTAGTGACTGTATTTTACTTACATAATTGTCCTCGGTCATAGCACAGCTGATCTTGTCTGCCAGAAGTAGTGCCTACTGCCTGGACTTTGTGAATTTTTTTTTTCTTCTAATCTTATTCACCGTTTTATTCGATATAGGGGTTCCTTGACCTCTAATTAACTTCGCCGTAGTTCGTGTTCCTAACCAAGGATTTAAACCGGTAAATAGGCAAAGTCCGTGAGTGATGCTTTTCCGCGGGCTAGACTATAGCACATAATCATTTGTCCGTATTCCCTCGCACTAAACATTATAAATAACCACTATCTTTGTTATAATAAAAGCACCTATTTTTAAAATACCTTATCACTAAAATTAGATGAAAAGAGGATATAAACGAAATAACTACTTAATTTACTTATGCCTACCAAAAACAATAAACAAAGAAATTACAACACAAAGCGAAAAAATTAAAATGCACCACGCAAGTGTCCAGTAGGAACATTGAAGACCGACTGGTCTATTCGGTGCCGCTATTTATAATATTAGAGAACTTAAAATTCTTTGAAACACGTCGCCAATAGTTAAATAGGTACCTATCGGCAAAACTCAAAGGCGCCGCCGCTGCCGCCGCACACCACTATGACGCTAATTCTCTGACATTAGGTAGGTAAGGTAAATAATAAAACAAAAGTTTCAAAGTAATTCATTTGTATTGCCTGCCTTGTTGGTCTAGTGGTTAGCGTATGCGGCTGCTTATCAAGAGGTCTCGGGTTCAATTCCCCTGGTCAAACCAAATATTTGTGTGATCCACAAATATTTGTTTCGGAGTCTGGGTGTTTTTCTATGTATAATATGTATGTATTTACAAAAAACAAAGTATGTTTATGTATTTATATCAGTTGTTTAGTATCCTTAACACAAGTTCTGCTTACTTTGGGACTAGATGATGTTGTGTGTAAGATGTCCAAAATATTTATTTATTTATTTATTAATGGCGGCAAAACTCATAGACCACGAGTCTTTGTTTTGAGCCGACGCATCAAACACGCCGCTGTAGCGTGAATAGCGAAAACACACACACACGAAAACAATGTTAGGTTTTTTCAACAAACAATTTTAGGTAGGTAATTACTGGGACGAGCGAAGCGGTCATTGAACCGCGCGCGGACGCATGTGTACTCTGGCCAGCTGATTTTATTGTAACATACATTGCAGTTTTATTGATTTTATTTGTTTTTTGGTTTTCTAAATGTGATAATTAGGTTGTTAGGGTCCTGTTATGTTGTACTATGTGTATGTGACCAGAAAAAAACAAAAAAAAACTTAGATAAGTAAACATATATTTTGGGTTTTTTTTTCGCTAAACCTATTCAGTATCATGGTCTGAATGTAGCCTCGAAGTTTTTGGTTTGTGTCTTTTTACACCCTGTATATGTATATGTGTGCGTATGTGTATATGTGTGTATATATGTATTCATAATTTGTATCATATTTGTTTATAAATTAACATACTTTATCTTTTATTTAATAAGGATATTTTATATGTCGAATTATGTAACCTATGCGCGCCTACCTCACAATATTTCTCCACCACCCAAAGGTCGACTGGTAGAGAATGCCCTGGGCATTAAGTCCGCCGATGTACAAATGTGCATAAAGTTATAAAATAAATAAATAAATAAATACATTTTTTTGTAAATACATACATATTAATTATACACTCCGAAACAAATAATTGTAGATCAAAAATAATTGGTCCGACCCGGGAATCGAACCCGAACCCGGCACAAATATTGTAGTTGTTTCGAGTCAAGTTTGCTGTAATAAAAATTTTAGAATTTATATTAAACCCGTGACTTCGCCCGCTTATTTATCGGTTATCGTAGCCTATGTCCTTTCTGTGTGGTGACGTATTAAGAATACAAAGTGTCACCACCCCTATTGATTCCATGGGTGTCGTAAGAGGCGACTAAAGGAAGTTGCCAGCTTATCGGTTTTTTATAGGATACACTTTGGAGAGTGCTCTGAAGTTCTTTTCGAACTGATCGAGCCATCTCCATTCCTTTATCGGACCACATGTTGTTGACATACCTACCCAAAAGTCGAACTAAGGGCCACCGCACACTAGCTACTTTTAGCATCGGCGATCGGCAACTAGTCGCTTTTTAGAAGCTAATTTCGGCGACCGAACGCTCTACACCGCACACTTAAAAACGCTAAACGCGGAGTTTGAGTCGCTTTTTAGAAGCGCGACACAGCGCAGCTGAACGATACTCTCCGCACACATTCGGATGCCGGTAGCATCGATTTGGCATCTGAGCAGTCGCTAAAAGTTTCAGTTTCCGATACCGCGATCGATATCAAACAGAAAACCATAATAAAGTGAATGTAGCATAGCATAGAATACCCCTCCAGCAGCGTTGGTAGGTTTCCCATAAGGTGGTACAATGACCTGGTGGAGGTTACTGGAAGCCATTGGAAGCGGGCAACACTGGACCAATTGCTGTGGAGAAATTTCGGGAAGACCTATATTTAGCAGATTTAGCAGCATGGATTCTAGGGCTTACTAAAATGTTACTCAAAAACTATTGATGATTGATGATATTCTGCTAGTCGATTTTGGCTACGGCGGCCAGTCTCCACGGAGATTAGCAACTACGCAGGAAATAATAAAGTGCACAAGGGTGTGGGTGCGCTATCAGTTTCCTCACTCACATGATATATTATATTTATTTTATCAGTAAATCTTTTAACTATAAAAACCCAAAACTGTAGTTTGTTTCGGCATTTTTTCCTAGGAGATGCCGGTGTTGAAGGCAGGCTGTAAGGTAAGACGTGTTACAGTTTTGGGTTTTTTAAAAATCCGTGAACATTGATTAAATAATAAATTATGCGAGTACAGTATAGTGTCTGGGTTGGCCTTTTGAAGAAAAGACCATAGTTTTGAGTCGGCCTGTCCACCCAGCCCGCACAGAGGCGTATCTAACCCGTGAAGAACATGTGTGCAATCCTTGCTTTAACGACCTTTAGTACGGCTTTTCCCTAAAACTGCTGTGGCCAGCGCAGCGACGTCCCTATACACCGCTGCGATCATGTGCACCGCACACCCTGCACTATAGAGTTAAGATGCCCCTTATCCCGTTTATCATCTTACCTAACCGATATTAGTCAAGATTAACCGCCAGCAGGACATTTGAGTAGGCTGTGGATACACTTGACTTTCTCCGAAGCACAGGAGTTAAGACCGTAACTTAAAAAAATCAAAAAATTAAAAATTAAGGACATTTTTTTATGTTACAACGTCTTATAATTCGATGGAGCCGGCTGCACGCACGAAAAAACATGACTCGTGCGGCGTTACCTCACTCTGAGGCGTTCCATTTAAGTGCAAGCTAGAGCGCGGAACGAGCGACAAATAATTGGCTGTGACATACGGACGGACAGACAGACTTGACGAATCTATAAGGGTTCCGTTTTTTGCCATTTGGCTACGGAACCCTAAAAAGAGGCACAATCAGTATTTTATTATGACGTTGTCACGTTCAACTATCGTCAGTAAACCGACTTTACAGGCAACCGATTTTTTTTGACCCGGATCCGGGAATCGAACCGGAGATTTATTGATGTACAGTCACAACTATCCGCTAGACCAACGAGGCATGAAACTAGGTGTTACTAGCTACATCATGTCAAAAAAAATATAAAATCGCATCATTTTTACGAGTCAATAAAAATATATTTGAATCGTGAAAATCTCTATTTATTTTTTAAACACAAAATATTTATTTGGCATATTTCCATTTTTATTGCAACACGTCATGAATTATTTTTCAAATACTTTGTGTAAGTAAAATTATTTTTAGCTGTAATTGTGTTACTCCTGAAGCCTAACGGCCATCGCAAACTGGGCGACTCGTCACCGTGACAAGACGCGGCGTCTTTGTTTCTTCGGGCGTCTCTGACGCCTAGTGTGCGGAGCTTAGAGCAAATTATATGAAATTTGTTGGCCGCAGCCTGTCGTCGCGTCAAGTCGTCGAGCTGTTGCTGTCACGTGTCGCCTAGTGTGCGCGTAGTGTAACAGACTAGGCGCACAATGAAAGATGAAGAAAAAAAAGAACAATCTGTCATTAGCATGATACTACTTGGTTATAATCGTAATAGGTAGGTATCTAAATCAATTGTAGTGCCCTGTGCCGTGCCAGAAATGAGACCTAGCTTAGCATTTTGCTGCAGCCTCAAGGACTTCAACGCTGGTTTTCTGCGCTTAGTCTGAAAGTTGGTATGTCTGTCTGCGTGTGCATTGTGTGGGATGGAATTTATAATCATAAACATACAATTATATATAGAAGGAATAAGACATATTTATTGGGTTCAACTGGGCAAATTTTACAAGCGTCTTCAATTCAGCTCTTGCCAGCCATCTTTCGCAAATCGTCACTCAACCTATCCGGAAGAACGCGGATTAACACGCTGAAGTGGCAGTGGTCTGGACATATTAGCCGCAGAATCGACAACCATTGGGGTAGACGGGTTCTTGGGTAAAGACTGTGTTTCATCAATCATCAATAGCCTTTAACAGTCCACTGCTGGACATAGAAGGAAGGAGGTTTTGGCCTACTATACGCCGTCCAGACGGGTTGGTATAAGGTTGGTTTCAAGTTTCACTTCTCTTTGCATTGATGTTGTCTCGCGTAGTTTGTCACTTCGTCGCCTTTTACGACACCCGCGGGATGAATAGGGGTGGTGACACTTTGTATTCTTAATCCGTCACCACACGACTGTGTTTCGGCAAATAATATTACAAATATATGACATTGCCAAAGTGACTAATTTGCCTGATGGAAAGCTGAGCAGAATCTGGAAAAGTGGTTACCATACTCATGGCGAATGCAGACAATGCAATGATGCAGCATAGTGACCCACAATATGGCGTCGTATTGAGATACTTGAGTCTCATACTCACCAACGAAATACAGTACGAATGCCGTCACTTTGGTTTGTCCTCTGTGAGAGGGCAGTACTGTCCCAGTCGAATCGTTCCATAAGGCGATTCACACACTGCACCGCGCTACGTCGCGTAGCGCGGAGTGGCAGATTTTAATATTGTATGCAAGTACATCGATTAGTATAGAAAACACGCCAGGTCCAACACACTGAACACGCGCTACGACGCGTGAGCGCGTGCGGCTAGCAGATTCGGGATTGGCTGCAATGGTTGCCCCGCGCCTACGCGCGTGTTCGCGTCGCCAGTGTGTGCATCGCCTAAGTGTTTTAATTATCATCAAATATTTCTTTACAGACTTTATTTTGGCAATTGGTTTAATTTCTTTTGAAGTAAGCAAAGCTTTCGAAATAAGTATAAAGTTAGAGAACTCACCAAAATATAGAAGACAATTGACAGACGAAAATGATTCTATAAATTCCAACTTAAAAAAATATAGATATGTTTCTAACGAATCAGATTCCTACAATATTAATTCTCACCGATCTGATAGTTATAACTTTAAAAAACAAAACACAAATGATGAGTCTATGGTCGGAGGTATTCGTAGAAGTGACCGATCATCCTCCCTTGAGAAGGAAGATGTATCAGAAAGAGACGACGCTAGTAAAAAAACGATGACAACCATCGCAAGGTAATACCATACTTTTCTCTATTATTTCTTTTTACCTAGCTAACACATATAATTTTTAGTTATTGCGAACTATACCAGTAATTTCATTTGCAGGATAAATCAAAAAAAGCAGAGACGGAGGTACCCAAAAACAGAATTACACACTACACGTTATACGAAATATGAAATACCCACAACTATAAAAAAGTTAAAGAAAGTCAGAAATGGTGAAAGACGCGATCATAGAGAAAAGCATACTGGACATCATTTAAAACATCATCGCGATCACAGTAATCAATTAAAATCGTTGGCACAGGAAACATTTCGAACTTTTTATGATTTAAATAAAAATTCACACGAAACTGATAACCAATCCTTTCCAGAATTTCGAGATGTCATACTATATGTTTTAAAAACAATTCGTTCAGGTATCAACCCAACTAAAGTTCCAAGTTTACTGTTACAAGATATAAAACTGATAGCTAATAAAAAGAAAGATATAAATTCACTTGAACAAAAATTCCAACAACGAAATTCAGATAAAAGTCGAAGAGAAGACAATAAAAAAATAAACGCCTTTATCAACGATTTTACCAATAGAACATTCAAAATATTAAAACCTTGGATGAACACAAATTCAGACCACGATGGCATTAAAACAATCAAAAAGGCAATAAAAAAATCCTTCAATGTATTTGGCAATTTAAAACCAAGAAGCTTGAATGACGAATTTAAAGGACTAATCAGAAAATTATCGGCTATTTACGAAAATAAATTCAATGAATTAATAGAAAATACAAATTTCGATGAAGTTAAAAATATGAATAGAGCTGAGAAAAAAGTACTTAATACCATTTATGTAGGTGATCGTTTTATTACAAGGCTTTTTAATTATGTATTAGATGACGCAAATAATCACAAAAATAATTTAAGATTAGGAACCGAAAGTGCAGAAGCAAGATTAGCTATCACTAAAACTTGCATGAAACTAGGTGTTTGTAGAACACGCAATAGTTTCACAGCATTCGTTATGGATTTTTTCACGATTCTAATGAGTTTGGATAACAATAAATTCGAGGAAACTTTTGACACATTGTCCAATGTTATTAGAAACGACAATTTCGTTTCGACTTTCGGTCAGGATATAGATATTGGGTTAAAAGAATATATATCGAAAATAGATTCTGAAAATTTAGTCCACAAGAGATCACTTGTGGCAACAATCAAAAACCTTTTCTCGAATAGGCATGCACCTTTGATTATGTTTAGTGATGATAAAATAGGCGAAGTTAACAGAACAGTGGCGTTTATTGAACTCATCAATTTATTGGATGAAAAAGTGGTAAATAATGCGGATAATATTAAAACTTGGAATAGTATAACGAGGAATTTTCTCGATTATGAAGAAAATCGTGATAACAATATTAAAAGAACCGTATCAGAGTTTATTGGGAATATGAAACATGTTGTTGATGAATTAGATGAAAACTCAAGATTTCAAGTTTTGAACGATTTAAAAGTTTTACTTACATGATTATGTCTTTTATTGACCTAATTCTGTACCTACTAATATTGTTACGTGTAAAGCAGGCACCACACTTCGCTATGCGCTATTCGTTAAGCGGGTTATTCGCGCGCATACGGCGAAGTGTGGAGAGTATATTCATTTCGTTCACCATAAAAATGACAATGACACATCTCTACAACACACATATTTGCCTTATTTGATGCTTATTTGGCATACCAGTTTGAAGTGTGGATGGCATGTTTGTTGTTTGCGCGCATAACTAATATTTGGCGAATACGGCGTAGACACATAACGAATAGCGCATAGCGAAGTGTGGTGCCTGCATTAGGTTTCGAACTGCGTAGTGTAGCAGAGATGTGTGCGGGGATCTGCGGGTTGCTGGCGGGCGGGACATCGGGTGGTGGGTGACATCGTTCACTGCACGCCGCTCACATCTCGTCCATTCACAGCTCACATCTCCGCTTCCATCGCGCCATACAAATATTACATATCTCCGCACAGCGATCTCCACTGAAGCTGAGCGGAAAGGAGATGTCTCAATAACGCAATTCAATTGGTTGCTTATAAGACATCTTTTCTCCGCTCCGCTTTGGTAGACAGACAACTAAAGCTGGCTTTATAAATCTATATGTATATACTAGCTTTCGCCCGCGTGTATGTCGGTTATCGCGGTAAAAAGTAGCCTATGTCCTTTCCCAAGTTCAGTTCTATCTTCATACGAAATTTCATCAAAATCGGTTCAGTGGTTTAGGCGTGAACGCGTAACAGACAGACTTACTAGTTACTTTCGCATTTATAATATTAGTAAGGATAAACAGGTAGTAGAGCCACGCTGAATTCAGCACGAATGGGTCGGCTCGACCGGGGCAGTACCACCCTCACACAGAAGACCGTCCTGATTTTGAGAGCATTCTTGCTGATCTATTTCGTTGATGATTGTGAGACTGGAGGCCTAATCAATCTGAATCTGAATGATGCGGAAACTGACCAGGCTGCCATGAAATAGGTCAACCATGCTGCATTGCCTACCCACACAATAAGGATGGTGACCCCTATTCTTGGATTCTGCTTATATTTTCCATCAGGCAGAGTTGTACTTTAGTAGGTTTAAATATAAAAGAATATATGCATATTAATACGTGAAACAAAAACTTTGTACTCCTTTTTACGAAAATTATGATAATGGAGGAGAATGAAATTTTGAATAGTTAAATTTTATATGAAGGAGTGGTGCAGAAAGCTAAATAAAATATATGCAAATAAGTGAAATCGGAGTGTCTGTCTGTGTGTCGTCAAATGAGCAGTTTTATACTAAATGCATGTCAAAAAGGCTTTTTAGGGTTCCGTTGCCAAATGGCAAAAAAAGGAATCCTTATAGATTCGTCATGTCTGTCTGTCTGTCCGTCCGTATGTCACAGCCACTTATTTACGAAACCATAAGAGCTATACTGTTGAAACTTTGAAACTTGGTCAATAGATGTATTCTGTGAACCTCATTAATATTTTTACACAAAAATAGAAAAAAAATTGGGGTCCCCATACTTAAACCTGAAACTCAAAAATTTTTTTTTCATTAAAACTATCTAATGGCCTATCCATTCAAATTCATTCATTCAATGGATATCTTCAAAAATGAAGTTGAGGTTTCTAATATCATTTTTTTCTAAACTGAATGGTTTGCGCGAGAGATACTTCCAAAGTGGTAAAATGTTGGTCCCCCCCCCCCCCTGTAACTTCTAAAATAAGAGAATGATAAAACTAAAAAAAAAACGATGTACATAACTATGCAAGCTTCCAACGAAAATTGGTTTGAACGAGATCTAGTAAGTAGTTTGTTTTTAAAACGTGATAAATCATAAACTAAAATCATAAATCATCTAAAATCATAAACGTCAAAACTATCCGTGTGGTGACGGATTAAGAATACAAAGTGTCACCACCCCTATTCATTCCATGGGTGTCGTAAGAGGCGACTAAAGGAAGAAACTAAGCAGCTAACATCGCTGCTAAGAGAAGGAAAACTTGAAACAAACCCTTTACCAACCCGTCTGGCCAGCGTGGTATAGTAGGCCAAAACCTCCTTTCAAAGGAGAGGCCTATGTCCAGCAGTGGACTGTTATAGGCTGTTGATGATGATGAAATCATAAACCGCAATGTTCATTTCTTTCAATCAAAACACTATTATTAAAACATCGATGAAAGTTACAACGAACTACAAAAACTTTTATATGATGTTATTTGCTGCTACGGAACCCTTCATGGGAGAGTCCGACTCGCACTTGGCTGCTTTTTTTTTAAGAGTCCGACTCGCACTTGGCTGCTTTTTTTTTAAGAGTCCGACTCGCACTTGGCTGCTTTTTTTTTAAGAGTCCGACTCGCACTTGGCTGCTTTTTTTTTAAGAGTCCGACTCGCACTTGGCTGCTTTTTTTTTAATTTTTGTGTGTCTATTTGATCCGGCTAATCTCTGGAATGGCTGGTCTAGTTTTAAATTAAAATCCATTAACAATACAAACATCTATATATTACTTTTACAACTAAATAAAAAACACAAAAAACTCTCGCATTAGCATAAACGGACGCAAAGAACAACCAGACTCAGAACAACAATTTGGGGATCACACAAATTGTTGTGCCTTGCAGGGTTCGAACCCACAAACAACCGCAGTGATCTAAACTAACCGTGCAGTCATTCAGTGCAGTAAAGTCTGATACTCCTCAGATCGGTGAATCCGTTCCTTGTAAGACTCTGCTCTGGTCACCGCTTTGTTCAACTCCTTGATGTGAGCTTCTGCGACTATGTGTTTTTGTAAGAATTGTGAAAACACCACCACATTACATACGGTACAATAGTTAGTACTCACTGTAATCTGAAAATAAAATAAAAACTGAATAATAATTATTTATTTGCTTGATAGAATAGTATTATAATTAATTGATTACATTTTAAATATATGGTATACTAGCTTTAGCCAGCGGCTCCGCCCGCGTTTATATCGGTTATCGCGGTAAAAAGTAGCCTATGTCCTTTCTCAGGTTCTAAACTATTGAGTACCAAAATTCATCAAAATCCGTTAAGCGGTTTAGGCGTGAAAACGTAACAGACAGACAAAGTTACTTTCGCATTTATAACGGCCCATTCACGACCTTTCCGCTGTGAGCGGCAGCTAAGAGCGAAACGCCGAGCGGTAATATCAAAAGTATAAAAATGTACGAGGCACGCCACGAGTCGCCGCTCATAGCGAAAAAGCTAGCGGTTTTTGCCGAGCGAATTGCTACAGCGGCGAGCGGTATGGAGAGCGGCAGGAACAAAGGCACAAGTTAGTATATGCGACGCCACGAAACAGAGCGGCGTGGACAGCGGTGCAGGAGTGACGGACTCAGCGGCGTTAAATAAAAACAAAAAATTTTAGAAGATTTTATGGCGTTAATGGATACCGAGGCTTTTATAACAGAAATTTAAATAGACCGCTTATATGGATGTCAAGATATCCCCAACATAAATATAAAAAGGTTGTGGGAAGAAATTAAACAATGTTTTCCGGAATATAATGGTACTTACGTTTAATTTAAATTGATAACACAAAAACATAGAACCTAGGTACCTACCAAACGAAGCTACTGATATGTTGACAAAACTACTGGTATGTTTACGTAATGTAGGTGGATAGTTGACAAGTTTTAAAAGTTAATTTTTTTCTCTGTCAGTAGGTACCTAATTAGCAAAACAGTTTACATATCAGTAGTTTTGTCTGTAGATATAACTACACACGAAACTACTAGTATGTCTTATACGCAATGTAAGTAGTTGACAAGTTTTTAAAGTTTTTTCTCTCTGTAAGTACCTACTTAGCAAAACACTTGGAAACATCAGTTACTTCTTATAGGTAGGACCTTCGTATAGGTCACTAAATCCACCATCTAAATACCGATCTTTATTTAGTTCGTGCACTCATTCTATCATATTTAAAAAAAAAATGTTGTTTCTAAACAGACAGGGGATAATTTTTATAACGCCATGATTTTTAACACGTTTCGACTACCTAAATACGTCCACCGTCGCCGCTGCAACTAACCGCTACTAGGGTTCGTGGCGTGCAAAACGCACCGCTCACCGACGCCGCTCCGCTTTTCGCTAAGACCAAAACTCGTGGCCAGGCCGTAATATTAGTAGGGATTTACTAAGGTAATATAATAAATAAAAAAAAGTAACATCAACAACCCTTAACGTCCCACTGCTGGGATCAGGTCACCTCTCAGGAGAGGGTTAAGGTCATAAGTCCCCACGCTGGCCGAGTGCGGGTTGGGGAATGGAGAAAATATAAATTTGGTAAGTGAAATATTGTCAAGTAAATTCTAAAATATTTAAAAGTATATAAAATAATCATAGATATTTTCTAGATTCCGTCAAAATTGGTCCAGCCGTTCTAGAGATTAATCAAAGTAAACTGACAGAGAAAAAAAATTTGAAATTGCACTATGGATGTCAGTACCATCTAGTTTTTACTAAATAAAATAAATAAATAATATTTCGGACATCTTACACACAACATTATCTAGTCCCAAATTAAGCAGAGCTTGTTTTATAAGTACATAACACAAGCACAACAATAACAACTGATATAATTACATAAACATACTTTTGTTTTCTAAATACCTACACATTATACATAGAAAACACCCAAACTCCGAAACAAATATATGTGAATCACACAAAATATTTGGTCCAACCCGGGAATCGAACCCGAGAACTCTTGATCAGCAGCCGCACCACTAGACCAACAAGGCAGTTAATTATTGTATTGATGTAGTATTGATTATGGATTATTCGTTTCTTTTAAGTTTAGTTTATACAAAAGTTTAGGTCTTCTATTTATCGATTGAGGCAGTACGAAGTCTACCGGGTCAGCTAGCTTCTAATATAATTCATATAGCCCATGTTATCTGTGATACAATTTAAAGATCTTACCACAGAGTCCTATCTTTAAATCGCAGAGCACAGGCAGTTAGGAAATAATTTACTAACACACAGCAAATTAGAATTACATGGGTTCAGGAGTTATCAAAATCACAGTTTTGTTATTTTGTTTTGCTTCACGAACCGACAGATATATTTTCTTTTTTTTTCACAAGTGAAGACACCTATTACCACTGTCTATGTTAATTTTTTTTTGGTAAGGAGTTTCTATATCTATCAACTCCAACAATCTGAGACCTTATCTCGTTGTGAGACCGAAGGCTCAATTCTGCAGAAGCATATCACTAGGCCGACAAAGTGTGGGTCACTATGTTGCATATTTGCACTCAGAATTAGAAGATTGATCACTATGGATTCTACTCTTGCTTTCCATCAGGCAGAGCAGTCAGTTTAGGCATAAAATAAAGCATAATTACCTTTCTAATAAGATTTTCTTTGTATTCTTCAAGATGTGGGTAATTTTCTAAAATCTTTCTGTGATTTTGAGAACATTTGTGTCTTTCCTTACACAATAAATCCAATTCCATCTCTGCTTCACAGAATACGCATCTGTAAAAGCCGCCGGAAGATAGTATCCCATGGTAAGCATCAGATGACACTACCAGCTTTTTTCCACCTTTTAAAGTTACGATTAAAAAGTCCTGTTTATTAGGAATTACCCTAAGAGGTGGTTTTTCATGTTCTTCTTTTATTAACTTTGGTTGTCGTAATGCTGGCATAGACATTATATATAAATTAGAAATAAATATTTTATTATTTTTAAAGTAGACGAATTCCGAAACTTAATATCAGATCTGTGAAATATTTTTCGAACTAAGGCGCCATACTGTTATGACGTTTCCATAGCAAATGTACCACTGACAGCTGACGGTAGGGATGGCGATCTGAGATCGGTCTATCAAAAAATCGATACATCAAGCCAAAAAATAATTTTTTTTCCATCTAAAATTTTTTACTGAATTGATTCAGTGTAACGATTTTTACTTTTAAAAATCGACATTCGATTATTATTTTTTACAATAATGAATGTACGCGTAATATTACGGCGGTGCCGGTTACTGAATAAAGATTTAATTGCTCTAAAACTCGTGAGACGGCTGGGTGCTTGGATTTCGTCGCTTCTCTTAGGTAAAAAAAGTTACGTTTTTAATATTTGACTTTGTTTTGTTGATTGATAATGATGATTGCGTATTATGTTCGTCTGCCATCGCTATCGTTTGTATATTTTCGTACCATTCTATAAAACACGAAAATTTTCACTGCGACCAAAATAGCGTCAATACCGACGCGCTTCTTCACAGCTTGCACTCGTTAATGCGTCACACGATAAACTTAGATAGATTACGATTCCTTTTACTGGCCTGGGCCCATAACTTAATGAATTGCTGGTTTTTAGGCAGCACAATACCCGCAGAGTTCTAAATAATAAAAGAACTTTTGTGAAGTTTTGTGGAACTCGAATAAAGAATGGGCTGGATGGTGCAACACCAAGGCCGTAAAAATAATAATAAAAAAATTGTTCTTGTAGTACTCCGTTATACTCTTGTGGACATGGAACATTGATATTAAGAATTCAAATAGTATGCGTGCTCGAGGTACTGATCTGATATTTTGATATGGTAATAAAAATAATTGTAATCATCGAATTTCCTGAACTAAAAAAAAATCCCTTGATTGTTTATTGGTATTTTTCTTGATTTTCATAAAATAAATTTATATTTACATATATACAAATGAATAAAATTAGAATGTCTGTTTGAAATAATATAATAACATTTTACAATTTCTGTCTGTCTGTCTGTTTGTTCCGGGCAATCTCTGAAACGGTGGGCCCGATTTCGACGGGACTTTCACTAACAGATAACTGATGATATAAGGATTAACTTAGGCTTTTTAAAGTTCCGAAGCTTATGACTCGGAACCCTTAAAGATTCGTCATGTCCGTCTGTCCGTCCGTCCGTCCGTCCTCGACTTCCCGTCCAAACATTAAATGCTAGAAAGATGACACTTTGCATGAATATGTGTTGTAATTACGTCGACAAAGTGCTACAATAAGATCATGAAAAACATTTTTATTTGGGGTACCTCCCATACACGTAAAGTGGGGATGTTTTTTTTTCTCGCGGCTACCCTATCGTGTGGGGTATCATTAGCCTTTTGAACGCCAGAGCAAAAACTCATCAACTTGCCCTCAACGCCAGACCAAAAATTTAGCGCAAATACCTACGAAAAAAATAAGCATTCCAAAACTTTATCGATAACATGTAATAATTTTATAAAAGGTAGTTTCAATTTCCAAAAATGGCAACACTACTCGATCCCGTCATTCTTTTGTGTCAACTGGTAAAAATTATTGATTAATATTTTATTTAATATTAATTCCGGTGGAAGGATTGAAAGTGGTGGGGTTGGAACAGCGTTTTGAATATTGAGTCAGGAGCTCGGTCAGTGGTTCGATATCCTTTGAGATAATAAGTTTTATACTGGAAACTGTGCTAGTTGGCCGATGTTAAAGAGGAATAAAAGTATTTACTGTTCTGAGAATTGGAGTTTTTCTGATATTTCAGAAGTGGGATCAAAAAATCCAGGTATAAAACGCCCTCAGAATTTTAAATATAAAAAAAAAGGGGGAGGTAACGCGAGTTAAAATTACATTAAAATACGAAGTAACTATAACGCTTGTTAAAATGTATTTTATTTAATTTCGATACTGCACAAATACGACAATATTACAATGAATTTGATCGGAGCTTCTCTCCGGTAATGCACAAATATGACACTTTTACATTGCATTTGATCGGGGCTATTCTTCAAAAATGCAAATTATGCATATATACATAAGACTTTTTATTGAGATCATCATTTACATCATTATTGAAAATATTTATTTACTGACTTGCTGATTTATTTATAAAGTATTAGGTCTGATTTTAACTCGTATTTTCAATTTACTTTATGTATATTTAAACTACCTACTTTGAATTCTCTAGAATTTTGGACGTTTTACGTGATATTTGAAAAATTGAATATGAGTAATAACTTCATAGATATACAAGCGAGAACTCCCAACAGAGAAATATATAATAGAGGTTTCTATTCTAATATTTATGAGGTTTAATTTTTGTGCGAATCATTTACTTATTTTTTAATTTTTTTGTATTAATGACAGTTGAAATTACTCGCTTTCAACGATCAAACAGTGGAGAACTAACATGCTTGCTGGACAATGATAGAGCGAACAATGAATTTTCGCTGGATAATGATTGAGCGAACAATGGATTCTCGCTGGATAATGATTGAGCGAACAATAATGTACGCTGGATAATGATTGATGATTGAGTGAGCAATGATGCTCGCTGGACTGTAAGAAATGAGTGAACTTTAATTAATTTGATTTTATTATTTAGGGATTTAACACATTTAGATATGACGTCAGACGATAACCAAGTTGGAGGTACGCCATCTACGACTCCACCAAGGAAGCGTAGGCACGCGAAACGGAGGAAAGTAAAGAGGAAAAGAGCTCCTTCGACGTCATCTACTTCAACGTCGTCAAGTGAGGACAATCCTCCGCCACGGAGGATGCGTAAAACATCGAAACGATTGACTACAGATGACGTTTTGAAACTGCTAGCTAACTTCAAAGGAGAGACAAGTAAGAATTCATTTAATAACAATAACATAAATAATGTTGTGCCAGAATTTGACCCTGCAAACAGGTCTCAAACCATTGAATCTTGGCTAAAAAAAGTCAACGAATGTGCCGCCATTTATGGGTGGGACGAAAAACAAATTGTCCATTTTTCTTTGCAAAAGCTCACTGGTTTGGCCAAGAAATGGTTTGAGGCTCTACCTACAGTAGTTTTCTCATGGAGTGAATGGCAGGAAAAACTCTTAAAGGTTTTTCCAAGTCAGGAAAATTACGGACGCCTTCTGGAAGAAATGTTAAACAGGACTTCACGAAGTGACGAAAGCCTCCGTGAATATTTCTATGATAAGCTATGTTTATTAAGTAGATGCGAAGTAACTGGCAAAAAAGCTGTTGATTGCATAATTCACGGTATTAGTGACGTGTCTATCAAAAATGGTGCACAGACCTTTCAATGTACAGAACCTGAGGGGTTATTGAGCTTTTTAAGTACTCAACGCGTACAGCTACCTCCATCTAATCAAAATAGTAACCGAGAACGCAATAACAAAAGATTTGTTAGTCGCAATAATCCTCATACAGTTCCAAACGATAGTTCCGCGATTACGTGTTTTAACTGCAACCAAAAAGGGCATCCATTTTATAAATGCCCTAGTCCGATCGTAAAATGCAAATGTTGTCATAGGATTGGACATGATAATGACGACTGTAAGTTACGCCCTTATGTACCACGATCAGCGGTGGCGGCAACAACCTCTGTATCGACACGCGCTGAACTCGCAGAAAAGAAAACTCTAAAAATTGACGTATCGAATAAAACTAATGAAAAATTTTATAAGAATATCCTTGTCAATGACAGTCGGTTAAACGCATACATAGACTTCGGGAGTGAATGCAGCCTTATCAAACAAAGCGACGCGGCTTTCTTAAAATTGTCTAAGATCTTTGATGAATTGCCTTTAGTGAGAGGTTTTGGGAAATCGGCAATTCATCCATTATACAAATCTCATATCACCGTCAGGATTGATGAGGTTGAGACATCGATCACTGTGCTTGTAGTAGATGATGAATTTATGCCAACATCTTTGATCATAGGACAGAACTTTACCGAGCTATCGTTTATAACCGTATTAAAGGATAGTACTCGTTTAACTTTTTATAGAAGTCCGAACTGCAATCCATTCAATATTGCAAATAATGACAATCCGATTAAACTTTTCGTTACAAACACAACCCAAATTTTACATACAAACACTCTCCCTGTTTATACCAAAGACACCAACTTTAGTGGAGATGTTTTTATTGATGGATATTGTACTGCAGAACCTGGTCGAGAGTTTAGTTTGTTTCAAGGTGCTTACAATTTAAAAGACGGAAAAGGAGATTTGGTTATTAGTAACCTGACAACTCGTAACATAACCTTTGAAGCGGATACTTTGATAGCCCGGGCAGTTCCTTTAGTAGAATCAAACTCTTATCAGGTCAATAAGATCACTGCTGAAATCAAAGATTTTGAGCCCCTTCAAAAAGAAGACATTAAAGTCGGGAAAAATCTAAGTGAAGACGTCGTAGAAAAGTTACACACTTTATTACAAGAATATAGAGATTGCTTCGCAATGAATTTAAAAGAAATAGGTTGTGTAAAGGACATGGAGATGCACATTGAACTTTCAGATAATAGACCAATCGTATATCGCCCTTACCGATTGTCACACTCAGAGAGAGAGCAAGTTAGGGAGACCATTGATGACTTACTGCAAAACGATGTAATACAAGAGTCAAATTCCAGTTATTCAAGTCCAATCATTATGGTGAGGAAGAAAACTGGTGAACTAAGACTTTGCGTAGACTTTAGAGCTCTTAACAATAAAACAGTAAAAGATCGTTTCCCTCTCCCTTTGATAGAAGATCAGATCTCGAATCTCAGCGGAAACGCTTATTTCACAACTCTTGACCTTGCTTCCGGTTATTATCAAGTGCCTATGGCTAAGGACAGCCAACATCTTACGGGTTTCGTCACGCCCGATGGGCATTACGAATTTAAACGGATGCCCTTTGGGCTGGCAAATGCTCCAGCTGTCTTTCAGCGGATGATAAATAAGATCCTTGGAAGTAAAAGATACGAATATGCTTTAGCATATCTAGACGATGTGTTGATACCTGCCAAGAATACGAATGAGATGTTTGAACGACTTAAGGAAATTTTGAAATTGTTGAGAGAATTTGGCTTAACTTTGAAATTGTCAAAATGCCGTTTCTTCGATATTAAAGTCGACTATCTGGGATATGAGGTATCTGCAGAAGGTATACAGACTGGCAGCGCAAAAACTCAAGCTGTCAAAGCATTTCCAACACCTCGTAATGTTCACGAAGTTCGCCAGTTTCTTGGCCTGACGGGATATTATCGCAAGTTCATCCAAGACTATGGATTGATTGCCCGACCATTAACTTGTCTGCTTAAAAAAGATTCTGTCTGGTTGTGGTAGAAGGAACAAGAAAATGCGTTTTCGCTGCTCAAAGAAAAACTTGTAGACAGGCCTGTTTTAGCTCTTTATGATCCTAAATTGGAGACCGAATTGCACACTGACGCCAGTGCTCTTGGAATAGGAGGGATCTTAATGCAGTGGCAAAAAGAAACGCGAGTATTAAAACCAGTTGCCTATTTTAGCAGGCAGACCACACCTGAAGAAAAGCATCTTCATTCCTATGAGCTCGAAACGCTGGCTGTCGTGTGCTCCTTGAAGAAATTTAGAGTGTACTTGATGGGTATGCACTTTAAAATTTGTACAGATTGCGCGGCTCTTAGAACCACCTTGACAAAAAGAGATTTGTTGCCGCGGATAGCAAGGTGGTGGCTACAAATCTCTGAATTTACTTTCGACATAGAATATCGTCCTGGCGTCCAAATGTCACATGTCGACGCTCTCAGTAGAAACACCACACTATCCGTTACAGCTGATGATAATCCATGTGTCAATATTTATAAAATTGAACAGGAAAACTGGCTTCTTACTCTACAACTAGCAGATCCTGATATTGTTCGGATTTTTAAAATTCTAAAACCCGAGGAAGACAAAGAATGTAAAGACATAAGGAATAATTATGAAGTGAAAAACGGTACCGTGTATAGGAAACTTGATGGCGGAATACGTTTGGTTGTTCCACGGAATGCTAGATGGCAAATATGTAAAGCTAGCCATGATGACATCGGTCGTCTTGGCTATACTAAGACTTTAGAAAAAGTTCAAAGTCAGTACTGGTTCCCCAAGCTTAGGCGCTTTGTGAAGAAATATGTGGGTGCTTGCATTGACTGTGCATACAACAAAGACAGCGCATCTCGGCAGAAAAGCGGTTATTTGTTCCCCATAGAAAAGATATGTATACCGTTTCATACTATACACATCGATCACTTGGGGCCTTTCGTTAGGAGCAAGAATGGTAACACCCACATTCTAACAATTGTAGATGGTTTCACAAAATACGTATTCGTGCGGGCAGTCAAAAATACGAAAACAAAGACTACAATTAAGGTTCTTCAAAGTATATTTTTTGATTTTGGGTTGCCAGCAAGAATTGTGTCAGATCGTGGCACTTTTTTTACATCGTCAGCTTTTAAAGCTTTTTGCGATGAACATGGCATTAAGCACATATTGAACGCGGTTGCTTGTCCCAGAGCCAATGGTCAAGCTGAGAGATATAATCAAGTTATACTCAATTCTTTAGCTGCTCAAAATTTTAACGGTAATGAACGTGACTGGGACAAGCAACTGGGTAAAATTCAGTGGGGTGTTAATAACACAATTAATATAACCACTAAAAAGACTGCAACTGAAGCGTTATTTGGCATTAGAATGCGCGATGATCTTGCGAACAAAATGGGAATTGAAAGCACACAAGACGATGTGGAATGTGTAAGAAGTATTATCAGTACGAATATAGAAAAGGACCAGAATATTCAAAAACGTAGACATGACGCTAATCGGGTTCCGGCACCTAAATACAAAGTTGGTGATCTAGTTAAAATTTTAAGAAATAATTACGGAAATGATGGAAAAAGTACTAAGCTCCTATCTAAATTTGTCGGCCCCTTTAAGATTTCTCAAGCGTTAGGAAATGATCGTTATCAAGTAACGGATATTCCAGGTTTTCCTAAAAGAGGTAAGCCTTATGAATCTGTTATAGCTTTTGATAGAATTCGACCCTGGATTAATGTGAAAGCTCTAGAAGTGCATGATAGTGAAACAAGTGGTTCATCTTCTTGTAGTGATAAAGATGAGTACTACTAGACAGAAACTTTGCCAGTTGTTACGCATAAACGTTAACACATAGAAAATTGAAGTAGGCAAACATATAATATTATTATTTTATTTATCATTTTTAATAGAAGGATAAGATACAATGAAATGTCAAATCTAAATAAATAAAATTCTAAAAACGATAATGATTGGTATGAAATTTAAAATTACTTAAGCTAATGTTGTTTATTTTTTTTTTACAAAAGGTATGATTGATTTACATAATTATAAAGTTTTATATAAAATTGATTTTACGCAGCAAAACATATTATTGTTTAATTTTAAAATATAATAATTCTTTGAAATTAAAATAATTAAGTTTGTGTTGTTCCGTATACATATGAGAAAATTGACATCTATAATGTTTTTCATTTATTTGTAGATTTAATAATGTATGTATACCTAAATGCATTAGTACAAAATACTGTAAGTCACATGAAATACTTTAAAATGTACAGAAGCTACCTTAGAGTATTTATTTCAATTTAGATTAAATAGATACTTTTATGAGATTATGCTTGTTCAAATCAAAATTAAATTAAGATGTATTCTATTGGCTTCAAAATAATAATAAGTAATTTAAGTTAGCAATTTATTGACAGAGTTCCTGATGTTTTTAGTGTGCCAGGAGGCTACACATTTCGTAGGATGGCCGAATGTAATAATTTTATAAAAGGTAGTTTCAATTTCCAAAAATGGCAACACTACTCGATCCCGTCATTCTTTTGTGTCAACTGGTAAAAATTATTGATTATTATTTTATTTAATATTAATTCCGGTGGAAGGATTGAAAGTGGTGGGGTTGGAACAGCGTTTTGAATATTGAGTCAGGAGCTCGGTCAGTGGTTCGATATCCTTTGAGATAATAAGTTTTATACTGGAAACTGTGCTAGTTGGCCGATGTTAAAGAGGAATAAAAGTATTTACTGTTCTGAGAATTGGAGTTTTTCTGATAAACATGAATTGTATTTTTATTTTCGTCTACAATTTCAAAATATATGTCCTTATAACACTGAATTTATTTCAACATTACACTTCTTCCTACTCTAGTAATAGTTATACACTATTTACAGAGTTGTTTAATACCGTAATAACAGAATTGAGACGACAATATAATTAAATATAATAACTATAGGTACAACATTATTCTTGATCTGTTGTCTTGATATTGTGACCCTGGCGTAGACGGTACGTCATTTTTATGAATATTGCGCTTCTCAAATAAGGATGTAGCAACGTACTATCTCGCTTATCGAGTATAATATTAACTAATAATAATTAAAACACGTTTTAGATTAGATTAGATTTCTATAATTCCGTTGAAGGAGATATTTAAAAAAAATACACGATTCAAATAGGTTAAGTATATAATCAACTATATAAAATTTTACAAAATGTAAAACAGTATGTACGTTTATAGCCTTTAAATATTAGCTTCTATAAACCTGGCATAAAAAGTAACAAGTAGATTTTTGAAAAAAAAAAATCTAAGCAACTTGTGATGGACATTTTAAAACTTTTATTTATTTCATTTAAACCTCAGTAGTGTACGAAGCATTTTTTAGGGCACTGCTTATATTTTGTATCAATAACTAAGAGTCCTCTTTCTTCTTTACAAAATAATTGTCTACTTTAATTATCATTTCACGAGCACGGCTGTTAATTACTTTCTTACTCATTTTAACAGAATAAGTATAATAACAAAACTTAACAACAAAAATAAAACAGGCTAACGAAATTTTAATCTAAACTTAGGATATCATCTAACGTGCCCTTACATCACTAGTGGTCACATATTTGTGACTCTGGCGTGTGGGGACATTCTTTTTTAAGAGTTTATTTCTTTCTTTTTAGAGTAAAATTTCTTAATATCATAAAGCAATTTAAATACTTTTATGGCAATAGATAACAGTTAGAGCTTCTTCTTAAGGTACTTATATAAATGTAAGGCATAAAAGTAATGTTTAAAGGCTTTATTTCGTATTTCGGTGCACCGCTTTTTTGTCACATATCTGTGACGTTGGCGTACAGGGACAGTTTTCGTTTGTCACATATATGTGACCATGGCGGTCAAAAGGTTAGATAGGTCTTTTAAAAACAGTAAAGGGTTTCCCAGACAACTTTTTGATTTAGGTATCCGTTTGCGAGATATTTCACTTTAAAGCGCATTATTTTGCATAAACTCTAAAAACTAAACGGCTTGCTCAAAAAATCCTTATGTAGTCCATAAGTTCAACTTCAAAGAAAAACAATAGTGGCTTAGATAAGTTTTGTATTTCGGGAGTTATAAGTTGGCAACTATAAAGTGTTATAAATACGTTGGCAACACTGTTTGGTATATTTGATTGACAATTTAAATATTTGAAAAATTGAAAAGGCGCGAGCAAAACTTCGAAAGAATTTTGGTGAATATTAGTTTCTCATAATATGTTTATAAATTTATTTTACATAAGTTTGTTTCGTACTGTTTGCTTGTGTTTAGTACAATTACTACGATTTGTAAATATTCTGCGTTAACAAAAACAGAGGAGGTTCAAAAATCTTGTGGTTCAAAACTTCAAAACATAAACGATTTTTCTTAACTGAAAAATTACCGTCCAAGCAAGTGACTTGTTGAAAATAATTTAAATTTCTTAGTAACTATGTAATCTTTGCTTATTTTCGTTTATATGCAATTATTTAGTGTTCTAAGTAATAATTTCGAGTGTTTATTTGTCACGCCAATAAGATTTGGGTATTTGTTTTTTTTTTTAATCTTACCTTCAGTAGCCATTTAAACATCTATACGAATAAAAATTTATTATAAGTGTAATTCCAAATGTTTATGACCTTTTTTTTTAAATTTTTGTCTGTATATTGGCCCTGGGTAATCTCTGGATCGGCCGGACAGAGTTTGATGGGACTTTTATGGTAAATTGTTAATTACACACGAAGCAACTTATGCTCATTTTATAGACTATATTTGCTCCGCGGCGTTACTTGTGATTTAAAACTTGCATTAATTCTTACCTGTCCTGTTAATATGCTGTGAATAGGTACTATGTTTCAAATAAAATTTAATTAAGTAATATATTATTACATGCGTGGTACAGTAGGCCAAAACTTCCTTTCAAAGGAGAGGCCTATGTCCAGCAGTGGACTGTTAAAGGCTGTTGATGATGATGATGAAGTAATATATTAACACCCACACACATACTCAAATTAAAGTGATCCTTTTTGTCTATTCTAACATATGCTCATGATTTCTCCAACCATATATTCCATAGTCCGAATTTGGGAGTTTCTGATAAATTGTAATACAGGTCATCCTAGTGCAGATACGAGTCTCCTACACAAATTACATTTTTTTCTCTGTAATTTTTTTTATAAACTTCTTCCTGAAGTTCAATCGGTTTTACCTGAATATCAGTTTTTCCACGGAGCGACTGGCATCGGACCTATCCTAAGGGTGAACTGAAATTCTTAGGTTGAACTAGTTGTCAGTAAATGTGAGGACACTGACTTCCCAATAATGATGGCCATAGATGTTCATGACAACCGACCCCTATACAAGCTTGTCAAGGCATGTGTGTGAATCACCGCTAAACTTCCAAACTCCGAACTGCTATTAGGAATCCTAGCCAGCCACTAGACCAAGGAGGCATTTTTTTTATAAGCTATATATTGTAAACTATGTGTTGTTATTGTAAATTGCCTCGTTGGTCTAGTGGTTAGTGTATGCGACTGCTAATCAAGAGGTCTCGGATTCAAATCCCGGGTCGGGCCAAAAAGTGTTTTTGGGATTTTCTTAGGAAATTCCTAATAGCTGCCCGGAGAGCACGTAAAGCTGTCGGTCCCGGTTGTCATGAACATCTATGGCAATCGTTATTTGGAAGTCAGTGCCCAGTTCCAGTCAGTGTTGCTCCATGGAAAAACTGAAATTCAGGTAAAACCGGTTGAACTAGTAGCCACCCCCAAATAAACTTAGGAATAAAGGCTAGGAGTGTGGAGGCGAGGAGAACTATGTGTGAGAAATAAAATAAACTATTATTATTATTATATGGTATCTGCCCATCCCAGTTAAAATATTAAAAATTAGGGTTTTCCTGCAGCTCTGCCTGTTATGTTGTTTATTGCAGAATAGACTCTGTCCTTACTCCTTTCCTCCAGATCAAAGTATCTTTGGCCCAAATTTCACTAAAATTGGTGCAGCAGTTTAGCTATGAAAGTGTAACAGACAGTTTGACTGCCTTGTTGGTCTAGTGGTTAGCATATGCAGCTGCTGATCAAGAGGTCTCAGGTTCGATTCCCGGGTCGGACCAAATGTTTGTGCGATCCGCAAATATTTGTTTCGGAGTCTGGGTGTTTTCTATGTATAATATGTACGTATTTAAAAAAAAAAAGTATGTTTAGTTTTATCACTTTCTTATTTTAGTTAGAGGGGGACGACACATTTTTCCACTTTGAAAGTGTCTCTCGCGCAAACTATTCAGTTTAGAAAAAAAATATATTAGAAACCTCAACATCATTTTTGAACATTTTTGAAAAAAAAAAATTGAGTTTCAGTTCCAAGTATGGGGACCCCCAAAATTTATTGTTCTTTTTTAATTTTTGTGTAAAAATATTAATGCGGTTCACAGAATACTTCTACTGCCAAAGTTTCAACAGTATGGCTCTTATAGTTTCGGGAAAAAGTGGCTGTGACATACGGACAGACAGACAGACAGACATGACGAATCTATAAGGGTTCGGTTTTTGTCATTTGGCTACGGAACCCTAAAAATGTTGATGACCTATTCTTAGACCTACTGAATAAAACACATCAAGTTGCAACTAACATTATGAAATTAGAATTTTTGTTTATTTTTATTTATTTATTTTTAATGGACCTCCGACAAGGAATACACCTTACATGCAAGTTTTTAACAAACATAAATAACAAATCATTTAATGCTTGTGCTTCCTCAATTATGGGAGATCACAACATGCGCATTACGAAAAATAGGAAAGAAATTAATAAAATTATAAAATATAACAATAAGGTAAGCAAAAATTAGAAAATTTGTGGCAGTTACATATTTATCACACGCATTAAAATTTATATTCAACTATTTATTTCAATAAATATAATTTTTAAAATACCTATAATGTCTGACTAGCTGAGTCCCGCGGTGTTGCCCGCGGTTATTGTTATCAATCTTAAGTAACGCCGTGGAATGAAGGTAGTCTAAAAAAAATTTGCCAAGTTACTCCTTATGTTATCAGCCATTTGCCAGTGAAAGTCCCGTTATAATCGGTCCAGCCGTTCCAGAGTTTACCCGAACAAACAGACAGACAGACAAAAATTTTTTTTTTTTTTGGATATCAGTGCCGTAAATACTTTGATATGCATTTAGAAAACTGGTTATTTTATATTACGAACAGACACCTATTTATGTATATATTTAGATTATGATGATTGACTGCCTCGTTGGTCTAGTGCTTAGTGTATGAAGCTGCTGATCAAGAGGTAGGTAGGTAGGTTGTAGGTAGTAGAGCCACGCTGATTTCAGCACGAATGGGCCGGCTCGACCCGGCCAGTACTACCCTCACACAGAAGACCATCCTAATAATGACAGCATTCTTGCTGTCGTATTTCGTTGGTGAGTGTGAGACCGGAGGCCCAATCATTCTGCATCATTCTCCCGCCCTTCGAAGGCCGGGAGAATGATGCAGAATAATCAAACCAGGCTGCCATGGTAGGGGTCACCATGCTACATTGTCTACCCTCACAATAAGCATGGTGACCCCTACTCCTGGATTCTACTCATGCTTTCCATCAGGCAGAGTAGAGTCACTTTGGCAGGCTTAAATATAAAAAAAAAAAAAAAAAAAGAGGTCTCGGGTTCCATTCCCGGGTTGGACCAAATATTATTTGTGTGATTCACAAATATTTATTTCGGAGTCTGCGTGTTTTCTATGTATAATATGTATGTATTTACAAACAAACATTGTTTATTTATTTATATCAGTTGTTTAGTACCCATAACAGCTCTGCTTAGCTTGGGACTAGATGATGTTGTGTGTCAGATGTCCAAAATATTTATTTATTGATGAAGCAAAATGGAAGTTAATAAATTTGGCGGACTATATATCTTTGTATCTTCCACCGTCAATAGATTCAAATATGAAATCGGATATTTTGTTAAATTATAGAATAGTACCATGAGAAGCTAGTTCTAGGGATCTATAACCAAATGATAAAATGGGATCCTATTATGTTTGTGGTGTTGGCTTACTATACCATACTGGTCAGACAGGTTAAAGGGTTTGTTTAGAAATTTCCTCAACCTTGCAGTAGATGTTTTCCTGCATAGTTTTGTTTCATAATTACATCTTGCGATATCCATGAGAAAAATCACACAAGACACAGAATTATACTATTAAGTAGTTGCACCCTACTGTGATACTTATATCCGAAATATTTATTTATTATTTAAATCCCACATGGGACAAATGGTTGTTCTGAGTCTGGGTGTTTGTTTCATGTATGTTTCTAAACCCACGACACAGGATATTTATTTATAATGCGGGAGTTGCCTTTAAAATTAATCACAATCAATTATACCTGTGTTTCTAGTTGTGAGGGTACAACAGCTGCAGTTACCAACAGTCTAAAAAAGCGTCTAAGTTACTCCATCTATCAGAAAGTCTAATCTAAATCACTTCAGTAATTTCTGAGATTAGCTGGAACAAACACAAAAAATAAATATTTTTTGGTTTAAGTACTGTATAAACAATATGCATTCACTGAAAAGTAATTATCCTATTTAAAATTAGAAACTGACAATTGACTTTTTTTTTACTTCTTCCTAGCCTTTATTTTTCCCAAAACTATTTGGGGTTGACTACTAGTTCATCCTGAATTTCAGTTTTTACACGGAGCGACTAGCATCGGACCTCCGCAAGCCTTAGGACGAACTGTAATTCGAAGATTGAACTAGCCTTCAGAATATTTAAAGGCACTGACTCCTTAATTTGATTTATTTGTATAGATGATAAATATATATTTTTGTTTTATTGAACAGATATACGACAATGGCTTCCACATCTGCTGAACATTCAAGAACGCCTAGTAAAAATATTAAAGTATGGGTATCCGAAAACGAGGAGACTGAAGATGAACTCGACCACGTTCGTAAATTTTTAAACCAGGTAATAGGAATACGTAAACCTGGTTCTAACAAAAAAAAAGTAAAAAAACCAGAAACAATACCTCCTTGGAAGAAATCTGAAAGTGTTGCTGACCTCACAAAAGTTAAAGCCTTAAGTAATAACGAACTTAATTTATGCGGTTGTGATCACGAATCGGAACCGGAACAAGACCTTGAAACTTATTCTTGGACTCCGAACTTCAAATTGTTTACTGTTAAACCGCTGCCGTTTACAAGCACTTCCGGTCCAACTATTACGTCTAATGATCCATTCACATTATTCACCAGCATATGGGATAGAAGAATAATGAGTTTGATCGTCGAAGAGACTAATAGGTATGCAAGACAAACAGCCAAGTTACAAGAAAATCTTAAAATGCCTGAAGATCATTTGTGCCTTGAATGGGAAGACACAACCATTGAGGAATTGTACATCTTTTTTGCTTTAATTATCTGTGCTTCGTATAGAGCTACGGACACATACTTATATTCAAGCAAGACATTAATAGTGCCTGTTTTCTCTCAAATTATGGATTTCGATCGTTTTGTGGCTTTGAATCGGTTTTTACACTTTGTTGACAATGAAAAACTTGGAGAAAAAGACAAGAAGTTGGCTAAAATGAAGCCCGTTTTAGACCATTGTAACGAGAAATTCGCATCATTGTATCGGCCTAGACAATTTTTGGACGTGGATGACTCATTTCTCCTGTCGAAAAAGGGTACGGAACGCCATCTCCGATTACAGGCGAACCATTTCGGCGTTAGGACATACGAACTGGCCGAAGTATTCACCGGATATGTACTGAAAATACTCCAATATTCTGGACAAGATCGAAAATTAACTTCCAAGGATAAAGCTCTGATAGTACTGGACTTAGTGGAAGATTATTCGAGCAAAGGCCACAGGGTTATAACTAATAACTATTTTTCAAGTGTACATCTAGCTCGCACACTAAGATCCAGAGGTTTTGACCACATTGGTGAAGTTCGAAAGAGCCGAAAAGATTTGCCAGATATTATCCAGAAACTGGAAGAAGACGTAAATGATCCGGAACTTTATAATTTTAATGGGAATAAGGTAAGGATAGCAAGCAGGCATTGTGGGGATGTATCCGTAATGGCGTGGAGCGAATGGGACATAACAGCCCTATCGACGTACCATACATCTGAAATGAGAGCTAGTAAAAAGGGAATTAGGCGTCCTGGTGTTACTTTAGACTTTTACAAAGTTAAAGAAAAGATTACAAAAAAAGATGAGGACTTGTCAGAGTATGTCATGATACGACAGCCTTCGGAACGCTGGTATATACGACAGTTTAAAAATTTGTTCAATATTAGCTTAAGAAATATGTATGTTCTACACAAGTTCAATTCACGTGAGAACCAGAGTTTGAATCAGGTACATTTTAGACACAAGTTGGCGAACCAGTTGCTAGATTATTTTGCTGTAAGGGAGTTAGTAGAGCAGGCCAGGGCTATGAGCATTGCAGACGATGCTGAATCCTCGTTTTCGCTTTCTGATTTGGATAGTGACGATTCAGCCGATTGCTGTATTATGTAAGAAAATGCACAGCGTGGTATTCTTTATGTATTAATCAGTATTGCTTTTGAGACTGGTGTCAAGTCATAGATGGGTGACCAACTTGCTAAAGGGGGTTTTAAGCTTAACGAACTTTTGTTCGCGGCTCCGTCCGCTTGTATTCCATGTCCAATTTCATTCAAATCAGTGCAGTGATTAACAGACAGTTAAATTCGAATTTGGAATATTAGTATATGATCATAATTTTTACTGCAATGTTTAGAGAAAAATGTTGAACTGACATTGGTAGTGATTCTCTTGCTAACATCACCAAATTTCAGTTTACTAAAATTTGTTGGATTAATTTCTGTGGATTTATTAATCGAAATCACAATCACGTAATTTATTATGGCTAATAGTATAGCTATAGCGAAAATTGTTTTGTTAATACGGTGCAATCAGAGGCGTATCTAGCCCGTAGAGCGTCCGTGTGCAATCAATACTGTAGCGCTCTTTAGTAAACACGTAGGTTCTTAAAAGATCCATGACCAGTACCGTTACGCCCCTAAATATATTTGCGTTCGTTTGCACTGCACACCCTGCACTATAGGTAAAGATGACCCTGAGTGCCATCTTCGATAGTTGTTTGTTTTATCTAATAAACAAGCCTATGTCTATGATGAACTTTTAGTTGGTTCTGAACTATATATCTATGCGTGCGATAATGAAAAATGGACTGTAAGTCAATCAGATTAAAGTATATAATTCAACAACAAACTTTAGTTGACTTAATTTGGTAATTGTAACAAACCATACATATTCTATGGACTTTGGGACTAGATCGCATTGAAAGTAAGATGTCCGAAAAATATTTATTTATGAGAATTATTACCATTCTTAGTTTAAATTATCTTCTCTTATCCGGTTATAATGATTTTAAAAAAAAGTTCCTACTGTATAATCAAAATTTACTTTTAACTTATTAAAATACTATTTCATGGGTAACCGCTTTCCATCAGGTAATCTGTCTCCACTTAAATTATAACAAAACACCCTAAAAAAACAATACATTTGGTTCTATAACCGCAGTAAATGTAAATAGATATAATATAAGAGTATTTCAGACAATGTATTAAAACTACCCAACATTTTGTTAAAAAAAATATTCCTGAAGTTTCTGGCCGGCTCTCTATAGGAGTGACATTTTGAAACTGCATTAGTCATTAGGAGCCATTAATTTATTACGCAAAACGGTTCTCACTGGTTTTTTAACCTTCTCCCTCCTCTAATTAAGAAAATATAAAAATAGCCGGATCCCTCTGTAAATATGTTCAACGTTTATACATAATAATCTATGCAAAAAAAAAAAACTAGTACTTTTGGCAGGTTTGATGGTTATTTTGAAAAATTTTTTGGCAAATGAAATCATTTTAATCATTTCGAAATAATTACTACTCTTTAGACTCTTGGTGTAACTATGCGAAAGTGCCCGAAGAGACCTACGTGAAATAAAAACTTTTTGATTACTTATTATTTTTAAACATGGGTAGGTCATACTGTTGGTTACCTATCCTAATTACACACCATTTTGTTCTCTCTAACTTAAAAAGTACCATAACTACAAATTAAGACTTTTGTGCTAGATAAATTGTTGATTTCTACTTTTCTAGATTATTAATAAGAATTGTTTTTAGCATAATACTTGTCATAAAAGTATTTTAAACGGCTGTGAGTCTCGTACTGATAGGTGTCTATAAATAAGAGTTTTGGTTTGTTTTTTGTTTGTTGTTTGTATTTATTACTGCTTTCCAAAAGTACTATTCTGGTACTTAATTATACTTATTTGTAAGTTGTTTAATTAATTCGTGACAGCAGAAAAACAAAACATTTATAAATAAACAGTTTAATAGTACAGTAACGCCATCTAGTTGAAATATTTGTAAAATTGCCCGCCATTTGCTTTTCTCTTTGACATTTGCGTAGGTGTTTGGCGGGCTTTTAAAAGTTTGGCATTATTATTTTGATTATTATAGTTTTAAGATACTGTAAAACAGTTTATTTTGGTTGTTGTAGATTTAATTTCTTTTTAATTTTTCATTTTAAAATAAATGATTCACTAATAATCATGTGTATTATTTTTATCTGACTTCTAAAAAGAGGATTTTCTCAATTAGCTTGATTTTTTTTTATTGTATGTATACTGATTACAAAGAAAATGATCCGATTTACGTGATTCTTTTTTAGTTTGATGCGTAATAATTTTAATTTTTTCCCACAAAAATTTAACATAGTTTGGCCGAGCAGTTTCCATTTCATGAAAATTTGGCGATCAACAAAAGTGGGGGAATTCTTCTTTTTGGTAGCTTTTATTACCTGCGCTGTGTAAACGGGTATAGCTTGGAAAGTTTCCCTTTAAAAATATAAAAAAAGCTCCGAGACAGCATATCTATCCTTCAGGGCCGGATTTACCATAGAAGCTGAAAAAGCTGAAGCTTGGGGCGGCAAAATTAGGGGGGCGGCAGATCGGCCCAAAAAAAATATGGTACGGAAAAAAAGAAAGGTTGCGGACACCTGTTTTTTTATAAAAACCACTCTCTAATTAGGAATATATCAGAAGAATATATAAATCCTGTCACGGGGGGCTTTACAAACATACATAATACGAACACAGCGAACACCCAGACTCAGGACAACAATTAGTTAATCGCACAAAGTGCTTTTCGACTAAGAATTTGAACCCACGACACTTGGAGCAGTAGAAAGCAGCGTGGCGACCACTTAAGACAAATTTTTTGGACTTTTGGAAACCCCTCGGGCCGTCACCCTACCGGGGTCTGCGGTGGGGCAGTATGTCATAATCTCACGGACTAAAACCACACGATGTGCCACTCTGCGCCTGAAGGGAACCTGGAGGCACTGGGATGGCGTAATAGCCATCTGAACCCCTCCCAGTGCCTCCACTCAGTGAAGTGAAGAAAGAAGACGCCGTCAATTGCTTCTCTCTTCATGGCGACGGACGGCACACGCGAACGGCACCCCACTAATGTGGCAAATGACGGCCGGTAGCGAGAGATCTCCTCTGGTGACTGCAGTGAGACCCGAAGCTGCGCCTCCCATGTGGGAAAATCCACCAGCGTATGCCGGCCAAGGCGCACGCAGCTTCGGTCAACACGGATCGGTAACCGTGTTTGGCTCTCTCTGCCAAAATCCTTTGGGGTCACCAGAGGTGTGCCCTATTTTAGGCGGTCAGAGCCGATGCCCACACCGGTGCATAGACCGGAGAACTCTAGTGTACAGTTGTCTCGTCGCGATACTGGCTCCACCCAAACTGGGCAAAAGTCGTCCAAGAGCGGACCAGCACAGAGCAGTGTCGACCAGCTTTGCGGTAAGCGGTCCAGCTATGGGGTAAGATACTCGATCTAGGCCCGGACCAGTACGAGGACCGAGTTGAATACGATGGAGGCGCCGGGGAGTGGCCCACGACGGGGTCTGTGGATAAAAAGGACTACGTCCTATCCAGTGCCACCAGTAAGCCCAATGCCTCAATGCGCCCAACCACCAGGAAGACTCCTGTGGTGCCCAGGCGCGCCGCCTCCTGAAAGTTTACCCCCCTGGCTGTAGCCAGAGTGTCATCGGCGTAACAGGTTACGCCCATCCCGGGGGGAGACGTCCTCGAGGGATCGAGTCGTATCCCATGTTCCTCAGGAGTGGTCCGAGGACAAACCCCAGTGGAACACGACTAGGTCCGACGTTTCAAAACACCATCTCCGTCCTCGTATACAACGGTAAGCTCCTCTAAATAGTCTGCCACTAGCCGTCTCAGGTCATCTGGCACTCTATGATAGAGGAGTGCTTCCCTGAAGCAGCTAAATGGCAGGCCATTGAATGCGTTGTCTATAGACATCGCCAACAGAACGCCGCCACTGCTAACTACCTCTTCGGTCATGGCCCTCAGTCGCGATATGGCATCGACCGTCGAAAGCCCCTCCCAAAATGCAAATTGGGCGTCCGACAGATCGGGGCCCACCTCGCATAGGTGCCGGACGATGCGGACAGTAGACGGTGTTCTTGTACCGGATCCGTAGAACAGCTACCCCTACCTCCGATTTCTTGACGGGCGGAATTTCGCTTTCACGACCACTTAAACCACTTTTTCTTTTACTTGTGGAAATCCCTTCGGACAGTTTCGACAGACAGGAGTTTACTATGTGGCGGGGCGGCGTGTCAGACTCGACCCGACTAAAAACCACTTCGCTTCTGCTTTAGGAGTCCAGGGTGATATTTCCTTCTGGACCCCTCCCAGCGCCAGCCGGTCCTGTTGCGGGCTCCGTCTCTTTGAATCCTCTCTTTTGGTAACGTCCGGCACACGCAGACGCCGCCCCCTCGCGAATGGCCAACTAATGCGGATCGAGGGGAAAACCCGTCGCGTCCACCCGCGGCCACACTCAAGGCGGCATCATGTGCCTCATGCCGCATTGAGTGTGGCCCACACAGTGCGCCCAACCACCAGGGAGACTCCTGTGGTGGCCAAGCACACCGCCTCTTGAAAGTTGTCTCCCGGGTTGTGAAAAGAGTGTAATCGGCGTAGCAAATTACGCCGAGCCCGGGGTAGGGACGCCCTCGCAGGACCACCACTTAAACCACTTGGCCAACCAAATTTGGCTAGGCAGGGCGGGCAACTCGAGCAGTGAAGGTGAGCGTTGATGCGCATCTCAAATAATCCTACTATCCTCATCTAAGCCTACACCTAGGTCGCAAGTCTTGGGAACTGCTCTGGGTATCTCCCTCTGCCACACGATGGACCCGAACTTCTTAGCATTCCATGGATGGATCCATGGAATGCTAAGAAGTTCGTCTCTCTCTCTACTCTCTCTATATCAGTTGGTTAGTACCATAATACAAGTTCTTAGTTTGGGAAAAATGTAAAAAGAATCTAGTAACTAGGTTATTTTCTAAAAATGGGAATTAGCTGTATTGTGAACAGTGTATCTAATTTTAGAAGTCAGTAGGGGCGGCAAAATTTTAAAGCTTTGGGGCGGCAAATGTGTAAATCCAGCACTGCTATCCTTAAAAGTTGGCTCACTATAACATTTTTTATTGCAAACAACGACGCAGTCGAGTTTATAGTGCATCAGCTAGGTACTAACTATTATAATAGAGAAAGTCATTAAATACTTTTGAAGTATATCATCAACAGCCTGTAATAGGCTACTGTGGACATAAGTAATGAAAAAATCTACATAGAAGCGCAATTCTTATGAGTGCTTTGGAGACAAACTTCCTGTGACCGAAATTGCTGTTTAGCGGCGTGGCAGTCGCACTACGCCAGTTGTCTCTCTCTTATGCATTGCAAAGCGAAGTGAGAACGACGCCATCGCCGCCAACTACGAAATAAACAGGGGGCAGACCCCACTTGAGATCGGCACACAAAATCCTTAAGAACTACCCTTTTATGTAGCTTTGACATAAGCCGCTTCTTAAAAAGTAGTCTCCTTTTTCATTCATGACTCGGAATCTATATAGTTATGTCATGTCCGTCCGTTCGTCAAACGGTTAAGTAGTGCTAGAAAGATGAAACTGCATGGATATTTGAAGAAGCTTTATATCCCTCAGAAAAACAAAATAAGTTGTGATTAAATAGGTATATTGTTTTATGAGTTAGCCTTTCTAGGATTTTATGTACACTAGGTTGCATTAAAAAATAAAATACTTTATCACCTATATGTAATAAAAAAGCGATTTGCAATACTTGATTTTCCATTATTTGGTTTGGGTAAAACCAAGTTCTTTTTTATTTAACTCTTCTAAATGTCTAAATATCTATGGATAAATTTAATACTTCCACTTACAATTTGTATATTCAGTAAGACAATATCGGGCCACCTTACTAAAAAATCTAATAATAATGATTATGATATAGAAGATTTTATAAATCAACTGCTATCATCCCAAAAATTCGATGAACTGGCTGACAAAATTGCTGATAAGGCAGTCAAGAAAATGCAAGATATGACTCTGCCTGAAAAGTTATTGGAGCAAAAATCTCTGACAAAACAAAACGAATTCGTAGAAGTCGAAAAAGAAAATGTTAACGAAAGTATCGAAGAAGAGGATAAACAGAAAAGAGAAGTAAAAAAAGAAAGCGTTGAGACAGTACAGCATAGACAAAATAAATATCCGTACGGAGGAGACGAAAGATCTCATAAAGTAGTTACGCCCGTTAAAATTAATACACATGCTCTTTTAAAAAAGGATGATAATTCAGAACAAGGCGAGTTATCTCTTAAATACGAATATCTAAAAAAACATGCTCATGATGGCAAAGCTCACAATCAACAAGAAATCGTCTCAAACGAACCCAATCCTTGGCAGCATCTAGAACATTCTAAACCAAAAGAAAACCACCGCCCTTCGGAAGTAGAAACCTACGAACATCATCCAGTAAGTTCTGAAAATAACAAGAATTATGCCATGAAAAATAAAAAGACAAATTCATATAGCCACAACATACGTGTAAGAAACGGTATTAAAAAGGAATACAATGAAGTTAGACCAAAAAAGGAATATAATTCTAATTCGAGACCACAGTTTAAATCTGAAAAAATACCTCGTCTACCTGTCATAGATATTGATGTAAACGGAGAAAGAAAAATAGAAGAAACTACTGAGGAACCTTCAGTTCAAAAATCTGATGAGGAAGTTTTGCAAGGCAGAAAAATTAGAAAGAGTCGTGGAGGAACTGCTTCTAAGGATTCCTATCTAGAAGCCGAGAAGAGTGATTCCGAATTAACAGATCAGAATACGCAAGATATAGTATCAAATCCTGGATATGAACTTGGAGAATTAACGACTACGAAAAGAGTTATACGTAAAGAGGGTGATAGGTACTACACTTATCTCTCCGGACCTGAGTACGAGGAATTTAACCAGCAAATAGCAAATGAACGAAAAAAAGTTCGAGAAACTCATTAAATAAGTAAATTAAACATCCTTGTAATAAGTAAATAAACACATTGTCCTATTTAATTCCTTTTCCAGTTATCCTTTATCGAAAGGTTGCATATAAAATGTTTAAGGTGTCGTTTTAATGTATTTATTTAACAAAAAAATCTAATATGAGATTTAAAAGTAAACTTCAGACAATATCGTACAGCATAGGGTGTGCGCATTATATATTCTATCATCAAAGGTGTGCGTTACCATAGCAAAAACAAAAAAAGAATTAGAGAGGTGAGAGTATAGGTACTTCATATATATAGAGTAACATTGCACTCCTTGACAGAAATTCTCTTCGAATACAGTTTAGGGAATATGGAGTCAATAGCAAGCTGTAAAAAAATTAATATGTTAAATTAATATATCGTTACAAGAAGTGCCTATATTTATTTTAATGTTAACTTGGGGAAAATTTAGTAATTAGCAATTAATGTTAATTTGACATTCGCGGTTGCTAAGTTTTCTTCCTTTAATTATAGAGGGCGCTTCTCATGATAAAACGTCATTAACGTCAAGTTAAGTAGGTTTTTAATTTTACTCAAATTACTCATTGGCCATTGCCAATAATCAAAAATTGAATTGAATTATATTCATTTTACAATAAATATATTCATATTTCGTAAATAACGTTCAATGAATGACGTGAATTTGTTTGAAAACACTCAAAGAGAAGACTAACATTGAATGGTATAAAGCCCAAATATTCTTATTAGAAAACAAAAGGTAAGTTGTTTACAAATAGAGCATGTATGTTTACTATCAGAAATCCATGCCAATATTATAAATACTAAAATAACTCTGTCTGTCTGTAACGCTTTCGCAGCTAAATCTCGGAACCCATTTCAATGAAATTCAACATGGAGGTACTTAGATTCTTGAGAAAGGACATAGGCTATTCTGTACCTCAATAACAGCAGCAATATAAAGAAAGAGGGTTAAGTACATGCGTTTTACAAATCCATAAAAAAATTATAGATGGATGTGTCTGCTTGTTATTAAGTGAACAGTATTATAGCAGTGTCAACCTATCGCCGTCCACTGCTGGACGAAGGTCTCCCCCAAGGAATGCCAACCATCCCGGTCTTGGGCAGTCCGCATCCATCCACCGCCAGCCACCCTCCTCAAATCGTCGGTCCATTGTGCCGCAGGGCTTCTTACACTATCTTTGCCTAAATGCGGTCTCCACTCTAGCACCCATCGGCTCCAGCGTCCATCAGTCTGTCTGGAGATAGTATTATAGTCAAGGTATAATAGACGCTGAGTGATATAATAAATAAATAATAAACATTTCAGACGAATGACACACAACATCATCTAATCCCAAACTAAGCAGAGCTTGTGCTAACAACTGATACAAATACATATCATCATCAGCCTTTAACAGTCCACTGCTGGACATAGGCCTCTCCTTTGAAAGGAGGTGGTTGCCTACTATACCACGCTGGCCAGACGGGTTGGTATAGGGTTTGTTTCAAGTTTTCCTTCTCTTGGCAGTGATGTTAGCTGCTTATTTTGTTCCTTTAGTCGCCTCTTACGACACCCACGGAATGAATAGGGGTGGTGACACTTTGTATTCTTAATCCGTCACCACACGGGAACCATAGAATAGATAAAGATAAACGTGTTGCAACTTGCCTACTGGCTGTTTTGTACCGGGAAAAGACGCTATATTACTCTCCTCCGGTCCACCGGCCTGTGTTGCTCTATCATCATCATCATCATCAGCCTACCGCAGTCCACTGCTGAACATAGGCCTCTCCTTTGAAAGGAGGTTTTGGCCTACTATACCACGCTGGCCAGACGGGTTGGTAAAGGGTTTATTTCAAGTTTTCCTTCTCTTGGCAGTGATGTGATGCAGTGATGAAACGAATAGGGGTGGTGACACTTTGTTACATTCTTTCTTATATTCTATATATATGTTTATGTATTTATATCAGTTGTTTAGTACCCATAATACAAAGTCTTCAATCTTAGTTTGGGAATAGTTGATGTTGTGTGTAAGATGTCCGAAATATTTATTTATTTTAATGTTTACCCGCTGTTATTGCTGTAATTCGTGAGTAACGCAACAGAGTAAAACTAGTTTAGAGAAATATTCGTACCAAGTATTAGACAGAAGAAACGGACAGACATGACTGCACTTGTTGGCCTAGTGGTTTAAACGGTTACCACACCGCTTTCTACATTGCAAAGTGTCTTGGGTACAAATCGTACGTGGGACAATACTGTGTTCGTTTCTTGTATGTTTGTCCCCCGTGACACAGGATTCATATTCCTAATGCGGGAGTTGTCTTTTTTAAAAGGAAAGAAAGACATTTTTTTTTTTAAATTGGTTTTTATGTAAGTAGGTTTTTATATAAAAGTATGCGGACTTTTACATGCATTTAGTTAATAACAGAAACATTACATACAGAAACTTCAATTGAATTTATTTTTATAGATCTGAGTGGTTCAATAACCAACCAGTATATACATATTAAATAATAATAATAAATGTTTCGAACATCTTACACACAGCGCCGTCTAGTCCCCAAACTAAGTAGAGCTTGTGTTATGGGTACTAAACAACTGATATAAATACATAAACATACTTTTTTTTTGTAAATACATACATATTATACATAAAATCACCCAAACTCCGAAACAAATGTTTTGGTCCGACCCGAGAACCGAACCCGAGACCTCTTGATCTGCAGTCGCATACGCTAACCACCAGACCAACGAAGCAGTAGGTAGTACATGGTAGGCAGTAGAGCCACGCTGATATCAGTAAGAATGGTCTATTTTTTTTTTTTTTTTTAAATGACAACTTTCGCATTAGGAATATAAATTCCTGTGTCGCGGGGGACTTTACAAACATACATGAAACGGACACAAAGGACACCCAGACTCAGAACAACAAATTGTGAATCACACAAAGTGTTGTCCTACGTGGGATTTGAACCCACGACACTTGGCGTAGTAGGCAGCGGCGTGGCGACCGCTTAAGCCACTAGGCCAACCGTGCAGTCAAAATCTCTGAAACAGCTGTACTGATTTAGACGGGAGTTTCACTATACAACAATAGGGAGACAATCATAAAAGGAGTCACTTAGGCTAAAGGCCGCTGCATACGTGACGGGATTTAACACGGACGGAACGGGACGGGAAGTTTTGCAAACATCGTTACATACAAAATGTATAAGGAAATGCATACTTCACGGAGACACGGACGGGGCGGGAACGTGGCACGCACGGGACGAGCTAAATATCGTCGCCGACGATGTTTAGCACGTCAATAGCAATTAATGCCAATTCTTGAAATGAAAACTACACCTTTCCTTGTTCACAACACAAGCACGGTAGATCCCAGTCACAGTCATGGTGCGTATGCATTTACATCACGTCGCCGTTTATAGCGAGGCAAACACGTCCACGTCCCGTCCGTGTTAAATCCCGTCATATATGCAGCTGCCTTAATTCCTTTAATACTAGCTTCGATCTTCAGCTTTACTCGCGATCCACAACAATAAACCAAGCATAACACCCCAGGAGTCATCTAATTATTTCTCACTCCCTTCTCTCTCTTTCCAGGAGCTCATCTTCCCTAGCCTTGTTGGAGATCCAGCCCCGTCGTATAAGATGTGAGGAGTGTTCCACCTACACTGCTGAGAATGAGGAGAAGATGCTCCGTCATGTGAGGAAGGTACACCGCGGAGAGAACCCTTTCCAATGTTATATGTGTGACTATTCAACATACAACAAGTCCTTGTTTGAAGAACACGTCAGGATACATCAGGGTATGTGGATTTTTTCACTTTTAATATATCGGTTTTAGGGTTTTCTAGTTCCTCCTGTCGCCTCGCCTCCTCCTAGCGCCCGAGTCGCATGCGCATGCCTGGGGATGACAGATGAGGCCTAGTAGAAGCAGGGGGGACCAGCGCCCCTGTTGTAAACAACAAAGGGAATATCGGGTTTCCCACACAGAAGAGGTTGATCTACAAGCCGTAGGTTCCGCGAGATACGTTTGGGTTTCTGGGACTTCCTTTCGAGGGTATACCTGGTTCCTCGGCTCATAGTACCCTAAAAAAATGGTTTCATAGTTCAAGTCCTACCCCTAAACGGTTAGTGCTAGGAAGATAAAACTTTGATAAATTGTTAAAAGGAAATCATGACAAATTAAAACAATATTTTGATAGAATAACATAGATAATATATATAATAATAAATAACATAATAAATAATAAATAACATAGATAATAACACAAAATAGATAATAGATAAAATACTACATGCACATGGAAATTTAAACAACTATAGTCGTAACAAAATAAGAAGCCCGGTTTGACATTTGTCATCGTGGCGTAACTAATACGATTAATTCGTGTTTTTGAGTGCAATTTTTCAATATCAAGGTAAACTTGATGCTTATTTAAGATATGCGTTGTGATAGTGTATGGGTAACATAGTAATTAAATAGGATTATGAATTTGATTTTTCAATTTCTTACATGCGGCATGCACTTTACCAACCCGTCTGGCCAGCGTGGTATAGTAGGCCAAAACCTCCTTTCTAAGGAGAGGCCTATGTCCAGCAGTGGACTGTTAAAGGCTGTTGATGATGACATGCGGCATGTCAAATGACAAATGTCAAAACGGGCTTCTTTTTTTGTGACGACTATAAGTATTGTACACATTCTCAGGAATGACTGGACCGACTTTGATTGAACTTTAACTGGTAGACATCTAATTTTATAAGGAGGAACTAAGGCTACGATAATTTTAGATTAGCTTTGCCCCGCAATGTTGCTAATAGAAACCACGTTTGGTTTTGTAAAAATACAACAATAACTGCAGGGCAAAAGTAGTAGTATAAAAGCTAGCTAAAATAAAATTTAATACAAGGCATTCAGTATTTTTTTTTAATTATCTCTGCTCTCAACTCTTTTACTTCGAAAGCTAATTGCAATATAATTGTTTCAGGTATAAAACCCTTTAAATGCTCTCACTGCCCCTACCGGAGTGCATCTAAAAAGAATACAAAAAAACATGAACTCATTCATCGCCCTGACAACCCTCACAAATGTCAACATTGCGGTTTCATCGCCCGCCATCTTAAATCCCTCAAATGTCACATGAACACAGAACATACCGAAATGTCGGGTAACATTAGCTCACAAAATGATCTCACTCCATGTCCACATTGCAAGCGAAAGTACGAAGATATCGAACTCCATTTGAAAAACCGTAAACAGTGTCCGGTTTGTACGGTTTTGTTGTGTAACCGGAGTTTAATGAATAAGCATATGTTGACGGTGCATTCTGAGAAAAAAAAGTTAGCTAAAGATGATTTTGTTTGTGCTATATGTGAATGGTCTTCGAATGTAAGACCTAAGATTCTGTTGCATTTGATCCATCATCCAAACCAGCCAGTGGATGAAAATGTGGTTGATGTAAATATCTTAAAGCAATGTGGTATTGTTGGGCCGGGATGGTGATGAGATCATCACATCACTAATAGACAAGATTATTGATGTATTTTTCTTTCTTTTAAAAAAAATACAACTCCCGCATTAGGAATATACATTTTGAGTCGCGGGGGGTCACACATACATCAACTCTAGATGTACTGTCAAAGATGTGGAGGAAAAAAAAATAATTTTCTTGTAACGGTATGTGTAAGGTGTGACTTTTAGTTTTTGCTTCAAGACAGACTGTTAACAGTAATAATAGATAGTGAAGCCACGCTAATTACAGCACTCGTGGTCCGGCTTGACCGGCTCAGTACTACCCTCACATAGAAGACCGTCCTAATAATGACAACTTACTTGCTGTCGTATTTCATTGGTGAGTGAGAGGCCAGAGGCCTAATCGTTCTGCATCTTTCTTCCGGTCCTCCGGAAGCCGTAAGAATGATGCAAAAACATCTCTATAAGCCACCATTCTGTGGGTCACCATGCTGCATTGTCTCACAATGAGGATGGTGGCTGCTGCGTCTGGATTCTACATAGGCTTTCGATAGGCAGAATAGAGTCATTTTGGTAAGCTTAAATATGTATATATAAAAAAATATTATCTGTTGGCCTCTAAATTTTTTACAGTGTTAGCTATGATATCCTTATCGTAGTAAATGACGAAGTGTTGCCATCTATCAAAGACACACCGAACTATCTAGTAAGTACTATTTCTACATCGCGATATGAAAGTTCTCATTTAGTTTTCTATATATGACTTTCCTCCTTTAACCTTTCATCAACGGTGGGGTCTTAGGCAGTTCACCGGAACGTTATAAAGACATACTAGTCTTGTGATCATCAGAAAACCCCACAAGAGGAGTCCAGTACTGGGAGTAGTTCTTTACTCTCTCAATGGGACGAGAATCCTCCCAGGAGGGACATCATAATCTCCTTAATAAGGAGAGGATAATACAATGCGTCCTTAGCAGTAAGGGTCACTAATTTTTTTTTCAATAGGCCCTTAGAATGAGAAGCTATTTGAAATGTTTGTTTTTATAAATAACTTGTAGAAATAAAGACTGATTTATTTAATTCACTAGTTTTATTTAAATATTAATGTATACAAATAAATAAAATCGAATTTTCTGTATGTAATATCAAATTAATAGTTTTTAGGGTTCCGAAGTTTATGAGTCGGAACCCTTATAGATTCGTCATGTCCGTCTGTCCGTCCGTCCTCGACCTACCGTCCAAACGGTAAGTACTAGAAAAATAAAACTTTGCATGAATATGTGTTGTAATTACGTCGACAAAGTGCTACAATAAAATTATGAAAAATATTTTTATTTGGGGTACCTCCCCCACACGTAAAGTGGGGATGATTTTTTTTTCTCGCGGCTACCCCATCGTGTGGGGAATCATTAGATGGGTCTTTTAAAACCAAAACAGGGTTTCTAGGACGATTTTTTGATTTAGGTATCTGTTTGCGAGATATTCCACTTTAAAGGCTACTTTTTTGTAAAAACAGGGCGTCCCCCCCTTCTAAAAGCTAAACGGCTGGCTCAAAAATGAACTTTGAAGGAAAACTATAACGGATTAGATGACTTTGTTAGTTAAGGAGTTATAGACGCTTAACTTGTACAGTGTGCTTACTTGGAAAACGTCATACAAAATTAACGCATTAATACTTAAACATAATAATTAACCATTGGATACGATTTTAAATCCACGTACCATTATGGGTGACTGAGGAACCCTTTCTTGTGCGTGGCCTGACACGCACTTGACCGATTTTATTTATTAAATGCATATGAAAGTATATATGTTACTTACACCAAACTTTAAAAAAATCTACTATCTCCAAACTGTCACCTGTTCTCAACATTTCAGCAATGATACAATATATAATTTAATTGTTTGTATTGTCGATGTATCAAGGTATTATGGAGTATAAAATAATATAAAAGTCTCATATTAAGATTTTTTCTTTCGGGATGACTGGGACGAGCTGGATGCCAGAAACCCAAAATCGATCAGAGTAGTGGGAGAGGCCTATGTCCAGCCGTGGACCGATAGGTTGATAATGATGATGATTATTAAGATTTCACTTTAGCCCACTTCTCATTGGGCTGCATGATATGGGAATATTTTTGATCGCCCAACAGCCAGCCGTAGTGCCCCATGGATGATGCTGTTTCTGCGAATCGGGCGAACTGAACATACCTGGAAGCAGAAAAGTTAGTTTTTAGGGTTCCTTAGTTCATGACTAGTTCCGTCATGTCCGTCCGTCCTCAACTTACCGTCCAAATGGTTAGTGCTAGAAAGATAAAATTTTGCATATGTCGACAAAGTGCACAATAGTATGAAAAATATTTATAATCCGGGCTGCTATCAAGAATTTCTTGTAAAAAACCTCAACAACAGCCCGACCCGGGATTTGAACCTCTTGTTCAGCAGTTGCTTAAACTAGCCACTAGACCAACGAGACAGTCAGATACACGTCAACAACCCTTAACGTCCCTCTACTAGAGGGACGGGGACTTCCTCTCAGTAGAGGGTTAAGGCCATACGTCTCCACGCTGGCCTAATGCGGGTTTGGTACTGGCAAGACACGTTGTGGCTACGTAATCTTATTATTGTATGTTTTTAAGCCGCCCAAAAGCCTCACAAGTAAGCTTTACGACATTTATCTTATGATTACAACCGGGACTAACTGCTCCGAATTACGGAAACGCTCATAACATATCATGCCACTAATGGTCACCCATCTGGGTACTGACCGCGCCATCGTTGATTACATTCGGTGGCCACTAGATTAGGAGCGCTTCAATATATATATTTTTTTCGGACATTTTACACATAACGCCATCTAGACCCAAAGTAAGCAGAGCTTGTATTATGGGTACTAGACAACTGATATAAAAACATAAACATACTTTATATATTACACAAACTCCGAAACAAATATTTGCGGATCCCACAAACATTTGGTCCAACCCGGTCGGAGCACAGCAGTCGCATTCGCTCCCACAGGCGCCACCGAGGCAGTCGGACACGAACAGTAAAGGTTCGAGCACATTATGTCGGGCCGCAGCGTGTTAGGGCGGAGCTCAAAAATCCGCTCAAATCGCTTGAATACAAATTGTAAGAATTATCGCATTATTGCGACTCAGATTTGCGTCCGTGCGATGCGGCCCGCCCCGCCCAGCTGCGCCCCGTCAACAGTGTGCTATAGCAAGCGGATTAGTGTGGTTTGTCTGCTAAAAGATCGGGAAAAAGATGATGGTATTCACCGAATACCTTCCTCTTGGAACAAATTGCATGTATCCATATTTTACTCTTATACATATTTTACTGTTTTCTTTTACGACGAACTTCTTGTCTATGCTGTTCATTAACTTCTTCTTCTAACAGCAGGCAAAAAAAGAGAGTTCTTCGTCAGAGCTATCCATAACGTACAGTTGCACTATATACACAGCGTACGAAATTCGTCAATACACTGCGACCCGGCCCGTCACTCATGTGCTAGGTAAGCATTTTGCGCTGCACTGCGGCCCGACTTAATGTGCTCGAACCTTAATTAATATAACTTCATACTTATACGCTCCACAGAATGACCAATCCAATTGTGACGTTATGATATAGGCTCCAGGGTCGTCTTCGTACTCCTCGCCTGGTGGCTGCTTAAATTCTGAAATATAATAGAATAAATTTTATTGTAAACCAGTTAATACAATATACATAAAATAACACAATAATAAACAGATTGACCATGCACGAATGGCTGCCTTTTCGCTAAAAAGCAATTTCTTCCAGGCGTTTCAGGCAACCTTTGGATGGAGAATGAAAGGGGCCAAGTGCGAGTCGGACTCGCCCATGAAAGGTTCCGCAGCAGCAAGTAACATCATATAAAAGTTCTTGTAGTTCGTTGTAACTTTCATCGATGTTTTAATAATAGTGTTTTGATTGAAAGAAATGTAAACTGCGATTTATGATTTATGACGTATTTAAAAAAAACTACTTACTAGATCTCGTTCAAACCAATTTTCGTTGGAAGTTTACATGGTAATGTACATCAAATTTTTTTTTTAAATTTATCATTCTCTTTAGAATTTTAGAAGTTACAGGGGGGGGGGGGACACATTTTTTGTCACTTTGGAAGTATCTCTCGCGCAAACTATTCAGTTTAGAAAAAAAAGGTATCAGGAACATCAATATCATTTTTGAAGACCTATCCATGGATACCCCACACGTATGGTTTTGATGAAAACATGTTTTTTGAGTTTCAGTTCTAAGTATGGGGACCCCCAAAATTTATTGCTTTTTTTCTATTTTGGTGTAAAAATATTAATGCGGTTCACAGAATACATCTACTGACCAAGTTTTAACAGTATAGCTCTTATAGTTTCGGAAAAAAGTGGCTGTGACATACGGACGGACAGACAGACCGACAGACAGACATGACGAATCTATAAGGGTTCCGTTTTTTTGCCTTTTGGCTACGGAACCCTAAAAAATAGCCAACAAGATGCAATTTTTATAGCCCGTTTACAAGCGACTTTAGGATGGAGAAAAATAGCTGTGAAAAATAAACAATTTTCATGGGTTTCATGGGTAGTGTTATTTTAATAATGAAGGTGTTACTTTATTTACGTATGAATTTCTTATAGAAAATATATCAAATATTATTATGTATTTAAAACTAGCCTCCCCCCACTCTAAAACTAATCGGCTGGCTGGAAAAACCAAATAAAATTCACAATGGTAGTCCATTTGCTGAACTTCAAAGGTAAACTATAACGGCTTAGGTAACTTTATTAGTTCAGGAGTTATATGTATATGCATATCTTGTAAAATACGCTTACTTGGAAATCTTCGTACAAAAATAGCGAAATAATAAGAACATAACAATATCTATTGGACACGATTTTAAAGCTACGTGCCATTATGGATGATTACGGAAATATCTATAGGTAGCCTGATACGCACTTGGAAGATTTTTATTACCATTGTCATGCCTATTAACAAGTGCCTAAAATAGTCTACATAAAAATGAATTGACTGCTTCATTGGTCGCCACTTCAAATGAAGTGGTTAGCGTAAATGACTGCTGATCAAGAGGTCTCGGGTTCGATTCCCGGGTCGGACCAAATGTTTGTGTGATCCGTAAATGTTTCGGAGTTTCGGTGTTTTCTATGTAGGTATTTACAAAAAAAAAAAATGTCTATGTACTAAAATAATTGTCCAGTACCCATAATAGAAGCTCTGCTTAATTTTGGGACTACTTAACGTTGTGTGTAAGGGCCACAGCACACTAGCTACTTTTAGCATCGGCGATCGGCAACTAGTCGCTTTTTAGAAGCTAAATACGGCGACCGAACGCTCTACACCGCACACTTAAAAACGCCAGACGCGGAGATTGAGTCGCTTTTTAGAAGCGCGACACAGCAGCTGAACGCTACTCTCTGCACACATTCGGATGCCGGTAGCATCGATTTGGCATCTGAGCAGTCGCTCAAACGCGCTTTTCCGATACCGCGATCGAACGCATGATCGCCGATGCTAAAAGTAGCTAGTGTGCTGTGGCCCTAAGATGTCCGAAATATTTTGAATTTGGATTAAAATCTAGCCACTTACCGTCCGGATGCCTGCAGTAATACAACACGGCCGTGCAATGATTTACGAAGAATAACAATTTGAAGTATTTTCCATAGCTCTTATTCACGTTTAAACATTCGGGTTTGTAAATATTGGGACAAGAATGAGGACATGGGCGGCCTTCGAATGTTTCGTTGTAGTTTTGCGTTACAGGCGGAGTTGTGGTCAATTGGACACGAAGGATTGGGCTATCTGAAATTTTACTATAATATAAAGTCCTCCGCTGCGTCATCTGTCTGTCAAAAACCACTTTAGTTTTTAAACGAAATCTAGCACCTACGTAATCTAAAGCCTGAGGAAGGATATAGGATACTTTTTACCGCGATAACCGACTTTTACGCAGGCGGAGCCACGGCAAAAGCTAGAGCTCTATAAAGGGTAGTAGGGCCTAGTCTAAAGGTAGTAGAGACGCGCCAAAAGTTAGTAGATCCAAGCCAAAAGTTAATAGAATCACGCCAAAAGCTAGTAGAATCACACCAAAAGCTAGTAGAATCACGCCGAAAGGTAGTAGAACCACGCCAAAAGGTAGTAGAATAACGCCAAAAGGTAGTAGAACCAAGCCAAAAGTTAGTAGCATCACGCCAAAAGGTAGTAGAACCAAGCCAAAAGTTTGTAGAATCACGCCGAAAGGTAGTAGAACCAAGCCAAAAGTTAGTAGAACTACGCCAAAAGATAGTAGAAATACGCCAAAAGTTAGTAGAACCACGCCAAAAGATAGTAGAACCGAGCTAAAAGTTAGAAGAATCACCCCAAATGTTAGCAGAATCACGCCAAAAGGTGTTAGAATCACGCCAAAAACTAGGAGAATCACGCCAAAAACTAGTAGAATCACGCCAAAAGGTAGTAGTGATACGCTGATATTAGCACGAATAGGCCGGCTCACCCAGGACAATATTACCCTCTGACAGAAGACCACCCTAAAAGTGACAGCATACGTTTTGTCCTATTTCGTTGTTGAGTTTGAGCCCGGATGCAGAATGATGCAGACGCATCCCACTTAGCTGCCATGTGGAACACAATGCTGTATTTTATGGACTGACACTCCTGTTTTCCATCAGGCAGAGTATAATAACTTCGTAGCCTTAAATATATTCACAACTTAATTTGCTTTTGAAAGGCGTTATCGTAGTGAAAAATTGTCTAGCTATGTCCTTTCCCAAGAAACAAAATATCCCCAAGCCAAATTTCATTTAAATTCGGACAGCGCTTTAGCCATGAAAGCGTAACAGACAGACAGACTTTTGAATTTATAATCATGATTAGCTTTTGCCGGAGTTTCGCCCGCGTGTATGTCGATAATAGCGGTAAAAAGTAGCCTATGTCCTTTCTCAAGGCTCCATCTATCTCTATACCAAAATTCATCAAAATCGTTCAGCGGTTTAGGCGTGAAAACGTAACAGACAGACAACTTTCGCATTTATAATATCAGTATTTATAAAAAAGTTGGTTTACCAGCGTAATTAGTTGTTTCAGTACTATTGCTTTCATTGTCAACGTTATCATTAGTTTCTGAGTCTGTGGTTTCATCTTTCTGAGTACTTGCTTCTAAATCAGTCTTTTCTTCTGTGTCTGTTGCTTCTGGCTCTGTCGTTTCATCTTTATGAGTGGTTTCTTCTGTGTCAGCCTTTTCTTCTGTGTCAGTCGTTTCATCTTTCTGAGTCGTTGCTTCTTGATCAGTATTTTCTTCTGGTTCTGATATTTCATCTTTCTGAGTGGTGTCTTCTGTTATAGCATCTTCTTCTGGTTCAGTCGTTTCATCTTTCTGTGTACTTTCTTCTTTCGGTTCTGTAGTTTCTTCTTCTTTTGTTGCCTCCTCATTTTCATCGTCATTACGTCTCAACACTAAATATTTTTCGCACGAACCATCAGTTAAAATGAAAAACTCTGGAAATAAATGAGTCCAATCACTATTTTTGTTGGTCTTGCTGGTCAATATGACATTCAACGGCCACGATTATGCATAAAGACCAAATTCATTCACTTCCTAGAAGCCCGGTTGGCCCTGCATCAATTATTGATCTGTAATCTCTAGAAGATCATAGATAGATAGATTTGTCATGGAGATTGAGAAATTACGGTACTGATAGAAATTATTTTAGTTGAACACCAGCTATTGATTAATGATAATAATAATATATCTCTTTATTGTACACTAGGTCTCACTTAACACTAAGGAAGTACAAGTGGCGGCCTTATCGCTCAGAGACAATCTCTTACAGGCCACCATAATGGTATTGAAACTCACTAATAATGTAACTTTCTACAAGTAAAATATTTTTAAAATCGGTTCAGTAGATCTAGAGATTACCCGCTAACCGATTTGAAGCTCCCATCTTACTGCTTTACAAACCTTAACGAGGCATACCTTCACCACGACGCCCACATACGTTATTGAAAAACAAAAAGCAATGGTTTTTAAAATCCTTAAAAACACTGCTACCATTTACATATCGAACTCCACAAACAGCTGAATCATTTGAAATGCATATAACGTCCATATTGGCACAATATTTTTGTGTTAACGGATCTTCTAAATCTAATTTATTAAAATCGTTGACAACTTCGGGAATTTTTGAACTGTCAACATTGAAAAAAAAAATTACTGTCACTAAGAAATAAACGCCACAGTTGTCTGCCATATTCTTTTGTAAGATATTAATAATGACTTGATAAAGGATGCTTAATTGCGATGTCACGGTATCCAAATTTCACTATGAGCATGAAAAATTACGCTTCATCCATGTTAATTGGAGATAAGAGAAAAATTCAATACGTAAAAACCCGCCTTATGTTGCTATGATATTTGACGGTGGTCAACATAAAACATCGTTGGTTGGCTAAGAGAACTGCACCATAGTGGCTTTGATGTGTCAGGCCTCATTCAGAAAGAAAGGGGGCTGGACGAAAAAATTGTAACGACACTTTCGACATACGATGACGAAGACTTTTACATAATGTGTGCACAGTCAAGTTCGTAATTTCAACAGAATCACCAACTGGCACTGTAGCGCAACGGATAACGCGTCTGACTACGGATCAGAAGATTCCAGGTTTAAATACAGGCAGGGTCGCGTACAATTATTTTGTTAGAAATACAATTTTAAATGATTTTAATGCTTCATTGTTAAAATATTTCATATAAGTATATATCAAAAAAACTTTTTGCTATTTTTCAATAGGTTTTTTATACACCTTAAAACCCAACCATCTTAAAACACAGATGGCGCTGTTTAAAACAATTCCGTTAAAAAAACTCTCGTACGAATGAGGCCTCAACCTATCGTCGTTCACTTCTGAACTGCACTAGGTGTAGGTAACTAAACCAATAGTCCTTAGATTTGTCTGGTGGTTGTAATATTTGTATACTTCCTAGTCGTTCTACTGGCTTTGGAAGTCAGCATTTTAGAGTTTAAACAGGAGAGAGAGAGTATATATAGAGTATATACATAATTATTTTTGACTGTGATTCTAGAAATGTTATTTATGGTTACGGTTCCAAAGTTTAAATGAACAAAAATAATAAAAATTAACCACAATAACCGAAAATTGTTACCAAATTACTAGATTTCTTTTAAATGCACATAATTTTCAAACTGCATGGGATAGATTTTTTTTTTATTTTTCTCATGATGGTTACAATCAATCCTGTCACCCTGTTTCGGTTTGACGTTGAGTTCTGGGACACCCTGTATACACGTTTCTGACCTGAAATTCACTACCAGTGCTCGTATAACCCTTTCACCTTGGCTCCTTTAAACGGAGCGTGAAAAAGCATCTCACTTGGCCTCCATAGTGTGGGTCACCATGCTGCATTGTATAATGCACAATGAAGGATGGCAACCACCACTATTGGGTTCTACTTCTACGCATTCCATTAAGCAACAATGGAAATGCAAAGATGCGCAAAAAGTTTTTATTAACGAGTGATGCTATGTTCCTGTGAGCTCGGCCATTTTTCTTGTCACTTAGTAAACCATGGAAAGGGATGTCTTGTTATAAATAAATAAATAAACATTTTACACACATCGCCATCCAGTCCCCAAACTAAGCAGAGCTTGTATTATGGGTAACTCGACAACTGATATAAATACATAAACATACTTTTTTTTGTAAATATATACATATTATACATAGAAAACACCCAAACTCCGAAACAAATATTTGCGGATCACACAAACATTCGGTCCGACCCGGGAATCGAACCCGAGACCTCTTGATCAGCAGTCGCATACCCTAACCATTATACCAACGAGGCATATCACGTATCATCCCTTCAAGAAAGGGCCAAAGTCCAACGGTTGACTTTGGGGTGCTGTATACATGCAAATAGGCGCGAGAACTTCTATATCGCGATGAAGAATTAATAGTTACTGCGTGTAGTACGTAGTTCGATATATCTTCGATAGATGGTGTTGTTGTACGTTTTTGTTGTGCTGTATGTGGAACAGAGTGTCACCAATCCTATTCATCCCGCGGGTGTCGTAAAAGGCGACTAAGGGATAAACTACGCAAGACAACATCGATGCAAAGAGAAGGAAAACTTGAAACCAACCCTATACCAACCCGTCTGGCCAGCGTGGTATAGTAGGCCAAACCCTCCTTTCTAAGGAGAGGCCTATGTCCAGCAGTGGACTGTTAGAGGCTGTTGATGATGATAATGTGTGGAAGTCGCCAAAAATTTATTTTAAGATTAATAATAATTGATTATTGCTCTCCTGAATATGAGGTTTTCTACATCGGGACTGGTATCAGACCTCTGTAAACGTTAGACTAATGAGGAAGTTTGACACTTTTCATTTTAAGCTAGTGGACCTTAAATAATTTGGTTTGAAAGAACAACTTCGTTTGACAACAACAAGAACTTTGTTTTTTAAAACAAAATAAAACAAAGAATTTATATGAAGGTGATTAAAATTTTAATGTTGACACAATAAATCGTTGATCAGTTTTTATTTACTTATACATCAGAAATATATGTAAAATATTCGTTAAAAACTAAAATATATCATTAAAAGGAGTCCCTTTAGGCATGGTTCCGAAGATACTGGCAGCGTTCCCCCTTTGAATAGCTAGACTAATTCTTTGTCCGAGGTAACTGCCAGCTCTTTGGTCTCCTGTGATGTCGACTAATCTTTTTGCTATTTCCTTAAAAAGCTTTATAGCGCTAGGACCCCATAATTTAATTGTATAACGAAGAGAAAAGTTTGGCAATTATGAATGAAACCCACCACCATGAGGCCACGAGGCACGAGCGCGCTGACAGATTCATTGACCGTTAGCACATTTCCAGCATCTTCAAAAAAAAACGGCCCAATTACGCCTCCAGAACACATAGCGCACCATACAGTGACATGTTGAGCATGCAAAGACTTCTCAATAATTACTCTTGGATTTCGTACATTCTAAGAATGTACCAATTGTCAAAGACTATAACTTCTATAATCACGGATTTCGTCAAGGCTACGCTATGAGTATCTATACGTGTGTGTGTGTTAAATACATGGTAGTGTGTAACATTTATTTATTGATTTAGAGAATTTTATATAAATATTAAAAAAAAATCTAATAGCTTCCTGCACTCCCCCTCCATATAAACTATAAGTCTCATACTCTTCCAAGCAATTTTCTTAAAAAGGGTTAAACACTGGAACTGACTACCAGCTCATGTTTTTCCTTCTTACTATGGGTCCCGGGTCCTTTAAGCGGGGCGTGAAAAAGCATCTCACTAGGCCGCCATAATGTGGTGCGCCATACTGCTTGCATTAGCAGTGAGTATGCCGACCCCCACTTATGGATTTTACTCATGCTTTCCATCAGGCATAGTAAAGTCACCCTGGCAGGCGTTATACAAAAAAAAAATAAAAAAAAAAATACAAAGTCTGCTTCACGTTACAATATTTAGAAATTATAAAGCTACTCATTAAACTTAATATATTCTATTGAATATTACTTTAGTGTTGGAAAAACCACATATTATTATCGAGGAAGGCTTTTAGCTCTATAAGCTCACGCTGACACCAATAGGAGCCGAGCACCAATCACCACTGTAAAATCTCGTGAATACGATTACAATTTTTTTCATTTTGATAGATGCAGTTGAAGTTCAGATCAGATCAGTTGGTTTTTATTGATTTTGTTACCCCTAAAATTGGGGTTAATTAAAAATTTCACTATTTCTAAAAACCGTTGACTTAACGGTAAATCTGCTCCGTAAGGAGACATTGGTAGTCTATGGAAATATTTACTTCGACTATCGGGCTCTTCAAAATTATCTTCACCATAAAGACGTCTCAACTCTTTATTTTTTGACAGTGGCAATTTGAAACTGTCATCGAATATTTTCGCCTTAGACTAAGAATGACCTAGACCGGTCATATGCGTGCACCCGTAAGGGATAGCAACAAAGTACATTAAATATTAATGTTGCCAGGTTAAAACAATTCCCCTTTAATAAGGGAGAATCGTTATTCCGTTCACTGTTCCAAACGTTTTAAAAATCTGTCAAATATGGTTAGATTAGAATAGAAGGCCTTCAAAACGAAAGCTGAGGATGTAACCGGGATCAAGATTGATAACATTAAAAAAAACATTTTTTAGAAGGTTATAGTATTTATTGGCCCTTAAATAAAATAAGTATGTTGAAGAAATTAGTTTATTTTCTTGTCTCTAGTTATCAGCATATTTTTGTACTGTATTTTTACATATAGCTTTGCTATTGCCCAATCTTGTCGTTCAGTAGCCTTCAACCACATTTTACGCACATTTTCATCTTTTGGAAATCTGGAGGACAATAAAACACAAATCAAATCAAATCAAATTAAATTTCCTCACCATATGAGGTAATTTCAAGAGGCCGATGCGTTATCCCTAAAATGCTGGTAACCTTGCAAAATTACCATAACACATTAATGGTCATTCAAACTTTAGCTGTGACAACCTACGCAATTTGGTCGGATAATTACAAAATTTTCACACTTTAGAAACTAGTTTTTATCACTTATTTTCAATTATTTCTGCACATTAACAAACAAACATTTATGTAATTAATCGTAGTTAATATTAAAAACAATATTAGGCCAATAAAACGCGATTTTTTATACTTACGTGTGAAAGGTTATATTTTCATATTTGCGTTCATTACGCTTTTTGCAGCCGAAAACACAACACTGTACCATATTTGTTAAAGTATCTGGGTTGAAAACAATTAGTTAATCTTAAAATCACACAGTAATTCACTCAAAAAGCCCTATTTTCACTCCTGATAAATTCCCGCTTTGAAATTTGTTTGACACAAATGTTTTGTGACAAACCTGTACGGCGATAAGGACAAAAAATACGTATCTCTATTTTTCTCTAACACACTGGAAAATGGTATCTTTATCTCACTCTCTCGTGGTAACGCTTGTTGGCATGTCAGGTCTTGGTCATTCTTAGTCTAAGATTTTCGCGGTATTTTGTTTCGACCACAGACTATTAATATCGTAGCTACCATAGAGCGGTATATAATATATTGAGTAATGAGTTTTGTTGTAAAGTATTTGATGCGAATTATTTATGTAAATACCAATGGCGTTTGACACTTTAGTTTTGTAATCAGGTTTAACAGATGTTACATTTAGATCACTGTTTTCTTTGAAAAAACGTCTGTAGCCAATATTCTTATTAAATTCAATCTTTTTGGTATTGGTCCTCTTTTGTTTAATATTTTTGGTGTTTCTTTTTGTACGCCTGCAAATAAAATATTCTTTTAAACAAATAATATCAAGAGTGTCGAGCTTAACACACGAGTGTGCACAAGTTATAAATAATAAAAATTCAACACTCTGTGGGTCGTCAGACCTGTTGGTATAGTATTGAATACTTAGCTGAGCAGTACTGGAAGAGGGTAAGAACCCTCGCGGTCCAGCAGACCCGAGAACGGGGCCGGTACCGTACACGATTCAAGCGCTGGAGATCGTAAATCGATCGAGGTGACAGATGAATCATCTCATTTAACAGAAGACAGAAGTATTGTTGGTATAGTATTTAGCGTATGCGGCTGCTGATCATGTCGGACCAAATGTTTGTATGTTCTGCAAATTTTGTTTCGGTGTTTAATATGTATGTATGTATTTACAAAAATAGTAAATATGTATTTATATCAATTGTCTAGTACCCATAGTACAAGCCCTGCTTAGGGACTAGATGATGTTGTGTGTCAGTTGTCCAAAATATTTATTTATTATTTACTTAATATCATTTATAATGTAAGTGCGAGCGGAATTCATCTTTTATATTTATAAGCAGTCGGTTTGACATGTGTGAAATGTGTAACATTAAGCCTACCAAAATGACTTTTCTCTGCCTGATAAAAAGCATGAGTAGCTTCTAAAACTAGTGGTCACCCTCCTCATAGCGAATGCATGCTATGTGTAATAAATCTTTCTATATTTTCGCAGACGCACGCGCCCACTCGCTATCGTTGACAACAGTCGACTGCACTGTGTTACGAACGCACGTAAGCTGGCTGGAGATGGCATAATGCTCCCTTCTCATTCATTCACTGTGAGCGAGTGATTGAATGACTTAATGAGACATACACTACACTATGCAACAATGCAGCATGGTGACCCATAGTACGGCGGTTTATTGGGCATTATTATTAGTACTAAAATAACGTGAAAAGAATCATAGAAAACAACTGTTTTATACCTTTTTACTATCCTTATTTTTTTCTTATTATTGTTTTTACTTTTCACGACATTATTTTTTTTAAACCATGAACGTTTTTTCGCATCAAGAGCCTTGAACGGACCACTGTGGGACATAGATCTCTCCTTAGCAAGCAGCTTTTGTCCTACTAAACCAAGCTCGCCAAGTTTTTTACTTGTACGAAATATTTCTATTGAATTATAATCTTGTATTGAGTTCGCTGATTTTATTCTATGTATTTGGTTATTTTTCTTTTCTTCATTCTGACGTCTAAGACTGACATCTAGGCTATTTAGTTCAGATATATCATCATATTTATGTAAATCATCATAGAAAAGATAATTTTCGTAAGACATATCACTTCTGTGTTCGGTGGAATTTTTTAATTTCACTTTCAATTCTATTTGTTCATTTATTTGAAATGTCAAAGAGTTGACTGGTAAAATGAAATCTGTAAAAAACGACCATAGACTGACTTAAATATTTTTTAAATATATGAGTTGCATGGATGGTGTTTTGGTAATGGAGTGTTAAGTAAGGAGTCAAACTCCTTATGAGGCAACACTCTTAATTAGTGAGCCTACTAAAGTGACTCTACTCTGCCTGATGGAAAGCATGACTAGGTCACCATCCTCATTGTGAGGGTAGGCAATGTAGAATGGTGTTCCATACCATGGAGCCCTGGTTAGAAAATTCTGTAACATTCTCTCGGCCTTTGGAGAATGGTGCAGAATGATTGGACCTCCGGTCTCACACTCACCAACGAAATACGATAGCAAGAATGCTGTCATTATTAGGATGGTCTTCTGTGTGAGGGTAGTATTGTAGTATTGCGGTCGAGCCGGCCTATTCGTGCTAAAATCAATGTCGGCCTATTTGTGCTTAAATTAGCGAGGCCTGGCTACCTACCAAGTGTGTGTGTGTGTCGGTTTTATGTTTATTATGACCCCGTTAATACACACAGAAAAACAATTTCATTAAATTTATTGTACCTTAAGTTGCCTCGGAGAGCACGTTAAGCCGTCGGTCCCGGTTGTCATGAAAATGTGTATGAAAGTCGTTATTGGGAAGCCAGAATCTAGGTCTGACCGCGCCGTGGTTGCTTACCCTTCGTGATTGTTTCTAGTCACCTAAGACACTCGTCTATAAGTGCTTATTAGTTGTTCAACTCAAATGATGTACTTAAAATGTGGTCTCGTTTTAAGTTAAATAAATTATTCCACATCTAAGAACGGCAAATCATATTTCAATTTAACATTTTCACATGTTGAATAATTATTATGAAATGTAATGAAAGGACACTTTTGGATACATTATTTTGTTTTATTTAATGAATTTATTTCATCAACAGCCTTTAACAGTCCACTGCTGGACATAGGCCTCTCCTTAGAAAGGAGGTTTTGGCCTACTATACCACGCTGGCCAGATGGGTTGGTATAGGGTTGGTTTCAAGTTTTCCTTCTCATTGCATTGATCTTGCCTTGCGTAGATTTATCCCTCAGTCGCCTTTTACGACACTGGGTGACACTCTGTGTTCTAAATCCGTCACCACACGGATAATGAATTTATTTAACTAACAAATATTTATTATTAGATATTACTTACAAAAAAGTCCTACGAAACAATAGAACATTACTCGGATCAACGCGATAAGAACCGTAGTTACAATAAATAAATACGTAAGTACATAAAAACCATCTACATACAAATAAATAAAGATGAAGCGTCTATTTGTAATATTAAATGACCAGTTTTTTAATAAATTCATTTGAAAGTATGGTATTTACATCAAGGAGGAACGGGTATTGTGTTCCTCCAACACAAAGGGAGGATCTTCCGACCAGGAGAGGTGATCGTGCCTGGCGAGCACTGCCCAATAGTTGATATTAGGATGTTGTATATATGCTAATTGGCGCGCGAATTTCTCTATCGCGATTCAGGATTAGTAGTTACTCCGTATAGTTTAATCCGTGTTTTCTTCGTGGTTCAGTGTTTCTTCGGTAGATGGCACTGTTGCATGTTTTTCGCTCTGCGATGTATGTGGAAGTCACCAAAGTCTGACTGTCTGGCTATCTATCTGTTTGTTTGTAACATTTAATCCATAGATTTTGACTTTACTTCACGGGCAGAAATCTGATGACATAAAGAGATTTTTTTTCCCGACTACGACAAAGCCAAAGTAGTGTTATGGTTTTGACAGGGTAAATATGCATGTTCATCTATTGCCTCATTGCTTTTCAACTACTTATTAGAACTGGACAAATAAGGTATTTAGAAGATATTTAGAAGCTTCTTGATCGTCCGCTCGTTATAGACTACCACTACCTATATGACGTGTCTCGGATTCATATGCTGTTAAAGTTATGGTGACTGAAATTATGAGTCCCAATCACATCCACTCCTTTACCCTAAATCAAAGTCTTGTGTATAATGTATAATAATTATTTGAAATGAAATACAAATAAAATCAGAGGTACATGCACAGTCAAGTCAAAAACGTGTCTCAGTCTATCTGTATTCTGATAAGTAAACGCGGGAAAAACGCACTACAGTCTATGGCTCTCTTGACAACTCTTTATGACGTTCGGAAATGATTGCCACAAAGTGTTAGGGTACATTTCTATGTAACACGTGACTCCGGAAATGAAATGAAATAATTAATTCTGCAATTAGGTTACATGAACACTTTTGCAAGTTCAACTTTTTTTTTATGAGCAGATGAGTTCGGCCTTTCCTAACTGGACTAGCCCTGAGAAGAAAGGACGAAACAAACTCAGGCTTTTCAAACTTCAATATTTGTGTTTCTGTTTACCGATAATCATATACATCATTTCGTATCGGAAGACATAATTATCAACTTGTAACGGTTATGGACAGTACTTGACACACTTGTTTGCTCTCTTTTAAAATATCAGAAGTGACAAACCATCTTTCTTCTCTACAACCTTTTTTTTTCTTGGGCTCAAAGGACCAAGAACTAGTGACTCTTAAAGTCTTTATGTACGGTGACCGTAGATTTACGAGCTGTTTGCTTGTTGCTCCATTTAAAAACCAGTAACTATTACTAGCACGCGGGTAAACCTGCTGAAAATGCTAGTCTAAAACAAAAAGCATAAATAAATATAATGAAAATAAATTTATATGCAATAAAATAATAAATTTTATTGTTTTAAAATGTTGCAGTGATTTATATTTAGGCAGTTTTTATTATTTTAGATGTGGAGTAAATAAACGATGTATTATTTTATAGATTTTTTATGTGAGTAAACACATAATTTATATACACATACAATGAGGGCTTAGACAAAGAATACTAATAGTAATTCTTTGTCTAAGAATGAGGGACACCGTTTTTGTGTTCGCAGTCGCTAGTGGACGCCAAAAATTTCATAATTAATGTAGCGAATTCACTCCCGGTAGCCCTCATAATTTGCCCTATCTGACTGATTCATCACCGCCAACCTGGCACCATTTCTTTTTTGCTAACAGAGTGGAAGATCCTTATGATTGTACTTCGACCAGGGAGGGCGTAGGGGTCTCTTCGAACTCTTAAGCATTCAATTTTCTTTTTTTTAGTTTTGACATCAACTGTAACATCATTATCATTAAAAACAGATGAAAAATTAGAATTTAATAATAAAAGACGTTCAGAAAAAGAAGACCCTTCAAATTGGTATCCAATACAAAGCTATGGCCGAGGACAACTATTTTTTTATGAAAATGAATATGTGCCCGACAATGACAGCAATACAAACAACTCTATAAAATCAACTAAAGAAAGGTAACCAGGAACATCTACAATGATTTTATCACTGTTGACGTTTAATGTCAGTTTTTCCCCGCCTTTTTTTCTGTCAAAATTGTCAGAAATCTAAATAGAAACCTTTTATTTGTAGGACCCCTCAAACAAAGCGTTACAGAGAAAAAGAAAGGCTTCGTACGCGACAAACTACCAAACATGTATTAAGAACAACTATTCATAAGAAAACAACAAAAGACTGTGGTGATGAACGTCATAGACAAAAACATTATAATCGAAAATCGAGCACTGAACTGCACAATTTGAAAGAGAATGTTCAAATCGATATAAATTTTAGATCACATCAAAGTAATCCATATCTTAATAGTTCTTTTCGAGCATTTGATATAAAAACCCACCATCCATCACCATATACACAACAGTACAATTCTTACATTAAAAATCATCTATGGCCTGAAAAAATTAACATGACCGATGACAAATTGAAATTGCCGCCAACAGACAACGAAATACATACTTTATACCTCCAAGGGCATAGAACACTTTCAAAAAGCGACTACAATAATAAATTTTATCCAAAAGAAAATGGCGTTCAATCTGTCAGTGTCAGAAAGAAAACTAGGAAACCTTCACATAAGTCTTCTCCAAACAAAGTCATATCTACCTCAAATACATCACATGGACAGTCTTACGTATTAAGAAAACAAAATCATTTAAATTTTGGTCATGACCCTAATAATTACTTTGACAAGACAGAGAGATCATTGTATTTAAACAAAGTATTCAAGAATTTTGACGTATCAGCTGAGGAAGATAAAATGTCCACACCGTTCATTCGTAATAAAAAAACAACAGAGAAAGTTTTTAGTGAAAATATAGACAATATAAAAAATGTATCAGCCGACATAAAACAATTAGAGCAGTATGATTTACAACAAGAAAAGTTAAACAAAACCAAACAAGAGTTCCCCGAAAAAATCGAGGAAGCACTCCATGCTCAAAAGGACTGGTTCCATGATATAAAAGACCAGTCTACAGATTACGTGCACATTAACAATGATACAATTAGTATATGGCAACCCTGGGCCCACATAATAAAAGACGATGCTAAAATTAACGCTTACATTAAACGAACTCTTAACCGAAACATAGATTTATTTTATACAGTCATAAATAAAACCAAAGATAAAAAGTGGAAGAATGTTCTTAGAGAAATAGCACGCGCTTATGAGGAAAGATTCAATAAATTTGCTAAAGACTCGAAAAAACATAAAATCAAAAGTCGAATGGGCGCGGAGAGAGCAATTCTAAATTGTATCGAAGTATCTAATCGCATTATAAAGAGATTGCTTAACCACGTACTAGATGAAATGGACAAAAAAGGCCATATAAGAAATACACGCGCACTAAATGTCATAGCTAAAGAACTGAAAGAAAAAACAAAAGCCGAACTAAAACGTACGTGTTTGAAACTGGGTATTTGTAGAAGTCGTAACGGTTTTACAGAGTTCTTAGTCGATTTCTTGACAACTTTGTGTCTGGAAGAGAAAAAATTTGAAACTGCATTTAATGCTTTGGCTATTGCTATTACAAACACTGATTGTTCTAAGACATTAGGTGATAATTCTGATGAAAATTTAAAGGCAATTATTGGTAAATTTATGAATGAAAACGTAATGTACAAGAGGTCTGCTGTTATAGTAATTAAAAATATTATTTTGAAAAGAAATTCGCCTTTAACTGTGTATGAGGATGACGACATTGGCCAAGTGAATAAAACTATCGCTCTACTTGAAATCGTACACATATTAGACAAATATGTACCGGACAGTGACGAAAATATTAAAACATGGATGGATTTAAAAGACAAGTTAAATAACTTCATTAAAGGCATTGATAATAATATACAAGATACAACGTTAGCTTTTGTGCGGCATATTAAGAATGTCATCGACGCTGTGAACTCTAAATCCTTCGTTCATATATTGTACAATTCGCAAATAGTTTTATCTTGATTTGAATTGTTTCATTTCTTTCAATTGTTGGAGGTACGTAGAGCCACGCTGATTTCAGCACGAATGGCCACCTCGACCGGGGCAGTAGTACCCTCACACAGAAGACCAACCTAATAATGACAGCATTCTTGCTGTCGTATGTCGTTGGTGAGTGTGAGACCGGAGGCCAAATCATTCTGCATCATTCTCTTGGTCTCCGGAGGCCGGAAAATAATACAGAAACATCTGACCAGGCCGCCATGGTATGAGTCACCATGCTGCATTTGCCTACCCTCACAATGAGGATGGTGACCCCTACTCCTGGATTCTACTCATGCTTTCTATCAGGCAGAGTAGAGTCACTTTGGTAGGCTTAAATATATAAAAATATCGATTTTTACTTTGATTTGTAATCCCCGACGTAGAAACGACGGGGAGTTATAATTTTGACGTGTGTTTGTGTATATGTGCGAGCGTGTTTTTGTGTGTGTTTTGTGTGTTTGTATGTGTGTGTGTGAGTATTTATGTGAATATGACTGTAGCTTCGTGGCCTGAATGTTTGAGGAGAAACGATGCAGACGTTTAAAAGATATGTAGAAATTGAAATATAGAAAAGAATGTACACAAATATGCATATCACCAATAACCCATACTGTCCCTCTGCTGCGCTCGGGTCTTCTCACAGGAGAGGGTTAAGGCCATACATCCTCACCCTGGCACGTGATCCTAACCGGGACCGACAGACACGGTAACGCTCATAACACATCATCCCACAAATGGTCACCCATCTAGGACTGACCTTTCCGACATTGCTTACCCTCGGTAATTGTTTCCTAAGGTCTCTCGGCTATAAGAGCTACTACAACTACACAAAGTAGCATTTCAAAATTTCGGTACGGGAATAAAACCTGAAATTTCAAGCACAGCAGTCGTATACTGCCACTGCGCTGCTGGGGCAGTCACGTTATCAATACACGGGATTCTATTTTATAGTCCCCATTCTTCAGCTATGTGAAGTATGTTAACCCAGCTCGACCTGGGTAGTACTACCACAGAATACATAATAGTACTCATACAGAAGACTCACTCCGAAAAGTAAATTAAAGAACTCGGGACCCTAAGCGTTAAAAGATAAAGTTCAATTCAGATCGCACAGCGCCGAATCAACTACAATTATATTTATCTACCGTTGCGTCTCTTTATATCGTGTAACTCTTACCTGTTCTGACAATGTCTAGTCGACCGGCATACTCGTCCGGGCAGGCAGGCGGCCGACTATACCTAAACTGCGGAGTGACATACCCCTGGTACTACCCTGATAAAGAAGACCAATCTAAAAATGACTGCATGTGTGCTGTCGTGTCGTGAAAACTAAATGATGCGTTGAATTCTTAATTAGCCTTTACAGTGAGGTCTCATATGCCTCGTTGTTCTAGAGATTAGCATATGCGACTGCTAATCAAGAAGGGTTCAAATCCCGCTTCGGGCAAAATAGTGTTTTTGGGTTTTTCTTAGGAAACTCCTAATAGCAGCCCGGAGTTTGGAAGTTTGGCATTGTTTCACGCCCGTGCCTCGGAGAGCACGTAAAACCGTCGGTCAAGGTTGCCATGAACATCTCTGGCAATCGTTGTTGGGAAGTCAGTACCCTCAAATATACTGACAACTAGTTCAATCTTCGAATTTCAGTTCTCCCTTATGGTTGCGGAGGTCCTATGCCAGTCGCTCCGTGGAAAAATTGATATTCAGGTAAAACCGGTTGAACTAGTAGCCGACCACAAATAATATTGGGAATAAAGGCTAGGAAGATGAATGAGGTCACCATGCTGCATTGTCTGTATTTGCAATGAGTATGTTGGTCACTGGTCGTCCGTGTGGTTACGAATTAAGAATACAGAGTGTCACCACTCCTATTCATCAGGCGGGTGTCGCAAAAGGCGACTAAGGGATAAACTACGCGAGACAACATCAATGCAAAGAGAAGGAAAACTTGAAACCAACCCTATACCAACCCGTCTGGCCAGCGTGGTATAGTAGGACAAAATCTCCTTTCTAAGTAGAGGCCTATGTCCAGCAGTGGACTGTTAAAGACTGTTGATAAGATTGATGCGGGACCCAGCGGGACTCAGTTGGTATAAAATAAACATTTTCTCCGTATCAATTTTTTAATTTTCCTAGTAAGAAGAACAACCAATTTTTATTTCAAGGTGGCCTACGAATAAATAATGTTACATTGTTTTAAAAGTCTACTTCGTGCCTCGCCATCTAAATTTGCTAGCATCCTTTTCACGTGAACCACAAATTCTACAATTGTATCTGGATTAGTTATATCTTTACTCTTAATACTATTCCACGTATTAATATTATCGACACTATTCGGTACCTTTTCATCTAAAATCTTAATAATTTCAAAGGAAGCCAAAGTTTTATCTAGTTGACCTACGTTAATATCATTATACATTACAAAAGGTTTATTGACATTTGTCAAAATATTTTTAATGGCCGACATCGCTGCTTTTTGAAAAAGTAACGGCATTTTCTCATAACGTTTCATAGTTTCTTGTATACCTTTATTTGTATTTTCATTTAAAACGTCAGAATAATCTACCGCTTGAATAGTTTCAGCTAAGTTCTTAAATACTAATTTAAACTCATCGTTCATAAGGCCGTATATTTTTGTTACCATGTCTGCTAAAAATGAAGACATACCATTCGAACTTCTACAGACATTTAACTTCGAACAAGCCCGTTTCAGTTCTTCATTTGTTTCTTTTTTCAATTCTTTGTCAAAAAGGCTAAGTAACTCATTATTATAACGTAATGAACCTTTTCTATCTGCCTTTTTAGTAACAAAATTAACTAATCTTTTCACAATAGAGTTTGACACATCAACTGAATTGAGTACTACTCTCTCCGTTCCCATTTTAGTTCTGACATTATGTTGACTTGTCTCAACTATATATTCAGTAAATTTATCTTTAAATATCCTTGCCAGATCTTTGATTTTCTTTTTCCATTTTCTATCCTTTGCTTTATTTCCAATTGTCGTAAATAGTTTTAATTTGTGGTCAAGAATGTTTTTTATAAAACTATTGACTTTAACATCGTCTTCTACTCTATGGATCCACGGACGCCATTGATCGAAATTTTTATTTCTAGCGCTCGCGTTTCCAGATTTAATAGTTTCTGATTCATTTTTTATTTTAACAGGTTCTAGTCCAAAAACTTTTTGGACTTCATGCTTAATTGTGCCTACTGTTTTATTAACGAATTTGTTTACTTCATCCTTTACGACTGTTATTTTTTTAAAATTATTGACAACATCATTTTGAAAAAAATCTGTTAGTTTGTCTTTGGTTTTCTTACCAATGTCATCTATCCACTCCTTTATACCAAGTGGTGTATGGCCGTATCTGCCAAAATTGTTTTCTTTAACAATAGGTACTTCTTCTTTAAAGTTTTTATAATTCAATAATGCCATTACATTGGATAACAATTGTCGCATTTTAGAATCTAATAGCATTAAAATATTGTATTGATGTGATTTCTTTTTTAAATCTCCATGTCGAATAATTCCTTTATTTTCCTTTTTTATTGTGTTTTTTATAAATGAATTTGTTTGTGTTGTAGGTCCATGGAATACCAATGCTAAAGGTCCCTTGTTGAGTTTAGTAGGAAGTGTAGTCTTATTACTGTTTCGAGCTATTTCTCGTGACAATGGTTTAAATATTTGCCTGTTCAGCGAAGATGGCGGAAATTTAAAACTCTCATCGAACTCTTTTGCAAACTTCTGCTTTGACCACAGATAATTAATGTCATAATTTCCAAAAAGTTGATTCAAATAAGGTGAATAGTGTGTGTTATTATAAAGAATTTGATGCGAAACATTAATATATAAACCAATTGGATCTATTTCGTTATTTTTCCCTTGAGTTTTTATTTTGGATTGGCGTCTTTTATTTTTTTGCTTATGATCAACTCTATCCCTGTCTATATTATCTATGTCTGTATCCTTTTCATATTTAATTCTTTTTTCGTTTGTATATCTTGTAGATGTATATCCCTTGTGCTTTCTTTGCGTCCTTTGAGTCCTGTCAATATAACAGTAATCACATGTAACTAGGTCTATTTGGTACTCTTTGACTCCCGGGTCGTATCGGAATGATCCCTATTGTATTATGAGAGGCATGGAACAGAAGGTACACCTGTGTTAGCACACACACTAGTGCACTATAATATCTCTTATGTAGTTGACCAATCGTTGAGACTGACGATGTTAACGAGTAGATTATAAATAATAAATTAATAAATATTTCGGACATCTTACACACAACATCATCTTGTTCCAAACTAAGCAGAGCTTGTGCTATGGATACTACACAACTCCCCGGGCGGCGGAGGCGCGCATACCTGCGTCTCATGCCGCCCTGAGAGTGGCCGCGGATGGGCGGGACGGGTTTCCCGTCCGTCTGCAGTAGAGGCCAACCGCGAGGGGGCGGCGTCCGCGTGTGACCGGACGTTGCCCAATTAGAGAGTCGAAAGTTCGAGATGGTGCCCGCAACAGTGCGGGCAGGCGCCGGTTGGAGTCCAGAAGGAAATCCCCTCCCTGGACTCCTTCCAATACAAAGGCGCAGAGAGGGTCACACCGTGTGGTTTTAGTCGGTTCGAGTCCGACACACCACCCCGCCGTAACCCCCGACGGGGTGACGGTCCGCGGGGATTTCCACACGTAAAAAAAAAAACAAAAAAAAAAAAAAAAATGGATACTACACAACTGATTTAAATACATTAACATACTTTTTTATTGTAAATACATACATATTATACATAGAAAACACCTTGACTCCGAAAGATATATTTGTGGATCACACAAACATTTGGTCCGACCCGGGAATCGAATCCGAGACCTCTTTATCAGCAGCCGTATACGCTAACCACTAGACCAATAAAACAGTCTGACCAAATATAGAACTGACTACATTCAACTTTCGGGAATAAGTCATTAAAAAAATGTAGGTGGATACCTCATAAAACTAATCTCTTACCGCGTGATAGAAATACTATCTCTTTCTAACACATCTTCCTTTTCACTCGAAATGTGATGGTCGGATTGCAATATAGGTGTTTGGAGTGTATATCGTTGCATTGGGTACCATTTAGAAGATTTTTCTTCATAAGGTTGACTTTCAGTGGCATATTTATGATCATCCTTTAAGTATGAGGATCCGTCTCCTTGTGAAGAGTCTTCGGAGTAAGGGTAGTTGTAAATAGAATGCTGTTGGTTGTGTATTAATGAATTCTTGGTTCTTCCTTGTCTTGACTCGAAAGTTATGGCAACGATTGTTGATAATACAACTGTGAATATAATAATAATATCCTTTAAATATAGTGTTACGTGTCAGGTTTGAACAATTCGATAAATTAATAAATTCCATTCCAAGTCCCGTCGAAATTGGTCCAGTCGTTGCAAAAATAAAATAAATGAATTAGTATTTCAGACATCTTATACAGAGCCATCTTTCTATTCCCAAACCAAACTAAGCTTACATTATGGGTACAAGACAACTGAACATATTTTTGTTAATAAATACGTTCATAAGATACATAGAAAATACCCAATCTCCGAAACAAATATTTGCGGATCAACAAACATTTGGTTTGACCCTTGAATCGAACTCGAGACATACAGTAGTCGCATCTTGTCGCAACATGTTTTTTACGTGTGGAAACCCCCACGGGCAGTCACCCCACCGGGGTTTACGGCGGGGCGGTTCGTTAAAATCGGACCGACTAAAACCACACGTTGTGCCACTCTGCGCCTGAGATCAGAGAGGTTATTATGACTTCTGGACCCCTCCCACACGGCACACTACGGCACACGCATACATCGCCTCCTTGCGGCTGGTTTCTGAAGCGGATGGAGGAGAACACCCGTCCCGTCCATCCGCGGCCACACTCAGGGTGGCATCAGGTGCTAATGTGCGCGATTCCGCCACCCGGTTCGCCACTCACATATCTCTTCGGGTGGAGGATAAAATCCGATTCCGCCTGCAAGTCAGCCGTCCGCCGATAAACTTCGGCGAGCACTTCCGTCTCCAAATCCCAAGGGGGTGTTCCGGCCAAGGCGCACGTCGCCTCTGTCGACACGGTGTGGGAACCGCGTATGACTCTGACCGCCAATATCCTCTGGGGTAGCCAGCTCTGCCCTATTCTGGGTGGTCAGAGCTGGCTACACAGTTGCTCCGTACAGTGCCATAGACCGAACAACCCCCGTGTATAGCCGTCTTGTGTGTCACTGGATCCACCCCAATTGGGCAAAAGTCGCCCAAGCGGAGGCAGTACGACCAGCTTTGATACAAGCTGACGGAAGTAGTCGTAGAAGAGCCACTTACCGTCAATAATTGAACCGGTATGAGGACCGATTTGACCACGAAGAATTCTTACTTAAAAGTTTATAGATACTGAATGATACTAAGTAGCCTTTTTCTGTATTTGAAAGACTTCCAGAATTCAATGATTAAATATTTTTCGAAACTAAAATGTATTTTATTTTCAATAATAAAATAACTTACACAAAATTTCAATCAAATAATTCATAGGTGAAAAAACGTCTTAAAACTATAAACCTTGAACGTACAAAATAAATGTACATGTTACCTGCAATCTATATAATTCAGATATTTTATATAATACCTAGGTAATGTAAGTGTAATACAATGCATGGGGCGTCCAGGCAACGTATGAAATGTCATGAATATTATTGTCCTTAGTTGTAATTTACCTAGGTATTCTGTACAACCCCATTTTTTCGTGTGGAAATCCCCTCGAATACCACCAGGCTATGTGGGACTCTAACCGAATAAAACCGCAGCTTCCGTCTCGGGTACTATGAGCCGTGGAACCAGTTATATGCTGGAATGGAAGTCTCTGGAACTTAGACGTACCTCGGGCACTCGAGCTACCTATTTGTAGATGGTCCCCTACTGTGAGGGAACCCCGATATTCCTTTTGTTGTCCCCAAAAGGGGGCGCACATGAAAATGATTTTTGTTTGTTTCGGCTGCGGCGAGGTGTTGTTGGCGGTGTCGTTGGACATCACCAACGCATTTAATAGTATGCCATTCAGCTGCGCATCAGGGCAGCACTCCACTACCACGGAGTGACAGTGATTGTTATCGAATTAGGTGTGTTTGAGTAGATTTTTCTTAAACGAACCCTGTACTTTGCACATAACTGGCTGCGCATTTGGGATTGTATATATAATAATAATAATTGTATGTATAATAGAATACCTAGGTAAAATACAAAATAAATAATATATAGTACATAATCTTCACGTTTTAGGTATTGTATACATTGCCTAAGTATTGTATAGAATGCCGTATTACACAGATTACCGGTAACATACATACATTGTAAAAGCATAAATCATTAGTATGTAATATTTTATTGACTCATAAAATGCCTTATATTTACACTTTTTTTAAAAAAATCCATACTTGTTAACTTAATATAAATTGTTCTTCTTCTTCTTTTGATGAAATGGCAACCAGCCGAATATCAGCTATTTCTGCCAATGTCGAGTAATTAACGTCTTCAATTTGTAAAGTGTTCTAGTCTTCAAATCGTCGTCGAAATGAATTTAATGATAAAAAAATATGAATGAGATGAAATGTGGATCGTCTTCCGAAAAAACAAAAAACGGTCTCCATAAAATGTTTTTGTAGTGTACTGTAAATACAACGTATATTTTTTTGTTTTAAAGCATTATTTAGTGTCATCTAGCGGAAAATACTGAAACTATTGAATCTATTTCGCATATCGAATTACAAAAATAGCCCTAAAAGTCTAGCTAACTAAACATGTAGGTTTCATTATTATTATTCTCTTTATTTGATAATATTTACATATAAATTACATTTTTAAATATACATGTAAAAAATACATTTAAAAATATAAAAAATAGTAGACCACCGACTTCGGGTACAGGGAAAGAAACCGATGGTCAGGGCTCCAAAGACAGGAACCTCCTCACTATGCGTGCCGTGTTAAGAAGGACTGCCTTCTGCATCAGACCCTTGATCCAGCCATCTAACGTGAGCCTCTTATGTCTCAAGGTGTTGGTCTAGGCTCCAAGCTATGAAACCATGAGCAGAAACAACTATCGGAACAATGATCGCTGAATCCACATTCCACATATCGACAATTTTAATATTATTGACCTTTAATTAGCACTGCAGACTAAATAGGTGTTTCACAGATCGATATGAGAAAGAGTGACATGAAAATATAGTACCACTCGTTGCCTAAAGATGGCGTTTATCGAAAGTTTGGCCCAAAGAGGTTTCGATATTTTTACAACAAAACCAGTGTAACTTAATCTCTTTAAGATAATAGTATCTTCTACCAGGGCAGCTTATTTATATATGGATTGTAACGTAATTTTTGACTGTTTTAGCAAATTTTATTTAAAACGTTTTTCTGTATGCATAAATATTTCGTACATCTTACACACAATGCTATCTAATCTAAGCAGAGCTTGTGTTATGGATACTGGACAACTGATATAAATACATAAAAATACTTTTTTTTGTAAATATATATAAAAATACATAAGTATTATACATAGAAAACACCCAACTCCAAAACAGATATTTGGGGATCACACAAACAGTTTGGTCCGACCCGGGCATCGAACCCTAGACCTCAAGCACAGCAGTCGCATACACTACCAATGAGCCACCAAGGCAGAAATTAAAAGATATAGACTGCCAGAACAGCATTTTGGCTTCACTGTAAATGAATTTCATCTACGCTATGAAAATGCTTTTGATTTCAACCAAATTACAGCATCTCTGTAGGTAGTAGAGCCACTCTGATTTAATCACGAATGGTCCGGCTCAACCAGTGCAGTACTACCCTCACACAGAAGACCATCCGACATAATGACAGCATTCTTGCCATTGAATTAAATTGGTGAGTGTAAGACTGGAGGCTCAATCATTCTACATCATTCTCCCAGGCTGCCACCATGCTGCATTGCTTACTTTCACAATGAGGATGGTGACCCTTACTCCTGGATACTCCTCATGCTTTGCATCAGGCAAAGTAGTTACTTTAGAAGGTTTACATGTATAAAAGAAACTTTGTTCATATCACAGTTAGCCATCTTCTTCCGAGTTCAAGAATGACTAAACAATCATCATCATCATCATCATCAACAGCCTTTAACAGTCCACTGCTGGATATAGGCCTCTCCTTAGAAATGAGGTTTTGGCCTACTATACCACGCTGGTCAAACGAGTTGGTTTCAAGTTTTCCTTCTCTTGGCGTTGATGTTGTCTTGCATAGTTTATACCTTAGTCACCTTTTACAACACCCACGTGATGAATGAAACGACTAAACAATGTTCAAACTATATTCATCATCAACAAAATTTCCCAGTCCACTGCTGAACACAGGCCTCCTTAGAATGGTTTAATAAACTATGCCACACTACCCAGACATATTGGTAAAGGATGTTCTGAGTTACGTTAGTTGGTTTCCGCACTTAGTCCTTTAGGTTGGTAAAGGATTTGATGCTGTTGTCCTGGTAATTGGCTCCCTTAGTTGACTCTTACGACACCCACAGGATGAATAGGGGCGCTGACAGTGTATATTCTTAATCCATCCCTATATATTATGAGTTGTCCGTCTGTTCTCAATAATTTCAAATACCAATGCACGAATTGAAATGAAATTATGAACCCACATAGTCTAAAGCCTGAGAAAGGTCATGGCTACTATTTACCAGGAAAACTAGTGATAATTAAATTGAATATATTTCATAGATTTGGACAGACTGATTAAGAATACAGAGTGTCACCACCCCTATTCATCCGGCGTGTCGTAAATGGCGACTAAGGGATAAACTACGCAAGACAACATCAATGCAAAGAGAAGGAAAACTTGAAACCAACCCGTCTGGCCAGCGTAGTATAGTAAGCCAATACCTCCTTTTCAAGGAGAGGCCTATGTCCAGCAGTGGACTGTTAAAGGCTGTTGATGATGATGATGATGATGGATGAACAAATTAACTGAATGTAGTGACTGGTAATATGCCCATGTAACATTAAATACAAGGTATTGCACAACTAATTTAAAATAAAACACAATTTTAACACTACACATTTATTAACTATCGTTTTCGCTTCTTTGACCTTTTCTTCGTATTTTTCTTGCCAGTTTTAGTCATTTTCGCGATTTTTCTCTTGTGCAGCCACACCGGATACTGTCCGTTTTGGTCTTTTAATGTTTTTGTTGAATAAACACGCTTTTTGCCATCATCGGCCTCAACAGTAACTTTTTCATCGTCTGAACTCATTTCAACGTCATCATCCTCTACAACTGTTTTCTTTGCCTCTTTTTGTTTTTTAATTTCACCAGCGTCTAAGAAAATAACTTGATCGGATTCCATAACCTCTTCTGTCGTGGACTTTTCGCCTGTCTCTTCGTTCTTGACGCCCAGCATCTTCTTGAGTCGCGCCAGTTCTTTCACAGCATAACGTTCGCGTTTTATCGCCCTGCATTTTCGCTTCCATCGGCTTCTAAGTGATTTCGCCATTATATTTTCGTAACAACAATATTTATCACGATGTGCTTTTTGACGTGAGGAAGACGAAAGAAAGAGCTGTCAAGCAAACTGTCAAGACTACAGTCTGTAGTAGAGATGCTACACTTTGGAAGTTTTGATCTTTGGTTTTGATAATTGAATTTAAAATTATTTTTTATTTTCAAGTAAATATCTCACCATAAAATAAATAAATATAAAACAATCGGGCTCTTGCTACATTAATATCATAATGACAAATTTTGAGCTTTTTGTACAAAATATCCAAGCAAGATAGATGATTTAATGATTTTTTTGCATTTTACTGTAAATCAAAATAAAAATTGTAGTAATAAATAACTGACCTACTCAACATCGTCTGGGTTTACTTACTGCAAGTACTACTTACTTCTAGAACTGAAAAACGAAAAATTCTCCCAAACATTTATTTCGTGAAACTTAAACTATTTACGGAACTCACGCAATTTAAGTTCTCAAAGAGAATAATTTTGAACCATTTTGTCATTTCTTTTATTGATAATACACTCCTTTTGGCGTGAACATGATGATATATTCCTACTTTAAAAACTGATTCATTAAACACAAAGATTTTTTAAAATTAGACCACTACTTCCTGAGATTAGTTTGTTTAACCAAAACCAAACAAACAACCAACGAAACGTAGCATAAAACAAATCGACTAATGCCTACAGTTAAGAAATCGAATCATTCAATATTTTTGTTGATTGAATTTCAGCTCTAGTGTTTTGCCCTCCATGTTTTTATGTCGGTTTATCTGAACGAATAAAAACGTAATTTCTCAGATTATTTTGGAATCATTCCAAAAATAATCAAGTACTTGCGTTGTGGGATATTTCTTTGTTTATTTCTGTTTCCTGCTGCTTCCTTTGTTGTGCCTGTGCGACTTCAACGTGAAATACAATGTTTGCTCAGTGACAAAAAATTATTGATCGTAACAATTTTTCCTCAATAATTCCAATAAAATGGGATCTTTAGAGTCTGAAGATGTACCAAAATCTGAACTAAACGATAGCGGATGTGTACAGGATTGTAAGTTTAAGAAATTTTCTTTACATTTCTCTATATTAAATATTTATGATATTTAAATCAATAGACTTGTTTTTGCGCTGGACTGTTTAAAATTCAAAAAAAGATGATCAAATTGGCTTTAAATTAATTCAAAAATGCTCAAAAAATATCTAAAATGTACTTTTATAGCTTTTTCAGCTAACAGTTTTAGCTATTTGAGACATCTTTAGGGTACATGCTTAATATTGTTAATATGGTAAAAAGAGGTAAATCTAAAAAAAAAATCTTTGTACCTGATTAAAATATTTAAATATTTCTGACATCTTACACACATTATCTAGTCCCAAACTAAGCAGAGCTTATACTAAGGGTACTAGACTACAGATATATATGGGCATTTCTCTGTAAGCTCGTACAGGTCCCATACAAATGCTGTCCTGGCAATTTTTTTTAACATTTGCTAAAAAACTGTGTTCCTTTTCGAAGATAATAAACTATTATATAAGTATATAAAGAGGCCCACTGAAATTATTTCTATTTTCAAAGTTATTAGCGATTTTCCAAAAAATCATGACAGGGGACTGTTAAGTCAGACAGAGGACTGTTGTACTTTAGAAAAAAGTCATATTACATTAATCAATTATTTATTCTTTTTATGAAATATTTTCGCATCAATAATAAATAAAACTTCTTTATAAAAAGTGAACAGAAACAACAACTTTCTATATAAATATCAGGTGTTTTACATCGTTTAGCTTTAGGTACTTCTAAGCCAATGAGATT